>OX383925.1:25289902-26565902 GCA_947532085.1 Elegia similella | reverse complement strand
ACAATTTTGTTTTCAAACAATTAAAAAGCTGTTGTTTTACCTCTCCGGGAACATTGTTGATGTTGTATCACAGCCAGTCACATAATGTAAAAGTTGTATATGTCTTTTACATTTAAGATAATTCGATAAACTCGCATTTCGTCTTGATAAATTAGGGATCATTCATTCATTCATTTATCAATTAAGAAATAAAATACGGTGAAAAAAATGTTCATCTATCAATCATCAATTCATGTGGGCGAGACTTGAACCGGCGACTTAGGTCTATGTACGACCTATGCTCTGTCATCTGAGCTACCGCAAATTCATTATTATTGTCATTGTCAGCTTGTTTGACTGCGATATGTTCAGCGGTAATTTTTTCTTTTAGTATTCTAATTAACTGAGACTTATTATGATTTTTTGACCGCCGATGCCGATGATTTTGCCATACGGCGACGTTGTTCTGCGGCTTTATTATTTTTTGTAGATTCTGTACAGCCATAAATTACTGCAGTTACTATTTGACCAAAGTGACTGCGTATACACTGAACATATTTATAACAAATATATGAATGAAATTTTATGTCAGTAATTAATTTTCATCATTTTAATTTAAAGTACTTGCGGGCACTTTTTGATTGGCACCTTGTTGAAAGTGTATTCTCCTATTCATGTAAATATGTAAGAAAAATAGTTTGATTAACAACACTATGAACGTACTGATTTTGCAGCCGGATCCTGTACTATCTGTAAGAAAATATAGAGAGGAAACCTGTTTTGCTGAAATAAGTAAGACGATTTTATGTTAGTCTGCGTAGATGGCAGGTTGGATTAATGTAGTCATTAACACAAGTGATGAAATGAAAACCATCATTTAGAAGTTCTAGATCAAAATTCATGTGTAAATTGTAATCAACCTGTTTTGTTTTTTTATTAGCCGCTCTGGCAAAAATAAGTTAAATTCCATATTTCATTTCATTTTTTTTAAATATCTTATAAGTCGGATAGCAAAATAGACTAAACAATCGAACAAATGTCTGATATACATTACCTACTTAAAGGTATGTAGAAAGGTGTATTTATAGCTTGAACTGGGTCAATGTCAATGAGGTGTACCTCATATCATCATCAGGTCCTTTTTAGTCTCCACTACAGGAGCACGACCCTCTCTGTACTACTAGGGCCATACTTGGCCAGAGCAGCCAGAGGACTTGGCCTACACTCTCCACGCTGGCCAGACGGGTTGGAGAGGTGTCTTAGATGTTTATAAGCTTTGCTAAGCTTTTTGTACCTCATATATAACAACACATTTAACCCAGAGCACACTAAACATATTGTTGGGGCGTTCTAGACTCTTTTCAGACACAATGACGGACCTATTTTTGCACTATGACTCGACGAGCAAAATAGACTGACAAATTGACATAGAACACGACAAAAGACGACTTTTTGACTAAGACTGGAGACATCTAGACAGTCCACTAGCTCTAACCAGACCAGACAAGACGGTCGTCCTCTATTGTAAATAATTTCTTCGTTTTCTTTCCTCGCCGAGCCCATTCAGTGGTCCTTCTTCGCCACATAGAATCAACCTATGGAGACACCGACGATTGGCGCGATCGCTGCTGCCGGTCTGACCGGGCCGGGCCGACAGCCCACCGCCCACGGCAGCCGCCCGTCCGTGCCACCGTTGCTGCTTTCCACTTGCTCTGACAATAGCAAGGCTGAGCTACTGAAAAGATTGCGACTCCTAAAGCTCCGGCAGGAAGCTCTAGAAGAAAATGGCCGGAAATTACGAATAGAGGAGGAGGCTTATTTATTTATTTATTTATTTATTTTTATTTATTTAACTTTATACACAATTACAAGTGTAAAGGCGGACTTAAAGCCAATGGCTTTTTCTACCAGTCAACCAACCGAGTGATGTAGAGAATGGAAAGGTAGTGCAAAAACAAGATATGTATTATAAAAATAAACAATGTATAAGTAAATACCAAAATAGTAAATAAACTACACACCAAAGTACACACTATAAGATATTATAAAAATAAACAATACATATACTACATAGATCTAGGAGCTATCTGACAGACCTTGAAGAAACAGCGCTTTCACTTTCTTTTTGAATGACAAACGTGTTTGAGCCTTCCGGATGTCCACTGGAAGAGTGTTCCATAGCTGTACCGCTTGGACAATGAAGGAGTGTTCAAAAAACCCACTCCGATGAATAGGCGTATGAAGAAGAAGGTTGTTTGAAGAGCGGAGCTTGTGGGCATGGGTATTACCCAGATATTGAAACTTAGATTTGAGATATGACGGAGTTGCGGGTTCGAAAAGTATGGAAAACAGGGTACTGAGGGTATGCAAATTGCGACGTTGACGAATTGGTAACCAATGAAGTTGGGAACGGTAATCTGAGATGTGATCATACTTCCGGAGACCGAAGATGAAACGTAGGCAGTTGTAAAGGAGGCGATCAAGCTTATTTAACAAATTATAACTCAGGCCCGAGTAGCAGACGTCAGCGTAGTCAATGATTGGGAGGACTAAAGTGTATATTAACATAGTTTTTGTTTCGCGAGGGAGGAAATTTTTAAGTTTGTAAAGAGAGCGAAGAACCCCTGTAACCTTCCTGGAGACTTCCATGATTTGTTCATTCCAACACAAACTAGAATCAATATAAAGCCCCAAATCCTTGACTCTGTGACTATAAGGGATGATAATATTGTCAAAAGTAAGGGCAGGTAGATTATCTGTATTAACACGCCTGATATAATACCCCACTAATATCCCTTGACATTTATTTGGGTTGACTTTAACTCCAAAACGGCGTGACCAATCACCTATGGCCTTTAAGTCATTATTGATCATATTAATTGCGAAAGCTAGATTATCCACGTCGGCTTGAGCATAAAGTTGCAAGTCATCAGCGTAAAGGTGATACGAGCACTGAAGACAAGGAGCTTATGACAAGGAGCTCCGTCGATTAGACTTAAAACTTCGGCGCTTTCGGGCAAAAGGTACTCCGACCGGGTTGGGCCGACAGTCCACCCACGAGTGTCGCCTATCTTCACCGTCGCCGCCCGCCCGCTCAGACTTAAGCGGGGGTGGCAGCCGCCTATCAGAGTCGCCGTCGACACCTGCTCGCTCTAACATAAGTGAGAATGAGCGTCGCCTATCTTCACCGCCACCATCGCCGTCCGCCCGCTCCGACATAAGCGAGGGTGGCCGCCGCCTATCATCACCGTCGCCATTGCCGCCCGCTCGCTCAGACATATGCGAGGGCGGATGCCTAACGTCACCGACACCATCGACATTGCCGCCCGCTCGCTCTGACATAAGCGAGGGGGCAGAAGAGGACTTGGTCAGCAAGAGCGAGGTGACCGTTCAAACACTAGCTCTAACCAGACCAGACAAGACGGTCGTCCTCTATTGTAAATAATTTCTTCGTTTTCTTTCCTCGCCGAGCCCATTCACATATAGTACACTAAACACAATAATATATATTAAAAGAAGATTACAAGGTACACTATCCATGTTGTAGTAAACTTTTTGAAGTTATAAATAGCCAGAGAGAGCTCTGGAAATACAGATATCAGATTTTTCTTTTATTAATAAAAATATTTTAACTAGGTACTTTTCTATTATTATTTTTTCTCTTAAAAATGTATAACGTTAAATTATATTCATGTTTCACTTCTTTTTTCTTGGTTACTTCGGTTAGGATCATACTCGCACGCCAGAGTCTAAGAAACTTTACACTTCCGATACATTGCTTCCAATTAAATACTCTCCTTATTTTCTTTCTGTGGGTTTCATAATAATTTATTTTACACATCGAAATTTCCTTATTTAATCCACTCACGATTACACAAATAGTAAATTGCGTTAGCATTCAGTTTACCTGCATTTTTATTAGTTGCCACGGTTAGGATCATACTCGCACGCCAGAGTCTAAGAAGCATTGTACTTTGTAGGAAGATACAATATTTCCTTCCTGTCTTAATAATTTCCATATTTTATTTTCTGGGTTTGGCAGACTGGCAGATGCATGTTGCTTCTCAAGCTCCAAGCGTGCCTGACGTCGACTCAGCTGGTGCCGGATGTGGTAGGGAATACGTCATTGAGGTGGAGGAGGTGCTTTGTAGCTTCCCGTGTTTTTATATCATTTTCAATAAATTTCTTTTTTATTTTATCGTAATATTTAATATATATTTTTTCTTTTATAACTTATGAAAACCATATTATGCGTCTCGAGCTTGTTTTCTTTAATTCTAATTTATTTATGAAAAATAATACTCTGCGCTCTTTTTAATTCTGACATTGTCGAAGCATCACAAAGATATGCATATACGATGCCATTTGCGTAAATGTGTAGGTTGTTCCCGGGGTATTCAGGTGCTTGGGGTTGTACTATGTCGATAAAATACCCTATGTGTTTATCGACTAAATGTTTCGTCCTAAGATAATCATAGAATGTACTCTAATTGTATCGGTTCGTTAAATGATCACGATTCATATACAATAGTTATATCAAGGTACCACCTTTATAGCGCTGAATCGCATGGCGACGCTTGGCTTCATCAGATAACAAAGGTTGGTTAGGCACCGAAAATATGATTGATATGATTAATGTATATATTCTGCCGTTCGAACAGTACCAGCAGTGGACGCGCGGTGGGTGATGTAGTTTTAAGTTTCTATAATTTTTAGGGTTGTGTACCTCAAAAAGAAAAAACGGAACCCTTATAGGACCACTTTGTTGTCCATCTGTCTGTATGACTGTCTGTGTGTTAAGATCCTTTATCTCAGGAACGCATGGAAAGGGTGCCGTTTTTTGCTTTTTAGATACCGAACCCCAAAAATTGAACACAAAATCAACATAATAAAGCTAGAACGTAAATTAGGTAGGTATCTTATTTTATTTTCAATACCTAAAAATCCTGTACTTTTAATATAATTTTCCTCGCTAAGTATAATTATTACAAACTCTAGTATGAAGTTTTCATGGTCTAAACTTCCACTCTTGGTAATAAAATAAGTACCTACCCAGGAGCAAATTTTTTCATCAATAGCTTAAGTTCTTGTGGAGGGTACTTTTTGTTTCTTTTACAATATCTATTTATGCAATATTATTGACCGAGCGAGCGAAGCGTCTCAGTTTCCACTGGCCCAAAATTATTTTGTCCGTCTGTCTGTCTGTCTGTCTGTTCTCGCCTACAGGTCGCATTTCTCAACCGATTCTCATGAAATTTTGTGAGCAGGTTCGGTAATTATATGGAATTTTTTTGTCAGGCCAGTTTTTCGAAATTTTAAAAAATGGCGGATATATGGGGTCCGGAACTTAAAAAAACTCATAGCACAGCTATTTGGAAAAGAAATCAAAAATGTCATAAGACTTTTTTGTTATCCTCATTAAGACGCAACTTTTTTGTCTGAACAACTTTTTTATACGATAAACTTGAACGTGTTTATAGACGGCAATTTGCCCAAAAGTTGTCTGAAATCGATTTTCTGTATATTTATGAAAGAAGTTGAAGTACTTGAAGTGGGAGAGGTAGTGAAATTGAACAACTTTCCCTAAGGAACAAAAATCAAAATATGAAAAATATTTTATGGCTTAAAGCATGATACTGCGTATTACTTTTATAATTGAAAACACTGAATAAACTTAGAATCCTAAAATAAAAATTAAAAATAAATAAAAAAGATTCACATGCTATCCTGTGACTTGAACCCGGGGCTTAAAGATGCCGGCCACTTCTTAACGTAAAGTTCGCATGTTTGTCTGCAATAATAGTTGAAAATTAGCGTCCTATTAAAATTTTGACCAATTGGTAACATAACAACTATGAAACCGGGTACTTAAACTTTGCCTCCTATTCACCCATGCCAAGTTCGCTATTCCGATATTTCCGATCTTGAAGAGGATCACTCCAACTTAGTTAATGTGTACAAAATCATACTAAACATGGTGCTCAAGGGCCGTGTTTCCATACAAGAGTAGTTCCCTGATTCCTCGCCGGATAGTACCAATAGAGTAATGATTTTTTACTAAAAAAATCCGTATGTAATTTTTTTCATAATTGAATTATTTAAAGAGATATGAACCTTCAAAAACATGAAAAATTGGTACGAATTTCCGTTGTGTTCAAACATCAAGAAAATTAAATTTGAGCAATTATATAAGAAAAAGAAACGCAGAAACACAGCCATAGCTTATTTTAAATTTTTAATGTAAAGTGAAATTAAATCGGTTAAGTTTTGGAGAAGAAATCAGAGGACTACGAAGCTTTAATTTTGTGTAATTTTTATAAGTATTTTCCGGCCGAGCTGCAGTTATCTCTATCGCACTCTGCGGGGTTTGTTTGGGCACGCGGCGCGACAGCAATATATATTATAAATATCTATTTTCAATTCTCTCGAGCTTAGTGTTTCCTCTTAAAAAAGGGTCAGGTCGGGTCCTCTGGTAAGGGGAATGTAGGTTTAAATTTCCGTTTCCTCTGGTACGTAATTAAGAGCAGCAGGGATTGGGAAATAGTAACTGAAGGAAATCATCCTTTAGTCAATTAGCATATCTGTAACAGATATATTTTAGAGCACTGGAGGGCAAATGTGGATGTTGGTTGTAAGGACTCGCGAGGTCTACTGTTCTCGCAGAACCACTAGTATATACATATATATATATATATATATATATATATATATATATATATATATATATATATATATATATACGTAATGGAAATCAAATTCAAAATCTTGGTTTACCGGATATTTCCAGCCTATTTGTTATTCCACAAAAGGCTGCAGAACTGATTTCAGCAGATTCAGGTGGCTGAATTCGTCAATAGTACATTAGCTCAAGTGTTACAGTGGTTTACAGCAAACAATTTGCTGTTGAACGCTAAAAAGACGAAGTGTATTAAATTTTGTTTACCGAATGTTACAAAAGTACCAACACGCATAGTGGTCGAAAACGAAACGATAGATTTGGTAGATAAAATAGTATTTCTTGGGATGACAGTTGACTCGGGACTTCAATGGGGTGCCCATATCACATCCTTAGCGGGTAAACTTAGTTCTGCTGCTTACGCTGTTAGAAGAATAAGACAGTTGACTGACGTTGATACTGCGCGTTTGGTATACTTCAGCTACTTTCATTGTGTCATGTCGTATGGGATATTACTATGGGGTAACGCAGCAGAAGTTAATACCATATTCGTCCTTCAAAAACGCGCTATCAGATCTATATATAAACTAGGTGCTAGAGAATCTCTTAGAGAATTGTTTAAAAATATAAATATTTTGACATTCCCCGCGCAATACATATTTGCAAATATTATGTTTGTTCGTAATAATCTTCATCTTTACGCGAAAAATAGTGATATCCACAACAGAAATACGAGAAATAAAAATAAATTAGCGACACCAACTTTGCGATTACAGAAAACAATGAATTCATTTTTGGGACTTAGTATACGCTTCTATAATAGAATTCCTGAAGAAATATTGGCTCTGTCATTAGGTAAGTTTAAGACTGCTGTTAAAAATCAATTACTTAAAAATGCCTATTATTGTATTAATGACTATTTAACAGATAAAACTCCATGGAAGTAATATATTCAATAAATTGTTAATCAATATACATCAGTGATTACTTAATGTAAAATAATTCAATTTGTTATAAATATGTGAAAGTGTAGCCCTTCAGGCACGTAGGGACCAATACTGGACTGAGTTTCTTTCGGCGTATTCTTCTCAGCAGTGGTCGTTTCGAAACGCTTGTAGCTTATCGATTTTGCAAATATTAAAAATAATAATATGACGTTCAGAAAGAGATACATGATATCCAAATTTGAATAAAATTCTATTTCATTTCATTTCATTTCAATAAATATATTTTAACAATGTATATATACGTGTCTAAGGTATGTGGGTCTGGAAGAATAGAAACCTTAGCAGCTTTTCTAAACACGCATATTCTAAAAACCGTTAATTTTACTTAATTAATTTACTCATTAATTGTAAAAATTCTTAGGAATCATGTCAGAAAATGATGCGGCTTGTCACCCGAGTACCTAATATATAAACGGACAAATCACACAGATTGAGCTAGCCCCAAAATAAGTTCGAGACTTGTGTAATGGGATACTAACTCAACGATACTATATTTTATAACAAATACATATATAAATAGATAAACATCCAAGACCCAGGCCAATCTGGAAAAGATCATTTTCCATCTAGACTAGACCATCAGACTAGCTCCGTGGCGCAGCGGTCAACACGCCTGCCTGCGACACGGAGTGACCGGGTTCGATCCCCGGCCTGGTCAAGATGGAAAATGATCTTTTTCAGATTGGCCTGGGTCTTGGATGTGTATCTATATATGTATTTTGTTATAAAATATAGTATCGTTGAGTTAGTATCCCATAACACAAGTCTCGAACTTACTTTGGGGCTAGCTTAATCTGTGTGATTTGTCCGTATATATTTATTTATTTATTATCTTGACCTGGCCGGGGATCGAACCCGGGCACTCTCGTGTTGCAGGCTGGCTTGTTGACCGCTGGGCCACGGAGCTAGCTAATGAAGGCCTGATTAGTGTGTGTATAAATCTGGGCCGGTTTTCCTAGATTAATAATTCCTCATCTACCTAGAAATACTTTACATACTAAACTGAAACACAGCAAACAACACAAATAATTTTTAAATTAATTGCCTGAAGCTGTCTAGGGGTCAGACCCATAGCTGGTCGGCCGCACGGCGCAGTCTGAGAGGAAAGACCTCCTCCGAGCCGAGACATGAAATTCACAATAGGCCAATTCAATAATTGTGCTCTTGACGGGTCTTGAAGGGATAGGATTAGGATATCATTGGGTTTTATGGTTGCACGAATTAAAGATGGATGTATTTAATATTATTGACTTGTTTGACGTCAAATGTCAGCGACTTCTTCTTCTTATGGTGTCCGTGGCTCGAAACAACCTTAAAATCTTAAAATATTGTCCCTCTAATAAGCTGCGACAGCCACAACATTCGCTTTGGCTGTGGTCTCTTGGATTAAATAAGGCATCATGTCTTAATAAGTGAACCAGCCAGCATATTTTCTACTCTGGTTACTATATTTTAAATTCTTTGCCTATTTTGACTAGCTTTTTTAGGATTGTTCAACACTCCGAAACATCTTGAACAACATCAAAGACGATGTCTTTACTAAAGACATCGTCTCATCTCACTTTCTCGTGATGAACCCCTATTCCACGCTGGTGAAACAACAATAATCCAAACAGCCGTTCAGCACGGAATTCTGTTAACCTCACAGGTGGCCTTGAAGTGTGACGACACCAAATAAATCTATACTAATATTATGAAAAGGAAAGATTTGATTGTTTGTTTGCATTGAATACGCACGCACCGAAAGATCTGGACTGATTTAAAAAATTCTCTCACAATGACAATCCTACGTTATCCCTGATGAAGATAGACTATAGAATATTTTCAAAAGTAAGGGATCCGTATGAAAACTTTGATAATTGGGATACCCCAAGGTGTGAAAGAAATACCTAAAGAAAACCCTATATCGCTTCGTAAATTATTGACAATAACAAATCTATTGACAACAAGCAAAGTACTGCTTAATTTGCTTGTTGATACTCGTACCATATGTTTAACTACGAGTATTACAGTTATGTTACAATAACTACTTTTTCATGATAAATATGCAATAGTAATGCCTGTACAAACTAGGTCACTTTATTCGGACCTTGGTATTAATCCTTATTCAACTAAATCATTTTTTAGATTATATAATTATACTAAAATAATACTAATTAACTAATAATAATTAAAACGAATTAAAAAATATAATTATTTACAAATTATATAGTCCCTGCAAACCGTGATTCTGCGGCAACGTGCCCAAAAGGCTAGCAGCATTGCCACGTTGGATGGCAATGCTTATCCTTTGAGCCAGGTAATTGCCAGCCTTTTGGCAGAAAGTCAAAGAGACGATGGGCTGATGGAACCCACTGACCCATTGTTTCTACCCCAAAAGGCTCAAATATGTAGCTGTCTCCGATAGTTACATACTTGCGCCTTTTGAGGTTTTCCGCTGCGGCTGCTGCTGTACCGGCCTTTGACTTGGTGACCTGAAGATGAGACGGCGCTAGGGTATCAACGCATGTAGCATCCCATACCGAAGGTCGCCCCAATCGCCAAGGCACCAGAGTCATTCCATCCGGTCTCTTGCCATCATCACGGACCAAACCAGTGGGTTCTAACGCGGCCGGTATATTAATGGTTGCAAGAGAGCGGTGGATAATATTGTTTAGGGCGGCATGTCGCCCCAAACGACCGGCACTCCTAATGCAAGATAAGCCGTGGTGACCAAAGCTATCGATGGTATCCCCACAAGGACAACGGTGAGGACTTAACGGCTAGAACTCGCCAGGTGTCTCTGGGCTCTGTTGCATAACTAATGTCAATTTCGTCGTCATTGAGAATTTTTTTAAAAAGATTTTTAATGCTATGCACAGAAGACAGAAACGCTGGTAGAGCTACATTTGAAATTTTTCTGATTCCCAAACCTCCATACCTGATAGGTAAGGAGGCTTGGTTCCAGATGCGGTCGCTAAAATTAATATTTTAAACTGACGAAAGGGAATTTTGAATGCATGCATCTAACTTGTGGAGTAGTTGTGGATGTTTCCATAGATGGCTACAACGAAGGTTGTAGGTAAAATTGGGCACAAATAGGCAGTGTCGGATGATAATATAAGCAAAATGAGATTGAATATCCAAAGGACGAACAGAAGCTTCTTCAATTTTTTTAATTTTAAGGTCAATGAAATGGGAAAATAATTCCTCGAATATAGCTAAGCCAAGAAGGTAGAGTGAACTTTTCTTTAAAATTTTAATACCTGGACATAGTGCGTTAAATTCAGCCAAAATCTTTTCTTTTTCAGTGCACGAGTCTGAAATGAATAATTCACATTTACTAAACTTTAGATCTAGGCCAATGTTACGGAGGCTGTTGATGAGGACCTGAAAATCTTCTAAAAGAGTTTGGGCCCCCGTAACCAAACAACCATCGTCTAAATACCATGTATTGAATTTAGAATTTTATTTTGTTGTATGATAGGATGAATGGCGAGGCTGAACACTGCCGGTCCGAGTGGGTCGCCTTGCTGACATCCAACACAAGAATATAAAAGATTGTCCTTAAACATTAATTTTGAATTTTGACTATAGCATTGCCAAATATATTTGTAAATAGCAGGGACTTTTTTTTACTTCTATCAGCAAGGTCTAAATACCATGTATTGAATTTAGAATTTTATTTTGTTGTATGATAGGATGAATGGCGAGGCTGAACACTGCCGGTCCGAGTGGGTCGCCTTGCTGACATCCAACACAAGAATATAAAAGATTGTCCTTAAACATTAATTTTGAATTTTGACTATAGCATTGCCAAATATATTTGTAAATTGCAGGGACTTTTTTTTACTTCTATCAGCAAGGTACATACCCCTATCCACAGAGTTAAATGCATTTTTCACATCCTCCTTCAGCAAAACTTGACCCTCTTTATTGTTAAGGAATGACCTTAATGAGCGGACGGCGGCTTCACAAACCACCCTTAGAGCCAAAACCTACTTGTAATGGTTGAAAGTAATCTGTAAGGCTGGCTCAGCAGCATATTTTAGATGTAAGGCGTCTATATGTAGTCCCATCTCCTATAGGCCTAATGCCACCGTCCTTTTTCTTCAGTGCGCATAAGTTGGCGCTATATAGTATATCTGAAATACTGGTTACAACTTCTCCAGCGAATGTAATGTCCTTCAAAAGTTCGAAGCCGGCATTCCCGCAGGAGAAAGGCCGTCGAGACCGCCTGCCGAACCACTTTTGAAAGACATTATTGCCCCGGAAACATCCTCTGGAAAAGTTGTCAGTGGGTGAAGTGTTGGGCCGGGGGGATCAGGAAGGACGAGATTGCCAGAAGGTAGATGCTTATCGCGCAAGGCAGAAAGAGGTTCCGGAGTATTAGGAGCAATAGCATCGTCGGAGAACAAAAGTCTTGCTGCCCCTCTAATATCACCGTCACCTATTTTTAGTTTCTACATATCGGGATAATGATTTGTTACTTTTAGAATTTGTATTAAAATACGAACTGTTGGCCAAATTGAACATCGAACTAAGTTCTCCACACTTCTATTTGGCAACATCAAAATAACATTAAAAACTAATATTCTGCCTAAAATATATAACACTAAAAAAAAAACATGATAAAATACTGCAAAATTTGCCACCATACGGTGTGGCCGATTTCAATATGTGACAGTCAAGATCATAGATAAAATAAAATGGGGGCTCCGTGTAGGCTTCCTACTCACGAAGCGATTAAATGTCGATGTACGGTGCTGCCTCAGAACTCAGAACACATCGGTGCAAGCCCGCCGCGCCGCAGTCACCACTAGAATAATATTTACGGTCGATGATCTGCTGCGGCGTACCGTAGATATCTCCTCCAACAGCTTCCAAACTATGTTATTCTCTTTGGTTTTTCTGAATTGATGTTCTTTCGAATGACAGGAGACGACAAAGATTTAAAACTCTGTTTTGTAAAAAATATTCAAGTAAGTATAAGGTATTTATGGCTATTGCATGAATAAATAGGAAACAGGCCTAGGAATGCCTGAATTTGCATATCATTTTATAAAAATTATAACTAAATCATTTCGTTTTCAAGGCTATACCAGTACCTGTAAATTACTTTTTAAATTATTCAAATCGGACATACCATTCAAAAGTTATCACGAGTGTAATAATTATCAAAATTTTAATTCAATAAACTCAATAATTTGATTGTTTTGATAAAACAGATTATTTTGATTGTTTGTTTTGTTAAAAGCAGACTGTCAAGAGTGTGTTTAAATTTATAATTTTTTGTTAAGTACCTATATCCTATACCTATACCTGCGCGGAACCGAGCCGGACCGTTATTTGATAATTAAAGAAGTTACCCAACCGAATTAGCGAAAACTCAATTATAACTAACAAATTGAAATGAACAAAGTACAAACAAATACTGATTGGGTATATCATTACAAATCGAAAATTGAGTAAGCCACCTAGATTTCCGAAGCTGTAATTACACTTATAAGCGAACACGTAACGCAGTTGATTCAGAGTCTAATTCAAGTGAAAGCTCACTAAAGCCCTTGCGAATGTGGACGTTCGGAGAACCGCGGTCCCGAATGCGCATGCCAAGACGTGGTCCGATACCGACGAATGCGTCAAGCACTTTACATGATGCCAACGGCGCTCCCACATTTTGATAAAAAATCTATGTTTAAATGGTGAGTGGATGTAGAATCCCCTGTCTAATTGTACTAAACCCTAATTTCAATGATTTATGGTTAAGGCATGAACTCTCAGTCCCCGTCTACCTAAAGCACAGAAAAATATCTACAGCACTTTACTATCTTGACATCCTTACATCGCATGACCTCTAAACGTGCTATTTGTTCCTTCTAATAGTATGTGGGATTCAAATGGTCAATCTTAACTAGATGTTAATAATAACGTGCAGGATTATCCTGGATCATCCAGGATATCAGGATATCCAGGGTATTAACTGGTCTGCGGGTGCATTTTAGGCTTAAACTGAATTAAGTGCACGAAGTCTTACCTTTCCTCAAAGCGTATGCTGGAACGGCTGATATCGCTCCAGGCACTCATTGAACGACCTCGACCTCTGTGGTATGCGGCCACGGTGGCAGCCGCAGCCGTGGGTCGCCGCTCGAGTTCCACTTCAGGGGGGAAATTGACTTTTGTAGAGCCTCGTGACGAAGGAACTTCAGCAGACTCTCCGCCACCGGATAACTCCATCTCAAATGCGGCGTACTCTGGAACGTCGTCGGGTTCGCCTTCGCTCCCGTCACTAGCCGCTGAGAGCGCCTCATAGCCGTAGCCAGGGCGGACGCCTCCGCCGCCGCCTCCGCCGCCGCCGCCGCCGCACACGGCCGCGGCGGCCGCGCCGTGCCCGCACTCCAGTCCTGCAGACGCTCTTGGTGAAGCTTCGATTCGACTTAATGACGATGCTTTTACCGACTGTCCTCGTGCATTTAATGGTGAACCTCTCGAAGGGAAATGATTCGAATAACGTAATTTGCTGTGGCGAAACGTGGTGCCGCTTTATGATTTCCAACTGCAAATTCAACAATAGCGTGTAACTTGCGGTCACTTTAAATGATTTGACACTATACACGTATGTCAATGTTATGTCAAAAACGGCTATTTATGAGACAGTCCGTTTCATACAATTTATTGCCATCGACTAGAATACACGATATGTTTACATAAAAATGGTTTAAATATTGCCGCGATCGTTCGATGCTCACAACAATAATCATTCACTACATTACAGTTGGCTCCTCACTATTCTAATGACTTATCGCGTTTCGTAGTTTTCGATCCGTACCGGGCACTATAACCGGATAAGATATGAAATAAAAATACGCCAAAAGACGACCGAACGAAAACATAGCCTGATTACAACAGAGCCCTATTCGACTAGTGACCTTTATGCCGCCAAGAAGTATTAGGTTTTGTTAATGGGGGATAGCTAAACAAGAGAAACGTATAGATACTACGTTTCATACATAAGTCACCGTGAAGTGAGCAAAGTGTGGAGCAGTATCAGAGTGAAGTACGAGCAAGTAGCTGCTGGGCGGGGTGGATCGATGCGCCGACCACGCTACCTTTGTAGTTCCACTTTTTACCACTACCGCACCGCAGCGCTTTTGTTTCCTTACCGCTCATCGTAAATATTTTATATAAATACCAAGTCGTGGTCATAGCCTTTTTTAATACATCGCCACTGATGGCAGTCTGACATTTATAATAACCTTGTCCTACAAACTCTATTATTAATAGTCAATAGGGAGGGACCATACAGAGTTTCAGTTTAAGTTAGATTGTCTTATGATCTGTGTTATAAACCTCTATGCAATATATAACAAGTATGTTGGTAGAAGAAAGTAACAGGTAAACTAAAAATAATGATTAGCAAAAACGAACAAGAGAAGAAGTCATATCTATCCATGTTAAATATACCTAAATCAAAGATTTTGCAAGCCATTCTAAGGAAATGTTTGGTTTACTTGATATAGAGACATAAAGACAGGTATATCTAGGAGGGTTGGTATCAGATAGGTGAAAACAATAACCATAAAACTACTATAATACTGCATAAAGGTACCTATAGGTACATATCGTAGGTACATATAGATATACCGCCGCCGCATTAGAATGCGGACCCCGGGTTCTGAAGTAACGCAGTTGTGTGAAACACGCTCTGAGGAGAGAAACACTAAGAGCAATGGCTTCATTATTCAGATTGTTGGATTAAAATATTAAATTACATTAGTTTGCCGTGGATACCGCGCTGCACCGGTGTTTAGGCTACGTTTCACGATGTGTACCGTATTTAATTTATTGATACACAACATGTTATGACATAATAATTATAATTTTTATGATATTATAATCTTATAGTTGCACCAAATAAAAGTACTTGTCATTATTCAAACTACGCGTGTGCGACGTGTGAAAAAGGAAGCATAATATTTATTTTACCAATCTTTTATTTAACTTGCATTGTATGTATGTAACTATGTTCGGGTTGAATCTTGCGACTTAATTTTGAAGCAGATATCTTCCACCAATTAAGCTGAAATTTTGTATACTCGTTTAGATCGGACGACAGTGCATGGATAACTATATGACGTCATTCCAATTCCCACATGGCGGACTAGCTATTTGATGCAATCAGACAATATGGATATTAAATTTAAGGGCTCTCTAAAAATTACTCGAAAAATAAAATGATGTACATATAAGCTTGTTTTTAAAAAGTTTTTTACTTTAAATGTATCAAACTTAACTCACATTGGCCATAAGTTATTAAAATGTGATTTTTAAAATGTGAATTTCAATTTAAGTAATTGGTTATTAATATTGACTAAAGCTGCGCGTTCACTGGACCGGAATCGGAGCGGACGGAGCGGCCGGAGCGCCGGCTTTTTCAAAATGCTGGTGGGGTGCGTTCACTGCATTCGGATTCCGGCCCGGCATTTTTAAAGCAATCGTCATAGATTGCACGTGCTTAGCGTTATGGCGGTTAGTGACGAGGACATATTTGTTATTAGCTGTATTTTGGCAGAAGAGGAGGAGAGAAAAAAAAGAAAAGAAAGATATGGGTGCATAATATGAACTCTAAAAGACTCCTCTATGGAGTTTCATACATAATATGGTGATTTATTAAAAGATGAAGATAGATTCTTTGGGTGCATCCATATGACCCGAATTTTTTTTTTAACTTCACTATATTCTTGAACCTTATATTTTATTTTACAACTTTTTCGGCATGATTAATATACATATCCGTACCAAATTACAGCTTTTTAGTACTTATAGTCTATGAGCAAAACCACGGACGGACAGACGGACGGACGGACAGACATGGCGACACTGTAAGGGTTCACTATTTACTACGGAACTCTGAAAATTGGTTGACTCTAAAATCAGTTTACGGCCAATAATTTTACGTGATAACGAGGAGAGACAGATGCGTGATAGATACTACTACTACTCCTACTGCTGCTGCTGTTGCTGGTCTGGAACGTGACATTTTTCGTGCGTGCAGCCAATGTTCATTGATTTATATTTTTGTTTTTAATGTCAGTATTTTCATCACTCTGTATTTTCGTCTTACTCATTTACGACATATGTAATTGAGGAAGACCACAATGAATGACTAACTAATGAATTTAAAAGTTATGGATGATCTAAATCGAATTCCTACGAAATGAGGTTTCTACCATTCTCTGTTATTCATAATAATATTCCAATATAAAAAGTTCTACCATAAGGGGTAGATCTTCTTATGAACGGCAACACTGACGACTGTCGATGCCGGTGACGTCACCGGCAGAAATTCCGGTCTCCGGCACGGAAATGCCGATGCAGTGCAAGCAGCGCCATACAAATCCATACAAAGCAACAAATCCGTCCGCTCCGTCCGCTTCGATTCCGGTCCAGTGAACGCGCAGCTTAAAAAGACACAAATAAATAAATATTTATTATATAAAATAACCTAAGAAAAGTAACTGCAATCCAATATTGCTTGAAACGCTTTTCTGTTGAAACGATCGATTGGCTGACTTTCCTCATTGTACGTTGTATCGAATTGACACATCGGACTACAAGGTTTATCGTACATTATTGGTCTTACCAAAAGAGTTAGGTTTTCGATACCTACTAGGAGATCGCTGCAATAAATATTTGAGTGAATAATTTTATGTTAACAAAGATCTATCGATACGGTTGTGCAAAGGTTTACTCGTATTTTATCAGTTCTATATTGATTACAGCTCATAAGTATATGTAGAGCCGGCTTGTATTTTTTTAAGGCTAGTTGAAATTGGGGATAAATATAATGACCACCAAAAAAGCCATTGAGACCATAGGCCTTTACAACCTAAAATAGACACCAAACAGCAAAAAAATTAAACTACAACCAAAAATAGAAAACCTAAAATTATAACGGCTCTACCTATTTTATTAATATGACTGCACTTTAAATTGTACTTTACAACCAAATTTAGTAAATGAACACCAAATTTTAAGTACCAAATAATTGCGCTTTTTCTACCCAAAATTCACCGTATAATTGCTATAAAATGTTTCTCTCCTACCAAATATGGTACATGCCTTTACAACCTAAAATAGACACCAAACAGCAAAAAAATTAAATTACAACCAAAAATAGAAAACCTAAAATCATAAAGGCTCTACCTATTTTATTCATCATTTCGAGTAGGTGTCACGGTCAATCGACCATGCACACCCTGGTGTCAGAGTTCTTGGGAACCGCCTCTCGGCCTCTGACGTGGTTCCTTTGACGACTACCAGATGGCAGCCGGGACCACCGGCTTACCGTGCCTTCCGAAGCACGGAATCATCTTTATTATCATTGATTATCAGTGATTCAAGCCTGCAATGTCCTAACCAAACTGGAAACAACTAAACAAAGTATGCTTCCAGTGGGAATCGAACCTACGACCCCCGGGTCAACAGGCAAACACCTTAACCACTGGACCACGGCGGTTGTTACCTATTTTATTAATATGACTGCACTTTAAATTGTACTTTACAACCAAATTTAGTAAATAAACACCAAATTTTAAGTACCAAATAATTGAGCTTTTTCTACCCAAAATTCACCGTATTCAATTGCTATAAAATGTTTCTCTACTACCAAATATGGTACATGTAGCGATTGCAAACATATACATTCGATGCGTGAGTTTTGTGAATGAACTTTTGGCATAATAAACCGTATATAAACGATAGCAGCTGAAAATCATTGCAGAATTCCCTCGACTGTCTATGGTCTTGCATCATCAGACCTGTAATGGTACTTATAATCAGCATGGGTGTAAAATTATCATCAATTGAAATTGCCTGAATTAATAGCCTGGTGAAGGAATGACTCAAAACAGGGTATAGAGTGCGTGAGCGGGAACCTAAGCGATTTCTTCAGAAAATTATTCAGGGCTTGGAGAGAAAACATACTAAAAATCCTGACGTCTAGGAGGTGAGCCGGAAGGGGAAGGGGTTCTACGGAGGTCAAAATTATAGGTTTTTCGCTAATATCTCAAAAATGGTGCGTTATGGCGAAAAATGTTCTAAGATAAAATGAAAGCTTATAAAATTCTCTATTATTTTGATTATATACAGTTTTTTTCATATTCCTAACCGTTTTTTGACTAAACGCTCCAGAAATGTAGAAATTAAAGTTGTTCAGCGTGATGACCATTACCTAATGCGAAAGTTATTTCAACACAAGCTAGGAGTACCTCCACGTGGAGAAGGCGTTAACAGTGAGAAATCGCGTTTTATAAGCAGATTTATTTATTTATAATAACTATGCATGGTAGTCAGTAACGAATACAGTTATGTAAAATATGGTTATTAATGATAGTTATATTACACGAGTCTAAATGGATTTCAAACAAATAACATGTAAAAGATAATGTCAATAATAAAAATTTAAAATAAAGAAGCAAACTGAAATGACATAAGTAATATAATGAAATTAAATGAATTCAAATAAGTCAACAAATTGTGTAGAAATACATTAATTGAGTCATTAAAAATGTCTGCTTCAGTGACGTTAACGAGCATATCTCCAATCTGCAGGGCATGAGCATAACTGAGCTGAGGTGGGAAAAACAGTTTTTCTCTTATAATGATCACTATTAAGTTTCTGAAGAAATTAGATTTCCGCTCACGTACTCTACAACTACATACGTTATTGACTGAACTATAAGTCCAAACACAATGTAGCTATAGATTAAACGCTAAGGAGTTCCTTTGACTACCGATGCTTCTCTTTGTTTGCCCAATAAAAAAACACACACTATGATAAACACTTTTAATTTGATATTGACGTTAAGCTGGTTGGTTGGGATAGTCCATTTTAAAAGTTTGAATAAGTTAAATAAAACTGCCCAAGTGCGAGTTGGACACACACACAAATGTTAGGGTTCCTTATGACCATGACCCTACAATATTTTACTAGACAAAACAACATTTCTTGTGGGGACCACGAGGTCGCTGGTTTAAGGCCGCCCACGAGGAATGTTTTCACCATATTCTATTTCTGCAGTAGTCACGTGGACTATATACCTATGTAGCCCATCGATACAAAATCATAAATTTCTCTAAAACTGCAAGACCAGACACCGTGAGCCAATACTGCGTACATCCGAAACGTTATCAATAAATATTGTTAGTTGTTAGTAGTTCTTATAACACAAAAGACAATTGTCAACTTAGTCTACCTGCGACCATGAAAACTGTAAAGTTTTCGGTTTAAAAATAATGTAATATACGCGATAATACCGTATTAAAGTGATTTATAACACAAAAAAAACGATTTTTATTTTTCGTAGATAAATATGAAGATAAAGACTATTCATCTTTTTTCCTAATCGCCGAATGGTTCTACGCAGCCTAATGGCTTGCGCAGTAGCGACGTTATCATTCACACATTTACATGACATTACGCACTGATTATCTAGTAATATCACGTTTTGAAATGTAATCGCGAAAACATTAGATAACAATGCACACTTACATTCACTTATACATAGCGCCCAAATTTATAACCCTGCGACTTCGCCGTAGTCGGGTTAATATCAGTATCAGTCCAATACCATATTGGAAGTTGGGTGGCTACTAGACACTAGAGATAAGCATTCTTTAAATCTATGATAGATGAGGATCAAATTTGCGTACAAATAAAGAAATTAAACAAAACAAATTGTATATAGAGAGGAATTATATTTCACGTACTTAAACTTTTACATTTTTAAACTAGGTTACACATTTATAAAGTGCCTATTTTATGGCAAAGTAACGGTAAAACACCGTGGTAGAACTATGATACTAGATTATTTTAATTTACCAAGACATTAGGCTATATTTTACATCTTTGGCTTTCTTAGGGGCTTAGATGAACGAAACTAGCACCGGTAATTTTACTCTTTTTCTTCTAAAACAGATCAAATAAAAAAAGTCTATACTTCAATAGTAAATTAGTTGTAGTAAATATTTAAGATAAGTGTTAAGTGGCCAATTTTGGCGCTCATCAACAATTCATCACGGTAATACCAAAAATACAAGTTATTTACTACCGGAGTACAAATTTAGAATTTTTTTAATTTGATCTGATTTAGGATTATATAAAGCAGGCGTAGTTTCGTTCATCCAAGCCCCTTAAATACGAGTACCTACAAGATTGTTTTAAGCTGCCTTAAGGCACCTGACATAGTTTAATGACTGCCATTAATCCTCCGAAGCTCGAGGCCCTTACGATACCTTATATCGTTAAGTGGTACCCTGTCCCAGTGGGAATCGCCCGAGGTCGCTTTACATGCATAAGCGCTAATAATGCTTACGTCTACATGGTCATGGACCTCCTAAGACTCATCTAGGGTATTGAGTAGCGAGGTACACAAGCTTTCCGATAAGTTTGTACCTATAATACATAGCACGATTAAAATTAGGTTTGCTAGACCATTTAACACTGATTATCCTCTATCAGGTTAATCAATGTTAAACAGTTGTATATGTCTAAGCCAAATAGCTCAGATAGTCGTTAAGTTAACAGCTCAGCCATTTAATTAAACGGCGCCGCTAAACTAGCGCTTTGAATGATCTTCGGTCAATGCATCTGATATAACTCATAACACTTCTCACATCTTTCTCTATTTCGGGAGACTCATTAGCTTGGTGCATTATATAAGCGTATTGGTCGGCATACATAGGTAAAAAACGGAATAAAAATAGAGATAGGTGGCTAGCCGCATCTCCTATTGACATGATTCTTTAGATAACCGTGCCCTTCCTTAGCTAAACAGTATGGGTTAAAATTGAATAAAGATACTAGTACTTTTATACGACCATCGCACAAATAGAAGCCACTGGTGCGTTCTATATTTTTTTATTTTCTCTTAGACCGGTATAAAAGTGCTTGGATAGTAATAAATATATTCTTTAACGCAAGTTAAACTTTTCTCTTGCATTTAGTTTAGCAAGAAACTTTTTGGCAAAAAATGACTTACTGAAATTAATATTAATATAGTTCATTTCGAGCCAAAAAGTCAAAACGCGTATGTGTTTTGAACTAGTTAGACAAGTCATCCGTCCTAATTATTTGCATAGCTGTTTGATAAAAAGGCTAAACATAATTCTGACCTCTAGTCGAAATGAAGGTGTCGTTATGTTTAAAATGGATCGACGATTAATTAACTGAATGACATGAAACTTTTAAAATTATTGCAACTCACAAAGTTACAAACTGTTAATAAACATTAAATTTAACATAAGCAAAATTAAAATTTAGTATTATGTTTTGTTCGGCATTAAATTCAATTATCAAGGATTGACAAAAGAGATCATAATGTATCTGGTGCCCTTGGTGACTCGCAGGCCCTCGTGGTAGTGCGTTAGTCTGCCCGGGTGCATCAGAAGCCAGCCGCGCTTCGTGTTCTGCACCGAGCAGTTGTATCGCAGGAAGTGACATCCACCACCCTCATAGTCCGTATCTAAGGAAACAAAATTGAAATAAGTTATATTGATCAATAACTTTGCATGATTATTAAAGTATAAGAAAGTAGGAAAGGTCATGGCATATTACACAACTGACAGACACAACATAAATGCACAGACAGTAGGCTGTACCTTTAAAGGTATACCTTCAAAAGGTACCATACGGCGCCAAACAGACTAGCAGCATTTTGCTGTCGACCAGTCAACTGCAAGTTGTCGACTGCTGCAGGTGGCTTTTCCGACAGCTGCAGTTGCATCTGTCGACTGCGTCTGTGAGGAGCCCAGGTACAGTCAACTAACTAATGACTTGATGAAGAGCGTCTCCCCAGCAATCCCAAGTAAAATTTAAATAAATTTTCAGAGACAAATTAAGTGGTTGAAAAAATGTACTCTTTTTTACCAGCGCTTGTGCTAGCTATCGTTTTGGTTCAAAATATACAAATCCCAAAATTTCCAGATCCTAGAATGTCCATATCCCAGAATGTCCAAATACACTCTAGAAAATAAGAAGCAATATTAATGTGTATAAAAAAAATATATGTTGAACGATATAAATAAATTGGTGAAACTATTAATATATCACACTAATGATATAAAATCGAAAGTTGCGTGTGTATATATGTATGGTTGTTACTTCTTTACACTGGGACAGCTGTATGGGATAACATAGACCCTGATAGTTACCAATCAATTTTACGATCAACTAACACTAGCAATAATATGAAACAAAACAAATTTGTCGCTCATCATAAGTTTTTTTAAATGCATTTTGACAAGCTTTTGTTGTTGTTCTAGTTTGGTTTGAACATTTGTCAAATCACCTAGGCCAGGCAGCGGACCCCGGGGCCTGAAGCGTCACCGATGAGATACAGCCTGGTGACAGCCGGACAGACAGACGGACAGTGGAGTCATATTAATAAAGTCCCGTTTTTACCCTTTGGGTAAGGAAGCCAAATAAAATAACTGCGTAATTTATTTATTAAATATCTAACACTAAAAAGAGAAAAATAAAATATTTAAAAAAAAATTTAACAGACTTCAAAAAATAAGTAAGGAACTCACTTATTTTCTGAAAAATAATCAAATTTCGATTTATAACACAAAAAAAAAGATTTTAATTTTTTGTAGATAAATATGAAGATATTAAGACTATTCATCTTTTTTCCTAATCGCCGAATGGTTCTACGCAGCCTAATGGCTTGCGCAGTAGCGACGTTATCATTCACACATTTACATGACATTACGCACTGATTATCTAGTAATATCACGTTTTGATATTCAGTACTTTTTTGCTGGCGTAACGTACATGGTTCGTGTGCGTTACCCCAGCAAAAAAGTACTGAATCAAAACGTAATATTACTAGATAATCAGTGCGTAACTTCATGTAAATGTGTGTGAAAGTTTGAAATTTGTGCGTCCATTAACTTTGGAGATATTACCTAATTAAAAGTGATTCTGCCAGGATGAAATTTCAAACGTTACGCCAGCAAAAAAAATTCTCGGATCCGAATGAAAGATAATACTATAATTAGTAGTTGATGTGCAGTAAATGTAGTTGTATAAATAGAATTTGTGCGTCTTCAGACTTGCGATATTCAAATTTTTGCTGGGGTAACGTTCATCATCTTCGGCTCTGCGCTTTGAAGAGCGGGTCTGAGAATCTTTATGCTTTGATTCTCCGTGGTAGTCTTCTAAGTCGGAAAGTTGTACCTTGCTCAAGGAAATAAGTCATATTTAATATCTTATAATGGTTAGTTTTTCTAAACATAAGTATACTAATAGGAGCTGTCTGTCCTAGTCTGATTCCTCTAAACTGTTGGGTGTCGGCGAGAACTCCTTAGCGCCTCTTTTTCCCGTACCCGTTCGCCGCTTACGGGAGAAACCAGCTGCATCCTCACTTTCTGAGTCTGATGATTCATCTGATCCAAATTCATATTGTGTTCTTTTTCTCGCTGACTCCGGAGTCCTTAAGAAGTCTGCTAGGGGAGAGCATCAAATATTGTACCCCTTAATCAAATATTCTAACCATGCCTTTTGATCAGCAGTCAGATCTGCGGTGCCTACAAATGCTGAGGATATCTTGAGAACCTGTTTTACAATGTTTAGAATCACTGCTTGATCTATCAGGATCTACCTCTTTCAAATAACCTCTCTTACGATTTTGAGGCTAACCAAACACGTTTGAAAATAATTTTCTATTTACGAGTCAGTAACAAATAAGCAGCAACTTTGACAGAAACAAGAAAAATGCCAAAATAACACTTCCTTCTATAAGACCCCCTATTTTAATTACAGTTTGTTGGTTTTATTTTGTGTTGTCAAATGGGAAATAGATATACATATTCGGTGAAAAGATAAGGAAAAGGGTACGAAAATCCTAAAAGCAAAATAGATGATGAACATAACATAATGTTCTCTGAAGGGGTCTTTAGAATTTTGATGCAAATATGAAAAAGTGGACATGAATAAGCACGCAAAATAAAAATAAATGTTTTATTGATTGCGGATAAATCTTTGGTTCTTATTCAAGTAGATTACTAAATTCATCATTGTATTTACGTAGATATAACTATTTCATCTACCATGTGTAGTAAAAAATAACATGATTGAGAACACGAACAATACAATATATAAACGCCAAAAAGCGTATCTTCTTATAAAATGAGTGAATATACCTAAAAATTATTCCTTAATTAAGCTACATTTACACTTATTACATTTACAATTAAGCTAGTTACACTATTACAAAATAAAAATAATATAACTGGTATCCGCAGTAGAATATAAACGTAATACCTAGGAATAAGTAATCGTAATACTTCATAAAATGTGGGAAAAAATATAAATGCATAATTCTGTATTAATTTGTACTTGATATAACGTCCAAAACTGAATTTATCTATGTTTTGGGTTAATGCATTGAAATAAGACGACCTCTATATGTGACACTAGGTACAATTACATACATGCATAATAGAATTCGTAAGATAGCGGGCATTTTGCCTTTATTTTTTTACGTTTCGTTACAACCTACTTAATTTCTTTCAATTTATATTGACAAATTGACGACTTTAAACTTCAGGATATGTTTTATGCATAAACATTTTTTTCTATTTATATCCTGGAACCTTTTACAGAACTATGTTATGCTTTTATTATCTGTTACTATTGATCTTGAAAGGATTAAAATACAGAAGTTTCCAAATTTCACGGGTCGACGAAAGAGATCATAATGTATCTGGTGCCGTTGGTGACTAGCAGGCCCTCGTGGTAGTGCGTGAGTCTGCCCGGGTGCATCAGAAGCCAGCCGCGCTTCGTGTTCCGCACCGAACAGTTGTACCGGATGAATCGGCAGCCGCCTCCTTCGTAGTCCACGTCTAGAGAAAGTATAGCAAATGAGTTAGAGAGATAAATTTGTAGCTAAGTAATCAATAACCAGGACAAAAATTATAATTAATCACATGCGTTAGCTGTATTTCATTTTCATGCATGTATTTTTCGGATACAGAAGTAAGAGGCATAACAATACATTAGACATGGACGACGTCATAAGGGATGATAGAAACGAAAACTTTAGTTGTAATTGGTCATGCATATTTTAGATAAAACGTCAAATAATAATAGCTATATCCATAATAACTTTTCGGAATCCTGTGTTGTCCTCATGAGTTTAGGATTTGCTGCATATTGTTGATGATTGTCCCACTTGGTGCTATAAATGTTGATTGGCTATATTAAAAGTCGTATCCCGATCCGATGCTATTTCCATTATTTGATTTTTTTTATGTAAACGTCTTGAAATAGTCTAGACCAGGGCCGATAATTTTTGAAACCAAAATAAATTATAGTAGAATGAAATCCATTGCAAAAAAGGAATAAAACAAAAATTAAAGGAAAAATAAATTACCGGCGATCTTAGGTCGGAAAGTGGAAGGGGGTGAGCTTTTAAGAAGAAACTCTGCGCTCAAGAGAATTGAAAAAAAGGTATTTGTAAAATCTATTGCTGTCGCGCTGTGTGCCTTAACCCCCGCAGAGTGCGATAATAGAGGCAGCTGCAGCTCGGACCGAAAATACCTATAAAATTACACAAAATTGGCGCTTCGTAGTCCCCTGATTTCTTCTCCAAAACTTAACAGATTTAATTTATTTTTGCATAAAAAAATTAAAATAAGCTATGGCTTAAGAAGCTTCTGTTCGTCTTTTGGATATTCAATCTCATTTTGCTTATATTATCATCCGACACTGCCTATTTGTGCCCAATTTTACCTACAACCTTCGTTGTAGCCATCTATGGAAACATCCACAACTACTCCACAAGTTAGATGCATTCATTCAAAATTCCCTTTCGTCAGTTTTAAATATTAATTTTAGCGACCGCATTTGGAACCAAGCCTCCTTACCTATCAGATATGGAGGTTTGGGAATCAGAAAAATTTCAAATGTAGCTCTACCAGCGTTTCTGTCTTCTGTGCATAGCATTAAAAATCTATTTAAAAAAAATTCTCAATGACGACGAAATTGACGTTAGTTATGCAACAGAGGCCAGAGACGCCTGGCGAGTTCTAGCTCCAAATTCCAAATTTCCTGATTACCCATCCTCGCAAAGACAATGGGATGGGCCGCTTTGCAAAATTGCTCAAGATAATTTACTTGAGACGTCTGGCAATTCTGTAGAGCGTGCCCGCTTTTTGGCTGTGGCGGAGTGGGAGTCCGGGCTTTGGTTGCAGGCCCTACCGTCAGCCAACCTAGGCACACTGCTACACAATGACGCTTTCCGTCTGGCAACAGCACTACGACTAGGCGCCACGTGTATAGTCCCTCACCGTTGTCCTTGTGGGGATACCATCGATAGCTTTGGTCACCACGGCTTATCTTGCATTAGGAGTGCCGGCCGTTTGGGGCGACATGCCGCCCTAAACAATATTATCCACCGCTCTCTTGCAACCATTAATATACCGGCCGCGTTGGAACCCACTGGTTTGGTCCGGGATGATGGCAAGAGACCGGATGGAATGACTCTGGTGCCCTGGCGATTGGGGCGGCCTTTGGTATGGGATGCTATATGCGTTGATACCCTAGCGCCGTCTCATCTTCAGGTCACCAAGTCAAAGGCCGGTACAGCAGCAGCCACAGCGGAAAACCTCAAAAGGCGCAAGTATATAGGTATCGGAGACAGCTACATATTTGAGCCTTTTGGGGTAGAAACAATGGGTCCGTGGGGTCCATCAGCCCATCGTCTCTTTGACTTTCTGTCAAAGAGACTGATCGAGGTATCCCGCGACCAATTACCTGGCTCAAAGGATAAGCATTGCCATCCAACGTGGCAATGCTGCCAGCCTTTTGGGCACGTTGCCGCAGAATGACGGTTTGCAGGGACTGTATAATTTGTAAATAATTATATTTTTTAAGTAGTTTTAATTATTATTAGTTAATTAGTATTATTTTATGTTACATTATATTATATGTTTTAGGATTGATCTAAATTATTCAAGCTATGGCTGTGTTTCTGTTTTCTTTTTCTAATATAATCGCGTCGAATTTTTATTTTTTGATGTTTGAACACAACGGAAATTCTTACCAATTTTTTTATAGGTTTTTGAAGGTAATCTAAGTCATTTCTCTAAATAATTAAATTATGAAAAAAATTAAAACATAGGGACATCCTATAATATCCATAGATATTTTTGGCATGTAGCTTTGTCTTTGAAATAGTGTAGGTGTTTCGTTGTAACTAACTACTGTTACTGTACTGTTAGTTCGTTTGCATAAATGGAACCAAGCAGCAAATGTAGGAGAGTTACATTCCTATAAAATTATTATTCAATTAAAAATTAAAAAATCAGCGACATCTTCGCTCCAACCGAATTTTAATAACATTGTTTGTGTTTGCATTTTAGTTGAAGTAATTATTTGGTAAGATTTTATCTCAGAACAATAACTAAAGCATAGAAGGAAGGTAATAATAAGAACTATTTACACGTTGGATGCACTCTTTCGTCTTACGTACTAAACACTGTGATAAAAAGAGTCGAACATAGTTCCATCACTTTCTTATTTTGTAAGGTTGTACCGTGGCTATGTACTTGTAGGTCCCAAAGTCCCAATATACTACAAACAAATAAAAAAGTAAGTCACAGTCTATGTTTGCAGAAGGATGAAGTAGCTGTCATAAATTTGGCGTATAATGTTTACATGGCGTCGTGTCCGAAGTAGTTGTGACTCTCTATGTTCGAACATTATTTTGGACGATTTAAAGATCTGTTTCGATCAAATTTACATAATTTAATCATTGCAAGTGAAGTGAAAAATTACCTGTTATGTTCCTGGTTGCAGTTCATACGCTTCCGAGAAAGATAATGAGCGTGAGATTTTGACATTCCATCGGTAAGATGTTTTTCATAAGTAAAGTTATTGTAAATGTTTTTCGTAGTAATTTTATGATATTATTAATGTAAGATTTCATTATTTTTGCTATAAATGTGACGAAATGTTAAAGTACAACCGTTTAAGAAAGTTATTCTGTATGTTTACATTGTGTGATAGTGATGTCCCAACTGCTAGTGTAAAGTATCGATGTATGTGGAATTTCACAGTAATTAAGATTTTATAATAAGCCTTTTCCGCTGGGAATTTCGGGATATTTTTCCTTAGGTGTTTATTGTTTACTGCGTTAGGTTAAAAAACACAATCAAAATGAAAATAGTGAATTTTTGACTCAGTGGCTTGGCCTATTCACATGTGTATTGATGTTGACTACATATATCCTTTAGTCGCCTTGAACGACATTCGTAGGAAAAAATGAAGTTTTCCTTTCCTATACTCTATTCTGCAACCCACTTTATATATTAGCATTATGGGTACGTTTAATCTATATTTGAAGTCTACTAGGTACTTACTGATATACTCATTTGAGTTAATAAATACAGAGTTTCAGCTATATAATTCAATGCCTAGTTTATATAAAACATGTCTTGTAACTTAAATTAATGCTTTTACTTGCTATATATTTATTTCAGAATTCCTGAGGATGTTGCTTTAAGGAAAAAGTGGCTGGATGCAATTTCAAGAACGCACTTGTAAAATAAAAGGCAGGAAAGCCAGAAGGCTACTGCTGTATTTAACTTTCCTGAAACGGAGGCGCTTTTTGACTTCGTTGACACTTACATAAAGAATCTAAAGTTTACAGATGGCCCCAATGTTGTAAACTCAAACAGAAAAACTGGTTTTCTGGGTTTTATTACTTGTATAAATTCATTAAAACGTATTTATTCAACTTGCGTTGTAGATCAAAGTTGTCCTCTGCACTATTTATGTACCTACAAACTAAATCAGGATCATATCGAGCTATTTTTCTTTATGTGGATTCAATAATAATCGATCGGCGCGGATGTACCAGTCAGCTTATAAAAAGTTATTGGTACATGCTCAATTTAAAGATGGTGCACAAGGCAACTGTTTGTCATTAGAGCATATTACTATTTTAAATTATTCTCCAAAAAAGAGTTAAACTGACTGCATAAATCAAAGCAGTGATCGACAACGATAGAATAGAATGAGGGTGTAACATTATTTCACTTTAAAAAAAATGTAGCGGATCCTAAGGAAAAAATTAGAATGTTTTTGACAAAAATGATACTATTTAAAGGGCAATAAATAATTTAATTTATATACATAGTGTTTTGAATAACTTAATCCTTTCCATTTAAACTCCCCTCTCCAGTTTTTACCCTTTAGGTACGGAACCCTAAAAATATAAAAGCAATTATTGCTAATTCTCTAATGACGACCTCTGTGGCCGAATGGTTAACACGCCAACCTGTAGGTTCTGGGTTCGATCCCCGGTTAGGTCATAATGAAAAATTACCTTTTTCAGATTGGCCTGGGTCTTAGATGTTTATATGTATTTGTAATAAAATATAGTATCGTTGAGTAGGTATCCCATAGCACAAGTCTCGAGCTTACTTTGGGGCTAGTTCAATCTGTGTGATTTGTCCGTATATATTTTTTTATTATTATGAGAAAAGTAAATTATCTTCCAAATCGGTTGGTATAATGCTTGTTCGCCAACTTAGTTGTATAAAAGTAAAACAAAGGCACTATCGTAAAACGACAAATATTTATTTTAAAACCATTATCGATAACAAATATGTTTAGTTCGATAAAATGCCACACACTATGCAAGAATGACATATTGTACAATATATAAAATGTATAGCTAAACCCGGTACAACCCTGTGAATTTGGAAGCTGTAGTGATAAGTCTGACTCTTTTTAGCACAGTGTTTAGTATATAAGACGAAAGAGTGCATCCAACGTGTCAACAGTTCTTATTAATACCCTACTTCTATGCTTTAGTTATTGTTCTGAGGATTTTATTATACGTGTCTCGCTCAGATAAGCATCTGTGCTATTCCTTCCTTCTTTACCTAAGCTGTTGGTGAAGAGCATTGAAAAAAAACACTAATTCATTTTCAAAGAGTAAGTATATGGTATTGTTTTTCAGCATAAAAATATAGGTTTATTCTAAATAAGCAATGTAGTCACCATGAATGGCATTTAAATTGCTAAAGTAGGACCCTTATTTAGACATAGTACCGTATTTAAAACAATAGTAGAATGAAAGATATAAATTTGCATGTTGCAAAATATTAAATAAATAAAACGTATCATTTGAATCATATGCATATCGCAAAAATAATATAAGCTTCCGAAACATTTAACAATAGAAAGTTTGGCAGCAATATCGCAACTAAATTACTACTTTTTATGTTAATATCGTGTTTCATTATACGCATGTGATGTTATGTATGAGTGATTGCATAAAATTACTTACGGGGTGTGTTGAGAGCCAAGTTGATTGTGTATGTGGAGGAATCATGATGAGGCCGCAGAGAGGGCTGCTCGTCAGGCCGATATCGCACCACGAAGTTCATCAAGGAAACGGGTGGCTGGAAAGCAAAAGTTCAAATTATCATGAGAATTGAAAGATAGATAGATAGATAAATAATTTATTTTGTTCACTGTAACACACACCATACAAAAACAAAAATGCATAGATTTAAAAAAAAAAAATTCGTCTCTGAATAGATGTCACATTTTGCCATTTTTGTATGGGAACCTAGTGTGTCATTAGCGGGGGTGTGAGGCAGAGGAAAGGGAGTCGTGGTTACAGGGGTGCTATTTGTAAATGAGTGACTCGATGAAGAAGTACAAATTTTCCATACATCATCGGTCGTTTAGTAAACACGTCGATTCGAAAATAGCACTCATGACGTTTGACGCCGCTGTCATAAGAGATGTAACAACACCGTGTAATATCGATATCGAGAAAAACCCACAACAAGGCTGAGTCCTTTTGAAATGTAATGGGTAAATGTGCACCCAGTATAAATATGTGATTCTAGGTTGAGTAAATGGTTATTTAACATGTTGTATCTGTATATTATATTTGCTACTATAGATACTAGAAGAGGAAAAATGTTGGGATACCTCATGAGACACGATGAATTTTCAAAACAATATTGGAAGAGAAATCGCTTTAAATAAGGAATTTCGACCACGAATCCGCTCACGTTAACCTAAATACGTTTGGGAAAAGTAATTTATCATATAAAAGAGATTTAAGGTACTCTCTGTCCTTTTCTAAACTTATTGTAACGAGTGAGCAAAAATCAGTTTAATAGATAAGTCGTATCAAATAAATATACAAATTCATCATGGCATGTTTAATATATTAAATTAATTTGTATTCGCCGCCGTATAAAAGCTCAATTACTGTCGATCTTTTTTTAAATTGTATGCATGTATAGACTTAAGTTTTTCGTTAACTTTGATTCCATTTTTACATAGAAGTATGAAGTCTCTAGAAGCAGCGTATTACTTGATACGTCTTGTTACTGATACCCTTAAAAGGAGCGTATACTATACACTAGGCCTCAGTCACGGTAAAGATAACAGTATTGTAACTCGGGCCTGTTCTTGAATTAAATGCCTACCGCCGCGCGGTACATAAACACGCGCCAGGGCTACCCACGTCTAGTGTTTTTCCTTTTATCCCAGACTAGCATGGAAGTCATCACATTTAATGTACATATCTTCTAGGTAGTTAACTAGCAATAATTACTAGTATAACCATTTCATAATGATATTTCGCGTATTTCAATATTATATGTAAGTAGCAGTAAATTATTAAGTATCTATCTTTCTTATCGTGTGTGTTAATGACTAACTCTGGTGTCAGAGTTTTTAAACCGCATTATAGACCTCTGACTTGGTTTTGTGTAACAACGGCTGTCAAAGGCAGCGACCGGGACCGACGGCTTAACGTTCCCTCCGAAATTCGGATCCTCTTTCTTATCAGACAAACAGGTGATCAGCCTGCAATGATTTAACCAAACTGGTACAACAACAACGCGCAAAGTCGTTGCCCCCGCCGGGAATCGAACCCGTGACCTCCGTAGTGTAAGCCAAACGCTCTAACCACTACACGAGGAGGCAGTTAGTTGGTATCTATATAGCCTATTTATATATATATAAATTTTCCATGTTTTCTTACCATATAAACCTACCCTAGACTTCCCCAAAAGTTATATAAAAACCAAATTTAGCTAAATCGGTCAAGCCGTTCCCGAGTTTTAGTTGGACACACGAATAGAAATTGATAAGTTTGTTGATACAAGGAGATTATAGGTACCTACTTTGTATGTGGAATTCTTAAAATACTTACCTAGGTACTAAAAAGAAATAAATTGATTAAAGTAGGTAAAAAAAAAACAATTTTATAATCTTACTTTTAGGTGATTGCAGGTAATTTAAGGATTTTTTATAATAGGTGGCTTAATGATGAATTTACGCAACCAAAAACAGCACTATATAATCTATATTTAACCATTTTATTCTTACACCAAAATGGATGTGCTTTTATACAACAATATCTACCAATAAACTTTAAAACAATCACATACTCGTTCGTCCGTCACCGACTACAGCGCATCCTTGACTGCGAATCGCTAGTTGCGTACCAATAATGTACTTGAGTGTGTAATGACCTCGAAGCGCGAGTTTCGACCGTTTGTATGAAGACGGAATACTGTTAGATATCTTTACCGTGCCTCAGTCCTCTGACGCCTGTCGAGGGGTATGTAACAGAGTGGAATTTAATTTTTAAAATTATAAACAGGCCAATTTCTGAAGTTCTGTCCTTTAAAAATACTAAAATGAATATTATAGTAAACTATCGCGCTGGCACTTTTCACATTTAAGTAATGCAAGTTCATGTTATTTACAATATTATAAACATATTTATCCTCCATTAAAAACGTCAAATTCCATTGTCAGTGAAAGGCGGAAAGCCGCATAGTGATGCACTTTGTTATTTTTTGCCAAAAATCGATAATTTACATGAATACAGATGAGTGTAATAATATAAGTAATAAAGTTAATGCCAAGAAATAAATAATAATAAATTCACTCTCCACGACTTTCCCGAAAATTTATTATTTTTAGTGTTCCGTTCCCTAAGAGTAAAAACGGAAAGGTAATACTAAGCCTTCGACGTCCATACGTTCATCCATCTGCCACATGACTGTATCTATTAAACCGAAATAGATAATATTTCAAAAGGACAATGCCGGTTATTGGCGTCTTTTTGTTTTCGCGCGGCCACTAACCATACCTTGTTTTCCCGATAGTCAATAACAAAATAAAGTTATAAGGGCATATATACCTCTAAACTCAGTCCGAACTGAGTTATAAGGATTAGATATTATATTCATAGGTTTTTGCACTATTTTTCACTAAGTTCATTAAAAGTTGCAATTAAATAATAAATAAAATTATTTTGGACATTTTAATCACTACTATACTTTTCTGAAGTCTTTTTCATCAACGATACAGCAGCAGGCTCTTCTCCGCTACCTCCTTGAGGTTAAGAGTATATAGTAACTGTTTATTGGGACAGTCTGAAGTAGCTTTGATAGATACTTGATACATTAGGTAGGTCTTTTTGTTTTTTGCTTGGCCGTCGTCTTCACTGTTTCGCTTCACTCTTGAATTATTGGTGCAGCCGATAGCATAGTGACGTCAGCTTTGACGTTCCCCTTGTTGTTGCTGTCATTGTTCACTTCTATATACTAACAGCGCAACTGCCACTTCATTAGTTGCCATCATTAGTAGTTGATCTGTTTCATGAACACCTGTGAGAGGTTTCGTGGCACCCTGCTCAGCGCTTGGGCAGCATGATGACCCAACAGTGACCCACGGGGTCACTTTAGCAGATGGCGAACCACCTTATTCAGCAGGCAGATCATACGTTGCACTTGGAACACAATGGGAGTAGGCTTTCGCCAATCATCTTGGTTTTGGTTATGACAAAAGTGTTTTACTTAGATGGTGCCCTCTCTTGCGGTCTGCGCAACACCATTAGAGATGTACCTCAATACATACAGGACTTAAGAGAGCCCAACCCGTCTTACTTTTTATACAAAGGCTCGTACGTCTCTAGAAGCAGCGCATGTCTTGTTACTCATACTCTTAAAACAGCGTATGCTTTTTCGCGGCCTCAGTCCTCTGACGTCTGTCGTATTATTTGTAGCGGAACCTTATGAGCAGAACGAAAATTTATTTTTATAATTATAAACATGCCTAGTTGTGTACTGAAATCCTGCAAAAATACGGAAAAAAATGCTAAAGGGAAACCACAACCTGTGACTTTTCACATGTAAGTAATGCAAAGGACATTTAATTACAATATCATAAAAGTATTTAGACGCCATTTAAATCTTCAAAATCCATTGTCAGTGAAAGACGGCAGTAGGCATAGTGCTGCGCCTACTTATTTTCTCGCAAAATATCTATAGATAACATGAATACTGATGAGTGTACAATGTACAAGCTTGCCCCTGTATTCCGTTAATCCCTTTAAATTGTCCTGGGTCATATTATTGTAATAAATTTTTCGTATATTTCCCTTGTCACTGTTTGACACTGTTTGAAAATTGAAGTCAAAGTCGCTCATTTTATTTTTAAAATCAGTATAGCCTTTTATAAATTAGACTATTTTTACACGACTGCCAAAAAAAGGAGTCTATTGTTTTTCGAGTTGATATATATGTATATTATAAATGCGAAAGAAACTCTGTCTGTTTCCTTTTCACTTCAACCATTGAACCAATTTGGATAAAATTTGATATGGAGGTAGTTTGAGGCGAGGGGGAGGACATAGTGTACCTTTTATTCCGCGAAATTAATACTGTTCCCGAGGGAGCCACATAGACGCGGGCGGAGCTGCGAGCAATAGCTACTATAGATATATATTTCAGGTTAAACTAGTTTGAACTGCCTTTGAATAGATTAAAAAAATGAAGTTGCCAACTCTGATATCAGATTTTTCAAGCAGGCATCTGACAGTTCTTCAGTTTTCTTTTTTCATGAGAAATCGACATGGGTGTCGTTATTGAAGCCAAAAGGTACCACAAATACTTAAATAAATATTCAAAGTTAGTTCCACTTAGGTCAAACTACTTTATCAATATCCATAAGTTTTAAGCCAAACTAGTTTTTGTGTTTTTAATTATTGTCTATTAGCTTCCATAACATTAAAATTTGATTTTAATGGCTTATAATGAATAATTGCAGTTTTCCCAAAGATAAAAAGTTGAAAGAAAAATGGATAGACGCAGTATGTAGGGAGAATTGGTTTCCTAGTCGTCGATCTACAATTTGTTCAGAACATTTTGATAAAACGTGCTTCGATGAAAGCAAAAAGAGAAGATATTTATTTGCAAATTCAATCCCGACTCTAAAACTGAATGTGAGTATAAGTATTTCAATGTAAGATTCTAGTTCAATTTATTGTTAATTGCATAGAATCTATTAAGGATATTAGTAGGTAAAAAATGGTACTTATTTCAATCTAGCTTGTTTTTGGTAGTTTTACGACCGGATATTTTAAGTCACATAGTTGTTATTTGTAAAAAATATATGATTAAAGGATACAAGTTTTAGTACCTATTAAAAACAAACAACTATAGATAAAATTTAAATATTTTCATTCAAAGAATCAAAGAACTTTTTCTACGTTTTACTAAGTGAAATTAAGAAAATTTATTTATTACAGCTTAATGCATATCAAATAGAAGAACCCATGCAAGTTCAAGCACTTTAAACTCAAGAACCATTTACTCTTACTGCTGCCTCACCTTCTAAGGAAATGTTAAAATCCCGTATAATTCACCTTGAAAATATTTGACATCAACGTTTGTTAAAAATTAAACGACTACAGAACAATCAAAGATGTTTAAAGCGAAAAATACATCACATGAAAGATGTGCTTCAGGAGATAAGGAGAAAAAAAAATATTTGTAGCAATGACTTAGAGATTTTTAATTCTATTGACATTACAAGCTCAGAAATTTATAGAAGGCAGTTAAATAAAAAAAACAACATTCCAAATGTAAAAACATATTCTAAAAATATTAGGTCTTTCGCTTTGACTTTGCATTATTTGTCACCAAGAGCATATTCGTTTGTAAGAAAAAGTTATGATTTATGTTTGCCGCATCCACATACGAGTACTATTTCTAGATGGTACCAACATATTGACGGACACCCAGGACTAACCACGGAGTCTTTAGACACCCTTAAGAAAAAAGTGGCAACAACAGATTATCCTATTATCTGTTCACTGGTGTTAGACGAAATGGCGATACGGAAACGTATTGAATGGGATGGTACTAAGTTTCATGGCTATGTTAGCTTAACAGGTGATGTAGAACGCGATTTTATGGAAGAGGCTAAAGACGCACTAGTTTTTTTGATTGTTGGTATTAATTGTGACTGGAAAATACCTATAGGTTACTTTTTGGTAAACGGCGTTACAGGAGAACAAAAATCAAATTTAGTCCATCAATGTTTAATAGCCATAAAAGAAACTGGTGTGCGTGTAGTGTCAATAACATTTGATGCATGTCCATCTAATTTAAAAATGGCTAAAGAGCTTGGTTGTGAGTTATCTGCAGATAAAATAAAATCAACATTTATAGACAAATCTACAAACCAAGAAATTGCCGTACTGATTGATCCTTGCCATGCACTGAAATTAGTCCGTAATTGTTTTCAGGCTAAGGAAGTATTATATGATAGTGATCATTCAGCTATACAGTGGTATTTTTTTAATTTATTAGATAATTTACAAAAGGATGAAAGTTTTGTGTTAGCTAATAGGTTAAAATCCAGGCATATACATTTTCAAAATAACATAATGAAAGTCAGACTGGCATCACAGCTGTTCAGTAGGAGCGTCTCTGTTGCATTTGATTTTTGTGCAAACAATCTAAAAATTGCGGAATTTAGTGGAGTTGACGCCACCTGTAAATTTTTGCTTATAATGAATGATTTATTCGATGTGCTTAATTCTAGAAATTTATTGCACAGAGGTTTTAAAAAACCACTTAATACTGAGAACGCTGATACTATTTTTAAATTCTTGGATTTTGTTGAGAAGTATATAAAGGATTTATATACACTCGAAGAAAAATTTGATCAAGAAAGAAATGACCAAATTATGATTTGTAGTCCGTTATTGAGAAGTCAACGCAAAAATGGTTTTATTGGGTTTTTAACATGTATTTCAAGTTTGAAACATTTATATGTAACATACGTTTTAAAAGAAAAAGTCCTCAAATATATTCCCACTTATAAATTAAACCAGGATCATATTGAAATGTTTTTTTCTAATATTAGATCAAAAGGTGGGTTTAACAATAACCCAACAGCACTGCAGTTTCGTGCAGCCTATCGTAAAATGATTGTGCGATCACAATTGTTTGATCATGATAATGGAAACTGCACGCCTTTGGAAGACATAAACATTTTAACATGTTCATCTGCTGTAACAATAATAAATAAAACGACAGAAATGTCTCGTTTTAATTATTTTACTGTGATTGGATCGGAAAGTTTTGAGGATGATTTACCAAAAACCTTAAATTGTTCAATTTATGGTAAAGTAATAATTAATTATATTGCTAGGTTTGTTGTAAAGAAAATAAAAAAAAGTGTATCATGTGAGCGTTGTGTGTCCGCTTGTTTGGAAAAATCATCTAAACATCGAGATGATATTTATGATTTATCTTTTATTGAACTCAAAGACTTAGGTGGATTAATTTATCCATCTGCAGATGTCGTATTGGTGTGTTCAAAAACTGAACAGTTATTGCGTGCATACATTGTCGGTGATCGGATCAAAAGCTCATTTAAAAAAGAACAATTCGTGAACGCTTTAATGAGGTGGTTTATCGGAGTGCAAGTTTTTAATACTTTACAATGTCATCAATTCGATCAGTAAGCATTAGAAAACCATGTCAATTACCTTATAAAGGCTATTATACAAATTTATTTAAATACAAGACTATATTTTATTGTAAAAACATCCAAAGACAACGAACATTCACAAAGACAAATGTTCAATAAGTAAATTTTATTTAAAGGTCAATAATTTCACTTATATTTTTCCTTATTCGTAAATACACTTTTGATTCCATTTCCGAAATTTTACCTACATATTTAATATCTATGTACTGTACATTTATTCAAAATCAAAAAAAAGGTTTATTAGCATTGTCCATTTATTATTTGCAATTTTAAGATCAACCTTACTAACCCACGTACGAAGCGTGAGGAGTATGGCACTTCCTCCCATGTAACAAAGAATCCTTGGAAGAGACCTTTGTTCAACAGTGGACTTCTTACGGCTGAAATGATGATGATAGTGATGAATGATATAGATCAAACCGTTTAATTTGTCTTATTCATCACGTTTCCGTATCGAATTTCGAATAACATTCGAAATTTTCCTATCAGTGGCAGTAATGTGTTGGCTTGGCTCAGGTTGTTAGGCTATTAGATTGTGTTATGTGCTTAAGATCGACAGTTCAAATCTAATAAGAGCAATTGCGATTAAGGCCCGATATATTTTCGTTTCTTTTTTTTTTAAGCGTGCGTCATAGTGGGGTTATTTGTAATTGTGCATGTCGTTCTACTTCAACACAGTGAATTGGCCAAGCAAAATTTTGTAATGTAAGAGGTAAAGGGCTGTGTAAATAGTAAATGCAAGGCTGGGACTGTCTCTACTTCACTGTTACCTTTGAACAATAAACATATATGGAAATTAAAATTGGTCTTTTTCAGCCCCACCCTAAATAATGACTTGTCACCGTAAAAATAATGTACCTACTGATACTACTCAACCCGATAATGACAATCTCCATGGTACAGTGGTTAACGAGCCAGGTACCGGGTTAAATTTCCGGCGCAGGCAAAAACTTGTACTTCAGTCTCATATTTATGTATGTCTGCGTTACTGGAATTACATAAGGAGAATTGGCGTTGGGCCGTAAAACATACATACATTCATATTATTACGATCTTCACCCTTACAGTGTAGGCCTCTGCCTGAAACCAAAAGCCACGTTCAGCGTGTTTGTGGGCGTATGTAGGTGAAAATCTGAATCAAAGGTGTAATAGGTTGCTAGTCGCATTCCCTATCAGAGAAGCAACTGGTACATTCTCAATTTTTCCTTTTCATCTACACCAGCATGGAATATATACTTCTTATTACAGTATGAATGCTGTCATAATAGCGGACCCCGGGCTTGGACGCTGAAGATGCCAGGAGTATAAGGAACCAGGGAATCTCTTAGATGATTATGACTATATAATTATTACTACTTCATATGTTGTTTACTTAAATGAAGTCAAACTGAAACAAAATCTTGTAATATGAACAGCTTTTCTATGGGACCAACGCTGGAAACTCGAATAGACTTACACCAAGTATGCATTTAATTAAACAAATGAAATTTAAGGTACCTATACCATTTTGAATATGGCATTATTTTAAATTGTATAGCAATACTTACGTTGTGATAATATCCTGTGAAGACCATTTCCTGCAAAGGTCGCACGTACTCCTTGAGTATATACAGCCATTGACGTTCCAGCCCCACCTGCTTCATATGTATGTCTCGCGTCGGCACCGCTTCGTACCCGCCCTCCAACCTATTATCCTGTACAAGAACGAATATTTAAATAACCAAATGCCATACAAAACCGTATCATACATAAATAGTATCACGTCTATCTCCTTACAGGATACACAGAGCCTAAGGTCAAAAGACCTACGTACGTAAAGGCTACGTTTAGCGAGTTGGTGGGCGTTTAATAGTTGACTTCTCTTAGAAAACAAATTGATCAGTAAACAACCAATATCATGCAGTTGTAATTTTAATTTTCAATTGCTAGGGGGTACCGTTGGAAAAAAGGCAGTCTTAAAACTATTTAATGAAATATGCAAACTATACATATTCATTTAATGTTTTAACCTTTATTTTAAAGTACCTATTGAAAGATTAATGCTAATAGGAAAAAATAAATTTGTGGTATTTCCTGAATTTGTCCTCCGATTACACGAAATTGAGGTGCCTGTATATGTCTCATTATTTTTAATACCATTGTTTATTAAGCACGCCAACACGCTTAGCGTGGCTTTTAAATTTTACGGCCTTAGGTAATCTCCACCCTCCTCTCCACGTAATTAATTTATGATCTATCGGTTCCTTTTATACTTTTAAATTTAATTTAGATTTACTAGTGTAGTGACCCTTTATAAGTATCTAACAATCTACTCAGTAACCCGAGAGGTTAACTTCTTAACATATATAAATCAAAATTTATATAAGTGATAAAAATTTATAATCATTCAGTGGTTTTTGGATTAATCCATTTAAAAGCACACACAATCAAATAGTTCCGCTTTATAAATATAGATTTAATAAACCGCCAGAATTAGGGCAACTTTTTGCAATTAAATATTCAAATTTTATTAAGTCCTTAGAGTTAATGATTGAGTTGATGTTACTCGGTAATAATAATTAATATTTACTTTATTGGAACCATCGCTCCACTGGCCATATGCTTCCATTACGTCGATCCATTCCTGGCAGAATCGAGCAGTCATCATCGGGAACCAGTACACGTCAGGACACGGCTACAAAATAAAGAACAGTTTATTAAAAAAAAAACCGACCACGTACGAGTCAATATATAAAAAAATTCAGTGAATATAATATATCAAATGTCTAGCCGATGCCATTATCAATATCGAGCAAAAACAAGCAAAAAAAATCGCGTTTGTTGTATGGGAGCCCCCTAAAATATGAATTTGTATTTAGTATTTGTTGTTATAGCGGCAACAGAAAATTATAATGTGTAAAAATTTCAGCTGTCTAACTATCACGGTTTATGGGATTACAGGCAGAAAGACGGCTAGCGGAGTCATATTAATAGGATCCCGTTTTTACCCTGTGGATATGGAACCCTAAAAATGGGTTTACGCTGGGTGCGCATAATATATTGATATAAAATATTATTGCTATAAAAATATTACACATAAAAATTCCGTCCTCGTACATTTCACATAAAAGTATGAAGAATAAATTATGAAAAATGTTTATAACCTAGCTGAAAAAATAATATTTTGAAAATTCTTCATTTGATATCGATACGATAAGTTTGGATTAAATTGGATGGGAAAGACCATTGCAAAAGTTTAAAACAGGCACACTAGCCTATTTTTAAGAGGTCTTACCATAGAAAACCAAAAAAAAATGTATGCTTCTACCCCATTATGCTGTAATATGATTTGACAAAGTTTTTACAGGAAGCTTCAGAAACAAAGACAAATTCATTTTATTTATTTACTTAATTTTTTTTTTAATCGGTTCGTAAATTACCGACTCCTGAGGACAAACATTAAAAAAAACATACAATCGAATTTATAACCTCCTCCTTTTTCTTAAAATCGGTTAAAAAGAAACCATTCTGTGACAATGCGTGCCAAAGAGATTATTATAGATACTAATATATTATTTCTCTTTGTTGCGTAAAAACCGAAATTTTTAAAAATATTTTCAATACTCTTTCAATGAAATATATACATTTAGGTATCGCTTATAAAAGCTTCCTTAACATAAGTCAATGTATTATGGATTTTTTATTTTACAACTACACAGTTTGCAAAATGAAGATACAAGTTAGCTGGTACGAACAACGAACCCTCAAAAATCTACCACCAGTCAAAAGGCGGGCTTTCATACCGCTCCACTACTCGAGCACCATTGGTTGCCAACCATGCACTTCTCCGCAGTTTCGGGGAATTTTATCTTTTCCACGCTAATTTATATCAGACGCTGCTGTGAGAGCGGAAAACGTCTGTCACGCTTTCGTGGCTAAAACGTTAACAAAGTTACTATCGCATTTACAATATTGTGTAAAATCATTTCGCTCGGTTATTATTTTTCTGCTACATAAATGCAGCCAAGCGAAAAGCCGCAGACCAAGTAGGAATACCGCGTACATATATGAATTTAATGCGATATCGGAGAAAGTCAATTGAAATAGAAAGGTAACTTACCCTTTAAGATAATAAAACCGGCGAAGTGCAAATTGGAATCGCTCACGCAGGGTTCTGTACCCACGTAAAATGCTCAAAAACACGTTCTTTTTATACCCCTCGATGTTTTACTTTATTTTGATTTTATAATTATATTTTTTTTTATAGCGGCAATAATACATATTTTGTGAAAATTTATCTTTGCCACTTATTACGGTTCCATAGATACAAGTCTGTGACAGACAGTCCGAGAGAAGAACAGCGGTGGCCCAGTAATAGGCGGTTGGTTTTGCCTATTGGTAATTCTGTACCCAATGGGTAATTTAATATTTTTCTCCCTTAAAAGATAAAACTTTGTCTATAAACGTCAGCAACGCGAAAGGCCTCCACTATGGTCATCATCATTTCGAGTAGGTGTCACTGTCAATCGACCATGCACACACTGGTGTTAATTTTTCGGAATCGCCTCTCGGCCTCTGACGTGGTTCCTTCAACGACATCCAGATGGCAGCCGGGACCACCGGCTTAACGTGCCTTCCGAAGCACGGAATCATCTTTATTATCAGACAATCGGGTGATTCAAGTCTGCAATATCCTAACCAAACTGGAAACAACTAAACAAAGCATGCTTCCGGTGGGAATCGAACCCACGACCCCCGGGTCAACAGGACCAACAACTACAGCCCAATGACATTTCAATTAAGTGTGTTTCAAGCTCTTTATTAGTTGTGTTGATAACTAATAAAAAATGGTATTCATTGCTGTTTTATAACCAAACACCTAATTAAATGAAAAACAACGGCAATGTAACAGAGACAAAAATAAGCCGTCCCTTTTATTGTGTGACGTAGATGGTACAGATCATATAGATAAGGAGTGAAATGTCAGTCCATAGATAATGAAATGTCATTGCTGTAGCATTACAGATCAAGAAAAGTTTCCTTACCATCAAATGCTCCCGGCCAGCTTCGAAGTTTTTAGAGTAATTCTCGTTAAGGTAGCGTTTCTCCCACTCGATCTTGTTGTCCATGACCTGGTACACGTCAGGGTAGGTACGCATGATGTCGAAATTCTCTGGGTTCACCAGGTGACCGAATTCCACTTCATTGCTCACGTGCATGAAAATGCCCTGAAATATTTTTATATTTTGAAAATAGTCAATGGAGCTCTTGTGTGAAGACTAAATTTTGAAAAAGGTTTTTGATTATGTAAGCCCCTAGTTAAAAAAACTGCTAAGGCGGATACCTAATTTCATATCGATACATTGAGTTTGGCTAAAATTGGTTGGAAAAGTCCATTTCAAAAAGTTAAAAACATGAGTATTTAAAAGAAAACAATAGATAGACTTGAAAGTGCATAATGCTCCTAGTATGGCGTCTCATATTTTAATTTTAGTAAATGTCAAAATAACCACTTAATTGATATACTCTTGTTATTTTATTAGCCATATAATAAACACAGTAGTAGTAAATGTTTACGTAATATTTTAAAACTTTGTCCACCGGCACCGGCTTTGTAGTTGGTCCCGTCTTGGGTAGTACCAAGAGCTAAGACGTAACGCTACGCGTAGATTTAGTTATTTGTGTTAACTTTGTGTATACTAAGGCAGAATGGAGTAAGCCACTCAGTATTTTTTTAATTAGAATGCCATGATTTTAAATTTATATTTGCTATAAATTCATAATGTTAAATAGTGATAGTGAAAAAGCATATTTCACAACTCTTTATACATTATGTAGATACTTATATAGAACATTAAATTATACACATAAACCTTCCCCTTCATCATCATCATCATCATCAGGTCCTTTTTAGTCTCCACTACAGGAGCACGACCCTCTCTGTACTACCGGAGCCATACTTGGCCAGAGCAGCCAGAAGACGAATCGAATCTGAGAATCAGAATCCCTAATGGAACACAGAATTGTAAGAAAAAAAGGTAAAAAGCTAAAAAATAAATTTAACCTTTCATAGAAATTCGTTCCGCTGATCGGCGACTTTGTATGGGAAACCTAATTTTCTTTTTCGTATTTTACCTTTTTTTCTTATAATTCTGTGTTCCATTAGGGATTCTGATTCCCAGATTTCAATATAGCTAGGAGGTTCAAAATCACGTTGTGTAAAGATAAAGATACATAACAAGTTTCAAATTGTAACAAGTTAGGATTAGGAGGTTCAAAATCACGTTGTGTAAAGATAAAGATACATAACAAGTTTCAAATTGTAACAAGTTAGGATTACAAAAGTCTTTAGATCATAAATAATACGTACAAGTTCCCTTAAGCTCGCGCAGAATGCCATGTCAGCGTCAACATTCTCTTGGGAGTATGTCACCGCCTTTGTAGCGAACACGGATTTTTTCGCGAGGTAGCAGTTAGTGATAAATGGCACATTCCATATACCTCTGCAAAAAAATCAGGGAATGAGTGAACTCGCTGAGTGATCATTCGCTTATTAATAAAGATAAAAAGTCAGAATGATAACCCCTAGGACCCAATAAAATATTTCTTATCTAAATGACACGCTATTACTATAAAATAACATTATTATTTTAAGTTCCAAAGCATCTCGTTTAGCGTAGATACAGTGTTAACTATTGCACCGCGTATATCTAATAGTCAATCAAATGTATTTATTTACCGCTCGAATGACAAATATCTTGTGATAGCTGAATAGTACATTACTGCAGAGGCCGGGAAGTAAGGGATTGCCGGACGAGTAGAGTTTTCAAGGCCGAGCGTTAGCGAGGCCATGGCAATAAATATGAGTCCGGCAAGCCGATTCCCGGCAAAGGCATGTATTGTGCTTTTCTCAATAAATGCGAAGAAATAATGAAAGACGTACTACTGGGAATAAATGAGTATAATGTTAAAAACGATAATAGTATGTACATTTTTAATTTCATATTTGTTTTACGGCATTTGATGTTCTACGCCTTTTCCTTCATATTTTTCAACATTTTATCAAAGAAATTATGGTATAATTCATTTCGTTGATTCGACGGAGCTCCTGCCGACAATTCCCACGAATCCTCTGGTTTGATCATAGACGACGCAGTAAGCGAAGCGAACGACCACCAGCCCGCTATGTTAATCTCTAAATCCGCACCATGGCACTTTAGTTAGTCCACACATTGTTCATAAACATTTATAACACCAAATTACACCGATTTTACATTATAAAGTCCACTACTTAGAAGCAATCTGCAAAACAATCCAAAACAACAACCTTGCTTGCAGTACGCCGAAAATAAATAATACATTCCCGCGTTATTTTCTTTTTAATTTCAATTGTCATTTTGTGCTAAGGAAACATAGCCCATACAGCCCAGGCATATTTTACCCAAAAAATGTCATCATCATCATCCTCCTTACCTTATCCCATTATCTGGGGTCGGCGCCGTATGTCTTTTCCTTCCACAACTCCCTGTTTCCCGTCATGGCTATATCCACTCCCACCGCCCTCATATCCTGCCTTACGCATTCCATCCATTCCTTTTTTGGTCTTCCCCTTCCCCGGTATCCACTAACCTCCATCTCTAGCGCTTTTCTTATAATATGATTACATTCTCGCCTCATTACATGACCATACCAAGCTAATCTACCACTCCTTAATTTTTCGTTTACCGGCGCTACTTTCAAACTTCCTCTTACATAAACATTTCTGATCCTATCCATCCGCGTCACTCCGCACATCCGCGTTACCCAAAAAATGTAATACCGTAAAAATCTGCTTTCCCGCGTTTTTTCTTTTTATTATTGGCATATTTTTGTGTGAATTTACCAACATTTTAATTAAATTATTTTTATATGCTCGATGAGTGCATTCTTTTATAATGTGGTAGCCATTGGCTGTATGACAAGTTACATAGTACAAGTTACATAGATTAATTAAAAAGTTTTGAGCAGCGGCCAGGAATGAATTTTCATACTTACTTTCCTGGCCTAGGCCGGTAAAGTATTGCTCTAGCCAAGAATTACAAACTTCGTGGCTTCATTTTACTACAATAATGCCTACATTTCCGAGCATGTTTGAGAAAAGGTCTTTACCTTTCAGCTATCACAAGAAATTTGTCATCGAATTGTTTCCCCATTGACCTACGTTCGAACTTATAAATATCTATCTACTGTTTCAAAGTAACGACGTACGGAACGCGAAAGGAAATGACGGTCGCCATATATCAGATAGGGGAGACAAGGGCCCTCCTGCGAGCACCTCTGTTATTAGCCAATTGAGAGATTGGCGCGGAGAATCGACGACACCACCAGTTGCAATCGGACCCCTCGCAAGACCATACTGGAATCGGCACCTGGTCTGCCATAAGCGCCAACGTTCCATGGTCGTCCAGTAAATCACTAAGCTAGCAGCTCATAGCATTCAAGATGTTACTTTTGAGGGCAAAATTGTTTTTAGGCCTTCTCATCCTGTACTGGTTCTTCATAGAACCAGCAGATACGAGACGAGCGCGTGCAAGGAGCAGAACCAAATCTAAGGTATTCTGTAAGTGAATGTAAAGGCATTAAAGAACCTAAAATGGATACTAACAAGCTTCTCTTGCAGGTGCAAATTGGGCTACCTATAACAGGAAAATATAGAGATCCCGAATCTGATCAATACTACAACAACAACGACGTAAGTCAATTATTATCTACATACTACACCGTGCGCGTTACATACTACATGATTGCATAGCAATAGCGAATATACTTTTAGAAACATATAAAAAATTTCTTAGAAAGTTTATTTGGTTGCGCGTGCACAAATTAATAAAATGTTTTGTTTATGATGGCCCTTATCAAGATTGTTTAGGACTTGATTATAAATATAATTTATATTACAGGGAGCAAAGATTTTACTAGCTTCGCATTTCGATCTTGAGTATGTATTGGGTCACAAGATCGCGTTTCTGTGCATCGCCAAAGGGACGCCGCGGCCACACATCACATGGTTCAAGGACGGTGTGGAGATCTTTGCCCATCACTACTTACATGTGAGTTTCTAACATTTGTTTAAAAAGTACCAATGTATTCTTTGTTTAAATCGACTTATTATAGTTACCCGAGAACGAACCAATTTCAACTAACTACTTAATCTAAAAAATCTGAGTTGAATACAATGGTAATAATCCATTGTTAAGAGTGCTTAACTTTGGATTTACCATATCTGTAAATGTAAATCTCTTTATTGATCACGCGTCGAAAATATCTTATGTACATTATAAACCTATTATTTAAGTAAGTCTGATTTATTGTTTTGTCCGCATTATGAGAGTACTAATATAATAAATGCAAAAATTGCTTTATGCAATAACTACTGGATGATGGAAACTATACAATGTTATAGAATCAAAACAGTACATACTTACTCCATACTATATACAGACGAAGTTGCAAGTAAAAGCTAGCAGATATATAAAAATAATCCATTTTGTAGCCAGAAAACTAATGATAGTAACAGAGTGTACTTTATCGATTTCCAAGAGTCGACGACCACCGGCGAATCAGATCAAATAAACAATTGTGAGGACGCTGGTCGCAATAGTTGACTTGTGTTAAATTTCAATAATGCTTCACTGTCAGTGCCTTCTTCAATTGCCTTAAATTATTCAATAAGTGCAGCTTTTAGATGACAGTTTAAAATATACGAGTACAGTACAAACGACAATACAAAGCGCTGGGACAATCACGCGTCCCAACAACATTAATGTCTCGGATATGCATATTACACTATCGTTACTAATAATAATGTAGCTTGTTTACATCAATCTAAAAAAAAACACGGTTTTAATATTGTTTATGATAATAAAACTGTTTATTACCATGCGATTCAGTGCTGCCCATAAAGTTTTAACTGGGCGGGTTTTAAAACTAAGCTAGGCTTTGCTTCTAGGCCTATTCTAGGCTAGGCCCATTCAAATCTAACTGTCCGTAAAATTCAACAGATTCACGAATGGCCGATCGGAGATGATAAAGTGAAGTCCAAAATCGAAATCGACCCAGCTACTCAGATGGATGCTGGCGTGTACGAGTGTACAGCTGACAACATGTATTCCATAGACCGGCGTTCTTTCAAGACAGACTTCTCTATTGCTTTCGACTGATTTCTACACTATCAAAGCTATTATTTGACGATGTGATCATGTGCATTTTAATCATTCTCTATCGTGTGGAGCTTACAAAGCACCGAAGTTTTGTTTTATTTCTAAATTAAGACTACTTATTAGTTTCTTCACCTTGTCATTTCACATTTCTAGACAGAGGCAACAATGATAGGCAGACATTGTATTTACGTTAATGGCTACATGACGTGTCCCAAGATAATTCTTACGCAATCATTCTGCACTGGAACTGAACTAAATGCGTTTAACATTCGAGTCAGTTGGCCTATATATAGTATGTCGCGTAGTCGCGTAGCATGTATCATGTTATGATTTATTGAACCATGTTAAATTAAGTGCCTTATGATCTTTTAATATAATAATAAATTCAAAAAAGTAATATGAAGAATCCTACTTCCAATAATTGAAATGTAAATACAAAGCTTCTTTATTAAACATAATAAAATTACATCAAAGTTATTTTATTTATGCTAGTATTAAATATCTTACTTGATTTCTCTGTACACGATCGCCATGTAATCATGTGACCTCGCATAGAAGCCGGCGGAATTGATTGCGCCCCAAAAATTGGACCATGCTTGGCCAGGCCGGACCAGTAAGGGAGCAACGACATCGTAACCAGAGGATAACAGATAGCGCAGTGTGCCGGGCTCCACACGCGATAAGCTATCTATCGAAAACAGGTAGTCACAAACGTTATTGATGCAGCGTTCCCTGAAAACAAATAATAAATTAAATGCCTGCTAATAAGCAAACTTTAGCCAATAGGATATTATTTTAGCTATCCATCAGTGAAAGTATTTTCATATCTGGCCCTAACTCATAATCCCTCATTACAATACAATTAGTAAACATAACAAAAATAAAACAAAAGTGTTTTATACTGAATTATTTTTATACCTAATTATGAGCTTAGTTTGGTTTAATTAGATGAATGTACTTCACTAGTCCCGGTTGTCATATAGATGCTTCTAGGCAGCTGGAAGAATCTGACACAAATGTTGGCCACTTAAGTTAACATAGTGATGTACAAGTCCCGATTTTCTCAGAGTCCTTTTATACTGGGCTCGCAGCCGTTTACAGGGCTATTTAACAGATTGCTTGATGACTGAGAGCTTATGTGAGCTTTGAAGGTAACATAAGAACTCGATGTTTTTTCTGCGACCAAGGTTTTTATGTGCACGAGTCTGTTTTGTGCTCTAGCTCTTTGTTAAGATGAGTTGTTTAATATTTCAAAGTTAGGTCAATCAATTGTTGTGAGACCATGCTTAGAAGTTTTTAAAAGTTACGAGTAAGGTCACCGGAAAGGAGGAGTTGCGGCACTAGTAGTGAGGTTGATCCGCGTTTTTATTAAAGGCTTACGTGGATTACAAGACTCGAGCTCTTTTGATGGCCGTTACTCAGAAACCTCGCGATCGACTATTGAGCTCATAGAGCCCTGCAAATCCGACTTGGGCCCCCACAATTAAACTCGAGCACTCGAGTCCTGTACATCACTAGGTATAAATACATACAAATAACATGAAACCAGTTCCTAATAATATGCAATTAAAAACAGTTTGATATTACTTATATCTAAAAATTGGGCATGCGTAGTTGTGCAAATAATTATTGTAGTATTAGCTATGTCTGATATGGACACAGGAAAATAATAATCATATAAAGTCGAATTTTCCGGGAACATTCCAAAGCCAAGTTTACATGTAAGTTAAATTTGCTCAAATTTCTGAATATATGCATGAATAATCATATAATGCAAAGCATATATGGAGGTTATTAATGTTTGAGTTCCTTGAGTACAGTTGATCAAGTCGGTATATAACACTTTAAAACTTACTTGGCAATTGTTCTAGCCTCAGACTCAGAAATGAAGTCACTGGGTTTGATGCGTTTTGCTGTCGCAAACTCCTTGAAATGAGCTTGGAAGAATTTGTCTACTTCATTTTCATGATATTCAATATTGTTTCTCAATAGTAGATGTATTTTTCCCTTGGGATAGTCAGTGTCGAGCAGTGACTGTAAGAATTCTTCCAAGAATGGTGTGGCTTGCTCTATGAATACAGCCATCATGACAGTAGGCAAAGATTCCTCCTAAAATATGTTTTATGACAAAATTATCATAGGACATAGAAGACACATGAGTGAACTAATAAGCAATGTAAACAACAACTTTGACATATCCATTATGAAAGACAAAAATAATAGGAGATAGTAAAAACCTGTAGAGATTATGGTAATAGAAAAACACTTTCTTTTTCTACTAATCAATTAATTTTAAAACACACCTTTAGTTTTATTTTCTTCTCTTCACACATGGTACAGCCTTTTTGAACAGACCAAGACTTTGCCAAATAATTTCCCAAATGATTTAATGTCAGTTTGGCTGGTCCATTACCATGTACAATCATGGGACGCTCCTTTGTCACCACATTCTGAATATATGGCCAGTCTTCAGTAGTATTTGATTTCAACTCAACATCAGCTATAATGTAACACAATATATTAGTTATTCAATGCCAAATGGTGAGATTGAAATAATAACAAAAAAGCTCTTGTTACTTACACAAAGCTCCATTTAGGTTCTGAAATATGGCTGAATTATGATCCAGAGATATTTTCAGTTGTTCTCTCATGTTTTTATCTAAGTATACCTTTGTGTAGAATAATTGATCGTCATCCTGATTTTTTATAGTCTTATAGTTAACAATCTCTGTGAGTTCTGGTAGATATCCTTAAATTATTAACACAAAAATTAGTGCACCAATATTTACTTATCAGGAGTCACTACTTATAAAAAGAATATTTTATTACCTATGAATCCACCAGAATTTAAGTAGGGATTGGCTACTTCAGTGGTGGGATATTCTGCTGCCAATTTACTGTCTGGCCAACAGAACTGTTCAGCAGAAAACAGTACTCGAGTATCCAGGAAGGACTTGAACTTGTTAACAATGTCATCTATACTGGCAAGGAACATGACATCATAGCTAAAACAAACAAAAATGTATCAATACATTAGAATTGCTGAAAAACATATAATTGCAATAAATACATTAAAATAACATATCATGAAATCAATAGAAAATTAAAATGTATTTATGAGAAATATTACATGTTTCCTTTACTTTCAAATTTTCACTGATTAATAAATAGGATGCAAGATAATGGTTCTTACCTATCAGTGAATAAAATTATTCGTTCCTTATTTTCAGATGTCATAAGTTCATTCAGTTTATCCTTCAGCAAGTTGACTTTTTGGCCGCCCCCAGCATAGTTCATGTTACCACCAGTCCAAGTATCTCCCCGACCAAGGACTTCTACATTGATGCCATACACTTTCGCTGATCTTAAAAACCGCTCCAGTCCATGATTATCATCAGTTCCAACAGTCAGAACTGTCACATGATCTAAAATATCATTATAAATTAATCTACTAGACGATTACAAGGGCCTCAGCTTAAATTATAACCTTTTTATTACAGAGATATATTATGTACCCATATTATCTCCATATAAATTTAGTCTGAATATTACATTAATGTACTAATTAGATTTCTTAACAAAATATATGAAAAATAAATTTACCCTCATATACCTATATTATCTCTCTCTACTAATTAATTAAATTTAAGTAGTAAAAAAATGGGAATGCGTTGACAAAACTTGTGAAATATTTTCATACAATTTACAGTGATTTTGAAGTTATTTAAAAATATTCATACATCCTAAAAATACCTATATCCAATAAGACCAATTTTTTTTTACGAAGAGAATAAAAATAATTCGCTTTGACTTTATGGGTCAGTCTATTAAAACAATCTGTATGTAGATTAGCAGAAAATAGTAGATCTTTGAGTAGAAATATGTCATTACATTTATTAACTTATGATGTCATCTCTTCAAAGTAGTTTTGCAGATAACCCCAATAAAGAATAAAAATTCGCAAAGCTATTAAAATTAGTGGTATTCAACTTACCAGTGCCGTTAACACTTTTAAATGATAGAAATATTATAATAGCTAATAGTTTTAACAAATTGAGCTTTCCAGATTTCAACATGACGAGTTCAATGTACCAGGACCAACACTGGTAATAAACTGTGGTCGTTAAACAGCGGTATATAGAAGCATTTATGCCCGCACTGTTCCAGAATTCCAGATACGATCTCCCGCTTCCGTCTATAAGCGATAAGAATTTAGCCGACAAACGAACACTGACGGAACCTCAGCAGCATTGATACTTGCTTTTGCCACTACTCAACACCCGCCGATTCTAAGTTACTCCTATTAATGAAGTCGCTCCGGCATATACAGCAGCTTTTATTTTTCAATAGATCAATTACATATAATTGAATCAGCGTTTGTTTATTACATTGACAGAATTGACAGTGACGTACAGACTTGAGGGTTGCCAGCATGCAAACGTGCTTACCATTTGTACACATGACGAGGATTATCTTATCTCTATGACATGACATGACGAAATAGGCTGATTTCAGAATGAGACTCTGGCGAGACACGCGTGCTGTTGACCTGGGGTACTATTTTGAAAGTGGGACACTTGTCTTCGAGTAATTTTTGTATGGAAAAATCGCTCGTTTACGAACGGCGTCATTTCAAAAATAGCACTTCAGCGCCTTTCATTCAACAGCGCTCGCTTGACCGGCGTGCGCTGTTTTACGAGTTTTACTATCGCGCTTGTCGTTGCAATGTACAGTTGTGTATAGTCGTCATCACTGGGTCACATATAATAACAGGAGCCGCTGTTTATTTAAAATAGTACAGCAGCGATGTCGTAAACCACTGTAAATTGATTATACCTAGAACGCGCGCTTCGGCAGCGCTGGTTGGCGATTAGCGCTTCATTTGCGTCACTATGAAAGGAGACTACTTTCTAGTTTAATGGCAAGCACGCGCGTCTGGACGGTGCTGTTCAAACGCATGAATCTGAAATCAGCCTTAGCAATTATAGATTAGCTGCGTACGAATGTTCTTTGCAAATATATGATAATATCTTCATGGTGCAAACGGTTTAATGATGCGGTTTGTATATCACACGCTTCCTTAAATATAAAAATAAAATATACTAACTAAAATTATACTACATAATATAGCTGTTTTATGGTTCGGTAGCTGAATGGCATAAAAACGGAACCTTTATAGATTCGTCCTTAACCCTATGACCGCGAACTTTGGAACTTCAATATCTATCTCTGCACCAATTTTCGTGATAATCGGTGCAGTAGCGGCGGAGGACGAGCCCGGATGGACGTGACGGAACTATAAGGGTTCCTTGTGGACTACGGAACCCTAAAAACCATGTTATTTTAAAGTCACTAGTGAGTTTATAATACCACGCTTTGTATAAAATCCCTGCGACATATACTATATATCTCAATGAACACTTAACGAAAATAAGCACATTTTCAAAAACCGCAAATGATTTTTTCATTTATAAAGCACTATGAAAATAAAGTTATTTTTGCTGGCAAAAAAATACAGTGGTAATTTGGCTAGGTGTAGGTAATTGGTACGTTAAATTGGATGGAATAATCTATGTTCCTAATCTATGTTTTGCCTCTACGGAACCCTTCATGGGTAAGTTCGACTTGCACTTGGCCACTTTGTTATTTCAAGTAACCTTTTTAAAACGAATTTCGTAACACTAAGTTATAACTAATATAGGTATACAATAAAATTTTAAACTTAAAAATTAAGTATAAACATGATTTCCTAATAATTTAAACCGACCTTTATAGCCACAGCTACGAAGGCTGCACAATCTGTCAATGACGACCAAATTACCCATAAAAATGAAAATCTCCAGTTTTTAAATTTACTTCGTCAATGCTGACTCTAGAATTATATCATGATGCTCGATTCGACGATTGAACTTTTCTACTTAGCCAGACATTAATAACTTCCTTCTTATAAAATCTGCGGGCGTTTCAAAATAAATTGCGGGTTTCCTATGATTGACTATTTTTATTAAAAATATATAAAACGTAATGTACCTTGAAATGACTATCAAAACGTTGTACAGTGAGTTAGCAAATAGGCCGGCAGGTCTGTAGAAATTCAAATTAAGTACCTAACCAAACTAAGTACTTAATATTTATGTTACCGAGACCCGTTTTGGAATTTCGAAACGAAATAATAACTAAGTTGTTATTACTTTGCTGGGAAATTCAGAACGAATGTGTTCGTCTAGCCCAAAATAGATTCTCTTCGGTTACCAAAAGTATATTACATAGTAATCCTTAACATTAATACATGGCAAAAACGACATCTGAGTGATGCGCATTTTTTCACTTACAAATCACCCATAACCTTTCCCATCTTTACCATTTTAAAGCAATCTTATTATATGTTTATTTTATTTATTAAGGGCCAGTGACCGATCTTAAACTCAGGAGAGCTATTTCTGAAATGGCTCCGTTCGTAAACGAGCGATTTTCCATACAAAAATCGCTTGAAGACGAGCGTCACTCTTTCAAAAATAGTAGTACTTCAAGTACGAGTACGAGGTACGAGCGACCATTGCGTGTGTGAGAGTGTGACGTATTTAGCCAATAATGTTGAAGTTTACCGCTCTTTTTTTTTCTTGGTAAGTCATTATAAAAGATTTACTTTTTCTATTCGAACTAGTTTAGAGGACTTACGTTACTGAGTCTGTATAAGCCAATAGGTTTTGAGGAGTGTCGACTGGCAACACTGATTAGCTATTAGTGTCAGTCGGTCATTCTTTAAAACAAGATGTCCTGGCGGGAATTTTAACGATGTGCACGCAAGTGTCACAAACTACGAAGAAGATACTATTACTAGTATCAGACGACCGACTGCCTTATGTTTTCTCTAGGCAATAAAGACCATAGATATCACCTAGAGTTCCGTTAAGATGATTTGATATACGATTTTTTTAAAAATTACCTTTTTGGAGCAAAACGGTAGCCTTATTTTTGATGTCAATAAAGGTAAAGGTGGTATACCTTGCATTTAGCAGCTGGCATAGCTTTCCGTGTTGGTACCTACTAGGTATTATTACCCAATGATATGAAAAAAACTAGATAGGTAGCTATATCAAATACTTATTTTTATTTACATAGGTAGGTACATTCACCAGTTACATTGAACATATTATGATTCGACATACTTCATCGAATTTTTGCATAAATCACAAGATATCCTCGCTAGATAAAGGGAATATTTACTGCTTGTCAGTCGTTGCCTTTTTACTTTATTGGCGGCTTTGACTTGATCAAATTCAGTTAATTGATTTGTATACTCATTGCTTCATTAGAGTGATATATCATATTTTGCATCTGAAAGGAAACAAAATTATTTAATGAATCAAATAGGACACAATGAAATTTAATTACCGACGTAACACAACAACGTAAGTGAAATATGTAAGATTCCATGAGTAATGTTGACTAAAAGCAGCTACGAGTACTAGGTATATGTACTACATTCCTTGATACTTAGGACCTAATTATTTAAAGTCCACATAAAAGTTATGATTTCGGAGTTATAATAATTAGAAAAACTGCTTAGTATTCTTCTCAATTAAAGCAAATCAATGTGGATAACATGATGATGTTCATTGAATAAAATAGGTACTTACGATTACGGGTCATTGTAATTTAAGATTCGCCATAATCAAATTCATATTGATTGTATTCTTATAAGTTTTTGTTTATTGTTATGTCAAAGACAGTTTTATTTTGTTATCCTCCAAAAATAGACGGAAAATTAATTGAATTTAATAATTATCGTTAAATCCATGTAAAACTACAAAATTAAATTGACAGCAAGATGGCGCCAAAATTAACCAAATCCAACATGGCGTCGAGTAATTTTTTTTTTTAAATTTTATAATGAACTATTATAAAATTCCCCATTGACTTCTATGGCCGAATTCCCGTAAAGCCAGATTTTCGGCAGTGGCAAGTGTGCACGGTTTTGTTAAAATAACCATCAGTATTATTTTTAGCTTACTACTAGCGGCCCGCCATGATATTTTTAAAATATTTATTCACTCCTTGGGTTACATTATCAAAGTTTTCATGAGGATTCCTAACTTTTCTATAGCCAATGTTTATCAGGGATAATATGTAGGATTCTAATAGAAAAAGTTTTCAAATTGGGCCATTTCAGAGATTTGATTGTTTGTTTGTTTGCATTGAATAGTCAATGAATAAAAAATAATCAAATCTTTCCTCTTTATAATAGTATTAGTGTAGATGTAGAAAACTAACCGACTTTATAATGTTAAATAGGTTTAGGTAGTTTAGTATTGTTAACATCGTTAACATCAGTTAACGAACGACATGTGAATCACTAAAATTCTTTACTCATGGTAGGTGATAGTAAAAAGCTGTATACGCCAAGAAAGGGTTTTTGGGTACTTTTTACGTCAGTTTTTGTAAATGTTAAGCATCTCTTAAACTAGCGTGTCGATTTTTATATATTATATAAAAATATGTAACGACCTTTAAATATATGACGACCTTCCGATTTCTCTTGAACGACGACTCATTGACATGTGCATCTTGCCCGTCCTAACCTACGGCGCTCAGACGTGGTCGCTGACTGAGGAGCAGAAGTCCAAAGTCCAAACTCAAAGTCTGCCAAAGAGCGATGGAGCGAAGTGTACTAGGTTTCAAAAGACTGGACGGAGTCCCGAATGCTACACTTAGCTAAAGACAGGTATCGCCGTTGTAGGACACAAAGGTGCCAAGCTGAAGTGGGACAGGGCGGGCCATGTTCTTAGAATGTTGCCAGACAAATGGGCCAATAAAGTGACTTCTTGGATACCTGAGGATGGTCGTCGCCGAAGGGGCAGGCCAAGGAAAATATGGCGTGATGATCTCGACGCCTTCCAGCATGACTGGTCAGATATGGCTCAGGATCGAGATAGATGGAAGGAGATGGGAGAGACCTTTGCCCAGCAGTGGGACAGTAATGGTTATTAAAAAAAAAAATATAACAATATGTATTATATAAATATGTATCGTCGTAAGGCCCAATGTACAACGTATTGTAGTAACACTTAGCATTCCGGCCCAAGCCTAAAACAATAAATCAACTGTTAAATGCCCAGTGTACAATGCGATGTACATAAACTTCTTATGGATGTATCCTTCAAATTTTCGTGCCAAAATGTAAATTTATTTTCATCATTCAAGCTCTGAAAGGAGGTTGTATTTTACTCGAAATCCGGGTTTTAAATTCGATTTACATCCTAAGGGAGGTAAGTAAATTTGAAAATCGAAGGCGGCCATGCACCGGCTCATATAATACTCGTATGGATGGAGTTAGTTTTATTTTTAAAACAAGCGCACTGGCCACTACCCACTACCTACATTTATGGTTGAATGCGCCAAAACCGCAAGGCCAAAAAGACAGGTTGCCGCGCAAAATTTTCTTGCTATAATTTTCGTGCAAATTGAAAATTTTTAACAAAAAATTACGAGTTCAAGTGAAGATTTAGATTTGACGCCTGAATCGGTTAAAAAAGAAGCAAAAGCAGTCATAGAAAACTTATTACCTCCGATTTCAAAGGAAAGATATTTAAAGCTTATGACGATTTTATTAAGTGGCGCACTGAAAAGAAAGTGAAATCTATTTCGGAAAGTGTATTGATCTCATATTTCAATGAATTATCAAAAAAAAAATAAAGCCCTCTTCTTTGTGGTTTGTGGAGTATTTATTCCATGTTGAAATCTACAATCAATACGAAACATGATATAGATTTGAAAAACCACGCCAAATTGTTATCGTTTTTGAAAAGACAGTCCGCCGGCTATAAATGCAAAAATCTAAGGTTTTTACTGCAGAACAAATAGAAACTTTCTTGAATGAGGCCCCCGATGAGATATATTTGGCAGCAAAGGTACGTTTGTAAATATAAACCTGTTTTATTATGTATTATTCGGCTAGCTCCATGGCACAGCGGTCAACACACCAGCCTGCGACACGAGAGTGCCCGGGTTCGATCCCCGGGCAGGTCAAGATGGAAAATGATCTTTTTCAGATTGGCCTGATTGATCTTTTTTAGATTGGCCAATCTGAAAAGGATCATTTTCCATCTTGACCTGGGTCTTGGATGTGTATCTATATTGTACTTGTTATAAAATATATATCGTTGAGTTATTATCCCATAACACAAATCTCGAACTTACTTTGGGGCTAGCTCAATCTGTGTGATTTGTCCGTATAAAGGTATTTATTTTATTTATTTATTTTTATTTATTATAATAATAAACGCAATGCCCGTATCAATTGATTATGACCGCTTTTTCAGGTGTGTATGGTTTTCGGCATAAGCGGTGCGTGTAGAAGCGAGGTGCGAGCTGGCAAATTTGACTACAACGGATGTGGAAAATCATGGTAACCTGTTATTAATAAAATTACCTAACACCAAAACTAAAATTGACCCAACCTTCGTGGTTAGAGAATAATTTGTGCAATTTGTAAAAAAAATATCAAGATTTGCGACCAGACAAAATGATATCAAACAGATTCTTTCTGAATTATAATAAAGGAACGTGCATCAAACAGGTAATCGGAAAAAATTAGTTGGCAAGTTTTCCCAAATTAATAACTAATTACCTAAATCTGCCCAACATGGAACTGTATACTGGGCACAGTATCCGTAGATCGTCGGCCACGTTGTTGGCTGATTCGGGCGCGGACCTAACCACAATAAAAAGACACGGGGGCTGGAAATCAAGCACCGTTGCTGAAGGTTATATAGAAGACTCAATCGAGAATAAGTGCAGAATAACCAGCAAAATAACGGAAACTATTAATTTGCGTGCTAGTTATAGTTCAAGTAAGCCGCGTCCTTGTTCATCCAAGAGTTACGATTTCGACGGTGCAGGTGACGAAGAAACTGGTCAATCCATGCAAGGCAGTCAAGTCGCAATGTCGCAAAACATGAAACAAAATATCCACATACCAGGGAAGCCGGTTACTATACAGCTTTCAAATGGTACAATTTTACTATTAATTTTCATTGAATTGTAAGTACAAACTTCTTAAAGTATAGTTTCCTCGCTATCATGATGAAAAGTAGAGTGTTCAACTCGAGTGTAAGTTATCAATTACACCCTCGAACTATAAGCTCCCTCGCTCGCTTCGCTCGCTCGTGTAAATATCTCAGGTGTAATTGATTACTTACAACCCTTGTCTAACAATATAATATAACAATCACGTGATTTGAGGATTCAACTGACATAAATTTGACAGCTGACATTTGAACATGAATCTCAAAAAAGTCGGACTTTCTCAAATATCTATTTGAGAAAGTCCGCCATTTTTGCCACCTTTTGACCAACTCAGCAAAAATCGTAGATTTAAAAATAAAAATTGCGAGTCTTCATACTTCTATGGCAAAAATGTAAGTTTTAATCGTAAATTCACTATTAAAATCTTAATCCATTTTGTATGGTAAATTGGAAAAAATAAAGATAGATATGCATATTTTCGAGAATACTTGTTATTTTTAATCAGCTTTTCAAGTTAGTATTTTTCATAACGACCCAAAATATTTTGTTCATTGTGATGCACAAGGGCATTAAGTACTGTTAGGTATGTGTTTTAATCTCTTTGAGTATGCAGTAGTAAATTCTTGTTTTTATTTTTAGATATAACTGATAAAGAAATTGAATTTATTGAATGAATCTGAAACTGAGGACTTTGTTCCATCTGATGAGGATGTTGGGGATCCCGAATTCCAACCTGCAGTATCGCCGGAGTGTGAAAGCGGTGACAGCAGTAGTTCCGAAAATGATCAAGTGTAGTAAAAGTGAGCAAATATAGGCATATTTGCTCACTTTTGACAATTACGGTGGTGGCTGGTCGTATTAAGTATTTGAGAATGATTTACAAGTCTCAAAACTAAAACCTTAGAGCCGGTGACAAGAGTTTAAATTAAAGTCATTTCGAGTTGCGTTTCAAGTGCATACAGTCTAGAATCTTAAAGTTGCCGTTGACTCCGTGCGTGCGTGCAAAGTTAGATAGCATTATGCTAAGAGGTTTAATTTTTAACTTCTATATAACCATAAAGTTATGGAATGTTGAAATCGCCTATAAGTCATTTCTAAAATCTACCTTAAACCTTATAGGCTGTATAATTTGTCTAGGCAAACAAACTAGGATTGCGTGGTAAAAACCCAAACCATTATTGTTTTTAAGCTGAAGGCATGATTCACGTACAAATAGAATATAGAAAGCTTTAGAGGAAGAGAGATAAAAAAATACAGTTAGGTATCTCCACAACTTTAAAGCTCAACATAACGATAACGATAATCTTGTTGAAACATTAGATCTGTACAAATTACTGAATCTTCTCTACAACATCGTATTTATAGTAGGTAGGTAAACGCCCTTACTCGCAGTGACCATATTCGGTACTTATAAATAATTTTAATTATAATTTTGTTTAGGATATACATATAATGTTATTTTTTATATAACTTTACGATGTTTTTTAAATAAAATAAATTTTTTTTTAACTAAAACAAAGCTGAGATAGTAAGAAATATAATAATACAAATATTTTCGCATAGCAAATGTAAGTCATATTAAGTATGTGACACTCCCACAAAATAATAAACAGTAACATCCTGCCCTTAAATGGGAAAATTACATGATAATCGGTATTAATAAAAATACAAGTAAGGTACCTTTATGAAATAATTGATGAGTTTGGCAGTCTTGCTCGTCGCCTTTCAAGCAGAATTCTTGAGATAGTGTGCCCGATTTTAGAGCTACTAGAATGGCGATTACCCAACAACAACATTTTAGAGGAAAGCAACGATGTCCCCTCAAAGCCATGTTCCCACTGAAGCCTGCAACGGCCGACTGTTAACCGGGCAGTTAGATATTCTATCAGATTGATTATAACGGAAAAGGTGAGAGTTATTCGCCATAGAACCACAAAAAAGCTACCTACCTAGCCGTAAAATGAAAGTCACAGACAAAATTGAAAAGAAAACTAATGAAACTGTGACATAACTGTTTAGCCAGGCAAATTGCTCACTTCGTAGCTTTAGTGTGATAGGTTTTACCTAACGAACGGTTCTTTACCTATTTGACCACTTAATGTTAATCTTTGTTGTTAATTTTTACCAAACTTTTACCAAAAGGAGTGGTGTTATAATGACATTTATATCATTAGTACGTCTGTCATCGTAGTAGCAGAGCTGGTTTGAATGAGGTTTTCTTTACTTGGAACTTTATTTGGCGGGCCGAGGTTCTTAGATATAGGTGGATATCGGATATTTTAAGCAGCCGGGATCGAAAGTATCTAGGTAGGTTCTTATTTTAATATGGCAGCTAAGACATCGGCTCAATCGATTGGTAAAGTTAGAAGTTCCATTGTATTTAATTTTATTTGGAAACCTAATAGTACGAAATCATATTTTATTAGTTGATATAAGTAACAAAAAGCAAAAATGTTAAGGTTTCGCATATAGGAATGTTCAGCATCTATTTTCTGGGCTAAGGTGAAGATTAAGTCTGGTCAGGAAAAAATAAAATATTACTGTTTTCTAAGATTTTAGTAATGAATAAAAGAAGTTTAATGTTTAGCTTAAAATGTCTTTAGCTGTAATTTATGAATAGCTATTGTGTGGTGTGAAATATAACAATATTAAGGTAGATAGCACTCGGACAATCATCAATGAATGTTTAACAAATAAGTTCGTTCGTGTGTGTTGCATACATAATACAACTTCTGTATTAACACTGTTTGTTATATTCAATACATAGATTAAATATTAATATACAAAGCAAAAATATTAATTACTAGCTTTCGCCCGCGGCTCCGCCCGCGTCAATGTCGAATCCCTCGGGAATAGTACTTTTTCCCGGGATAAAAGGTAGCCTATCTCCTTCTCCATACTCCAGAGAACTTGTATGCAAAATTTCATGAAGATCGGTTCAGTAGTTACGGCGTGAAAGCGTAACAAACAAACAAATAAACAAACAAACTCAGTTTCGCATTTATAATATTAGTAAGGATAAGGATAAGGATTTCTCTTTTGTGTGAACAAAAGAGCTAAATTTACAGGCTGTGTGTGTAATGTTATGGTAGGTACCTGATCTGATTATGGAGATGGAGGGTGAGCAAAGGCACTTCTAAACTAAAGGAGATAAACCCATCGTGCTTGGACCCATTTTATTTGTCTTTGCAAGTAGGTACTTTATGAATCGCTCATAATAAGGTAGAACTATATATATATATATAGGTATGCTTATTTTTAGAATTTATTAAAAATAAGCATACCTACCTATTACGTGATAAGTAGATATTAAATATCGAGTGCATTTGTAACAGAAAACAAGTGCTAAAAGGTACTGTTGCCGTTATTTATCCAATATTATGAATAGCATTAATGCACATGCCACGTTTTCATGTAGTTGCAGAAACTAATGGTTGATATAGCACTACTGAATGAATTCTGCCGACGATCCCATTTATTACACGAACTTATTATGTACCTTGCTTATACCTTACTTACTTATAAAAAAAAACGGTACAGATACCGCTGTCCGTTCGTGGCGATTTATTTGGTTTCTGCTTCTGTCATTATTTGGTAACAAAAGAGTTCAACAGTTTGTGAAAGTATCGGATCCGATCCGCGCCGACCATGTCACGCTTCAGTAGCTTGGCTCTTTGCACGTACATTTTTAAGTAAGTATCTAACTTAGATTTCTTTCGAATTAGGTATTCGTCAACAACTGCAAACTGGAAACTTTAATTACAAAAATAACCATTAGTACAAGGAAACCAAGCTAGACAAATGATGCATGAAAGGATTATTATTATGAACTTAAAAATGACTATATTTGGTATAACGAGTTACACGATATTAACAAATGTTTGCCAAAGGATTTATCATGACAGGTTTTTAAAAATTCTCCAATAGTGCGAGGCAATTCAAAAAAGAATCATATCAAAATCGGGGATACAGTTTAGTGTTGTAGCTTTTACTAGTGGGGCGATAACAAAAGAAAATGCATTTTTCAAATTAAGTAATGTAATATTACTAAAACTTATATGTACATAATTAATAGTCTTTTTTTGTTATAGGACGGCAAACGAGCACGCTGATGGTAAGTGATGACCTGATGGTAAGTGATCACCGCTGCCCATGGACAACTGCAACACCAGGGTGTGATAGGTGCATTGTCGGCCTTTCAAGAAGTTGGGGGAAGGAAATAGGGAGGGGAGGGGGAAGGATGGGCCTCTCACTCACCGAACGTAGAATAGAAGCGGTGAAGCTTCTACTCATACGTCAATTATCTGTGAGAGTGTAGTACTTCCCCGGACGAGCCGACCTACTACTAGCAATTCATTTTGCCGGTAGCGTGGCTCTTCCACGACTTGTCTAGTATTGGTAGTCTCAGCAAAAAATAAAAACAATATTCTATTCAAGATGGCCACTTATATACAAGGCTTTAATTTGGTTGGCCACGAATCTATGGGTTTACGCACTGTTTTTATGGGAATATAAAATTTCGAGCCACTGCTTGCTCCAGAGATTTTTTAAGAGACTCAATGTCGCCGTGTCTAGAAAAAGCCATGTTTATTACAACCGACTGAATGTTTTTTCATTAGTAAAGAGGATATTTCTTTGCCCTTCACCTGCGTATAGAATAGAATATACTTTATTGCACCAATTTAGAACTACAAAAATAAATAATAGAAGAAAACAATAAACATGATACAAAAGCGGACTTATCGCTTAAGCGATCTCTTCTAGTCAACCATTAGGTTACAGTACACGTAGCAGGCGTTGGCGCAGAATATGTGAACATAAAAAAACTGGACAAGTGCGAGTCGGACTCGCGCACGAAGGGTTCCGTACCATTATCTAACGTCTAAAAATGAGCCCACATAAGACGGTGTTAACTGAAGAAAGAAAGATTTATAAAGTCCTAATTCACAAGAGAAATTAGAAAAAATATTATCCATTTAGATAAATATAATAAATACATACATATTTTAACAGCTAGGACATTTAAGAAGGTGAGGAGAGATAGTAGGACTTAACGAGATGTTTGAAATTGGTGATAGTTTGAGGGGTAAGTAATCTATACATATAATAAAACAGTAAAAATATTTTGTCTGTACATTTAAAATTTTTGACTGAAATGGATAGAGGGGCACTTAAAAAGAGTAATAGAAAGCAAAAAAAATTTTTTAGAATTTTTTGTCTGTCTGTCTGTCTGTCTGTCTGTCTGTATGTATGATCACGATTATCTCCGAAAATACTGAACCGATTTACTTCAAACTTTCACCAATTGCTTTGTTTTAACTCAGCAAAACATCTAAAGTTTGTTTCATCAAAATCGGTTCATTAAAAAAACAGTTATCGTCATTTGAATGAACTCAGCATTAGTTTGCCTGCAAATATACACGGTCAATTTGTTATCGTTTTGGACCCTTAAAGGGGTGACTCAGACCATCAAAATGAACAACATTTCCTACGGGAACAATGCTGGGAACTCAAAAAAAATTCGCCATTCCCATACAAACTGACCGGGCGGCGGGACTCTTTTTCATGGAAATGACGAATTTTTTTTTGAGTTCCCAGCATTGGTCCCGTATAAAAAGTTGTTCATATTGATGACCTGAGTCACCCCTTTAAGGGACCAAACTGTTCCTGAGGGATGGACACTAACGGCGGCGGCGTAGCCGCGGGCAAACGGCAAACCAACCGAAACTGCTGCGCCTAGAAACTTGAAATTTGGTACAGGGGTTCTTTTAATGATGTGAGTGAGCGCTAAGAAAGGATTTTTAAGAAATTTTACTTCTAAAGGGGTAAAATTTATATGGAATTTTCTCATTTTTAGACTTAGAAGTATGAAAGTATGTATATAAGTTCTCGATTAAAATTAAAAAAGATGTGTGTGGGTAGATGAAATTTGCAAAATTCCCCTTAAGGAGTAAAATGGGGGTGGGTGGGTGGTATAAACTTTGTATCGAAATTTTCTCATTTCTGGACTTAGACGTATGAATTTAAATATATAAGTTCTAGGTTACTAATAAAAATATCTGTGTAGGTAAAATGGACGATATTTTCTCCTGAAGGGTTAAAATAGCGGGGTAAATATTGTATAGGAATTTACTTATTTCTAGACTTAGAAGTATGAAAATAGGTAAATAAATTCACGATTACAATTGAAAAAGATCTGTGTAGGTCAACTGGGAAAAAATCCCCCAGAAGGGGGGTAAAGTTTGTTTGGAAATTGGAAATTTTCTCATTTCTGGACTATGAAGTATGAAAATAAATAGGTATGTTCTCGATTACAATAAAAAAATATATATGTGGGTGAAATGGACAAAATTCACCCCTAAAGGGGTAAAATGGGAGGGTGAAGGTTTTATGGAAGTTTTCTCATTTCTGGACTAAGAAGTATAAATAATATCCATACTTCCATACTAATACTAATATTATAAATGCGAAAGTAACTCTGTCTGTCGTTTCTTTACGCTTCAACCATTGAACTGATTTGGATGAAATTTGGTATGGAGGTGTGAGGCCCCAGGAAGGACATAGGGTATGTTTGATTCCGGGAAATTCTACTGTTCCCGAGGGATCGACACTAACGCGGGCGGAGCCGCGGGCAACAGCTAGTATAACATATAAACACAAAATATATATCTTTTAAGATAAATATCAACGAAATATATAATTTTGGTCAGTATAATTATCAAGTAAGATAAAAATCGAAAGAAAAAAGTTTAAAAACACTATAATCTTTTATTATAACATTTATTCAACATATCAAACCTAACCGTTTTATTATTATAAAATTTTAAAAATCGATTAGTTTTATGTATAATAAACGTTATATATACATATTATTACGAATAACAATCATTGGTTATACGAATAAATTTGTAGATGATTCGCAATACATACCTATTAGTTAAATTAAAAAAAAAAAACAAGCGACTTTAATTGTATTTTAGGAGTTTCTTCCATATTTCCAAAATTCTTCATCATATCTTTTATTTAAAGTAGTTATAATGTAAAATATAAAACTAGTTATAGTGTAAAGTGTTACTTAAAACATTAATAAAACAAGAAGAAAGACTGCGATATATTAAACGAAAATCTGAATATTCCGAGTGTGAATTTCTTCGAGCTTATAGCCTCCAATATAAGTTTAAATAATAGGTATAATTTAAAATAAAGAAAATATTGTAAGTTATCTTTCTGCTTAAAAAAATTGTGATACATACATATGTATCACATTTTTTTTCATTTATTTCATACTTTGTCCGAATATTTACATACATTTAAATATTGTAAAAGTTATCTTTCTAGTTTACAAAAACATTGTGAAATTGTGTACATACAAAATGCGCGCGAATTTTGTATGTATCACATTTTTTTTTACTTATTTCTTACTTTATCCTAATATTTACATACAACGAAATACTGTAACAAGTTCTTTTGTTTGTTATAGTTTTTTTTTTGTAATCCTAAGATGTTAATTACTTATTGATTTACTTTCCGTTTGCTTTACTAATAAAATCAATTACCTTCATCTTTGTTTGAATGATGCACCTTTTGCTGGCTACTTCGAATTTTTTACAAGAAAATGAAGTTATGAGCTTGCGCGAACTTGAATTATTTCGTAGGTATTACTGAAATAATTTAAATTCGCAAAATAGACATGAGTCTATACTAATTAGCTGGTACATTTTATCAGTTATAATTTTTGATTTCTATAGATTTTGATTGATTTTTATTTTAAATAGTATACTTTTTAATCGTATACATTTTGGCATGTATACTGCACAAGTTGTATAACAGGTGATATTTAGTGTTCATAAACGTTATAAAAATGGGTTTATGCTTTTTGAATTGAAAATGTTATGTATATTATAGCTTTTAAGAATATAATCGGTAATGATTATGTCAAGTAAACATTATATCTTTTGAACTTTATTGAAATGAAAATATATTATTTGTTATTATATCAAACAATACGCACCCTAGTTTGAGCTTTCCGAATATCGAGGGGAAGGACATTTCATAAATAAACCGCTTGGACAGAAAAGGACTTGGAGAAATATTTGGAATTGTGAGTAGGAAGTTCTTAGCCTGAGGGAAAAAATACTACGCAAACCGCGACTCTCAACATCACTGAAAAAACTAAAACGATCCTTTAAATACGGAGGAGAATAAGGATTAAATAATATTGAATAGAGAAGAGTCACAATGTGCATGTTGCGACGAAGCCGAATAGGGAGCCACTTGAGTTGAGAACGGAAAGTAGATACATGATCAAATTTACGAAGTCCATATATAAATCTTATGGATAGATACTGGAGACGCACAAGTTTGTTCAATTGCTCTTCAGTGATGTCGAGGTAATGCGTATCGCGGCAGACGGCGTCTTATTCGATCTAAGGTCCGATCGAGGGATTTTTTGAAACAGCCTGGCCAGCCGAATACTTTTTAGATATATAGGAGCTTTGTATTGTTCAAGAACGCTTTTAACAAAAACAGTAACAACTTACTCTTTACTATTAAGTAAATACACTATCTTTTACTGTAATACCACTATAAAAACACAAAACTATGTCAGCCTGCCGGCAGGGCACATGTACAGCTTCAGTGGAACAGTAAATTAAAATCCAATTTGAGTAATACGATTAGAGCAATAGCTAGATGGCCAGCGCTATGCTCATAGACAACGGAGGTTTGACTGGTGCAGCTCGTTTGCTAGAAAACACCACAGACTGTTCAACAAGAGACAAGAGCCATGCCGAAAGAGGACCCAGAAACCACAGAGCTAAAGAAGGAATTAACAGATTTGATCGCCAAAGTTAAGGTGCGAATCTTTAAATTACATTTGTGATTGATTACTCATTCTTTTTATTTGAAATTATTTCGTTATTTAATTTTTAAGCTGTGTTGTTCCTCGTGATTGTCCTATTAGAAAAACATCTGTCCCATTGCAATAAAACAATTTATATTAATTGTAAAATATTTAGGCAGAACAAGAGAAACTAGCTGATGCGAAACTAGCTGAAAAATGTGGAGATCTTGGAGATGTACCAAAAATAAGATTAGTTACCAAGAAGACTCTGAAAGGGCACATCAACAAAGTGAATTCCGTTCATTATAGTGGAGATTCTAGGTAAGTTGATCTTATTCACATTCATATATTTAATCTTATCGCATCTGCGAATTTTGGTAGCGATTTTATTTTTTTCTTGTTTACCCTTTTATGAATGTTATATCTTTTCTGGTGTTTAGTTTGTTATACTTTCTGTATTCATTTGATTTGATTATTCCCAAAAATAACACTTGGAATACTCTAACAACTCTAATCCTAATTATTGTTCGATTTCGCATCCTTGCCTATGTGCGAGTTTGCAAAATATTGATTAAATGTGTGCGGAACCCTAGCAGGAAAGTACCTCGTAGAGTGCTATGAGTAGAACGAATAATGTGTACCCAATATGTGTGCTGAATAAAAAAAAATGTAGCATTTGAAATTTTGAAAAAAAAAAAACTAAAACAACCATCCCTGCTAACGTTGTTCCAGCAGAAGGTTCTAAACGAATAATCGGAGAGAGATAGATATATTTGTGCTGGAATATGGGCCGAAAATATAATTTGTGGCTATTCATGTTTTCAAGATATTGAGTTTCCTGCTGGAGTAACGTTTTGCAAAATCGTAGATCTCTAAAACAATGACATGTGCGCTTGTCAAAAAAATATATACGCGTCAGCGAGGCCTTAGCAAAAATTACGAGCCCGACAAGCCGATTCCTGGCGAGGCATTTATTGTGCTTTTCTAAATATATGCGAGAAAATAATGAAAGACGTACTACTGGGAATAAATGAGTATATATTTTTATCTTTATTTTTCCCAAAAAATGTAATACCGTAAACATCTGCTTTCCCGCGTTTTTACTTTTTATTATTGGCATATTTTTGTGTGATTTAATATATATTATAAATATTTTCCTAAATATAGTTAGGTCACAAAATAGCACAAATCAAGAGCTTTACGTGTATACTTTTTGCACAAGCACACATGTCATGGTTTTAGAGATCCACGATTTTGCAAAACGTTCCTCCAGCCAGCAGGAAACTCAATATCTTAAAAACCTGAATAGGCACAAATTATATTTTCTGCCCAAATTCCAGCACAAATATAAGCGAGATAAAGTGTGCATGGGCAGATAGCCCATGCACACTTTTTTATCCTATTCGTTTAGAATCTTCCTGATGGAGCAACGTTACCCCAGGAGGAATGATTTTTTCCAAAATTACAAAGGCCACAATTTTTTTATTCAGGGCACCTTTACAGCATATTGGGTAGTAATTACTCTTTCTACTCATATTACTCTACGAGGTACTTTCCTGCTGGGGTTTCGCACTCTGATTAAATTTGGTAAAAATAAAGCGAATTCGGTATAAACGAGTACAATTTAACTACCTACTTTAAACATAAACGGCTTCATCAAAAATAATAAAGAATAATATTTTCTTTGAATATTTATGTCAATTATATTATCCATCGCAAGCGTCGCCTGCTGTGCTTGAGATAGTCAATGTTGAGCATGTCTTTGTTATTGGCAGGCATTGCGTAACGGGATCTCTGGATGGGAAGCTCATCATCTGGGACACCTGGAGCGGCAACAAAGTGCAAGTGATACCGCTGCGTTCGGCATGGGTCATGAGCGTAGCCTTTGCACCATCCGGGAATTTTGTTGGTATGAAATTTTGGTTCTGCCATTTCATTTCATATTTTTTTTATTTTTTCTCTCTGCTTTCCTTTCTGCATTTAACAAATCATTAAATCATAAAGGCATAACCTTACCACTACATTATACGAGTCAGCGCTGTCCGCCCGTCTACACAGGGCTGTATCTTTCTTTTGTAATAGGTGAAGTCTCGAATTTTTAACAGAATAGGTAGAGGTATATCTGTTTCCCCTATAGCTACAAATAATAAAAACAAAATATCTAAATTTAAAAATGACAGGAATATGGCGCTTGTTCTTGATTCAATTAAAGTTTATTATCATTACAGTTTACAAGGGACGTCAAAAAAGTTAAGGTAGTTAACCTTTTATGACAGTTCGCATAGAAGAGATTTTACAGGTACTTTTAATATTCTTCCGTGTGTTTTAACGATACTTGACACGTCCAAATCCTGCAAGCATTAAGAAGTTACAGTGGAATAAAGCAACTTATGTTATCATTCTTCTTCTTATTCGTATCACTCTTGGCAGAGTGGCATGTATTGTGCTTTTCTCAATAAATGTGAGAAAAAAATGAAAAATGTAATACAGGGACTAAATGTATATAATAGGAATCCTAAAATTACAACGGCTCTACCTATTTTAATTAAGACTGCACTTTAAATTGTACTTTACAACCAAATTTAGTTAATGATCAGCAAATTTTAAGGAGCAAATATTTGCGCTTTTTCAACCCAAAATTCACCGTTTGATTGCTATAAAATGTTACTCTGCTACCAAATGTGGTACATGTAGCGATTGCAAACATATACATTCGATGCGTGTGAGTTTAGTATAAATGAACATTTTGGCTTATTGCACCGTATATAAACGATAGCTGCTGAAAATCGTGGAGGGATTCCCTCGACTGTCTATGGTCTCCATCATCAAACCTGTAATGGGTATATATATATATATATACCATACATCCAACCATCCACCATATGGGTATATATGCCCATATAATATATGACCATATAACCAACATGGGTGCAAAGTTCTCATCAATTGAAAAGAATTAAGTCCAAACATAATGTAGCTATTGTAAAACGTTGAGGAGTCCCCTTGACTATCCTACGTATTCATCATCATACCCTAAATGACAGTCACAACCCATCTAGGCGTAAAGTTCTCATCAATACAAATTTATTGAGCCCAAACACCAGGTAATTGCTGTAAATAGTTGAGGAGATCCCTCGATTGTCTTACGGCTCCATGATCAGATCGACTCCAGACCTTCATTAAATAGCAGAGCGTTAAATTTTTAATAAAAAAAATTACAAACGCTCTAATTGCCACTACGATTTTCGAAGGTTCCCCTCGATTTCTCTGTGATACCATCATCAGATCCTGGTTTCCTTATCATGGTTTATCCATATAACCTTTGGAATATCTCCTTTTTAACAAAAAATAATCATTAAATTCGGTTCATAAACGACGAAGTTATCCGCGAACACACAAAAAAATATACGGTCGAATTAAGAAACCTCCTCCTATTTTTTTGAAGTCGGTTAAAACCCGCAGACTTAAGTTATGATTTTACAATATCATAGGATCAGGCTTTAGGGGTTTATTTACTAGTTTTAGGTATATATTGATTTATCTGGTATAATTTACTTTAACAGGATATGAAGATGCTATATATTGAGATGTCATTTTATATTAAAAAGCTTTATATATTATAATAATGTTATATTTTTGGTGGGCATTAACTATTATTGGATTAAACTATCATAATTTGGAGATGGATACTTTAAATAGGATCGCAAGGTGTAATATTTTTGGTCCTAATTTTAAGTTAAAATGAGGATTTGATTATGGTGATCATTTACTATTTTTGGTGATCCAAACAGATTTTTGCCGTTAAATTTTACTAAATCTGGTGGTTCGTTAAACATAAGCCATTTCTTATTATTTTATGCAATTATATATGTATTTCTTTAATTTTTAGTCAAGTAAATGATTAAAAGTATTAAAATATATAATAAAAATTAAAGAATTACTTTGCTTTTGATATGGTTTAAAATACCTAATTTAGACCAAAAAGTAAGCAATATCTCTTACGATTGACTACGTATAAAATAAAGACGTCCTTATTTTCTTTTCATCGTATATTTTATTCTATACACTTCTTCGATCGAGAGTTCTACGGAGATCTCTGTTCTGGCCGCCTGGTTTCATTTGCGCCTCAGCTCTTCGTACATCAATTCATTCGTGCCTCCGCTTGCCGCAGATCAGTTCATTCGCGCCTGCGTATTTTTGCGTTACAGCACTTCGCACCTTTGTCTTTATCGATTCTCTTTCTTCAACTGTAAGGATTGATTTAGGACATGCCCTGTACTTAAACGATAAGCACCAAACATCAGGTCTGTTTTATTAAATGCAACAAAGTCCTACCGGCTTTTCTGGTGTCAAGGCGTATTGCCAGCATTTGTAGTTCTAACTGCATGCGGCCGCCCCAATCTTATATGGTCAGAGGAAGTATTGGTATAGGTAACCGTCGATAGTACAATGTCGTTTAGTGAGGCATGTCGTGGAATTCGGCCAGTGCTTTTGACGCAAGCAAGACCATGATGACCCCAACCATCCACAGCTGTATCACTATGACATAAATGTGGTTGATTTATTTTTACACCCAAACGGAGGCCAATGGCGACTGTAAAAGTGTAATTATCTAGAAGGTAGCCAACATGTGCAGAAGGAGTCTGCAACCAGTGTCCAGATTCCCTCTCAGATAAAGCCAAAAGGCGCGATCGATCTTCTGCAAGGTCACAAAGTGCAATGATTTTTTCTTGAATGTCTTTTGTCCCATACAAAGAGGATTGTCCCATAGTCGCTGTAAAAATAAATTTATTGGGAAATCATCCAAAACACTTGACCACCAAACGCCTTTCGCTTCGCTCATGCCTCATATGTCAACGAAACCCATTGCTGAGTGTAGAAGTTTACCGCATAATGACAAAGAGGCGTGAACAGACGAAAGAAACACAGAAAGAGCCACTGCATTGCGTACTCCTATGCTACCAAAACGAACTGGGAGAGAAGAAAATTGCCATGTTTCTTTTGTAACTTGACAATTGAAAATTTTCTATAGTGTCTTCCGAATTACTTCGTCCAGTTCGGTGAGTTGTTCTTGATGATTCCACATGAGCGAGCATCGCTAGGCATATTAAATATTGGGACAAAAAGACAACTGCTATGTATGAAGAAAGCTATATGCGCATTTATCTATATATACATATAATAAAACAGTAAAAATATGTTGACTGACTTAGTAATTTAGAAGGCAACTTACATTTTTAGAGGCCGATAATGCTTTTAAAAAGAATCCTGTTTAATTAGCACCCTAAAATTTATATGGAATTTTCTCATTTCTGGACTTAGAAGTATGAAAGTAGGTATATAAGTTATCGATTAAAATTAAAAAAGATGGGTATAGATGAAATTTGCAAAATTCCTCCCTTAAGGGGTAATAAAATGGGGGTGTTTGTATGGAAATTTTCTCATTTCTGGACTTATAAAGGAGGAAGTATAAAGAATATCCATACTTCCATACTAATACTAATTTTATAAATGCGAAAGTAACTCTGTCTGTCGTCTTTTTACGCTTCAACCATTGAACTAATTTGGATGAAATTTGCTATGGAGGTAGTTTGAAGCCCGGGGAAGGACATAGGGTATGTTTAATTCCGGAAAATTCTACTGTTCCCGAGGGATCGACACTAACGCGGGCGGAGCCGCGGGCAACAGCTAGTTTGAAATAAGTGGTCGGATAATTGCTGAAACTTTTTCATCTTAGTAATTTGGGATTGATTCTTTTAAAAGAGGCGTGCCTAAAATTTGAAAAGAGCTTTTGGTTTAAAGGTTACTTCCAAGGGTTATCTCCTGAACAAGAGAGTGAATTTCAAAGCTGTTTAATCCTTGAACTTTATCATTTATTTAAGTTCGCATTTATTGAAATTTGAATTTAGTCCTACTTGTTTGAGGCATTTAATCAGTCTTGTTAGGTCTGATTTCACAGAATTTACACAGCCAGCCCCCAATCGTAGCATCATCCAAAAACCATGTATTTAGGGGTGAGTTAAGGCTAGATATTATTGAATTTATACCAAGACAAAATTGGCAGGACATAAAGGGTCTCTCTGCTGACAGCTAATTAAAGAACTAATAACACGGTCTGTATATACAACATCAGAAAGAGAACAGTAGTTTTGCCAGAGATACGAATATAGTTGAACGTGGAATCTTTAACTTCCCTTAAAAAATCTCCTCTGTCTATTGAATTAAAAGCGTTGGATTGGATATGTTCAATTTCAAAATTACTTGACACTCGTTTTGAGAAATGTTCTTGTTCCTTGTACAATAGCTTCATAACCCCCTCTAATACCAAAACCGAATTGTCTTGGTTGGAAATATGCGGTTAACGTGGGAGCCATTCTTTTACACGCTATTTTGGAGACGAGTCGTCTGAAAGTGTATCTAACTGCAACAATAGGTCGAATGCCCCTATCCTTTTTAACCAGGGTAACTAGGTTAGCACCATACAAAGTTTTCGTTATCTCTTTTGGCACCTTACCAGAGAGTATTAGGTTAATTAAAGAGACTAAGCTTTGGATGAGAGTCCTTCCAGAATTACCCGTAACCCCGCTCACCAAGTCTATATGATGCTGAGCTGATAGACCATCTAGTCCACTAGCCGAGCATCTCTTAAAACTGTTTAATAAGTTCATTACATCATCTGCTGTGATTTGTAGAACCGGGTCTGAAAGTAATGGAGGATCAGGTAATGTAATCGGAAAAGTTGCAGGCTTTTGTTTTAACGATGAAAAGGTTTCTTCCGTTTCAGGAGCAAGAACATCACTTGAGAAAATAAGCTGAGCGGCTCCCATTACATCACCATTATTGACTTTGCCTGCGATTTTTTCGATTTTGAACTCAGTATTTTCGCCTCGGGGAGTTCTATTGCTGTTGTGGTATGGAGGGTGCAGTTATTTTGAATAGTCTGAGTAAGTGAAACATTACTACCCTTTTCCTTAGGCATGTAAGACTTTAAAGGCAAAAAGTAACACATGCTCCCAACATGCTTTGTCATTAATCAACACTACTTTATCGATAACGTTTTTTTTAGTGCAGTTGCAACAATTATTAGAGCGCCCCTATTTTTGGACCTACCCAGCTTTTTCCTCAGAGGAAGATCGGTATGGCTAGCATTTGGGGTAGCCGCAGACAGCAGGATTGGGAATATCCACGTTTGGCCTGCCATTACTATCAGTCAAGGAAGAAACTGCAGCTCTGTGCGTATTAGCAATACGAGTATGATATTGAGGCCTCTTCTTCCTCTGAAGAAACGAGGTTGAACACATTGTTCACATCTCTGGAGGCTATCTAAGGAAAGGGTTAAAGGGACAGGAACTTGTGGATTAAGTGTGGGGTTTGGTAAAAACAACTAATTCAAATAAAAGTATAATTAAAAGTAAACAAGTGATAAAATAAAACTATTTACTTAGTATTTAGAATATTAAAAAAGATACAATCTGCCGCCTGCCAAGCGTAGTGTATATCCACCCATAGAACGAAGAATCCTGGGAGAGGCCTGTGTTGAGCAGCGGTTATCTCACGGCTGGGCAAACTGCATTAATCTACTAAAACTTTTTCATTTTCAGCTCGTCTGCCAAGACCCAAGACCTATGGCAAAACCCATAAGAAAACACTTCGGAGATGACGAATTTTTCATAATTACAAATTAAAAGTTTAGTACTCATTTTTTAACGACATTCCTATACAATTCACAAATTACAGCTAAAGCTTATTATCCCTGTATTATTAATAAATCAAAAAGTAAATAAATAAATTCAAGTGACAATGTGTTGACATGTCAACCAATCCAAAATAATTTAATTAGGATACTTATAATAACCCTCTCGCTAAAGTGGTTGCTTATCGTCACTACTCCATACCATATATAGTCAAAAGAATCCGAGGCCTTTTTGGAGTTCTGGCGCGTAGTGTATATATTCTTTGGTTCTGGTCCATTCCGAACAGATCTAGGTAGTCCTCATCGTCGCTACCCTCGTTACCGGTACTGTTGAGGATTTGGTCGATGTCGATGTCACGTAGGGCGTGTACCATTGTTGATAATTTCTGGAAAATAAAGAAAAACAAATTAATGACAAAATATGATTTAACTTTTTCGCACTTGGTTATTGACTAGATAGATTTACACTGAAAATAACAACTTCGGCATGTACCTAGTATAAAATATACATACATTATAAAGGTACCAAAGTTTGCTCAAAGAAAATGTTCCTTTAAATGAAGACTAAACTTTTACTCGCATTGCGAGTTACCTACTTGGAAAAACTACTCGCTCAGAAAACGGACACATCTTAAGAAACACAAGAATTACTTTTGAATAATTGTTTTATATATATATTTTTAAATTGTAATTATTAAAATATTTTTTTTTTATAGGTTTCTAAGGTACCTACGCTTTGAAATTACTGATCGACTTGTCAGTTAGTTACGAATCGGTTACAAAAAAAAAACTTTCAGACATCGAAAATTGAGGGCGCCTAGAAGTACACTATAAATGAAATCGATTTTCGCCATTGGTTTTCTAAAAACTCAAATTCAGTCAAATTCACTAACTACTGGACTAATCGGTTGACTTGTGCAATAGTGACATGTAAGTGCGACAGGATAGACGTGTCGTCTTATATAATTGACGCCAATACCACCATACTTGACAATACCTAGACCTTGAATCGAGCCATCAGCTTGATTACTTGCCATTTTAGTTTTTTTCACTAATCTGAATTCACAATATAATCGTACAACGTTTGACATATTCATTTTACTAAATTATAATCCTCTCTCACATTGAAATAATCATAATTACCTAATAATTGATAAGAGGATTCAGTTTTAAATTAGACCAATCTACCTTTTCATTTAATGTTTATTATTTGTTGATTAGACATACTTTGTTGAAGACAGTTTGCAATTATTTTAAGCAGTTCGTCATATATTTCCAGACTGGACTATAACATAGAATGTATCTGAAAAATCTTAGAATAATAGGCAGCTCGCGAAAATTATTTTTCCGATCTATTTCATTGCCTAATGCCAGCTGTCCTTCGGCAGCTTGTGGTGGTATGGACAACATGTGCACCGTTTACGATGTAAACAACAGGGATTCTACGGGAGCAGCTAAAATGGTACGTGAGTTGGCCGGTTACGAAGGCTTCCTCAGCAGCTGCCGTTTCCTGGATGACACGCATATCCTAACAGGATCTGGTGACATGAAAATGTAAGTACAAATTCTTTTCCACTTTGCTTTACTCAAAATATACCAATAGAAATAAACCTTTATCATTAAGTTACGAGAGATGACTTAGATGGTCTGTATGTATATTTTTTTAGTAGGTATGAAAATTATGCCATAACTACAATCTTTATGGGAAAAAGGTTTATGCCAAAGAAGCCGTCAATATTTATGCATTCAGACCCCAATCAGTAGATTACTAAAACCAACGGTTTTATTCACATATTTTCAGTCTTTAACGCCGACATGTCTTGGCTAATTCAGAGGGCTATCTATCAGGGCAAGCGATATTGAGTTCGCAGCATGGCTGCCCTTTGCACTATTAGGTTCACCGCGGCCCGGCGGCCCCTTGACCTTGCCGACTAAAAATACATTGGTAAAATTGTTTATTTTTGTAATCGATAAATAAACTTGTCAAGAAAGTTAAATTTATTACAATTGTATTTCTAAAACTCAGCCTGCACTTGGCTTGAAGCGGTAATCATTCATAATTTGTTTGCATATACATTCCTTAAAAATATATATTATAAAGTATTTTGTTACTATTTAATGACACGAAAATTTAGTGGCTTTGTCAATGATTGTTTTAAAATATTTTATATATTATTTCTGTGTCAAAAAATAAAACTATTGTACGTATTTCTCTTCAGTTGCATTTGGGATCTAGAAGCGGGCAAAAGAAATATGGAATTCGATGCTCACGCTGGAGATGTTGTCAGCATTTCTTTGGCCCCTGGTATATATTTTTTTTTATTCGTTAAATATGTACAGTGTGTTTCGTTTTTCATAATTTTGTCCTCGAATTTATTTTTGAATCTATGTACTGAATCCTAAAATTGATATCCAAAATTCGTCCTCATCTCATTGTATGCATAGCTACCTAGTTTGCTAAATACAAGTATACATACTTTTGTCTTCATGGTTCCGAGGGATTTTCTTATATTTTACAATAAAATAAGTGCAAGTGCAAAGAGAAACTTTCTGCAGAAATTGTTTAAATGTTCATTAGTGTGATTTATGCGATTATTTCATAACTTTAATGCAGTATGACACTGGCGTGAAGTTGGTTATTGCATACATTTCATTACAAGACCTACGAAACCATACGACATTATGGCAGCAACGAACTTGCATGTAAGTATGAGAGATAGAAAGAGGATTTTGGGATTAGCTTAAGCGCCAAGGCGTGGTAGTTGGTAGTAAATTAACAAAAAGTGGAAGACCTTGTATAGTAGAGTGCCGCCACAACATTTGAGGTCTATATGCCGCAAAATAATTTTGACAAGCTTTTATTTAACTTGTAATGTATATAGTGTAACTGTTTGTTCAAGTGGAATCTTGCAACTCAATTTTAAAGCAGATATCTTCCACCGATTGAGCCGAAATGTTGTATACTCGTTTAGTTTTGATGACAATGCATGGTGAGCTGTGTGACGTCATTCTAAATTAAACCTAGCGGAACACCCAAGTACATAAAGGCTTGTTTTTAAAAAGTTAGTAAACTAATCTCCTATTTGTCGAGATCTCATGAAACATAAGAGTTTTTTACTCCAGGCTTCAGATGAGTCCAAATCAAGGAAATCAAAATAAGATAAACTGCGTTTTCCCGCTCATCGTACCGTTTAGACGCCTCCTCATTAAGCGTACCGCTACCGCGTCGCTGATTCCCGACACGTTCAACTTAGGAAGGCAAGAATGAATAGGTATTATTTGAACTTGCGAGTACCACCCTATACCTCATCGTTGCTTCCGATCAGGCGTTCTAGGAGTCAAACGCACTAAAATCAACAATAAAAACATATGTTATAAAATCAAACATATGTTAATAAATCAGGCAAAGTCACGGGCAACAGGCATTTTACTTTAAAATAAAATTATTTTGATCGGGAATGTCGTGGTGAATTTTGTGTCTGCACGTTTGTGAAGCACACATATCAGCATGTAATTAACCCCGCTTACATTAAGTAGCTAGTATTTTGATACAACTATTTTTTATTTAAATTTAAACATACATACATATTATCACGTCTTTATCCCTTACGGGATGGACAGTGCCCTTTTAGTGTATAGAGGTTGACTTTGTATTTGAGCGACCGCTGTTGCCGGTCGGTGGTCGTGTCGCTCGATTGACTATAACAAGCGACAGTCGGCGCATGAAGGTTTTGTTTTGTGTCAGATACCATAGAATAAAAGCGAAAGCTACTATCCGGTCGCGTCAACTTTGCCTCTAATTTATTTTATCATCAAAATGATAACTTGGCATTTAGATTTTTATTTACCGAAGCACACGGAGAGCGACGCGTGTCGCGGGCCGCCATAACCACTGCCGCCCGTCGCCAAACTTCAAAGTCATTTTATACAAATCCATAGTGACTGCTAATAGTGTCGCCGGCCGCCATGATAGATATCGTGCGACCATTGACGCTGCCGCTGGTAGTGGCCGCCGAAATTCAAAGTCAACCTTAGGTCACGATAAGCGTGACGGTGGGCGAATAGATGGAAAGCAGAATCAAAATAGAGACGGGTTTTCCGTAGATCAGTAGTTCTTGTATTTTCGGCTTAAAATTTAAGCATTCTTCATTTGAAATCATATATTTTTAGGCAAATACCCTACTCCGTTTTGTCACTCGATCGTACTTCCCCGTAGTACTTCCTTACGTGTAGCGTATATATTCTTAGCGTACGATCAAGTGACAAAATGGATATAAGGGTATAGGATCACTCATGTGTCTCTCTATCAATCATAATTTTAAGATTGGGGGCTTATTGGGGGGTCACAAAGCATGTTTTTAAATCTAGTTTTATTATTTCTACCGTGTAATCTTCAAATACATATGCGTCCCTTCGACGCTTAAGTATATCTACACTACATTTAGCATCATGGGCTCCCCTACTACTATTACTACTACTTACATATTATGTCGGATCGGCACCAACATAACGGAAACAAATTATTTAACTTTCAGATATGAAAACATACGTGACGGGGTCAGTGGACAAGACCTGCAAGCTCTGGGATGTCAGGGAAGACAAAGCAAAGCAAACGTTCTTTGGACATGAAGCCGATGTCAACAGTGTCTGTGTAAGTTCAAATTATTTTTCTAAACTTGAAAGTAAAGCTTTATGAATTGCATAATCTTTGCCCCAATTTTTGTCATAAACCAATGTGTTAATTATGCATACACACTGCTCTTTTTAAACGTTATTTAAGATTATCGTGTACACTGTGCAATATTTAATAATATTCCCTTACAATTATTACATTGTGTTTGACCTTAACTTAGCTTGACCGAACGATACTGTGTAACATTCGTGCCAAGTATGGCTGGAACATAATTAAGTAATCTGTGTTATGGCTGGAATCAATTAAAACAAACTTGTTAGCGTTCGATGCATTCAAATGGTCATGTGTGTGACGGGTAGAAGCCGTAAAAAAGCGGCCATGTGCGAGTCGGACTCGCCCATGAAGGGTTCCGTAGCAGCAAGTTACATAATATAAAAGTTCTTGTTCTTTCTTGTTCAAATTAAATATTAGATGGAAGTATGCATGGTAATGTACATCATATATCTCTCGCGCAAACTATTCAGTTTCGAAAAAAAAATATATTAGTATATAATTTTTGAAGACCTATCCATAGATACCCCACACGTATGGGTAAAACAATTTTGAGTTTCTGTTATAAGTACGGGGAGCCCCCTATATGTATTGTTTTTTTTTTAATTTTTGTGTGAAAGTCTAAATCGGTTCACAGAATACATCTACTTACCAAGTTTCAACGGTATAGTTCTTATAGTTTCGGAGAAAAGTGGCTGTTTATTTGACTTATCCTATTTTTTTATCTTATTTATTACCTGTGCCTATGGCTCGTTTCTCGTTTATGTCTTTCCTTTGGGAACAGTACTTTTTTGCAATAAAATATACATAACTTCTTTGCACCCCAGACGTCACGTAAGTAAAATTGCATGATGTTCGGTTCTGAAGTGAAGACGTGAAATGGAAATAAACAAAAAAAAAAACAAACTTACTTTAGTATTTATAATCTACACTTCTACATCTACACTAATATTATAAAAAGGAGAGATTTGATTGTTTGTTTGCATCCAATAGGCTCCGAAACTACTGGACCAATTTGCAAAAACCTTTCACCATTAGAATACTACATTATCCCTCATGAACATAGGCTATATAATATTTTCAAAAAGTTAGGTACCCGTATGAAAACTTCGATAATGTAAAAACGGTGTGAAAAAAATAGCAAGAAAAATCCTTCTATCGCGTACGCTGCGGAAACTATTGACAAAAGAGCAAAGTAATGTACTACAGTTTTATAGAGGACATCAATAAAAACAGTCTGCGACACCATATGATTAAATATTACAGTTATGTCACAATAACTACTTTTTCATGTTAAAATATGCAATAGCAACGCCGGTACAAACTAGGTCACATTATTCGTACCTTGGTATGAATCCTTATCAAAAAAATTACATTGAATTCAAGGCTATATTATCAGTACCTGTAAATTACTTTTTAAATTATTCAAATCGGACATACCATTCAAAAGTTATCATGAGTGTAATTATTACAAAAAATTAAATTCAAGAAACTGCGGCATCATAGGTCCCAAACAGCTGATTTTGATTGTTTGTTTAGTCAAAAGCAGACTTGATCACTAAGTATGGACCTAAAACTACGAGCTGGGTCTTGCACCCGAAGCAAAAATAATTATAGAATAAAAAAAATGGACTAACGCTTCAAATCACAATAGATTAAGAAAAATTGGTATTGAAAATTTGTAGATTTTACTGTGTTAAGACACCTTCTTCACTTAATCATGAAATCAAAAAACGGCCAAGTGCGAGTCGGAGTCGCGCACGAAAGGTTCCCTACCGTTATCTATAAAAACGGCAAAAAAATCATGTTTGTTGTAAGGGGGGCCCCCTTTCATATTAATTTTATATTTATTTAATTATTTACTTTTCAAGTGAATATATAACTAAATATTCTGTGAATATTTCAAGCATCGACCTGTTGCCGTTATCAATATCGAGCAAAAAAATCACGTTTGTTGTATGGGAGTACCTTAAGTATTTATTTTTATTCAATTTTTTTAGTATTTGTTGTGATAGCGGCAACAGAAATACATCATCTGTGAAAATTTCATTTGTCTAACTATCACGGTTCATGAAATACAGCCTAGTGACAGACGGACAGACAGATAGACAGACGGACAGCGGAGCGATATTAATCGGGTCCCGTTTTTACCCTTTGGGTACGGAACCCTCAAAATAAATCGCAAACCCGGACATATTGATTTTTTCTAGGACTTTCTTATAATATCAAAGGATAAGTAGCAATTGATATCTCAGAGAATCAACACCGCAATCGAGAAATTTGAGTTAAAAAAAATGGTTTTATCGGCAACAAAGCATTTTTTTAAGGTATTCTGGCCCACTGCTGTTCCATATTTCGCTATGTTGCACTACACCTAACCATTTCTACTCAAATTTCTTTATATCGTCACACTAACGTTTCCTTAGACCTAGCAGGCTTCCTGTATTCATCCTCAGGAGTCCATCTCTGACCAATCCCACTTCAACTACACGGCTTTAAGTACCAATCAAAGTCTTTGAAAACTGGCATCTTTGATTCAAAGATGCCAGTTTTAGAGCGATGAAGGTACTGGTGTTTGGAACTCTATCCAGCATGGTGACACCTAGAATACTTCACTCCATCACTCTCTGGTAAGTCTTGACTTTGGAATTCTGTTCCTCAGTCAATGACCAACTTTGACCGCCGTAAGTTAGGATGGGCAAGATACAATGTCGATGGGTTTACGGTTTGGTGACAATGGAAAGTTTCCCTTTATAAGCTCTTTTAAGGCTATTTATTTATTTTAGATGCCTATTACTGAAGGAAACTAGCAGGCCCAAATAGATATACTCATCGACATAGTTAATTTCTTACTTTTCGTGCTGCTGGTCATACATAACTTGGGTCTTGAGTCCAATCTCAAGAGTTGCCTATCTCAGATCTTCGAGCATTTCCTGTAGTTCTGCTGATGTGGAAGCAAAAAGGACAATATCATCTACGAATTCCAGATTTTGAAGTCTTTTGGTGCCTATGAGTATGCCCTTTGTTGCAACAGAGAAAAGACATGTAAAATTTGGCTAATGATTCCTGTGTTAATTAGTCCATTCATCACACCTATATCCCCACAGGTAGGCAGAGTAGACACATCAACGAGTGTAAGTGATTATGAGAAATCTAGCTTTGCCTATACTTAAGTAGGTACCTAAACATAAAATTAAAATTAACCTAAACCATGCATAATGTCGTCTGGGTGCGGGAAGGGATGGCCCAAAATGCCATGTCTGAGCTACAAAAGATATGGAAGGACCGCCACATCTCACGGCAGACAAAAAAGAAATTTGTCCACAGTCTAGTTTTCGCCATGTTCAGCTATGGCTTCGAGATAAGGGTTCTGAAAAAGGCTGATAAAGACCGCATAGACGCCTTTGAAATGTGGTGCTGGAGGATGATGCTACAGATTCCTTCGACTGCCTTCCATATCAATATATCTATTCTACGCGAACTCCAAATCAAAACGAGTTTGTCCACCACCTGTTTTCGCAGAATATTGGAGAAAAGACCATAACAGGTGGAGGGAAATGATTGGAGTGAAGGTGATTCTGCGAGAGAGTCACGACCCTCCACTCGTCGTATTCCTTATGTCTGATAAGGAATACGACGAGTGGAGGGGTTAATAACCCAAAAACATTGAATAAAATACATATCTTGTTTCATACTTTTAAGGGCGTGTTTTTAGTAGTCAGGTTTTAGTTTTTTAACTTATTTTTTATTACTACATAAAAAGAAGCTAAACAATTTAATCATTGGATCTTTACGAACTTTTTATACCTGCCTGCCTTTTTTTTTAAATAAATGTGCTTAATTTTCGTTATTACCTCGACTAGATGATCGTTATGGTATCTATCGTTAGGTTCGTCTCAAACAAAACACTAAAGTCCTTAGACAGGTTTTATAAGGGGAAGCCACACTCGGGCTTACTTTTTTTTATAATAAGTACTTATTGTTCATCACAGCAATGCGGGTGAACCACTACACGTGACTAGTTTTAAAAGGTGGCGTAGTGGTTTTATAAATAAACAGTTCCTGTGAAAATTGCTCGTTTAAAACTATAGGTACAAAAACATTTCCATTTACATATTTAAACTCGACTTTATGTCAATGTGCATAATATTAACCGGTAGATAATACATGGGTAGATTATGTGAATTTTTCTGTAATGGCGACTTGTTTTATTCTTCTATGTGATTAGACTTGCTTGCAGACTTGATAGGTTAATATATTATTCGCGTGGACAATTAAATGTACGTTATATTCCTACGTATTTTATATGTACGTATTATCACGTCTTAATCCCTTCCAGAATAGACAAAGCTTAAGTCCATAAGAATCAAACACCATGTTTAGCGTGTTGGTGATCGTTATATGGAATCGGAAACGAAACAGTGATGGGTTGATTGATAGTCACATGATGACATGATTTCTTAGATTCATCCAGTCTTTCGGCCAGTTTCAACAGTATGCGCGGGAAAAAAAAAGCTAGATCGTTCTACGTTTTCGTTCGTTTTTTATTCCCGGACCAGCATGGAAGAATTCATCATCATCATATCAACCGCAAGAAGTCCACTGCTGGACATAGGACTCCCCAAGGATTTCCAATGAGGATCAGTAAAGTTGTAGCAAATTCGATAGGACTAATATCCACATTATTCTTCATGACATAACAATGATATATCTTTTTGAATTATCCAAATCGGACCATTACTTACGAAGATATTAATAATAAACATCATGCCGTTCCTGCCGCGAAAAGGCATTGCACGCCGGTGCGTGTGACGTCACTGTGACGGACCGAGCGCGGTCGGCAGTCGGCACTCATAGAGCGATCATTCGACTGAGCGACGGGGCGACGCGGTTCGTCGCTATATTTAACAATTTATTGAAATAAAGTGATGTTAGAGTGTATTTTTTGTAATATTTACGTATAAAACGTACTTATTATGGGAACTAATAAAGAAAACAAAGCAAAGAAAGAATTTTTATTTTTACTCTTGATTGCTATACATATAGACAATCTTGTAAATTAACTAAATCACATGCTATTGTTATAATTATCAAAAAAAAACTATGAAATATGGACATATGCGTGAGATCCGATCATTTTATAGTCTTTCAACTTCCATATGCTTCTTTCAACGAGAACTCTTATCGCTTATATCAGCGATCGTTTTTGTTTGCAAAACTTCTGCTGTAGGTTTTGGGTTGGAACTGTCCGTACTTAAAACTCTTTAAAACTGTTCTATTTCTTATCTTTTCTTAAAATCAGGTCTATAATTTTTAGGTTTCCGTACCTCAAAAGGAAAAAACGGAACCCTATAAGGGTTCCATTTCATCACTTGGTTATCCGTCTGTCTGTCTGTCAAGATCCTTTTTCTCAGGAACTTAGGAGCGTAGAGGTATCAAGCTGAAATTCATATCAAATATTCAGGTACCGTCTGTCTACAGTCCCTTAGAGCTATGAAAAAATCAAGCCGTTCATGCCGCAAATTTTCGAAGCCAACGCAATCTAAAGGTATAGCTGGTTGTGCCGCAAATTTTCGTGTTTTTTCGATATTCGCAGGGAATCAATACCTACCAAGGAACTTCCCATGAACTCAGAATCTTAAAATATGGTACGAAGCAACGTCTTTTAGCACAGATAATGGAAAAATTGCGAAAAACATACATTGTAAGCTACATCATATAAGAAAAATATTTTTAATAATCTTTCGATATTCGCAAGGGAATCAAAATTTCAGGGTACTTCCCGTAAAATCAGAATCTTAGATTTTGGTACGAAGCAACGTCTTATAACACACATAATGAAAACATTGCGAAATGCATACATTTTTAGTTACATCATATAAGATATTTATAATAACTTCAAACTTAGGTATACGTGCGCAAGGCCAACTCGCACTTCGCCGGTTTTTTTGAAAGCTTTTGACATTCAAACTAATGAGGCAAAACTCCCTTCTTCATTTAAACTTAACGTAATTTTCCATGTCTTTTTCCACCTGAAATATATAAATATATAATATTATAAATGCGAAAGTGAGTTTGTTTGTTCGTTTGTTTGTTACGCTTTCACGCCTTAACTACTGAACCATATCATGAAATTTTGCATATAAGTCCTCTGGAGTGCGGAGAAGGACATAGGCTACCTTTTATCCCGGAAAGAAGTACTATTCCCGAGGGATCGACATTGACGCGGGCGGAGCCGTGGGCGAAAGCTAGTATAAATATAAAATAATACCATATTTTAATCGGCCTCACATTTTTGAATGCTAATGTCGATATTGTTTTCTAGTCCAATCCTGGGTCCCATACGTTGTTCATTTAGACGGGCTGATTTAATGGTTTTACATACAACGGTGTTCACCCTTACATCCTGTATTAACTTATTTGCTTACAACAATCAGGCATAGCTGGGGCAGATACATATTATATCATTCACTATATGCTTTTTACTCCAGTACGTCCCTGTGTCATTGTTTTGACCTTGGAATATTACATAGAAATGGAAACGGAAGTATTGGAAGGTAAGTAGGTTTGTCCACCAAACTAGAAAGAAATAAGTAGGTATGTTTTTATTATACATCCCCCTTATAAAAAGAGAATACATAGGTACTAACTTATTTCCATATCAACTAAATAAAAGGTAAGAATAGTTATGTAGGTACTTACATCGAAATGATATTCACAACAATGTCTACTAGCCTGGGTAGAGGGTGGAGTCTTATAATCATCCCTTTTTACAACGGAATTATTATTATTATTACGAGCCGTTAATGTCCCAATGCTGGGCAAAGGCCTCATTCTCTTTTTTCCATTTTTGTCTGTTTGTGGTTTGTGTTCTCCAGTTTTTATTATATTTATTTAGTATTACAACAGAATACAATTTTAAATTGTATTCCGTTGTAAAAAGAGATGATATAAAATTCACACAAAACTTTGTGAAAAATTATTAATTTTTCCAGAAGTTTTGTGTCTTTTGGCACGTTAAAAGATAGTTTTTCTGGCGTTTTAAAAGAAGTGTTTGTATAGTTCGGCACTATTCAATATGTGTACATAGTTAAAAAGATAAATTAGACATAAAAAATTTGTTTTAAAGTCGCAATTACCATACAAAACAATGCGCGCCTTGTCACTGCCAACGGGCAACTAGCGGCTTCCGTCACAGTGACGTCACAGCCACCGCGCCGGCCGGCCAGTGAATTTTGCTAGTAATTTGGTCATAACTTCGTCAATAATTTTTATCGTAGAACAATAATTTTTGCTCTGTATCTTAGCTCTATAATCCTGCATTCTCAACTAAAAACTTTACGGATCCTCATACGACCGGTTGGAAGCGGCCTGCATCGAGCGTCTTCGATGGAAGAATTATTAATAGCTTTTTCGCTAGCTATTAATTTTCTGTTTTTTTTTTGTTTTGCAGTATCATAACAGCGGGCAAGCATTTGCAACAGCATCCGAAGATAAAACCGCTCGACTGTTTGACATTCGCAGTGACCAGCAGCTCGGACACTACACACCACCAGGAAACTGCGGCTTCACCAGCTGTGGTGAGTTTTCTACACAAGTAAGCAATTAAAAAATGCCAGAAAGCTATAACAAAGTCGGGTTATTTACACCATTTATAACTCAAGAACGGCTGGACAGATTTTCATGAAATTTGGTAGATGTACGTAGCTGACACCCTGGATAAAAAGTAACCTATATCTTGAGGCCACTTTTTACCTGACTACCCCAAGAGGCGGCAAGAAGTTCGCCGGGTCAGTTAGTTTATTATAAAAACCGACAGATGGCGAAGTCGAACATTCACTCGATTTCTACTTATAACTGAGGTTTCCACCTCGGAATAAAGATTATTTCTATCGGCGTTTCGTCTCTGCTGTGGTCGGATCCGAAACGCTTGTAGTCTGCGTAAAAATATTAATAAATTAAAATTATTTAAACAATGAATTAATGTGAAAAAGTGTCTGAGAAAGGTACATTTCCTGAATAAATCTTTGTAAACGAATACTATCTAATATATTGTCAGGAAATACCTAATAAATTGTACCTACTTGTATTTGTAAGTTGCTTTATATCGTGCCCATATCTTAAAATACCTATTTAAGATCTAAAATCAGTTAAATCGTTACTTTATCATCATGCAAATATTATTTGCATGATGATAAAGTTATAGCAAACATTTCTCTACAAAACAAACATTGTCTAACTAAATACATAGTCCCCTCTCCTCTCATTTAACCATACCTAAGTGACCCAGAACCAGAAAGCGGCTTATGTTTCTCAAGCGTATGTATGTCTGTTTCTTTGTGACCTCCAGTAGCCCAAACGGAATAACCTATTTTAGCTTAAGGGTATCGATAAAATCATACATAATCTTCTTCGAAGATTCATTGGCTATGCAGCGTCAGCAATAAATTAATATGGCGGATGTAAACTGTCTAAACACAGCCGGTTGTTTTAAGTGAAAACCTCTTTATGCTTTAGCGGCGTTCTGCACTTTTTGGGATGTGTAAAAAATTTTAAACTCTCGTCAGGACAGGAATCGTGACCTGATCGAAAATTCGTAAGATGGACATGTAACCTGAGACCGCCACGCGGGCGCGGCGTAGGAAAGGAAGTAATATCCCCCTCTCTTTCTACCGCGAGGAGTTTTCCTTTCTGCCGGCATTCCCGGAGCGTAACCCGTTGTTATAAGAGTATAATAAAAGAATGTGTAATCAAAATTAGATAATTTAGTACGGAGTATCAATCACGAGCGCCGGATTTTCCATGTGGTGCGGGTGCGCAAAGCATCTGTTTTTGCTATGAAGGTTCTCTAGGTCAAACCATACTCCTGCCTGTCTCCATATATTCCCAAAACTTACCCGAGCGGGGCGACCGAACATAAAGAGCCAAGATCCTAGGCACTGTAAGTTCAAGGGCCCTGATTCCGGGTCATGTCAAGGCCTGGTTGAATCCGGCCTTGACAGTTGCGTTTGTTATTGTTATATAGATAGTTAGACATCGCCTATTCTAAAAATTAAAACCCTTCCACCAAATATAGTTATTTCAATGTTTGAGAGGATAATGATAATTATAATTTCTTATTGCAATGTTGACGAGCTGTGGTCATCATGCCCGGTTGCCCCACTGGAGGTCCCGGGTTCGATCCCCGGTTTTCAGATTGGCCTGGGTCTTGGACGATTATATAAGTATGTATTTGTTTATAAAATATCGTATAACATGTCAACGTCAAGTCTTAAACTTACCTTGAGGCTAGCTAAATCTGTGTGATTTATCCATATATATTTATTTATTTCTATCCGGATGAGTCCGCAAACTAAAATATCGACTATTTTTAAGTGTTTATACATATTTTTGCATTCACAATGCTATTTTGATATACTCTTATTAAATAAAGAAATAAAATGCGGTGAAAAAAATCCCGCCCGCTTGGATTTTTTTCACGATATTTTATTTCTTAATTTAATAAGTCTGCTCGTTTGCCGTCGGATATACATAAAAAAAAAAATAAGAAAATATCAACTAATCAAGCTATCAATCCTAGGAATGTCGATCGAATCAAAGTACGATACAATTGCCCCGATTGTATGAGATGTCACGTCTGCCATGTCCCATTTTCGTATCATTTTAAGGTTGATATATCTATCACTTTGGAAATTAATTAGTTTGGAAATACAATTAATTTTAAACTAATAAGCGAAGATTAATTTAATGTGTGTTATTTGTATTTGAGAGTAAATGCACTGGAGGGGTGGTTATTTTTAACTAAGCGAAACGTAAGCGGCGAAATGAAGTTTCAACAAAATACCTAATACATAATATGATGGAAGTCTTCTTGATCATGATAAAAGATTGGATTCCTTTCCTTTTTTTAAGGTAGATATAATCAGAATTTTAAAGTTGTTTTAATTCACTGGTATTGCTTGCAAAATAATTTGCAACATAAGATACAAAATAATATGAAACAGAATGTTTTCTCGTACGGAGGGCATAAATATACTTTGGGAGTTCTCGTTTTAGTCAAAGCATTCATGGGAAACAAACCATACCTTAACAAAGTTGTTATGATATGGCTTGTACTGAAATTGACATGACTTAAATATTTGCGATTAATTTTAGCCTCAGTCCGCTCATTTCTAGCAGGCCATCCTTACTAATATTATAAATGCGAAAGTGAGTTTGTTTGTTTGTTACGCTTTCACGCCGTAACTACTGAACCGATCATCATGAAATTTTGCATACAAGTTCTCTGGAGTACAGAGAAGGACATAGGCTATCTTTTATCCCAGGAAAAAGTACTATTCCCGAGGGATCGACATTGACGCGGGCGGCAAGGCAAGGCAAGCTAGTATCAATTATATAACCGAAAAATTAGAACAAATAACATATTGAAATGGATATACGATTTGTGAGCAGTTACAAAATGAAATTTGGCGGAATCTCAAAATCACATCATCATCGATTCATATGATTGTGAATGTATCTTTGTTCACTTGTTCCCTTAGATTGCACCTACCTCAGGCACATACCACCCAATATAATTTGACAATGTCATTTCGTTACAATCTCAGAACAATATTGTTCTGAGGTTACAATGTTTTGATTGTCTGTGATGTCACACTGGAATTAATATGGCGTCGGCTAGAGAAATAACTTTTTTTAAAGTGCTAAACTTAAACAGAAGTTTTTTTTTTGAAAACAAATACCTACTTATTAAAGCATCTCTACTAAATTACCAAAAATAATTTTAAACATCATGTGTTATTATATATATTATATAGTTAAAGCTTTGCTAAAATTATGTAAACTACTCAAGCCTGGAAATTAAATCTATCCTATTTCTATTTACATAATAAAAAAATGTTATAAAACTGAAACCCGTCTACTAAATTTCCGGGCATACGAGTATATAGGTAGAATGGTATAATATTTTAAATATAAATAACATAAATACATACAATAGTATCACGTCTTTTCCCTTGCAAGCTACATTTAGCTTGTTCATGGGCATTAGGTGGTAAACGGTATCAATATAAAGTACCTGGGCGACGGAGCTTTGCTCGGTTATTACTATTTATTGTAATATGGTGGTGTTTAGGTGATAATCTACATAAACTTAAAAAGTAAAATGTGAACGGACAATTATTATTATTTACAATCGATTTCTGTATAGATCAGGTGTTTGATTTCAGTGACCTTAATGAGAAATATATATTGCTATCTCAAACATTAACTACATTTTTTAAACTTGTCTAAAAACAACAAAATTTTAAAAAAAATATATAAATTTGAACTTATAAAAAAAGAAGCAAAAGTAAGTGACTGAGCGGGATTCGGACCCGTAACACACGTTTCTTGCCGTCCGCGTCTTAACCCGCTGGATCAGACGGACCGGCAGGACGAAATTAGCGACCATATTCTGCGTGGAAAGAAAAACGCATGAAAACTCAAAACACGCGTTTTCAGAAACATATGACTAATCTATCTAGATTACAACATGTTAAGCAATCGATCTCGATTGCTTAGCTCTGAAAACCCCCATATACCAAATTTTAGCGAAATCGTTAGAGTTTCCGAGATCATAGCAATTAATTTATATAGATACATATAAATAAATATACAAGAATCGCTCGTTTAAAGGTATAAGACATATTTTACAAAATACGTCTCGCAAATATGGTGTCCTTAATATCTGTAATATTAATCCAGATTCGTTAATGTTATCATACTGGAGTCCAATATGATGGTAACATATATATACGAGCTCTGTAAAAAATATCATCTACTGCCAGTAGAAAATAGGCATGAAATCGCGGATCTCGTATATTTCCAAAAAAATGGCAAACATACTGAGACTATACAATGTGTAACCGGTGTAATAAAATGGGGGTACTTAATACTTAAGCGGCATGATCAGATCAGCCCATGACATATTGAACTACTTTCCCCAGCGTTCAAACTTAAAAAATTTAAAAAATCTACATTTCTTACAGAATAATCGACTTTCTATGGAAAGTATTTTTTTTTATTTTCGTATTTAATGTTGCCCCCCTGGGAAAAGTGGTAAAACTTGAAAAGTTCGAACTTTTTTTTAATGTTTCGAAGTTTGTGCCATGGGGGAAGTTGTTTAAGATTATGGACTGACCATGCCCCCTTAAATAATATTATTTCGTAGTTTTGTAACACCCGCTATATCAATGCTCGTGAGTCGTGTCGTGACTGTACTTACCTCACGTGCGGACAGCTACGTTACAATTGTCTAGGAATGCTGATCTGCATCATTTCAACTCTAGTGTTATACAGCGTGTAACATAACCAACGAAGTTCCCGTGAAGGGGTGACTCAGCCCATCAAAATGAACAACTTTTCCTATGGGAATTTTTAATTGTACTGGGTTAAAACAACCAGTACAATTAAAAACTGTTATGAATGAACTAATGTATATATGTTACGGCTAGTAGACGAAGTGCGGATACACCTAGTTCTAGCCGGGTGCAACTAGGTGCAGCCGGGCACATGCGGTTAGACCTAGGTGTATCCTACCTATCTTCGGTTAAAACTAGGTATAGCCTTCATCATAGCGGCTTGAACTAGGTGCAGCAGCACATCAGTGGTTAAACTTAGGTGCAACTTATTTATTATCGGCTAAAACGAGGTTTTCAGCACGGAGTACATACAGAGAGGAGTTGCCCTAAGGAATATTTTCTATGAAACCATGCGTGGCACTTACAGGGGGTGAGGGGAGTATTATCTGTCTCACTCTACTTGCTCTGTCTCACTCCCTCCTTTATATCCATCTAGCGGCGAATAGCCCAACTACTTAATAAGTTCGATGTTGATCTTTCTTTTTAGTTTATCTATCCGTCACTAGATGTCCCTAACACCTACTGACATCTAGTGTCAGATAGCTGAGTAATTAGGGTTGCCAACCAGACTGTTAAAAACAGTATAATACTGTTTTTGCTAGTTAATGCTTTTTACTGTTCTATTATAAGAGAGTTTGCAAAACACTGTTTTCACGACTGCTGGTAAAACTATGGTTAGAAACATATAAATTTAAAATTTTCCAATAACATAATATTGTTGTATATAGTATAGTTCTGTACCTGTTTAAAGCAATCGTTTATTTGGAGACTACATCTTCACAGCCACAAAAACAAAGAATCAATATGTTTTATGTAAATTATTTCCTTTCTGTTTTTTGTCATAGATAATTAATCAAATTCCATAATAAAACCATAGTGTCAGTGACCATATCATGTAAAAGAGTAGTCAAAATCCAGGCAGCATAGGAGTTGACGCACGGGCCACCCAAAACTTTGCCATACTAGAGGTGACTTGAGCTAGTAGTAGTACTAGCCTGCCTTCGACGCCGCCACAAGTTTGTATATTTTTTTGACCCACATGCTCGACCCACATGTCAAAAAATATACAAACTGGTGGATTGATCTTTTGTTGATCGTTGATCTTATCAAGGAATAACATCGATCGCATGACATTTTTCCATCATTAATAATAAAGGACATAGGGAGATATTGGTTCCAATAGTAAAAATCAAATACTATTATGCTTCGATCATATATTTCTTGAAGTATTATGATTTAATAATCATAGCATGGAGTGTAAATAAGCTTAAGAATAGCCATTAATTTTTTTCTTACCATGAAAAATCTACATTAACAGACTTAATCTCAATCAATTGAAAAAGTATCACGTAACGCCAAAGTGCAATATTCGATTTGTATGAATGTCAAAAAATGATACAACATGTACAAAAGTTTTATTTACAACTAACTTAACTAACAAGCGGGATCAGAAAAGGAATGGGATGTACAGATAAGCCGGCCTATTTGCTAACTCGGTGTACAACGTTTTGATAGACACTTCAAAATGCATTGCGGCTTTCGTATGATATTGTTAATTTTTATATAAGATGTATTTGATGTGACCATCAAAATGTATTTTGAAGTGACCATCAAAACGTTGTACACTAAGTTAGCAAATAGACTGGCACGTCTTATCCATGTCTTTTTCATTTTTGAGAAATTTTTGGCCAAATGTCAAAAACTGTACTGCGTATTCGTAGATTTGGAAAAAACCTATGAAAGAATTGTGGTCGATGCTGTCTGCATATGGGGTGAGCACTCACTGAAAGTAGGTTTCTTTGATGAAAAATGCTCTCGGGGTGCTCAGAAACATCATTATTCCCTCATCTTCCATGTAACTTTTTATAAAATTTAAAAATCCAATCGTAGTTTTATCAGCGGTTGAGAAAACAGTATTTTGTATACTGTCTTTTAATAAAACAGTAAAAAGTAATAACTACCGAAAACTAGGTGGTTGGCAACCCTAGACATTTTGCCATGTATGGCTATTATTCATGAACGTCAAGATGACGGGACCCCGCCCGGTTTTGTGAATATGATGTAACTATGATGTAGTACCATTACGTACGTAGTAATATTAGTGCTATTTTATACTTACATACGTGCTATAATAAAATTGTACACTCAAATGATTTCAAGATATTCAACAAAGAAAGTGGTCCCGCTATTATAATATCAAAATGGCGGGACCACAATTCAGTTCTTAAAAAACACTTCAATTGTAAAAATAAAAAATATTTTCAACGATTTTTCTGGGGAAATTCTACAGATAAAAAATTGGTTTTTAAAATGCAAAAACGGTGTATCCGCTCTATGTTTGGTCTACAAAGCACTGATAGCTGTCAATCTTATTTTAAACAATATAAAATACTAACACTGCCATCACTGTATATATTTGAGATAGCTGTATTTGTTCAAAATAATCCCCATTTATTCAAACGTATATCGGATGTGTGTGCAAGAAACAAGAAATGGCGATAGACTTTGTCTACATCAATCAAAAACAGCTCTGTTCCGAAAATTTATAATAAAATCCCTAAGGAATATAAAACATTAAATATAAATTTATTTAAGAAAAAACTGAAATCATTCCTAAACCAGAAGTGTTACTATGATATTAGTGCGTTTTTTAATGATTAAATTTAGTGTTTTTTTTTTATCTCTCTATTTATATATTTTTTGTGCTTATTGTACATATATTGACTTATTTTGTAATTTAATATTATTTATTGTTTATTTTATGTGGTACTAACAAGAGCTCATCTGATTCAATATTTGTACACCCTAACGGTAAGCATGTTGATTCCTACTTTTATATTATTTAACACATTGTAACACATGTTTGACAAATAAATAAATAAACGAATAAGCTCCTGAGGAAAAAGTGCATTTCAAAGCCAAGTAGCATTATACTGCTCTTACAATTTGCTTAGGCGTTTGTTTGACAGTTTTATTATGGAGGTTATTCTACACTGAATTTGTTTTAATTTACCTTTGCCTAAAAATTAGGTGCAAAACCAAAATGTTAAAACATACATACATATTATCACGTCTATTTCCCTTACGGGGTAGAGAGAGCCTAACCTCCATAATAAAACTGTCTCCATAATAAAATTTTATTATGTAAGTATAAAATAGCACTAATATGGTACTACATCCTAATCACATCATATTCGCAAAACCGGGCGGAGTCCCGTCATCTTGACGTTCACTATTATTCAACGTTGACGACAGGTGGCGCATTGCTGAAAAGAGAATTATGAAACAACATAAACATAATCTTTTTGTCAAGGTAAAAGTCTTTAGGTATAAATTTAGAACAAATTTCAGTACTTATGGTTATTATTTATTACGATAATTAGCTTTAATATATTTTTATAGTTCATACGTCCCATTACGCAAAGTGGTGCCATCTAACGATGAATAGCACGGAAAGTCGCCAAAAGATTTTTCTAGAATAATTTAAGTAAATTACGAATAAATATACTTACAAATGAAATGTGATTCCTTCCATAGCATCTGAACGTTTATCTGAGTAGTTTTTACATGATATAATGCAACACTTCATGATTTTCTTCGTAAAAAACAAGATAAGTCCGAAAATCTCACTGTGTGCACAGAACTAACCACGTACGAACATTGACAGCTACAACAGCAGACTAATAGGCCACGCCTACTCTCGATGTTAACGTGATGACGTCAGGACCTAGTTGGAATCACAGTGCACAGTAGCTAACGCCGTCTCCACTCTGTATGTACTCCGTGGTTTTCAGGTCTGTTATGGATATTGGTTTATATTTAGATTCGTATTTTGCGTTTGGATGGATTACATGAAAAATATAAAAGACAAGAATTTTGGAGTGACATTAATTTAGTATTTGACATATTTTAGAATTGAAAAGCAATTTAAAAAAAGCATTGAATATATTTTAGTTACATATTTTACGCTTGCCAATTTCTTATAAGTGGGAAAAAGTCAAACAAAATATTATAAACCTTCTCTTAAAAATTAACAGAACTAGACATCTTATGCACAAAGATAAAAAAAATTGAACATTAACACAAATAAAGTTTAAACTTTATTTGTTTAATGTTCAATTTTTGTTTCTTAGTTCAACAGTAAATGTTGAACTAAGAAAAAATCAACAAGTACCTATTTGTTCTCGTCTCTCATGTTTTTATGTTAAAACAAATAGAATAACTTCATAAACCAGTATTAATTATAAAAAAATCAACAACTCTCATGTTGCAAGAAAGACATTCCTGCACTTATTTGAACAAGATATTTTTTATATCCTTTATTGTCCAACTGATGGGCAAAGCTCTCCCCCATTTCTGTCCAAACATCCTTATTTTGTGCCACTTCAGACCATTTCTTTTCATGGCTCGTGATATCATCACACTAAATTAAATTTACTTAAGCATGAAAAAATTAACAAGTCTTTAATTTCTTCTCTTCATATTTTATGTTAAAACAAATAGGATATCGTTTTAATCAGTCTCAATTAAAAAAAAATAATAATCAACAACTCTCATGTCTATCATTTATTTGATCAAGATGAACTTGAATTTCGAGTTACACAAAATACCGACTGCTTTACAGAGGCACTTTCTATGATCACATTTAAGGCAAGATAATCTACGGAGGTGATACGAAATCGAGTCAAACAGGAATAGCAAGATAAGGATCTCAAACTAAAACCCTACTTCTAAAACCATAATCCATAAATGGCCTGAAAACCTAGTTCTAGCCGATATGATGAAGGCTATACCTACTTCTAACCGAAATATGTAGGATACACCTAAGTCTAACCGCATGTGCCCGGCTGCACCTAGTTGTAGCCGGCTAGAACTAAGTGTAACCGCACTTCGACTATTAGCCGTAACATATATATGACATTCACTTTGATAAGGACTATTTAATCAAAGGTCATTCATTATGGTTCAGTCACCTCGTCTTACCTCTGACGTGAATTCAAGTAGTCCAACCGGCTTTGATATCGTTTTTTCGTAATCGTTTTTAGATTCATGTTAGATATTTCAAAATAGTTACTTGAAACTGGTCGTTAAAACATTTCAATAGCCTTGAATTTCAATACGAGGGGTATTGAAGTAATTACAATTTTGATTAAGATTTAATTATTATTTGTAGTTTTGGAACATAGGTATTTCTTTTTATAATCGATTAGTGCTAAAGAATTATTAATAGTGTTAAATTTTCAATGCGAAGAAATAATGAATGTCTTGTCTAGCCCTAATGGAATAGATGAAACCATGTTTGTAAATCTTAAATAAATTAAGGAAGTGCTAATCCATCGCTTATTTACGCAAATATCTTAAAATTTAAAATAACACTCATTTCTTTGATGAATTTTACGCTCCGTGTAATAAAATCATTTCAAACGCTGGAAAGTTTGAGCTGCGTTACGCAAGCCAAAGCCTAAGCGTAGAAAATCATACAATTCCCAAGGAAATATGATCGAGGATTCGTGGCCTTCTCTACGTCATCTGGATTTATTAATATATGTATTATGGTATGCCCTATTTAAGTCAAGCCTCGAAAAAATCTTTTTATTTTCCATACTACTCGTATATGTAAAATCAAGTATACGCGGTATAGGATTCTATCCAGCTTAGTTATAGAATTTAAGGCTCTGTAATCGCCGCAAGGACGTATGTGTCCGTCTTTTTTCGGCACTACATGTAAAGGGCTCGACTAAGCGCCTTTAGACGGCCGACAAATTCCCATCTCCTGCATTTTTCTAAATTCCTCCTATACCTTTATATACTTGTCCGGTGCGTAAAGGTCTAGCACGCGCATGCACTGGAGGCCCGGTCGTCTCGATGTAACGGTACACCGGAATTTAGAAAGCAAATATAAGTATGCGATATGATTATTTATCGTGTTTAACGATTGCCCACTTCACATAACAACCGATCCATTACATTACAATTCGTAATCTGATCCACCAGCCTTTTTTCACTTAAATCTATAACCAACTTATAATGTAATAAAAAGTCAGCACGGGTTGTGAGACATCGGCCACGATAAAACTCCAAACAAAATTACGTTTCAAATTTAAATTTACTTTTAAGGATATTGTACCAATAGTCTCTATTAAGGACTCTATAATTGTCCCATTTGCCGCATAAAGTTTATAGTCCCACTTAGTATCACGTTTCATATGCATACACTTCTTATTACCCGGGATTACGGACACGTTAGCCCCGGAATCTATTTAAAGATGCATACCTGAGTTCTTGACACTTACTATTAGGCGGTTGTTAGCGATGCAAGGGCCCGACGGCTCTGGCTGCACCGCACTCAGTTTTCCGAATTCTCGGACTACTGGTCACCGTTTCTCCAGTTGCAGGGCTCCACGCACTTCGTAGCCTTCTCCCGATAGTGGAAATGATGAAAACTTAACCAGTTCGGATTTTTGTTGTGTTTCGTCCAATACATTATTGAATTACCAAATTGTTTAAATCTCATTTTTATTAACAGGTCTGTCTTTGAGTGGCCGGTACCTTCTTGCAGGCTCTGATGATAACTCGGTTCACTCTTGGGACACGCTCAAAGTCTCACATACAGGTAAATTAACCAAGTACGTTATTCTAACAGGAAAGTGATATTAATGGAGAGTAATTTAAGAATTGTAATTAGAACTAAAAAAATAACTTTTTGCACTGATTCCAATCAGTGCGCGGGTTCGACTCGTAATTCGTCTTTTAGGGTTCCGTACCCAAAGGGTAAATATGGGACCCTATTAATATTGCTCCGATGTCCCTCTGTCAATCTGTCTGTCTGTCCGTCTGTCACCAGGATGTAACTCATAAACCGTGATAGTTAGACAGTTGAAATTTTCACAGATGATATATTTCTGTTGCCGTTATAACAACAAATACTAAAACATAAAATAAAATAAATATTTAAGGGGCTCCCATACAACAAACGTGATTTTTTAATATCAACTCTTATCAACTCTTTAAAACTTTGCCCCCATCAATCAAATATATTAGTAGTGATAGAGCCACGCTACCGGCAATTTAATTTTTGCTAGTAGCATGAATGGGCTTGCTCGTCCGGGGAAGTACTACACTCTCACAGAAAATCGACGTATGAGTTTAGCTTTGAGAGCTTTACCATTTCTATGCTTCGTTCGGTGAGTGAGAGAGTCGGAGGCCCATCCTTCTCGCATTTCCTCCCCCCATGTCCTTTCCCCAACTCCTTGAAAGGCCGGCAACGCTCCTGTTACACCCTGGTGTTGCAGTTGTCCATAGGCAGTGCTGATCGCATACCTTCAGGTGACTCACCTGGTCGTTTGCCGTCCTATATCATAAAAAAAACACCCTTATATAATAAATTCGAAAATGAGTTTTTTTCAGGTACGCTGAACGCTCATGAAAACCGTGTTACATCCATCTCTCTATCCCCCAACGGGATTGCACTGGCGAGCTGCTCCTGGGACCAAAGCGTCAAAGTCTGGGGTTGAGTCTTAATATTTAAATGTACCGGCTACACCTTTTGGTCAATATATTAAGCGTTTCGTCTGTAGACTTTGGTGTCTAAAAAGTTAATTTTATTTCTATTTTTATTTTTTGTTAATGTGATAGCATGTTTATTGCATTTTATGAGCTGCCTTGACCTCTTTTATTAAAAGTATGAATGTATTTAAATATGTTTTTAATTCCCACTATTTGCAATGTTTACCTTAATAAAAAAACTTGGCTTATACTCAAAAATAAAATACTTACATAGTTGATTTACTTCAGTGCAGGTCTAGAAAAAATGTAAGTAAAAAATACCGGAGAAACAACACTTCTGAAATGTTTGCTGACATATACGTGTGTGTAAACAACCTAAACACAACACATTCATATCGCATCGCAAACAGCTTCATTCAATTCGCATTCTCGCAAGCATTAAGATTGAGTGAAAAATGAATTCTGTAAAGATAAAATATGCTGCTAATCCTAAATACCTAAAAATATTGTATTATAGTCTATTTGTTTCTACTATTATTGTACTTTTTTATCAGACGCGCACTAGTTTTGTTCAAGATATAAATCCTAAGTACACGATGGCTATTACTAAAGCAGTGCAAATTAGCAACCATAGACCAAATTTGAAATATATTCTTTTGTGGACCAACCCTGAAGATACTCCATTTGTATACTTTGGCCAGGGAGTTTCAGTGTTTCAAAATAAATCATGCCAGTGGTCTAACTGTTACGTTACTGGCGATAGGTATTTTCTGAAAGACTATACTGAATTCGATGTTATAGCTTTTAGCAGTTCGCGACTGTTGCAGATGACTCAAGAAGTTGACATACCAGCGAGACGGTCAGATCATCAAAAATACGTCTTTGCAAGCGTAGAATCTGCTGAATATTATCCTATTTGTACAAATGAATGGGATAATTTTTTTAATTGGACTTGGACCTACAAATTGAAATCAGATGCAGTCTGGGGTTACATCATTATTAAAAATGCCTCTGGGCACGTGGTCGGTCCGAAATCAGAGATGCATTGGATAGATTCGATAGATATGGAAGACATTGATGATGATTTAAGGCATAAACTTCAAACAAAAAATAAAGTTGCTGCGTGGTTTGTGTCCAATTGCGAAACCTTAAGTCATAGAGAGAAGTTTGCCAAAGATATCGATCACGAGTTAAATAAATATAAATTAAGTGTTCATATATTTGGAAGCTGCGGACAATATTTCTGCCCTAAACAAATCATGAATCGCTGTTTTAAATTGCTGGAAAGGGATTATTTCTTCTATTTCGCATTCGAAAATTCTTTCAGTGAAGATTATGTTACGGAGAAACTGATGTATGCTTTACAACATAATACTGTTCCTGTAGTATATGGAGGTGCAAACTATTCTAGGTATGTAATGAAATAAAAAAAAAATATTTTACATTTATATCCATGTCACATTTGAAGAGGTTTAGTTAAGCGGTCAAGAAGTGCGCACCTAGAGAACTCATATATCTGAATTTGTAGTGCAATCTGAATCTTTATTTATCTCTTGATTCCGGTGGAGGAAAAGCGACATGAGAAAGCCCCAGACTACTGTGTGAAAAAGAAGGCAATAGTAAGCTACTTCATTATTTCTGCTTACTATACCAGATGTAAATTTACCCATGACTATTGTCATGGGTAAATTTACATCTGGTATAGTAAGTCGCCCCGTCAAGGTATTCCTTGACGGGGCGACTTAGCCTATATCGCCTGACACAACCTATGCCATCCAAAGGTGCATCAATGTTCCTAGCATTGATCGTCGATAAAGAAATTTCCGGGGTAAATTTACATCCCGAATAACACTCAAAGACACCGATGAGAGTCTAACTCTTAAATTTCAGAAAGATCATTGTCACAATAATTTGTTGTTGTAGGTATTTGCCGAAGGGCTCTTATTTGGATGCCCGAAAAATGAGACCAGCAAAACTAGCGCAAAAAATGTTCGCGCTCGTTAATAACCCAGAAGAATACTCTAAGTTTTTTAAATGGAAAAAATATTATTCCTACCACTACAGACATGAGAGTTCCGATACTGATGACTATTGTCGATTTTGTGCGATGTTAAACGATGAAAAATTTGTAAAAAGCAGAACTCAATACACTAATATAAAAATGTGGTGGACAGATAAAAACGTAAAATGTAATAAAAAATAGCCTTCTTTTTATCGCACTTAAATTTCTTCGAGCGGTTTTTCACACATACCTTCGTGTTCGTTTCTAAGGAAGAGTCTCTGTAGGAACATGTTAGCATGTACATATCTCTCGTTATACATGAAAGTTGTCACAGTGTTAATTCTATTTTTGAGCGGGAGTTGTTGTTATTGACTATAATTATCTGCGTTTGTCCCATACATGGTAGACTTATGGTATTTTTTCTTAATCTTTACATTTAATTCTTAATTCTTTGCATTCGTCTATCTAACACTCTATATACATGTAATATAACATACTGTATAAAAAATATATTTCAAGTTTTATTGTTTTTGCAATCAGTGAATCTTTGACCTCTTCCCTGAATACAATACTTACAGAATAAACGGCGACTTTGGTAACAACGACATATACTTATGTACACATATTGTTTCACGTGAGTAATACGTACGAGGAACACAAATGCTACTCGTATTTATCTAATGGACTGGTGGCTGGTGATGTGCAGATTTTCGACATCGTATGCTCACAAAAATAAATATATGGCGTAATCAAATTTTATTTGCCAACATAATAAAATTAACTAATATTATCACAATTCATCAATATTATGTCGACTATATACTATATTGTGCCAAAGTGGTAATGTGTCCCAGTATCTAGCCCTTGAGGCAAGATCCCTTTTCATAATTGGATTTGCATCTATACTCAAATATTCCATATTTTGTCCACTAGTAGCCGGCTCCCATCTAAATGGAATTTGTATAGGTTTGTTCGGATTTCTGAAAAAATAATAACAAAATAAATAACGATATTTATTTTATATTATATCATTAAAAACTCATGGTTTCTAATAGACTTCATTATCTCATCTAGCGAGGATCTAAACTATAATCTAATTGCTAACAAAACGTTTTTGATGAAAGTTGCATTCAAGTTACTCACCCACTCGTTGCAAAATTAGTCCAAAGAGTTATAATAAGTTTACTCATCTCAATATCTTTATCAGATGGTTGATTCGATAAGAACTTTATTGGGAAAAGATACATGAGGTCATCGGCATGGCATACACCTGTGCAAGAGTACAAAATATAAATTACATATTATGACTTCCTTAACTTAGCTAAGTGTCATAAATAAATATATAATAAATAAATAAATATATACGGACAAATCACACAGATTGAGCTAGCCCCAAGGTAAGTTCGAGACTTGTGTTATGGGATACTAACTCAACGATACTATATTTTATTACAAATACATACATGCAGGCTGGCGTGTTAACCACTGCGCCACGGAGCTGTCAAAGTAGTGTCAGCTCTATACTTCTTAATAAATAATAGAAAAACATTAAGGTATGTTTTTTTCTCTCTATAGAGAGCCCTCCCAAAAACAAGCACAGAAAAAAAATAACTAATAGTCCAAAAACTCTTTATGATACAAAAGTTGCGGTCACATTTTCGGGCATTTTCACCTTGATAACACCAGATCTTGATATATAATTCTGTGGACAGACAACTTGACGTCAAAAAAATTCACATATCACCTTTGTACAGGTGCTATAAGAAATTTGTTTGGCAGCTATGTGAAATATTTGCGTTTATGGGCATGGCCTTTTAACAAACGTTCTATACATTCTAAGGGATAACTTAAGGTAGGTAATATCAGTTTAGGACTCCGAACCCCCAAGGGTGCCAAATTGAACCCTATTACTAAGCCTCCGATGTCGATGTCGTCCGTCTGTCACAGGCCGTAATAGGGTAGACTTTTCATAGAATGTGTATATTATTGCCGCTGTCACAACAAATATTTTTTTTGTTAGCTATGAAGGTTCCAATGTTGGGTAAAAGCCTCCCCTTTACTTTTCCACTTTGGAATAAATATAAATAAACAAAAATATAATAAAAAATATATAAATATACCCTTAAGAAACATGTTTTTTTTGGCATGTTTACTTTCTCTATGCTGTCAAAGTTGCTGCATAGTTATCATATCACTGAGTCAAACACACAGAAAATAATGGAAAAATAGTGCTCGAATGAAATGATTAACCTCATGTTAAAGATCCCTTGTTGGAGATTTAAAGAGTATCTACACATACATACGAGTACTTACATATAGTATGTACATCTAAGTCCCCACGCAATAAACGTGGTATTTGTAGTTTAATATTGTACGGTGGTATAAAACGGGTGGTATGTCGTACGGTAATCCTTAGAATGTGTGCTAATGCGACTCAGACTTGACCAGTTATTTATTTATTTATACCTTATAATGTAATTGCCCAACCAACTGTAACCAAACTTAGCGTACCAAAAACAATACTATTTTCTAAAATGACACATCATCATGCAGGTTCCCTTTTTGTGTTATTCATTCCGAACAAACTTACTTTGAGTGGAATTTCGAAAGAGCAGAGGCATATTTTCGAAAAGACACTTATTTGTCGATGCAATATTGTTTTATCTAACGGATATAAAAATCTTTTAAATTCATCCTTACCCACTATTTCATCGCCATATCCAAATATTTGAGAAAAACTATTTGTGGCTTTGTAAGCTAATTCATATAAGTAAACAGGTGAAGTCGTATAATTAAAAGTTAATTCTATCGCTTCGATCATTGGGTAGGCGAAATATGAATCAGTATAAATCTGAAACAAAAACAGTCGTCACTAATGGCATAGGTACTCGTACCTATGTTAGTTATCATATGAATTTATTCAGCACCGATGTGATAACCCAATTCAATAAACTTTTACTATAAGAACTATTCGTACAGTTAAAATGGTTTTTTGCAATAATTAATTAAACCCTGAATAATCTAATCATGAAAAAAATGGCGACTTTGTAGACCAATACTTGTAAAATAATGTATGTATTATAATTTTATTCTTAGAGGTCATTTTGCGATCACAGGAGATTTAATATATTATATTGATTATATAACCTTTTTAATGTGTACATACTCGTGTGGTGACATTAAAAAAGGTTAAATAATAAATATAATATATTAAATCTCCTTTGATCGCAAAATGACCTCTCAGAATTAATTAAAAAATACATTATTTTATTTTGAAAAATATATAGTAGGTAGTAGTAACCTTAATGTGACATTTAAGGACCTTAACTTGAGTTGTTTTTACACTTAGTATTTACATAGATTCTGCATATCACATTTTAAAAATGATGGAATATGTTTTGGCTTGCAACTGATAACATAACCTGAAAAAGACTACACCTATTTTTATTTAAAAACAAAAGATCCATATCTTATATTACTCAAACAAATAAATAGCTACTGAGCAGTGGTCTGTGAACAGTCAGTAGAGTAGATTTACATTACATGTATATATGTATAAATTATGAACATGTAGAAATCTTTTTCACGTTATCAGTTACTTCGTGTAGCTTCTTGCTATTATTTTAATACATATGTACCATGGAAACGTCCAAACACAAAATTTCGCATTTATAATATTGGTAGGATAGTAGGATCACTGGAGAGTTATATTTATGATGCATGCTACTTGCTATCGCGCGCTAAAAGTGCTTTATCAGTCATATATTTGAATATGAAGGAGAGAAATTAGAAATAAATAATATTTATTCACCGTGTTTTTGTCTTCATTTTAATAGGATGATCTCTATGAGACTAATCTATTAATATTTAAAAAAACTGATACCTACTACAGCAAGAATTAGTTCCGTATACCGGTTATATGTAAGACATACGTCTGTATGTATACGCACTTACAAAGTCAATTTTAATAACTTACTATAATATTTTTGTTTATTTTACTATAAAGTTTCAATTATAATTATATATTTTTTCAGTATATGGGTAAATAGTTATGGTAAGTACTTCATTTGTTTTTATCAAAGAGGGGAATGAGAAACACAATGTCTTTTCGGAAGTAACACAATTCTTTAAGTTTGGCAACAGTATTTACTTTGAATCCTTCGCTTCGCTCTGGATTTAAAAGATTATCCTCACCTAAAAAGTATTATTCTCCTTGCGTCACAATCATTTCTTCTACGCAGGCAACGGTCATTATCCTCATTAACGTATTAAATGCTTTTTTTGTGACTTGGCGAAATCGTTATAGGTAGGTATGTATTTCAAAGAAATAGAATTTTAAATGTCAAACCTGTAAGAGCCCATTTTTCGAAGCTGCCTTGTCATTGCTTATTTTATACTTTTTTCGAATTAACTTCGTAATGTCTGCCTCATATGGAGAGTTGTCGTAGTAAAAGGTGACTGGTGCTATACTTTCGAAACCAGCCAAGAACTCTCTGTATCTTGTCTCATTTTTCACTATCCCTGTAAAAATGTGTTGATGTCAATATAAGCTAATTTGTTAATGTATGGGTTGAATGTAAATTTTTTCATATTCAAATTCAAAAATTCAAAACGTTTATTCAGAAAATAGGCCTTTGCAGGCATTAAAGGATCTAATTTAGTCATATTTATATTATTACTTAATGTGCAAAAGCTACAGACTACTAGCGTTTCGGAACCGACCACTGCAGAGAAGAAACGCCAAAAGAAACTCTTTTCAACAGTATTGGTCGCCTACTCGCCTGAAGGGCTTTTTTATTTTATCATCTATCTTTATCATTTATCATCTAATTTCTTCATTTATCATGTTTTTTTTCATTTTATGATTACAATTTTTATATGTTCCAAAGGTAAAGTAGACAAAGGGATCTACTGGAGACAGATATTAGTAAATACCTCACTGTGAATATTGCCACAATTGAAATCAATAGATTCTATAAAGTTGTCATAAAATGTAAGAATACATTGGAAAAAGTTTGTGGGAATATGACTAGGACTGATTATGATAGACCAGAAATATCATGCGTAATAAAAATAGAAGGATACGAAGGGGCCGATTTTCAACCTTCTGTGTATTCAATAAAAAATATTCTTAATCAAATTGAATGTCAAAAAAATATATCGCATGTGAGTTGCCTAGACAAACTTATCAATTTAAAATTAGTTTTTTTTTTGTATTAGCAAGCTTCTCCCTCCGTTTTCGCAATAGAATTGGTTATAAGCTCAAGAATAAATAGATGAGCGCAAATTACTACCTTCGACTTAAATGTTTATACCTGCCAACCCGATTAGGTGTGAGTGACATGTAAAAACAGACTAGGTACTTGCTTTTTTCAAATCGGTTTATTAAAGACAGAGTTATGGCTATTTAACAAAAATACAGTCGATTTGAGAACCTTATTTTATTTTGAAGTCGGTTATTATTAACAGGATTTCTTTACGCAACCCCCTTACGATTAGTTTTTACATATCATGTACTTACTTACGTAGTATTGATTTCATCGAGTAAACAGTTGAGTCGACCCCTCTTTGGATCTTAGAGCTGTCACTGACGTCACACGATCTATGTATCTTTTTAGGGTTTTGTACCCTCTGCCAAAAGAAAGCCTCCGATGCCCGTCCACCCGTCTGTTACGGGAGTGTTTCTAATAGTGTTTCTATCCTTGTTACAGACGGACTCTACATTTGATTACTACTACGTTCAATAGAAACTTTCTATTTAACCGTAGTAGGTTGACCTTTTCACAGAATGTGTGTATCTATTGCCGCTATACCAAGTGTTTCCATTGAAAGAAACGTGTTCTTCCCGCGTTTTACCTCGATTCTGTTAAGTTGCTGCTGATTTATTACTAAGACGTCAAATCAACCTCCACACACCTTCAAGAGAGGTCGCTTGGAGGTGTTTTTAAGCGTACTTATACATCGGTGCCTGGAGGCTCTAAACTTAACTAATAACTCAACGTTTCTGGTATGGTTATTAGTAACGTCGAGTTAGTAGACCTTAAGTGTTACGTCCCTTGGTGTGTGTGCTAATGCAACAAAGGTACCGACACATGGCCAATTATTTCAATAATATTTTGGTGTATTTTTAATTTCTAGCTACCTACATGGTTAGACCGACGCATCATCATGTATAATTTCGTATGTTAGTTTTCCAGATCTAATTTATCTTCTTAAATATTCAAGAATATTTTGCCTACAGCTTGTGTAACTTTGTTAGAAATAATATCTTACTTATCAAAAATCGATACGTTTTAAGCGAGCTGAAAGTTGTGTGTGAACAAGTTCGATCTATTTCTTTGGTTTGCTATTTCCACAGGAGCTAAAGTTCTTAAATTCGCGGCGTTCTAGGGCAGGCAAACATTTTTAGTTATGTTTGCAATGCCCTGATCATTAGTTACTCGAATTGATTACTGTAGTTTTGGTTTAGAAATGCTACATATTTTCTACAAATTAGTAATTTTTAGGGTTCCGTACCTCAAAAGGCAAAAACGGAACCCTTATAGGATCACTCGGTTGTCAGTCTGTCTGCCTGTCAAGACCCTTATTCTCAGGAATGCGTAGAGTTATCAAGCTGAAATTCATATCAAATACTTAGGTCTACTGTCACTTGGTGCTGTGAAAAAATCAAATTTCTAAGCCAACGCAATCAAAAGATGCCGCAAATTTTCGTGTGTTTTCGACATTCGCAAGGGAATTGATTCCTTTGCGAACCTACAGAGTACTTCCCTGAACTCAGAATCTTGAAATATGGTACGAAGCATATTTAGTATTAGCACAGATAAACGAAAAATTATGAAAAGCATAAATGTTTAGTTACATCATGTAATAAAAATATTTTTCATAATTTTTCGACCTCGCATAGTAATTAAAACCTACAGGGTACCTAATTCCCGTGAACTCGAGACTCGAGCAAGAAGGGTTCAGTAAATTATCCTTACTAATATTATAAATGCGAAAGTGAGTTTGTTTGTTTGTTTGTTACGCTTTCACGCCGTAACTACTGAACCGATCATCATGAAATTTTGCATACAAGTGCTCTGGAGTATAGAGAAGGACATAGGCTACCTTTTATCCCGGGAAAAAGTACTATTCCCAAGGGATCGACAATTACACGGGCGAAGCCGCGGGCAAAAGCTAGTCCTTACTAATATTATAAATGCGAAAGTGAGTTTGTTTGTTTGTTACGCTTTCACGCCGTAACTACTGAACCGATCATCATGAAATTTTGCATACAAGTTCTCTGGAGTATAGAGAAGGACATAGGCTACCTTTTATCCCGGGAAAAAGTACTATTCCCGAGGGATCGACATTTACGCGGGCGGAGGCGCGGGCGAAAGCTAGTATATAATAAGTTTGAAATGATTAAAAATATTTTTACTATGATGTAACTCAAAATTAATGCCTTTGGCAATTTTTCCTTTATCTGTGGTTCAAGACGTTGCTACGTACCATATTTCATGATTCTGATTTCATCGGAAGTATCCTATAGGTTTTGATTCCCTTGCAAATGTCGAAAATACACGAAAATTTGCGGCATAACCAGCTGTATGTTTTGATTACGTTAGCTTAGAAGTTTGATTTTTTCACAGCTCCATGGGACAGTAGATCAGAGTATTTGATATGAATTTAAACTTGATACCTCTTCGCGGTTCTGAGAAAAAGGGTCTTGACAGACAGATACACGGACAACCGAGTGATCCTATAAGGGTTCCGTTTTTTTCCCTTTGAAGTACGGAACCCAAAAATAATGTAAACAAACTAACATCCAGTCTTCAAACAGCCTTCGTCCTTGGTCAAACCAGTAAGCCATGGAACTGAAGTTGCCTTTGGGAATTTCCTTGGACTTCGTGTTAAGAACGCTCCTGGAAGATCGGGCTCCACAACGGCCTTGAATGGCGTCATAGGCTCGTAGTCCCATGCCTACAAGAAAAGTATTTCATTAAACATTTGTTTTTTAAATTAGCTGTAACCCTTCCACTGCTGATCCTGTTTGACTCCTTATATAAGTACTCTCTGAAAATATTTTTCAATCCCCTTCGAAGTGCTTTAAGCCGTCCATCTATACTTAGTACTTAGTCTTGTCCTCTGTTACTTCACCTATTTTGAGTCCTGTTTGTTCCATCCTTTGACACCTCATTAAGCGTTGACAGACCTTCGATTTTGCATAAGGCACGTCGGTCTGTCTTAGGTAAGATGAGTAAGATGTGAAACTGAACCTTTTAAAGGAAAAAATACACTGGTTTCGCCCAATCAGTAACAATTAATCTATACATATAATAAAACAGTAAAAATATTTTGTCTGTACATTTAGAAATTTTGACTGAAATGGATAGAGGGACACTTACAAAGAATAATAGAAAGCTAAAAATTTTTTTTCGAATTTCTTGTCTGTCTGTCTGTCTGTCTGTCTGTCTGTCTGTCTGTCTGTATGTATGATCACGATTATCTCCGAAAATACTGAACCGATTTACTTCAAACTTTCACCAATTGCTTTGTTTTAACTCAGAAAAACATCTAAAGTTTGTTTCATCAAAATCGGTTCATTAAAAAAAAAGTAATCGTCATTGGAATGAACTCAAGGCATTTGTTTGCCTGCAAATATACACGGTGAATTTTTATCGTTTTGGACCCTTAAAGGGGTGACTCAGACCATCAAAATGAACAACTTTTGCTATGGGAACAGTGCTGGGAACTCAAAAAAATTCGACATTCCCATACAAACTGGCCGGGTGGCGAGACTCTTTTGTATGGAAATGACGAATTTTTTTTTGAGTTCCCAGCATTGGTTCATATTGATAATAAAATATATAAAATGCTGTTTATATTGATGACCTGAGTCACCCCTTTAAGGGTCCAAACTGTTCCTGAGGGATGGACACTAACGGCGGCGGCGTAGCCGCGGGCAAACGGCAAACCAACCGAAACTGCTGCGCCTAGAAACTTGAAATTTGTTACAGGGGTTCTTTTAATGATGTAAGTGAGCGCTAAGAAAGTATTTTTAAGAAATTTAACTATTAAAGGGGTAAATTTTCTCATTTCCGGACTTAGAAGTATGAAAGTAGGTATATGTATAAGTTCTCGATTAAAATTAAAAAAGATGTGTGTAGGTAGATGAAATTTGCAAACTTCCCCCTTAAGGGGTAAAATGGGCGTGGGTGGGTGGTATAAACTTTGTATGGAAATTTTCTCATTTCTGGACTTAGACGTATGAAAATAAGTATATAAGTTCTAGGTTACAATTAACAATATCTGTGTAGGTAAAATGGACGATACTTTCCCCTGATTTGGATGAAATTTGGTATGGAGGTGTGAGGCCCGGGGAAGGACATATGGTATGTTTGATTCCGGGAAATTCTACTGTTCCCGAGGGATCGACACTAACGCGGGCGGATCCGCGGGCAACAGCTAGTTAGCATATAAAAATATGCTACAAAATTTTCACCATTTTTTCATAGCCACATTTTAGAACTCATGATCCTATAGTTCAATTAATTGTAGTAATACCAGGTCAATCTGTAATAATATTAAAACTTACGCGAGATAAATTCATTATAATATTATAGCATCAAAGTTTTGCTGTGGGTAAAACCGTGATTCTATAATAAGGGCAAGCTGTGCTTGGTGGTGAAGTAATATTTCAGAATGTGTAATGTTTGTGTTATAGTGATAAAGCATTAGTACATATTCATACATATTATCACGTCTTACGGGGTAGACAGAGCCTAAGGTCATAAAACCCAAAGGCTACATTACGTGTTGGCGACTGCTCTGGCCAAGTATGGCTCTAGTAGAGAGATGGTCTTGTGTTGTGCTTCTGTAGTGGAGACTAAAAAATACCTGATGATGATGATGATGATTTATCCCTTATAGGGTAGACAGAGCCTAAGGTCATAAAACCCGTAAAGGCGGAAATATGTATCAAAATAGTGATGGGTTGCTAGCCGCATGGCCTGTTGATATGATTATTTAAATTTCGCCCTTTCCCTCGACCGGCTTTTACGGTCTGCGCGGGAGGACACACAGCTGATACATTCTATGTTTATTCTTTTTTCCCAGACCAGCATGGACAAACATAAAATAAATCAAGCAGGTTTTTCCATACTTCAGAACATTTTCATAAAACTATGGGCGCCAAATACATTGGTCTCTCAGTCTGGTATTAATATCTATCATAATAATGTAAAGGTAATATAAACTCACGTAAAATCCAAACTCTGTGTCGATAATATCATAGCTGTCTTTCTTCCTTAAACACTGGATCATTTTCTGTGAAGGAGCTTGCGGGCAGTCTAAGAATTTGGCAAGGCGGAAAGCATTCTTTAAACTTTCACCTGGTGGCGCCTCTGCCCATGGTACTAATGCTGTACCAGATTCGGATATGGCCTTATGGAAGAGACCTGAAAAGAAGATAATTAAAAATATTTTAGGAGATGTTCTAAATAGCCATTTTTCTGAGAAGACTTCATAGGAACATCACGAGCAACGGACAAATGCTTCGAATATTTTATGGACATTATAGTGAAAGACATATGTAAGATACATTTTATGCTAAGGTCTATCTTACCCGAAAAATGATGCCTTGTAATGTTTTTTTTACTGCTACCATACACAACGGGACAATTTGTAAAGATGCGTGTTTCAAGTAATCGTCTTAGGTTGAAGAAATTAATATAAATACAATAAATGGTACAAATCTCACACATTGAGCTAACCCCACTGTATGTTGTAAACTTGTTGCCCAACGATACTTTATTTTATACATATATAAATTAACATCCAAGACCCGGGCCAATATGAAAATTATAATTTCTCCGGCGGCATACAACCCGGGACCCCGCGATTCTAAGGCACTTGCGGTACCCCAGATTCACAGAGGTCGTCGAAAATAAAAATAAGAACGCTTCTCGATCTGATGGCTAGACTGTGGTGCCTCAGATCACGGATACATCTATTATGTCAGTACTACCGATTACTAAATAGTTACTACGTTCAGTAATTAGTTAAAATTACGTGTGCTATAAAATGTTTAATTGTTAGGTATAATGCGATTTGTTTTTTCACTGCTTGCTATGGTGTTTTAGGATTGCCGATAAATAAAGTAAAAGAAAAAAGTTTCTATGAAAACGAAACAAAAGTATTTTCCCGAGTTAGGTGCTGACCGATGTGTGGGGGGTACTTTAACCCCTACATCTGAGAGACCGTCATAGCGCCACGGAGAAACAGTTTTATCGGTTCGTCATCATCAATCAATACTAATAATAAATCTGTTTGGGTTGGTCATAGAGTAAGTTACTTTGTTTTCAGAGATATCGTGTTTATAAGCTATACATTATACTGAAACTAAATTGTTGACTTTTAGATTGTTTTCTGTAAGTAGGTATGTATGTTCCTCCATAACTCTACGAATTAACTGAATTTTATGAAACTTGGTAGATAAACATTTAGACATACGTACGTAAAACATGTCTCTCTCACTCTCAGCATTTATAAAATGCAAAATGAATAGATCAGTATCACTTACGTGAAATAAAACCTATCACATAAGTATCTACTGCTTTAGTCCATGTTCAGAGTGTCCTACGCATTCAGATTGTAATGGCGTCATATCTTATGATTTTGATTTAGTTGTAAGCAAATAGCAATTGTTTGTCGTATAACTCATTGCACATTATTTAGACACCGCGGGGGCGTACATATTTCCAGAAAATATTGATAGACCAATATGTTTGGTAAATATGTAAGTAGGTATGCCCCGCTTCTATGTTATACAGCAACTATTAGAAGTGAATTCTTATAGCCGCGTCTATAATTATCTACGGTTTGAAAATAGCCGACGTTGTGTACTTGCATTGAATACTCAAATTCAACCGAATCATTGGCGACAGGGTTACAACATCCTCAAAGGCGGTTTCGACGCACAACATGCCTACCTTTGCGGCTGCGCGTGACATGAAGTTTTGATATTTATAGCTGTTCCACTATTAACTATGAGTAACCAATCATTATATTACCATTAACTCTTGATAAGATGATGTCGCGTCAGTGGCAATGTAATTTTTAATTTGTTTAAACTTATATAGTTATAGGCTATTAGAATAGACAAGTCGAATAACACATTTATCTAAAACTAGCTGTTGCGCGCAACTTCGTCCGCGGCAATTTCTGTTATTATGATTAATCATCTAACTACAATAAAAAATTATTCATCTAAATAATAATAAAAAAAAACAACTTTTTTTATTAGTTGAATAATTTTCCCCAGTTTTTAAAACATTTTTTATTGATGCTTCGGTCCTATTGGTCGCAGCGTGATGTTTTATAGCCTAAAGCTTTCCTCTATAAATGGACTATCCAACACAAAAATAATTTTCCAATTTGAACCAGTGGTTCCTGAGATTAGCGCGTTCAAACAAACAAACAAACTCTTCAGCTTTATAATATTAGTATAGATAGATAAGAGAATATTTGTATATGATTACCTTGACTGGTGTCTGATAACATATGCAAATGAGTACTGGCTCCTCCGGCACTTTCTCCAAATAGCGTGACAGAGTTTTTGTCACCACCAAAACAAGCTATCGTCTTCTGAATAAATCGTAGAGCCTCCTGCTGATCTTTTAGTCCGTTATTACCGGGACAGAATTCGTCTTGGGTGGACAGAAATCCCAGAGGGCCTATAAATAAATATTTAATAAATCTATAAATATACAATTCTACTTATACAAATAAAAAGCCTTTATGTATAAGTAGAAGCATAAGTACAGTGATTGTTATTATATCGTATCAAATGAACAATAATCCTTTTTTTTCTAATATATGAAAAATTTCATACTTATACGTAATTAATTATATATTTATTTAATTAATAATTAAAATGTAACAATAACTTAAAAACTAATTTAAATAGAAAACAGTAATTTGAGTATTCTTAGATTATGGTAGACATACCTAGCCTGTAATTAATGGTAACTAGTACGACGTCTCGGTCCAAAAGATACTCGGGGCCGTACATGTACGTCGTGGAGTCTCCACACATCCATCCTCCTCCGTGAATGAACACCATAACTGGCAGCAGTTTATTTTCTTTTATTAAATCCTGAAAAATGCGTAATAAGTTAACTCATAAGTGTTTAATATATCATCGTTGTACACAAGCTAAAACACACAAGTTAAACTATAAATATTAGCATTCCCATTGAGCGATTTTCTAGGATCCATATTTGTATAACCCCTAGAAACTCAACGAGCTTCATTCATTGGTGAGTGTATTTCATAATCTGAACATATTTTAACATTGTTACACCTGAAACGTTACCTAAATATTTTAAATTGGTTAATATGATGTACGATAAAGTAAAATAAATAGAAAGCTATCTCTGATTATGATGCCAATGAACTTAACGGTCCAATAGTCTACAAGCGCTCGAGACGAAAGTGCTGGCAACCAAAGGTTTTTGATCTTTTTAGACTACGAAATGCCTATTGCTTTACATTATAGACCTTTATTTGTCCGTTTATATTTATTTATTTATTAGTGCCGAAGCCTTTGAAAATTATAAAAAGTAAACTTAAATTATAGTAGGATGAATTGAAGAGAATACACCGAAAATTAAAGGAAAAATAAATTACTTGATCTTAGGTCGGGAAGGGGGAGGGGTCGTATTTACACAGATAAAAATAAAAATCCAAAATCATGGTTGTTTGAGTTTTTCATACATTTTGAGGTTAGATTAAAAAAGAGTAAATACAAAAGGGGTAGAACTTGTTATTACCATTTATCATTGCCATATATCGTTTTTCCACAGGACTTGTAGTTTTGCCGGAAATCGAGATAAACCGTTTTTTACCCTTAAAAGCTCACCCCACCTTCCCGATGTCAGATCGCCCATAATTATTTTTCCTTTTATTTTTGGTGTATTCTTTTTCATTTGTAAAGGGTTTCATACTACTATGATTTAAGTATGTTTCAAAAATTATCGGCTCTGGTCTATTACTCGCTGAATGCGTATTCCCTAAGTTACGAAATCTATTCTCAAAAAGTGACGAATCGAATCAAATTACAATAAGGGAGACCGGGTACACTCTTGCACTTGTCACCGCAAGAATTTTTTATATAAAATAAGACTTAATTATCATATATCATAATCTCATATATATCTTACAGACGATAGACTTTCGAGAAATATACCTACCAAGTTTCAATTGTATAGTATCATTATTTATTTATTTATTTATTTATCTAAGTATGGTTAAATAAAAATATCTTTTAAAATATATTTAATTACTAAACACAATTGTATTACTCAATCCGTTTGTGTAAACAATTGTTTATATATTGTTGTAGGTTATCCATCCATGATGAAAACTATGACGACCTATGCGCAGATTCAAATTTCATCGTTGATTTTTACGAATAAATTCGCTTCGTTGACAGATACTCCACCATCCATCTTTAGATTGTTTTTCATCTAAAGTGACATTGGCATGTGGGTGGCCTTTTCACATCGCATATAGGTCTCCGTGGTACTTGCCACACATTGTTCAAATGTTCAGCAACCTGTAGGTGGGAATATTTTACGTCGTAGACAGAACATACGTTATCAACCGAATTCGAGTGCGACATAAAATATTCCCACCTACACGTTCAAATCCTGTGATTTGGTTGGGTAAATCGTTTAAACCCCTGCCTTATTCAGAGTTTTTTAACAGTGACGTAGTGTTAAAAAAACTTATACATTTTCACTTACGTTACTTGTGTATGGCGTATAAATATTAAGATACAGGCAATCTTCTTGTCCTACTATCTCTTCTTGTCTGATATAAGGATTTTTTTGAACGCATACAGGCGTGGTTCGTGTCGCTTCCAATGTTTCCTCCCATGGTGATATCGGCACTGGAGCCTAAAAACATTATCTCGTTAAATAATACAATGCCTTTAAAAAACTTCGATGTCGACTGTGTGGCGCCACGATTATCTTGAACTGAGAAGTTCGTCAAGTTTTAGAAAAATTATAGGCGAGTAAATTCTAATATGTTCTAATACTTTTAAGGATTTTAAAAATAGCAATAAAATTATTGCTTTAATCATATCTCAAGTTCAATACTGATAATTAAAATGGTATAAATACCTACCATATTATGTATTCAGAAAATAAGATTAAACATAATAAAAAAATACCTACGTACAAAAATGCTATCCTACCATAAAATGGCATAGGTACTAAATAATGACCAATCCTAAAAATCTAAAAATCCTAGCCCATATGACATGTTGGCAATACTTAAATTTTCTTTCTACAATTATTTACTTTACGGCTGTCCTCGTTGAAGAGCGAATATCGAATGACAATATTCGTCTGTCACATCCACCACATCACAGGGCCGTATCTCTTCATAGGTAGATACTTCAATATTTCACAGAATGTGTATGTATATGTTTCGCGACTATAACAACAGAAAATAAGAAAAATGTGCGCAAGATCCCGTTGTAAACATGTCTGAAACAACAATAAGATTTCTTATGTGGATGTGGTGGATAAAAAGAAAACTAGTTTGTTACTTTCTATCCTTCATTCACTTGTATTTTCCTGTATTTCCAATATTCTTTACTATATAATACTCAAGTTACTTTCATAATTGGCTTACATACAAATAAGATATACCTACGTTTCATTAATCATCTACGTAATATGTTCATACGTAAAAGAATATTCATTACGCTATCATGTAACGTTGAAACGAAGTGCTATACTTACTTGTTACTTGCTATACTATAATTTTACAAATGTGTCTTATTGCTAAGGTCATAAATCTATATCTAAAACAGGAAAGTCGTGATTAGATTATGGAATGCATGACTTTCCATTTCAGTATTAATGACTATCTTTTACTTTGTGCTTTATATTGCAATAAAATGATAACATAATGCACAGGTTTCCTGTTTTCTATGTTATATGGAAATACTTTGAGACAAATAGTCAAATTAGAGAAAACATACCGCGTTGGCCCCAAATCTCTTTCAAATATTAAAGGTATAAAATCACAATTTTCGGTCAAGTCGAGAATGCTATACAACAGGTAATTGACCGAGCGAGCGAAGCGTCTCAGTTTTCACTGGCCCAAAATTCTTTTGTCTGTCTGTCTGTCTGTCTGTTCTCGCCTACAGGTCGCATTTCTCAACCGATTCTCATGAAATTTTGTGAGCAGGTTCGGTAATTATATAAAATTTTTAGTCGTGCCAGATTTTCGAAATTTTTAAAAATGGCTTAGTTATGGGGGTCCGAAACTTAAAAAAACTCATAGCACAGCTATTTGGAAAAAAATCAAAAATGTCATTAGACTTTTTTACTTTCGGCAATTTGCCCAAAAGTTGTCTGAAATCGATTTTCTGTATATTCATGAAAGAAGTTGAAGTACGTGAAGTGGGATAGGGAGTGAAATTAAACAACTTTCCCTTAGGAACAAAAATCAAAATATGAAAAATATTTTTTGGCTTAAAGCATGATACTGCGTATTACTTTTATAATTGAAAACACTAAATAAACTTAGGATCCTAAAATAAAAATAAAAATTAATAAAAAGATTCACATGCTATCCTGTGACTTGAATCCAGGGCTTATAGATGCCGGCCACTTCTTAACGTAAAGTTCGCATGTTTATCTGCCACAATAGTTGAAAATTAGCGTGCTATTAAAATTTTTACCAATTTGGTAACATAACAACTATGAAACCGGGTACTTAAACTTTGCCTCCCATTCACCCATGCCAAGTTCGCTATTCCGATATTTCCGATCTTGAAGAGGATCACTCCAACTTAGTTAATGTGTACAAAAGTATACTAAACATGGTGCTCAAGGGCCGTGTTTCCATACAAGAGTAGTCCCCTGATTCCTCGCCGGATAGTACCAATAGAGTATGGATTTTTTACTAATAAAATCCTTATGTTAAAATTTATTCATAATTGAATTAGGTATTTAAAGAGATATGAACCTTCAAAAACATGAAAAATTGGTACGAATTTCCGTTGTGTTTAAACATCAAGAAAACAAATTTGAGAAACAATTATAAGAAAAAGAAACGCAGGAACACAGCCATAGCTTATTTTAAATTTTTAATGTAAAAAGAAAATAAATCGGTTAAGTTTTGGTAAAGAAATCAGAGGACTACGAAGCGTTAATTTTGTGTACTTTTTATAGGCATTTTCCGGCCGAGCTGCAGTTATCTCTATCGCACTCTGCGGGGTTTGTTGGGGCACGCGGCGCGACAGCAATAGATATTATAAATATCTATTTTTCAATTCTCTCGAGCTTAGCCTCTTAAAAAAAGGGTCTGGTCGGGTCTTCTGGTAAGGGAATGTAGGTTTAAATTTCCGTTTCCTCTGGTACCTAATTAAGAGCAGCGGGGATTGGGAAATAGTAACTAAAGAAAATCATCCTTTAGTAGATTAGCTTATCAGTAACATATATATTTTAGAGCACTGAAGGGCAAATGTGGATGTTGATAGTAAGGGCTCGCGAGGTCTACTGTTCTCGCAGAACCACTAGTTATTATATTGTGACTATTTGTGACGTTACAATACAATGTCTGATTATTTTATGCATGACTGGAGATCTTTTTATGGCAGTCGTTTGTGGGAATTTCTTCATAACAATCGTTGCAAAATATGAAGTTAGTAATTGTAATATCGAACGTTATTAGTTAAAAAATCTCAAAATTAAGTTACATGGGTTGGTTACATTTTTATTATTTGTTCTTCTAGCAGCAACAGACATACATATTCTGAGAAAATTTCAAGTCTACCTACGACTCTAATAGTAGAATCCCGTTTTTACACTTTGGGTGCGGTTCCCTAAAAATGACTTGCCTACCTTAACTTTAAAGGAATTCAACTAACCTGTTGCCTGACGCCAACTCTCGTTCTCCGTGCTGGAAATCTAACACAGCATCACGCTGTACAGACTAGCTAGCAGAAATTAAGCCACGGAAGATGTACTTTAGGGCCCTCCGACTGCTGACAGGAACGCGTTACTGCGTGATTATCAGCTCTTATTGACTTAAGTATAGGTAGGTTCAGGGGTATTATCCTCAACTGCTTGGCTGGTGGTTACAGGACTGGCATCGGGTACGGGAGCCCAGCCTCCCGATCTGCTATTGCCTTTTCCGGCATTCATTCGAGTGAGTAGTATCCCAGTACCTTCATTCCCTTCCCAAATCAAACAAATTCCTATCCTTCTCTAGCTTAAAAATTCTTCTTCTGATGAGCACCAGGGCTCACCAACCCACCGACCAAGCTTGCTAAGTATGGCAATATCTTCCCAAGGAATCCTTAGGTGAGGCTTTGTCCAGAAGAGGATATTTGCTGAAAGGGCTGAAATTATGATGACCAATTGTGCTGTGCCAAAGTGCTGGTAGAGCCTAAGGGAATCACCTGCTAAAATAATGCAAAACCAATGACAAAAAAAAAAAAATTCTCAACTTATTGTGTCATGAGCAAAACTCCACTTCAACTCAATCATATAAATCTCCTTAAATCCTGAGGATTGCGTGTTTTTTGACTCTTGTAACCTTCGTAGTAGGAACCTACTAAGCTAGTTTGCGCGCCATTTTATGATTTAGGTACATACTTGTGCAAAATATCTTTATTGATGAGAAATATATGCTTATTCATAAGATTTAATTCTTTATAAAAAGGATTACGGTTATTATGTTCTATATATAGTAAATCGAGTGTAGGTACCTATTTTATTTAATGGGTCAAATACCTATCGGACAAAAAATATTTTTTTTTACCTTAAATCGGAGATCACCGAGAGGTGGAACAGCGTATGGTATGGCTGTAAAAGCTGATATTTCCTTGCCTCCTCTAGTTTTCATATAATAACCGCTTATACCACCCATAGGTGTCGAAATTACAAAACCATCTTCACTGCTCACATTATTAATTAATATTAAAATTATCACTATATTAAATGTCTTTGATAAATTTATGAAATTCATTTTAAAACCTAACAGATCACTTGTTTAAAAGAACGCAAGAAAGAGCGATACTCATGCCGCGTCGACTTCTAAAAACATAATGGATACAAACGTTATGGACACCGGTTTTATACAACAACCTCTTGCGTAGGCAAATGAACTTAAGGAGAAGTCATTTTCTTAGTCATTCTTTTTCTGGTGTGAATGGCTCGACCATTCTTTAATGCGGAGTATTACATACAGTTTCTTTATTCGGTATCTCTTGTTCGTATAATATACGTCACTGTTTACGCCCAAATGCTGATGGGCAAGGCTGATGATACAATACAGTAGAGCGTAGATTATCCGAAGTTCCGAACTAATTGAGGGACATGAATATATGGAATACCCCCTTTATGGATAGTGGAACTGTATTTATTCGCACTTTCATGTTTATTTACAGGAACTGTGATTAAAGAATTAAATACTTACCAAACTATACGAATATTTTAAAGAGGAAGGAAAGATATGATTGTGTGTTTGTATAATTTGTAATGGATAAACTCACAAACTACTGAACCGATTTTCAATTTCTTTCACATATGGAAAATTACATTGTTAGCGGTTAACATACCGCGTATAAAGGGAAAACGTCTAGTAATACAAAAATGTCGATCATTATCGTGATCAGGCAGTAAGTAGGTAAACTGGAATAAAGAAACTAAAGTAAGTTATGAACTTTTAAATAATCGCACATTTTAAATGGGAAGTCATGTAAAAACAGTTTTATTTCATAAGACAACCATATATATGTGGACTTTACGTTATCCCCAAGGTCATATAGTATAATTGTTCTTCTTACAATAGTACTATATAAAACCTACAAGTGCAAATGTGTGTTGTTTTTAAAGAATGGTCAGATTACTATTTACATTCATATAGCGATTTTTTTTCATGTGTGAGTAGCTTTTCAATTCACAGATTTTGATTACAATGAAGAATCAAATAAATATGCCGTGTTACGATTATAACACTTCAAAAGAACACTAATTTTATGAATCGAATTGATGTGATGTGAGGTTTATGAATTGAATAAGTTGTGACTTGTGCTACACAGGAAAAAGGGTGGAAAACTTGATTCAAATTACAAATCAAATAAAAAATAAATATTGTTCAAAGGAATACCCTATCATTATCTATATATCCTAAGATAATGAAATAGTAAGTAGGTAGATTTCTGCATCGTTCTAACGGATACGAATGTGAATGTTATTGTAAATAGAATTTTTGTTGCTTTACGGGTATGTTCAAAATCCATGAAACTCGCACTCTGCGTGATAAATCATAACGTTGCTCTACGATCCGTTATTCGGTCTTTTATCATTATGGCGGTTGTACACACGCCGAGACACAGCGAGAGAAGCCGAGCACAGATATGTAACGCGGGAGTTCACATAAGCGCACTCGCCACATATCGCGTTATCGCGTAGTGTAATATATTCTTTGCCACAGGTACTCGCCTTGCCTGGTATGTCTCGCTCGCTCTCGGTCTCATGTAAGTTTTTTGCCCCCAAATCAAAGGGTCTCACGAGGAACAAGAGAGCGTCGCAGGACACTCTCGGGTCTTTCATATTCGATTTCGATGCATCGTGATTATTCCACCAACACTGTTGACGTAATTTTTTGACGTGATAACGTCTTATAAATCGATGAACCTGAGCGATGAACGCTTGTCACGTTCCGTGTGCCAGCGAGAGCTCAGAACTAGCGATAAAGCGGCACGATGGCACGATCGGCCTAAGCGTACGGCTTGTGATGCATCTATCTCTCTTCCACGGTTATCACGTAAAATTAAAAATATTTTTTTTTTTATATTTAAAGTGTGTAAATATTCATAATTAATGATGGCAAAAAGAGCATCGACAGCAGCTAGAGAAACATTTCCGTCCTCTTCCTCGGAGTTTACAACTATGATTGAACTAAGCGACAGTGTACGAGTACATGGTTGCACTCGGACAAGGGCCTCTCGCTCGTGACTCTAACCCGAGACTCTTAAATACTAGTAACGTGGGAGTATATATCTTTTTCTCAACTAATCCAACTTGTGGGGTATTGTTGAATAGGTATTTTAAAAATATCGTGAGCTTGTGTACATCATTTTTAGATTTACTTATCCGTCTTTGAAATATTTGGTTTTGGTTTCTAATGTTTTCGCGATTGTTACACAGTTAAATAAAATCACTTTAATACGGTAATATCGCGTATTGTTTTTACATCTAACGTTTCGAAAACTTTACAAATTTTATGTTCGCAGGTAGACTAAGTTGACATTTGTCTTTTGTGTTATAAGAACTATTACAAAACTACCGCCTTTAATATTTATTGATAACGTTCCGGATGTACGCAGTATTGGCTCACGGTACTTGAAGGTCTTGCAGTCTTGTGATGAACTTGAGATTTTATTAAATTGATGATAGGATCCCAATCTGGTGGTAACTGCCAACTATACTCTCTATTGAAATTGGAATGCTTTTTAATTTCGCAATAGCCTTATGAAGCATTCTTGGAATGTATCTGTTTTGTTTTACAATATGCAGGAGTATATAAAATTGACTGTGAGTGCGGTGTATCATACATTGGGCAAACAAAGAGAAGCATCGGTACCCGAATTAAAGATCATATTGCTGACATGAAGAGAACATGCCTTGAAAAAACCAAACCACTATTATGCGTCTTGATAATCCTCAAGTGCATGCAAAAGAAAACAGATACATTCCAAAAATGCTTCGTGACGCTATTGAAATTTAAAACATCCTGATTTCAATAAAAAGGATGGTTGGCAGTTACCACCAGCTTGGGTTCCTATCATCAATTTTAATATTGTAGGCGGTACCTTTGTATAGTTCTTATAACACAAAAGACAAATGTCAACTTAGAATTATACAAAAGTACCGCTTACAATATTTATTGATAACGTTCCAGATGAACGCAGTATTGGCTCACGGTGTCGAAGGTCTTGCAGACTTGTGATGAGCTTAAGATTTTATAAAATTGCAACCATGAAAACTGTAAAGTTTTTAAAACGTTAGGTGTAAAAATAATGTAATATACGCGATAATACCGTATTAAAGTGATTTAATTGAAATATTTGGTTTTATAGTGTAAATTTTTGTTAGAGTCCAGTGCCCCCCCCTACTAAATAGTTGTTTATAAACACGTAAAAAGCATTAGTATATATACCTAATGAAGTTTAAAAGAAAACTATAAGACAGTTGTTGTTAACGTAAAACTAGAATAAAAATTTACAAACTTCGTTAAGTTAAGAAAATATAAAAACATGGCAGTTTCAATAATAGTAAACCAGCCCACCTACTGATGAAAAATAGGCCAACGCCATCCTCTCCTTGAAAAGTGGTAAGGCTCTAGGACTTGATCTCATCACATCGGAGATGCTAAGGGCTGATTTGTCCTCCGCCGTCAAGACACTTTCACCTTTGATCAACAAGATTTGGAATTTAGAGGAGTTCTTCTAATCACAGTGCCTTAAAAAGGTGACTTGACTCAATGCAGCAATTGGAGAGGTATCACATTGCTCTCGATCCCGTCTAAGGTGTTCACCAAGATAATTTTGGACAGGTTAACAAAGGCCGTAGAACCTCATTTGCGTAAAGAGCAGGCTGGATTCCGGCCTGTTCGATCTTGCACTGACCAAATCAACACTCTTCGTATCATACTTGAACAGGCATCAGAGTGGCAAAGGGAGATATATCTTACCTTTGTTGACTTCGAAAAAGCTTTTGATACGTTGATGTGGTCTACTTTACGGTCTCGTTTGCTCTCCATTGGCGTTACGCCAAAAATTGTCCAGCTCCTTAAAGCCACCTACAAGAGTTACTCCTGTAAAGTTACACATGGTGGCCTAATTTCCGAAGACATCCCCGTACATGCCAGAGTTCGGCAGGGTTGTCTCCTGTCACCTCTTTTGTTCCTGATCGCTCTCGATGGGATTATGCTTCGCATCTACGACAACGGCCCGCGCGGCATTGAGTGGGGAGTCTCCGATGTTTTGGAAGACTTGGACTACGCCGATGACATCTGCCTACTATATATAACATTATGCCTACTATGATAACAGCCTCCGTGGTCCAGTGGTTAAGGCGTTTGCCTGTTGACCCGGGGGTCGTGGGTTCGATTCCCACCGGAAGCATACTTTGTTTAGTTGTTTCCAGTTTGGTTAGGACATTGCAGGCTTGAATCACCTGATTGTCTGATAATAAAGATGATTCCGTGCTTCGGAAGGCACGTTAAGCCGGTGGTCCCGGCTGCCATCTGGTAGTCGTTAAAGGAACCACGTCAGAGGCCGAGAGGCGGTTCCGAAGAACTCTGACACCAGGGTGTGCATGGTCGATTGACCGTGACACCTACTCGAACTGATGATCTGCCTACCGAGCCATAAACGCGCCGATATGCAGGCCAAGCTTAATAATCTGCGATTGGAGGCGGCAAAGATAGGGCTAAAAATAAAAACCAAGAAGACCCAGGAAATGCGTGCTGGGGCTTCACCGCTTAGGATTGGCACAGAGCCCGTGGAACGTGTCTCAACTTTTACGTTCCTCGGTAATGTTGTTTCTGAATTTGGAGGAACGGAAGAGGACATTGCGTCCAGAATTACCAAAGCCAGAGCAACATTTGCGCAGTTGCGCCCTATATGTCGCGGAAGTTAACCCGAAGAGTTAAGCTCAAGATATTCGGGTCCAAAGTAAAATCAGTGCTCCTATATGGCTGTGAAACTTGGAAAGTTACAAAGGAACTCACCCAGAAGCTCCAGGTTTTTGTGAACCGTCGCCTGCGCCAGATTCTCGGCATTCGCTGGACCGAGACCATATCGAATGACCGTTTGCGACAGCTATGTCACGAAACTCCGATCGACCAACAGATAAAACGCCGCAAATGGAATAGGATCGGCCACACTCTCCGAAGAAGCCCTGAGCACATATCTAAAAAGGACATGGGGTGGAATCCCCAAGGAAAGCGTAAAGTAGGCCGACCTAAACAGACCTGACTAAGTACCGTTCTCGACAAAATAAAAAAATCGGCAATTTAATTTTCATCGAGAACTGTTATAGGGGAGAATGGGGTAATGGGAGTCAGCGGGCAATCGGGGTCAGGTGCCTCTAAGCAAAACTAAACGTTCGATACCTAGGTAGATGACATGTTCAGCTTGCTCTGTACCCGATGCCCATTGTACGAATGACTCGCGCTAGTAGCACCACGCGTTTTTGAGTGACAATTATGTTTCGTTTTCACGCCTCGCCGGTGTAAATTTTGGTCAAAACAACATTAACGGTGAGTATAGACGTTGTAGCTGTACCAAATTAATGACTATGGATAGATTTATCCTTGATATTCATAAATTAAATAAGCATATTAGATTGCGATTAAATTTATTTTGTGTTTTTAAATTTTACAGTTAACATGCAGTATAGATTTTGGGTAATGGGAGCCAAAGAGCTCGCTAGTGATTACCATTACCCGCAAAAAATATTCTTGTTTTTTTTTCGCTTATAGACGCCGATTTTACAAGTCAAAAAAATCAAATAGGCTAGCTGATCAACTGGTGATTGCACTGGATGGTATACTGCCGAATGTAATGTCTGCGATTGTTTGACTCTGATTTCCCACATGTCTGATTCCCATTGTACTGAGGTTAGTGCAATGGGAGTCAAACTTGTTTTTTTTTAAAACGCGAAAATATATCTAAAGTTGATTCCCAAAGTGGTGAAAAGTGATATCAACTAGTAGATAAATAAGTAAAGTCTAGTATTAAACAATTTTAATAATGATATTATTTCGAAATAAGCTTTTATTTGATAGCTCGCTTAAGCGACTCCCATTACCCCTTTCTCCCCTACCTACTTTTATACTTTTTAGTCCAGACATGAGAAAATTCCATATAAACTTTATCCCACTTTTACACCCTCTTAGGGGCAGAATTCCTAAAAATCGTTTCTTATTTCTCATTTACATCATAAAAAGAACTCCTAAATTTAGGCACAGTAGTTTCGTCTGTGTTTGATATTTAAGTCAGGCTTGCCTTTTGCCCGCTGCTCCGCCCGCGTTAGTGTCGATCCCTCGGGAACAGTAGAATTTCCCGGAATAGCCTATGTCCTTCCCCGGGCTTTAAACTCCCTCCATAAATTATTTCACCCACATTGGTAGAAGCGTGAAAAGAAGACAGACTGACAAAGTTACTTTCGCATTTATAATATTAGTATGATGGATTAGATGAATTTAGTATAATTTGTCGTGTTGTGCCAATTTCTTCACCCCGCATTCCTCTGGTACCGACGCCAGGTGCACCGCTGAACTGCCGCAGTTAACGCCGCATCTTGCGCGAGATTTGTCACTTAATGAAAAGACATCTCAAGCAAACACACTAAAAGACGCTGCTCCATACTTCGCTATGTTTGTTTTGTCAGCACGCACCGCTCATCGCGCCGCCTGTGACCACATTCGTGGTCGTGGCGATCTAGTCTATATTTTTAATTGACGTGTACATCTGCTTACGTATAGATTGTTGACGTCGGTGACTTAGTATCCATAAATAATAGAAAAAAGTTGTTGGCCAAGAAAGTTTTTTTTTGTACACAGGTGTTTTTATGTCTGTTTTTCTAAATGTTCAGATCCAGATGTTTCGAAACCATTTAAAACTAGCGTATCGATTTTTTTCTTCTAAAGCATTTTTCTAGCATATTAATGCCAGCCTTAAAAATATTTGCGCTTCATTTAAATCTATACTAATATTATAAAGCTGAAGAGTTTGTTTGTTTGTTTGAACGCGCTAATCTCAGGAACTACTGGTTCAAATTGGAAAATTCTTTTTGTGTTGGATAGTCCATTTATTGAGGAAGGCTTTAGGGTATAAAACATCACGCTGCGACCAATAGGAGCGAAGCATCAATAAAAAATGTTTTGGAAACCGGGGAAAATTATTCGTCTATTGTATACTTATTAATTATAATAACAGAAACGCGAACGAAGTCGCGGGCAACAGCTAGTTAACCATAAAATTATGTTACGATTAAAAGCCAAAATGCAATTCGCTTTTCGGCTTTTAGCCATAACACATACATATTGATTTGAATACCGTGAATGTGACTAATTAAAAACAAATAAATATATTGTATTTTGACATTATTAATCTTCTTTTAATATATTAAGACTTTATAACTTATTTTAAACTGTATAATTTTAATAAATTACTCAAAGCCATTTCGTTTGTGCATATTAGATTTTGCATCTGTGTCGCCACGCCCTGACTGGGTACATTTCTACACTGCACTTTTATTTTCAATTTCATGCAACATCTCAGCGAAGAATAAATTAATTAAATATGAATAAAATATTAAGATCCAAACGTTGTGATATAAATTTGCCGTATAACATTTTACAGGCGTTTGCATCTAGCTATACTGCTAATCGATTTTAACGAAACAAAATTTAGATCATGCTCAGGGCTAAAAGAAAATACATAGATTTCTGGATCTAATTTATACATTTTTTTGACAACACGTCTCATCGAGGCAACTGGTGATCCAAGAGCTGGCAGATTTTTTGCACAACGTATCGGACTCGCTGTGCAACGGGGAAATGCTGCCAGCATTTTGGGTACTTTGCCTCGATGTGGTGTTTTGGAAGAAGTTTTTTATTTGTAAGTTATTTATAATTTTTTATTTTTATGTTGTTATTAATTATGTTTAATATTAAGTTGAATTGTTTTTTAGTAATATAAATTTTAGATTTATACATTAATTCAATTTAAATGTGCTGACACATAACTTTTACTCTTTTGTCTACACTAAAATTATAAAGAGGAGAAATTTGATTGTTTGTTTGTTTGTTCAAATATTAATATTATAATTTGTTTGTTAAATATTCTTTCACCATTAGATTCCTTCATTATCCCTGATGGACATAGGCTATAGAATGTTTTCAAAAAGTTAGGAATCCGTATGAAAACTTCGATAATGTAACCCAAGGTGTGACAAAATTAGCAAGAAAAATCCTTCTATCGCGTACGCTGCGGTGCGGAAACTATTGACAATAGAGCAAAGTGATGTACTACAGTTTTATCGAGGACATCAATGCAATAAAAGTCCGGGGCACCATATGGTTAACTATTACAGTTACGTCACAATAACTACTTTTTCAAGTTAAAATATGCAATAGCAACGCCGGTACAAACCAGGCCACATTATTCGTACCTTGGTATGAATCCTTATCAAAATAAATCATTTTGAATTCAAGGCTATATCAGTACCTGCAAATTACTTTGTGAATTATTCAAATCAGACATACCATTCAAAAGTTATCATGAGTGTAATAATTATTGAAATTCAAGAAAACTGCGGCATCGTAGTTCCTAAACAGATTATTTTGATATTTGTTTAGTCAAACCATGCTGGTCTGGGAGAAAAGGAAAAACCGGCCAAGTGCGAGTCGGACTCGCGCATCAAGAGTTCCGTACAGTTATCTATAAAAAACGGCAAAAGTTCCGTACAGTTCCTAGCTATATGTAAATCTATAAAAAATGGGAATTCCCTTAAATATTCATTCTATTCTATTTTTTAGTATTTGTTGTGAGAGCGTCAACAGTATTTCAGTTCAAAGTTTGTAAAAATTTCAACTGTCTAACTATCATGGTTCATGAGATACAGCCTGGTGAGAGATGGACAGATAGACAGACAGACGGATAGCGGAGCGATATTAAAATAGGGTCCCGTTTTAGGGTTCCGTACTCAAAGGGTAAACCTTTGAGTAACCTAGGAACCCCTAAAATAAAACGCAATTCGGGATTCAATGATTCTTTCCTAGGACTTTCTTCTAATATCAAAGGATAAGTAGCAATTGCTATCTCCGAGAATCGACACCGCAGATGAGTTTATAACTCAAAACTCTCAATTACGGTGTTGATGATGGAAAAATGGTTTTATCGGCTACAGAGATTTTTTTCTAACGTATTCTGTCCCACTGCTGGGCTACACCTGACCATTTCATTTTAAATTTCTTTATATCATCACACCAACGTTTCCTAAGCCTACCATCGCTTCCTGTAATCATCCTCAGGAGTCCACTTCCTAATTGGCTCATTGGTCCGGAAAAAAATGGCAAAAGACTTTATGCCCCACATCAACTCTATCCAGCCTGGTGACACCTATGATGCTTCACTCTATCACTCTCTGGTAAGTCTTGACATGGGAATTCTGTTCTTTAGTCAATGGCCAACTTCGACCGCCGTAAATTAGGATGGGCAAGATACACATGTCGATGAGTTTACGATATGGTGACAATGGAAAGTTTCCCTTCATAACCTCTTTCATGGACCAATCCAACCAAGCTTCTTCAGGCCTTATCTACCTCTATCAGGCGATTTATTTATTTTTCCTGCCTATTACGGAAGGAAACTAGCTGGCCCAAATACTTACTCATCGACATAGTTCATTTCTTACTTTTCTTGCTTGTCTTAACTTGGGCCTTGAGTCCAATCCCAAGAGTTGCCTTGCTCAGATCTTCGGTAGTTCAGTTCGTTCACATAAGTGTACAGCATTTCCTGTAGTTCTGCTGATGTGGAAGCAAAAAAAGACAATTTCATCTGCGAATTCCAGATTTTTAAGTCTTTTGGTGCCTATAAGTTTTTTTGCAACAGAGAATAGACACGAAAAATTTGGCTAATGGTTTCTGTGTAAATGAGTATATCCATCCATCACACCTGTATCCCTCACTGGGTAGACACATCAACGAGTAAAGTGATTATGAGAAATTAAGTTTCTCGTATTACTTAAGTAGAAACCGAAACATTTAATTGAAATTAACCGAAACCGAAACCATTTATAATTACCAATTACATTAACCATTATTTAAATATGTAACAACGGGTCACTCACATACGAAGTCAGTGACCCGTTGATACATATTTTAATAATGTCTATATCTCATGTTAGTTTTCATCAAAAAAATACATTAACCATGCAATTTAAGTAAAAAAAAAAAACAGTTTAAATATTTGTTAATTCAGCAACCATGTCTTGGTGGCTCGATGTTTTTTTTTTTAATTTTTTCGTTAAATCTCTTTATCTACCCGAGCGAAGCCGGGCGGGCTGCTAGCTATATGTAAATACGAGTATATATCTTCCATGCTAGTCTGGAAGAAAAGAAAAAAACCGGCTAAGTGCGAGTCGGACTCGCGCATGCAGGGTTCCGTACATTATATGTAATAAGTTTGTATTAATAAAAATATTTTTAAATTTTATACGTTGTCACTCAAAATTAATACTTTCGCAATTTTTCCTTTCGCCTTCTACAACATCATTTTCCGAAACTATGTAATCCCATCTATCATAAATTCTTGATGCAGGTAGAAGATTCAGGACAGTGCATAGAGATATAATTTTACTAATATTATTTGCCTTTTTATAAAAATTCAAACTTTTTTGCTCACCTCCGTAATTAGTTTGGGAAATGGAAATAACATCCATGATGCTATGATACACGAAACACACTTCTTACGACACCGATACACGATTGTTCGTTGTCCTATAAAAAATTCTGAACGGTTCCATTCTGGAATTCGCGACTTCATCATTTCCAACATTCCTCGGTGCTTCCTAGGTCGCTAAAGATCACACACAACTGTTTGAATGGCTTAGAACACTTTTTGAATGTACCGTCGCAAAAGAAGATTTCCCGGTTTTAATAATTTAGCTGCCTTCTTCCAAAGCAAAAATTAAAATACGGTGTCGTAGGTGATGATAGTCAGCCCTTATAATCGTCCAATTTCGACCTTAGTTCCGACACTATAAGCAGTCTTCTTAACTCCCTGTTTTTTTATTTATCCGTCTTTAATCAACAGATTTATAACTTTCGTACCGTGGTATACCTACAGTGTTTCAATTAGGTTTAGCCCCATATGTTTGAAAGTGGCTCAGTCTGTTTATAAATGACAGGTACTGTTTCTCCTGAAGTTGTCGCTGTATCTATTCTCGAACTTATTAAATGGTATACGGGCATTTTTGTGTTCATCAGGCATACATTTATAAGAATGCTCACGTCTTTTTCTCAAACTTTCGACTCATCCTAAAAAAAATAATGTCTATGTGAGTATTATTATAAGCTTGTGTAAAAATTTGCTTGTGAAACTATTATTCTTTGCCTTTGCAAGCCAATCATAAATGCTACGTACTTACCTCTGTAGTAATGGCAATGTAAGCAATAATATATTTATTTTTCAAGCTTAAGTAGGTACAGTACATTATGAAAAAAAATACACATAAATAAAACTAATATGCTAACCTTCCTTAAATAAAGTTACATACTAAAATAAAGCGAAGTTAAAAAATTTCAGCCAAATCCCGTACAGTCTTCCGTAGTGGAGTTTCCCAGTGTTTTTGTATCTTTATTCCCACTGGTACTCTCTGTCTCTCTCCCTTCGGGACAGAGGGCTAACCAAGTTTCCTTTGCCTCTGCTAACAAATCTATTGAAAGAATGTTGTCAGACTTGACTTGACATTTTTTACCCATCCCAAAAAGTGCACAACGCCGCTAAAGAAGTTTTCACTTTAAAATAAAAACAGTAAACTATATATGGTTCGGATCTGGGGAAGTTAGAGAAAGCACAAGGCAGTTTGTATTAATTTGGATGTCTTCCCATGTCTTCTTTGAATTGGCAACCATAATGCCACGGCCGTAGAAGTATAGACACAAGACACATACAAGGATTCATGGTATGTTATCAATTTAATTCCATAATATTTCATTGTCATGCAAAAAGCCATTAGTATGAAAAATTACAGCTTTTAATCGAATGAGGGATCAAAATTTACTCGCATAATTTGACCCGAATAAATTAAAATACGTTTTAAGGGCCCGTACTACCTCACACTGCTTTGCATGATTGACTGTTATATCAATAATAATTAAATACTCAAGTTGAAATAAAAATGCAGCAAAGTTCAGGACTAACTCAGGTAACTATATGACTCAAAAATACGATTGCGTAATTTTTCTCGATAGAAAAAAATTGCAAAGTTGCCTCCAAATCACGTCTAATTTACTCGGTATATAACATTATTCACCAAATACATTAAAATTTACCTTGAAACTTTTGATTATTATTACATTACAGATAAGGCAGCCATCATATGTTTTTCTTTTTCGAATAACCCTTGAATATTCCTAAAAAACGATAATATCCAAAGTAGCCAACGCGTTTAGACCATCCGCGTTTGTATCGCCACGCCGCCTGGCATATGGCGGGCTCTTAAGTTGTAACTTGTAAAACAATTCGTCGTAGCCTCGACAATGGGATATCTAATCTATCATTCAATTAGACATAATTACAATTATGTACCTATGTAACTATTGACAGATATTTATTTTATTTAAGACTTGTCGTTCAAATCTATACATATAATAAAACAGTAAAATTATTTTGTCTGTACATTTCGAATTTTTGACTGAAATGGATAGAGGGACACATATAAAGAATAATAGAAAGCAAAAAAAAATTTTTGGAATTTCTTGTCTGTCTGTCTGTATGTATGATCACGATTATCTCCGAAAATACTAAACCGATTTACTTAAAACTTTCACCAATTGCTTTGTTTTAACTCAGTTTAACATTTAAAGTTTGTTCCATCAAAATCGGTTCATTAAAAAAAAATTATCGTCATTTGAATGAACTCAAGGCATGAGTTTGCCTGCAAACATATAGCAAAAATAAAATAAAATAATAAGTGACATAAGAAAATTAAAATCCAAAGTCAATTCATCATCATTATACGACAGCATTATACCTATCCATACTATCCATAGTAATCCATACTAAAAAAAAGGAGAAGCTGACTGACTGACTGACATATCAACGCAGGGCCTAAACTATAAGGGTTAGGAACTTGAAATTTTGCACAGGGGTTCCTTTTATAACGTAGGGGAGCACTAAGAAAGGATTTTTGGAAATTCATCTCCTTAGGGGGAAAAACGGGTTGCAAAGTTAGTATGAAACTTTGTTGTTTTTGAAGTTATTCGAATGTAATTCAGCATGAAGGTTCTTTACTGAAAGGTATGAAACACGAGTAAAATATTTTACTCAAAAATCATCCCTTAAGGGGGTAAAATAGGGGTGCAAAGTAAGCATGAAACTTTGCCATTTTTCAAGTTAGTCGAATGAAATTCAGCATGAAGGTCAGCAGGAAGGGGGGGATTGTATGGAAATTTTCTCATTTCTGGACATAGATGTATAAAAATAAGAATTTTCTCATTTCTGGACTTAGAAGTTTGAAAGTAGGTACGCAAGTTCTCAATTAAAATTAAAAAAGATCTGTTTAGGTGAACCAGACAACATTCTCCCTTGAAGGGGTAAATAGGGGGTAAAGTTTGTATGGAATTTTTCCATTTCTAGACTTAGGTATGAAAATAAGTATATACGTTCTAGGTTACAATTAAAAAAGATCTGTGTAGGTGAAATGTACAAAATATTACTATTAAAAAGATCTGTGTAGTTAAAATGGTCGAAATTTCCCCTTGAAGGGGTAGAATAGGTGGGGTAAAGTTTGTATGGATTTTTTTTATTTACTTAGAAATATGACAATAAGAAGTTCTCCATTACAATAAAAAAATATCTGTGTAGGTGAAGTGGGCAAAATCCCCTTCTTAAGGGCTAAAGATCTATGCAGGTGAAATGTATTAAATTCCCCCTTAAGGGGAAAAAGCAAATGGGCAGGGGTTTGTATGGAATTTTTATCATTTCTACTGTTCCCAAGGGAACGACTATAACGCGGGCGGAGCCGCGGGCAACAGCTAGTTACTTATAAAACATAAAACAAAATGTAGACAATCACAGCTGTGTTCTTGTCTACAAGTTTGTTTGTGTCAAGTTTTATAAAACGGTAATTGTCGCCACAATCCGACATAAGTATGTTTTATGAAATAGGTCCCTGGAATTTTGCTGTTAAGAGCATATCGATGAATAATTACTTATTTAGATGCAACTTTTAATTTTAACACACGACTATGTACTTTGATGTATGTGTAGTATGTTGGCAAAAATTAAGGCCAGAGGCGGATTGTCCGTGTCACCTACACGAAATGATGATTAAAATTGAATGAGTCTCCTGTACTCATTCAATTTTAATCATCATTACATTTTGTAATAAAATTACTATATAATGATCATAAATAAAATTTGCACCATACGAGTGTTCCAATTATTTTTTGCCATGAACGAAATATTATGTTCATTACTGAGAGATTTACCATGTCGAAATTTATTAATATAGCTTAAAACAGTTTATATAATACAGAGTAAATATTTGATATTTAGTTTATTTTTGTTGTTTGTTATCCTAGTTTGTTTGTTTGCACATAATAGGTTCCGAAATACTAAAATGATTTAAAAATATATTTCTACATTATAATCCTACATTATCCACTACCCGTGCGAAGCCGGGGCGGACCGCAGCGCCGGTAAAATCCTTTGAACAACAACTTTTCGTTTGCAAATAAAATGAACGATCTCATAAAAGGAGGAGGTTCTACGTTCAACTGTTTTTTTTTTTGTTCACCGAATTCTCCGTCAATTGTGGACGGATTTTCAAAATTCTTTTAACATTAAAATTTTAGATACAACTCGTATATAGCCAATACCTAATTTGTTCAATTGCATCTGGAAAAATTAAAATATGTCATAATCATTGTTAAGTAATATTAGTCACGTGCTAGAAACTTTGTTTTCCATAAAGTCAATTTCAATAAAATCATTTGTTATCATCATTGTAAGCCGTAATTATCATATGCCATAACATTATTTGCCATCAAAATGACTTCCAAGAAAAGTCATAAAATCTGTTTTAACTAAACGATTAGGATTAGGTTCAAGAAAAAAATACCAAAAAGGGGGCCACTATCCTTAGTGGACTCCTGTTTGGTATTTTTAGTTATATAGTCCCCTGGCTCCATAACAAAAACAACTTGATCACGGTGGATAGGTCAGGTTCGTTAAGTTTCCTTGTGACCAAAACACGAGCGAGCGAGTGAAGCGAACGAGCGGCTCAAGGATAGGGCGAAAGTAACACAGACATAAAAACAACTTTGCTGTTGTAGTGTAGTAGGAGTGTAGGTTAGGTTTGTAGGTTTCCTTGTAAGAAAAATATCTATGATATATCATTACATATTTTTTTTGAATAATTAATTCATCAAAAGGACATCAGAAACGAGTTGCTACCAGAAAAGTAGGTTAAGTTGGGTTACAACTGCGACCCCACCAGAAAACGAAACGCCACCAAAGACGAGCTGCTACCAGAAAAGTAGGTTAAGTTAGAACTGTGACCCCACCAGAAAACGAAACGCTATTAAAACGAGTTGCTTCCAGAAAACAACGTTACGTTAGAACTGAGACCTCACCAGAAAACGAAACGCCATTAGAAAGGAAGGGCTACCAGAAAACTAGGTTAGGTTAGAACTGCGACCATTTTTTGCGACTGCGAATTAATTTAGTATGGCGTTTAAATATTATGTTAAATAATATTAGAGCAATTAATAAAATGGATAACAATACGTATGACACTCATATCATTATGGAATGTAATGTACGGGCAAACAAGAGTATTTCACATATCTTTTATGGTAAACAAAACATTCTGGCAAATGAGATTCGGGCACATAAAAATTATTATTTTTTTATTGCATATATTTTTCGGGCAAACAATAGAAAACCTCTATTTGACTCACACACAATTGATCTCAATAACTGACGTTTTCCTTATGTAGGTTAGGAAGCCCGTAGATTTTGGGCGTAGTGGGATCTTTTGGACGTAGGCGTTTCTCAGGTCGTCGTCCAACAGTGATCATGTAAATAAAAACTTCTGTGACTCGGTGGTACCGTAAGTGCCTTTGAATCGCAGGGTCCTGGGTTCTATGCCTGGTCAGGTCAAGTCAAGACGGAAAACGATATTTTCGGATTGACCTGGGTCTTGGATGTTTATCTATATATGTATGTATCTATTTTATATACATACATATATAGATAAACATATTAAAATAATAGTATCATTAATTCTATTTTTGACCGAGCGAGCGAAGCGTCTCAGTTTCCACTGGCCCAAAATTATTTTGTCCGTCTGTCTGTCTGTCTGTCTGTCTGTTCTCGCCTACAGGTCGCATTTCTCAACCGATTCTCATGAAATTTTGTGAGCAGGTTCGGTAATTATATGGAATTTTTTTGCCGTGCCAGTTTATCGAAATTTTAAAAAATGGCGGATATATGGGGGTCCGGAACTTAAAAAAACTCATAGCACAGCTATTTGGAAAAGAAATCAAAAATGTCATTAGACTTTTTTGTTATCCTCATTAAGACGCAACTTTTTTGTCTGAACAACTTTTTTATACGATAAACTTGAACGTGTTTATAGACGGCAATTTGCCCAAAAGTTGTCTGAAATCGATTTTCTGTATATTTATGAAAGAAGTTGAAGTACTTGAAGTGGGAGAGGTAGTGAAATTGAACAACTTTCGCTAAGGAACAAAAATCAAAATATGAAAAATATTTAATGGCTTAAAGCATGATACTGCGTATTACTTTTATAATTGAAAACACTAAATAAACTTAGAATCCTAAAATAAAAATTAAAAATAAATAAAAAAGATTCACATGCTATCCTGTGACTTGAACCCGGGGCTTAAAGATGCCGGCCACTTCTTAAGGTGATACCACTGTAAATAAGGTCGTTCTGAACCTTATTTATCTCGCAAAATACTTAAATTAGGAGTTTCAAATCTAAGTAATATGATTTTTGACTATTTCATCTCCAAAAATTGAAGATGAAAACACGTTTTGATAAAATTTTCTCGATAGAAATATTTTTGAAAAATGATCTTCGTTCGCAGAGTTTTTGCTATTGTAGCTCAAATGCTACGAATGAAATAATGATTTTTAGACTAAAATATAGGTTATTAGTAATTCATCAAAATGTAAATATGAAAATACAATTAACCGGTCTGATTTTATATAAAATAGAAATAACGAATTTGGCGCTTACGTTTTTATCTTTGAGCGACTCGAGACTATCTCCTATCTCATCATTCACGGGCTAAACCGCCAAGCGCTATCCCTTGCGCGCACTTGATCAGTCCTTTGCCGAGCGAAGGTACCAAACATTTGAGGCCTCGCCTTAACGTAAAGTTCGCATGTTTGTCTGCCATAATAGTAGAAAATTAGCGTCCTATTAAAATTTTGACCAATTGGTAACATAACAACTATGAAACCGGGTACTTAAACTTTGCCTCCTATTCACCCATGCCAAGTTCGCTATTCCGATATTTCCGATCTTGAAGAGGATCACTCCAACTTAGTTAATGTGTACAAAATCATACTAAACATGGTGCTCAAGGGCCGTGTTTCCATACAAGAGTAGTTCCCTGATTCCTCGCCGGATAGTACCAATAGAGTAATGATTTTTTACTAAAAAAATCCGTATGTTAATTTTTTTTCATAATTGAATTATTTAAAGAGATATGAACCTTCAAAAACATGAAAAATTGGTACGAATTTCCGTTGTGTTCAAACATCAAGAAAACAAATTTGCGCAATTATATAAGAAAAAGAAACGCAGAAACACAGCCATAGCTAATTTTAAATTTTTAATGTAAAGTGAAATTAAATCGGTTAAGTTTTGGAGAAGAAATCAGAGGACTACGAAGCTTTAATTTTGTGTAATTTTTATAAGTATTTTCCGGCCGAGCTGCAGTTATCTCTATCGCACTCTGCGGGGTTTGTTTGGGCACGCGGCGCGACAGCAATATCTATACATATAATAAAACAGTAAAAATATTTTGTCTGTACATTTAGAATTTTTGACTGAAATGGATAGAGGGACACTTAAAAAGAATAATAGAAAGCAAAAAATATTTTTTCGAATTTCTTGTCTGTCTGTCTGTCTGTCTGTCTGTCTGTCTGTATGTATGATCACGATTATCTCCGAAAATACTGAACCGATTTACTTCAAACTTTCACCAATTGCTTTGTTTTAACCCAGCAAAACATTTAAAGTTTGTTTCATCAAAATCGGTTTATTAAAAAAAAAGTTATCGTCATTTGAATGAACTCAAGGCATTAATTTGCCTGCAAATATAGACGGTGAATTTTTTATCGTTTTGGACCCTTAAAGGGGTGACTCAGACCATCAAAATGAACAACTTTTCCTATGGGAACAAAGCTGGGAACTTAAAAAAAATTCGACATTCCCATACAAACTGGCCGGGCGGCGCGACTCTTTTTTATGGAAATGACGAATTTTTTTTGAGTTCCTAGCATTGGTCCTATAGAAAAAGTTGTTCATATCGATGACCTGAGTCACCCCTTTAAGGGTCCAAACTGTTCCTGAGGGATGGACACTAACGGCGGCGGCGTAGCCGCGGGCAAACGGCAAACCAACCGAAACTGCTGCGCCTAGAAACTTGAAATTTGGTACAGACGTTCTTTTAATGATGTGCGTGAGCGCTAAGAAAGGATTTTTAAGAAATTTAACTTCTAAAGGGGTAAAATTTATATGGAAATTTCTCATTTCTGGACTTAGAAGTATGAAAGTAAGTATATAAGTTCTCGATTAAAATTAAAAAAGATGTGTGTAGGTAGATGAAATTTGCAAAATTCCCCCCTTAAGGGGTAAAATGGGGGTGGGTGGGTGGTATAAACTTTGTATGGATTTTTTTTCATTTCTGGACTTAGACGTATGAAAATAAGTATATAAGTTCTAGGTTACAATTAATAATATCTGTGTAAGTAAAATGGACGATAGTTTCCCCTAAAGGGGTAAAAAAGCGTGGTAAAGATTGTATAGGAATTTACTTATTTCTAGACTTAGAAGTATGAAAATAGGTAAATAAATTCACGATTACAATTGAAAAAGATCTGTGTAGGTCAACTGTAAAAAATCCCCCAGAAGGGGGGTAAAGTTTGTTTGGAAATTGGAAATTTTCTCATTTCTGGACTATGAAGTAGGAAAATAAATAGGTATGTAAGTTCTCGATTACAATTAAAAAACATATATGTAGGTGAAATGGACAAAATTCACTCCTAAAGGGGTAAAATGGGAGGGTAAAGGTTTTATGGAAATTTTCTCATTTCTGGACTTAGAAATATAAATAATATTCATATTTCCATACTAATACTAATATTATAAATGCGAAAGTAACTCTGTCTGTCGTTTTTTTACGCTTTAACCATTGAACTGATTTGGATGAAATTTGGTATGGAGGTGTGAGGCCCGAGGAAGGACATAGGGAATGTTTGATTCCGGGAAATTCTACTGTTCCCGAGGGATCGACACTAGCGCGGGCGGAGCCGCGGGCAACAGCTAGTATATTATAAATATCTATTTTCAATTCTCTCGAGCTTAGTGTTTCCTCTTAAAAAAGGGTCAGGTCGGGTCTTCTGGTAAGGGTAATGTAGGTTTAAATTTCCGTTTCCTCTGGTACCTAATTAAGAGCAGCAGGGATTGGGAAATAGTAACTGAAGGAAATCATCCTTTAGTCAATTAGCATATCAGTAACAGATATATTTTAGAGCACTGGAGGGCAAATGTGGATGTTGGTTGTAAGGGCTCGCGAGGTCTACTGTTCTCGCAGAACCACTAGTTTATAGATTTTCAATAACTGCTTAATTGGTGATCAAAGACCATCCACTTTTCTTGAGGTAATCTCGGACCATAGATATGAAATAATGGGTGCTAATTAAACAGGATTCTTTTTAATAGCATTATCCGCCTCTAAAAATGTATGTTGCCTTCTAAATTACTAAGTCAGCCACAATTAACGAGCATCTAAATAATACCATCTTAGCCACTAGTTATCTTCTTTGTAAGCCACTCGAAATACAACTCAGCATGATGGTTATTATTTAGCATCTAAATTTGTAACTTGCATTCTAACAGTAAACCTCTAAAATACTAATATTTGACATCAAAAAATATATTTATTTAGCTTCTATTTTTTTAACTCTGCATGTTTAAAATGTAACTTATCCCAAAATAATTGATCGTCAATATTTAGCTAAAATTGTCATCAAATAGTATATTATGGCCAGTAATATTACCAGTAGCTATTGAGGAGAGACAAAATAAGACTATACTTTTGAAAAAAAAATGTTTATAAAATTACCATAATTTTACTAATAATAATAGAAGAAGAGCTGGTACAATTTTTTGGGCAAGTATTTGAAGCAAGCTGAAAACTTGTCACATACCTCTCCTATTATACCCCAACACGGAACTGCAGACCTGACTGGTTAGTGGTAAATAGCGGGGCTAAATCAACCCCTAATTTTTTAGCAGCGTGGCAGGTAGAAAGTCCCACCAAAATAGTACCCTGTTAAAATTTCAACCTGCCTCAAATTGATTTTTTTTTTTTCAAATTTTTTTGCACGCATCTGGTAATGTTAAAACCCCGACGAAATCGTCTGGCTTATATTTTTATACATAAAACATAAAAAATTGCATATTGCCACAAATATCTATATTTTGGGTAATGAAAAAAGAATATTAAAAAAAAATAGGGGTTGATTGAGTCCCGCTACTCACCAGCCAGGTCAGGTGACAATTTTTTAACTTGCTTCAAATACCTACCTACCCAAAAATTGGTACCAGCTCTCCTGCCTATCGATACATGAATCACGCCATATCATGTAGTGGCTATTTTTACGATAAAAGAATATGATGTATTATTTTACATGCTAAGTTATAATAAATGATGCTGACTGTAGAAGCTTGAATTATATTTTTTTGAGGACATAGTTTTGATGCTGTAAAAAGAAAAATGGTGACGAAATATAAAATCCGTGGCCGAGTTAGTAAAATAGGTGGCAACGTATAAATAAGAAGGACAAGTCATAATAATTGATTATCTTTATTTGACGCTTTCTATAGAATAATTAGTTGGCGGTGTAAAAACGACGAATTAGTTTATTAGAGGCTATGTCATTTTCCCGTTGCTTAGTTATGAAATTAGAAGTTTGCTCACGTGGCCAATAAATAATTTTGTGGCTTGATTTATTATTTCCCTAAAATAATTACTTAAAATGCCAAGGATCATATAGGTATTGTCAATCAAGCTACAGCTGACATGCTTTTTTTGTGCATAAAGCTGGCGCCCAGCAACGTACTACTTGCTAGTTGCTACAGAAGAGAAGTTACGGGTTTCAGACTAGAGCCACGATGGTCTAGGTTCAATGAAAACTAACGGGGGAAAGTAAATTGCTGAAAGCGATGACGGTTTTGTTAGAGGTGATAGGAACTTGCTTGCGGTAGAGTTATACCTATTAGTGCTTGTAGAAGAACGCAAGTGTGCCTTCAGGCAAGTGAACCTTCTTTTTTGCGTTGGACGAAGCACTGTTTCTAAAATAATTGCAAAATAATCAATAGGTAATAACATATGCATCACCATCCATTAATAATTTTCTATGCCCTGGCAGCTATGCCAGCCTAGCAATTCTAACCATTGAGTTGGAAATGTCTACCCATGTTATGTCCTAAACCAGTGGCCTTCCCAATCTTCAGGGCATCCGTGTAAATCGATCCAATCTCCTGCAATCACGTAGGCCACTCCTATTGGTTCTTAAATGACTGGCTTCAGGATGTAGCCAAGAAAGTGGCGGATTATAATAATGGGATTATAAGTCAAGCCACAAAATTATTTATTGGCCACGTGATCAAACTTCTAATAGAATAACTAAGCAACGGGAAAATGACATAGCCTCTAATAAACTAATTCGTCGTTTTTACACCGCCAACTAAATATTCTATAGAAAGCGTCAACTAAAGATCATCAATTATTATGACTTGTCCTTCTTTCTTTCTTGACATTGCCACCTAATTTACTAACTCGGCCACGGATTTTACATCTCGTCACCATTTCCCTTTTTACAGCTTCAACACTGTCCTCAAAAAACATAATTCAAGCTTTTACAGACAGCATCATTTATTAAAACTTAGCATGTAAAATAATACATCATATTCTTTTATCGTAAAAATAGCCACTACATGATTTGGCGTGAGTGTGTGAAACGACAGCGACCGGCCATTTGCGTCATTGCGGCCATTCATGTATCAATAGGCAGAAGAGCTGGTACTAATTTTTGGGTAGGTATTTGAAACAAGTTGAAAAATTGTCGCATACCTCTACCCCAACACGAAACTACAGACCTGGCTGGTGAGTAGCAGGGCTTTTTTATTAACCCCAAATTATTAACCTCAAATTTTTTTAAAATATTATTTTTTAATTTCAAAAAATATAGATAATTGAGGCAATATGCATTTTTTTATGTTGTAGTTTAATGTTTAAAGAATATAAAAAAATATAAACCAGACGATTTAGTCGGGGTTTATACATTACCAGATGCGTGCAAAAATATTTTGCAAAAAAATTATAAAAAGTCTATTTTGCAGGTTAACATTTAAATAGGGTACTATTTTTAACTAAAAATTAAGATTCTCAAACAGATCCGTTTGGTGGGACTTTCTACCTGCCAGGCCGCCAAAAAATTAGGGGTTGATTTAGCCCCGCTACTCACCACTCATCCGTAGTAGAGATATGTGTCAATTTTTTAACTTGCCTCAAATACATGCCCAAAAATTAGTACCAGCTCTTCCACTATTATTATTAGTAAAATGATGTAATTTAATAAAAAAAATAAAAATAATATCTTTGTTTTGTCGCTCCACAATAGCTTCTGGTAATACCTATTATTGGCCAAAATATACTATTTGATGAAAATTTTAGCTAAATTTTGACGATCAATTCATTTAGGATGAGTTACATTTTAAACATGCTGAGTTAAAAAATAAGAAGCTAAATAAATATATTTTTTGATGTCAAATACTAAATACTATAAACTTTAGAAGTTTACTGTTAGAATGCAAGTTACAAATTTAGATGCTAAATAATAACCATCATGCTGAGTTGTATTTAGAGTGGCTTATATAGAAGGTTACTGGCTAAGTTAGTATTACTTGGATGCTCGTTAATTGTGGTTGACTTAGTAATTTAGAAAGCAACTTATATAAGTTGCCTCTAAAAATATTTTTAGATGCCAAAAATGCTATTAAGAAGAGGCCCGTTTAATTAGCACCCGATAATAATTAAGACTGGCGCGAAGTGTTATGCGCCCTGAACTCCTAGAACAGGAGAGTCCGTGCTACACGTACAGGTAGTATGAATTAAATAAGGAAAATCATCACCAATTCTAATAACATCACAATTCAAAAAATATGGTATTTCAAAAAATGCGTTTATGTTTTCTCCAGACTTATAAAAACTAAAATGTTATGACTTCCATAAATCATCTTATCTGAAATGAAAATAACTGCAGCTTAATACCTAATTAAATGGCAATGTAATGTGAAAACCTATTAGTAACATCAAGTAGCATAACAAATAATAAAAATACTACATATTTTATTGTTTCACACATTAGTTCTTGCATTCTACTCTTTACTATCTACACTATCTCTTCATCTAAGTACAGTAAAGAGGAAAGATTTAATTGTTTCTTTGCTTGCATTGAATAGGATCCGACCCTATTGCATCGATTTGAAAAATTCTTTCACCATTACAATCCCACATTATCTTCGTTAAACATAGGCTATAGGTATATAGGCACGAGATATAGGTATTTAATTAAATACCTATATCCCGTGCGAAGCTGGTAAGGGCCACTAGGTTATACACACTATACGTTGTCTAGCATACGAAGGTCATACACAAGGGCACCTTCCATCCCGGAATAAATTACTGTTCTTGACTAACGCGGCCGGAGCCGCGAGCGCAAGTTATAGTTGTTTATTTTTATATAAGTACACGTAACTGTATTTCATTGTAGAATTATAATCGACACTGTCTAACTACCTACAGCTTTGTTAATGCTCGTGGGTAGTAATAACCACTCGAGCGAAATGCTGTTTAAGATTTTTCGCTGTACTGTAACAGATGTTTGATCAAGCGAGCAGCGGACTGAAAGAACATCGTTCGATTGATGTTCGAAGTTTCGAGTGCCTAGTTCAAGAAGGCTGTAATAACGGTGCATACGTAAGTACTTCACTGTTCACACTGTTTTTAAAATAGCGTTCCGTCGCAGGGCGGTGACAGAACGCATTTAGGTACATTAAACAACACGACAATTTAAAAACCGGCCAAGTGCGAGTCGGACTCGTGCACGAAGGGATCCGTACCGTTATCCATAAAAACAGCAAAAAAATCATGTCTGTTGTATGGGACCCCCTTAAAAATTAATTTTATTTTTATTTAATTATTTATTTTTAAAGTGAATATATAACTAAATATTCTGTGAATATTTCAAGTGTCTACCTGTTGCCATTATCAATATCGAGCAAAAACATACAAAAAAATTTTATATTTATTAGTTTTTGTTGTATAATATATTTTTGTTGCAACAGAAATACATCATCTGTGAAAATTTCAACTGTCTAGCTAACGATTCATGAGATACAGCCTGGTGACAGAAGGACAGCGGAGCGAAATTAATAGGGTCCCGTTTTTACCCTTTGGGTACGGAACCCTAAAAAGAACAACAATTCATCTGAGAGTGAAATATTAAGTTGAAAATTTCCTCAGAAATTTCACACTAGAATATCATAAATATTATAAAGCAGTATTATCCTTACTAATATTATAAATGCGAAAGTGAGTTTGTTTGTTTGTTTGTTTATTTGATTGTTTGTTATTGATCATCATGAAATTTTGCATACAAGTTCTCTGGAGTACGGAGAAGGACATAGGCTACCTTATATCTCGGGAAAAAGTACTATTCCCGAGGGATCAACATTGACGCGGGCGGAGCCGCGGGCGAAAGCTAGTTCCAAAATAAAAAAAAGGCTGCGTTTCAACAAAAAACCGGAAACCGGATTTTGGCAGGAATTTCCGCGGACTTCACGGCTTTTGTTTTAAATTGTTTTTCAAGTTGTTTCTAGTTATTTGATCGAAGTTTCTAGTAGACTTTATAATGTGGAATTAGTGTAATTTGGTATTATAGATGCCCTTATATATGAACAATGTGCGGAATAACTAAAATAAACTGTCAGGTCAGGTCGTAATGAAATTTAGGTACTTAGCGAACTGGTGATTGTTCGCCTCGCGTCTTTGCCAGTGGATTCGTGGAAATTGTCGCCAGGGCTCTGTAATATCTACAAAATTAACTACACCATCATTTATTAGTCATTAAAAGAGCGAATAACTTCATTATAGTTGATACTGGCTAAATTTGTCATGCGTAAAATCCATAAATAAAGGAAAGGAAATATCACTCGGTTCTTTTAGATCTCAGAATAACAAATTTTAGATGAACCTAACGATACCTTAACTGTCAAAATCCATCCAGTAGTTTGAAAGATACTAAGTACCTTATAAAAAAAATATTCTTCATCCTCACCTTATCCCACTTTAAGTGGGGTCGGGGCAACATGTTAGATTTTCCATTTTGCTCTATCTTGAGCCATTTCTTTCGTTACCTTCTTTTTCCCAAAAAATATTAACATTCTACTTATACCCTTCCCTGGTAGTCGGTCAGTTAAACTTCTACAATATCGTCTGTGAAACGTCACATCATCATAATGACCCAACCAAACCACGTCAGAAGACTTCGCCAGGATCTTCTCATCTGAATTTCTTTTGTTGCTTACTTATATGAATCCTACTATATTATAGAGGTAGCTTGAAAGATTATATAGATTTTCAATGCAGCGGAGTTCTATTTTTGCTAAGTGTAATTTGAAATATTATGTGGTTTTGTCACGATAATTATACATATGTGCTAAAAACATTAACCTCCTGGGTCAGTCGGGTAAAAATTGCGCTTCTGTTTTCTATTCCTTGGCAAAGAAGTTCTTAACCTTTCTTTTTACTTTCTGTCAATGTGACGTTCAAACAGATCATGTGTAGGCATATAATATTTTATACTATTTATTCAGGATTTTTAATGTATGTATTACATCATGATTATATTTAGTCCAAAGATATTTATTTTGTAAATGAGTAAAAAAAATAAATCGAGTTATAGTGTAGTACAGCCTAGCAATGATTTGCAAACGTTGCCAAAGCCATCTCAAACATTGCAATGAACGTGGCCACGAAGAAAAAGCAGCGTCCCTACAAAATTGTAGTGGTAGTGGCGACTTGGGTTATCAGTGGAGATGTGCAGCTTGTAATAATCCAGTCGGCAAAATGCAAGCAGAAAACACAAAGAGTAAAGTGCTGAATGCAATCCAAAATATTTGTGACAAATTTGAGCTGATAAATAAAATTCAACTACCTAAATTAAACAGCGATTTGATCGAACTCAAATGTGCTCATGACAGATTGCTCAAACAAAACAACGATATATTACAGAAAATAATGAATATTGAATTGGCCATGCAAAATAATTTGGACTTATTAAACTCCTGCACTACAAATAGTTTCTTTATGCAAAAGGTTAATTTTCCGCCCGTAACAACCAATAGAGAAATTAAACATCACACTATTGGTTTATTGGCCGACAGAACAGTTTACAGGCCCAGGAGAAGACCCTATATGTTGAATAAAGTTTTTAATATACTTAACAGGAAACTGCGGAGGAGAAATAAATAGTACAACTCAGCAAAATGCTTTTATTTATAGAGTAGCTCCTTGCGATTTACGCCACCTGTATTCGGTTTTCCTTATACCTATTCTTTTATTAGATAAGAAAAATATATGAGTAACTGATCATCGAAAATACCTCATAAAATCTAAATAATAGCTTCATAAGTTTTTACTTTGATTATTAATGTTTAAATATTTAATTAATATTGCAGGTGACCTTAATGTAAATAATCAAAAATATTATAATTATTCGAGACAATATAAAAATTCTAAAAAAATATAACCTGATACAATGATACAACATCACTGAACCAACCAGAGGTAAATCATGTTAGGTTTTAATACTAAAAACGTAGAAGGATAACAGATATTTGCGGATAAAATCATTCGTTGGTGCTGGCGCAACTCATTTGGCATAACCGGTAGTGCCATAGGCGATTTTCTTTTTCCATGACACAGTTGTTTTCATTGGCTGATTATGCTGATACTTAAAAATAGTATTATAATTTAACAACGAAATTAGGTACGACATTTGAAACCTCGAATGTCAATAGCCGAAACAAAAGCAAACACCAATCTTATCACCTCCCTCAACTCGTTTTCCTTTCGGATGATTCGTCATTTCTTTCATCTGGTTATGGCAGATTCTTTATATATGACTGTACTTGCCCTAACACGAATCTACCTGATTCGTGTTAGGGCAAAAGTACAGTCATCAGAAAACATTTAAAATATATTTATTAGTAACTAAGAATGTAACCGAACTACAGGAAATTAAATCATTTAGTATCTCAGAGTTAATGAGTTAGTTAAAAAGTCCATACCAAATGATAAAATAACACTCACTTTTTATATATTTTAAAGCTCTAAATTTAGCAGTTTAAAATTACCACATCTACCGCAATATCTCTAAATTGTATTCTACAGAAGTTTCTGCGTTAATAAGTTTCATAATAATAGACATTATGTAATCGTCATTTTCAATTGCAATTTCTAGTTCGTCGCTTTGTCTTAGGGCGATTACGTATTTTACTTTTTTGAAAATCATTTAAAAGTTTTAGTAGTCTTGCTAATGTTATTGTGCCTTTCTTTACCCGCTTATTAATTTTAGAGTGCCACCTCTAAAACATTGTTCGTTCTGTAGCGCTCTCAAAACCAAATACACTCTAAATTTCCTTAAAATCTTTTCTAAACCAGAAACGATCAACATACTTTGAAATTTTTTCCATACTCAAACTGTCACTTTCTGCTTAAATATATTCTCAACCTTGCTGTTATTCTCCAAACTGTAATAAGGGAAGCGCTGCTGTTAATCCGACAATACGTTTTTGACCTTTACTTTATTCACAGCCAACAGTTTTTGCTTTTTTTCAAACTGCCCGCTTCCAGTGGTAAAAGCAACCTTTCAGTTGAATTTTGGGGAATGTTTTTGATATTACATTAATTTCTGTCAATTCTAAATCACAATGAAAAGTGCGAGGATTCCAATCTGGCAATTGTGATTTTATTATGTTATAAAATATCAAATATGTATTTTTCTGTTTGTTGGGTAGCAAAGCGAAAATTAATGGGTTCACGTTTGTGGTTTCTATAGTGCTTCCGATATCGCCGTGAATGCTATATAATTGAGCGAAAGGTGGAGGACAGCTTTTAAATGTGGCGTCGCCGTAGTAGAAATGTATTCCACTAATTAATTTTCTGCATTCAGATGAACAGAAAACTAAAATACGGAAGTCCTTGAAATAATAATCTGCCAAAAATAATTTTCAAAATTTCTAGGCGCTTGTACTTCTTCGAAATTATGATAAATAGTTTTTAATACACCCATTGCCTTGTTTCTCATGTCATACAGGGAATGTTGCACACTTGAAAGTCGAGGCAATTGTATGCCCAAAATTGGCAGACCTGTATCTTTAAACGTATTACAACAGGCATCATCATATAATTGAGTTACAGGTTTGTTTGATTGTGCTATTTTTTCTTTCAAAACCGCAAGCTCTCTAGCAATTGCTTTTCTTCCCGCAACACGCTCACATATATATTTTTACTTGATTATTTTTTTATACTAGCTTTTGCGCGACTTCGTCCCCGTGTAATTTTAAACTTCAGCCCCTTAGGGGTTGAATTTCTAAAAATCCTTAGTTAGTGAAAGGAACCCCTGTACCAAATTCAAAGGTTTGGCTGTGCGTTTATATATAAGGCAGTGACTCAGGTTTGCCTTTAATATATAGGGTGGCGCAAAAGTACTGGCACTAAAGAAAATACTTTTATTTTTTTTATATGACATTTTCTGTCATTCTGTTTTTGAAAATTGTGTAGTGAACAAATGTAAAATACACTGAAAATAAACATGGACCGTTTTACTCCCCAAGAACGTGGAATAATTGTGTGAGGGACGCTTTTCCAGGCCGAGTTATCTCTCGTTTTGGCGATTTGCCTTGGCCTGTAAGATCACCCGATCTGACCAGTCCAGACTTCTTTCTTTGGGGTTTTTTGAAATCTCGGGTGTATGTGAACAAGCCACAGACTCTCGCAGCTCTAAAAGAAAACATTCGTCAAGAAATAACGAACATATCGCAGGAAGTGTTACGGCAAGTTATGCAAAATGTCATAAATAGGGCTCAAATGTGTATCAACTCTGGAGGTCACCATTTAAAAGACATCATCTTTAAATCCTAATGGTACGAAATTTAATGGCACAAATATACATTTAAAAAAACCTAAATCTAGTTTTCTAATTTAGAAAAAATGTTATAGCTGAACCAAATAGGGTCTTTACTTTTGCGCCACCCGTTATTATGGGTCGGCTTTACAAAAAAGCATAGCACGAATTTGTAATTTCTGTTGATTGGATCTAATAGAGCTCGCTTAGCTATTCTTCTCTTTAAATGGTACTTAAATGGCATTATTTTAAGTAAGAATTTGGGATAGCTTAGCACGAATTTAGATATGCTGGGTATTGGAATAAATAGAACTCACTTTCCTCTTCATTACGACACCATTTTAAAAGCGCGGAGTCGCGTCGTTGTTAAATTATGAGCAATATATAAGTCAACGGCAGCTATCGACAGCTTACATTTGACTGGTCGACAGCAAAGTGCTGCTGTGCGCACTGTTTGGCAGCAGCATTTTTGCAGTCATTGGTGGGCTGCATCGGTCGACGTGTCAAATTCTGCTGCCAAACAATGTCGACAGCTGCAGCTTGCTCTATCGACAGCTGCAGTTGGCTTTTTCGACAGCTGCAATTCCGCTCGTCTGTTTGGCGCCTTAGATCTAATTACCAAATACTATGCTATTGTTGAGCTTATCTTATATTATTATCTAAATTATAAAAACATGTAATGTTATGTGTTCACGTTTATTGTTTAGTGTGGCTGGACATTTTAATTTTTGGTAGGCAGAACACGTATATCCATGAACCATTTTTCAATTTTTTTAATATATGATACTGATAATCATTATTTAAAACTACTGTGCCGCGTTTATACGGCATGTAGTGTAATTCCGAATCGTTATTAGCATCCATTTCAAAAATATATTTTATATTAAGGTTTATAACGGAAACGGGAGATGCTATTTTACCCATGGCACAACCGGTAGTGTCATGGCAAGAAATTCGCCAACCGGTTGTGCCAAACGAATAATGCCAAAACCAACGAAGGGATAAAATTATATTAACAATAGAGCACGTATCAATATTTTACAATAACAAACACTTGTTGCCTAGCAAAGTACCAATGACAAATATTTACAAAGAAATAAACATACAAGAAGGTATGTATATACTCATCACATACCCTTATATAGAGCTCAACTTCTTCAATCAAGGACCATACAGGGGCTTTGTAAGCATATCTTCCAACTGTAGCTCTGAGGGTACATGCTTCATTGTTAACACATTCTCTCACGAAGAAATGTTTCAACTTAATGTGTTTCGTTCTTTTATGGTACTTATACTATGGATTGTGTGCGAGTTTGATAGCTATTACTTCTGCCTCAGTCGATGAAATCGAAACTGTTGTTTTTTATGGCTTCTCCAGCTTATAGCAGCTCCAGAGTATAAGCACACGAATCCAGATGTAGATCTTCCAGTTGTCTGATTGCCGGCGTGATCTGCATCACTGCATCACATCACATCATACCCGACTTCACAAAAGGAGCCTCCTCCTTTTGTGAAGTCGGGTAACAAATCAGCCCGTTTTTGTATGGTCAGCTAATTATATATATATATATATATATAATAATAATAGCTGATAATAATTTAAACAGAAAATCAATAGCTTTGCAATGTATTTCAACCAGTGTTGCTCCTATAGGGAAAGTTTGTCATAATCACAGACTAAGAGACCCCACCGAGGATACATAATGCGTACATATATCAAAACATTTTACGAAACATAAACCATAAGTATACAAACATATTTCGCAACTGATATACAGGCTAGTCTAAACAGCATTTGTTTAGTTACTTATACCTGAATAAACTCTATGATGTTTATTATTTAGCTTAGGTACTGTGTTTAAAGATTCGATGTATGATTTTTAATGTTCATGTGAATAGTTTCACCCACGATTCTGCAAGAATAGGGAACGTGCATAACAAACAGATCCTAAAAGAAATTCTGACGACCTAAGCATCTAGCTGAAAATACTCATAAGCACGCTTTTGATAGACTTCTTTTAACTTATTAAATATATTAGAACAATTAATCCGTTCTGTCGTGGATTTACATATTTTCTAATTGGAGACAATTTCCGCGATCGCTAAGTTTCACCTCATTATAACAAAGCAACCTTTTATATATATCTTTTATAGAACCTTTTATATATAATGGTAAAAGTTTTAAAGACCATTCTCTATAAAATCAACATACAAATATTTTAATACTGTAATGTTAACTAAAAACCCAACCGTCTAGCAGAATGTATGATCAAAGACCCATTTTCATACATGAGACGTGAAAAGTATTCGAATATACATTTACATCTTTGGAATATTAGATCTTTATTTGTTGAAGACAACGGTTTTTTAATACCGTTTGCCAAAAAATTTCTTGAATTATAAATATCACTTACTACGCGAATTAAATTAACTGTTGCAGCGGAATTATCGAATTGAGGCAAACGCAAAAGAATTGGCAGAATTCAATTGAATTAGCGACAGATTCTGAGAGTTACTATACAGCAAGATTTACTTCCATTTTTTGCTTCTGAAAATATACATGTCTAATTGTTATAATTTGTTGCCAAGTTTAATTCTTCTTTATATTGCAGTGTAAGTAAATTAGTTTCAAATTTGAATTAATTTTTTTCCCCGCTGCGTTTTAGAAATATCTCATTGTCACTTAACAATTTTATTAAATAGCATTAGTCAAACAAAGCATAATACTTTCGGCTATTTAAGACGAAATATGGCGCTATGCTCTCAATTTCTATATTGCAAACCAATAATTTACTCATATTTAAATTTGAGGTAATACCATCAAAAGTGATGTACACGACGGTACATCCGGTTTCTGCGAGAAAATTAAAATATATCTTTAATAAATTTACCTTATGAGACGCCGTGAAGCTCCTTCCGGGAAAATACCCAACTGGTAGTTTCCAGTAACTGTTGATTGCGACCATTAACACAAAATCTTGGTTAGCAACAGGGACTTCGTTTTCGTGCAAATCCATAGCCAATAAGAGTTTCGCCCACGGAGGTTTTGCCTATAAATTCAATATGCTCTAATGCTGTTAAATGCTCATTTCATCAAATGTGAGACTGATATAAAGAGTTTTAGTCTTAGAAACGTCTTTAATAGTATTAAAAGATTCCGACGTGAAACCTGGGGCGCGGTCTACACGCTTGTACCAGTTGCGTAGTGTATTCACATGTGGCAAACATAGCGAAAATTTATCTCTTATGTAATTGTATTCCCGTGGACTATAAAAATGTATTGTAAGAGCAAACCTTTTTAATTCATCATTACAGGCCGATGTTGTATGAAATCCTTTTTTAATCGAATTTGCAACCAGCGTTTGTAAGGTCGAGTTGGTACAAGCAGCAGAAACTTTATTTAGATGGTGTTTAAGACCACCTTGTCTTTTAATTTCCTCAAACAAAGTTTCTATTGTATTAAATTTAGTTTGGACTCGTTTTTTATTTTGAGCTCTAAGATTTTTTATAGTTTTTTGTTTCAGCCGTATTTTTATTAGTAGCCGTATTTTAATTATAACTGAATACAATGATAAAATAAAATATGATATTTAGTTGTATACATTGTAAATAACCATTGTATTCAGTGGCAGAGAAAAAATACTGGCAGACAGCAATAAAGATAAAAAGAACTTGAAATTAGAAAAAACAAACATAGAAAAAATATCTAATACTCCTCCATAATTTAATTCTTCCAAACCCATACTTCTCGCACACATATTGAATTTACTCTATAAGAGGGGTTTCGTGCGTGAGTACATCCGCGACCAATCGTCCGGGTTCCACATACTCCAATCTAACATGCCCACACTCACATAGGTGGTGGCGCACATCAATGTGTTTCGTGCCTTGGTGATACACATGACTCTGCGCAATTGCTGATTGGCTATCACTGTAGATACTCAGTTGCCTCTCTTGATAGTGCTACTGTTTTCTGCTTTTTGCTCTCCCAGCAAATTGCTCCTCCTTTCCACAAAAAAATTAATCCAGTACTTAAATGACTTTCTGTCATAGGATGTAGCATGACTTGCATCTGCATAGCCGTGTAATCCCCTTCTGTCCGTTTTGCTCGTTCCGCAACCGAACCGCAATACTCGTTTCGCTGCTGTCCAGTGCTCCTCAGTAAAACAAGTGTTAATCTGGCTCAGATGGTTCACAGTATAAATAAAAATAACTTTTCTTTTTTTTTCATGTGGAAAATGCGTTATACATACTGATCTGCTACGGGGATACAGAACAGTTATGCGGGACTCACACCCGCTTAAAACCACATAAATGAAATTACCTAAATGAAATGAAAGATTTATTCCTATCCAATACCACGAACGAATACCACTGGTATTACTTTAAAATTTTAATTCTATTCTATTCCAAACGGATATCACTCTTATTATTTTTTTAATTTTATGTCCCAACGAATACCAAAATTTGAATTCGTTACAGTCAGCTCAGTCATCAAATTAAATTTATTTTGTAATATTTTTATGTCATTCAAATATAATGCTAAAACCGCAAAGTAATTTAATATTACTTTTCGAATTAATTTAATTTTCAAGGTATTGAATAAATCGTAAATAAGTCAACTCAATGAGAAAGGGTGAGTTTACTCTATTGTTCCAAAATTCGAAATAACCAATCAAAATCCAGTGTATTGGAACTGGAACACCTAAAATATTGTATTGTCTTGGCACTGAAGTCAATGGAATAATTATGAGATTATCAAAATGGACCTTCCATTTTGATAATCTCATAATTATTATTTATGTATTTTGTACTTTGACTAAGAAAGAAATTGTAGCTACTTGAATTCCTTAGTACATTTCAGTCAGGTGTCGGTGGCGTATTCGTATCATAGTGGCAGTGAATTTTATTTATTAGGTGAGTATTTAAATAACAAGTGTATTTTTGTATAATCTCAGCAACCTGGTCATTTAAAGCCATTCAGAGAGGCAATGTAGCTATCATATCGGGTACCTTTGAGCCGGGAACGATTCGGAGCGGAATTTCAGATTTTTTTACTGATCAAATTACTGTTTTTATTATACAAAAGTTGATTATCTGCGATACTTTCCAATTGTTAGATTATAAGTGAATTACTCATATTTGATATTAATGAGAAAAAAAAACATTAATTTATAACAATGTAGATGATAAAAGACTGATTTTATTTAGAAAATGTTAATTTTCTGTACTTTTTTACAATAGGCTAGATTCCTAAAAAAATATATTTAGTCCGTCAGTTAGTAATTCAAAAAATATTGGACACGTATATTTTCTTTTGTTGATTGATAAACATTATATTTCAGACCTCATCCGAAGACGATTACATAATATTAACTTGCAGCAGCACGAGATGTTGCTGTCTCAGTCACACACTTTTAGAGTCCCTACAAAAAAACGTTTACTCTCTCCCTCCCACCGGTCGTCCGGCGCGCCTTGCGCTCACGCCATTACGAGTATTTGTGTTGTCGAAGTCGCACGTTTCGTTTAAATTTAAATTCCAAATACTCGTTACGTTCGTAATTAAAATATCGTTTGAATCTTCTGTGAGTGTGCGTCATGGGAAAACGTAAAAGATCTGAGAAGAGCGATTATGATCACCTACTTAAAAAAATGAAGAAACTCGAAGAAAAAGTCAAGAAACGACGGTTAAGAACAATTTCTTCCTCTTCCGCGTCCGTGGATGATGAACCCTTGGACGTGAACTTGGATGGAGATAGCCCGCCGGCTGTGACTGATGGCTTTAATGATGCTAGTGTCGTTTTGTCACCGATTCATTCAGGTACGTACTTATGCGTTTACCGTTTATATCGCCATATATGGATAGATGAACTGTACAACCATGTGTGTCGAGTCGGTAAGGACATCCTATATGGATTGTTTTAGTGCCATTTCCACGTATATCGTGTGAAAATTGTTTTTACAACCTATAAGGTTTGTAAATTACCCGAATGTACATCTACCTACGCACTATTTGTGTTATTTACCAGTATCCTAAATGGATTACTTATTGCATTTCAGATTTAAATGGAAATGAACCAGACTTAAACCCCAAAATTCTAGAATTACTAGGTTCTGACCCCTCGATTCAAAATAACTGTGGAGAAAACTTACATAAGGACGTGATTTCTAGATGGAAACACATACTTATCAATGGCTTAGAAAAAGACATTAAGACGGAATTATTGAAAGCCCATCCACCTCCTGAAAATTGCCAAAATTTAAGGGCACCAAAACTTAACGCTAAAATTAAGGCGGCTTTAAATGAAATCAATAATAAAAAAGAATCATTTAACGAAAATAAGCAAAATCAATTGGCAAGTTGCCTGGCTGCTCTCGGAAAAGCGTTGAACTTAGCTTTCGACGGTAACTACCAAGAATTAATAAAACCATTGAGTGACGCAAGGCGACTACTTTGCGATTATCACTTCAGGGGGTCTCAATCGCGTCGCTATGCGATAATTAATACCTTGAATAAGGATATCAGAGAGACCGTCCGAAATACAAAAATTGATGACTTCCTCTTTGGGGCTGATTTGGCAGAACATCTTAAGTCTGCCAAGGCCATTAATAAATCTAGTTCCGAATTACGGATCCCACCGAAACCTCCACAAAAACCAACGCCGCAACGAGGGGCTTTAAACTCGAGGGGGACGCGGGGCGTGGCCTCAGCGACGCGTCAGTACCCACGGAGGCCTACTACGTCGGCGAGGGATCGAGATCGGGATCGGGACCACCAGCGCCAGTCTTCGAGTTCGACCAGGAACAGCAGTCATCGCGGGAGAGCGAGGAAATACTAGCACCTTCATGCAGCTTACAGGTACATAATTCAAATGCGGGAAGGCTACGTTTCTATTATGACGCTTGGCTTAATGCAACTGACTGTCGTGGGTACGAGGCTACAAAATTCCATTTAAGGAAACGCCCGTAAAAACCCGTACACATAATAACACTTCTTTTTCCAAAAAAGAAATTAAAGCTATCGATCAATGCATTTCAGATATGCTAGAAGCTGGTGTCATTTCTAACTGTTTGCCTTGCTCAGATCAGTTTATTTCACCCATGAAATGAAATGAAATGAAATAGAAATGAAATAGAATTTTATTCAAATTTGGATATCATGTATCTCTTTCTGAACGTCATATTATTATTTTTAATATTTGCAAAATCGATAAGCTACTAGCGTTTCGAAACGACCACTGCTGAGAAGAATACGCCGAAAGAAACTCAGTCCAGTATTGGTCCCTACGTGCCTGAAGGGCTACACTTTCACATATTTATAACAAATTGAATTATTTTACATTAAGTAATCACCGATGTACAATTTATTGAATATATTACTTCCATGGAGTTTTATCTGATAAATAGTCATTAATACAATAATAGGCATTTTTAAGCAATTGATTTTTAACAGCAGTCTTAAACTTACCTAATGACAGAGCCAATATTTCTTCAGGAATTCTATTATAGAAGCGTATACTAAGTCCCAAAAATGAATTCATTGTTTTCTGTAATCGCAAAGTTGGTGTCGCTAATTTATTTTTATTTCTCGTATTCCTGTTGTGGATATCACTATTTTTCGCGTAAAGATGAAGATTATTACGAACAAACATAATATTTGCAAATATGTATTGCGCGGGGAATGTAAAAATATTTATATTTTTAAACAATTCTCTAAGAGATTCTCTAGCACCTAGTTTATATATAGATCTGATAGCGCGTTTTTGAAGGACGAATATGGTATTAACTTCTGCTGCGTTACCCCATAGTAATATCCCATACGACATGACACTATGAAAGTAGCTGAAGTATACTATATATATAAACGCGCAGTATCAACGTCAGTCAACTGTCTTATTCTTCTAACAGCGTAAGCAGCAGAACTAAGTTTACCCGCTAAGGATGTGATATGGGCACCCCATTGAAGTCCCGAGTCAACTGTCATCCCAAGAAATACTGTTTTATCTACCAAATCTATCGTTTCGTTTTCGACCACTATGCGTGTTGGTACTTTTGTAACATTCGGTAAACAAAATTTAATACACTTCGTCTTTTTAGCGTTCAACAGCAAATTGTTTGCTGTAAACCACTCTAATACTTGAGCTAATGTACTATTGACCTCGTCAAAATTGTCTGTTGTCCTATCAACAGGGAAAATAAGAGAAGTATCATCGGCAAATAGTACAGCTTTACATGTGTGAACATAGTATGGCAGATCATTAATATATATAAGAAACAACAAGGGGCCTAGTATAGAGCCCTGGGGTACGCCCATCTTAACAGATGATCCCGAGGATTGAACCCTATCAACGCTAACTTTTAGAATTCGGCTACTCAAATAAGATTTGATTAATGCAATAGATTTACCTTTAATCCCATAGTGTTCCAATTTGGACAGCAGGGTATCGTGGTCTACACAATCAAATGCTTTGGAGAGATCACAAAAAACACCAATAGCATTTTGTTTTCTCTCCCAAGCACAATATATATGTTTTAAAAGCGCAACACCCGCATCCGTAGTTGATCGACCCTTCGTAAATCCGTATTGTTCACTATGAAATAGACCATTTAGATAAAAAAAAGAAAGTAACTGATTAAAAATTAACTTTTCAAATATTTTACTTAACGCTGGCAGAATAGAAATTGGACGGTAATTTGTTGGATCATTTTTATCACCCGATTTGTACAACGGTTATACCGTTGTACAAATCGGGCGATAAAAATGATTTACTTAATTTCATTAGATCAGGAAAAGTCCCTGTATCTACACATTTATTAAAAATAGACGCTAAATAAGGAGCAATTATTTCTATAATATTACTTATGACTGATACTGAGATGTCCCACAGGTCTCCAGTTTTTTTATTATTCAAAGTCTTGAACGTATCAATGATTTTTTGAGGGGTTACATGTTCAAATATTAGAAGACTGTTACATTCCGGTATACAACTAGTTAATAACTTTTTAGATTCCACAGATGATGAAAGTAAGGAGGCAGTAGTATTCACGGGAATATTTGTAAAGAAGTCTTCAAAATATTGAGTAATCTCCTCGCTAGTACTGAGGACCTTATTATCTATTTTTAATTCAATTGGAATGGCGCGTTTTTTCGTTTTTCCTGTTTCTGTATTAATAATTTTCCACGTTGTTTTTACTTTGTCACTAGAATTTAAAATAGTCTGTCTGGTATATAAAGAGTTCGCACACGCACATACCCTTTTAAAAATTTTTGAATAATTTCTAACAAATTTAACAAAATCAGGATTCTGATTATAGGCTTTCATGGCTAGTAATTCATATAATCTATTTCTACTGACGTAAATACCTGGAGTAGCCCATTCACTAAACCTTTTACGATTACGTTTAATGTTTGTTTTAATTTTAAACGTTTGTTAAATTCCGATTCAATAACATTAAACATTTTGTTATACAGTATATCTGGATCATCCCTAGTTTCCTCAATAAGGGGCATTATTTTTGATAAATTATCTTTAAAAACTTTGATTTTGTCTTTTGTAATAGATCTAAAGGTGATCTGTTGTAATCCATATTCACTGTACCCAAACCAAATGGAAAACATCGCTTTATACTAAATTTAAAACAATTAAACAAATTTGTAGTAACTAATCATTTTAAGTTGGAAGATCACCGTACTGCCATTAAACTACTGAATTACGACTACTATATGGCAACCTTAGATTTGCAAGATGCATATTTTTTAATTTCTATCGATAATTGCCATAGAAAACTGTTAAGATTTGTTTGAAACGGTAAATTGTATGAATTTAACGTACTTCCGTTTGGTTTATGTACAGCTCCGTACGTTTTTACTTAATTACTGAAACCAGTAACTTGACATTTGCGTTCACTGGGTTTGATTTCAGTCAATTACCTTGATGATTTTTGTTGTGTTGGTAGTACATACGCCGAATGTTTTAGTAATGTACAAACAATAAAAAACTATCTTATGTCATTAGGGTTTGTCATTAACATACACAAAAAAGTCAAATGATACCTTGCAAGGTTTGCAAATTCTTGGGATTTAATTTTGACACACGCGACATGGTTATCTACCTACCTAATGAAAAGAAGTTACGTATAAAACAACAATCACAAAAATATTTAAAAACAAAGAAATGTTCTATTAGGGCATTTGCTCAATTCATTGGCCTATTAACTTCTGCGTGTCCAGCAGTACAATACGGATGGTTGTATACAAAATTATTTGAACGTGAAAAGTTTCTGGCATTAAATTATTTCGATAACTACAATAAACAAATGAAATTAACATCAGTAGTTAATCATGATTTAGAATGGTGGGTTGCCAATATAATGTCCTCTTTTTTTCCAATACGTAACAACAGCTACGTAATGGAAATATATACTGATGCTTCCCTCACAGGATGGGGAGCAGTTTGTGATAGTAACTGGAATCAGTCTGACTGTTCACTTCATATTAATATTTTAGAGCTCAAAGCTGCATTCCATGGCTTAAAGATATTGGCTTCGCATTTATCAAACTGTGAGATACTACTAAGGATAGATAACACCACAGCATTATGTTACATAAATCGCATGGGCGGGACACAACACAGGCATTTGAATGAGGTTGCTCGTCAAATCTGGCAGTGGTGCGAATCGCGTAATATCTTTATTTTTGCTAGTTATGTAAATTATTCTGATAACCTCGCTGATCATGCATCCCGCTTATTAAATATAGATACGGAATAGGAGCTTGCAGACTATGCTTTTGTTCAGATTGAAAATTCTTTAGGCATACCAGAATTTGATTTTTTTGCTACAGTACAAAATTATAAGTGTGCTAGATACGCTTCTTGGAAATTAGACCCGGATGCAGAAGTGATAGACGCTTTCACATTCAATTGGTCTGATTTATATTTTTATGTATTTCCACCCTTTTGTCTCATTCCAAAAGTATTGCAAAAAATTATGTCTGACAAGGCTGAAGGGATTTTGGTTATCCCCAAATGGCCTTCACAACCATGGTATCCCTTATGGTGTAAATTAGTAGTTTCTCGAAAGATTATCTTTCAACCAAGTAAAGACCTACTCTTTTCTCCTTTCAGCGAGTGCCACCCACTACATGCGAGCCTTACCCTGGTGGCAGCGAAGTTATCAGGGAAGCTATGTTAAGACAAGGTACCCCAGAAGGCTCCTTACATATAATTATGGCTTCTTTCTCTTTAAATACAATCAATCAGTATAATTCTAGTTTGAAAGCCTGGTGGCTATTTTCTAGAAGTCATTCGATTGACTTTTTTAATGCCTCAGTAAGAGATGTGATTGCATTCCTAACAGAAAGCTTTGAATCGGGTATAGGCTACAGCTTACTCAATACTCACCGCTCCGCTCTCTCTTTAATTTTAGGCAAACAAGTAACTATGGATGATTACATTAACAGATTTTTAAAGGGAGTCTTTAGATTGAGGCCCCCTGTCCCAAAATATGATATCACTTGGGATCCGATCATTGTATTAAACTATCTAGAAACACTTTATCCATATGACTCATTAGATTTAACGAATTTATCCATTAAAACAGTGACCTTATTAGCTTTAGCCACTGCCCAAAGAATGCAAACTTTGAGCTTGATTAATATTCATAATATAATCATTCAAAACAATATAATAATGATTAAAATAAATGATCTCATTAAAACATCAAGACCCGGTTTTGGCTCACCACTATTGTAACTTCCATATATTCGGGAAAACCCAAAAATATGCCCTGCGTTAGCTATACAGTCGTACATCGACAAAACAAAAGCATTGCGCGGTGAGCGAGCCGAGCCCTACTTATTTATTAGTACTAGGAAACCACATAAAAAAGTGGGTTCTCAAACCCTAAGTCACTGGGTAAAAAAGGCCTTACAGGCAAGTGGCTTAGATATAAGTATTTTTGGTGCTCATAGCACACGTCATGCCTCCACATCGGCTGCTCATAGTGCAGGTGTTAACTTAGAGGTAATACGCAAGGCAGCTGGTTGGAGTAATAATTGTAACGTATTTGTTAAGTATTACAAAAAATACTTATTAGTAGAAGATACAGATTTTGTTAACGCAGTTTTTCAAACATAAATAATATACATACCCGAATATGTCTATATTACTTTCGATTATTATCCTGAAACTATATCATTTATTGTATGAATGATTTAATTCACTAAGTAATAATAAATGAAGTTAGTCGGGTTCTATTTTTGTTTCACATTTCTATATTGTTTTATATTTTGCTGATTATATTTCTTGTTCAAGAATAAATCATTATTTCCATTTATTTTTTAATTAATACGTTCTCTAAACATCTGCAAGTTAATATTATGTAATCGTCTTCGGATGAGGTCTGAAATATAATTAGGAATTAAACGAACTTACCTAGTGACGTTTGATTCCAATTATATGAAGACCGAAGACGATTACTCCAGTCCCTCCCATCCCTTTATACCCCTTAAAAAATAAATAGAAATACTTTGTAAAATCTCTAAAAAATGGCGTGAGCGCAAGGCGCGCCGGACGACCGGTGGGAGGGAGAGAGTAAACGTTTTTTTTGTAGGGACTCTAAAAGTGTGTGACTGAGACAGCAACATCTCGTGCTGCTGCAAGTTAATATTATGTAATCGTCTTCGGTCTTCATATAATTGGAATCGAACGTGACTAGGTAAGTTCGTTTAATTCCTAATTATAAAGATATAGCCCTTTGACATTCCGTGTGACGTCATAGTTTACAGCTACACTTTTTAGCAAACTTTGACGTCACAAGCCCCCACTCATGAACTTTGACGCGCTTTATCTTTTCCATTTATTGCTAATTGAGAAAAGAAAAAAAAAACGTGTCCAATATTTGTTTATCTAACTGACGGACTAATTGTAATGTTATTATTTTGACCCAGGAAACTAGCCTATTGTTGGATTATTAGTTAATTATTCATATTTTATATTTCTAAAAAAACATTGAACCATTACTATGTAGGTTATGAACGACTGATTTTATTAAAAAACGTTGATTTTCTGTGATATTTTGCAATTGTTACATTATAAGTGAATTACTCATATTTGACGTTACTAAAAAAAAAGATTGATTTGATACTACAATGTAAGTGTCGAACGACTGATTTTATTTCAAAAACGTGGATTTTCTTTGTTTTTTTACAATTGTTAGATTATTACTATTAGTTAATTATTCATATTCTATATTTCTTAAAAAAACATTGAGTCATTATTATAAAGGTGATGAACGAGTGCTTTTAATATAAAAAAGTTAATTTTATGTCATATTATATTATTATCAGATAGTAAGCAAATTGTTCTTATTTTATATTTTTGAAAATTGTAATAATTAATATTATTATAACTATACGTATAATTGAACTAGTCGTGTGCTAACTAAAATTGTTTATTAATATCTTACACATATTTTAGCAAATAAAAATGTTGTAATCACATACATAGCATTTTTACTGACTGTACCTTTGAACTTGTTTTGGTATTGGTTTAAACAGTGGTATCCGTTGGGAATAGAAAATTATTAAAAATTTAAAGTAATACCAATGGTATTCGTTCGTGGTATTGGATAGGAATGAATCAAATGAAATAGAATGTTACCTATTTAAATTTGGATGTCTGCTGAGAAGAATACGCCGAAAGAAACTCAGTCCAATAATGGTCCCTACGTGCCTGAAGGGCTACGCTTTCACATATTTATAACAAATTGAATTATTTTACATTAATTACTGATGTATATCGATTAATAATTTATTGAATGTATTACTTCCATGGAATTTTATCTGTTAGATAGATATTAATACAATAGAAGGCATTTTTAGTAATTGATTTTTAACAGGAGTATTAAACTTACGTAATGGCAGAGCCAATATTTCTACAGGAATTCTATTATAGAAACGTATACTAAGTCCCAAAAATGAATTCATTGTTTCCTGTAATCACAAAAATGATGTGTCTACACCATAGAGATAAGATAATCCTGACCATGTCTACACCAACGGGATCACCTTCCTGGCGGACTGATGAGTAATGCAGATAATTAGATCTGGATATGTTCTACTAAATTATGCTGAAAACAGAATTTGTTCCGTATTAAAAACGGAAATATAAACTTTTGTAACTTACCTCCAGCCAGCGAGATTTTTACCAAAAATAAGTCCGATGAACTTTAAATTGGTATTAACTTTTAGATCTGTAATTCTTATGTTCACTAATAAAAAAAACCATTCTTCTAACGTCCTTACTTCAGCCACAATCAAGCTGCAATAAAACTTCCAGCCAGCGGACTTTGCCTCATAAGGCCATTATTTTTGTAACTTTTACACTAAATTAAGTAATAAAATGTTAACTATTTACGACTAGAATTATACTTATGACTAGAATTAGAATTATCTTATTACCTATTCGTACATCTTTGTCTTAAAATTAAAAGTACATATACAATGTGAAAGCTATTATGTAGTAGAATACAAAATAATCTCACTACTTTGCTTTATACTAATTGACCGAGCGAGCGAAGCGACCGAGGTCTTCAATTCAAGTTGGGGCGAAAAGACATTTTTTGTATGTATGTATGTATGTTTGTTCCACGATAACTTTAGAACCAATGCTCCAATTAAGATGAAATTTAGAGTGTATATAGGTCTTACAAATATAATTTTCAAGTTCGTTGGGCATCAAAATCAGTTCAGCAGTTTACGAGATATTTAAATAAATGTTAAAAAATTTTGAGAAATGTAAATTGAAATGACGTTTAGGCTGAATATGTTACAAGATGGCGCTGAAATAAATTTTAATTTTGAAGGTTACCACCGCTGCCGCTAGGTGGCGGTATTTCGTTGGAGCCTGAAAATTTAGAATGTATATAGGTCGTATAAATACAATTTTCAAGTTCGTTGGGCGTCAAATTCGGTTCAGCAGTTTACGAGATATTTAAATAAATCTTAAAGAATTTCGAGAAATGAAAATTGAAAATGACGTTTAGGCTGGATATGTTACAAGATTTCAGCGCCATCATTCTTTAATTTTGAAGGTTATTACAGCCGCCGCTAGGTAGCAGCGGCGGGCATAGAAGCCTGCTTTGTCCATGCTTTGTGTATTCAATTTAAATTTATTAACAAAAAATGAACAATTATGAACTAGAACGGTACTTTCTCCTCTATAATAGGTGTCGCTAATTAATTTTTGGTATTGTTGTTGTGGATATCACTATTTTTAGTGTAAAGATGAAGATTAGGTATTACGAATTAAATATAATATTTGCAAATATGTATTGTGCGGGGAATTACAAAATATTTATATTTTTAAAGTCTCTAAGAGATTCTCTAGCACCTAGTTTATATATAGATCTGATAGCGCGTTTTTGAAGGACGAATATGGTGTTAACTTCTGCTGCGTTACCCCATAGTAATATCCTACACGACATGACACTATGAAAGTAGCTGAAGTATACCAAACGCGCAGTATCAACGTCAGTCAGCTGTCTTATTCGTCTAACGGCGTAAGCAGCAGAACTAAGTTTACCCGCTAAGGATGTGATGTATGGGCACCCCATTAAAGTCCCGAGTCAACTGTCATCCCAAAATATACTGTTATAACTACCAAATCTATCGTTTCATTTTCGACCCCTGTGCGTAATAAGCTATGTCAGGACATTAGAGAATCAATTAGGTTTTGGTATGGGGTGCCAACATTTGCTATATGTATGAGTTGGTCCTGGCTTTTCAAGTTTCTGCCCAGGTACAGTTGACGTTGATGCAACCTTGCAGTCAACCATACCAAAGCTTTTAAAAATCTTATCAACATAGCCCTCTTGGTCGATTTTGATAGCACGCTCGCTTTGGGTTATACGAATTCCTAGAAGAATTTTCGCACGACCTAGATCCTCCAGCTCGAATTTGTTCATTAGATCTCGTTATAGCGAGCAAACGCTCGCTCTACGGTTTATAGTTCAAAAGGTTTAAATAAATTAGTGACTCAAATAATTATTAGGTTTAGCTACTTTCAGATAATCACTGAGTAAAGACTTTTTCGTACCTATTCAATTAAACAATAAATTTGATTTATTTAGTGTGCAAATGCAATTAAATGTAGGTATTACCGGCAGGTACCTAATCCTTTTGAATATTTTGTTCGAAAAATGTGATTCATAGTTATATGTAGGTACCCATAAAACATGCGTATTGCACTCGTACCTATGATGCGTTTTTATTTTCAACGCCTTCGTGTTTTAACTACTCAATTAGGCCCTCGCGAAATTTTGCATACTTCGCCCAGGAACATATAGAAGTCTAACTGTAAGGATGAAAATGACATGGGTACATTTCATCCAGAAATATGCATAGTTACAGCCGGATCCATATACCAGCAAGTACGATCGGCAGTTCTAAAGGTTCTGTTAAACAAGCGATATGTGGTCAATTTTTCTGAATTTCTTAAAATGTTATATTAAAATGTAAGAGCTGGGCTCTTATCGATGGAGCTTTTTCATTCCTCTCTTTCTTCCGTCTTTCCTTTCCTTCACTTCTTTATAAGAAGTATAACCCCTATTTTTGTCTTAAGTACTAAGGACCCATCAGCTCATTTAATAAGGGATCTACGGACCACAATAATTCATTTTGGGACGTTGAGGCGCTCTATCCCTCAACCTTTCGGTATTTGAGGGGGTGAACTGCGCGGGGTACGGTGCGCGAAACTCCGCCTACTGTACGGTGCCCGCGCTCGTGCGACGTCAGATGTCAGACGGACAAGAGCGAATATTAGTTAATTTACAATCTGGTTCCGCACAAAGTTCGCGAGAATCAGTGTCCTTTTATTTCAACTTATATATTTATAGGTAAATTATTATACGTACTTACACTATTTATATTATTATATTCGGTACAAACATACACAAATACATTTTTTTCTCTTAGTACTTAGTGTTACTCTTCCACGCTGGTCTCGGAGAAAAGAAAAAACGTAGAATGTACCAGCTGCTTCTCTTCCCGCGCAGATCGTAAAAGCCGATCGAGGGAACGGCTAGCAACCCATCACTATTTTGAATCTGTTTTCCACCTAATGCCCATCATGCTAAACGTGACCTACGGGTTTTAAGGACCTAGGCTCTGTCTACCCCGCAAGGGAAAAAGACGTGATACTATGTATGTATGCATTAGTAGTTTGTTAGATTCGGAATATCAATTGGCTGGATGGACCGGCCCGCGCCTGCCGCTGCTACGCAGAGTTGCTTCCAGCGTAATGGCGACCGCTCCGGCCGTGAGCGCTAAGATACCACGATGCAACCAACAGCGTGGGCTTATGGATTCCGAATTCTATAAACTAACGAAAGAGGGCGTTTTGGGATTTAGAATAAAATCCTTGTAACTGCTGAATTTCGTGTACTTTCTTGATTTAGAAAAATACAATAATAATATATACATATAATTCAAATCACGTCTTTGATAAAAAAAATTAAAAAATTACGTAAAAACTAACAACAAACACACATTATGACAACAACACAGGTTGCTTTTGATGCAATGTGATCTTTACTAATGGATCACATTGCATCAAAAGTAAGCTGTCTACTACAGCAAGGTAACGAGTAATTCGGAGACAATTGTCTTTTCTTACGATCAGGTGATAGTAAGAAATTTTCTTTGTCTTCACTTGAAGAAGATAATGATGGTTCATAAATTGATATTCTTTTCAAACCCTTTTGTTCTTCAGCAGGCCTACTTGATGATTCTGTTAGTGTGTCTCTTAGTGGCATGCCTGGAAATGCCTGGAATCACGGACAGAAGCTAGTATATTATAATTATATGTATAATTAATTTTATTTATAATTTTAACAACATACATGATACATACCTATTTTGTTCTTCAACAGTTCCTCTATCATTTATTGTGATTGGATCAACTGTAGCCAGAAGTGCTAGTCGTGTTGAAAAATTTTCACTTTGTCTATTCCTGGGTAGTCTGTAAAGTAATTTAATTGATTAGAAAAATTAAAAGCCTATTAAACTTTATAGAAAACTAACTATCCCGCACAACTTCTTCTGCTTTAGGAACGTTTAAAAATAAATAAATTTCGAAATGTTTTTTTCACTTTTTTGTAAACCAAATACACAATTCCACCATACATCATTTTGTTATATCTCAAAGGGCTTAGCCAGCGCTTTCGTTGAAAGCTACCAGACAACTTTTTTTGCAACAGCTCTAAAAAAATTGTTAATATATACAAAAACGTATATATTAACGATTTTACTTAACAACTTAACACATTATTTAATAAATCCTTCCTAAAACCATTGGTGAAAACAGCACGAAAACCGGTGCAGTAGTGTTTGAGTTTATTGTGAACAGGCAGACAGACAGACAGACGTAGCGTAGAACTTTTTTTATAATATATGTAGTGAAGTGAAGTGTAGATTATATAGGTAGCTACCAGATATTTCTATTTTACGGTATTAGAACTAGACTTTGATATTCTACGATTTTGTATTTGTAGAGTTCGTTTGCATAGTACAAACTATTACTTGTTATCATTTGAAACGAACGCGGTGGCATGGCGGGCGGAGGCCGGTGGTGCAGTGCCATAATAGTCCCAAGCCATTTGTTGTATCGCGACATCTTAGCGCTCACGGTTGGAGCGGTCGCTACTATTATAAATTTCTACTAACTTATAGGTAAGATTATAAACATACATACTTGTATTTTTGTAACGAATAAACCCAAAAGCTATTGGACCGGAACAATTCCTTCACCATTATTATTTCTTTATTTATTATTACTATTAGTAAAAAAAATTGAATGTTATTAATGTTGTACTATGTGCATGTTTGTAAGTAACATACGCTAGTTACCTAAGTAACATACTCTTCTATGCTGGTCTGGGAGAAAAGAAAAAAAACATAGAATGTGCCAGCTGCTTCTTTTCCCGCGCAGATCGTAAAAGCCGATCGAGGGATTGGGCTGAAATCTGGGAATCATGGCGATGCGGCTAGAAACCCATCACTATTTATATTCCGTTTTCCATCTACACGCCCTCCAACATGCTAAGTGTAGGCTCTGTTTACCCCGTAAGGGAAAAAACGTGATACTATGTATGTTTACGCTAGTTATATAATGCTCACCTATGTAAGTACTAAATTATGTAGTTATTTGTGCACTGAGCAACAAATAGAATTCTTGGTAGGTAGGTATCTACCTAATACAACATGTATTTCGTAGGTACATAACATACTTACATTGCAATTTGTACCGTACCAAACCGTTGAAACCTAAATTATTAGAATTCTTTATATATGTAGGTATTGTAGGTATATTCAATAATAAAAAAAAATGTTTACAGGTACTTACTGAGATACTATGTTCCTCTTGTTCTTGTTCCGTCTTTTCCTCGTAAAATATCGTCGAATTGCTTTATTATTTTTATTACCCATTTTAGACACAAAAACAGTAACAATAAACACAAAGTCACAAACATACAGTGTCCAATGTCACAAAAATAATAAACCTAAAAGTGTCAATATACCTATCACCAAAACTAACCTAAAAAGTGTCAATTATCACTAAACTAAAAACTTATATTATGTCCATCACATAATCCAACGAGTGTCAATTCACACAAACAATTTAGACTTTAAAAAATAATATCGATAGGTGGGTAATACAGGTAAACGTGAAAATTAACTGATCGTCAAGCAGCGAGACGTGACCTACTTCATCAACAGCTCGTCGCAGACTGGCTTTGGACCAGAGAATCGCGCAATATAGTACGTACATGTAATGAAATAAGGTTGAAAGTGGCGTTACCGGTTGGCCTTACTCCGGTCTCAGTTCAAACCCGGGTCGCCGTTTCGGTTGTTATATTTCAGTTTTAATTTAATTATTCAATAATTATAACCAAATATTGTATTTTTTTTAGGTATCCATCTCGATCATTAAGTTATACTTTTTATAGACGTAAAAAAGTTGGTAGTTGTCGCTGAAAATATCGAGTAATTCGCGACGAAACTTTTTCTGGATATAGCTGTTTTGCTATTTTATTTTGCTAGTTTTTAAATAACTTTTTGGAAATATTTTGACGTATCCATTTATTTCGATCTTTTAACTGTACATTATATTTTTTTCATGCTATTATTCCATGACAAATATGGGTAACTGCGCGACGAAAAAATAGACGTTTTACGGTATTCCTCTGATACACAGCGCCTTAAGTCAGGCTTGCTTTTTGCCCGCGGCTCCGCCCGCGTTTGTTCCGATCCCTCGGGAACAGTAGAATTTCCCGGAATGAAAGGTACCCTATGTCAAAGACAATATAATATGTCCTTCCCCGGTTCTCAAATTACCTCCATACCAAAAATCATCCAAATTGGTTCAATGTTTGAAGCGTGAAAAGAGGGCAAACAGACGGACAGAATTACTTTTGCATTTATAATATTAGTATGGAAGTATGGTCTATATTAATATCCATGGATTTTAAATATAGACCCGTATAACATTTTTGGACTACGAAAAGGTCTATGAGTCGATCGAAACAGGCCGTGCTTCAGTCACTGAGGTGCCGCATATACCATCGGTATGTTGTGTTTATACAGAAATGCCATGTCTCTTACTGCAGAGGGGTCCATATTCGAATGCATAAAATTAAAAAGCATACATTAACGTCGCATAACAGTTTTTGGCATTATCATCATATCGCTTAACATTCATCCTTAGGTACTAATATCCTTATCCTTACTAATATTATAAATGCGAAAGTGAGTTTGTTTGTTTGTTTGTAACGCTTTCACGCCGTAACTACTGAACCGATCATCATGAAATTTTGCATACACGTTCTCTGGAGTACGGAAAAGGACATAAGCTACCTTTTATCCCAGGAAAAAGAACTATTCCCGAGGGATCGACATTGACGCGGGCGGAGCCGCGGGCGAAAGCTAGTTATGAATAAATTATTTAGCAAGAAGAATTTTTTTATACATAATGAATTTTATCGTAATAATATATCGGCATACATACTTTGTGCATCAAAGTTTTACAATTATGATAAATTATCATAACATTTTTTGGCATTTCAACTTAAGTCATACTATTACAAATCATAAAATGTAATGGCATAATGTGAAAAAATATAATATTTAAGAGACTATAGTTATTTTGTAGTAAAGAAACTTTGCTTTAACTAAAGGTATCAGAATGTGTAAATGCGGTACATGATTAATTATTGCATTGTTATTTATAAGTGTCATCACAGTAAACCCTTGATCAAAACATGGGAGCATAACTCCCACATTAAATTGAACATTCTGTCCTTCACATAAGGTTGTATACCTATATTAGTATATACCTACGATGCCTGATTAAGGGTATGTAATGAATGACGCGGGTTTAAATAAAATTATATATTTTGTATCTGGCAAAACACATTGCTTTTTGTGTGTAGCTATTTATGTTGTGCGGCTTTGGGTGGCCCGAGGGCCACCCCGCCGCAACCTAAACTTAACTATAGCGCTCCGTTACAAGATTTATTTTCCTTTTTTTTTTTGCAGATGACTTTATTCTGTTCAGATTTGCTGCATTTATTATTATGGATGAGTCTATTATTGCTTTTCGCGTGTAGGTAGATATTTATATTGTGCGGCTTGGGGTGGCCCAAGAGCCAACCCACCGCAACCTAAACCTAACTATAGCGCTCTGTCCCAAGATTTTGTTTTCCTTTATTTGCTTTTACAGATGATGATAAATCGACTTTGTTCAGACTTGCTGCATTTTTATTAAGTATTATGGATAAGTCTATTACGACTTTTGTATTTTATACTAGAAAATCTTTAGGTATAAAACATTTATGCCCTTTAGTTTTATGATAATTAGAATTATAATAAGAATCATTAAAGTAAATTAAGGTTATGCCTATGACGCCATTTTGCCAGAAGAACACTTTGCTTTTCATAATTTATGCGTAACAACTATATGCCATCCCCGTTATGCCAAAATACATTATAATAAAAAGTTTATGGATTCGAAGAGGTACCTACTGCAGAGAGGGGTCAGACAGAGAGCAATTTCTCCGAAACTGCTCACCGGTACTCTGACAGATGCCTTCAAGCTTCTGGAATGGAAAGAATTTGACATCAACGTCAATGGCGAGAATATCACTTACCTACTTATCTTCGGTTTGCCGACGATATCGTAGTCACGGCGGAATAGCCGGAGGACTCAAGTAACATGCTTATTAACCTCAACAGAGTTTCAGAGCAGGTGAGCCTTAAACATGGATCTAAGAATGGCCTTAAAATGAACATGGACAAAACGAAAATTATGTCAAATGTCCATGTTGCGCCGTCAGCGACTTATGTTGGGATGCTTAACAGTTGTAGATCCATATGTATGAATACCTGGGACATTGATCCAGGCAGGCGACTTACGAAAGGTATATATACCTAATACAGCACACTTGGTCGGGACAGTCGGTCAGGGTCGGCCTCGACGAACGTATCGTGACCAAATTCAAAGCGTTCTTGCAAAAGGAGAGTAATGAGTACTCAAAACCGGCAAACATGCATGAAAAGGGTGATGGATGTAGATGAAGCGATTCTGATAGTTCAACTTTTTGCAATAAGAATTCAGCTTTTAGGTCCTGAAGGATATGTAGGGATTGCAAAATCCGGATATTTTTCAAATCCGGATTTTAAGATTATCGTTGCTTAAAAATCCGGATAGTCCGAATTTTTCGAAGCTTTAATTTTATTTTGTATCATTTCTAGTTTAGCTTATTTAAAATTCACAATTCGCTAACATTTACGATAAAGTTGAAAAGAACACGAAACAAAGTAAAATATTTAGTTATCACATGAAAAATCAGTCGAATTTGAGGTCTTAAAATAACCGCTGAACTACTATGTACTTAAAGTATAAAAGTTTTAAATAGGACCTGTATAGTCAGATTGTAAAATTCACGTTTTACATTGTTAATTAAATTCACATTATAAAACTTAAACAAAAATCACGTTTTGTAAGTCATATTCATGACGCGATATTCGCAACATGTAAAGTACAATAAATTTTTTAAGTATATAGTATTAATATTTTTAAACGAAAAACCTTGTATTTTAAATATTGATACATTACGTATATACACAATGAAAAATTAAAATAAATAGCTATCTACCTAACCGTAGATAACAATTAAGATTTGATTATTTTCATGAAGCGGTATTTTAAAAACATATGTATAAGCGTGGTCTTAATTTATTCTAGAATATTCCTTCCGTAGAAACGGCTCTTTCACCCATTTTTAAATTTCTCCACAACCTTTTTCAATAAGTGCCATTTGTATTAATGCAGGTAAATCAGCCCTGCTGCCTGAAGTCGACGACTGCTGCTGTAGAGTAGAGCACTCCTAGTTTTGACAATAGAATTTTGGCGATCAAGTTGTTCCTTAAAGCTAAGTACGAGTAGGTTAAGGTCAGATTTGCACACGGTTTCCGAACTAGAGTCTAAGGGGTTTGGTGACGATACCGCGGCCTGTTAGACCAATATCGATTAATGCTTTTTGTACACTTGAATTCAGCTTTGAGATACGTTCCATCATTGTAACTAGACTATACCATCGCGTTTTACAGTCCAAAACAAGACCTAACTCTTTGCCGAATTCTGCTAGCAGATATTTCTGAAGCATGTCATTCATAGCCAGTGAATTTTTAACAGTCTTCACCAACGCCCGGACTTTCTTTATAATGTTTTAAAAATCATCGTTTGACTGTCCGTGTAGTCTAGTGTTTTCAATCAAAAATCCCATAAGTATAATAGCCTAAATTTTTTTTGCGAATTGTGTGCTGGTTGAAAATCGTCAATAAAAACAATAAAAAAGATGGTGCTTAATTAAAAACTATCAATTAAGATGATATACAGTACTTAAAACAAAAATTCGAAATATTTATAAAAAGTTTAAAAATCCGGTTCAGTCCATTTTTCAGTGTTTTTCGGATTTCGAAGTATCCGGATTGCAATCTCTAAGGATATGTATGTATGTTGTTATATAATAACTATAACTTGCAAGGCGTGTGCAATTTAGTTGTATTTGGGGTTACTTTACAATTTCACCGGGTCGAAACCGGGCCCCAGACCCTAGGTCTAAAACCATCTCAGGTAAGTATACAACCGGAAACGGGCCATTCTCAAAAAGTGACTTAAAATGATTTAGAAAAAAATGTTTTTGATATATCCAAATAGGTCCCCAACGAAAGATTCCATATCCTACAATGTATCCATATTACAGGCATAGCTATTTTACGGTAGTTATCGCGAAAAAAAAAAGGAAAAAAAATAATTCAACTCCATGGCGGTGACACTGAGCCATGGTAGTGACACATTTTATACAATTTTAATGAAGTAATGGTTTATTTCATGATATTTTTATTTATTTAGTCATTCTTTCAACACTAACACTAACATCTTGTTTGGTTAGTTAACTTTATAAGAGAACACAAATCAACTCATTATTTAGTTCCTTATAGGTATCAGGTAGCAAGATCAATATATTATTATTTTTTTAGCCTGTTATTGCGTCCTACTGCTTGGCAAAAGCCTCCTCTTCTTGGAGCGTAGCTCAGTGTTCATTTCTCCACTGATCCCTTTCTAACGCAGGCTACGTTAGATAGGGATCAGTGGAGAAAGGAATCGGGTTCCTTGTTTACTACGGAATCCTAAAAAAGGCTATAATGATGGTTGTATAGATAATGGTATGGAAGCCTTCGTGGGCGAGTCCGACTCGCACTTAGCCGATTTTTTTACACAAATATAACACTAATATAACATTATCATAATACATATCACTTCAGTCTGCGTAGGTACCTCCCTAACCTTTACCTACCGTGGTGATCAATTAAGCAAGTACATGTGTATCGTGGTGGCGTCTAGCAGATGTGTGCGTAACCCCAACAGGAAAGTACCTCGTAAAGTAATATGAGTAGGACAAATAATTAGTTCCCAATATACTGTAAATGGATAAACAACATTCCTGCTGAGGTAACATTACTCCAGCAGGAAGATTCTAAACGAGTAATCGGAGCGAGAAAAAGTATGCATGGGCAGATAGCTCATATTTGTGCTGGAATATGGGCCGAAAATATAATTTGTGCCTATTCAGGTTTTCAAGATATTGAGTTTCCTGCTGGAGTAACATTTTGCAAAATCGTGGATCTAGACAACCATGACATGTGCGCTTGTAAAATAAATATACACGTAAAGCTCTTGATTTGTGCTACTTTGTACCTAACAAGATTTAAAAAAATGTTAATAATTAAATAGTAATCACGCCATTTTAAAATGTGCCAAAAAATCCTGCGCCTAAACGAAAATATCTATCAATTCACTGAAACCTCTATTTGATGCTTCTCGACACTCATAATAATTATAAAAATATTCAAAAGGGTACTTACATGCGTTATTAAGTAATGTTACTGAAAGTCAACATAATGGTATCACAACTTTGACGTCAAAATACGAAAAAAGGGCTCATCCCATGATGAGGATAAGTAGACCAAAAATCAGTTCCTTTAATCAACTATCATAGTGCAAAGTTTCAGCTTGGAATCGTTCGCACATAAAAAGATATAATCAAAAACCCAGCAAATGATAATAACGCTGGTTATCCGACTAAATTCAAGAGACTACAAAAAAGCGTCGTATTCATACCTACATATCGATGACTTTCTTAACTTTTTATTCATTTTTATTCTTTTATGATTCATTTGTTGAAACAAGTACAGTCAAGTAAAAAACAAAAAGAAAAAAAAAAACTTATTGTTAAATTATACAGCGTGTAAATTGACCCTCGACATTCCTTTTACGGGGTGACTCAGCCCATTAATATGAACAACTTTTCCTATGGGAACAATGCTGGGAACTCAAAAAAAATTCGACATTCCCATACAAACTGGCCGGGCGGCGGGACTCTTTTGTATGGAAATGACGAAATTTTTTTTGAGTTCCCAGCATTGTTCCCATAGAAAAAGTTGTTCATATTGATGGTCTGAGTTACCCCGTAAAGGGAATGTCGAGGGTCAATTTACACGCTGTATTGTACATACAAGGTGTTTCCGTGACTTTGAATTAACCTTTTTTGAATTCCCAATTTCATTACTTAAATACATGTGTTTTATAGTTATGAAATTTGTTTCTATGGATATACATTTATTTTATTTGGGTTGCGGTTGCCGCGCCGCGCCACCCGGGGGCCCCCCACGCGCCGTAGTTAATCCCGCGCCAACGCAGCGTCAATTCCCGGTGACGTCATACATTTAGTCGCTTTGTCAAGCGAGGATAAGTGAGATGGCAGTACCTTAGCGTACGTTATAAGTGGGACAGGGACAGGTACATAAACATTGTTCTTATTTAGAAACTAGGAAGTAAGTGCTTTTCCCTACTTATTTTTTTTTAAACAACCAAATCTTTGCCCCCATCTAAGCCACAACCGCGTTGAGTCACCGGTTTCAGTGATGTTAGAAGTGAAGAATATGCTTATTCAGTAATTGGATGACAAGTTACGATGGTAACTAATTAATAGCATCGATTTGAATTATTCAAAAAGTAATTTTTACTCTTACAAGTACCACAACACTCCACTGAATTCTACGCCCGTTCTTTCATTGTTTGAGCCGTTCGTGTTTGGAACTCGCTACCACTCCCTATCCGGTGTGCTCATACGCTAGCCAGTTTTAAGCCTCAAGTGAAAACACATTTCTTATCTCTATGATACTATCCTTTCACACCGCTATCTTTTATCTCGCCCAAACGTGTGAGTTATTATATACATGTGTATATATAATATATGTAAATAGTATATTACTAAGTTTATTTATTTATGTTTATTTAGTATTTTTTGGTATTATATAAATAATTCTAGTAATGATTTAACTACCCCGCACCCACTGTATACTAGAGTGATTTTTCATAAAAGGTTGCCTGTAAGAAATTGCGATAAGGCCACCTTTTGCGCATTTTCTAGATTATAGGATAAGACATGTTTTCATATTGTTTCTCCTTTGATGTGCAATAAAGGGTTTCTATCTATCTACAAAACATAAGGTTGGTAGCAAATTAATTTATAGGGGAGAAAGGGGTAATGGGAGTCGCTTAAGCGAGCTATCAAATAAAAGCTTATTTCGAAATAATATCATTATTAAAATTGTTTAATACTAGACTTTACTTATTTATCTACTAGTTGATATCACTTTTCACCACTTTGGGAATCAACTTTAGATATATTTCCGCGTTTTAAAAAAAAACAAGTTTGTCTCCCATTGCACTAACCTCAGTACAATGGGAATCAGACATGTGGGAAATCAGAGTCAAACAATCGCAGACATTACATTCGGCAGTATGCCATCCAGTGCAATCACCACTTGATCAGCTAGCCTATTTGATTTTTTTGACTTGTAAAATCGGCATCTATAAGCGAAAAAAAACAAGAATATTTTTTGCGGGTAATGGTAATCACTAGCGAGCTCTTTGGCTCCCATTACCCAAAATCTAAACTGCATGTTAACTGTAAAATTTAAAAACACAAAATAAATTTAATCAAAATTTAATATGCTTATTTAATTTTTGAATATCAAGGATAAATCTATCCATAGTCATTAATTTGGTACAGCTACAACGTCTATACACCGTTAATGTTGTTTTGACAAAAATTTACACCGGCGAGGCGTGAAAACTAAACATAATTGTCACTCATAAACGCGTGGTGCTACTAGCGCGAGTCATTCGTACAATGGGCATCGGGTACAGAGCAAGCTGAACATGTCATCTACCTAGGTATCGAACGTTTAGTTTTGCTTAGAGGCACCTGACCCCGATTGCCCGCTGACTCCCATTACCCCATTCTCCCCTAACATTTTGTATGTACGCATCAGGTTTCTTAATTATTTTACAAGCAACTCAAACTAAATTCCAGGGACTTTTGTAATCGTGTTTGTAATGGTATGTAATTAAGTTTTGTTTTTTTTAAATTAGTACCTAAGTACTTTTATCGTTATCCTTAGTTAGTTCAAAGTCCTTGACTGTGTCTATCTGCCTGTTTGTTCGCAATAAAACCAAAATTACTGAACTAATTTTAATGCAATGTTCACCAATAGCCAGAGTGATTCTCTCAATTGTATGATATATTTTACTTTACCAAGTACCAGACACTATCGGACGACTATCGTATTATTTTATGAAGTAAGGGTTCTGAATCAAGAAAGTAAAAATAATTTATTTATCTTATACCTTTAAACGAGCAATTCTTGTATTATTTATATGTTTATAAATTTATTTCTATGATCTCGGAAACGGCTCTAACGATTTCGCTGAAATGTAGTATATGGGGGATTTCGGGGGTAAACAATCAATCTAGATTTTTTGAGAAAAACGCGTGTTTTCGAGTTTTTGTGCGTTTTCCTTTCCACGCAGAATATGGTCGCTGATTTCATCCTGCCGGCTACTATTCGTCTGGTGCAGCGAGTTAAGACGCGGACGACAAGAAACGAATGTTACGGGTTCGAATTCCGCTCGGTGGCTTACTTTTGTTTTATTTTTATATGTTCAAGTTTATATAAGGTCAATTTAAATTAAGAGCAAATATTTAAAAGGCTGACACCCATAAGCAAGAAAAATGCTTTAAAAGCAAAATAAAAATAATTGACACGCTAGTTATCGTGATATCTGGACCTGAACAGGTAAAAAACAGACGAAAAAGACACCCTGTGTACAAATAAACACTTTCTTGCCCAACAACTTTTTACTATTATCTACTAAGGATACTAGGTTATTGACCTCGACAGTCAAAACAGCTGATTAACGATTTTAATAAAAATAAGAATTATTTTGTATGAAAACATAAAAAAAAATACTAGCGAGTCGATTTCCTAAAATTTGTTACTAAAGTATTTCTTTGACATATGAGACCAAGCTCTTAAAATATTTGCGCTTAATTTAAATGGATCTTGTATATAATTTTTTCTCAAACATGCTCGGAAATGTAGGCGTTATTGTAGTGAAAAGAGGACACGAAGTTTGTAATTCTTGGCTCGTGCATTACTTTACCGGCCTAGGCCAGGAAAGTAAGTATGAAAATTCATTCCTGGCCGCTGCTCAAAACTTTTTAATTAATCTATGTAACTTGTCATACGGCCAGTGGCTACCACATTATAAAAAATGCACTCATCGAGCACATAAGGTATTACATTTTTTGGGTAAAATATGACTGGGCTGTATGGGCTATGTTTCCTTGGCACTAAATGACAATAGAATTAAAAAAGAAAATAACGCGGGAATAAACTATAAGATTATTTTCAGCGGACTGCAAGGTTGTTGTTTTGGATTGTTTTGCAGATTGCTTCTAGTGGACTTTATAATGTAAAATCGGTGTAATTTGGTGTTATAAATGCCTATGTTTATAAACAATGTGTGGAATAACTAAAATTAAGTGTCATGGTGCAGATTTAGAGATTTACATAGCGAGCTGGTGGTCGCTCGCGTTACTGCGTCTTATGATTAAACCAGAGGATTCGTGGGAATTGTCGCCAGGAGCTCCGTCGAATCAACGGGATGAACTACACCATCATTTCTTTGATAATACGTTGAAAAATATGAAGGGCTAAAAGGCGTAGAATGCCAAATGCCTTAAAACAAAAATGAAAATAAAAATGTACATACTATTTTAGTTTTTTTATATTATACTAATTTATTCCCGTCGTACGTCTTTCATTATTTCCTCGCATTTCTTGAGAAAAGCACAATACATGCCTTTGCCGGGAAGCGGATTGCCGGACTCGTATTTATTGCCAAGGCCTCGCTGGCGCTCGGCCTTGAAAACTCTACTCGTCCGGCAATCCCTTACTTCCCGGCCTCTGCAGTAATGTACTATTATTGTTTTTAGACAAAAGTTTATGTAGATTATTACCTAAACATCACCATATTACAAAAAATAGTTATAATCGAGCAAAGCTCGGTCTCCCAGGTACTAACTAGTAATAGCTACAAAACAATGTACAAAACCTTTGATCTATTTTTGTTATATTTATAAGTAAGTAGGAAACTTTTTAATGTCATAATTACTTCAAGTAACTACGAGTATCTGATCAAGAAAATAAACATAATTATTTCATCATCGACAAACTCTTTCATTTGATGCGGTTACCAATCATTAAAGATTTTTTACCTATAAACGTTGAACGCGACTGTACGCACAACGTTTCGTTTTAATACAATAAATAAAAAAGGTCATCGATATGTATGTATCCGCCGATTTTTGTAGTCTCTTGAATTTATTAAATTATGTTACAACGGGTAACTCACGTACGAAATCAGCTACTGGCCGACATGTTTCGACCTCATCCGGAGGTCTTCCTCAGGGCGAATGTGGATCGAGACGCGCGTCCGATGTCCCGATCCGCACTGATACTAGCAATCGGAAGCGTGGGCGGCGCGGGCAGCGCAGGCGGCCGCCCGCTGCGCTCGCTGTGACAGTGCGGAGGTTGGTGGGGGTTGCTGATTTTCAGCTTGAGCGATTCCCGTGGATGAACTAGGAACCATTGTATCTTGAACATTGTCTAGTGTAACTGGTGATGATGCCCGTATTTAAAAAAGCTCACTGTGTCTAGCTCTGTTGGCTGAACATAGCCCTACTGTCCATCTCTTGAAGTACCGGTTTCCAGGTGGGGGGTAAGCTCCAACCTACATCGCGATTAAAAACCTCCGGATGAGGTCGAAACATGTCGGCCAGTAGCTGACTTCGTACTTGAGTAACCCGTTGTTACATAAATTTAATAATGTCTATGTCTCACGTTAGTTTTAATCAAAAAACCTTTGAATTTAGTCGGATAACCATCGTTATTATAATTTTCTGGTGTTTTGATTATATATTTTTATGTGCGAAAGATTCCAAGCTGAAACTTTGCACTATGATAGTTGATTAAAGGAACTGATTTTTGGTCTACTTATCCACATCATGGGATGAGCCCTTTTTTCGTATTTTGACGTCAAAGTTGTGATACCACTATGTTGACTTTAGTAACATTACTCAATAACGCATGTAAGTACCCTTTTGAATATTTTCATAATTAATAAAAGTGTTGAGAAGCAACGAATAGAGGTTTCAGTGAAGTAATAGGTATTTTCGTTTGGGCGCAGGATTTTTTTTTAACATTTTGAAAAAGGCGTGATTACTTTTTGATTATAAACATTTTTTTAAATCTTGTTAGGTGCAAAATAGCACAAATCAAGAGCTTTACGTGTATATTTCTTTCACAAGCGCACATGTCATGGTTGTCTAGATCCACGATTTTGCAAAACGTTACTCCAGCAGGAAACTCAATATCTTGAAAACCTGAATAGACACAAATCATATTTTCGGCCCATATTCCAGCACAAATATGAGCTATCTGCCCATGCACACTTTTTCTCGCTCCGATTCTTCGTTTAGCATCTTCCTGCTGGAGCAACGTTACCCCAGCAGGAATGGTTTATTTCAATTTTTTTCCAAAGTTACAAAGGACGCAAATTTTTTATTCAGGGTACATTTACAGCATATTGGGAACTAATTATTCGTCCTACTCATATTACTCTACGAGGTACTTTCCTGCTGGGGTTAGCACCTAGCTGATGTACATATTTTTAAACTTGCTTATAGTATGATTTATACAGCGTGTAACATAACCAACGACGTTCCCGTGAAGGGGTGACACAACCTGTCAAAATGAACAACTTTTCCTGTGGTACCTGGGTAATGTTGCGAAATCAATAATTTTTTTGACATTTTCCGGGCCGGTCGATCACTTGTATGAAAATGTAATTTTTGTTTTAGAGTTCCCTACATTGATCCCATAGGAAAAGTTGTTCATTTTGACGGGCCGAGTCGCCCCTTCACGGAAATGTCGTTGCTTATGTTACATGCTGTATGGATGTTCTCATTTTCTTTCGTTCACAGTATGTTTACCTAATCAATAAGTAGGGGAAAAGGGGGTAATGGGAGTCACTTAAGCGAGCAATCAAATAAAAGCTTATTTCGAAATAATATCGTGATTAAAATTGTTTAATAATAGACTTTACTTATTTATCTACTAGTTGTTATCACTTTTCACTACTTTGGGAATCAACTTTGGATATATTTCCGCGTTTTAAAAAAAAACAAGTTTGACTCCCATTGCACTAACCTCAGTACAATGGGAATCAGACATGTGGGAAATCAGAGTCAAACAATCGCAGACATTACATTCGGCAGTATACCATCCAGTGCAATCACCAGTTGATCAGCTAGCCTATTTGGTTTTTCTGACTTGTAATATCGGCATCTATAAGCGAAAAAACATAAGAATATTTTTTGCGGGTAATGGTAATCACTAGCAGGCCCTTTGGCTCCCATTACCCAAAACCTATACTGCATGTTAATTGTAAAATTTAATAACACAAAGTTAATTTAATCGCAATTTAATATGCTAATATAAATTTTGAATATCAAGGATAAATCTATCCATAGTTATTAATTTGGTACAGCTACAACGTCTATACTCACCGTTAATGTTGTTTTGACGAAAATTTACACCGACGAGGCGTGAAAACGAAACATAATTGTCACTCAAAAACGCGTGGAGCTACTAGCGCGAGTCATTCGTACAATGGGCATCGGGTACAGAGCAAGCTGAACATGTCATTTACCTAGATATCGAACGTGTAGTTTTGCTTAGAGGCACCTCACCCCGATTGCCCGCTGACTCCCATTACCCCTTTCTCCCCTACTCTTCTTTGCTCTAGAGTTCTGCGAAGATGTACCTAAGTTATGCTCGGCTGGTTCAATTGTGCCTGGGTTCATTCACGTGTCAGGTCATTCGCGCCTCAGCTCTTCGCATTACAGTTAATTCGCGCTTCAACTCTTCGCACTTGCGTTCTTTCGAGCCTCAGCACTTCGCATCTCTGTATTTGGCATCTAAATTACGCACGCCTTGCAAGAATATAGTAATAATATAAGAACATACATATTATCACGCCTCTTTCCCATAGGGGTAAGCAGAGACCATGGATCTCCACTTGCTACAATCCTTACAAACCTCTTTCGCTTCATCTACATCCATCACCCTTTCGTAAGAACGCTTGCAATTTGGTCACGTTACGTCCGTCGAGGCCGGCTCTGACAGACTGTCCCAACCTCGTGTGCTGTAATATACCTTTCGTAAGTCTCTTTTCATCCTCTCTACATGTCAAAATCATCTCAACATCCCTTTCTCAATTTTTGTAACTTTATCGTCTTTCACTCCACAACATTCTCTTATTACATAATTTCTTAAAGGATATTTTAGACTTTACTCCACATATACTCCTTAACTCTCGCATTTCAACAGCATTTATTCTGCTTTCATAATTTTTCTGCCATACCCAACTTTCACAACCATACATCAGAGTTGGCAGCAACACACCATTGTGGACAACCAGGCGTGGCTTTTCAGATACCTTTCTGGTATTCATAAAGAAATGTAGTGCCCCATTCACTTAATTACCTGCAGCCACTCACTTTCGTGCCTTCCATCCTCTCATCATCACATAATACAATAAATATATAGAATTAGACAAACAAGTAAAAAATATACGCATTTTATTCTGTTTAAACAATAATTGTATATAATAATGACATTGTATTTGTTCAATATACATGCACTAATATCAGATTGCGAATATGTCACCCATTTGATAATGACACCCATAATGACATTAGTAGGTAAAAAAATACAATATAACAAAACAAAGGTACTTCAACATATAACCAAAAACCATGGTCTCCTTATGAAATAGAGTAAAAAAACTGTAAGTAGCACCATAAAATCAGTCCTTATTTATTTACAAGTTGGCATGGTACTTCTTGAAAGGAGCAAGTCCCGCCGCAATCTTGCTTCCTAACTCAGGGTGTACTGCAGTGAATTGCTTGACAGCTCTTTCTTGCAAGAAACCAGCACCATCTTTAAGGTGACCCACAATGTTGTTTACAATACGTTGCTTAGCACCATCATCAAAGACATTCTTGTACAAAATACCTGCTTGACTAAAGTTGTCCTCATCAGCAGTGTCATACTTATCAACATCTCCACTGATATGGTATCTTGGTTGAAGTCGTTGAGCCCTTGGGCACTCTTGGGGCCCAGAGAAAGAGTTAGGGAAGTAGTTGGGACAACCTTCTTGGTTATCAATAGCTTGAGGTCCATCACGTTGATAATTTCTAACGCGAGTCGCAAATGGACAGTTCACAGGGATTTGCAAATAATTGGCACCAAGACGATGACGGTGGGTGTCACTGTAAGAGAATAAACGACCCTGTAACAGCTTGTCAGGTGAAGGCTCAATACCAGGCACCATATTAGCTGGGCTAAATGCGATCTGCTCAACTTCAGCAAAATAGTTTTTAGGATTTCTATCCAAAACCAGTTTGCCTACTGGTATAAGAGGATATTCACTGTGAGGCCAAATCTTAGTGATATCAAATGGATTAAATTTGCTGTTTTCAGCTTGAGCCATGGTCATAACTTGAATATAGAAGGTCCATGATGGGAATTCACCCTTGCCAATAGCGTTGTACAGATCTCTAATGGAGTAGTCAGGATCAGAAGAGGCAAGTTCCGCTGCCTTGTCTGCAGGTAAATTCTTGATGCCTTGGTCAGTCTTGTAATGGAATTTTACCCAGTGAGCTTCTCCTTGAGCATTCACCACCTTGAAGGTATGAGAGCCATATCCATTCATATGCCTATAACCATCAGGGATACCTCGATCACCAAACATATAAACAACTTGATGAGTGGTTTCGGGCCTTAAAGTTATGAAGTCCCAGAACATATCAGCATCTTTTAGATGAGTAGCCGGGTTCCTCTTTTGTGTATGGATAAAGCTTGGGAAGAGTGTTGGATCCCTGATAAAGAAAACAGGTGTGTTGTTACCAACAAGATCCCAGTTACCATCTTCAGTGTAAAACTTGACTGCAAAGCCACGAGGGTCACGAACTGTATCAGCTGAACCAACCTCTCCTCCAACTGTTGAGAAGCGCACTGCAATTGGAGTCTTTTTTCCAACATTTTCGAAGACTTTGGCAGCACAGTACTTGGTGATGTCATGGGTTACTTGGAAATAACCAAAAGCACCAGCACCCTTAGCATGCACAACACGTTCTGGGATGCGTTCTCTGTCAAAAGCAGACATTTCATCTAGGAAGTTAACATCTTGCAAAAGAGCAGGTCCATTTTTGCCAACAGTTTGGATAGCGGTCTTCACTCCAACTGGTGCACCGGTCTTAGTCGTGATTGTGGCTGGGCCATCCTGAAATTGAAAACAAATGTTTGTGTAACAACTATTATTTATTCAAGAATAATACCTAGTTTTTGTCCTTCTTGGCGCAGTGGTTAACACACTCCCTGCTACATGCAGACCACCATGCATTTCTATTCCTGGCACTGGCATTTGCCAGCTGCAGGCAATACCTGTGAAAATTAATTACAAGTATTTACTTGTAATTAATTTTCACAGGTGCAGATCTGCCTCAGGACGCAGATGCCATAATAACTTTCACCAAATCATTATTATGCATAATGGGCTATTGGATTAATAGAGAATCTTGAGCTTTAACACAACACAGCTGAGGAGGCAAGCTTGAAACACCCTCAGATGATAATGCCCCTAAATTTTATCCAATGCTTTCATGTGAATGTAGATCCCTCAGTAACCATGCTTTTTCCAAGATATGCCCATCATGGGCCACAAAATATCTCTAAACCAAATTTCATGATCCGTTCAATAGATGAAGCATGAAGTGGAAATAGACAGACTGAGTTACTTTCGCATTTGTAATATTAGTGGATTTAAAACACAGCATACACACCTACATAATAGGCATTAATTATATTTATTATTGAATTGAATGTCCTCTTGCTTTTGCGGGACTTGCTGCGCATAGCATAAATAAATATTTTTATCTTTTTAAATCTATACTAATATTATAAAGCTAAAGAGTTTGTTTGTTTGAATGCGCTGATCTCAGAAATTACTGGTTCAAATTGGAAAATTATTTTTGTGTTGGATAGTCCATTTATTGGAGAAGGCTTTAGGCTATAAAAATGTTTTGAAAACAGGGGAAAATTATTCATCTATATTAATCATAATAACAGAAATTGCCGCGGACGAAGTCGCAGGCAACAGCTAGTAAGGAATATAAATCCACCCTATTTCCAAAGTTATTATGTAGCATCAGTTTGAAAATACAAAACTAAAAATACAATCTAAAGTTATCTATTGGTTCATGAGCATTGCTCAGTGAGCAAATGTAAAAATATAAATTCTACTACAAAGATACAACATAAGCAGGTATAATCATTTGTATTGTACAATTCCAACGCAGAAGCATGAATAATGATTGTATTGCACAGCAAACATACCTACTATAAAAACAAGTCAATGGTGAACAAAGGTCAATATTGCAGGACAAGTTTATCTCAGGAATTCGTTCAGTAACACTATGTACCTATATAAGTATGTAGTCAAATGAGAAATTATTTACACTTGCGGTAACTAGGACCAAAGGGCAGACACCTCATTGACATTGGTACCCATTATAATAATTCTACTTGAATACAAAGCACTTGCACAATTTATTATACAACTAAGTTATCCACGTTATATGAAAATATATATTTGTTTAAACTAAGTTACCTTCAGAGATTTCTTAAAATTGACTAGTTGGTCGGACGCAGGATCCCTCGAAGCCATTTTGTCACTGAATGGAAACCGGTTTGTTTGTGGTTATCGGAGCGACTCACGGGACGCGCACCGCGACTGCAAATGGTGCTCGAATCGTTTGCCCCTCCTTTTATAAAGAATGTCAACCGATAAGCAACTATATCACAAAACAAGTGCAAAATGCTTGTTTACTTATCGCTCGCACTTATCCGAAAATATTTTCTTATTGATAAATTCACGTCGGCTAAGAAATAAGTGGAAGAGCTACTCAAAATTGAATCACAGCTATTAATTTCCATTAACACACCTTTAAAAGCAAACTCTTTTACTGTTGCAATTTTAACAAATAATAGATTTATAACTTGAAAAATAAAATTGAATGTACATTATGTAGGTCCTTAATTTTACACAACCGGCATTTATTGTTCTGATTCTGAGACCGGCACACACACCGCACCGCACACGTAGGGAAGGGTTACCAGATGAAAAAAAAAAACAAAAATCCAGAGCAGTCATTGTAAATGCAAATTAACCGAGAAAGTTAAATTTTGGATAGTATGTGGTGGAGCCAAAGAAATTATATATAAACGGAGCCTAGAAAAGCCTTCAAATTGTCGACCAAAATCACTTTGTATTATCCGCCATCTTGAAAATGCAAGGATAATTTCAGTTACTTCATCTTAATTCGTTTTTCTTTTAAGATACGCAAGAAAATGTATATCTATTCAATACTTTTTGTTGCTTTTATTTTCCATATTTTTTTTATGTATCGTTATTTTGTAATTGAGATATCGATCGAAAAAACCGGCCAAGTGCAAGTCGGACTCGCGGACTAAGGATACATTATCTCATGTCATGTGTGTTGTAGGGAGCCCCTTAAATATTTGTTTTTATTGACAGATAACGTCATATAAAACGATGAACACCGGCTGCATCTACGAAGATGTCACGTACTGGAGCAGCAGTAGCAGCATATCTATCACGCATCTCTCTCTCACCGTTAACACGTAAAATTACTTGAATATTACCGTCCGTGAACCGATTTTACCGAAAACCATCTTATAAATCAATGAACGCCGACTGCACGCACAAAAAGGGTCACGTTCCGAGTACAAAAGAGATCGTAAAAAGCGATAGAGAGGCACAATCAGCCTAAGCAATCGGCTTGTGATGTGACGCATCTCTGTTTGTTCCACCGGTATCACTTAAAATTATCGTTTGTAATAAACCGACGTTACAGACAACCATTTTTTTTATTTAATTATTTTTAAATTGGATAATCCTTACTAATATTATAAATGCGAAAGTGAGTTTGTTTGTTACGCCTTTGCGCAGTAACTACTGAACCGATCATCATGAAATTTTGCATACAAATTCTCTAGATTACGGAGGAGGACAAAGGCTACCTTTTATCCCGGGAAAAAATACTATTCCCGAGGGATTGACATGGACGCGGGTGGAGCCGCGGGTGAAAGCTAGTAATTAAATAAATGAATTACTCTCTATCTCTCATTGCCGCTTTAATTTACTATCATTTAAAAACTCGTCAAACTCGTCATTGTGTAATAGTTTTTATCTAGCAGTAATTCTTTTAAATTTATAATAAATATTGAGCCCTTTTCTTCCGTTGTAAGACTGTCGGGTAAAGTATTGTTTTTGTTGACATTTATATTGGGCCAGAGCAATATTTGTAATTTGAACACGGGCATCACGAGCATTATATACTGTTCTCGGTGTTCTAAGTATGATGCGAACCAGTTGTGCGGGGTAGGTATCAGAGATATTAATCTGATACCTACCCCGTGTAATATTTTGTCTAATACAAAATTATACTGCACTTTATCATTATGCTTTAGGCATGTTCAGCATAAAATCTACCGACCCCCGTAGCTCGTAGGTCGCCCTTTCATAATCTCCTTATCCGATTATTTTCTCGGTGTAAGATGATGTTTAGTTTGTTTTACTCTTAGTTAAAGAAATCTCTTTAAACTGTAACGAAAATTCTTAAAATCCTGTGATTTTCTGAGATTTGTAAAATCCGGCGGCAATCTGAAAAACAATCCATAATCCTGAAATCTCAGGACAAATCCTGAGATATGGTAACCCTAGACACACGCGCACTTGGGGTACTATTTTTGAATGTGTGACACTCTGACGTATTCGAGCGATTTTTGTATGAAAAATCGCTCGTTTACGAACAGCTTCATTTCAAAAATAGCACTCTTGATCACAGTCACAGATTAGAGAGATAAATAATTTGCCAATAATTTGCCAGTGACCTGAGTCACCTGACAGGCGAACTTTCCGTCAATTGACATTGACATCTAACAAAAGCCTAAATCACAACTCCTTTAAACATAGATTTAAAAAAAAAATTTCGTCTAGATCATAAAGATAAGATAAATGAGAGAGTCTAGATTCTTTCTAGATAGCTCTAGCCAAGCTCTAGATAGCCATGCTCTAGCTTGACTATTGCCCTAGTGTACTTAATTTCTTACTCCGCGGTTTGTACTTATAAGATTACTGTCTTATAAGTACAAACATAAATAGTTTGTTTTCATGTGTGTAAGTGGCAAACGCTGGTGTCAGATTTTTCAAGTTACTTAAAGGCTCCTGAGACTGTGTTTGCGTACGCCCTCTGCAATCGGGCTCCTCGATCATATTGTAATATGAACCCACCCCACCTGCATATGTATAAAGTGTAATAGTTGAAAAAATATTCGTTTGTGGATTTGGACGGGTTGGATAAGGGTACTGCTCGAAAACTGCGTGCTTCGACACTTTTGGGTTTTTAAGGTTACATACCTCAAAAGGAAAAAAACGGAACCCATATAAGTAGGATTACTTTGTTGTCTGTCTGTCAAGACCTTTTTCTCAGGAACGCGTGGAGGTATCACGCTGAAACTTGGTGCTGTGAAAAAATCATAGGTACTTCTATGGCAATGCAATCAAAAGATACAACCGTTTATGCTGCAAATTTTCGACATTCGCAAGGAAATCAAAACCTACAGGGTACTTGCCGTAAACTCAGAATTTTGAAATTTGGTACGAAACCATGTGTAATTACGTGGTAATTACTCGTATAACACAGATAAAGGAAAAATTGCGAAAAGCACTAATTCTTTGTTAAGTACATTATATAAAACAATATATATTTTTATAAAATTTTAAACTTATTAAAGACTAGCTGTCGCCCGCGGCTCCGCCCGCGTCATTGTCGATCCCTCGGGATTAGTACTTTTTCCCGGGATAAAAGGTAGCCTATGTCCTTCTCCGTACTGCAGAGAACTTGTATGCAAAATTTCATGATGATTGGTTCAGTAGTTACGGCGTGAAAGCGTAACAAACAAACAAACAAACAAACAAACAAACAAACAAACAAACAAACAAATAAATAAACAAACAAACAAACTCACTTTCGCATTTATATGGCTGCTACTAATATTTAGTAAGGATAAATGATACGAAATGTTTCGTGCGCGCATCCGACTCGCACTTGGCCGGTTTTTATAACATATTTTTGCTTGTTTAGTATGCTTAGAAGAAAAATTTAAAGGCTTGGGCGACATTTCATCCGTATAACATCCTCTGTAGATGAATCGTTCGACCAATCTATCTATTGATTGTAGTGGATTATCCGATTATTTTTCCTCCGAGGAGAAAATGTCACCTTCTTCAAACCACTAGGTGTCGATTCATCCGCTGTTAATGGTAACGTTTCGATGGGTATTCGAAGTATTAAGAAGTTTCAGCCATAGAAAAGCAATTTATTAATAAAAAAAATAAAAAAAATTATACAACTTTGAGTCATCGTAGGGAATGTCGAGGGTAAAACAAGCTGTACATACTCGGAATGTTACATGGCTCGAATGACTTTAAAACCATAGACATACCTTAGACTTTTAATATTAAAATGAGTAGTACGTCATTATACGGCTTCACTGTGCTTTAGAAAGAGAGATAAGACTGCTGACAGCAGGCCCATTTTTAATGACATTTGACATTACCTGGGCTCAACTAGGGCCGCTGAATTTGAAAAGGAAATTATTTTACCTAAAATATAAATAATCTTTTAACTTACACAATAAAATTTAATAAATACCAACATGGTGTCTTGTGCGGTTGTCGAGTGCACTACAACCCGTAGGAATAATCCTAGCAAATATACATTTCATCAGTAAGTATACATTTTTGTAACCGGTATAATTTCGGTAAAAAACTCGAACAGTTTTGATTTCTACTAGGATAGTATTGTTAAGTATGCTTCATAATTGATAGGAAAATTAAAACATTTAAATATAAACGAGAATTAGCGAAAATATTATGTAAAGAAAGTTCGCACACGTTTACACTAGTGCTTGAAGTTATTCATATTTTATCGACATCGACAATAGTTTCGATTACACTCACTGAAATATTGTTACTTGATATTTTACCCGACTGCGTCCGGAGCAGGTTTATTGTGGCTTTCACGTACTTATATGTATGGAATGCTATTTCACTCTTCCATACTGTTCAGACAGAAAAGAATAAAACGTAGAATGAACCGACTGCTTCTCTTCCAAAAAAATCTTGTAAAAGCCGATCTAGGAAATGGGCAAAGATCTGATAAATCATATTAGTAGGAGATGCGGCTAGCAACCCATCAATATTTTAATTCCGTGCTGAACGTGGCTTTTGGGTTAGATCTGGGGGCTCTGTCTACCTCGCGAGGGAATAAAAATGTAATAGTATGTATGTATCTATACATTTTATGGTACGCTCCATAGCACAAACTAACATTTTATTTATTGCATTACAGTTTTTAATAAGATCAGAGCTAGTAGAGCATCATTAGCATACTTTGATATCTAACAAAAGTGTGCTTAAAAGTATTTTCAGCTAGATGCTTACGTCGCCATATTTTTTTTTAGAATCTATTTGTTATGCATGTTTCTTATTCTTGCAGACTCGCGTGTGAAACTATTTACATGCACATAAAAAAAACATACAGCGAATCTTTAAACACAGTAAGCTATAATAAACATCATAGAGTTTATTCAGGTACGACTAACTAAACAAATGTTTAGAGTAGCCCGAGCCTGTATATCAGGTGTGAAATATGTTTGTATACTTATGGTTTATTTTTCGTAAAATATTTTGATATGCATAGTGAAAATGTACGTATTATATATCCTCGGTGGGGTCATTTAGTCTGTGCACATAACAATTTTTCTCTTTGGGAGCAATACTAGTTAAAAAACATTGCTAAATCTATTGATTTTCTGGTTAAATTATTATCTTTTTATCTATTATTATTATATATTATTAGCTGACCATTCAAAAATGGGCTGATTTGTTACTCGACTTCAAAAAAGGAGGAGGTTACGAATTCGGCTGTATGCTTTTTTAAATCGCATGACTGTTTGTGTCCTCATAACTGCATAAATCTTTTTTTATATAAAACGGTATGCTTTCAAGTTTTTTCCATTTAAATTTTTTTAAAATAAGTTCTGTAGTTTGATTGAAGTCGGTTTTTTATATGAAAAATTATATTTAATCTATTATTTATGTATCAATAAAGAAATGAAAAAAGGTATCTATGTTTGATTTGCTGTGTTTCATTGTAAATAAATTATTTATAGAAGTTCATTGCCTTTTACTCTATGTGAAGTTTCTCTTCGGAAAATGTATATATCCTTGTAAAACTGTATAATTTTGCTTTTTTTCTCAATGGGAAGGTATAATTATTTGACTATCGATACATGGACATACACCAGGTACATTTTAGCCAAACACTACTAAATAGGGGAGAAGGGGGTAATGGGAGTCGCTTAAGCGAGCTATTAAATAAAAGCTTATTTTGAAATAATATCTTGATTAAAATTGTTTAATAATAGACTTTACTTATTTATCTACTAGTTGTTGTCCCTTTTCACCACCTTGGGAATCAACTTTGGATATATTTCCGCGTTTTAAAAAAAAACAAGTTTGACTCCCATTGCACTAACCTCAGTACAATGGGAATCAGACATGTGGGAAATCAGAGTCAAACAATCGCAGACATTACATTCGGCAGTATACCATCCAGTGCAATCACCAGTTGATCAGCTAGCCTATTTGGTTATTCTGACTTGTAATATCGGCATCTATAAGCGAAAAAAAGATAAGAATATTTTTTGCGGGTAATGGTAATCACTAGCGGGCTCTTTGGCTCCCATTACCCAAAACCTATACTGCATGTTAATTGTAAAATTTAATAACACAAAGTAAATTTAATCGCAATCTAATATGCTTATTTAAATTTTGAATATCAAGGATAAATCTATCCATAGTCATTAATTTGGTACAGCTACAACGTCTATACTCACCGTTTACGTTGTTTTAACGAAAATTTACACCGGCGAGGCGTGAAAACGAAACATAATTGACGTACAATGGGCATCGGGTACAGAGCAAGCTGAACATGTCATTTACCTAGATGTCGAACGTTTAGTTTTGGTTAGGGGCACCTGACCCCGATTGCCCGCTGACTCCCATTACCCGTTTCTCCCCTACATATGCAAAATCACGCTCACAACTGCATTTCAAAATCGGTCTCGTTTGACAGCATCCGTTAATATCTCTATCCGTCAGGATTATCTTATCTCTATGTTTAAAACACTTCAGTCCTCGTTGACAAACAGATTTTATTATAATTGTACTGTACTAAAAAATAAACGACCCGACTGGGTATTTTATCTACGTAAGATGTCATTATTTTTATATTTATCGTTTTTTGGATTGATGTAATACCTAGTACATATCTAATTATTAATTTAATGTTGTTCTTCAATCCCGATAGTACCTCAGAAATGGTTTGGTTTGCAACCTACTGGGTACATAACGTAACCCGAAAACAACTTACTTTTTCAAAACAACGGTGATTAAGAAAATTCTGAGTTTAAAAGACGAATAATCTACCTACCTATGATATGAAAGGAGTCAGTACATACGGATTGCAATTGTTTAATTGCAAACCGTAGGTACTGAGGTTATCAAAACGACCTTGAACTTGCTTACATTAGGTATTAACGCATCTATATTTTCAACTACCATGCCATTGTATACGCGAAAGGACAATGTATCTGCATATTTATGCATTATGCACTACACTTAGATTTTTTCTATATTACTATCTTTTTCCCCTGATTCGTCCACGTAATTTATAGCGTACTAACTAGCAGCTGTTACCGGCGGCTCTGTCCGCGTTAATGTCAAGGAATGAAAGGTAGCATATGTCCTTCCCCAGACCCCGGGCACCCATACAACAAACGTGATTTAATTTTGTTTGTTTTTGCTCGATATTGATTACGGCAACAGATAGACGCTTGAAGTAGTCACAGAATATTTACTTATATATTCACTTTAAAAATAAATATAAAATTAATATTAAAGGGTCCCATACAACAGACATGATTTTTTGCCGCCTTTATAGATAACTCTACGGAATCCTTCGTGCGCGAGTCTAACTCGCACTTGACCGGTTTTTAATTGTAATCGAGAACGTATATATATACCTATTGTTATACATCTAAGTCTAGAAAGGAGAAAATTTCTATACCAACATAATTGCCATAAAAAGAGCTCCAAATAAGCTCTCGCTGCAACAACCTGCAATTTCTTTCTTACCTCGGACATGCGGTTTTTACATTATTTTACCATGAAATAATTTTAAGTACTTACTCATCATTTGCAATTAAATTACTACGACCAACTTATGCTAATAAATACGACTAACTTATATTTATATTTATTATACATCTATGTATAGACAGAAATATACTTGCATATTTTAATAAAAACATAATATGTTCAATTTATTGGACATTTTGATTTGATGAGACTAGAGATGCATACAAGTCACAGACATGAAAAAATATGTACTAAATAGTCAAGTAATTTATGGCTAATAAAATAACTAAAAGCAGTCTACTACCTATTTTATATTGTGGATGTCCTAGTTTCTATATGTTACTTACCTTACTAGGTTATAGGCACATGCAGGTATCACTGCACCCTATTTCGACTGGATAGGGCGTCGCGACAAATTTAATTAGGTACTAACCCTGACGTACTTCATGTACTGGAAAATTTGGGAAGACTCTTCATAATTATCATATCATACCCCAACTTGAGGCTACAATAAAATCAGACGATTTGACTCATCGTGGCATGTTGCCGTCATTGTGGTCAAATTTCGTCATGTCATGCAGCCGACGTAATGTCGCTTATTATATCCAGAATTTGTCATCATATTACTTTTTAAATTGTATTATTGTGTTGTTTATGTATAACCCCATACTAATGCACTCATACATTATTTTTTAGAGGACAGTGCCTTAAAATGTAATAGGTATAGATTATGATTGGCCCGTCATCCGTATCTCGTTCCAGGGAAAAAAGTTTGACAGACTGACGTACACATATGTGTACGTCAGTCTGTCGAAACCCTTATTTCCCTGGAATAGAAGGACCTATCAAGTTGAAATTAATGTTAAATTAAGTATTCAGGTCTGCGGAAACTTCAAGCCAAGTTTTCAATGCGAACCATATCAGATGATGCTGTGGGCGGTTGTGATTGCACTACGGCTTATTTTATCATCCTGCAACAGCAAACTCTCCCAGGCAACGATTTGCCCATCTGAATGTCACTCAATAGATGGCGAATGCAAGTGGGTCGATGCAAAGACAATCTAAGTGGAGAATGATAGACACCACGCAAAACGTTTGCGCATGTGCTCATCATCATCATATCAGCCGCAAGAAGTCCACTGCTGGACATGAGCTTCCCCCAAGGATTTCCAATACGACCGGTTGGAAGCGGCCTGCATTGAGCATCTTCCTTAATCAGGTCATCCGACCATCTGGTCGGTGGATGTCCGACGCTGCGCTTGCCGGTACGTGGTCGCCGTTCGAGAACCCTTCTGCCCCATCGGCCATCGGTTCTGCGCGCTATTTGCCGCGCCCACTGCCACTTCAAAGAGCTAATCCGCATCGGTGGCCTTTGTTCTGTTACGCATCTCCTCGTTTCTGATTCGATCTCGCAGAGAAACACCGAGCATAGCTCTCTCCATAGCTCTTTGAGCGACTTTGAGCTTTCTTATGAGGCCCATAGTAAAGGACCACGTTTCGGACCCGTAAGTCATCACTGGTAACACACATTGATTATAGACTTTCGTCTTGAGGCACTGAGGTATTTTGGACGAGAAGACACTACGGAGCTTCCCGAACGGTGCCCAGCCGAGTCGGATTCGTCGGAAGACCTCGTCCTCAAAGCTTGAACTTCCAACTTGGATCCACTGACCCAAGTAGATATTGGTCCACAGATTAAAGGATGGAGCTCCCAAAAGATACCGGTGCAGGCACAATATTATTTTCGGTTGGACATTCGACATTATTTTCGTCTTATCCATGTTCATTTTAAGGCCCACTTTTTGGAAAACTCCATTGAGGTCATTGAACATGGTACTTAAGTCCTCCAGCGTCTCCACCATAACAACGACATCATCAGCAAATCGAAGGTGAGTGATATACTCGCCTTTAATGTTGATGCTAAGTCCTTTCCATTCCAGGAGCTTGAAGGCATCCTCCAGAGCAGCGGTGAACAGTTTCGGAGATATCACGTCTCCCTGTCTTACGCCTCGCTGCAATGGTATAGCATTCGTGCTCTGCTCCTGAACTCGAACTGACATGTTGGCGTTGCTGTATAAACACTTCAACACTTCGATATACCGATGGTCGATGCGGCATCGCTGGAGGGACTGAAGCACAGCGACCGAATCAAAGGCCTTCTTATAGTCCACAAACGCTAAGCATAATGGCTGGTTATACTCTCTGGTCTTCTGTATAATCTGCCCCAGCGTATGGATGTGGTCTATGGTACTGTAGCCTTTTCGGAAACCGGCTTGTTCGGGAGGCTGGAAAGCATCGAGCCTGTTCGTGAGACGATTCGTGATCACCCTCGAAGACAGCTTATAGACTTGGCTCAGGAGCGCGATGAGTCTGTAGTTCTATAGTAGAGTATTATCACCCTTTTTGAAGAACAAAACTACCACACCCCTGTTCCACGCCTCTGGCGTAATGCCCTCGAACAGAACGGAATTGAAGAGCCTCTGAAGGACTTTCAGTACCGGCGTTCCGCCCGCTTTCAGATACTCTGCTGTAATTCCGTCCACGCCCGGCGCCTTGTTGTTCTTTAGCTGTTTGAGGGCAACCCTAATCTCGTACAAGCTGATGTCCGGGCTATCTTCGGTATAGTTTTGGGTTAGCTTGGTTCTCGGATCTTTGGCCAAGCTGACAATGGGTTTGGCTATCGAGGTATAAAGCTGTCCATAAAACCTCTTGATCTCTCCCAGCACCTCGGCCTTTGTCGACGCCACACTGCCGTCCTCCGTCTTCAGCTTCGTTAATCGACTTTGCCCAATATAGACTCCACTCTTGCGAACACTTTGGAGCCCTTATTTTGCTTTATCGTCTCCTTAATACGCTCGTATTAAAGGAGCGAATGTCGTGTTGCAAGGACTTTTGGATTCGTCTATTGAGCTGCCGATGCACGTTTGCGTCTTCGGAGGTCTGCAGCGCCGTGGATCGTCGCGCGGCTATCAACTCTTGGGTCTGAGGCGAGATCTTTTGAGGTTTGTGTTTGGGGCGGGACCTAAAAAACTTTGATCCTACCGCTTGGACAGTTTCTACAAACCCATTGTTTAGCTCGTCCACTGTAACAAGACTGTAACGCAATCCTTCAGGCAATCAAAGCTATTTGAAAGTTCCAGTTGGAAACTGTCGACATTTTGGATATGGACCGGTGGTGGTCGGAGCGTAGACTTATCAAGCGAGTTCTCTCTCGTGTGAGATTTATATTCACGATGCCTCTCACGGTGATCGCTACCGGTTTTAATCCTATTGATCACAGAGACATCGTTGAATATCTCTCTCCGCGTCGACAGGATGAAGTCTATCTCGTTTTTGACAGAAGGTTGGTCTATTCTGCTGGGGCCCATCCAAGTCCACTTTCTATGAGGCGGCTTCTGGATGAAACAGTTCATCGCATAGAGTCCCTCTTCTTCTAGAAAATCAGCCAGCCTATGACCCCTGTCATTCCATTCTCCATATCCAAATTGCCCCACTCTGGACTCTCCATTGCTCCGCTTGCCAAGTATTGCGATGAAATCCCCCATAACAATCGTAAAATAGGTTTCGGAAGCGTGTATGGCCCTACTAATGTCCTCATACATTACTTCCACCTCCTTCCTTCATCTGAGTGTTTCCCGGACCTGTACTACCTTCACCAAGTATGTTTTAGATACTCTGAGTATCAGGTATATTACCCTGCTGGAAACACTTTCGATGGTTACAACGTTGTTGATGAGGGACTTGTGGACGAGAAACCCGACACCATGCTGTGACTTTTTAAAGTCACCCTCCCGGTGATAGAGTGGGTTACCAGACTTCAGGGTTATCGTGCCCTATCCCTCTCTTCGGACTTCAGACAGACCCAGTATGTCCCATCGTAACCTACTCATCTCCTCTTCCACTTTCTCGACCATATGCTCATCCTCCCCAAACTATAGCGCACTTCCTCTCATGTCCCGGGTGTCCGACTGCATCTGCACCCCTGCACTCTAATAAAAGCCCAACAGGCCGGACTCATTGGCAAAGAGCAAGAAGTTATATTATATGTCAAAAAAATCGAAAATCGACAAAATGACTGGGTTATATTTAGAACTTTAAAAAATTGTTAATGACTAAGCTAAAGTGACATTCGTACTTGGCAATTCAGTCAGCGCGATTTTCTTATTTAAAATGTAATTTGTGAAACTCTAGTGTAGTGTAATAAACCCGTATGCTCAAGTGCCAACTAAGATTAGTAGATACCGGTACTATTTATTTGCCTGGTTAATTTTCAATCGAAAGTTTCCGAATTTTCTATTTCTGGGTACATTTTATAAGTTGTTCGGTTATAATATACCTTCTCCAATGTAAGATGACTCAAAAAGAGTCAACAGACCATGTCAACTCCTTTTTTGCGAATATTGACTCACTTGATCAAGAGATACTTAGTACAAATCCTCCTAATCCAGACCGATCCTTTCCTAAAACTCCTCTTTATTCATTTGTTCTCCTTGAAACTACAATCGAGGAAGTAGCAAATAAAATTTTCTCACTAAAGGATAACTGTGCAGCATGCTGGGATAATATTTCATCAACGTTTCTCAAGCGAAATTATAAAATACTTGCCCCAGTCATTCTCACTCACATTTTCAATATATGTTTATGCTCAGGGATTTTTTCATCCGCCTTTAAAAAAGCCATTGTCCATCCCATTTTCAAAAGTGGAGACCGAGGCCGTGTGAACGACTATCGTCCTATTTCTACTTTATCTGCTTTATCGAAGATCCTGGAGCGTATAATAAACAAGCGTCTTATGAGTTTCCTGGAGGATAAACAACTATTACCCCCAAGTCAATTTGGCTTTAGACCCCATAAATCAGCTACTGATGCAGTCCATGCACTCACAGACCATGTAGTCAGAAATCTAGATAACCGCCAAAAATATCGCGGCGTCCAAACCCACCACCACCCTATTTCTAGTCTATATCAAAGAGACGAATTTTTTTTAAAAAATCTATGATATCAATTAACTCTGCTCTCTATTAATCCCTAACTGCATAGTAGTATCATATGCAGATGACACGGCCTTGTTGTTCTCGGTTTACACCTGGAAGCAAGCCTTCAACCATGCACAGACTGGATTTGACATTGTCTCGGACTGGCTGCGATGTAATCTTCTAACCCTTAATGTCAAGAAAACCACCTACCTAACCTTTTCTATATATACCCCACCCCTAGACCTAAGCCTGTTCACAATAACTACTCACTCGCATTCCACTACAATTCCCGTTTCCTGTTCCTGTCCTTCTTTATGGCAACACCTTATAATATCTAGGCATAACCTTAGATGACAAACTCTCCTTCCAAGCTCATCTTAGGATCACGAGTGGCCGAGTGCGTAAACTAATCTACGTTTTCAAAAAAGTTCGCCATGTCGCCTAACCACATGTGATCAAAATGGTCTACACCGCATTATGCCAGTCTATACTCCTGTATAGTATAACGATCTGGGGTGGTGCAGCTAAAACCCATCTTCTCGGACTAGAACGTGCACAAATACCACTTTTAAAGGTTTGTTTGTTTAAATCCATCTTTTTTTCCACCTCATCTCTCTACAAAGAATGCAAAGTGCTCACTATCCGTCAACCATTTATTCTGAATGCTGTTCTCAAACAGCATAAAACGCCTACCCCTGTATCCTCTTGACCTTCTCGCCGACCCCCATTTATTGCTGCACTACCTTTTCATACAGTTTTCACAAATCACTTTCATTGCTTTCTGGGCCCTTTATTTATAATCGACTAATTCGCAAATTAGGTCTTCACTTGCATTCAAAATTTATTTGCAAAAAGAAAGTCACCGATTACCTACAAGGTCTCAGTTACTCTGAGACCGAAGAACTCATTCAGCCCATGGTATAACTCAACTTAGTATAATATATAACTTAGTAATCATTCAAGCACTGACTTCTCTGGATATTTCTAAGCACATCTATCAACTCCTATTTATAGAGCCTATGAAAATATGTTTATACATAACAAGCCATTAACAAACAACATTTTAAAACCATTTAAAATATTAGTCTTAAGAAGCCGAAATGTATATACTTATTTTGATTGTATTCATTTTCTTTTTTTATTTTTCTTTGTTTCTGTCCATAATCATAGTCATTATGTACTTAATTATAGGTAATAACTCGTGTTAGAGAATAGGTTTTATTCTCACATCTAATGTATCAGCTAACAATCACTACAAAATATTTATCATCCCGAGGGGAGAGGCTGTCTTCTGAGATACAGGCTCTGCTTAGTTCAGACACCAGTCTCTCACAATCTTTTATTGTTTTCATTTTTGTAACGCCTAATGTGTACTGTATATCAATATTGTTGAGAAGAATAAAGAATTTTTAATATAACTGTTTGTTTGGTAAACCCTACTTAACTATGATAGTTTTCCTTTAAACTTTGTTACATACCTATACTGAATTTTTTACGTATCCATAAACGACGATAAACCGCGGATAATTTAAATGGTAATAATGAATAATAAAATAAATAAATATACAGGCTTGAAAAATCTGACACTAATGTTGCCCACATACACACACGAAAAGCAAAGCGAGTAAGTATATATGGGCAAATCCCACAGATTGTGCTAGCCCCAAACTAAGTAGCATGATCATGGGATACTAAATCAACGATAGATACTATATTTTATTATAGATACATATATATAGATAAACATTTGCTATTCGATTGCAATTCGATCTATCTATATACTTGGGGCTAGGGGTTCCTTGAGCGAATTATTCAAAGAAATTGGAATATTAACTGTTGCGTCACAATATATTTTCGCCAACATACTTCATGTACATAAAAATATTCAAAAATATGTTAAAAACTGTCATGTACATAAATACAACACAAGAAATAAGAATAAACTTGTCACGGGAGCTTTTAGACTACAGTAAAACTAGTAATTGATTCTTAGGCCTTAGTATTCGTTTATACAACATAATACCAGAAAGTATAACAGCTTTGCCCTTTCTAAAATTCAAAGAGCTTACAAAAAATATCTTATTAAAAAGAGCTAACTATAATATTAATGACTAGCTGTTGCCCGCGGCTCCGCCCGCGTGAATGTCGTTCCCTTGGGAACAGTAGAAATAATAAAAATTCCATACAAACCCCTCCCCCTCTGCTTTTTCCTCTTAAGGGGGAATTTAATACATTTCACCTACATAGATCTTTAGCCCTTAAGGAGGGGATTTTGCCCATTTCCCCTATACAGATATTTTTTTATTGTAATGGAAAACTTCTTGTTGTCATATTTCTTAGTAAATAAAAAAAATCCATGCAAACTTTAACCCGCCTATTTTACCCCTTCAAGGGGAAATTTCGTCCATTTTAACTACACAGATCTTTTTAATTGTAATGTAAACATATATACTTATTTTTATACTTCTATGTCCAGAAATGAGAAAATTTCTATACAATCCCCCCTACCCTTTATCCCTTAAGGGGGGAATTTTGTACATTTCACCTACACAGATCTTTTTTAATTGTAATCTAGAACGTATATACTTATTTTCATACTTCTAAGTCTAGAAAAGAAAAAAAAAACCATACTAACTTTACTCCCCTATTTTATCCCTTCAGGCGAAAATTTCGTCGGTTTTACCTACATACATCTTTTTATTTGTAATCCAGAACGTCCAGAAATGAGAAAATGTCCATACAAACTTAATGACTTTCCATGAAATTTCAATTGAATAACTTCAAAAACGGAAAGTTTCAAACTAACTTTGCATCCCCGTTATACCCCCTACAGGAATGATTTTTGAGAAAATATTTTACTCGTGTTTCATGCCTTTCAGTAAAGAACCTTCATGCTGAATTTCATTCGAGTAACTTCAAAAATGGCAAAGTTACATGATTACTTTGCACCCCTATTTTACCCCCTTTAAGAGATGATTTTTGAGTAAAATATTTTACTCGTGTTTCATACCTTTCAGTAAAGAACCTTCATGCTGAATTTCATTCGAATAACTTCAAAAACGACAAAGTTTCATACTAACTTTGCAACCCGTTTTACCCCCTTAGGAGATGAATTTCCAAAAATCCTTTCTTAGTGCTCCTCTACGTTATAAAAGGAACCCCTGTGCAAAATTTCAAGTTCCTTATAGTTTAGGCGCTGTGTTGATATGTCAGTCAGTCAGTCAGCTTCTCCTTTTTTATTAGTATGGATTACTATGGATAGGTAAAATGCTGCCGTTTATTGATGATGAATTGACTTTGGATTTTAATTTTTATAAGAGACTTATTATTTTATTTTTGCTATATGTTTGCAGGCAAACTCATGCCTTGAGTTCATCCAAATGACGATAACTTTTTTTTTAATGAACCGATTTTGATGAAACATACTTTAAATGTTTTGTTGAGTTAAAAGAAAGCAATTGGTGAAAGTTTAAAGTAAATCGGTACAGTATTTTCGAAAATAATCGTGATCATACATACAGACAGACAGACAAGAAATTCGAAAAAATTTTTTTGCTTTCTATTATTCTTTTTAAGTGTCCCTCTATCCATTTCAGTCAAAAATTCTAATTGTACAGACAAAATATTTTTACTGTTTTATTATATGTATATATATATAGATTATTTAATGGATAAGAAAGCGTGGAGTCTAGACCTCGTGAGAGATACAGGTATTCCCCAAAAAAAAAATGTTTGCCTATTTAATAATATTTAAGGTAACCCACATACCTCAATGTAAAACATGTAAATGTTTGCGATCGACAGGTGGTGGACAGTTATTGTATTTATTTTTTGACATAGTCTTCGAGCTCGAGTAAGTCATGCTCACTCAAATGTTCAAACTAGTGGCGGCGTCGTGTGTCGGGTCGTTGAATTCCCTCTAATATGGTTGAGTTCAACGATGGCTGATCCATGCGTCAACTCATGAAGGGGTGCTGCTAAGGGGTACAGGTCTGCTCGGCCTCTTTAGGACTACTGTGTATAATGTAAAATATTATCATTGCACACTCGATCGCTAACATAATATGTTCCAAAAAAATAATAATGTACCTATATAATAAAAATTGTAATCATAAATTTAAAAAAAAAAAGATAAATGAAGAAATTTGATGATAAATGATAAAGATAGATGATAAAATAAAAAAGCCCATCAGGCTAGTAGGCGACCAGTACTGTTGAAAAGAGTTTCTTTTGTAGTTTCTTCTCTGCAGTGGTCGGTTCCGAAACGCTAGTAGTCTGTAGCTTTTGCACATTAAGTAATAATATAAATATGACTAAATTCGATCCTTTAAAAGGTGATTTGACGTAAAATATAAGCCTATTTTCTGAATAAACGTTTTGATTTTTTTTTTATTTATTTAAAACCCGATACAATCTGAAAAAGATCATTTTCCATCGTGACCTGACAGAAGATCAAACCCGAGACCTTGCGATTCAAAGTACTTGCCAAAATTATAAGAAAAAGTAAAACGTGAAAACAAACGGTTGATATAGGTACCTACTTACCTCCCGTAGAAAATCAAACAGCTGAATGAGGATTTTGTATGCCAATCATTTTGTTTTAACCCTTTTTCATAAGCCTAAAGGTATGACCTGGATTCCTTTAAAAGGCTTGTTATTTATTGTAAATTCCTATCCAAAAGGCCGTCAGAGATTATCTTTTGACATAGACATAGGTACCTAATTCCTCAGATGTTTACCCATTCTCTCTATAGGCTTTAATGATCTGAGTGGAAGAAACGAACTGGCACATGCATTTTCATTTCTCCCAGAAACTTCCCTCGTATGCGACCCACTGCGTACGAAGAGGCAACATTTTGAACTGGCCGCCGTCGCATGTTATCTCCAGATGAAACTAACTATCCTTAAGTTGGCAATCCAAAAGAAAATATCACACAGATATCAAGAGAAAAAATACTTACATAGGATAAAGTGTAACAACAACATGCAATGATCTGTGAGCGATATGCCAAGGTCTGCCGGTCTGTTCGGAGCCTGTTCGCGATCAGGCGCGCGGGCGACTCGTGGCTTTGCGAGACATTCATTACCTACTTATAATTATATAGGTACTTACGACACCGACATACTTTGACTATTTTATGAAGGAATTGATTTAAAGCGGCAGTTGTATATTATGGAGTTAGTAAATAATAAATTACAAAATGTATGTTTATTAAGTTCAGTAGTAAAAACTGAGCAGTAAACCAAATAGAAATTGGTTATTCGAAAGAAATACAATCAATGCCTTTAAATAGATTTAAAGCGGCAGTTATTTATTATGGTAAGTTAAAAACACAGACAATATGTTAAAAATTACAAAACGCATATTTAATAACAAATTCTGCAGCAAAAAGTCAGCAGTATACTACCTAAATGATTAATACGAGTACTCGTAAGAGATATTTAAAATTGACAGTTAAATAGATATTGAGCTATATATAATATGACTGAATGGACAGTATTAGTGGTTAGTTAACAAATCGGAATTAGACTGTAAGAAATCACATATTCTTAGAAAATTATATTTGCGGCTCCGACCTAACTTGGGGACGTCCTCAAGAAAACAAATCTACCCTCTGTTGCCAAGTTATTACTGATATATTGGGCGTTTCGTTGTTTTATAGATGTTCGTGTGTTACCATTACCACTCACCGCGATATGCCGAAGTATTTATCTAACTGCCCATTCCATAATTTTACTGGCCATTCATTTATCAAACTGATTAAATAATTTTTCAACGAGAAATGTAAGACGAAATAACAGCTTTATTATTTTTTAATTACTGTTCATGTTCTACTGTTGTACATGGTCAGTAGTGTCATCCTCAAATGTCTATCCAGTGGTTGCAGGTATTGCATCGGCCTAACGAGCTGCTTATTTCTCATCCCCAATCCATCAGGGCAAGTATCATCCCAAATTCCTTATTCCCGTTCTCCCATTCCAACGAACTCCTACCCTTTTCCCTCGCTTAAATCCGTTTGGCAACCTGTTGTTTTTGAAATAAGCCTAACAAGTTGCGAACAGTAACCCCGTCTGCCAAGCGTGGAGAGGAGGCAAAACCCGCCATGGTCGAAATCCTTAGGGGGAGGCCTTTTTTCAGAAGTGGACTTCTTGCGGCTGAGATGATGATGTTCTACTGCCGTAGTAATTTACCAACCATGAGAAAATAAGTGTCCATCTATAAAAAAAAATGTATTAGGTATAATATAACAAGAAAAAAAATGTTTGACAAACCCACCAGGCTCACCGAGAGATTTTTCCCCACCAGGCAGCCCAAAAGGTTAAATGGGCCCGATTAGTCATATCTTTCTACTATATAGGATTACCTACCTCACACAATTTGTTTACTTAGTGCTTCTACGATGAACAAGATAATGAAAGACGTGGGTAGGTAATGTGTCTTATAAGTGCGTTCGTTGATCTCGATCCAGGAGCCGGTTTGCACGAGGTCACGAGCGCTGCCACGAAATCGGTACAGTTTGGGTTGGGTGCAGTAGCAATCGAAATCAATAAATGTAAGTATAATCATCAGATACGGATTTTTTTTTAACTGCGACTACGAAAACCGCGGTGCCATACTAATAATTTAAATGCAAAGTAACTCTGTCTATCTGTCTGTCTTATTTTCACGCTTCAACCATTGAACCGATTTGGATGAAATTTAGTATGGAAGTAGTTCGAGGCCCGGGGGAAGACATAGGTCACCTTTCATCCCAGGAAATTCTACGGTTCCCGACGGACGGAGCCGCGGGCAATAGTTAGTAAGTATTATAATTCTTCTGTACTCCCAATCCAACACTACCCTGTTCTTTGCAGCAGAAGATATTTTCAACTTTGCCCATCTATGTTTCCAGTTCAATGTAGCATTAGGTCTCTGAGGAAGATGTATAATGAATGTCCCTCGGAAAATACTTAGATGAGCCACCGGCATCACAATCTCTAGGTATAGAGCGGAGTCACCAGATGGTGTCACCAATCAGGCTGACAAATCACTTTCGAGGTATTGCAGCTCTAGTTAATAATTTTATTGGAAAGGGACAAAAGTTCAAAACCACTTAATTTATGGTGGTAATTTGTGCGTCTTGAAAAAGATGCGCATATGGAATGCGGAAAAAATTACTACCGGCTATTGGTTATAAAAATAAAATAACCAAGGTTGTTTTAAAGGGTAATCTTATAACTAAAGAAAGACGATCTCGGATTCCTCGCAAAATATTGACAGTTGACATTTGGTGCAGGAATGCAGTCAATGTCCTTGGCATTGGCACCATATCACATGGGAAACGTTTACTTTTTATTTTGACCGACTGTTTTGGCCGGCTATATAATACATACATTCCCGAAGCTATTCTAGTGTTGAACTGATGGCAAACTAATATTGATTATAGTAATTGCTACATTCAACAGAGCAGTTGACGATTACGAATTTACGATAGTCTGAAATATAAATACAGAATTCAAAAAAATATACTTATTTATTACTAGCGGCACGCCCCGGTCTCGTACGGATAGACATAGGTATTTAACAAATAAACATACATTTTAACACACTTGGAAGATTCCTACATACTCGTATTAGTTGATTTCAAATTCATTCTAAAATTATTTGAATCAAATACCTCACTTGTAAACGTCGGGTAGTTGTGTTAGTTGCCATAATTAATACGTATAAGGGGAATGGAATATGGTGGAGAATTACGGCGCCGATGTTACAACAGGCGGTGGCTCAGTTGTAACCTCAAACTGAGCCACCCTCTTCCAACCACGCTCTTCCAACTTGGAAGAGCGCAAGTCTATATAGACCTAGATTTTTTATTATTACGTAATTACTTATAGAAGAGAGATAGATGCGTCACAAGCTGAACGCTGGTCGATTGGGCCTCTCTCGCTTGCACACGGAACGTTACCACTATTTTCATGCGCGTGCAGCCGGCGTTCATCGACTTATTCTTATAAATTAGCACGTTAAAAAAATATAGTTCCTATCTATTACTGTTTTATAGATATAGCCACAGTTAGGTTTTATTTTTACCCTTTAGGAACCCTGAAAAGTAGGTGGGAACACTTAAAGTCCTCGGTCTCTAGTGTTCGGTTACTTATGAATGTGATCATTCATTCATTTTCGAGTAGGTGTCACGGTCAATCGACCATGCACACCCTGGTGTCAGAGTTCTTCGGAACCGCCTCTCGGCCTCTGACGTGGTTCCTTTAACGACTACCAGATGGCAGCCGGGACCACCGGCTTAACGTGCCTTCCGAAGCACGGAATCATCTTTATTATCAGACAATCAGGTGATTCAAGCCTGCAATGTCCTAACCAAACTGGAAACAACTAAATAAAGTATGCTTCCGGTGGGAATCGAACCCACGACCTCCGGGTCAAAGGGCAAACGCCTTAACCACTGGACCACGGAGGCTGTTTATGAATGTGATAATAAATATCTTTACGTAACTGCCCGCTAATCTTATGTACAGTCACGAGTGTTCGTTTACCTACTAATGAATGTGATAATAAATACCTGTACGTAACTTCTCGCTAATCTTATGTACAGTTGCGAGCATTAATATATAAGGTCAATTTAAATTAAGCGCAAATATTTTAAAGGCTGACTCCCATAAGCTCGAAAAATGCTTTAGAAGCAAAATAAAAAAAAATCGGCACGCAGGTTTTTGAGATATTTGGACCTGAACATTTAAAATAAAAATGAAGAAAACTTTCTGTGTACAAATAAACACTTTCTTGGCCAACAACTTTTTACTATTATCTACTATAGATACTAGGTCACTGACTGCAATAAAAAAAAAATCTAGCCAATTGATTTTTTAAATTTGCTACTAAAGCATTTCTTGGACCTATGAGACCCTGCCCTTAAAATATTTGCGCTTAATTTAAATGGAACTTGTATAATACACATGGTATTCAATTCCACGCCTTAGCACACCGATGTGTGCCTATTGATTGCTCCTGATCCTGACTGTACTGTGCGTCACGTAGTTGCGTATGTGGGATGTGGGGTGCCTATTTTCGACACAGGCTACAGAATATTTTCACCTAGTGACCGATTTACCTTCGGGGTCGTCAAATAATTACTTGATGTTTTTAGATGAGTTTTAATCTACTCCCCTCGTACCCAAAATCATGTGTATTTAATTTGTCCCTACAATACAAGGTATCTACGAAGTCGCGGGCAACAGCTAGTAATCTAATATAATTCTGGAAATTAAGCACTGTGATAAAAATGTGCAATTTCTTATCTGACTGGCATAAAAATAATGAAGAAAAGGTGTAATCATGTGTGTGTTATCAGCTCATATATATATATATATATGAGCTGATAACACCCTCATATATATATATATATATATATATGAGGTCTATATGTCATATGTCTCAACCGAGGGGCACGTGCATACTCTAGATAAGGATGATAAACATAAGAAAAACATATATGTAGGTATTTGATGGACATTGTCCTCGGATTAGCGAGACTTTCTTCAACACTAACAAGGCGATTCAAGGTCACGCACCTCTTATCGGTTTAGAATTTTCTCGTGCAAATAAAAAATAAAAGACCCGTTCCCCCTTGTGATATTTAGTGATTTTTATTCCAAAGATGGACCCGCAAACTTACGCGACCATCAGAAACTGTATTGTTTCGATTCATCACATGAGCCATACTGTTAATACTTTTTCCCAACATGCTTGGAGATTAGACTATTATTTTGACAACCTTGTTTAAGATAAATCAATAAATTAACGAAATAGGTATGAAAATCCCATCTATATAATAAGCATTTTCAAAGTAAGCGTTTTCAAAGTAAGTACCCTGATATAACTATTAAAATGTTTGATGATCATGGATTCAGTTGACCTTCTGAACTGAAGTTAATTTCCTAAAGAAAATTTTCAAGCAGACGGAAGGGTAAAATAAAATACAAAATGATCCATACTTGTTTTGTCGAGGAATGTTGGAGCTCGGAGCGAAATAACATTGCATTATGGACTTTATTTTCACAGGTAATGTACAATTCTTTGTTCTAAAATAACCTGAGAATTACTAAGATATAGGTGCTTTATTAGACCGAGCTTATAGCTAACATAGAGCTATGAGAGCTCTGTCAGTCTACTTATAGAACTACTTAGTTTTAGCGAAGAAATATATTACTATGAATACTTACTAGCGTGTGATTTAAAAATTAAGTAAAGAAGTTTGGAAAATTGTTTAGTTATGTTTGGACATCTCTTCACGCCATTGATCGTGGAAGTGAGCACTGAAAAGGAGGAGAATCAAAACTACTGACTAGTTGAATTTCAACGAAATTTATACAACTGTATTTGACAGATCAAAGTATAAACTTTATTTTGACGTTAAAAAAATATGGATTGATAGGTATTTTATTTAGCACAAAGAAATGCCGAGACCGGAACTCAAAAGGACAAAAATAGTTGAAACTGAGAGTCTACCATAATTTACCACCAACGAAGAAAGGTGCCGTGTTTATAGAATTAAAAAGAAAGAAATGCACAAAAGTAACATTAGCTCAAATCAGACTGGTAAAGCTGCCTGCCTGAGTATTTCGACTTCGCACCCATCTACATTCGATTTGAATGTTTTTGCGATGAGGACGTGGACGATCCAGAGGAAGCAGAAAGCATTCAAAGAAATCTCATGGGAATCATAGAATCCACGAAAACAAACTAACAGTATTAGCCCGACTTCTGACCACCTCGACTTTTTCTTCACTCAGTTTTTTTTATTTTTATTTTAACGAAATTTATGAAAGATATCTAATCTAATACGTTTGTTGAAGTATTTTTCTTGATAGACGTGTAATGTGTATTCAATAAAGACCATGTAAGTTCCGAAAATTTATTGACCTTGAGTAGTTAAGAGTAATGCATAACCTCAAACGCTTCCTCTACCTATACCTATTGGCAATAGGCCCTTTGGTTATGTTGGCTGTACATGTTGAGCACTCTGCCCTCTCCTCAAACTTCCGGTAAAGTAGCGAAAACACACATAGTCAGCTACACAGTCATTTCAAAAAACTGCAATGGTAAAATTTCCCCGTATTATTGGTGAAATACACTATACAAGCCTTGACCGCCACCGGATGGTATTTGTGACTCGGCTTTGCCTCGGCCTACTTTTATCACGTTCTTTCATCAATGTCTCTTTTGCAGCAATGTACCTACTGTAAATTTTAATTAGCCAAATCCTTCATTAGCAAGTAAGTCAGTGTGACTTACCTACTACCAATTTACCATGAAGTTTTAGGTTCGCTATGTACCTAATGAGACTTTTTCAATTACTGACTAGGGTCTATACTTAATTAACGGTAACAAATCAAGAAAAACTTGCCTACGTCATACCTACTAGGAATCTACTCTTGATGAAACTTGTTGCTCTGTGAACAGGAAAGTTTGCTTATCATATAAAAAAATAATCATTGACCATATTACTAAATCATTTAAAACAACAAAATTCTAGTTCCTCCAAATTTTATTTCCTCAGAAAAACGATCTTCAGCACAAAACCAAGATAGTATCTTATTATTTCTAATTAAATTCTATAAAATATACAACGTTATTTTGAACTCCCTAGCTATATTGAAATCTGACCTATGTACCTGAATACTAGATTCAAAAACTAGGAAGTAGGCAGTAAATAAAGACAGGCGGTTCCGAAGAACTCTGACACCAGGGTGTGCATGGTCGATTGACCGTGACACCTACTCGAAATGATGATTCAAGTAAGTAAAACTACTGGCTGGATATTGATGATTTTGCCATTGCAAAAAGTAACATTATACTAGCTTATACCTACTACAGAATAACACGTCAACTATAAATAACGCGAACGAAGTTGCGGACTTCAGCAAGACGAACTACTAGATGTACCGGGAGGTTTACATGTTTGCACTTTGCATAAACACGAATATGAATTAACATACTTATTGTGGCCACGGTGATGACGATGACCTTTGTCGATCGATTCATTTAGATCTTCAATTATGAAGGTGAAAGGACAATAATTAGGACACGTCATTAGGCGAGCCGTAGATTGAATGAAGTGTTAAAAATGTTCCACATTACATCGTCATCAAATCATTACATAACAATGTGAATCGCCAACATACGATTAACTGCGGTGTCCGGTCACACCTAAGTACCTGTTTGCATTTAAACACGTTTTGCATGCAAATAAGGATATTTTAATTTTGTTTTGACTTGTTCGCTAGTATAGACGATTATACAACTTAATTATATTGATGGTATGTACCTACTTTTTCTTTAAATTTCGTTTCACGTTATAGTATAATAAAATAGTATATCTATTTAAAACTAATATCATTTGTGCGAATATATAGTCTTAAATATAATTTTATACATACAATTTTATACAATATTAACGTTACGTCTGTTATATTTCACAGCTTATTCGATGTAATGTTACATAAAATTATGAAAAAGTAATCTTAAAAGTTTCAAATATGTGTATTTATAGAAGCTGCTTTTACACCGCTGCCCAAAGAAACTCCTTCTTTGGGCAGCGGTGTGAAAGCAGCTTATGTACCTTTTTTTCTACGTACATATTGTGTTGTAGTGTAGGTATTGTTTTTAAAAGAGTTCTTGTATATATTAAGTTCAGTGAGGATATACTGGTCTTAAACGTGCTCTTTAACTATAGGCCTAATAAGAAAGTTGAAGGTCGCTTAAAGAACCATGGAGAGGGCCTATGCTTGATATTTTGATGAGCCAGGAGATTCGTATAGAAGAACAAAAGTCACTGACATTGCTCAATGGATTAGCTTTTTGAAGTGGCAGTGGGCGTAAAAACGATAGCCAATGACGCACAAAGTTTCGACCACGTACGGGCAAGCGCAGCGTCGGCCACCCACTTGTGGTGATCACTCGACTTGGCCAAGGCCCAGGAAGACGCTGCATGGACGTCGCTCCCAATTGGTCGTATTTGAAATCCTCGGGGCGGCTTATGTCCGGCAGTGGACTACTTGCGGCTGATATGATAATGATGATTATGTATGACTTTCTTTCTCCACCATAACTTGTAATACCTCAGCTGAGTTGGTCGTATGTGGTTCGGTATGAATCTTCACATCCTCCGAGTGAAATAAGCTATGCATTTTTAGGCAGGGCAGATGTGACCTTGTTTTTATTTGGACTAAAGTTGTCACTTGGATATAGTTTCGCGTCGGTATTTTTGCAGGCCGCATGATATGATACGTACTTTGTCAGGAATGTTTTTTTTTATGTAGAAAGAGGAAAACATACCGTTGGGCTCGGGGCATAGTTTTGTGTGCAACAGTTAAAAGTTTTGTGAGTATTTCTATCGCCTATGTCCCACAGGCGATATTATTTAACCTATAAAATAATAATAATTTCCTAAATATTCTAATAATCATTGTAATTATTGTAACTTATGAATGAATTAACAAAATAAAAAAGTTTTTTTTTATATACAATGTGATTTTGAACCCCCTAGCTATATTGAAGTCTATATGGGAAGGCTATATGGGAATCAGAATCCCTTATGGAATACAGAATTGTAAGAAAAAAAGGTAAAAAACGAAAAAATAAATTTAACCTTTCATAGAAATTCTTCCAGCTGATTGGCGACTTTGTATGGGAAACCTAATTTTCTTTATCGTTTTTTACCTTTTTTTCTTGCAATTCTGTGTACCATTAGGGATTCTGATTCCCAGATTTCAATATAGCTTGGGAGTTTAAGATAACGTTGTATATTTTATAGAATTTAATTAATTTTAAATTATATAAAATTGTAAAATAAAGAAAAATAAAATAAAATAAATTAATAAATATAATAAAATAATCCTAATATAATAATGTAATATGATATCTAAGATATTAAATATATATTTATTATCTACTTAACTACTACAATGTTAGATGTGTATTATAGGAACAGTAAAAAATACAAAAGGAATAAAAAAAAATATTATTATAGCTAGTTACTGTTTATGTTGTTGCTTTATATATTTCGTAAGTCGGAAAACTAATTCTATAGCGTTACGAGTCTACTCGTATATACCATTTTTATTAGAGTGCGTCCTCTTCTTCTATTACCAAGTTGCTGTGCCCGACAGGGTCCATAAATGATCTTTAACTTTGTATTGTCATCTATTTTACTTTATGGTTTGCAATAAAATATTGAATTGAATTGAATTGGTGGAACAAGGCATCTGTCATTTATGTCAAACTGGAACAATATCTCATTCCAAGCGCTTCCCATATTAGTCAGCTTTGAAATTTGGATAAATAGGTATGCATCCGAATAGATATATCACAATCATAATGAAAATGACGTACCTAAGTACTCTTTTGCTACATTCTACAATGTCTTACAAGATACTAAAACTGGCCATGTTGTGCACGGTGTGCATGGTTGATTGACCGTGACACCTACTCGAAATGATGATGCGAGATAACATCAGAAATGAGGAGATTCGTAGAAGAACAAAGGTCACCGACATTTCTCAGCGGATTAGCTCTTTGAAGTGGCAGTGGGCGGGGCACATAGCACGCAGAGCCGGTGGCCCATGGGGCAGAAGCGTTCTCGAACGGCGCGGCGACCACATACCGGCAGGCGCATCGTCGGATAGCCACCGACCAGATGGTGGGATGACCTGACTGAGGTCGCAGAAAGACGCTGGATGCAGGACTTTTCCAAACGGTCGTATTGGGAATCCTTGGGGGAGGCTTAGCTTCTTGCGTGCGGCTGATATGATGATGATTAATGCGATTTTCGAACGCATCTCTATTTTGAGGGTTACATAGTAAACAAGGAACCGTTATAGTTTCGCCACGCCACAGCGAAGTATTTACTTACTACTTACTAGTATGGGTGACCGCATGTGGCATAAAAATATACGTTGGTCCCGGCTGTCACTAATGGTGGCAGTTATTAAACAACATCAGATACCTTTAGGCAGCTTGAAAAATCTCACACCACACCAGTGTAGGCCACTTACACTCACGAAAACAATTACTTTTAAATCTTGGCGAAATAGGTACGTACAATGGTATGGTATGGTACTATATATTTCATAACATTTTACAAGTTGACACACATCCCCCAAAATTTATTATTAATGACAGAGCTTCTCTGATAAAAATGCTATTATATAGGTATAAACGTATCATGAACCGTGATAATTTAACAATCGCATACGCCCTTGAAAATATTATCACTTCAATATATGAAGCTATAATTTGTTATACTCATATAGGATAAGATTTATAAGGCAAACAGCGACGTATTTTGTAGAAATTTTACGAAATGTGAAGTTAAAGATATTTACAAGATGTAATATAACTATGTAATGACTAGCTTTCACTACCGCCCGCGTCAATGTCGATCGCTCGGGAATACTTTTTACCGGGATAAAATGTCAGGTACATTAATAGTAAATATAAATATGTAATTATTATGAAACCGGTCGCATTTACCTGAAGTAAAATGACTGAGCGAAGAGAGTCAGTGAACACAATATAAGGTCTGGGATATCTTTGAATCAGATCACAGTGTAACGTTGCAGCATGCCATCTGCATGCTGCATCTCATCCAACCTCATTTCTCTCATCCTGTCCATTCCTTATTTTAATTCATATTTCATTTTTAATTCAAATTTCATTCCATTCTATTCCATTTTTAGATTACCTTCTTTCTCTCTCATCACTCATTCTTCAGTCTGCTACCACCTTTCAGTCTGTTAACATCTTTCAGTCTACTAACATCTTTGAGTCTACTACCATATCTTGGAGCATAAGTCTCTGTTATTAATTTATTCAAGTTGTAAAGCAAAGTTATAATAAAGTTATTCTCTGTGTTCTGTGTGTCGTCTTGTGCTCTCCCTAACATCCTTATATGTGGGAACTCGGCTAGAGCGTCGGGACGGTCGAGCCCTCACAACAGTAAATAAGGATAAAGAGGACCAACGATTTAGTCTAGAACAGATTTGATTTTAATTGCACTGCATATTGGGAAATACCTTCAATCAGGTTCCGTCGGATTCCTTGTATAATTAATTTACGTAGTAAATTGTAAGTCGTATAAAATAAGGCAGTGGGGGTGGAGGGGCAGCTTATCAAAATTGGCGCCGGGCCCTTTCGTTTTTTCTTTTCAACTCGGCTAATTCTGTACCGATTTTGATAGATTTTTTTCTTTATTAGAAAGATAATTTTATGTTATCACTGATTTGACATGTTTTTGTACTAAACGACAATAAGAGGGCGTTTGCCACCTTCGTCATTCCTAGCATTTTGGAACCAGACTACAACTACATTTATGGCAATCGTTTTGGACAAGGACCTATTATGGGCACCAAATGTAAACACCTTGAATTACTCAAAATACTTGTATAAATAGTTAGTTTACTACCCTTTCCATCCATGTATGTTATGTATGAGTACATATATTTATGACATTAATGCCAAATGATTAAATCATTTCCACATTTGATCAAAATACAATGACAAGTAAAGCTGGCTTCATTTTCTTCTATCGCGGTTACTTATGAAAATTGGACAAACAAATCGTATGACACTAATGCAGGGTGAAATTTAATTTATTTGCAAACGTTTAAGGAGTGACTCAGACCACGCATCTGAACAACTTTGATTATAGGACCAACTTCGACATCGTGAAAAAATATCTGATCTTTCATACAAAAGTGGAATATCTACTTGGCCAAAATCTATGGAACAGCTGTTTTAGTTTTTTGAAATTTCGGAGTTGGTCCCATAATGAAAGTTGTTCAGATGCGTGGTCTGAGTCACTCCTTAAACGTTTGCTAATGAATTAAATTTCAAGCTGTATAAGTAGAATGAAACGCAAAAGATTATATCACTGGCCGCTTGATAAAAAAGGATGCCACATGCCCATAAAAATTTACCCACACCCCTTTTATCCCTATCCATATTTCCATACTAATATTATAAATGCGAAAGTAACTCTGTCTGTTTGTCTCTCGCCTTTTCACGCTTCAACCATTAAACCGATTTGAATGAAATTTGGTATGGAGTTTAGTTTGAGGCCCAGGGAAGGATATAGGGTACCATCAATTCTACTATTTTCGAGGGATCGCCATTAACTAGAAAAGATAGAAGAAGATGCTAAGAATAAGAATTATGAAAACTAAATGGCTTTTTAACAAATGTTTTATAATTTTTGTGTGAATGACACCCCGTGATGACACCAGTAAGTTACTATAAACTGGAATTCATATTATACCAATATGTCATATCGTTTTACCTGGTGACACTTCTACACTCAGAACCTTCAACAATATCTATTGCATGTCATTAATGACTATTAATATTAGTCATTTTTTCCGTCACCATTATGACCATGTTTATAGGATTATATTATTTCTATGGTTTATTATATACTATCTGTTACCCGCGACTTCGTCCGCCCCAATTTCTGTTATTAAGACATACTGTCGCGGATTTTTTTTAGATTATTAGTACACATTTTTTGGGTAACTTAAACCGTTTACGCACGCACGATGTCCTCAACTATTAATAATTTTCCCCCGTTTTTAAAACATTTTTTATTGATGCTTCGCCCCTATTGGTCGCAGCGTGATGTTTTATAGCCTAAAGCCTTCCTCAATAAACGAACTATCCGACACAAAAATAATTTTCCAATTTGAACCAGTACTTTCTGAGATTTGCGCGTACAAACAAACTCTTCAGCTTTATAATCTTAATATATATAAATCTCGTGTCACAATGTTTGTCCTCAATGGACTCCTAAACCACTTAACCGATTATAATAAAATTCGCACACCATGTGCAGTTTGATCCAACTTGAGAGATAGGATAGTTTTTAACTTATGGCGAAACGAAGTTCGCCGGGGCAGCTAGTATTAGTATATAGATTAATTCACATTATGCTTTAAGTTAGTACTAACTAACTATCAACATAAGTATTATTTAGATTTAGAAAGACAGAAGCTAGAAAGCACCCATAACATGTAAACGGAGCATACCTAAATCCTAGTTAAGTTAAATAAATAAATTAAGCAAATAACCTTAGTATTATCATTCGTTATCTGTATGTATCAGGGTATCATAATCAATATCTTAGTACATTTTAGCTGTGGGGGGAATCAAAGTACAATTTACTTGCGGGGGGATTTGATACAGTACAGATAAGATATCGTAGGTATGTTGTATTGAACGGTTAACAACAAAACCGTTTCATACTTTATTATTGGAAGGCCACTTGCTCAAATAACTCCCCATAGTAAATCTCTGTAGGTTTAAGGTAACATTGTTAGGGAATGTCTCCATTATTGTAATCATCTCAAAATTTAAAGAACTCGTGTCGCACCTCCGCGCGAATGTTATGGTGCCAATTTTCGCCACAAGATACATTGTTTTTACAACAAATTCAGTCAAAAGTATACAGGGAAATAAAGCCAATATTCCATAATTATGTGAGCTTGTTTTTAAAACCTACTGACAGTGACTATATGAAATGAACGGATTTGATATCGGCTATTATAATAGGACGTGGCGGCGAAAAAGCTAGTTATAAATAAATAAGGCCAAGTTCGAATAGTATTCGCAAATGCAGGGTTCCGTACCACCAAATAATATTTATCTACAAAATATGCCGATAAAACACGTTGTTTATATGGGAGCCCTCTTTTTACACGTAAAAATACATATTCTGTGAAGTCTCTAACTATAACGGTTTTAAAAATACAGCCCAGTGACGTACCTATGACAGACGGGCAGACGGTCATCGGAGTCTTTGTAATAGGGTCCTATCTGCCTTAGGGTACGGAACCCTAAAAAACAACCTAGATAGAAATAAGGATCATTTAAAAATCGTTTAAATAATTGACTAGACCATTTTTAGGGTTCCGTACCCAAAGGGTAAAAACGGGACCCTGTTTATATCGCTCCGCTGTTCGTCTGTCACCAGGCTGTAGTAAAGCCTCCGTGGTCCAGTGGTTAAGGCGTTTGCCTGTTGACCTGGGGGTCGTGGGATCGATTCCCACCGGAAAAATACTTTGTTTAGTTGTTTCCAGTTTGGTTAGGACATTGCAGGCGTGAATCACCTGATTGTCTGATAATAAAGATGATTCCGTGCTTCGGAAGGCACGTTAAGGCGCTCTTATAGTGGACGTTTGAGTATCTGAGGGGGTGAAGCAGACGCAGTGGCTATTGCACGGGCGGGGGCCCCGCGCAGCGCCACTCTCCCCTCGCGCAGCCCGTTGACGTCCTTATTCTGATGACTGATTACGGACGGCCGTATTCTGTAACTTATGGTACTTGCCGGAATTCCGAAAATTTTCATTAAACAGAGAAATTATTTATTTATTATTTTAATAATGCTGTCACTCAAATAATTACAAGCTACGATTGCAGACTAGTCAGCACTTACATAAAATATAGTTTCGCGCTCCATTATAAAGACAAACAAAACAAGATACGGCGCGACTTACCATTTGTGGTGTATGTGTCTATTAGTATTTAAATTAATGAAACTAAAAACCTTAACTCCCTTATTTATGCACATAAATGACGTTTATCCTTATTTTGTTTGTTTCTTACAACACGCCCTTCTTAGATGTTAGACAGAGACAAAATACGGATGATCTTAATTTACGTTCATGAACAAGGGGATAAAAATATGAAGTTCAGGCAAAAAAATAACAATGTCACGGTGGCTATATCTTGAACTGTCATTTTTACGCCGCCGCTGTTGGAAGGTATTTAATATTTCTGCTAAGTTAAAATTTACCTACAGTTATTGTAGGTAAATTTTTACTTAGCAGAAATATTAAATACCTTTTTTGGTCTATACGACGTGTCAGCCTGCTAAGCGTCGTGTCAACGAGTCGTTCGCAGCAGCAGCGCGCCGGAAACATCGACGTCGTGCTAGCGTTCAGCTTTACCAATAACAGACAGTTATTTTCGTTTTTATAATATAAGTAAGGAGAAATTAGAGAGAGTTAGTAGTGAAAATAAAATGTTCACGTCAGGACGCAAACATATTTCTCAGTCACTGACCGGCGCTAGCCCAAAGAAATATCAAATCTGCTGCCTTGCTACAAATACTTTACGATCACAAATAAAGATTATAAATTTTACACACGCACACGTATAAACATAGGTAGGTAGGTTAAATAGTATTGTAATTTTGTAATAAACTCGTAATAACTTGTAATAATTAAACAACCGTCGTTTTTATTGTCTGGGATCTTGACTGATCCATCTGCCAATACCTCCTTGTACGACCAAAACACCCTTAGCCGTCAGTTTACAGATCAGTCTTGTGCTGCTTGACTAGTGGTAGGTAAGTGCACATTTCCCCTCGTGCACTGCCCCTTATTCCTTCTCACTGTCCGTCTAAGGTCGCCTGGTATGAATTTACTATTTATTTATGTATATATCTTAGTTTATGGTTAGGGCTAGGGTGATAGGTTAGCCTAGCAGGGTTGTTTGAAGGTAACATTTTATCCCTCGTGAAATAGTTGAATGTACAGTCAGCTAGTTATTACAACACAATACATTGTTACACAGAGACACTTTGATACTCGCTACACTTATTCAACATTCACTCACACAAATAAATAGTTAGTTGATTGTACATACAGATTAAAATCAAGTGAAGATGATCGAATTTGGGAAAAAGGTGTAACGAAAGGTAAATATTTCACTTGGACTATATATTATACTAGCAGTCCGCCCCGGCTTCGCTCGTGGTACATACATAGCCTATGTCACTCAGGGATAACGAAAATACCATTCCTCCAGAAATTGGTCCGGTTGTTGCTAAGATTAGCGCGTTCAACCAACAAACGAACTCTTCAGCTTTATAATAGTAGTAACAATATAGACAGACATAGTAAATTATATAGACAGAATTAGTAAAGAAAGGCATAATAAATTATGTAGTACATTTTAATACGTTTTATTTAACATGTTATCTAAGAGTAAAAAATATTAAAAATTTTCAAACAGTATCTGTCTACTGCAACCAGGTATGTTTTCCTTGTTGTGATCTTGTGATGACAGGAATTCTTCATCTATTCGTTGCCTTTTTGGTGATGGTCTCTTTTTCATGTTACCATCATTTTTAGGACTTTTATTTGTTTTTTCATATTCTCTTAGTGGCATTCCTCTTGCTCGCCTGGAATCAACAATTTCAGGCAATAGCCAGTCCATGTAAAAAACCAGTAGCTTTTGCTTCATGTTCTTTTCCCAAAACAAATCATCTCTACTTATCAACTCAGTTTTAATAGCCTTATTTTCACCACTCCAAACCGCGAATAAACAGGTTTTTCTTCGTGTCACGTAAAGTTGTCCTTGGACCTGATAATACCAATTACTATTTTTATTGACATTAATAAGTTTAGTTTTTTTATTGTACCCCATATCTGTATTTTGTTTTCTTTTATTGACTCGTCCAGACCTTTTTTGAATGCAACTATGGGGCACTTTATTTCTACAACTGTGTCTTGTCCTATCAAACCATCGGGGGTTGCACCAATAAAAGGGTATTCATCATCTATGAATAATCCGCAGGGTGCAATGCTTTTTCTTGCATTGCAAGTATTTTCAAAGCGAGTCCTTCATTTTCCACACCATGGGAGATCGCCGCTACGTTACTAATGTTTGATTTGTATAAAATATTTTCCACTAATTTGGCCTTGCTTGTATTTTCTTTTCTTTTCACTATTAATCCGAAATTTGATGCTGTTACCATATTTTTCCTTAACTCTATCCAGTCATCACTATCCCTCTGATTTAAAGTAGATACTTGTATTTTTTCTTTATCTGAAGTTAACTGTTTCAGGTTTTGTAGAAAAGTTTCTTTGGCTATATTTAACTCTTGTGATGACAAATCGGGTTTAATACTTTGAAGTCCATAATCATTCTGAGCTACATTATTTCTTTTTAGTATTCGGTTTTTTTTATGAGGCTTTTCTTTATTTAATTTTCTCTTTGCCAGTCGTCTTTCTTCAAATATTTTTAAAATTGATTTCTTGGGACTACTGCCTAAAATATTTTTTATAATTAGTTGTTTTGGGTATGGATTGTTAAAACAAACAACTGCTGCATTGCAGCGTCCTTGATATCCTCGACGAAGTGAGAAATTGATTCTCTTTCCTTCTACAATTTTAGCAATGACGCTGTTGAAACGCTCAACAGTATTTGTATCCACGTCCTCAAGCATGCTTCTCGATTTTGAAATAACTGATTGAATTATTGCTTGCATCCTGAACCAAAGCAAAGTATTTTCTATTTCCATGTGGCTCTGAGTTATCTTTTCTTTCAAACAATAATAATTATGACATTTAGCGTGGTCGCCGTAGGCATGCCGAACAGAATTTTGTACGTCATTTCTAAAACCTGCCAATGCTTCCAGTTTCTCTTATTCTAATTTATGTTTTTCTATTGATTTAAGCACAACTTTACGAATGCTTAAAATTTTTACTTGTGTTAATGTTTTTCTATGTGCCAAAGTTAAAGGGTATTTGGTATCTGAAGACAAGGTTTTCAGTTTATTACACAAATATGTGTAATAAACTGAAAACCTTGTCTACGCAATAGCGTAGTACATGGTTCCTACATTCAATTTTTGTAACTGTAAGCCTTGGGTAAGGATTGCGTGCCAGTATTTTCGCATAAGTTGCAGAGTCTTCATCAGCAATCAGTCATTGCCATAGGCAATATTATACATTGAGATTGACGTTTCAAATCCTTGGCATATGATTTCTGACTCCATGCCACTTGATGATCCCGTATAATTCTTAAAACAAATGTGATTTGATCTTTCAGCTTTTTTTTTCTCTGCTCTAGCACAGACAAGACAGTACTTGTTCTTGATACCCAAAAAAAGGACTTCACCAAATCTGCGTCCCACTATAGCTGCGGCTCCGGATAGTGCCTTGTAATTATTTCCGTATGATCGAGCTGACCAGTATGCGTCGGCATATACGTCTATTAGTGGTATACCGTCTTTTGTAAACTTTTTTTCTGCTATTGCGGCATCTTTCTCACGCTTAGCTGCTGCCGCCATAGAATTTACAGCTGTTTTTCATATACTTGATCTTGCACGTGTGAATATGTGACCTCTGTGAAAATAGGAATATTCATGGATGCTGTAATTTCTTCGAACTGGGAGTAGCCAATACCAGCAGAATTGATTCCTATAGCTGCAGCCATATTAACATTAACGTCGTGTTTATTTAATGTGTCTTCACTTGTGAGGGTGAAATCCTTTCTGCACATGTTACATTTTAATTTAAATTTTGATATTTATCCACATCTTTTTTCTCCTAATAATGAAATATGTAAAAAATTGCAATCAAACAACGAAGTATGGTTGGATATGGTTTGAATTTGCTTGAAAAACGAATTTATGTCGATAATGCGTCGACCCTGCACTGGTTCATAAGCATCTTTTTCACATGTAGTTTCAGTATGTAATTCGGGGTCGACAACTTCACTGAAATCAAAATATATGTATAAGTACATGAATACATAGACACTAACAGACAGACCCTAACGTCGTAAGACCGAAAGGCCTTGTTTAGCGTGTTGGTGGCGTAAAGGTGGAAAACGGAATCAAAATAGTGATGAGTAGTGATGGGTTGCTAGCCGCCTCATCTATTGTCGTGGTTCTGTAGATTTTCACTCATTCCCTTGACCAGCTTCTACGGTCTGCGCAGGTAGAGAAGCAGCTACGTATAATATGTATATAGCTAGACGTATAAGTATATCTTGGAAATGTAACTGAACAGCACAGACTCGTCTTCGATAGCTCAGGGCGGGTGCTGTTCCTTTTCTCTTCGAGTGTGGTGAGCAGGGGGTGGACTGTAGCTTTTGATTTTGTTTTGCGTGTGGGCTCTTGAGGTCGGCGGGCGGCGGCGGCTGAAGCCGCCTAAGATTCTGATTGACTGACGCCAAAGAAACAGTATGGAGGGTTGTTACACCCTTGATTGACGTGTCAAGAAACAATGTGATACAAAGAAACAGGATGGTAAATAAGAACGCAGAATACTGTTGGCTAGCAGGGTGGCAGAGCGTGGACGGGCAGCACGACCAGGCAGAGATTCCTTCCAGAGTTCTTCCTTATTATTTGATCCGCGGCCAACTAAAGCACTAGCGCAGTAGATTTTTTTTTTTTGTAATGACTATGTAGCTAGCCCCAAGTGAGCTTTCGCTACTTCACCGGGCGTTTGAGGCGAGGGCAGAGTGCCCTCAACCTTTATAGACAACATCACCAAAGGGCCCCCAGGAGGGACGGACCTCGGCTTTGGGCGTTGCCTGTGTGCGCAAGGCTTGAAGAGACAGCAAACTCTCATATTGCCTGATGGGCCGCGTATGCGTGCATGCAAGCCTGAAGGGCCAATCTGAGAATCAATGGCAGAAGCCTTTGGAGAGCAGCAACTCTCATCTTTTGCCTTATGGGCCGAAAGCTACGTTGCCAGAAGGGCCTATCCAAGCAAGTCACCCGGGACCGCCGGGCAGTCACCAGTAATCGGAGCTAATCCTACTCTACGCACTCTATTCCGGTGGCGAGTGCGATGGGGTCGAATAGTGAGCGCAGTAGCGAAACCGCGCTCTTTTTATACCGTTCCTGGCCGTACTTCACCTCCGCACTCCCCCGCGCCCCGCTAAACTTTATTTCTTTAATTTTACAAAGTAAACACATATTCTTATCATTAAAACTTATATCACTAGTTAGATCTTAATCTAGGCTACCTATTTACACAATTGTCATCGTGCTAGACACGCTAGTTTCCACGAAAATCGCGGTGGAAAATCGCGAGTATAAATACGACGCTCCGCGTCGCTTACCCCCGCGCCCCGCGCCTGGGGTCCATTTAAATACTGTTTCGCGAATACGCGAAACTTCCAGACGCTACCTAGCGTGCCTAATGTTTACATCTATCTATCTAGGATGCCTATGACCTAACTATGCTAATTTCTAACTATTAAGTACTGTCTATTACTATTTTACATGTTAGACTTAGTATGAATTTCAAGTATGGGAAACCTGACTTTTATTCTGTCTGGTTCGCTATATCTTAATTCCCTATAGCCTATCCCATAAATAAAACAACAAAAACACATTTCTTTATTGTAAAAACTTACATATAAGTCATAACATAGTACTTAAAAGCTAAAATTCTAAACCTAAGTAGAAAACATTGATTAGTATACTACTATTTACAACACAAGATAATCAATCTAAAAATACATCTATTGTTAATACAAACTTCGTTATCCGATTAATAACGTTATTTAACCTACTAAATAAAAAAGAGGTATAAACTATTTACAATTTTTCACCTATAATTATGGAATGGCTGTACCTATTTTCATGAGACTTTCGCGATCCGTCGTGAACAATAACAAAAGAGTGAAGTGACATTTATATAGCTTATATACATTTTTTAATTTCTTGTGATACTAGTTTTACTTACCTATAGTTTGAATCCAAAATATTGACCGTATTTTTTAGGGTTACTGGTATATCAAAATCTAGAAAAAAAATTTCAGAATAATTTTGAGCTCTGAAACTGAAAGAAATAGGTGAGTTGGGTTATATAACAAATATAAGAACATTATATATGATTATAACTAGTCTAGATAGACTGACTTTGTAGCGACTTACACGTCATTCTCATTTGATTCCAGTATGTTTTCTGTATGTGTTAAATTTGAATATGTTCCAGTCCTTCCGCAAAGATAATCTTTTTTTCTAAAAATTAAACAAAAGGGTTACGAGAAAATAATTACTTTCAAACAAAATTTATGGAATTTCGAAATTTACGACATTTGCAGAATTCCGGAATTCCGGTGTTGTGTGAATAAGTATTGCGAAACTTATGTAAGTATATACCAGAAAGAGTAATCATTTATATTATATAATGAGCAGATGAGGCATTGATCCAGCATGTGATTGATATATCCTTTAGGTAATTTGATTTGTAAATTATCGCATATAGTCAATTGATATTTACCCATCATCATTATAAGTTTCCTGTATTGCATCTGTAGGACTTGATTCGGTCTCAGAATTTTCATGGCGAGGATCTATTTGCACGCTAAAATAACACAAAATATAAGTAAGAAATCTTTATCAAATCTTTATGTACATACATTTTATTATACCTCCCATTCGGACTGAATACTGTGATGGTTTTGACTTTTGACTAGCTTCGTGGCGCAGCGATCAACACGCCAGCCACGGAGTTACCGGGTTCGATCCCCGGCCAGGTCAAGATGGAAAATGATCTTTTTCATATTGCCCTGGGTCTTGGATGTTTATCTATATATGTATTTGTTATAAAATATAGTATCGTTGAGTTAGTATCCCAAAACACAACTCTCGAACTTACTTTGGGGCTAGCTCAATCTGTGTGATTTGTCCGTATATATTTATTTACGGTTTAGATTGAATCACTAAATCTAAATTATTAATTATCGATCTAATATTTTTTGGGTTCTGTACCCAAAGAGTAAAAAAGGTACCCTATTCATATAAATTTACTGTCTACCCGTCTGATAACAGGCTGTTTGTTACAAACCGTGATAGGCAGTTGACATTTTAACAGATGACGTATTTCTTCTTTTAAATGTAATGAAAACTATGAAAATAAAAACATAATACTTACTGTCTTAGAACTCTTATTTTATTAATATGCTCCCTTAGTTCACGTAGTCGTGCCCTTTTGCGAGTATTTTTTTTAATACCGTGTTTACCCATATTTTGCTTATAATCAGAGAGTAAATCACAACATATCTCCGTATGAGTCGGGCGCGGGAAAAACTTGCACAGAACCGTCGCTGACAGTGGTCACAGGCGTACTGACGGTGCCAAACGAGGTGAATTAGCGAGCCCGCGGTGTTGCCGTGCGGGTTAAAAGAGAAATCAAGTAATTGTAAATTGTTTAGTGTACGTATCGTAAAAATCTCGTGCAAAATTTTAAATTCATAGAAGAGCTATCGAATAAAGCAAATTTAATGCGTATATGTGTTGTAGTACTCCTAATATAACCTAATATTCCCAAAATTTGTCAAAAGAAAGCATATTTTAAAAAAATAAAACTATCGAGGAAAAATCTAGCAATCGTGTTTCTGTCGTGCTTTATTATAATTGAAGAACTGAATATTTACATACAAATAAAAAATACAATTGAAAGATGTGTATAAATCTGGTTATAAGCTTTCAAAAAAGGTATTTTCCCTATATAGAGCGCCTTAAGCCGGTGGTCCCGGCTGCCATCTGGTAGTCGTTAAAGGAACCACGTCAGAGGCCGAGAGGCGGTCCCGAAGAACTCTGACGCCAGGGTGTGCATGGTCGATTAACGGTGACACCTTCTCGAAATGATGACCAGGCTGTTAGACAGTTGATTTTTTTACAGATGATGTATTTCTGTCGCCGCTATAACAACACATACTAAAATATAAAATAAATATTTAAGGGGGCTCCCATACAACGAACGCGATTTTTTTGCTTGTTTTTGCTCCAGGTAGACGCTTGAAACATTCACAGAATATTTAGTTACATATTCACTTTAAAAATATTTTTTATAGAAAAATAAAATTAATATGAAAGGGGGGCTTCCATGCAACAGACATGATTTTTATAGATAACGGTACGGAACCCTTCGTGCGCGAGTCCGACTTGCACTTGACCGGTTTTTATCATAATTTACCTTTTATCTCTAGAACGTTGGATATATCGAAAAATACGGTATACTACTTTTCAAAAGGTGGTTCAATTTCACTTCAATTTATAGTAAGTATTCTACGATGGTACTACTGAAATGTAGTATAATAAAGAGTAGGTACCTAATAGCCGCGACTCATATGTCAATTACATTTAAAAAGTCGTATTCTCGTGTGACAGCGCAGCGCACGAAGGTCACTGCCAAAGTCATTATAACGTTACCAGTAGCTTCTAATCATTTACAATTAAGCGAGTTCATGGCAATTTATCGCTTATCTTATTACACTTTTGAACGATTTCGTTGTTGATAATATGGGTACGTAATGTTATCTAAATGTCAGCATTTTTAAAACTTCATTTCAAGGCCGCCATCAAAATTGTTCCTTATTAATAAATTTAAATATATTACTTAGTATTTTAAATATTACATTTAAAATTATTATCAAATTCTATAAGGCCTGAACTACACATACTTAAGTGTGTAGAAATATCAAACGAAACCCTCCCCTGCTTATTTGAACTTTCTTCATTTAATGGTTTCTTCTTATGACGTCACGTTGACAATAATGGCGGCTGACGTATATATAATATTTCTCATTTAAATCCCAAACATTTTTCTTTGGATTAAGAGATATTGTTTTGAGAAAATAAACATACCGGTAGATTAGGTAGATCGAATATTTGAAGAAAAACATTAAAGGATATTAATATATATCCTATTAGTTACTTTATCAATATAATCGTACCTACATGAATAAACGAGACGTACACAAACATTTTAAGCGGGTGCCGCGCGAACGAAAAACGTCGCTACTGCACAGAACCATTCGGCGATTAGGAAAAAAGATGAAAAGTCTCAATATTCTCATATTTATATCTTTATAAAAAAAAATAAGAAAGGGAGCGACCTCCGAGTCGTAAATATAAATATTGTCATGTGACAGTTATTGTTTCAGACGTAAAAATTTACAAAGTTTTCGAAGAAAAATGCTTTTAGACATCATACCATATATATATATATATATATATATATATATATATAGATATCTCCACTTGACATCTGTTGATCGACCGTCTCGTAGCATCAGTTAATTGTTGATCAGTTGGCAATTGTTGATCAGGACAGCTTTTTTTTGATCTAATGCTGGATTTTGCGTACATTGTGAGCAATCCGATCTCAGATTAGATCAATAATTGCCAGCCCTCTGGAGGCAGATAATGGAACTTTTTTATACAATTCCACTCCGTCAATTATTGATCTGATTCAAATGGGCCAATGAGAGGCTTCCTGCTCTACGATTGGCTGAGTCCATTGTGCGCTGTTGCCACTTCGCTCTAGATCGCATCACAACTGTTAGTTAAACAGCTGTGATGGAACGACCTGTCATCTATTCTGTAGTTACCTATTTATTAAAATTATACAATACTAGCAGTGCCCGCGACTCCGTTCGCGTACATTACTAATTGGGTAATTATGTTATGAGGCCATATCTTATCACAACTTGAAGTAGCCTGGGGGGGGGGGAGATTTTTCTGCCAACATGTAGGGGGTTGTAAGCAATTACAGGTGCACCCCGAGCAATTACACGTGCGTTGAGGATTCAGCACGACCCCTCCCCCACTCCCCATCCCCCCAAGTGTGACGCAGTGAGACAGCAGGCCGAAATGCCGAACACTTAAGCCACGAGGCCGCAGGCCGAGCTCCAAGGCGAGGGCAAACCCCGAGCCGTTGAGGATTCAGCACGACCCCCCCCCCCTGCCTCCAAGTGTGCTGCAGTGAGGCCGCAGGCCGAACTGGTGAACACTAGGGCCGCAAGGCCGTAGGTCGAGGTCCAAGGCGAGGGTAAACCCCGAGCCATTGAGGATTCAGTACGACCCCCACTCCCACCCCCCCCAAGTGTGTTGCAGTGAGGCCGTAGGCCGAAATGCCGGACACTTGGGCCGCAAGACTGTAGACCGAGCTCCAAGACGAGGGCAGGTGATCAAACGCGGTATATATTCGATCAACAAAAGTATCCTCAGTGCATGAAAAAAGGCGGTTAATAGATCAATAATTATCGTAATAATTTATGACGAGTATAAGACTTTACGGCACAATTAAGCAAAGTGTCGAGGAGAATTCATATATATCAGAAAGAGCACGATAGACCCAAAACTTTCAGAGTTAGAGGCGGGTAAAGGTGGATCAATAATTACATCGGATTTCGGCCTGATCAACAACGGCCGAAAGGAGGACAATATATATATATATATAATTTTTAAATTTCATATGTATCTGTTTCAAATTCCAACAAGGGGGCGATCTTGTTCAAGGATTGATCTAAATTATACAAATACTTTTGATGTATTTAATTATTTCAGCCCATAGTACTAGTGATTTAAAAACACGTACATTTTCACAGTTTCGTGCAGTACCGTCTTAAGTACCTATAGCTTTATCTTATCTATCTACTTGCACATATCTCTCTCTTCTCTCTCTCTCTATATATATATAAAAAATATATGTTCGTTCGCCTCGCTAAAAATCAAGAACAGCTGGGCCCATTTACGTACTCCAGGGAAGGTATAATCCACTGCTGGACATAGACCTCCCCCAAGAATTTCTAATATGACCGGTTGGAAGCGGCTTGCATCCAGCGTCTTCCTGCGACCTTGGTTAGGTCGTTTGACCACCTGGGGGGCTACCATAACCTCTTAAAGCAGTATTATTTTAATATTACTTTTCAAATTCGTACCATGACGTATACAAAACAATATTACTATAATGTTGTGTTTTCTAGCAGTTTTGGTGACGTAAGAGCAAATCATTCATTCAATTTGGTACCATGAACTGCTATTTGACAGTTAGTAATATTGTTTTTACGTCAATTTTTACGATCTTATAAAAGTTGGTCGGATGTGACCAAAACAAAACTTTTTCCTTTTAAGTAGCATAATTTTAGTGGTCTTGTACCTGTAGTGTACACAAAATTAAGTTTGTGTTTTAATTGTGCTGAAAGGGTGTTGAAATAAGTATTAACCCGAACAAAATACACTTAGGTATACATTTATGGTGATTGCGAAGGGCTGTAATAACCAGCTGTTTTTGTTTCCCCGCAAATCATAAAAGTGAAGTGGACGAAAATCTAAGGACTCATAATGAAAATGAGATGCGGTTGTCTGTGACTATTTTTGCAGGGCAGGGTTATATCTCTGCTAGCGATAAGGATGTAATTAATAGAAATTATTTATACAAGCTAATAAAGATCCAAAGAATCAAGGCGAAATTTGTACAAATAAAATTTTAAAAAAAGAAAAGGTTAAATTTTTTAAAATGATTACTACGTCTCTGGTCAACAACTTGAATTAATCAGAATATTTCTTAAAGACGGGGAATAAAAGATATTTATTTATTTAAAGACTGGTTTATTATTCGATATCCGAACGTATATTAATGATTTTTGAGTAAATATCCGAACACTACCTGCAACTGACATGTTGAAATATATTAATATATGGTAACCCCACGCAAGCAGGCAACCATCCGCTAAAATAAAAAAGATAATCTGTCAATCTAACGGTTTAATTTGATTTGACATTGATCTTTGACTGACATTTTCTCATTGAATTGACAGACGTTATTGTTCTGAGTGACAGATCTACAACAAACAGTCACTTTGACAACCATTGTGAACTTTTTTAGGCAAATGAAAATGGCAATAAGGCTATAACTTTTATTGTGAAATATTTTATATAAACGGGGGTTTAAAAATATTTCTATTATGCAGACATGTTAGTAGTAAGGAAACCTCAATACTGCTATATAATACATCTTCTCTTTTTTTTATTTTTTTTCTGTACATTCGATGTATGGGCGATCATGGCGAACCATGATTCTTTCCAGTATCTTAGTATTTTTATTCTTTTTTCCATTCATTATTACATATTAGACTTTAACTACATATTTGGATGACCGAACTGCAATCAGTGACGTTCTCCAAGGACGGTTAGTTGGTTTTCGTGTTTCTAAGTGGTCAACATTGGTGTTTGATTTGATAAGCTGGCTAACGGCATCTGACATAGCTGAACGACTGCCATCAATAGCTGATCGTGCCTTTCGAAGGACGGTGGAACTCGATATAATATGTAATTGTACACCCATGGCATCACCCATCCTAGTGGGGCTGGGGACCGGGGTTGCTTAATGTAAAAACGCTAATATTACGCTACGCACACTGAGCCATAGGCATAGCTTAAATAATACATGGCATATACCTATATAGATTTCTTGCTCCGAATAAATATCTCTAGGTATATAGGTACTAAACTATATTTCATCAAAATATTTCACTGATGCAGATCAGCGAATACGAGTAAGTATATACCTATTTACTTACTTCAATCCAATACAAGAATTGTAATTTTCAATCTGTCACTGCTACACAAAAATAAAACAAAAATGTTTGTAAGAATTTTATTAAAGTAAGCCTTTCACAATTATTTTGACTTTGTTATAGGTTACATGATTCTTCTTCTTCTTATATTTTAGGAACTATATAAAGTTGTCTGTGAGAACTATGTAGCTCTTGCCGATGGAGTATGCGCGAAACTTCTCTACCTTGTTTTTTCTGTAGTTTTTGATACAACATGATACTAGTTTATAGGTATATGCCGCTGCTTTTTCTCTATAGAAATCTAAGAATGCCATCAAGGTGTGTGATGCGATCATGGGACGCGTTATAAAGCTAAAAATAATAAATCACTAAAAATCCTGACTGTATTTTATTCATGGTTAGAACAAATAAGTCCCTATCATAGAGATAATATAATTATCATAGAGATAATATAATGTCCCTATTGATTAGTGTTTTATTTTACTAATGCCATTCACAATTTACTTCTACGTAATTGACACAATGTAAACACAAAAATAATACACTATAATTAACTTGTTGTAGCCACAGTTGTGGTAAAAGACGAATTTTATTAAATATTGTCCAAAAATAAAGACATTTTATGTACCAGTTTTCCACTTTTCAGTAGGCGCCAGTGTTGCCAGTATGATGTCCCAAAAAAGTATGGTTGCCTTCCTGAAAAGGTACGGTTGGGCCAGTTCTCACGAGATGGGGGGGGGGAATTTGTGTCCATATTTTTGTGTTAAATGTGACAGAAAGTTGAAGAAAGTAAGAGTCTCATTATTTTTTAATTTTTTTTTTTTTTATGTATATCCGACGGCAAACGAGCAGACGAGCCACCTGATGGAAAGTGGTCACCGTCGCCCATGGACATCTGCAACACCAGAGGAGCTGCTGATGCGTTGCCGACTCTTAAGATACCTGTAAACACGCCTTTTGAAGGACCTCAAGTCATAGCACACAGGGAAAACCTCGGGGGGGAGTCCATTCCACAATCTTGCTGTACGAGGAAAAAACCACGTGACGCTCTGACATTTTTGGAGACCCAAGTGTCAAGGATGTGGGGATGGACTTTACTCCTGTGGCGAGCGGTGCGGTGGTAGAAAGGTGACGGTGGCACCAATTCAAAAAGTTCTTCAGAACACTCCCCATAGTATAGACGGTAAAATACACACAGAGAGCCAACGTCTCTCCGTAGACCGAGGGTGTCTAAATCGTCTGTGAGTGTGGGATCGTCGATAATACGAATTGCCCGGCGTTGGATGGAATCAAGAGGAAGGAGTTGGTATTGAGGTGCACCAGACCAGATATGAGAGCAGTACTCCATGTGGGGCCGGACTTGAGCTTTATATAATAAAAGTCTATGACCCGGAGTGAAGTACTGCCTCGCTCTATTGAGCACCCCAAGTTTTTTAGAAGCCATTTTGGCTTTACCTTCCAGATGACTCCGGAATTGGACCTCCTTCCTAATATCGACGCCAAGGATCCCAATACTCTTAGAAATGGTAAGAGAGGTGTCCCGAAACTTCGGTGCTATGTTAAATGGGGTCTTCTTAGCGGAAAACACGCAGACTTGTGTCTTAGTAGGGTTGAATTGAACTAGGTTTAGTTTACCCCATTCAGAGACCTGCTCCAGAGAGGTCTCAATGTCAGACACAAGTCTCTTTCTGTTCTCCTCCACCTGTGTTTGAGGGATATTTGCACGACCTGCATAATATGCATCACCCGTACTGTCGTCTGCATAGCAATGGATGCTACTAGTGTTAAGCATGTCGTTGATGTGCAGAAGAAACAGCGTAGGTGATAAAACAGATCCTTGGGGGACGCCAGCATTGATGGGCATGATATCGGAGCATAATCCGTCTACAACGACCTGAATGCTTCGCCCAGATAAGAAACTAGCGACCCACAAGCATAGTCCCTCAGGAAGCCCGAAAGATGGTAACTTCGCGAGAAGAGCCTTATGCCAGACCCGGTCAAAAGCCTTTGTGACATCTAGACTAAATGCCAGTGCTTCTCCCTTGCTCTCGATGGCGGCTGCCCATCGGTGCGTTAAGTACACAAGAAGATCACCAGCACTACGCCCGTGGCGGAACCCGTATTGACGGTCACTAATTAGCTGATGATCTTCAAGGTAACCAAGGAGCTGGATGTTTATCACACGCTCCATCACCTTAGAGAGCAGGGAGGTTATCGCAATAGGCCGATAGTTAGACGGGTCTGTGCGGTCACCCTTTTTAGGAATAGGGTGAACGTAGGCTACTTTCCACGAAGACGGGACTTTTCTTGAGGTGTAAGACAGCGAGAATAGGCGTGCTAACACCGGAGCCAACTCAGGGGCGCATGTTTTGAGCACAATTGCTGGAATGCCATCAGGCCCGCTGGACTTCCTGACGTCGAGGGAAAACAGAGCACGTCGCACTGCACTTTGAGTGAAGCGAATTTCCCGCATTGAGTGCTCGCATCGCGGTAAAAAGGGCGGCGATGCTCCTCTTTCGTCAAGGGTAGAATTTGACGCAAAAAGAGTAGCCAAGAGATCGGCCTTCTCTTTTGCGGAGTGAGCCAGCGAGTCCTGACGATTGTGCAGAGATGGAAGTGAAGGGCGACAGAAATTCCCCTGCGCTGCCTTAGCAAGAGACCAGAATGCTCTACTCCCGGAGGGATAGCCAACCAGTCTCCTACCAATGCGCGCAGTGTGCGCAAACTTTGCTGCAGTGATCTGCTTCTTGTAGGCTCTTGAAGCTGCGTTGAACCGCTTCTTCAAATCAGAAGTATTACGATCCTTGACATTTCGCGCAGCAACCCAGGCTTCGTAGGCTTCGCGCTTGAGGTGGGCGGCATGCAAAGACGAGCAACGAAACCAAGGTTGAGACCGCCCTCCGATACGAACCGCCGAGCTGGGAATGTAGCACTCCATGCCCAGCAGTATCGCTTCGGCGACAGCTTTCGCACAAATGTTTCTGATGAGAAGCACAACCGTCTCCAATGGTAGGATGCATAAAACTCTCGCAATCCATCCCAATCTGCTGACCTATAATGCCACACACGACGCATACCAGGTGGTCTGGATTGCGTGGTCTGACCGGATGGAACCACAGCACGTACCAGGCAATGATCCGAGGTTCCTAGAGGGGCATCACGGAATACCTGGTAATCGTTTGGATGTGAGGTCAGCAGAAGATCCAACAAAGCAGGGTTGTGTCCTTCAATATCAGGTATTCTGGTAGGACCATCAACTAACTGGTTGAGGTCATTTGTTACAGCAAAGTTGTATGCAGCCTTCCCAGCGTAGTCGGTCTTCAGTGATCCTAGCCACTCAAAGTGGTGAGCGTTGAAGTCCCCTAGGATCACTACCTCCGCCGATGGGTGCTGCTGGAGAAATTCGTCTATGCCCTTCTGTACATGCCCGAGAAGTCGGTCTGTTTCCGCATCACCGCTATGGGACCTGTAAAGGCACGCATAGAACCGGATGCGGTCACCGTGATCTACGCGCGCCCATAACAATGACAGGTTTCTGTCTTCAAGGCTGCTGAGACGTCGACAACATACATCCTCCCGTACGTACATACACACCCCAGCATTGGGCATAAACTTGTGCTCCAAGTTGAAACCGGGATACAAGAGATATGTGACGTCGGTCGGAGAGGATATTTGTGTCTCAGTCAGGAAAAATAGAGCCGGCTTAGTCGTCTCCAAGTGATGATGGACGACATTGAGGTTGGAATGCATTCCTCTGACGTTGAAGAAGTCCACATTGAATGTGGAAGGGGGTGCCGCTGTAGAAACATGTTTTCTATTTTTCGATCTTGCCATAAAAAAGGTGGTTAACAGGGAAAAAATTGAGGATTGCCGTAGTTATGACAGTTACATAGGCAAAGTTAAGGAATGATGGCCCGCAATGAATGACCAGTGAGGTGCGCTGCTGGCACGGGGGACGGAAGGGCCCCCGATCCAACACAATGATCAGCCGCCGTGTTCCACTCCGGTCTCCCAGGCCGGCACGACGACCAATCACGAGCTTTTGACACTGGCGGCAGGACAGCCTCCCTAGCCGGGACAGCCAGGGTTCGGGTCCTCTACGTACCAGCGGGCGGCCAGCGGACAACCGTTTCATCGGGTCTCCCTGGCCCCCGCGCCAACGTCGCACCCCCAATCAGACAGTGCAAGACTCCAGCCCCTAAGGGACCATAAACTGTCGAAACTACGGGAATCGGGAATGGGGATTGGCTCTCACGCGCAACCGTCGAAACACACCCAACGGTGCTTTACGATAGATTTCGGCATGAGGGTGGTCGCCAGCCAGTCGGACCCCACGAGGTCCTACCACCGAGCATGTCGGGTATTTTACTCGCCTCTTACGAGATGCCAACCTGACGGGCAGTGGGGAATTGTATTCTACTCCGTCCCCACACGGAGAAAATCTCATCCGTCTCAACAGACTGTAACCGTAAAATAATAATTTAACTTACCACGAGTTTATAAATAACTTGCTAATACATGCTTGAAGCACCAATAGTTTAGATATAGTCATTCTCTTTGTAGATATGCTTTGCTTCATTCCAAAATACTTAATATTTAGCCTGCACCCATGCCATGCTCCAATGCAAGTTAATACTTTTCAGTCCACAAAATTAGTAATATTTCTCCACAGATAAATGGTTATCTCGAAATCATTAGTTTTCAATATTTACAACAAAAGGTAATTTGATGTTGTATTTAGGTGTTTACTTAATCAAAATAATTTTAGTACTTTATCTTCTTATTTAACATAGAAGAGCTGGGTTCAAATGTTTTTTATACCACCTTGTTGCCTTCCTTCCTCAGGAGCGATGTTTTAAAAAAATGGCGACACTGTTTCTTTTATAAATAGATAACACTGGCTATTTCTTTTATAAATAGGCGGCTATTTATAAGCCGCCTATTTATAAAAGACAGTGACAGTGACACAGTCAGTGTCGCCATTTTTTTTAATTCATCGCTCCTGAGGAAGGAAGGCAAGGAATGTAATCCAAACAGCCAAGTCTTATTTGGTTGGAACAAAAAAGTTTTTTAAACGCAAATTCAGAATGTTGACAAAAACAGGAGGTGATTTTTTTCTACCCTTAGTAGGAAGCAGCAACAAAAAAAAAACCTAATATAGAAAAGGTACATACGAAAAAGGTACGGTCTACGCTGAGGTACGGTTGTAGTACGGTTGTGTGATGAATAGTACGGAAAACCGTACTTTTTGGTACGGTTTGGCAGCGCTGGTAGGCGCGCGAACCACAGATGACGTCACGTCTTGATGTACAAAAACGCTCCGTATCACGCTAGCAAATCTAATGTTGTTTAAAAACATAACTAAAATCCTAATTACTTTTTATGATATTAAATGTATGTTATAAAAAATGCATTTCAAATGTTTGTGTTACATAATAAATTTTTTAAATTTTTTATGTTTAAAAAATTTATTATGTAACACAAACATTTGAAATGCATTTTTTATTTATAAAATACAATTCATATTTTATTAATTTAAAAGGAGGCCAATGTTGGTTATAGACCGGAACGCCGCGTAAAAGGGATGGAGCTATACAAATTGTATAGCTTTGTTTCGCTCTCACAATCGTCAGGCGATAGAATTTCATTCGTTCTTTCACATCACTATGCAGGAATAAAACGATCTTGTTTTAAAGTTTCATGGTACGATTTGAAACAATATTATAATAAGCTTGAAACAAAACGGACCAAAACCATGATGGTTTTGTCAAAGTTCATGGTAGGCCCCCTGGTCGGTGGGTGTCCAACGCTGCGCTCTCCGGTACGTGGTCGCCATTCGATCACCTTTCTGCCCCAGCGGCCTTCGGTTCTACTCTACGCGCTATAAGATAAACCCACTTAATTTTTAATTCATATTTTTTTTAAATGATTATTTATACGCTTACTGTTAAAATTTGAAGAATAGATAAAACCCTGTGACGGATCATATACGGATGGCCAGCAGAGGCTTAGTAATAAAGTCTGTCTGTCTGTCTGTCTAAATCTAAATACATAATTAAATATTCTTTGAATATTTCTAGCGTCTGCCTGTTGCCGTTATCAGTATCGAGCGAAAACGAGCAAAACAAGTTGCAAAGTCAAAGGGAGTCGGACTCGCCCATGAAGGCTTCCGTGCAGCAAGTAACATGTAAAATTAAATGAAATGTTAGATTATTTTTTTTTATTTTTTATATTTATATTTGAGTTGATTGAATGAGTAAATTGCGGTTTACGATTTATGACTAAAAAAACTACTTACTTTAAACCAATTTTCGGTGGAAGTTTGCATGGTGATGTACAACATATATATTTTTTTAGTTTTTTTTACAAGTTACAGTAGGAGGGGGGGGGGCATTTTAATCCATAGATAACCCAAACGTAGGGTTCGATGAAACAGAAAAAATTGAGTATCAGTTCTAAATATAGGGAACCCCCAAAATTTATTGTTTTATTTTCTATTTTTGTGTGAAAATCTTAATGAGTTTCACAGAATACATCTACTTCCTACCAAGTTTCAACAGTATATTTCAACAGATCCTATAGTTTCAAAAAAAAAGTGGCAGTGACATACGGACGGACAGACAGACATGACGAATCCATAAGGGTTCCGTTTTTCCATTAGGCTACGGAACACTAAAAATCACGTTTGTTGTATATATTAAATATCTATTTAAATCTGTATTTTTTTTAATTTTTGTCATAGCGGCTACATAAATAAATACATTATTTGTGTAAATTTCAACTGTCTAACGGTTCATGTGATCACGGTTCATGAGATACAGCTTGCTGCTTGGTGACAGACGGACAGACAGAAAGATAGACGGAAATCAGAGCCATAGTAATAGGGTCCCGTTTGTACCCTTTGGGTACGGAACCCTAAAAAAGATATTTATCTTCAAGAGGCAAGAGGCGGTTCCGAAGAACTCTGACACCAGGGTGTGCATGGTCGATTGACCGTGACACCTACTCGAAATGATGATGATGATCTTCATCATCAATAATATGTGTAAGTACTTATTGATTTTGCTGGGTATATGCAGCAATTTAGCTCCCTGTGTTACAGAAAAATGTCACCACTTCTGAGGCAAATAATATAAAAAAGAATACCTAGCATAATTGAACCTTGGTCTAGGTCACCACGAAGGTCAACTGTAGAATCATTTCGTCGCCAACCGTGACATAGCGAAGCGCTATATTCATTAATATTACTTATCTTTTTTTGTCTTATTACAAAAAGGTACGACTACCTACCTATTATCCTACTCGTAATTTTCTTTAACAGATTATAACTTATTCATACATATCTAATCACGTCTTTTTCCCCTTTTCCCCTACGAGGTAGACAGAGCCGGGGTCTTTAATCACGTTTGGCATGTTGGTGGACGTTAGGTGGAAATTTAAAACAATATATTAATTTTGATTATGTCTTAAATAAAAGATAAAATATAACCTAGAAATAAAAAAATATATATTTTACAAAAATTTATTACTCATCGGACAATTACGTACCTTACGTCTTGCACATATGATTTAATTTATATTGTACAAGATAGTAGACCTACTTCAGACGTTTTAAATTGAAAGATTGATTGACGGAAAAATTCCGCTACTCGGCCATAGATGGCGTTGTAGTATTTTTGAGCAATTATGACCCGTAATTAAACTCGTCACATGCGTGTATGCTACCGCTACTCGACCAGTGCAGTAACGGATTGATTATTGTAGCACAATATCGATATCGGTTGATCAAAATTTTATTCAAACTATTTAGTGTGTTATCATTTTGGTATTTTACGTTTATACATGCTTTTTATTAGCTTCACTTGTTGTATGTATTTATGCATTATGCATGTATATAGCGGAATCTGTGAACTCGGTTTTTACCCACTTCGAAAGGTAAGATTAATTTAAAATGCACACTTTTCAAATACCGATGACAATACCATAATTTGAAAAAAAAAACCTTATACGCGTGTTTTTTAGATTTTTAAACTACAGACATACATAGTATCACGTTTTTTCCCTTGGGGGGTAGACATAGCTTAGGTCTATAAGACCTAAAGGCCACGTTTAGCATGTCGGTGGGCATTAGGTGAAAAATGGAATCAAAATAGTGATGGGTTGCTAGCTGCATCGCCTACTAATTTGATTCCTCAGATTTTACCCATTCCCTCGATCGGCTTTTACGATCTGCGCGGGAAGAGAAGCAGCTGGTACATTCTACGTTTTTCTTTTCTCCCAGACCAGCATGGAAGAGCATCCATTTAAACTACAATTATTTTATTTAGAACTGGGCATAAATCTAAGGAATCGTATTAATAGGCGATGCGGCTAGCCAGCCACTACTATTTTGATACTATTTCCCTCCAACACGCTAAACGAGGTCAAAAGTTGTTTGGCCTAAGGATATGTACTACCTCATAAGGGATAAAGTCACTGTAGGTTTCATGTACCTAAATCCTTTTTTCGAAATTAGAAAATTATCTTCCTCAAAATGCTCGGAGCATTTATGGTACTAAACTTGGTTGGCATCCAAGCAAACCTTCCAATTGCATCTATCCATTTCTTTTTAAAACCAGGATTTTTGGGAAACCTTAACATACTTTTATACAATTTAAATAACATTTAACGATAAATAAAATCCAAAATATCACCTAGCTACATCACTAATCGAATAGCGTAGAAGTTTCGAGAAGCACGTGTTCAATAAAATTGACTTTATGTGAAAGACACTAAGGTGAGTTTTAACTATTTTTATTTTTAAAGTTTTTGTAAATATTAATGAACTATTTTTTAAAGAAAAAGAACGATATATTATTCACCGATGGTATTAAACTTCACCATTTTTAAGATATTACTTCTACAATTGTTATTGCCCTCTAAAATTGAACAAAACGGCATATTAGCGAAGAAATTCCGAAGTGAATACAGGTCATGAACAAACGACCCGAACGTCAGAATCATTTATTATAAAGTACTCTGTGGTCAGAATACAGCTAAGCACGACGAGCCGTGATGTTATGCTACACGTCGCTTATTTGGGGCGGCCGCGCCACGCCTACTTTGCACTTCCATCATGCAGTGGAGACTAAAAACGATGACCTGATGATGATGATACATTACATTAAATCCCGAACTAAAAAATATGCCAAACTGTAACTCCGATTTTGAATTTATTGCAGCGTCACATAGTTAATACCAATTCGACAATTTTAATTAACGACACTTAAAAGTAATTTATTTTTTACTAGGTTTCGCCCGCGGCTCCGCCCGCGTCAATGTCGGTCCCTCGGGAATAGTCCTTTTTCCCGGGATAAAAGAGAGTAGCCTATGTCCTTCTCCGCACTCCAGAGAATTTGTGTGCAAAATTTCATGATGATCGGTTCAGTAGTTACGGCGTGAAAGCGTAACAAACAATCAAACTCACTTTCGCATTTATAATATTAGTAAGGATATGTTTGGTAGTTACAGAGATGTAAGGAAACAGATAAACCTTACATTGATATATTTTGGCTTCACAGCAATCTGGTGAAATGCAATTGAAATTGCTAAAGCTATTACAATTAGGTGACACACAATACTATATTAGTTTACAAAGATAAATTAGTTTGCTTTTTAAGTCCAATAAATGTGTTGTTAAAATAAGGGGACTATATTTTTTGTCACCAAAGTTTATATTAATCATAAACTTGTATCACCTAATATTTATTAGGTGATACAAGTTTATCTATATTAAAAAACATTTCGTGGCGATAGAACTATTTAGATCTATCGCCACGAAATGTTTTTGTTCTCAGAAAACAAAAAGTGATCCCAGGTATGAATTATCAAATTAATGTTAATATATATGTAAAATAAGAGATGGATTACCAATTAAATTGTAGTTCATTAGATGAATATTAACTTCGTTTTTTAATAATAGTTTTATTACTTGATTAATAGCTTTGTGCTCAGAATGGTAGATCTGTCACCAAATAAATCGATTATCGGTCCCTGACTGCGACTTTTTTTTATTTGTTGTTTTATCACCAATACAGTACAGTACTTAGCTACATTTTATTTCGTTTAGTTATTGAAATAATAGTTTTCGTTACCAATTTAATACATCAATTTATAATTTTAATGAAAATCAAAAAATTTAAAGCCGAAAATGTCCTTGTCGTCTTTCTAGGAAAAGAAAAAGGGGGCACCCTTCAAAGTCAAAACCCGCGCTGATTATTCAGTGGTTGTTATTTATAACAACATATATTGATTATTTTTATTATATTTCTTTACTACTCTACTAGAAATTAGGTACCTACTTCTGAAATATATTTATACTACCTGTGGAAAATAAGATCCTTGGGGGGGGATGCCTATGTCTAGCAGTAGACTTTTTTGGCTAAAACGATGATGACGACAACCCAAAATTTTTTTTGGTGCGTTATGAATTTTTCAAGTGACACAATATATGATTTATTGTGATCGCTTTAAATTAGTTTGGTTAGATACTTATTAGGACAAACCTATTATAATACATACAAAAACATTTATTTGGTACTAGATCCTAAATCTCGATGATTTTTAGTGATTTGTTGTGGAATTGATTTTATATGTTTTGGTGACAAATCTACTATTTTGCGGGCAAACCCTATTATTTAAGGAACACAAAACTAATTAAATTGGTGATAGCTTAAATCATACCCTTAAAATAATATCGGTGTCGGTGATACACAGTATGTTTATATTTCAATGTCATAATCTGAGATTCAAAGTGCATTGTTGAAAACAACTTAATTAACAATTTTAATAGGTACCTATTTGTACAAGTATATACTTTTACTGTCTGATAATGAATGTTATTGTGCTGTTGAAACACAATACCTCAAGATTTTTACTATATTGATGGTACTTTTCTGACCAAAAACAAGTGGGCCGAAAATGTTTTTAAGTAATTTACGGTTACCTAAATATAACATATTTGCAGCCTTACGGACGGTCACTCGTATCGCCCTGGTAGATTATTTTTTGTGAGTAGGAAGTGTAGCAGTCATACCCACCATTGGTGGGTAACACCAACGGTGGGTGGCTGTTCCTATATTTAAAATCAACCCGTAAACGAAAAAGCACGAGATCTTCAAGCCAAACGGAACAACCAAAGTATTTTGTATAAAAGTTGCTAATAATAAAATTTGCTTTAAGAATATTTTATATTTAAATAAAACGTTCGTATATTAAGTAGAGGTATGTTGACCTCATTTTGACGAAAATGCTGCAGTGTTATTTGTAGGCGCTTCTTCTGCACCAGTGCTTTGTAATGTACCTACATAATAAACATCAATTTTGGAACAATCTTTTATTATGAGCCAATCATTACTTAAAAAAAATTTCAGCGCAGCTTACATCTAACATTACAGTGTACACCAATGCGATAGACAAGCAGTTAATTTTTGTAAGACATTACATACAAAGCTGTTCTTATGAATTCGCTCAGCGAACAGGCAAACAGGTCTATTTTTTCGGCAATCTGGTTGAGGTACCGCAGCGCGCGCGTCGTCGGGGCATTGTTGAGAAGCCCGGTGCGAGCGCTGGGCACAGACAACAACTGTGGCTGGCGGCGCCCCACGTACCCGTCGGGAACACATAGATTTAACGAACTTAGTAATTCGGGGTTGTAAACTTTTCCAAGAATTAACTTATAAAAGTACAATGCTAGGGATAGATCTCTCCGCACACTTAGTTCAGTGTATCCCACCATCCCCAATACAGATAAGGAAGGATACACTAAAGGATAGTACGTATAGATACCATATAGTTTCATGTGTAGGTATCTGGCAAATTTATTTTGGATGCGCTCCAGCCAGCGCTGGAGCCCAAATTTGTGCGTTACTTTCGAGGTGGCTTCTAACTAAGGCATTATACAATGAATGACATAATAAGCTTTAATGTATTTGAAGCCATGTACCCTACGCAATATAAATCCTTCCTTTTATGAATTACAAATCGTCTGTAAAGATAACTCCTAGGTCTTTCACTTCCTTGACTTTTTTCATACTAACATTGCCTACATTATACTCATACTCAATTGGTTAAATTGGAGTTCATTTTCATTAGCCCACGAGACTATTCTATCAATATCCTCCTGCAAGCGCTCACAGTCTACCGCAGCGTTGACTCTAAGGGACAGCTTTAGGTCATCTGCAAACAGTAAGCAGTCATAATGCTGGATGACTGTAGGCAGGTCATTCACTAGTATAAGGAACTCGAGTGGGCCGGGGTTACTCCCCTGACTCACCCCATATCTCACAAAATATGGCTTAGACTGACATCCAGCATACTCTACATACTGCTGCCTATCTCGCATATAATCAGCCAAGAACCTTAGAAGGTGTGGGGTACATCCGGCTGCCGCCAACTTCTTTAAAAGCACATCGTTGTCGATGACATCGAAAGCTTTTCGGTAATCAAAGAAAGCGACGTCTACCTGCCTCGTCCACTACCGGTTCATGTGGTTCAGCAAATAAACAAATAGGTATTATTCAGCGTTACGAAAATCTCCATCATTAGACCAGATGTAGTTGTTGTCATTTATTGCATTACTACCCGATTTATAGCGTTAATGTCCGCCGAGTTTAACTTGCAAGATTTAAAGGGAAACTTGCACAAGTTTTTTTCGTTGTCCTTTAGAAAGAGCTCTCAAAGACACGTTTGTTCTGCTCTGTTTTGTGCCCGCCCAACCATTAGTCAAGCTGCAATAGCGCAGGTGGAGGTACACCACGGCGACAATACAGACACAAGACCGAGATGGATGGCATTCATCAAGAGAGGCTATTCCAGCAACGGGATACAAAAGGCTGTCGATGATGAAGATATATAATTTTAACTTTAATAAATTCTTATCAAAGTTTTAGCAACTGTTTAACTTTTAAATTAAATTAAATTTCTTTATTTCAGATAACTCAGATCCATTTTGTTAGTAATACAATGACTTACAGCTAGTGTTAGGACTGGAGTGGTTTAAGTTTAATCAAAGTTTTTTATGGTCACCCGAAATCTAAATTGAGATCAAGTAATAAAATTGTACATGTCGTCTCACCATCTGCTGAGGAGCATCGCCTTATGTGCTTCACGCTGTTGTAAGACCACAACTCTCTGCTACTCGGCTGGCACTTTGCATCCTCTGTTTGCGTACGTTCCGCTCACGCAAAATTTTGGAACTCATAGTTGATTCTTCTTCTCCCACTCCTCATCCCACTTTATGTGGGGTCGGAACAGCATGTAAGTTTTTTATACTTTTCATGCTGTGAAACTTTCCGGATTTTTTTTACGACTGGCCGCCTTCCTAACTTCAACCCTCCTTCGGATTGCTTTCATTGCAGGGGATGTAAGTGCTTGTCACGGGATGTAAGAGGGAAACCACATGGCATAAAACAGTTTTCACCCAGATATAAAAAAGAAAGAAGATCGGGTAATAGTGCAGAAATTGGCTGTACCAGTAGACACCTAGCCTAAAGTTCTGCATGCACATAATCAGATGCGGCTGCGCTGAATGCATCTTTCATGAGGATAACGCTCCCGCGTTGTTGTTTTTCTCTTGCCCTCAATTTGGTTCACTCACATATATGGTGACGTTGGAGTATTACGTAAGCAATATAATAATTATGTTAACCCCCTCTCCCCCTTGTCAGCAAAAGTAAGCAAAACACTTTACTTTACTTACGTAAACATTGGTACCATTCTTACCATTTTCACAAAATAAGTTAGTTTACTGTGCAAAATGTTGCTGACACGTGTAAGTATAAGTAAGGAAATTGAACACATGACCCAAAGTAAGTTCGAGATTTGTGTTATCAGATACTAACTCAACGATTTATATAACAAATACACTTATAGATAAAAATCCAAGACCCAGGCCAATTTTCCATCTTGACCTGACCGGGGATCGAACCCGGGAACTCCGGTGTGGCATCCTGACATAACAACAATTAAATTTTAATCAGAGGATTTTATGGTGGGTCGATACCTGAACTAGTAATTATTCTGTATCTCAGGTTATCAATCCTCCTCCCCAGTGAATGGTAATAAAAATACATGATAAAGGCGTCTGATGTTCTAGTACCTAGTTAAATCAAAAATACACTATGCTAAAACGTTAAGTTATGATGGATTTATATTATTTATTTACTTAAACATGCTTGACCACACTAGGCCACAGAGCTCGTTTAAATAGCGTGTCAGAATCCCAAAATGAATGAATCTCAAAATCTATTATGTTAACACTTATTTTTAACGCAAATTTTTAAACAAAATTCCAAAATCTCGTTTATGCCTGAGGTCCACTCAATAGAAATTGGACAAGAATAGAAATTGTTTCACAAGTTGTAAGTCGAGACGCACGAAATTGGTTTGTCATTTCTTGTCGAAAAACCGGCCATGTGCAAGTCGGACTCGCACACCAATGGTTCTGTACATTATTTATACATATAATAAAACTGTAGAAGGGCTCAATTCTCTACATCATCACTATCACTACATAGTATAGAACAAAGTCGCTGTCGCTGTCTGTCCGTCCCTATGCATGCATAAATCTTTAAAACTATACAACGGATTCTGAAGTGTTTTTTTTAATAGATAGAGTGATTCAAGAGGAAGGTTGTAGAGAAACACTGATAAATTTTGAGGTTTGTAATGGGATGTCGTAAATAAACATTTTTTTTTGCGCTTACATTGCTAAGTCCACGATGATTATGTATATCTTTTAAGGATAACCCACAATAACCATTTTTTATCCTTTACATTTTTTGGCTTATTTACGAAGTGATTTTAAGCAACACATCATTAATCCTTATCAAATTAAGTACCTTAAATACATTGTCTTTTTTTGATTTGAACTTTGTTGATCAACGTTCGTCACCAGTTTAGTTAATTTTTCTCCAATCCAAATTCGTTTCGCTCAAATTATTAATGGAGTATATCATCATCAGTCGCTAAGTATTTTTTTATTCGCCCGGTTAAATATTCCCCTATAAGTAACACAACTAACTACATTGTTATTATATATATACATATCTTATTTTATTTATTATTTATATTTGAACTCCCTCTTTAATATATATAATTCCTAAATTATGTTACTAAAAATGTATGCAATTTTTCCTGTATTTTGTGCTGCTATAAGACGTTGCTTCGTGCCAAATTTCAAGATTCTGAGTTCATGGGAAGTACCCTGTAGGTTTTGCGTCTCTTGCAAATGTCAAAAAAACACGAAAATTTGCGGTATAACCAGCTGTATCTTTTGATTACGTTGGCTTAGAAGTTTGATTTTTTTACAAGTCTAAGGGAAAGTAGACTTGAGTACCTATTTGATATGAGTTTCAGTTGGATACCTTTACGCGTTTCTGAGAAAAAGGTTACAGACAGACAGACGGACAACCGAGTGATCCTATAATGGTTCCGTTTTTCCCTTTTATAGTTATATAATATATTAATAAAATGGAATAGCATGTAACGACAAAGAGTAATGTAAGTTAAATATATTGTCAAGATTAAAATGAGAAAGATATTAAATATGTTAAAACCGTTATTTAGTATTAGACTAGGATAGATATATATTATAATTATGTTAAACTTATTTTATTTCAAACACAGTGTATATTGTTATTTAATAAATGAACTATGATCTTTTGATGTACGGAACCCTAAAAAAGGAGCAGATTGAATATCACAGTAACGGGAAGATTTGCTGATATCTTTAACTAGACTAGCTTTAAATATAGCCAAGTGCGAGTCGGACTCGCGCAGGATTCCGTACCTACCGTTATCTATAAAAACGGCAAAAAAGTCGAATGTTGTAGGATTGATGTACCACTAGTTGACCAGTCACCAAAAGCTGACAAGCTATTTATTTAAAAGCTGACGAGCTATTTATTTATATGTATGTATGTGTGTATATAAATTTATTTCTATGATCTCGGAAACGTTTGTAACGATTTCGCTGAAATTTGGTATATGGAGATTTTCGAGTGTAAACAATCGATCTAGATTAGTATTATGTTTGGGAAAACGCGTGTTTTTATGTTTTCATGTGTTTTTGTTTCCATTTACAATATGGTCGCAAATTTTATCCTGTCGGCCACTGTCCGTCTGTTCCAGCGGATTAAGACGCGGACGGCAAGAAAATGATACGGGTTCGAATCCCAACAACAAATTAGACCGACTTCACATTATAAACTCCACTAGGAACAATTTTCAAAACAATCCGAAATAAAAACCGTGCAGTCCGTAGAAATTCCCGCCAAGAACTCCTTCAGGAAGTCTTCTCCTATTGGCCCATAAATATTAATTTTTTTTGCTTCGAAGATGGCCGGCCGTAAGTAGCGTGATTTTTTTACTATGGGTGTTTTGTTTATGAAGCATGCAAATCTGAACTCATCTTACAGTATTTTCACGTTTTTGCATTTTTTATTGAACAGTATACTTGTTGAAAGATGTATAATTTCTATTGTTACAGTATTTGTGATTGTTTTACATCATGCATGGTTTTAAAGTGGTGGTCATCTTTTAAAACTTTAAAATGATAATTTGCCTAATGTTGACCACTGTAATCAGACTTTGGAAAACAATATTTTTCATTTAACTTCATTTATATTTCATATGTGCTGTTAAAAAATAAGAAATATGGAGAAAGAATAAGCTGGCTAGAAAAAGAGACTAATGAGGAGGTCTTGAAAAGGGTAGGTGAAAAGAGACACATATTGAAAATTATTGAGAATAGAAGAGGGAAGATACCTAAATACCTAATAAGACATGACAATTTGATCAAGAACATCATAGAAGGACAGATAGAAATAAAAAGGGGACTGGGAACGCCGAGACACACTTTTATAAGACAAATAAAAGAAAAAAATAAAGGTTACTTCTTATAGAGAAGTAAAGGAACTGGCGGAAGAAAGAGAGGAATGGAAAAAGCTCCACTGACAAGAGCACAGCTCTTAAATTTGATGATGATGTGCTGTTGATAGACAGGCTAAATGTCTGTAAAAATATGAGCTTGTTATTATTCATTGATCTTCCAAAAGCTGACCATAGTAAATATTTACGACTGGCCAACCTTAGGAACATTCAGAAATGTTTACCTTTAGCTGTTCAATGTAAAAGTTTTGAATAATCGTTGGCGGTATGGGTGCACAGGTGCATGGTTTTACTTAAATTTTATTTGATGCAGGTAAGAAAAATAATATGGAACCTCCGAAAGATTTTGAAATATCCGGACTCGGCTATGCATTCAGCTATAGCTGCAGTGCGAAACAATACTTTTAAAATAGGAGAAGCAGCGCGACATTGTGGCGAACCTCATAGTACCCTCATAAATAAACTGAAAGGACGAGTGCCGGAGTATAGAACGATGGGACGTATTTAACCAACAACGAAGAAAATCTTTAAAAATGTATATTTTGGCGAATGCTAAGTAAGGAATACCACTCAATAGGCAATCCCTCATAAATACAGTAAAAAAAATTGATGACGATGAACGGGTGACACCGTTTAACGAAAATCGTCCGGGACGCAAATAGATTGACTTGTTTTTAAAAAAGACATCCAGAAATAACCGAAAGATAGGCGGAAGGAATTTCAACATCTCGAGCATATGTATCTCAAAACGATTTATAGGATTGGCACAGAACATTAAAACACTACTTAGGTGAAGTAAATGCCTTAGATATTCTTGACAAACCAAGCGAAAATACAACACTGACGAATCTGGATTCCAAATCTGTCCAGAATCCGGTAAAGTACTTGGACCACAGAGAAGAAAAGAAAAATATAAAATCTGGTAAAGAAAAAGAGCAGTTGACGGTAATGTTGTGTATTTCTGGTGCAGGTGACGTTGTGTCCACAATGGTTGTGTATCCACTTGTTCGTATATCGAAAGAGATTTCTTCTAACGTACCAGAAGATTGGGCTAACAGTAAATCTCCTAAAGGCTGGATGACAGGCGCTTTGTATTACGAATATATAGCAAACGTTTCCGACCCTTGGTTAAAGTAAAAAAATGTTAAAAAAAAAACGTTTTGCTCGTAATAGAAGGGCATCGCTTTCACTTAACATTACAAGTGACGCAATATTGTGCTGAAGATCAAATTATAGCATATGCCCTTTTTCCGAACTCAACGTATATTTCTCAACTGGCTAACGTGTCCTTATTCAAATTCGTATTAAAATTGGTTGGAAGAGTACCGAAAGCGAATATAAACAAAATACTGGAAACAGGCAGATAGACACCAGACGTTATCACAAACGGTTTTAAAAGATGTGAAATATATCCATTTAACGTCAATGGTATGGACTTAACGAGGTGTATGGATAGTGGTGATACACGAAATATTGCACCCACATCAAATTTCTTTAGGGATAAAGAAATTGGCGTAGAAACGCTTCTACTTAGAAGCGTTTCTACGATGATGATCATGATGATGAATGCAATCCACAACACCTGCTTCACCTCAACAGAAAGTACCCGATGCTTTTCTTCCGGATCAAGCTTCAAATTCAGTTGACAAAAAAGTATCTCACTTAGCTTCAGGTGCAACTGCAGCTGAAACGATCATAGCAGTCGTAGCTAAAAAACAAAAATTGATAAGTATGTAAATCAAATAATATGGCCATCACAATCACCTTTAAAGAAAAGAAACGCAGAACGTCTTCCATTAGCGACAACTTCTAAGAAGTGGTCTGCGAAAGCAAGAAAAGGAAAATAAATATGAACTAAAGAAACAAAAACGTGAAGAGAAATTGAAAACACGTTCACTGGTGACTTAAAGAAGAGTTATTTACAGTGACAGCGAATCAGATGCAGAGATAGAAGGCGAAGACAAAATTCAGAAACTACTAAATAACAAATCTTCATAAAAATATACAAGAATAAATATAAAAGAAAAATAAAAATGATCAGTGACTCAGAAGACGACAGCAGAGAGAAAAATTCAGAAAACTCGAGCCTTGTAGAATATTATGTAGGTCTAATCGAGGGTTTATCTGAGGAAGGAGCACTGATTAAATCGATGCAGAAGTCATTAGTAAATTGAAAGTGGCCCGAAAAAGATTTAAATCTGTATAATATCAAAGATATTATAGAAAAAAATATGCCAGTTTTGAAAAAACGGGGCATATATTTTGCGGAAGAATATGAGAAATACAGAGATTTTGTATAAATATTAATGTAAAAGTATTCGTACATCTTCGCGTTACTTGTTTATTTTTTTATTATTATTAAATAATTTGTCTTTGTCATAAAATGTTTTCATTCAGTTAAATAAATAACACCCTTTTGACGATACTATATACATTTTTAAAGGTCAAGCATAAGTACATCAACCGGTCAACTTAAGAGCGCACCAATGCGACCCGGCTGAAGCCATTTCGCACCCCGCGCCCCGCGCGAAAGCAGGATAGATCTAATGACCGTAACGCGTAAAAAATGAGAAGAAGATAGTGGGTAGGCACAAGCGGGTGTCCTAGAATTAACGGGCGTAAGCGCCAAATCACTTAATTGTTATTTAAAATAAAAGTACGAGGTTAATGAGTAAAAAAACTTTGCCAGATTTTAGAACTAGTTATTGCTAAGCTAGGAAACTAAAAATCATTTCTAAAGACCTTAGGGTTTCGCCGTTCTGACCACAAACATCAAATAAAGGGGCTATGTTTGCAAAATAAAAGTATCGAGGCTTTTGTTATTAATCGTGTTTTCAGGTTGGACAGTTTTAAGAAAATATGTTGAAGTTTTATATATAATAAATAACAGGCATGTAGTCGTTATAGATATAGACATCTAGACGAATGTTCATTGACAAGTTTCGCATTCGTGCCCTCTTAAGGAAAATGGTGGTCATGTCATATCCCTCAAATAGAGGTGAATTTAAAAAAAAAAACATCGTGACCACAATTGATCTAAAAGTTAACGGAACAATATTTAAAATTACTAGTAATTTAGTTTCAATGGTAGATGGTTATCATATGACAATATAAAGTACGATTATATAATTTTTTATAATAATAAAACTTTGAAGTTATAGGGCAAAAAACTGCTTAAATGGTCAACTAATGGTACATCAACCTATATACTTTTATTTTACGGTTGACTCCATCCGCAAAATGTTCCACGTTTTGTTCTACCGACTGTAACTACATAAGTTGGTCGAGTTGTATAAAAATAACTATCTATGATACCAATACCGCTATAGTTTTAATTGAAAGTACATAGTTTGAGGTATATACCGCATTTTTTTCAGAATAATTTAGTAAAATTTCAAGAGTTACGGTGGGGGGACACCTCAAATTTTGACTTGTGTTGTTGTCTCTATTAGGTTATCTCAAGACTGGGAGGTTTGGACTACATAGTATCAAAGCAGTTTTTGTTGCATTTTAAAAGACAAAAACCTTTTCAACGAACCACAACGTGTGGTACCCCAACGTGTGGGGTACCACACGTTGTGGTTAGTCAAATTTAATTTTTTAAATTCACTTTTCGTTGTATGGGATGGGGAGGGAGGGGGGCAGAAAAAAAATAGTTTTTCATAACTTAAAAACCAACTTTTCGAATTTCAATATCTATCTCTCCAGCAATTTTCGACTGACGACTGACTGACAATCGGTGCAGTATCGGCGTAGTTCGAGCCCGAACACCGGAACACACTAATTACTTAAAACAGCTTATCCTTTTAGAAGGTCATCTCACAGCACCGGTCAGGTCACGGTGACGAAAATTACTTACTAGATCTCGTTCAAACCAATTTTCGGTGAAAGTACGTCATATAATTTTATCATTATCTTATTTTAGAAGTTACAGGGGGGGGGGGGGGGGCGAAACTTCTGAAATAAGATAATGATGTAACTTCAAACACGTTTTACCACTAGAAGTGTCTCTCGCGCAATCAAGGAAAATCTCTCGCGCAGTTTAGAAAAAAAATATATTAGAAATCTTAATATCTTTTTTGAAGACCTATCCATAGATACCTACTCCACACTGGGTGTGGCTCCACAATGGGTACGATGAAAAAAAATCTAGTTTCAGTTCTAAGTATGGGAACCCCCAAAATTTATTGTTTTATTTAGTCTTAGTATCTTATCGTAGTTTCGGAAAAAAGTGGCAGTGACATACGTACGGTCAGACAGACATGACGAATCCATAAGGGATCCGTTTTTGTCATTTGGCTACGGAACCCTATAAAAATCCGCAGCATAAATACACTGACACTGCATTCCGTGTAGATATGTAGCGCGCACGACTGTACTGCGCTACCGGACAGAGATGAGGTACGGACCCTCATTGGATCCGCATTGGAACTGGTTATATACATTTTTTTTTCCGAAATAGAAATTCGTTCATCAATCCTGAACTAAAATGTTAGGCATACACTGATGTGTGTGCGTGATTCTCACACTATTCGTTTGTTCTTTCAGCGCCTCCCACTAGGATACGATTATTTATTACCAAAAAAGTCATACGTTTTTTGTACTTTGTTTGTGTATAGCTTCGAGTACTAGGTAAGTAAACAAACACGCGATTCCCAGCCCAGGGAAATACCTATATCGAGTATATAGGCATTTCCCTATTTACTTATTTTCTGCGGATGAGCAGGGTCAGTCAGGCAGCCGGCTGCAAAATCTTTCCGAATTCCTATGATCTCATAATAGCGGACCCCGTTCTCCGACAAAGCACAAAGCTGAGGATGCAACCGGGAAAACGTTCAGATGCGGGGGAATGTAGGTATTAAACGTTATTGGAACTTGATACTTAATTACTACGACAAAGACGTGTTTTGCCACATTACCCAACGAATGCATGAACGACGATATTTTTAAAATAACAATGCGTCGATTGCGACACATTACAAAGACAATATCACGAACTTTGGGTCAGGCACGTTTCGCCATGCGCCGCCGAGCGAAGGAAAAAAGCTGATGCATACTTGTATGCTTAATCGAATTTACGGCTCTGCTAATTTGTTAACGTCGTGTTTTACACTTGTGACTGATTGACGCGTGCCGTGGTAAATATCTGCATTTTAATGAGTTCGCAAAGTCGTAAAGTACCAGAGTTCGCTCTGAGGAGCTCATTAGAGATGTTGGTGCTAATCCTGATAACTTTTGTGACTGCCGCTGTGGGAGACCACCTTTCTTGCAACGAATATTGCAGTTCATTGTAAGTAGATATATTGTTATATACTAAAAACCTTAACGAAAATATATAACGAAAATACAACTACAACCAAACGGGTATGGCGGTTCGCTTCCGTAAAATTTGATCAAGGCAATGGAAGCAAATTCAGGGATAATTATATTTTTTTCGCGAGGGTTACACTACACAGTTAAAGAGAAATATATACAATTTAATCTATTTACAAGGTTCATTTAAATTAAGCGCAAATATTTTAAGGGCTGGGTCCCATAGGTCAAAGAAACGCTTCAGTAGCAAATTTTAAGAAATCGACACATTACTCTTTTTTTTTATTTTTCCATACAAGTAATTATTTTTTTTATTAAAATCGATAAATCAGCTTTTTGATCGTCGAGGTCAGTGACCTAGTATCCATAGTAGATAATAGTAAAAAGTTGTTGGCCAAGAAAGTGTTTATTTGTACAAAGGGTGTTTTTTTCATTTTTTATTTTAAATTTTCAGGTCCAGATATCTCAAAAACTAGCGAGCCAATTTTTTTTATTTTGCTTCTAAATAATTTTTCTAGCTTATGGGAGTCAGCCTTTAAAATATTTGCGCTTAATTTAAATTGACCTATATATACAACGTGATTTTGAACCCCCTAGCTATATTGAAATCTGGGAATCAGAATCCCTAATGGAACCCAGATTTGCAAGAAAAAAAGGTAAAAAACGAAAAAGAAAATTAGGTTTCCCATACATGTTTAATTGCGGGAAATTCTACTGTTCCCGAGGGATCGACACTAACGCTGCCGTGCAGACCCTAAAATGCAGTAATAGGATTTTTAAGAGATTTTAGTTGAATACTGAACCTTATAGAGTACGTTATAAGGAGCATTGTGATTGAACCGATTTTTTAATACGATGATTTTTAAGACATAAAAATCAAGTTTAAGATTGCAGTAACTCAAAATCGCATGCCTGAATACACTATTAAACTAACTAACATACAGTAAGAGCATTTACGTATACGGGTCTCCATGACTTTACCAAGTTAAACGCAGTAAATATCGTTACTGCCTTTAATTTCTACCTAATTAAATATGATTGCATGTATATTAAAATGCAGTAATATTTTTTTGTATGATAAACATTATTACTGCATTAATGTTTATTATAATAATTACTAATTAAAGTGCAGCAAAGCACTTGAATACGGTATCTTATTTAGTATTCATAAAGGGGTTTCTGAAATTAAAACTAACTAACTTGCAGCATAATCAAAATACTGCTTTTTAGTTCTATTGTGCAATATTTTTGAACGCGAGTGTTAATATTTAAAATGCAGTATATTTATTATTTACTGCAGTAAAGTAAATTAAATAGTAGACTAATCCAAATTTCCAAAATAGCTTAAAGATAATTTAAACGCAGTAATAATCACTATTACTGCATTTCAATTGGTAACGTAAGCAATAAGACTGTTTTTACTCTAAACTAAACCTTATTTACTGCGTCTTGTCGGCTCGGGATACGTCGCTCTTTCTCGCTCTAGCCACGGTAATGATATGTTTACCGTGCTCTAGCAGTCGACTACCGACCCTACCGTACGCAGTGGAAGGAAGTCGTCTGCGCTGGTGCCGAAAAACGTGATTTTTTGATCCTTAACAAAAAAGAAAAAAGTCTACGAATTTGAAGACTTTTGCGCTGCTGTTGGAACTGCAACTTTCGGAAAAATATTTGTCAAACACATAGAAATATCTGATTTCTTCCTTTTTAAATTGTATATTGCTCTACGGAAAAACTTAAAGATGAAGATGGCAATACCTAAGTATCTAAAAATATAGTTAAAATAAAAGTTGACAGAGGCAACTACTGCATCTATTACAAAAAATATAGCGAATTGAATTGCCTAAAATAAAAATAAAATCCCAAACCTGATATTTAAACTACACCTAAGGGCTTCCACCATAAAACAAAATATTATAAGAACCTATTAAAGAATGGTCCTACCATTGAAGCCGGAAAACAGGTTGGCATTGGCCTGGAAAAGTTTACCTTTTTCAGCTGAGGAAACCAATGGTTCATTGGTTATTGCAAATTTATTTTTATTGGTTAATGGAAATTATTTTTGATGAGGATAGCGAAAAATGATGATGATTCCTAAGAGGTGTTTTTCCCTCAGCAGATTTTGTTGTCTAAAACTCGTTAATACGAGTTTTAGACAACAAAATCTGCGGAGGGAAAAAAAATTTTTTTAAAAAATGTAATTAACATTTTATGCGAAGTTCGTTTTCGTTTAGTTATTTTATTAAGTTTATGTTTTTGTTGTCTCTTTATAGTTTTTGATAATGATGATACCGAGTATAGAATACTCATATCATTGCCATATATTTTATTTGATTGTCTATCGTGTTTTTTTCATTTCATGTGCCGTTAAAAGATCTCATGTGTTTTGCTAAAAGCCCAAAGCTATTTGACTGATATAGTTGTAAGTTTATACATAAATATAGTTTTATTAAGTTATTATGTTCAAACAAAATACTATTTAATAATTTGATATACGAATAGTACATATTATTTTCAATTTTTCAAATTGTTTTTTTATAAAGATTTATTTATGTAAAAATTTTATATTTCCTTACTACTTGCTGATTTACACGAATATTCACTATACAAATTAAAATAAAGTAAAGAAAGCGTTTTGCTGCAAATTAGTCTGCAAGGCTGCAAACGAATCAAAAATAGTCGCAGTATTAGGTTTTTTTGTCGCATTTTAATCTGCATAAGTTTACAATTTTGTATGCAGTAACAGTCATGATTTTGAAAAAAATCTATTTATTTAGAAACAAACAATTATTTTAAAATATTTTTTACGTCAGTTCAATCTTTGTGTTCAGTTATTCATCGTAGTAAAAAAACAACTTACCAAACATATGAAATAATATAAAAAATAAAGCATCAAAAAGATTTTCGCGCTTTTCTCGAAACCGCTTTTTTTCTCTTACTGCACTTTAGGTGCTGCAGGGCAGAACGGGGGCGGAGCCGCGGGCAACAGCTAGTTTACAATATTTAAGTAACTTATGCTACAGTACAGATAACATAAATAAAAAATATTATATATGTCGTTGCCCCGCGGTAGCATGCCCATAAGGCTGGCAGCATTGCCAGCTTTATAGATTAATCTATAGATAATGAAAATGTTTGGTTTTCATCTCAGCCTATTTACAAAAAAACTCCGCATCAAAATCCGTTACGTGGTTTTAAAGACTCACGCTTACACTTAGTAATATACAAAGCGTTTTAATGCTATGTAAAAACAATTTAATTAAGTAAAAGTTTTCTTTAATCTTATCAACGTTCTATTTATCGGATATGAATAAGTAGAATACCACATTATCCCCTCCGGGGTCTGAGTGTAGTTGGTGTCACACTTAGGGTGTAAACCTAAGGGACGTGCGTTCGAATCCTACCTGTGTGTAATATTCAATTTTAACTAACGGCTTATAAATTGACATGACCCATAATTCCATTTAGTTTGATTTGAATAAACCGGAAAACAAATGTTTCACATGTAGGTATGATGTCAAATGTAGTATCTAAAGTAGATATAAGTTTTAAAATTATACTTATATAAAGAAAATACTATAAATTTGGTTATACTCTGTGCAACGAATAATTATAAATTGATGAATTCTTGGGACACCCAAATTTTGCCAATGCAAGTTTTTTTGAAAAATGCCCACTTGTCTTCTAGATACCTATTTGTTTTTATTAATTCTGTGACGATAGTTACAAGCAAAAAAGTTATAAACGTGAAAACTTCATAGAATGACGAATTTAAAAATATATAATACAGCACAGAACATTTTTCCGGGATAAAAGGTTGCTTATATATTATTGCAAGTTATATCTGTGCAAAATTTCGTCAAATTTCGTTTAGCCCTTTTGGCGTGAAAGAATATCTAAGATCCATACCAAATCAAATACGTCTATACATCCATACGCACAAACTTTCGCGTTTATAATTTATGTAAGGATTTTAAAGTCAATAAAATACCGGCCAAGTGCGAGTCGGACTCGCGCGAAGTTTCATTTTGCGGTTGACATTTTGTTTGGCCTGCTGGAGAGACGAAATTTTTTTTTTAAATCTATTGCCGACTGTGTCTACATAAGTTGGTCGAGTTGTATAAAAATAAACTATCTGTGATACCGCAACCGGTATAGTTTTAATTGTAAGTACATAGTTTGAGGTATATACCACATTTTTTCAGAATTATTTTAGTAATATTTCAAAAGTTACGGTGGGGGACACCTCAAATTTTAACTTTGTATAAGATTATCTCAAGACTTGGGGGTTTGACTTACATAGCTTTAAATCAGTTTTTGTTGCATTTTAAAAGACCTTTTCAACGATAGCCCACACGTTGAGGTTATTCAAATTAAATTTTTTTAATTCACTTTTCGTTGTATGTAATAAAACATTTTTTCATAATTTTAAAAATCAACTTTTGGAACTTCAATATCTATCTCTCCAGCAATTTTCGTGACAATCGGTGTCGAAGCGGCGGAGTACGAGCCCGGACGAACGGACATGACAAAACTATCAGGGTTCCTTGTGGACTACAGAACCTTAAAAACCCGTGAAATCACTCTATACCTCACATTAAAAATACTATTTACAATTTTTCAACCTATTTAAAATTGCAACGTCGCGGCCTGTTTATGAACGAAGTTAATTCGTTGTTCATCAATGCAACGTGATTCCGTTAAAAATATTCATTAACTTACAATATACCATACAAAGTAAACTCCAAAAACAACCATACAAAGTAAACTTAGCTAAAAACAAATTATCTACCCTGTGTATCTACCTGAAAATATATCTATACAGGCTTTTAGTTGACTAAAAACCTGCTAAAGACGACTCAGGTACATCATGACTATCAACGTTTGTTCTATGACTTTTACCTAAACGCAATACATAGTAAGACTTTACATACATTATTTTATGTGGATTTCTATCAAACGTTAAGTCTATGTTAGCTGTGTGTGAGCGTAGGTACCTACTATTATTACCTCGTAGCTCTGATTGCCATAGAGTTAAGACAAGTAGAATTCCTTTTTTGCATTTTATTTTTTGTTGTATGAAAAAGCAAACATGGAATTACGCAAAGTCATATAGCAACGTAGTTAATCTTGATATACCTAAGTCGTCTTTAGGATGTCATGCGTTACATACCACTTACCCTGTATATTTACAAATAGTACAATTCCTTCAGATGATCGCTTCTGGGAGGGCTGGCAACATTTCCCAGTCGAATGTCATTGCTGATACGCTTAGCTGGATAAGCTTCCAACTCTTTAGTAACGGGATACCTCAATAAGCTTTTTAGCAAAAAAACTAAAATACGTATGCGCTGATGGACCCAATGTTTATACCCCAAAAGGCTCCGATACTTATTTTTTTTGAGTTTTTGCTCCTGCTGCGGCTGTACGCAGACTTCTACTTGGTGTCCCGGGGAAGGGATGGCGTCAGTGTGTCGACACAAGTAGCGTCCTACACTGCCAGTTAACCCCATTCTTCAGGGCACCAGAGTCTTGTGCTGCTTCTTGCGTGCAGGTCTGTGAGAAAAAAAAAAACGTAGAATGTACCAGCTCTTCCCGCGCAGTTTGTAAAAGCCGACCGAGAGAATGGGCGAAGCTGATGAATCATATTATTAGACGCTGCGGCTAGCAACCCGTCACTACTTTGATTGCATTTTCCACCTAACGCCCACCAACATGCTAAACGTGGCTTTTAGTCTAAAAGACCTGGGCTCTGTCTACCCCGCAAGAAAAAGACGTTATACTATGTAAACCTTTTTGTGTCGATCTGTATGTACCTACATTGCTATACAATAGTTTCAATTATAATTAATTATAAGCCGTGTGGTTTCCGACAGAGTAGAATAGGACAACTCCAAGTCTTCCCATGCATGTCGTAAGAGGCGATTTAGGAAATACAAGCTAAACAAAGCTCATAAACATCAATGAGACCGCTCCAACCCGTCTGGCCAACAAGGAGAGTGTAGGCCAAACCCTCTGGTAGTACATAGAGGGTCATACTCCTGCAGTGGAGACTAAAAAGACCTGATGAAGATAATGATGATGAATTAATTATATAATTAGAGGATCTGTTATATATACATATCAAATTAAATCCTTTAAGTCTCAAAAGTGATCAAACTTTGACGATATTATAATATCAAGTTGCTCTCAAGTTATCTCGGTAAGGGCGTATATGTGGTAAAGAATTCAAACATCAGTATTGGGCGAAAATCTGAGGAGAGGAATCATGTTAGTAGGTGATGCCGCAAGTAACTTATCACTATTTTGATACCGTGTTCTACTTTCCGTCCGCAAACATGCTAAATGTGGTTTTTAGATTCAATAACCTAAGCTCTGTCTACACCGTAAGGGAAAAAGACGTGATAATATGTAAGTATGTATGTGATTCCCGTGTCGTTTGTTTCTAAAATGGCAGGAACGTGGATGCTGGTAAGAGCACGGTGAGTTTTATTTAGGACTGTATGAGGTCTAAAACAGCCGGCACTTCTGGAGCATAACAGTCTGTTATGTCAACTTATGTACAAAAGCATCTACGATTAACCCAAACTGTTGCTTTTTTACGGCATGTTACATTACAATACAATATATTATTTAAACCATATTGCACAATAAATGTATACAAAATTTAATATTCGTGTGTGTAAGTGGCCAACACTGATGTCAGATTTTTTAAGCTGCCTAAAGGCATCTGACAAAGAAAGGCATATGTGGAAATAGTTATTGTGGTTAAATTTTTCAGATTCATCACAATTAGAGAATACAATCAGAAAATACAATTAGAAAATACAATCCCGGGATCCCGAGATTCGGGATCCCGGGATCCCGACCGTTTTCTGGCCCCGAAAATCCTGGGACTGTACTTGGCTAATCTCGGGATTTTCGGGATTGCCACAAACAAATCTAGTTTGTACTCCGTAGTCCGTTGCGCCTTGAAAATAACCTTGCCTAGGTTATTTTAATACATTACGACAAAAAGCAACGCGTACAATACGTAGGTACCCACTATTTACTACACAGGTACAGTCCTAATAATATGTTTGTCGTAGACCTTAGAAGGGACTTCCCCACTCGTAATACTTTAATACAATACTCTTAAGGTAATTCCCCAACGAACCACAACAGGGGAATCACCCGATCATCTCATATCATTATATTGTTGCGGATATTTCCCGTCGGGGATTCCCTGTACGAAAGTATAAATATGCGAATCAGGGTTTTATTTTTTTCTTTTATTGTTCTGTCAGTGACGGGTTACGTAGGCTACGTCATTAAAATTTAAAAGTCAATTATCTGAAATTAAGTATTTCAAATGGCGGGAGACTTTGTTAAACATAATAAAGGCAAATACGACGTCAGTGTGGAGTTATTATTTAGTTGCGAAGGACGGGATTTTAATTACTCGTGTTTTTTTATTTTAGCCCAATTAGAAACCACATAGTCTAATCCCGGGATAGGCCCGGGATCCCGGGAAAAGGCTTCAAAAATCCCGTAAGCCCGGGATTGAAAAACATGCTCGGGATTGTATTCTCTAATCACAATTCATATTTCATAAATTACATTATGGCTGTCAGATTTTTCAAGCTGCCTAAAGCTATTTGACATAGCTTAACGACGGAGCCGGAGCCAACGGCTTGACGTGCCTTCCGAGGCACGGAGGAGGTCGAGAGATTTTTATGCCACTAGCGCTTGACGTGTTCCCACATCCCAGTACTACTAATTAGGACTATTAATTAGTTACTGATTGACCTACAATAAGTATATGTATTTTGAAATCAGAGAAATATTAGGTAATGTTACATACAATCATTGAGTTCAATTCTGTAATGCGAGAGGCCCTTATAGACCCGCAAGAAAAAAGAAGAATACAAAAGCACTGTATTTTTCGCACAGTTGAAGTGCCTATAAATACTCATTATTAATCAAAAATTATACTTGTTTCAGAAAATCGGCCCAAACTGGAAGCTCTACGAGGTCTGAATGTAATTGTCACCCTCAATATGTAGGAGCGAACTCAAATAACAGTCAAAATTTGGACGGTAACCCCATATATTACGAACCAGTTGAATTCCACCCTTTACCAGACATTTCCTTCGTCTACCAACCATTCATTATATCTAATCCAACATCTTTGTCGGATAATAAACCCATAACAAGATCATTATCAAGCCAAGAATCTGAACATCACAGAAAATACAAGCGGAAAGATAATGTCATCCACAAAATAAGCATTGATACCTCGAAAAATCCATTATACTTAGATATAGATATTGAGAATAATCTCGATCAGAATAACGTTAATGGGTTTGATGATGTAGAAGTAACCGAACAGAACCTAAAAGATTGTATTGACCTTCATTTATTATTCCATTTTAGACGAAATGAAAGTGACAAGGTCAAATTAAATTGGAATGTAGAAAAGCTTGAAAAATATTTTCATATTTCTGACGACGATTTAATAATAGAGCTTAATAAAAGATGTAAACAACCTTCTGATATAGTTGACCAAAGTTTACGTCAAATAAAAGAAAGGATACGTGTAATAAAACCACAATATTTTAACTATTCTGCAGCAGATTATATATCTGATACTGACTATAAGTGGAATAAGACTCTAGGAAATGCTCATGAAGATATAACTCGTGTTAATAAATCATTGATCTCAATTTCAACTAATGTTCCTCGTGTAATTCCAGATAATAATTCATATCATAACATTAATAAAGAAGAAAAAAATAGATCAAATATTTTAAATGATAAATATATAAATAATACACGACATTCGAATCTCGTTGTAAATGAAATAATTAAAATTAATGAAGAATCATCCTCTGTCATTCCAATACAATTAGAATTAGATAAATCAGTCAACGCCGAAGAGAAAAATGAAAATAAGTTCGCTAGCAATAAACTAGATGCGACAAACAAAACATCGAAACACATTAACAGCACCCCAACAACTCCAGATAATATTGATTACAGAGCAGTATTTAACAAACCTGGATTTGAACAGGACAAGCCACTACTATCACTACTTAATAAGGTAGGTCCTGAAAAAGAAATTGAAATGGCAAGCACTCCAGAATTGCGTAAATTTTACACGTTACACAATATAGATGAGAATAAAAATAAATTAGACGGGGATTTGGTTATAAATAGTGAAGATTTTCTAAGGATGGCACCTGTTAATACAATCATCGCGCCTCAGTCGTCAGAAAAAAATGACAAAAGCTCAAAGTTAAATAATATTGTAAATGAAATGTTTACTTCTACCACTCAGATTTCTTTAACCGATCCTTCTTTTGTTATTCGTGGATCTAATTTAAATAAAGATTTAATTATTGAGAATACTTCCGTAAGAGACAATAATATTAATACAAGAACGTTTACAACGGAAAATGATCTAGAACAGAGTTCAAGTAATATGGAACACATCATTGCCAAATATACAGATAACTTGCCCGAAATAACAACAAAAAATGTAATAGGCAAGTCTAAATGGACTCGACGTTGGGATGAACATTTTGTGGATAGTACTGACAGAAACATGTATAAATATAATCCAACAGCAGAAAGGGAAGTAACAACTATAAGAAGCATCAACGAAACACCAATTTCTAGTCCAATTTACAGTGATGATAACGTTACATTATTAATGCCCACAAATGAAGGAAATGTATCAAAAAATAGAACCTATGTGAACCGAACTATCATACCAGAAAATAAATTTCAAATACCCAGAATTATTGTAACTGAGTTTTCTAATGAAACAGTAGATACTACAATAGACGGAATTGAAGACATGTCCAACAACGATTATGTTGGACTAACAAATTTTGAAATGGACGTAGCAGATCTAACTTCTAATAATGTCAATTCGACCAAAGATAACCTAAATAGAATGGAAAACGATGAAAACAATGAAACCCTCGGTCACATCAAACCGAGTATTGGCAAAGAAGCTGGAGAGAGTTTTGAAACGTCTGAAATATCCGGTAATATCTATTTTTTGTTCAAGAAAATGCTAATACCAATGCGATTTACACAGGCTCCTGATGGAGAGCTAAGGTTACTATTAGATGGGGCGTCTTTTTGTAAAAAAATATTGTCCGGTGTTAATAACAATGGTATTCTTGCTATATTGTGTAATTCTGCAGTCCATGACAATAATAAATGTACTAAAACATAAGACTAACTAAACAATGACTTACAAGTCCGTGTATTTTATTATCTGTAATAAACGAATAAGAACCTGAAAATTTAATGATATCTAATATATATATATTTAATATTTTTTCTTACATACCATTGCCAAATATGCCGACGCTGGTACACAACAACACTACGTTCAAAATTTTGTAAGTTAACGTTGGAAAAAAAGGGAAAGTCCTGTTCCTATTTTAATCCGAAACCCACACACCCTCCGACATGGTGTCTGTTAAACAGGTTTTTGTAAAGGAACAGATTCTCAATTCGATTGTTTTATTGAATACTCCAGAGAGAGTCACATAATTTTTTTATCGATATTCATGATAACCATCAAGCTATTGTTGACAAAAAAAAATTATAATTTCATAAATAAAAAGAAAGGAAAAACGTCGAGGAGTTACGGCCTCCGGTGTACGTACAGTAATTAAAACAGCAGCCTGCAACACGATAATTACCTTTAAATATATTTAACCGACTTCAAAAAAGGAGGGGTTATCAAATCGGGTGTACCAATGTTTCTTTTATTTCTTATGTTTGTTACGTCATTATCATAACTCTATCAATGATAAATCTAACTATTCCTCGAAGCGCCACTTCATGCTCTTCCCTATTTTTAAACGTATGCGCATCGAGGAATAAAATTTTAATTACTATCGCGAGCGCCACTAGGTGCGCTCCGATGAATAAAAAAGGAGCGCCTTATTGGGTGAGCTTCAAAACGGTGGCGCTTCGAGGAATACCTCGATAAACCGATATGAAATATTCTTAGTTTGTTTGAAGGCGGTTTTTATATGAAAAATTATTTTGGATATTATTGCTGGGCTTGACATAACTATCGATACAGATGACAAATCATCTATTTTGGAAACTATTTGTTTGTCTGAACGCGTATCATGCAAAAATTACTGGTCTTATTTACGTGACATTCAGTATTACTTGTAGTATGGCTAGCTCCGTGGCGCAGCGGTCAACACGCCAGCCTGCGACACGAGAGTGCCCGGGTTCGATCCCCGGCCAGGTCAAGATGGAAAATGATCTTTTTCAGATTGGTCTGGGTCTTGGATGTGTATCTATATATGTATTTGTTATAAAATATAGTATCGTTGAGTTAGTATTCCATAACACAAGTCTCGGACTTACTTTGGGGCTAGCTCAATCTGTGTGATTTGTCCATATATATATATTTAATCTTAGACATTATGCCGAAAAATAAGTTGGGATTATGAAAAAAGCGGCCAAGTACGAGTCGGACTCGCCCATGAGGGTTCTGCATAAGGTTTATGCAAAGGGTTAATGTTTAAGAAATTAAATATTTTTTTTTTTATATTTGAATTGATTGAATGAAAGGTTAATGGCGATTTTATAATTTATGACGTATTAAAAAGAACTACTTACTAGATCTCGTTCAAACCAATTTTCTGTGGAAGTCTACATAGTAATGTACATCATATATATATTTTTTTGTTTTATCATTCTCTTATTTTAGAAGTTATTTGGTGAATGTGTGTCCCCCACACATTTTACCACTTTGGAAGTGTCTCTCGCGCAAACTATTCAGTTTAGAAAAATATAATAAAATATAAATATTAAAAACTTCAATATCATATTTGAAAACCTATCCAAAGATAGACACGTATGGGTTTATGAAAAAAAAATTGAGTTTCAGTTCCAAGCATGGGGAACCCCAGAATTTTTTTTTCCTGTTTTTGTGTGAAAACCTGTGGTTCACAGTTCACAGAAGACATCTACTTACCAAGTTACAAAAGTATAGTTCTCATAGTTTCGGAAAAAGTGGTTGTTACATACAGACAGACATGAAGAATCCATTTTTGACTAGCTCCGTGGCGCAGCGGTCAACACGCCTGCCTGCGACACGGAGTGACCGGGTTCGATCCTCGGCCAGGTCAAGATGGAAAATGATCTTTTTCAGATTGGCCTGGGTCTTGGATGTGTATCTATATATGTATTTGTTATAAAATATAGTATCGTTGAGTTAGTATCCCATAACACAAGTCTTGGGGCTAGCTCAATCTGTGTGATTTGTCCGTATATATTTATTTATCCATAAGGGTACAGTTTTTTGCCATTTGGCTACGGAACCCTAAAAAACTGGGCACCGACGGTACCGTTCAAAAACTAGTTGGTTAGTTTAATTCTACTACAAATGGACGATTTTCAGAATGTTTACCTTTATTCGTCCTACTAGCAGTGACGTGCACAGACATTTATCATAGGGTAGACATAATTATAAAACTTACCTTACAAATATACCACCACAAATATACCTTACCTTACTATACGGCTAGTTATCTACAACTCGTTTATGTTATGATAGTGTTTCGATCTTCGACCGCAAAAGTATTCAAAACAAGCGAAAGATAAGAGATATGATTACAACCTGCGAGCCACATACACGTATCATACGGTTTAAGATTAAACGTGGATTAAACTTTAGAATAACTAACCATAACTAACCGGTTACTTGATTTGTTCAAAAGCGTTTTCACAAAACACTTTATATTTCGATTTCGGCATGCAAACACTAAGCGACACAACTTTCACATGTAAATATTTTTGTCACAAATGAAATTTAACTTATCAAGCATTTAATTTTAAAATAAAACTTTCTTCTTGGGTTGTTTGTTTGTAAACACGTTACACACAATGACATTTACATAAGTATGAATAATATCTATAATGACATTGACAGGTGACGTTGACATAAACATCGCGCGCGGCAGCCAATAGAAACCTCGGAGACAGTGTCTCAAATTCACACACACAGCGCCAATTTGCTTTGCATGTGTGAGCCGATGAAAGATGTTTACTTGTACTACTACAAAAGCGATTTCCTATCGGTGTATAATAATTTTCTATGTGTGCGTAAAAAGTCAGACCTTTGAAATTTTGTCTTACGCGGCTTACGCGTATAGATACTGCTTAGCGCGGGCACGCGCGGATCGCGACCGCAGCGCCGTACTTGAACAAAATCGACTATAAATTATTTGCTAGCAGAATTTTGCAGGCGCACCGAATATAATTATTTTTTCGTAAGAAAAAAATTGTATTTATGCGACTGCAGGGTAGACAGTGTCTAACAGTCTATATGGACTGCACGTCACTGCCTACTAGCGTCCCGCCCCGGCTTCGCACGTGTAGGTATTTAATTTTTCTATGATTGTGTGGAATAAATGTAAATAAAATAAATAATACTTACCTTTATACCGTATTACCGTAGATCCTTTCGGAGTTTAAGGACTAAGGTGCTAACTGACAATAGGGCTACAATGACCATAAAGCTAAAATATGATGATGTAGTGACAAAAAGTAAGACAGAAATGTAAAGGTGTAGGCATATGAGAAGGATGGGTGAAAGAAGACAATATATATATTTATGTTTGCGGTCAGCGAGTATCGACAATTAGTTTTCGAGTTTTGTGCTTGAGATCGAGTAAGTCATGCTCACTAAAATGTTCAAACTGGTGGCGGCGTTGTGTGTCGGGTCGTCGAGTTCCCTCTAATATGGTTGAGCTCAGCGATGGCTGATCCATGCGTCAACTCGTGAACGGGTGCTGCCAGGGGGGACAGGTCTGCTCGGCCTCTTTGACACTTTTATCATATCTGTTGTTTATCATATCTGTTGTTGTTGCACGCTCGATCGCTAACTTAACGTGTTCCACAAAAATATGTTAATTAAAATTGTATATAACATGACATCAAAAAAAAAGAAAAGAAAAATATTAAATATCATACAAAGCCCTTCAGGCAAGTAGGCGACCAATACTGTTGAAGAGTTTCTTTCGGCGTCTTCTTCTCTGCAGTGGTCGGTTCCGAAACGCTAGTAGTTTGTAGCTTTTAAACAAGAATTAATAATTTGAATATAATATAATAAGTATTATTTAATTTTAAAGGTGAATTGACGTGAAAAAGTGCCTGAAAAGGCCTATTTTCTGAATAAATCTTTGAATCTTTGAATCTTTGAATCTTTGACAAAAGAAATTAGAGAAGACCAGATTGTAGATGTTCTTACAAGTGGGTACCTAAGTCAAGAATAGAGACCGGAGAGTACCGAAACGGGGGAGATTGCCTGACTGATCCATAGTCTCTGCGTTCCCCCATAGCTCGAAAGGGGTAAGTATAAATACTTTGCACATCTAATATTTACAGGAAATATCAGAGATAGTAGTACCTAAACACGAAAGTGAGGCTCTCTGTCCATATTTTACGACAAACCAAAGTAATAAGTTGCCGTTGTTATGGCGTGCAGAAGTTTCTTGAGACATCCGACTAATATTGGCTATATTGACCCAGACCATAATGTTTCCCAACAAAGTCGTAAAGTACACAATACGCGTGAACAGCCACGGACAAAAGCGAAAAGAGTACTTATACAATGAAGGTCATGTAATAAGCAATTACTGACGCCGATGAGTTTAATTTTTTAAAGCTAATCGTAAAGATCATACTCCTCCGATGAGAATATTGCCTCTAGGTCTCTTGTCTGTATGTAGCTCGGGGGTGCCGCAAGTGCCTTTAAATAGCGGGGTCTCGAGTTCGAACCCCGGCCACGTCGTGAATCATGGATATTTACATACATACATAGTATCACGTCTTTTTCTCTTGCGGGATAGGCAGAACCTAGGTCTATAAGACCTTATGGCCACATTTAGCATGTTGGAGGAGTTCATTGGATATTTATCTATACTATATAATTACTAGCTGTAACCCGCGGCTTCGCTTGCGTTAATTTTGGTTTTACTGAAGCCTTTTTTCAATAACCGGGCAAGATAATAGTAAGGGAGCCCAAGAGGGGGATTTTGGGATTTACTCGAGCGCGATATGAGGGATACCTCGGACACCGTATAACTACCTCCGCCACATATCCGACTTGAATAATGGGGTGTTATGTTTTTCGTTATTTTTTTTGCTTCTACATATGCATATTGTCAGATTATATGTTCCTAGTTATTCTTGAATTATTTCGTTCCTAATAAAGCAGCAGCTGACCACGCCCGAGAATACATTTGTGATTTTTTTCGACTTTTTTTGTTTGCACTTTTGTTACCCTCCCACCCCCTGACGTCATGGTCAAATCATCAGATTATTGCTAATACACAATGTGTGGCATGTGATAAAGCCAGCTTGTATTAATTAGACGCGCTCGAGTATTTTCATGTGACTATTATTTCGGTTTTGATTTTTTGAAACCCCCTAGCGGCACTCAGCAGTTGAAAAATACCATATAACATTTTTTCCTTTCTACCACCTAATCTTTAAAGTTCAATGGGTCCCCACGACGCTCGAGTAAATCCATATTTAGCATCATGGGCTCCCCTACTTTAAAACCCACTTAAAACCGATAACCTTCCTTTATTTATAGTTTTTTAATTAACTCAATCCAAGTGGTATCTTTTATGTAAAAGTTATTGTGGGAATGTAGATTGACTACTACCGAAGAATCTCTTTATAAACCACATTCATGGTAGTAGCCACGTAGTAGCACTGAGAGAAAGGATTACGAGACTATTAGCAGAACTCACTCTGGAACATGCCACATAGAATTGTCCGTGTGAGAAACGATGCGAAACAACCATTATTTAAGAGTTCGATTACAAAATATCCACGAACCCTTTACTTTGTTAAAAATCTCGGTAACGTGAAGGAGAAACCACTAAAAAAGCAACGCGCAAATAGAAACAACGTCCAAATTTATGACTTTTCTTTCCCTTTTAATCACCATAGGAGCGGAATTAAAAAAATGCTAAAACACGTGTTTAATTATTTTTATTAATAAGCATGTATGGCACTTTTCAAGGAAAGTGGTCACGATTATATTATTTCATACAAAATTTTACCCCGAAATTTACTCCTTTAAATGGTCGAATTTTGAAAAAATCTTTCTAGCTCTATGTAATAATATAAAACTACTGTCCAAATTTCACGTGTATAGCTTTTATGGTTTTGATGAATCAGTCACTCTTGTTCTTTTATTTACCTATTATATTTACCTATAAATTTATTAAAATTTATTTTCAAATAAATTAGTACCTATACATATATATTTATTTATTAGCTAAACTTTTGCGAACCAATTCTATGAGGACGTTGCTCTTCTGTTTCATTTAAAACTAATACCCATCGAACTATTGATTATTACCTATAAGTTATTTTTGGAGTCAGGGTCACCCTTCGATCAAAAAGGCATGGTTGAAATTGGAGGAGGCCTACATCCAAGTCTGGATATGATTGGGCTTATAATGATGACATATAAATATACAAGAATTGCTCGTTTAAAGGTATAAGATAATTTATGTTGATAATTAATGCCCAACCACGTCCAGCATTACGAGAAACAAAAGAGACAGTCTTGAATTACTCTATGATTTGATTGTACCGCAATATCTTCTGACAAGAGACCATAGCAGTGAACTTTGCACGAATAGTTCTTCTCTTAAGGGCCCGTACTACCTCACACTGCTTTGCATGATTGACTGTTATATCAATAATAATTAAATAATCAAGTTGAAATAAAAATGCAGCAAAGTTCTGGACTAACTCTGGTAACTATATGACTCAAAAACACGATTGCGTTAAATTTTCTCGATAGAAAAAAATTGCAAAGTTGCCTCCAAATCACGTCTAATTTACTCGGTATATAGCATTTGTACGAGCTTACCTCGCACATTTGGGCGACCCGTGGCCTACATCATGTAGGTCATGTGTCAGCTCTTTTTATACTATAATTAGAATCGAAACTTATAACAAATAGAGATACTATCGAACAGTAGCCAAGTTACTATCCAGCGGCGGTCGAGGTACTGCTGGGCTGCCATCGAGAAAGGATCCGTCACACCCAGTTATCAACATGTAACATCGAGAGAAATAAACTACTTTCTACGTGACGCGATCTTGTATCTCCACAACAACATCTACAACCTACAATCTACATCCCGTCATGTACGGTGTATGGCTAACACCATGGCCTGCATTGTACATTGTTTTTAGTCCTTCGAGCCGGATCCTTTACGGGATCCGTGGTGTTCGCATGTCCTTTTTGCGATAGCGAATCGGTTCACCGGCCTCCCACAAGTGGGTCTCACCGGTGAATTGAGAAGGCGCATTTATCGCAAGGGTGTGAGCACACAGTACAGAATCAGCGGCCTACTGGAAATATAGAAAGCCGCTCAACAGCAATCTCCAGTTCATCCAACTTTCATCAGGGGTCCAGTCAGTCATCACAAGAACTTAACATTAGACTACGACATACATACATTGAGTCATCCAGCTGGACACCACAAACATTGAAGCTTCGCTACACACAGTGGAAGAGTCTCCGCGTTCAGTTGGGCATTATACAGACAGGGGAACCGCAAAACAGCCGGGAAGTTTTCGAGCCAAACTGGACACTACAAACATTGGAGCTTCCCTACACACAGTGGTGGAGTCTTCGCGTCTAGATAGACACTACAAAACATGGTTGCTTCGCTACACACAGTAGTGGAGTCTCCGCGTCCAGCCAAGTTACAACAAACATTTGGAGCTTCGCTACACACAGTGGTGGAGTCTTCACGTCTAGCTGGACATACAAACATGGGAGCTTCGCCGCAAAACAGCCGGGAAGTCTTCGCGTCCAGCCAGGCAACATACAAACATTTAGAGCTTCGCTACACACAGTGGTGGATTCTTCACAACTAGCTGGACACTCAAACAAGGGAGCTGCGACGCAAACAGTCGGGGAGTCTTCGAGTCAAGCTGGAGAACCTCTTCTCAAGAAAAATATTTCTACATCAAGATTAATCCTGCGAATAAGAGATGACTGGAAAGGACCTCCGGTTACCAACAGTATTGGAATACACAGAATGATCGCCCATACAACATGAATCAATAAAAAGGCGCTAAAATTATTCGCGATAACAATATTTTAACATCCGTAGATTATTGATTTGACTAAACAATCCCATATATTACGAAACATCGTAATATGGAAAACATATTACGAAACATCGTAAGACATATGCAATAAGTGCATACGCTGCAATACATGGATCACATGTTTTGACGCACATCGGCAGGTCAGCGACATGGACATTGGCAACAAGGCCGCGCGGAACAATTGCAAGCTTGCAATATCGCCCGGCGCCACGACAAATGCATGCCTGCTATCACAGTAGGTCAATTAAATATTATTTAGATATTTTCTTTCCGTCATATGATCAAACAAGATACCAAGTTGAAGATCATGCATGTGTCCTCTTGCTTCACATCTGTACCAACATCAAGACAATTGCAACGAGCGTATTTGGATCACTCCAGAGAATCGAGTCGTCGGAAGGAAGCTCTGCAACAGCTGACAAGCACAATGCCGCGAGGACATCAAGGAGCCCCCGAAGAAACGATTATGTCTAAGAATAATTTACCTTATTGTGTTTACATTTTCTATTTACAATTTTACATATTATTTTACACTTTTACATTTTTGTTTTGTACTATATATACATACATTTGTGACGTTTCCTTCTCGATTGGTCCTGCATCCTTTGGCGTTGGGAGTATGTACGAGCTTACCTCGCACATTTGGGCGACCCGTGGCCTACATCATGTAGGTCATGTGTCAGCTCTTTTTATACTATAATTAGAATCGAAACTTATAACAAATAGAGATACTATCGAACAGTAGCCAAGTTACTATCCAGCGGCGGTCGAGGTACTGCTGGGCTGCCATCGAGAAAGGATCCGTCACACCCAGTTATCAACATGTAACTTCGTGAGAATTAAACTACTTTCTACGTGACGTGATCTTGTATCTCCACACCAACATCTACAACCTACAATCAACATCCCGTCATGTACGGTGTATGGCTAACACCATGGCCTGCATTGTACATTGTTATTCACCAAAGACATTAAAATTAACCTTGAAACTTTTGATTATTATTGCATTACAGATAAGGCAGCCATCATATGTTTTTCTTTTTCGAATAACCCTTAAATATTCCTAAAAAACGAAAATATCCAAAGTAGCCAAGCCAACGCGTTTAGACCATCCGCGTTTGTATCGCCACGCCGCCTGGCATATGTCGGGCTCTTAAACTTGCTTCCTACTCCAACTTCTTCTAGCCTTCCCCAGATCGATTACTAACGCAGCGTAACCAAGGCTGTTTTAAAGTCGACCCTTTGGAATTGTGATGCCTGCACTAAAATAACACGCAACATATATACATGGTCTACAAAGGATCTTCCAGGTTGAAAACCTGCCTGCTTTTCATAGAGGATAAGCAACCTTTGAAAGGTGACATAAGATAATTTGGCACAAATTTAGAAAGGAAGAGATAGAAGTGTGAATAAATAATAAAAACAAAATAAAAGGTTAGTGAGAAATTTAAAGACAATAAGACTCCATTTTTGATGACTTTAAAAAGGCTCCTTTTTCTTATTTCTACGGACACATGTACGGCATCATGATGTCCGCTTTTTGTCATATACCTTTTGTTTCTACGATCTGCGGTTGAAATAAACATCTGACACATATAAAATACCTACTCTGCTAATGTCTATGGATACAAAGCATCAAGATAAACACCTTTTGTTGGATAACTCATGTTCCAGTAACCTTTTATACAGATTTTTTATGACAGATGATTCCATTTATCTAAATCACTAGTTCAATACTATATAAGTGTGAAATCAGCAGAGATACAAATTTTTGTCAAAATTGAACATTTTCATGAATCGAATGAATTTAAAATCAGCTCAAAAACTGTTGGTAGGCAACAATCAAAACGGTTGTAATGATGCGCAGTGTGCGCAGGCTCTTAAAATGTTTTGTTTTGTTTTATATGTGTAAGGGGCCAACACTGGTGACTTTCCAAGCTACCTAAAGGCATCTGACAAACCTTAACGTCTGCCATTAATGATGAAAGCGGGAATGTACTATTATTTATTTTCGGCGGACTGCAAGGTTGTTGTTTTGGATTGTTTTGCAGATTGCTTCTAGTGGACTATATAATGTAAAATCGGTGTAATTTGGTGTTATAAATGGCTATGTTTATGAACAATGTGTGATAGTGCAGCTGTGGTGCGGATTTAGAGATTTACATAGCGGGCTGATGGTCGCTCGCGTTACTGCGTCGTTTATGATCAAACCAGAGGATTCGTGAAAAATGACGCCAGCCCCCGTAGCATGGCTCACTGTCTCCGTTGATAAAAAGACAAAATATCGCGTTTTGCGTCTTTTAACCCAGCGAGCATGGCACACGCGTTAAATAATGTCAAATTTCATTCATAAATACCTCAGAACAATAACTAAAATACGTTACAAGTCGCGGGGTGCGCGTCTTGCGAGCATGGGTTTGACAGCTCGCGATAGACAAATACAGGCAAAATCGAGGTTGGTACCTTGAAATCGCATAAATTTATCGGGGTTTAGCAAAGCCTAGATAAAATATGTTTCATACGCATTTCGAACATTAAAGTGATAAAACGATCAAAATATTTTATTTTGCGGAGTTACAAGCTGTCAGACACCTTTAATGAGTATAATATTTTTATGTACTGTACAAAAACGAATGATTTTTACGAAAATAAAAGCCCGATACTAGTACGCCACCTTGCGTGAGAAACGAAAACTCAAACGGAAAGAACCATTTTACCGACAGATTAATGACAGATGTGTACTGTCAGTGTAAAGCAAGGACGTGGAACCGCTTACTAAATAGATGGTGTAAAGTGGTTGTTTGCGTTTGATTGGTACACGATTTAAATTCCGATATTTCTATATTGAATAAAAATAAACCCAAATATATTTATTTCTTAAGTAAATATCACTAGGTATTTTATAAATTATGTCTAATACGTTCGTTTTCTTTAATCATACGATGTTTTAATTTTTTATTTGTAGTTTCGTGTTTGAAATATGAATAATATTTCTAGACTGCATGCGTGCTACGAATCGTATGAGATAAATACTACGTTTTCATTGGTGGGCTTCGATAAATTTTAAGTAGGCTGCTTTTTTATCTATCTTTGGCGTGAGCTGTAGATAGTAGCCATGCTACGGGGGCAGGAGCTCCGTTGAATCAACGAAATGAATTGTACCATAATTTTTTTGATAAAACGTTGAAAAACATGAAGGTCTAAAAGGCGTAGGACAACAAATGCCGTAAAACAAATATGAAAATAAAAATGTACATACTATTATCGTTTTTTTTATATTATACTAATTTATTCCCAGTAGTACGTCTTTCATTATTTCCTCGCATTTATTGAGAAAAGCACAATACATGCCTTTGCCGGGAAATGGCTTGCCGGACTCGTATTTATTGCCAAGGCCTCGCTGACGCTCGGCCTTGAAAACACTACTCGTCCGGCAATCCCTTACTTCCCGGCCGCGTATTGCCAAACTGTATACTGACCCAGACACCCATAGTCTGTACTGAACTACGTCGTGCTCATTAAAATCACAAACAAATTGGAGCAAAGTACAAACGAGCTCAGAGCAGTCTGAGACGGTATGCACTTTGCTCGCTTGTATGTAAAGCAAACTGTGACACGCAAATATCTTTAACTAACTATACAACGTGTTTCGTAATTTCCCGTAACTTTTTTATGCTTTTGCGATTTTTAGGTATCCTATCCGTGAAACTTTCCCCTAAAAACATACCCTATGTGAAGTAATTTAAGTTTAGCCATTGTAAGTATGACTAAAAATTAATTTAAACTGTAACAACTATAAAGAGTGTTAAAAAAACTATAAATGTGTCCACTTCAGTATTTATTAAGTTTCTAAGAAAGATGCACTGACACAACGAATTGTACCTATTTTTAATTTCAGTGTAGGTAATAATAACTCAATTAAGTCGATATTATATTATAAGTGATCGATAACAAAGTAAATTAATTAAAAAACTCAAATAACAAGAGATGGCGTCACACCACGCCTTTTGTGCTTTATTTCCCTATCAATTTTTTTTGTTATTAATCGAAAAGTGCAAAATATAAATTATATGTTAAAAATATCAGTAAATATGCCAACTGTTTTTCTACCAGCATACTCGTACCGTAAACTAGCCAAGTGTTCATTTTATTCAAATTATTAAGGCTTACACCGATCTATAAAAAACAGTTTTAAAGTCGGTTTATTTTTTAAAAATAACTCTATTTTTACACTTTATTTAATAAACACGTGCGTAAATGCTAATAAAATCACAACCACTGTCCAAAAAAAGGAGTCAAGGTCGCAAGCGGCGCCAGTTTTAGAAGGCGAGGCAGGGAAATAAAACATGTCTGCATTCGCATGCATTTTGTTCTAAATTATCATGCCATTACATACTACACCAGACGCTGGAAAGTATGGATGTCTGGAATCGTATGTATTTTGCTTAAGTATTTTAAAGCAAAATGTATTTTGATTCAGACACTCTCTGAATAGGTATACAGTTTGCTCTTCAACTACAAAGGCAAACTGCGATCGAACTCAGAGCAACGCTTGTCTGGGTCAGTATACAGTTTGGCAATACGCTTCCCGGCCTCTGCAGTAATGTACTATTTTTAATTATAAGCAATAAGTTACAAAAATTATTAACTAGTATATAAATATATCTTATCATATTTGTTTTACGGCATATGGCGTTCTACGCCTTTTAGCCCTTCATATTTTTCAAAGAAATAATGGTGTAATTTATTTCGTTGATTCGACGGAGCTCCTGGCGAGAATTCCTACGAATCCTATGGTTTGATCATAGACGACGCAGTAACGCGAGCGACCGCTATGTAAATCTCTAAATCTGCATCACAGCCGCACCATGACGCTTTATTTTAGTTAGTCCACACACATAGTCATTTATAACACCAAATTACACCGATTTTACATTATAAAGTTTATAGAAGCAATCTGCAAAACAATTATAAACAACAACCTTGCAGTCCGCCGAAAGTCTTATAGTATATTCCCGCTTATTTTCTTTTTTAATTTTCAATTGTCATTTAGTGCTAAGGAAACTTAGCCCATACAGCCCAGTCATATTTTACCCAAAAAATTTAATACCGTAAAAAATTGCTTTCCCGCGTTTTTTCTTTCTATTATTGGCATATTTTTGTGTGATTTTACACCAAAATTTTATTAAAATTATTTTCATATTCATATACTTATATGCTCGACTACTGGTTTTTTATAATGTGGTAGCTATTGGCTGTATGACAAGTTACATAAAAGTTACATAGATTAATTTAAAAGTTTTGAGCAGCGGCCAAGAATGAATTTTCATACTTACTTTCCTGGCCTAGGTCGGTAAAGTAGTGCACCAGTCAAGAATTACAAACTTCGTGTCTTCTTTTTACTACAATAATGCCAACATTTCCGAACATGTTTGAAAAAATATTTTTTGGTAATTAACGTCCTATTTGCTAACTCAGTGTTGATAGTCACTTCAAAATCCATTACGTTTTATACCTATATCTTTGATAAAAATAGTCAACTCGAAAGACGCAATGTATTTTGAAGTGACTATAAAGACGTTGTAGGTATACTAAGTTAGCAAATAGGCCGGCAGGACTGCACTGGTTTTAAAGACTTCAAACCTACCTCACCTAAGGGCATGAAGCTAGCTAAACACCTGGTATTTATTACCAACAGTTGCGACCAACTGCTAAACAGGAACAGTCAGACGTACATTTTGTTGCAACGAAAGGCTGGTGGTGATAGACTATGCCGAAGATAATGTAAAGAGATATTGCAGAAGATGGGATTATCTGATGTGATTGTGAATATCGGAAGGCGTTGTATTCAAGTTAAAACGATTGGATTTGATCATGATCGGACGTATATAGATTTCACAAACAAATGTAGTTGCTCAGCGGTCTAAGAGAGCGACCTATGAGCGAAAGGTCCGGGATTCGAAATTTCGAACCCCACCTGATCCGATCCGACTTATACCTCTGAGTTTGTAGACCACCGTGTACCTGCTTCTGGTGAAAAAAAACATCGTAAGGAAAACTGGCACACTAGTGAATTATTCACTCGTGAAGTGTTTTTCAATGTGTGGATGTGAAACTTAATGCAGGATGTCGATAGCAAATTAATAAGTACAAATAAAACACAATTTGACCTCCAAGTCAAAGTCACGGGTAGCCTTACCAACTTGCCTCGTAACCTACATACCTATGTAGGTACTTACTTTAAAAACTCCTGCAGCCCGCGGGTTCTTGCAGAGTTATAGGTGTTGATTACTTAGGTGATTTTATTGAATATCAAAATAGAAAAATCATTAACGTACGTAAGTAGGTACTTAGTCTTTTAATTATTTCTTTGCCTGTCTATGGCACAAGGGGGTCGCTTGAGTTTTTTAACTTGTAAAGGGGCGCGATCTCAAAAAGATTGAAAATCACTGCACTAGTGTATGCTTAAAGCCGTGTCCGCTGCGCCATGTTTTAAACAGAACATTGCACAAAATTGTTGATCGAAGCTTAAACATAAATAAGGGGCGTGGCCTAATTGTTTTGTCGCACAAATAGATAGAGCGTTTTTAAGCTGCGCGTTCACTCGACCGGAATCGGAGCGGACGGAGCGGCTGGAGCGCCGGCATTTACAAAATGCCGATGGGGTGCGTTCACTGCATTCGGATTCCGGACCGGCATTTTTACAGTGTTGCCAGGGCCCTTGAGTCGTAAGTTACGTTTCGTTTCCTGAAATGTTACATTTTTGCAGCAAAAGTTACAATATTGTAATTTTTTTAATTTACGTGTTTTTGGGGTCGGAGTATAACCCCCCACACAGCGCTATCCTATAAAGTGGTCACTAACATATAGCATAACGCTTTGCGGCATTTAATCGGTCGACCATATCGCGCATTTACCGGTGGTGACTTTTGTTTATAATAATAGAGATAGAGAAGATACCACCTAAACCTGTACCAACCTGCCCTGTCCCATTATTATGTATGTGTCATATTTAAGTCTGTCTTTACCAAAACACAAAAAAAAATATTCTAAGATCTAGATCATCACGATGTCTATACCTTACTGGGTAATCATTACTCTGGCTGGAGTGCCGAAATTACGTATTAACAAGACAAGACTATTTATATGATATGATAATTTGATAATATGGCGCTTTCTATTTCAGAACCATCTCTGAGTGTGATATGTAAAATACTTTTTAGACGCACCAGTTTTAGGTGCATTCAAATCGAATGCGTTGAATTGCAATCAAAATCTAGTATTAAAAACTCGTTGTTCTTAAAAGTTACGAAAATTGCCTTAAATATAAAAATTACTTACATGTTACGCGAGAAGGTCAAACGTTACGAAAAATGAAATGTATGTTGGAATGTGGCAAAAATAAATCACATTTCTATCCCTGTCTAACTCAATAATCTTTCTCTCTCTATGTCATCAGTTGGTCATAAATATTGTATTTAATGATTGCAACTCGAACCGTCACAAGCCACTTAAAGTATCCCGACTACGTTCCCACAGCCATTGTGGATTATTCGTTGTACGGCTTTCTTTGCATAAACACACCTTCCTACTAAACGGAAAATAAATAAGTATATGGACAATCTTGTGTTTCTCTGGTATGCCCTACATAACCCAACAGGTTATGGGCCCAGATCACTAGTTCAGTGCGTGTTATTAATAAAGGCTATCAGTTGCACTTTGAAAGTAAAAACTTTTAGTGACAGGAAATAAAAAGTGATAAAAATGGACAGTGCGAAATATAAAAGGAACATTAAACAATTTGATGGTGACAAATGCGGCGTGTGGAAGTACTACATTTACAATTTATTAAGTGAACTCGTCGTTTTGAAAATTATTGATGAAACTCCTGCGGAACAAAGCGCTGAATGGATAAAGAAAAATATATAGCCAAAAATAAATACTATACTGAAGTTTTAGGACTACTATACTGAAGTTAAGACTTCTTACTAAGTTTAACAACATTAGTGTTCGTGAAAATACGTTTGCTAGATTACAAAATTAAATTGAGAAATGAAGAGCGTGACTAGTTGGATGGTTTTTCTAGCCTCAGACAAAAATAATTCAATGGACCAAGTAGAAATTATGCGACGCACGAGAAACCTAATTTCGGACCACGCAGCAACTTTAAAAGGATAACATATCATTATTGCAACTAAATGGGACATAAAAATTACATTGCCATGCATAAAACAATGGACTTAAAAAGGGAGCCCGAAACAATAAATTTGTTAACTTCGGATTCGACTTAAAAACTCGAGGCTCCGGCGACAACATCTGGATTTGCTTTTATGACCGACAGTAACACTAACAATTGTACAAATAAAGGAGACTATATCGCTTTTATTTTGGATTCTGGAGCTTCTGACCACTTGATAAACCGAGAAGATTTGGCACAAAAAAAAATTCAAACAGAGAATCTAATAAATATTTCTGTGGCAAGGAACAGTGCATATATAAGTGACTAAGAAAGGAAATACTTCTGTCACGAGTAATATTGGCATACAAGGCACTCTGCAAGATGTACTACTCTGCGCCAATATCCCGTACAACTTACTATCTATAAAAAAAAAATCAAGATGCCGTGATGACTATTGTTTTCGACAAAAGCGGCGGGTGGCGTCGGAGTAGGTACACAAAAATAGTGGTAAGCTGGTCATAAAGGGTAAGTCATTGAATAATCTAACTGGCATTATCTTCACTTTCTACACAACATGCTTTTAACACCACAAGCACTTTGAATAGAGGCATAAATATGAATTATGGCATAATTATCTGGCAGCTCTGGCCAAGTATGGCCCTAGTAGTACAGAGAGGGTCGTGCTTCTGTAATGGAGACTAAAAATGACCTGATGATGATGGCATAAAAGACTTAGTCATATTGGAAGTCTAAGTTTTTGGAAATAAAAAGTATAGTACTATTTGAAGACATTGACAAAATTCAGAATGTCGTATCAAGTGACTTTTTGTGTGAAGCTTGTATTTATGGGAAACAAGCGAGTTTACCATTCAATAAAACAAAGATGAAATATTTAAACTAGCCTCTATTTAAAGTGCACACAGATGTTTGCGGTCCTATTACTACTTCGTCGCTAGATGGCAAAAACTATTTTGTTATTTTGTGGATAAATACAAACATTATTGTGTAACATACTTACTGACTTGGAAGTCAGATGTGTTTGTTGTATTTAAAGAATACGTTGCCAAATGTGAAGCTCATTTTGACTTAAAGATTGATAACTTATATTGTGATAACGGAGGTGAATTTATATCTAATGAGATGAGATAAATCGTTTTGAGGTGAGCCTGTCTTAACAGCGACTTATTAATGTTAGCCCTATAAAAGCTCTGATTGTTGAAGTAACACCTTTTGAATTGAGGCATAAAAAAAGGCCGAAAGTATTTAAAAGTTTTTGGTTCGACTGTATACTTTATTAACAAGAGTAAAAGAGCTAAATTTGATCAAAAATCTTTAAAGGGCATTTTGGTTGGTTCCGAACCAAATGGTTTTAAAGTATGGCATGTGGCAGAAGATAGGTTTGTGAGAGTCAGAGATGTGATAGTTGATGAAAGTTATTTCATTGACAGTAGACCGATTAATAGATTGGTTGAGCAGATTGACGAATTTGTTGAATTCCCTGAGGAAAATGTCAGGGATGTGTTAATGGATGGTAGACCGATGAAAAGGCGGTCTATCTGAGCAGATCGACGGATCTGTTGAATTCCCTGTTGAAAATTTCAGGGATGTGTAAATGGATTGTAGACCGATGTAATTGGTCTGAGCAGATCGTTGGATCTGTTGAATTCCCTGAGGAAAATGTCAGGGATGTGTTAATGGATGGTAGACCGATGAAAAGGCGGTCTATATGAGCAGATTGACGAATCTGTTGAATTCCCTGAAGTTGGATCTGGTTCACCAGATGTTTCTCACAAACAAGTTTTAATGCCAGGCTCGTTAGATTTGATACCAAATAAATATATGCCAGAAACTCCGTGTCAAAATGAGAGTATCAGTTTATCAGTTAAAAATAAATGTTTTGATAAGGATTTGAGACAAAGTAATAGGATCCGCAATATCCTTTCTATTTTATATAATGAAAACGATGATGAAAGTATTTCTTGCAATTATTTACTATGTGTGAGGTTGGTATTAATGATCAAAGGTGTGAGTGAATCATTGATATTTCATGTCTCTCAGTCATATAAGGTAATTCAGTCTAGAAGTGATAAAAATGCTGTTAGAGAGGAAATTAATGAGTTTGGAAAACCTTTGAAATATAAGGCGAGATTAGTAGCTCGTGGCTTTAGTCAAAAATATATGATCGACTATGATGAAAATTTTGCCCGTGTAGCCAGAGTCACAACTTTTAGAATAATTTTAGCTTTCGCTAATCAATTTAATTAGCATGTACATAATATGGACGTGAAAACAGCATTTTTGAACGGGAAACTGGATAAGGGAATTTGTATGAAAATTCCAGAGGGTATCCCATGTGAAAATAATATGGTGTCTGTAAATTACAAACATCATTATATGGATTAAACACACGTTGTTGGTTTAAAATATTTGAACAAGCTTTAATAAACAAAGGTTTTCAATTCATCATCATTTCGAGTATGTGTTACGGTCAATCGACCATGCACAGGGTGTCAGATTTCTTCGGAACTGCCTCTCGACCCGATATAACGACTACCAGATGGCAGCGGACCAACGGCTTAACGTGCCTACGTGCGTGGTTTTCAATTTTCATCAGCAGATCGATGCATTTAAATTCTCAATGAAGGGCATATTTCAAAGAATATTTATGTATTACTTTCGGTTGATGTGTAATATGTATTACAAATATAAATACTATGAATAGTTATTAAAGGAGATTATGTTTTCTAAGAAAACCAACCACTTTGGATCGAGCCAATTTTTTTTATGTTTGACTGTAATTCTGTCAAGTCACCTCTTGAAAGTAAAATTGATTACAACGCATTGAATTCGTGTGAAACTACAAATGCCCCTTGTCGAAATCTTATCTGGTGCTTTGCACAAGTTTACTGTTAACATCTTGAGTCGATATGCAAACAAAAACAATCATTCTTTATGGTTACACTTGAAAAGGGTCCTACGATATTTGAAAGGCACCATAAATCTTAAGTGAACTTAGTTACACGAAGTGATTATAGAGACATTTTAAGTGTTTTTGTGGATTCTGACTGGGTTTGTAATGTGATTGACAGAAAAAGTACCTCGGGTTATTTGTTTAAATTGTATAACAATTGTACAATCTGTTGGCAAACAAAAAGACGACAGACGGTGACAACATCATCCATTGAAGCTGAGTACATGTCTTTTTATGAAGTAGTAAAAGAAACGTTATGGTTAAAATTGATATTTTGAATTCATTAATGAATAGTATTGAGGATAGCAATGGATGTATTAGTATTGCAAATAACCCGACTAGTCACAAGAGGTCGAAGCACATTGATACAAAGTATAATTTCTCTAGAGAACAGGTTGAGAAAAATGTAATTAAAATGGTTTATATTTCCACAGATAATCAACTGGCGGATATACTAACGACACCAGTGTCTGCAACACGATTTGATGAGACTGATTGAGATGAGACTGAAACTTGGATTGAACATATAAATTTCAGTAACTATCTATAACTTAGTTATTAACACTAGTAATGATAGATAATATTATTTATTGGCCTGATTAGGTTTTTCTGGGTTTCCCTAATCCTGTGCAACAAATGTTGGGCCATGATAATTGTTCCCCAGAAAGGAAGGTGTGTAATTTTATATTATTGTATACAGTTGTTTGATATGTACTATCTTAGGTATACTGTTGTAAAAGGGATTTATTTTGAGGGGGCGTGTTGAGTAATAATGGATTTATTTTTGAGGGGGCATGTTGGAATGTGGCAAAAATAAATCACATTTCTATCCCTGTCTAACTCAATAATCTTTCTCTCTCTATGTCATCAGTTGGTCATAAATATTGTATTTAATGATTGCAACTCGAACCGTCACAAGCCACTTAAAGTATCCCGACTACGTTCCCACAGCCATTGTGGATTATTCGTTGTACGGCTTTCTTTGCATAAACACACCTTCCTACTAAACGGAAAATAAATAAGTATATGGACAATCTTGTGTTTCTCTGGTATGCCCTACATAACCCAACAATGTAACCTTCTGGCAACGCTGATTTCGACTATCCTCCATAGCACGTGCAATCGTCATAGCTTGCACGTGCTTAGCGTTATGGAGGATAGTGATGAAGATATTTTTGTTATTAGCTGTATTTTGTCAGAAGAGGAGGAGAGAAAAAAAAAGAAAAGAAAGATATGGGTGCATAATATGAACTCTAAAAGACTCCTCTATGGAGATTTTCATACATTATATGCTGATTTATTAAAAGATGAAGATAGATTCTTTGGGTACATCCATATGACCGGAAAAATTTTTTTGAACTTCACTATATTCTTGAACCTTATATTTTATTTTCTTACTTTTTCGGCATGATTAATATATCCGTACCAAATTACAGCTTTCTAGTACTTATAGTCTATGAGTAAAACCACGGACGGACAGACGCACCGACGAACAGACATGGCGAAACTATAAGGGTTCCCTATTTACTACGGCACCCTGAAAATTGGTTGACTGTAAAGTCAGTTTACGGCCAATAATATTACGTGATAACGGGGAGAGATAGATGCGTGATAGATACTACTACTACTCCTACTGCTGCTGCTGTTGCTGGTCTGGAACGTGACATTTTTTGTGAGTGCAGCCAATGTTTATCGATTTGTATTTTTATTTTTAATGTCAGTATTTTCATCACTCTATTTTTTCGTCTCACTCATTCACGATCACGACATATGTATTTGAGGAACACCACAATGAACTTTTACAGTTTCATTCAATACCAGCGGTAGACTTAAAAATCCTTACTAATATTATAAATGCGAAAGTGAGTTTGTTTGTTTGTTTGTCACGCTTTCACGAAGTAACTACTGAACCGATCATCATGAAATTTTGCATACAAGTCCTCTGGAGTGCGGAGAAGGACATTGGCTACCTTTTATCCCGGGAAAAAGTACTATTCCCGAGGGATCGACATTGACGCGGGCGGAGCCGCGGGCGAAAGCTAGTTAGACATAAAAGTTAAATTAAATGCTGCGTGCCTGCTGCTTGCATGATGCATGCTTGCTTGAATGCTGCGTACATTATGGTTACTATATACGTAAATTTTCTGTAACATGTGTTGATCAATTGCTCATAATATGTAACCTAAGCCAAATGATGATTCTGACAAAACATTTTCTCAGATATGATTGACTATAGAAATGAATTGTATGGTACCTATGGCAAAAGGCAATTGTAACTACCTATGTGTGAATTTAACTTTCTGCGATAAAATGATTCTCCTTTTTAATTATTATGGCTATTAAGTTTATGTCATGGGATGATTAGCTATGAAATGAAAAGTTATGGATGATCTAAATCGAATTCCTACGAAATGAGGTTTCTACCATCCGCTGTTATTCATAATAATATTCCAATATAGAAAGTTCTACCATAAGGGGTAGTCTTCTTATGAACGGCAACACTGACGACTGCCGATGCCGGTGACGTCACCGGCAGAAATTCCGGTCTCCGGCACGGAAATGCCGACGCAGTGCACGCAGTGCCATACAAATCCACACAAAGCAACAAATCCGTCCGCTCCGTCCGCTTCGATTCCGGTCCAGTGAACGCACAGCTTTACACCCACCGGCCCGGCACCGACCGCCGGCGCAGGTGCCGTGCCGGTGACGGGGAAGCGAAAATGGAATAAACCTTTTAAGACCCACCATGGCATTCTGGAATGTCATGCGGGTCTCTAGGAAATTAATAAAACAATGGGTCTTCACAAGTTAATGAATGGCGAGCTTCTTCACTTACCGGGACCGGCCCGGCGTCACAGCTGCGACTGCGACACTCCCCTGTACGTGTGATTCGAACCTTGGTGACCTTGAAACGCAACGTTTAAGCGCTAAGATTGACACCACGGAACAAGAAAAAAGAAAGTAGGATCGATGACTTAACATTTTCTATGTACGACCTACGGTCCAGCATTTAAGCTGAATCTAAATAAAGCGGCCAAGTGCGAGTCGGACTCGCGCACGAAGGGTACCGTACTTCCTTATCCTTACTAATATTATAAATGCGAAAGTAAGTTTGTTTGTTTGTTTATTTGTTTGTTACGCTTTCACGCCGTAACTACTGAACCGATCATTATGAAATTTTGCATACAAGTTCTTTGGAGTACGGAGAAGGACATAGGCTACCTTTTATCCCGGGAAAAAGTACTATTCCCGAGGGATCGACATGGACGCGGGCGGAGCCGCGGGCAAAAGCAAGTTATCTATAAAAACGGCAAAAAAAGTCATGTCAGTTGTATGGGAGCCCACCTTAAAGATTTATTTTATTCCCTTTATAGTATTTGTTGTTATAGCGGCAACAGAAGTACATCATCTGTGAAAATTTCAACTGTCTAACTATCACGGTTCATGAGATACAGCCTGGTGACAGACGGACGGACGGACAGACAGACAGACAGACAGACAGACAGACAGACAGACAGACAGACAGACAGACAGACAGACAGACAGACAGACAGACAGACGGACAGACAGACAGACGGACAGCGGAGCCATATGAATAGGGTGGGTACGGAACCGTAAAAACAGTATAAATAGTAGTAGGACAACATCAGTTTGTATTATCTTAGGTATTCTGTACTAATACTTCTGAATTCTTTAGCAATTTATGTTACGCGCCGAACATCTCCAATAAGGTGCTAGTAACTAGTTGAAAATCATGATGAAATCTTTCATTAAACTACGAGACTACGAGATAATCTGTTAATTTGATGAATGATGATAGTGATAATATGAGTACATATATACCTACTTAGAAGTAGGCAGCATAATTATCATGTAAAACGACAAAGTGATTTAGGTGTTTACTACGTGTAAAACATGCTCTAAGTGTAAAACGGACGGTACGGCACCTACCCCGTACCTACTACTAGGTAATCTATTCTATACATATAATCTATTCTATACATATAAACAGTAAAAATATTTTGTCAGTACATTTTGAATGTTTGACAGAAATGGATAGAGGGACACTTAAAAAGAATGATAGAAAGCAAAAAAATTATTTCGAATTTTTTATCTGTCTGTCTGTATGTATGATTACGATTATCTCCGAAAATACTGAACCGATTTACTTCAAACGTTCACCAATTGCTTTGTTTTAACTCAGCAAAACATTTAAAGTTTGTTTCATCAAAATCGGTTCATTAAAAAAAAGTTATCGTCATTTGAATGAACTTAAGGCATGAGTTTGCCTGCAAATATATAGCACTTAAACACATAAATAATAAGTGACATAAGAAAATTAAAGTCAATTCATCATACCATCTACCATCATACCACAACAGCATTATTGTTGCGACTTTCTAGAAGGGTCACTGCATTCTCCGATCAACCCCAGAATCACAGCAAGGTAAACAGTAAACACTGACCTGGATTCATTTGTGAACAGGACGTTGGGAAGGATCGCCCGCGGCGGGACTTCGTGTCGACCGGCTAGCAATCCTTTTGTTTGAACTGTATTCCTTTTCTTACTGCTTACGCTAGTGATACACCAACACACACGCGCGATGAAACTTTAGAGTTGTTTTCGGCCAGCGAAAGTCCTTAGAAGTCGTTATTTTTGGAAATTATATTAGCGCAAGGCGCTGTTCAACTCGATTCGCACGCCATATTTTTTCGACTCTCCGGGCGACCAATCACAGATCGTCGCGGCGAATTAGGAAGTATGTATGGAAGGGGAAACGGAAATATAGATAGGTAATTTTATTAGGGTTTTAAAGTTAATGCTTACACATTTTCCCCCACCTGAAATCCACAAGGGTTTCACAGAGAATGCAAATTGAAAGATAAAAAACAAAAGCAATAGCTACGCACCATTGCAAGAATATCTAGAAATATTATTTTCGAAAGATAAAGTAATAAATAAGTTTTAACTAGCCTAAGGATAGTGTGTATTTATGTATTAGTAATTTATGGAAAAAAAATATTAATTAATTGGTAAGGGACAAACCTTTACTACCGGCCTACGAAAGGTCTTTCCGTTAGCAGTTCGGAGAGTAACTACTCTGACTACTTGGTCCGAACCAGCATGCACTTGCACAATACGTGCCAACTTCCAGAACATCGGCGGAAGATTAGGTTCGTTTACTATGACTAAGTCATCTATTTTAATATTTGGTTCATGTACGAACCTTTTGTTCTTTCGTTGTAATGTATGAAGATAATCACGCTGCCATACGCGCCAAAATCTCTGGGTAATTTTCTTAAGCATGACCCAACGAGAGCGCGGACACGAAACAAAACATCTAACACACTTCGACAGCACGGTACGTATCAGAAGTCTCAATCCAATTATCCAAAACTGGCGTTGAATAATAGATTGTAAGGTTCGAGGTCCACAATGCAAATGTTTTTTATGAAAATATTTTATTATAATTTTAGATATTGGACATTGTTTAGGTAACAAAAAAGGGTGTAACGCAGATGGTGACAGATTAGCCTCATCGATGCGTTCCCCCACCCGCACGATCCCATCATCGTCCAGGAAAGGTGAAAGTTTTTGAATGGATTTTACACATGGTTCATTATCTCGCACTCGACTGACTTCGGAAGACATATAATGATACGGACTCAATTTAACTAACACTTTGGTTGACTTCTCGAGTTCAGGACTACTGAGACATGAAAGAATTCGATTTTGCCTTGCAACCCTCGAATTTGAAATAAATCGAATACACCATGCTACAATTCTTAGAATTTTTGTAAAAGAGGAATGTCTGGCAATTAAGTCCAGAAGTGGGTTTCTCACATTAATCACGTGAAGACTTTTAGTTTCTAGTGATTTCAGCTCGGGTAAGTCTTCTTTTGGAAGTAGAACCCGTTTGTTAGGCCATTGACTAGGCAAATCCTGTAGCCAAGAAGGACCTTTCCACCACAAAGGATGGTCTATAAGCTCTGGACAGGACACTCCGCGACTACAACAGTCGGCCGGGTTATCCTTAGACGAAACATGATACCAATGATCGGTACTAATCAAATCAGTTGCTTGAATGACACGATTGGCTACATACATTTTTAACAATTGAGGGGCTGTATTAAGCCATGACAAGGTAGTGCTGCTGTCTGAATAAGCTCGAATAGAATTAATAGTTATATGGTCTTTAAGCAAATTATACATGTGCGATAGAACTTTTGCCAGAAGCACCGCTGCGCTTAGCTCGAGTCTATTTACCGTGGTAGGTTTTAAAGGAGCTACTCTAGATTTTCCAATCAGTAAACTAGTCGCAGTAGAAATTCTGGGCTCATTAGTAACCACACAAATATACACACAACAACCATAGCCTTTCAGAGAACCATCACAGAAACCTACCAAGTGTACTTCCATCGGATTGGAAGGTATAACTAGCCGCGGAAGAGAAAGTTTTTGTAAATCAGACAAATTGGCCGCTATTAAATGCCATTGTTTGGTTAAATGTTTTGGAATAGTCTCATCCCACGATAAATTTAACCGCCATATTTCTTGCAACAGCGATTTTGCTGCAAAGACTACTGGGCATATCCAACCGAGTGGATCGAAAATGCGAGCTACTAAAGAGAGTATGGATCTTTTAGTAAATTTGACTTCGAACGAGTCTGAAAAGGCATATGAAAAAGAATCATTAATGGGATTCCATCGTATCCCTAATATTTTGACAAACTCATTTCCCGATTCATCGAAGGATTTGGAACTTTGACAAAATTCAGGAGGAACATCCTTAAGAAGACGAGGAGCGTTAGTAGTCCATTTCTCGGGTCTTATCAATATTTGCCGATACATACGACGGATGTCGGCAGTAAAAACTATTTTGTGAAGTCTAAATTTTGTCACTAAATCGACAATATCCACTTGCAGCTTAGGACCCACATGAACAATATTATTGAGTGACAGATTATTCGAGGTCCGACTACTGGCATCGAAGACTACTCGTAAACGTGTCGTTGTACTATCGGGTCTTATTACACAATGGTGAGGAATAATATAACGGTCAGTAGACAAAGATTCAGCAGGCTGCATATGTCCCAGATCTTCGTACTGCTGCATAAATTCCTTATACTCCGTTCTCAACTCAGTCTGGCTGGCAAGACGCTTTTCCAAGTTGAGAAAACGGTTAAGAGCCTGATGAGATGATTCTCCTAAGGCTGGAGTATCATCTTTAAGCATAATTGGTACAACATAACGACCTTCGGAGGTACGACATGTGCCATTTTTATATTTTTGTTTACATATTTCATCCTCAGGACCGGAAATTTTACATTTCGACGGTTCTTCGGATTCCCAAAACCGTTGAACGATCTCATCGAGCGCACAAGAAGACGCGATGAGTGACGTAACGGGTGTGGCTGGAGTTTGAGCCACTTTACATATTTCATCCTTAGGACCGGAAATTTTACATTTCGGCGGTTCTTCGGATTCCCAAAACCGTTGAACGATCTCATCGAGCGCACAAGAAGACGCGATGAGTGACGTAACGGGTGTGGCTGGAGTTTGAGCCACCACGTTTTGAAGAAACTGACCACTTATCACCCAGCCGAATACACTAGACAGTGCACATGGAAAACCAGGACCTGGGCAATAACGTGAACCAGTATATATCTGGTCAAAACAGTCTACTCCTAACAACAGATCGATCGGACCCGATTTATCAAAATCTTGGTCGGCGAGATCCAGATGTTTAAACTTTTCCTTGACAACTGATGGTAATGAGGTTGAAGGAACCATTGAAGTGATTTTAGGCAAAACCACTAATGGTATATCGAATTGGGGCGAGTCATTTGACCTAGGCACAATAGAGCCAAACGTATAACCTTTAATATTACAAACATAATTTTGACCGAGACCGGTTACATTTAAATTACACTTTTTTATATGTAAACCTAACTGTCGCACACAGCTACTTGTAATGAAAGAGTCCATCGAGCCACTATCTATGATTACACGAGCATACTGCCATGAACCATCCACTCTTCTCAACCGAACCACTGCTGAACCAATAATTTTGGTACTCATAAGTGACTTTGACATTTTTGGCTGAGTTGTACAAGTTAGGGAAGTGCTCATATTGGAATTCTCAGAAGCCTTTAGGTCAATGGTATTAGATAATAAACTTTTATGTTCTTCATGTAATAATGTGTTATGTTTTGAGTTACAAATGAAACACAAGGACTTAGACTTGCAGTCTGCACTAGTGTGACCGGGCCTTAAGCAGTTTTGACATAATTGTAACTCTTTAACTAATTGTTGTCGCTGTCCTATATTCATAGAATGTACTTTACCACAGCGATATATTGAATGATTTTCATGACAATACGCACAGACAGCCTGATTAGGTTTATTATTATTTGAGTTCGAAGAAGTAATTAAGGAAGAATTTGATTGCCGAGAAAAATTATCTTTCTTTGTATTATTGTGGTTTTGTTTATTTGTAGAATTGAATGACTGTAAATTACTAGGTTGACTAACCTCTAATACCTTTATATAATTCTGTAAATAAACAATCAAATTATTAAATTTAGGAATTTCTTCGGTATTTTGTAATTCAAACCTTTTCCTAGTTTCTGTATCAAGCGGCCGAGATGCTATGTAAAATAAAAGAAATTCACTTAAATCATCAATATTTAACCCGCGCAAGGCACTAACACATTCATAAAGTGTGTTGGTTAATTGTGATAAGTTTGATAATGATGGCCGTTGGATCGGATTTAATTTTATTATTTTTTCTAAATAAGCGGTGGCTAAAATACGTTTATTATCATACCTGTCTAGCAACGCTGCATAAACAACAGAATAATTAGCTGATGTTATAGGAACACCCTTAGCTAGTGTCAGGGCATACCCAGACAGACATGACAACAAATAGTAAAATTTCTCTGTGTCCGACAACGAAACATTATTATGCACAAGCGACGTATAACTGTCTTTAAACATCTGCCAGTTCTCTATATTACCATCAAACTTAGCTATTTGCAATTTAGGTAATTTCACTTGCGAGTTGGAATGCGCATGACCTTGACATAGTTCCGAGCGCGAACTTACATCGAGAGAGTCAGCAAACTCAATGACATAATAGTATAACTCGTCAAATGACAACAAAGCATTATTATCGATAACAAATTGAGGATTTAGTTTAAGTTGCAACTGGTTTACACGATCGTTGCATTCCAAGAAATTATCACGAATTTTATCAATTCTTTTATACCTAGCTCGAAAGGATGCTAATTTAGTTTTATTTTCTTTCGTAATTTTTGCTAAGTCATAAAGTATTTGCATATTTTTAAACTCATATTCACGTTTTTTAATGGTGGACATTAATTCTCCTTCCGCCATGTTTTCGCTAAGCACTAATTGTGAAAGTACGAGTAATATAGGTAAGTAGCAAAAGTTTAAATGGAAACTGAGTAATGGAACAGATATTCACAAACACGTAAGTTTTAAAACTACGGACTATTAATTATAATCATAAATACACACCTCGCTGCTATTAATTAACCTTAGGTAGGTATCTAGGCTATCTAAAATAGTTCGAAAGCCTGAGTAACAAGATAGTACCTTATGGCATACAAATCGAACGATTAAGGGATTATTACAAGGGAATTAACGAGATAAGAAGCATGTACTCGTAAGCAATAGGTATTTACTATGGTATGGCATAGGTATGGAATTTCCTGTTTGATTCGAGATTGTTAGACAAATAGACAAATGCTAGGTGGGTAAGTACCTAGTTAATTTGAATCTATAATAAGTCTATTTATGAATAAATTAGTTATCCATATTTGGAAATAACTTTAATTGGAAATATTGAAATTAAGTGGGTAAATTTGAAATAAGTACGTGAGGAATGTCCTCACAGGAGGCACCATAAATTAATGTTGCGACTTTCTAGAAGGGTCACTGCATTCTCCGATCAACCCCAGAATCACAGCAAGGTAAACAGTAAACACTGACCTGGATTCATTTGTGAACAGGACGTTGGGAAGGATCGCCCGCGGCGGGACTTCGTGTCGACCGGCTAGCAATCCTTTTGTTTGAACTGTATTCCTTTTCTTACTGCTTACGCTAGTGATACACCAACACACACGCGCGATGAAACTTTATAGAGTTGTTTTCGGCCAGCGAAAGTCCTTAGAAGTCGTTATTCTTGGAAATTATATTAGCGCAAGGCGCTGTTCAACTCGACTCGCACGCCATATTTTTTCGACTCTCCGGGCGACCAATCACAGATCGTCGCGGCGAATTAGGAAGTATGTATGGAAGGGGAAACGGAAATATAGATAGGTAATTTTATTAGGGTTTTAAAGTTAATGCTTACACAATTATACCTATCCATACTATCCATACTAATATTATAAACTAGCTTTAGCCCGCGGCTCCGCCCGCGTTAATGTCGATCCCTCGGGAATAGTCCTTTTTCCCGGGATAAAAGGTAACCTATGTCCTTTTCCGTACTCCAGAGAACTTGTATGCAAAATTTCATGATGATCGGTTCAGTAGTTATGGCGTGAAAGCGTAACAAACAAACAAACAAATAAACAAACAAACAAAGTCACTTTCGCATTTATAATATTAGTTAGGATGCGAAAGTAACTCTGCCTGTCCTCTTTTCACGCTTCAACCATTGAACCAATTTGGATGAAATTTGGTATGGGGGTAGTTTGAGACCCAGGGAAGGACATAGGGTACCTTTTATTCCGGGAAATTCTACTGTTCCTGAGGGATGGACACTATCGGCGGCGGCGTAGCTGCGGGCAAACGGCCTGACTTAAATATAAACGCAACCGAAACTGCTGCGCCTAGAAACTTGAAATTTGGTACAGGGGTTCTTTTAATGATGTTAGTGAGCAATAAGAAAGGATTTTTAGAAATTTTACTTCTGAAGTGGTAAAATGAATATGGAAATTTTTCATTTCTGGACTTAGAAGTCTGAAAATTGGTATAAGTTCTCGATTAAAATTAAATAAGTTCTGTGTAGGTGAACAAGACAAAATTCTCCCCTGAAGGAGTGAAATGGGGGGGGGTAAAGTTTGTACCGAATGTTTCTCATTTTTAGACTTAGGATTATAAAAATAGATATATAAGTTCTTTATTCCAAATAAAAAATATGTTTGTAGATCAAATTTGCAAAAAAACCCCCCTTAACGGGTAAAATGGGGGTCGGTGGGTGGTATAAGTACTAGGTTACAATTAAAAATATCTGTGTTGGTAAAATGGACGATATTGTCCCCTGAAAGGGTAAAATAGCGGGGTAAAGTTCTTACAGGAATTTACTCATTTCTAGACTTAGAAGTATGAAAATAGGTAAATCATTTCACGATTACAATTAAAAAAGACCTGTGAAGATAAAATTAAGTATGAAAATAAATAGGTATATAAGTTCTCTATCACAATTAAAAAAGATATATGTGGGTGAAATGGACAAAATTCACCCCTAAAGGGGTAAAATGTGCGGTTAAAGTTTTTATGGAAATTTTCTCATATCTGGAATTAGAATTATAAATAACTAGCTTTCGACCGCGGCTCCGCCCGCGTTAATGTCGATCCCTCAGGAATAGTACTTTTTCCCGGGATAAAAGGTAGCCTATATCCTTCTCCGCACTCCAGAGAACTTGTATACCAAATTTTATGATGATCGGTTCAGTAGTTACGGCGTGAAAGCGTAACAAACAAACGAACAAACAAATTACAAACAAACACACAAACTCACTTTCGCATGTATAATAAGTAAAAGTAATATAATTAAATAAGTAAATAAATAGTAAATAGTAAAAGTAAAATAGTAATAGTAAAGTAATAGTAATATAGTAAAGTAAGAAAGTATAAGGATATCCATACTTCCATACTAATATCATAAATGCGAAAGTAACTCTGTCGTCTTTTTACGGTGCAACCGTTGAACTGATTTGGATGAAAGGGCAATGCCGGTTATTGGCGTCTTTTTTTTTCGCGCGGCCACTGACCAAACCTTGTTTTTCTTGTAGACAATAGCATAATAAACAAAACTTATTATGACATATATACCTCTAAACTCAGTCCGAACTGAGTTATTTGGGTTTAAAATTCATAAATAATCATGTATTTTATTTGGCAATTTTTATCATAATCGCGAGTTTAAATGAAAATATGCAATAAAACAATTATCTTTGAACATTTTTATTATTACTTTACTCCTTTGAGGCCGGCCCCCACCATCTGCACACCTTGTTTGAGTTTAGTTGTATTGGTGAGTCATCTTTCATTTTGCGAACAAAGCAGATAAAAGCCTACTATACACAGATATATAGTGTCCCTACCCTTCCCCCGCCTCCTCTCTGCCAACCCTGCGCACTACAGTGCAGGTATGTACTGCCCATTCTCTCTTTTCACAATACATTCAAAAATAAATTGCCAGTTAATTTTTAAGTGTATTTATTTAATAATTCCCAACTCTTATAACTATTACAGTATATGGTATAACTCGCAACCAATTTTTTTTATATTTTTTGGTTGTTATAGTATGAATAACATAAAAGAGGTTAACAATAGATTCGTTTTACCTATAATAATATTTTTTTGATTTTAGTCATCGAGTAGGTACATTTATTTGTAAAACATCAGGTTTACCTACATAATAAAGTTATTGTAACAATAATATAGGTGTGGTGACATACAGCACAAAAGAAGATGTGAACAGGGAAATAAATATCTCCCCCATGCTAAGTACTATAATACTGACATGACGTGGGAACAGCAGCCAAGCGTTCGTTTGCCGATAATGCAGCTGCAGTAATGGGCGCATATAGCTTGCCTGCCTCCCATACCACCTTCTATTAAAATATACGTATAATAAATTCGAGATTGTCTATACCTTGATTGTATTCGCGCCCTTAGCAACCATGGATTTGTGACTGTAATATTATGTTCTTCGAGACTTTCTAAGTCCATATCTCTACATACTTCTATTCTCCGTAATAACTACGAGCTTGTTTGATTTGATAAGTTCCCAAGGCATAAATAATTAACTCGTCCATACTAATAACAGGAAAGTCATGGACTATGTGATTAAGATCCTCTGCTGTATTCGTCAGGAATACTGCTCTTCTTGCGTTTATCTTTTTATTAATGATATAATCGCCTAGATAGTTCTCAGTTTCTGCGGTCGCTTCTATTGCTAATAATATTGCTTCAACCAATCTATGATCAGTCAGAGGACGCCCGAAGGCATATAATACTGTAATATTTATAACTTCTTCCCAAAAAATCTATCAGGAATGGATGTTGTTGGAAGCACTGCGCAGTCAAATCTTCTTGTACTGTTATTACTTCTACTTATACTTCGAAGACAAGCAATGCACTGTCTACGATCCATCTTTGTACAAACGCACATACAATATTGGCAATCAGAGTCCGTAATACACAAGTCGATTCATTACACAGGGGGAATATCAGTAAGGTCCATATAACAAGCCAATCCACAAAGGTAAGATATCAATGTCGGAGTCAATTAAACAGGCCAAGTCGTCGTTTGATCACTCCTATATAAAAACTGGAATTACATACGAATACGACACGAAGACAGAACGGTGAGTGAAATTGAATCTTTCCAAACGCTTGCTTTCACGAAGAAAGAGACAATCAAATCTGAGATTGCACCTGTGAAAGCAGGTGGGAGAAGGGATTAGCGCAAGAACACCTTAGTCTCGTCTAGCATTTAAAAACTCAGTACGCGCATATTTCTCTCACCATTTTAAATGAGTATGAAATATTTATGTAGTATGTACATATATGTATCACTGTATTTTTAATTTATGTATTTTGGTATGTAAGTTTATATTTTATTTATTATTTAGTATAGACAAACACACTATTGTATGGCTTTTAATTAATATAATAATATTCTGCACTTACTTCTACTACATTTTATTCTCGGCATCACCTGTTGGTTGACTGGTAGATAAAGCCTTTGGCTTTAAGTCCGCCAATTACATTTGGTAATAAAGTTTTTTAAATAAAAAAAAAAATCACTAGCTACATGTGTACCCACGGATAGATCTGCTTTGTTCGCATAATGACCGTTGACTCACCAGTACCACTAAACTCGCCGAACAACGTTTGCTGTTGGTGGGGAAGGCCGCAAATGGGTAAAGTGATAATAAAAAAGTCCCAAGATAATGTTTCATTGCATATTTCAATTAACCTGCCACTTTTTTGACGAAAATTGCCTTCTTAAATATATGATTTTTACTGATTTCAAACTCAAATAACTCAGCTCGGACTGAGTTTAGAGGTATATGTTTCATATTACGTTTTGTTTATTATGCTATTATCTATAATAAAAACAAGGTAAGGTCAGTGGCCGCGCGAAAAAAAAAAAGACGCCACTTCCCATAGTCGAATCGGCATTGTCCGGTATGGAGGTAGTTTGAGGCCCGGAAAAGGACCGACAGATCAACACTAACGCGGGCGGAGCCGCGGGCAACAGCTAGTAGAAAATAAATATTAACTAGGTATTTACTTTTTAGGTTCGCTAGGCAATGAGAAGAAGCTTTTATCATTATTCTGTTTTTCATTATTGCCACGGCCATATACACAACAATAAGTCCCACCAGCGGGCATGATTATTGTTTAAAACGCGTAGTACTCAAATCACTATTTCTTTACTCACTTGGGTGCTGCAAAACGTGCGCGAGACGCAAACACAACAAACGCTTCTAGCCCTCGACTAATCCACGCCGTGCTGGCTCGTTCACCGCCCCGCGCGCCTCTCGATGCCCCCGCGCACATCCAGACACCCACACATATCCGCAAGCGCTTTTATGTGCACACATGCTTAAGTGTCTTTCTTTTCGAGTAGTGTATATGTCGCAGGCAAATTGTATGATGCCGCGTTTTACAAACGGCGTCGTCTGTTCACAAACGCTCGCTCATTTGGAATATGCCGAAGGCAAATTGTGAATTGCCTTGTCAGTATATAATATGCCTTAATATTTGATAGACAATTCAATCGCCGTTTACAACATGACGCGGCAAATTGAAGCATTTAGTTCTTTTTCTTACCTCGCGCGGCGCTGGTAATCAAAACAATCAAAATGGCGTCGATTTTGTGAAACAGAAAAATAATGAAAACAGTGCAAATCCCGCGTGTTCAAGGGATTTTTACAAAAAAAGGATTGTTTTTAGGAAATGTATCATAGTAAGGTAAGAAAATTTTACGATTCTCAAGTAGGAGCAGAAAAATGCCGTGGACAGAGATTTTGAGGTTATCCGGCACGTAAAAAAACGCTAAGATGTTCATGGAATATGGTGTTCAGAGGATTTCTGCGGAATATTATTAGCACAAAACCACTGTAAAATAGGTTTTGGAAGCGTGTATGGCCCTACTAATGTCCTCATACACCGCTTCCACGTCTTCATCTGAGTATTCCCCGGTCGGCATGTACACCTGTATGACCTTCAGCGAGTATCTTTTAGATACTCTGAGGTATAAGGTATACCACCCTGCTGGAAATACTTTCGATGTTTGCGACGTTATTTACGAGGTAGCGGTGGATGAGAAACCCGACACCATGCTGTGACTTTTTTATGTCACCTTCCCGGGGATAGAGTAGTTTACCAGACTTAAGGGTTGTCGTGCCTTCTCCCTCTCTTCGGACTTCAGACAACCTCACTATGTCCCATCATTTTTCCTCTTCCACTTCCTCGACTTTTTGTCAAGCCTCATCATGCGGATGTTGTGTGTTACCAGGGCCAGTCGTCATCGGGGGTGGTAGCCGGGCCGTATCCGGAGATTCTTAGCACCCCCTGCCTCGCCGTTACGGTGACCGCTACCGGAGCCAGGAATAGCGGGGCTGCCGTAGACTGGGGGCCTGGTCTTTTTGTTGTTTTCCATTGGAAGGTTTTGCCATACTCACCACGCTTGGGAGGCGGGTTGGCGAGCGCATTTACTTTGGCTTATTGTGATTCCGACGCTGCTGCCCACAGAAGCATTTTGGATTAGGCATGGGAAGGACAGGAGTTTGGTGGATTTGGAAACGGAATAGATGTATTCTACTCATTCGAATGACTTGGGGATGAGTGAGCAACAGCTCGGGAAGCCGCGCGTATCTTTAGCCATATCTACAACCGCCGGACAGGCAATAAGGAATGACAACCCCTGGCCTAAGTTTTTGTTACTTAAATATTTAAATTACTTGAGTGCCTAAACATGTATTTTAAGTTATTCCTACATGAATAGGTACGTATTTGCTGAAATAAAGTGATTTGTCCAATTTGTGTTTTATGATAGTCACCCTACTATAACCATCAATATTAAAATCATCGAATTTTTTTTTTAAATCTATGGTTGAAATGTTTACAATTGAATAAGTTGTCAATTTGCCTTCGACATATACCAAAAGAGCGAGCGTTTGTAAAACGCGGAATCATACAATATGCCTGCGACATATATATTATTTGCCGGCGTCGAATCCCGCCCGCCGGCGCCGTCGCCGGGGTAGCAAGGTTCACACCCGGTGTCGGCCCGGCAAAACTACATGTGTATTGTATATGAATTGTAGCGGTGTGTGAGTGTGAGTGCGCGGGGCGGGTAAGAGGATGCGGAACAGAGAGAGACCCGTATTTAGCTTCTCAGATTGGCCCTTCAGGATTGCATGCACGTATACGCGGCCCATCAGGCAATATGAGAGTATGCTGTCTCTCCAAGCCTTGCGCACACAGGCAACGCCCAAAGCCGAGGTCCGTCCCTCCTGGGGGCCCTTTGGTGATGTTGTCTAAAAGGTTGAGGGCACTCTGCCCTCGCCTCAAACGCCCGGTGAAGTCGCAAAAGCTAACTTGGAACTAGCTACATAGTCCTTCAAAAAAAAAAAGAGAGACCCTTATTTAGTTTGCGGTTCGCTTTCAGTGTGTAGTGTACCTACGCATCACGCTAACTGCGTTTAATACGACATCGTGACTCTTATCGAGTTAATGGAGGCCCGGCCTTGTTTCTGGTACAACACTAATGAAGCAAGTAAAAATAAAATTTTACGAGTGAAATGCTGGCAGTAAATTTTTGCGTTTCTCGAGACTGTATGAAGAAATGTCGAAGGATGAAAAGAAAAAGACAGATAAATTAAGTTATTGTTTTTATTAAGTTACAGCTGCGATAATTTTAATATAATTAAGGTATACGAGTATAATTAAGGTCTTCACAAAATTTTAGATAATCTCTAATGTGATGGAGCGTGTGATAAACATCAGCTTCTTGGTTGCCTTGAAGATCATCAGCTAATTAGTGACCGTTAATACGGGTTCCGATACGGGCGTAGTGCTGATGATCTTCTTGTGTATCTAACGCACCGATGGGCAGCCGCCATCCAGAGCAAGGGAGAAGCACTGGCATTTAGTCTAGACATCACAAAGGCTTTTGACCGGGTCTGGCATAAGGCTCTTCTCGTGAAGTTATCATCTCTATGCTTGTGGGTCGCTAGTTTCTTATTTGGGCGTAGCATTCAGGTCGTTGTTGACGGTTTATGCTCCGTTATCATGCCTATTAATGCTGGCGTCCCTCAAGGATCTGTTTTATCACCTACGCTGTTTCTTCTGCACATCAACGACATGCTAAACAATAGTAGCATTCTTTGCTATGCAGACGACAGTACGGGTGATGCATATTATGCAGGTCGTGCAAATATCCCTCAAGCACAGGTGGAAGAGAACAAAAGGGTTTTGTATCTGACATTGAGACCTCCGTGGATCAGGTCTCTGAATGGGGTAAACCTAGTTCAATTCAACCCTACTAAGATGCAAGTCTGGGTGTTTTCCGCTAAGAACAAGCTCCTGGAATGGGAAGGACTTGGCATCAACATCAACGGAGAGTATACCACTCACCTTCGATTTACTGATGACATCGTTGTTATGGCAGAGTCGCTGGAAGACTTATATACCATGCTCAATGACCTTAATGGAGTTTCTCAACATGTGGGCCTTACAATAAACATGGACAATACGAAAATAATGTCGAATGTCCATGTTGTGCCTTTACATATTTTGGTATTTGTTGGGAACTCCGTCCTTGAAGCTGTGGACCAATATGTCCACTTGGGTCAATTGATCCAGGTTGGCAGTTTCAAATTCGAGGACGAGTTCTTTCGACGAATCCGACTCGGTTGGGCAGCGTTCGGAAAGTTCCGCCATGACTTCTCGTCCAAAATACCTCAGTGCCTAAAGACGAAAGTCTATAATTAATGTGTGTTACCAGTGATGACTCACGGGTCCGAAACGTGGTCCCTTACTATGGGCCTCATAAGAAAGTTCAAGGTCGCTCAAGAAGCTGTGGAGAGGGCTATGCTCTAAAGTTGCAAGAAGAGTTTAAAAGACTGGACTGGTAACAGAGCCCTCCGAGTGGGTAAATAGATAAGTGATAATTGAAAAGCCTGACAATTCCATTCGAGTATGTTTTGTTTAGACCCTAAGGACCTTAACAATGCAATTGTAAAAGATTATTCTTATATACCTACCATTGGGTATTTGTCGGCAAAGATAAAAAATGCCAATTTATTCTCAGTTTTGGATTTAAAAGACGCCTTTTGGCAAATTTCTTTAACAGACAAATCCTCAAGATATTGCACATTCTCAACATGTTCGGGACTTACAAATTGAACTGTTTGCCATTTGGTTCTGGGGTATTTAAAAAAAACGCTTATCTGATATTTTAGGTCAATTGAAGGTGTTGTGAATTATATTTACCATGTGTTATGTATTGCAGACACTGAGAAACAAATGCATGATATTGTGTGCAAGGTATTTGAAAAGGCTACGGAATGTAATCTACGGTTTACTAATAATAAGTGTTGTCCTATTGTAAAAACTCAAACTTTAGCATGGTAGCAGAAAAAAACAAATATTAAAATATAATTCATTGACGTAAGGAGTAATTCTAGGAAAGAATTTTACGTAAAATTTGTGATTAATAAAAGACGAAAATTCATACGGTGAAATCTGTGCCAGTTGTCTACCTCTGTGGATAGGATCATAGAAGCATAGAGGGTGCAGATAGGACACCTGGATTCGAAAAACTTCAAGTCATGCAAGTACAAAAAGGAACCTGAACATGATATGGCAAGTCATACTTCTGCGTTAAAGAATATCTGGCATGAATTGAAGAGCTATTTAGATTAGATGAGAGAGAAGATTAGATACCAGACATGCTATTGATCTGCAAGATTTTGGGCACTATTCCGACAGAATATTTCGCCTTTAAATCAAGTTGGCTACTTATGACAAAGAAAGACAGAACGGTTGATAACCTTACTACTCAGCTATGGGCCCATGAAAAATTCCTGATGAACAAACCTGAGTCTGCAAGCACATCAGACAGAAGCACTTTATGTAAAAACTATAAAAAGCAAAAAGAAACAAGAAAAAGATTGGAAATGCAAATACTATGGATTGAGCGTATATCGAGTAATACAATGCATAAATGGATGGCTGACGGAAGAAAGAGGCGACTTCAGTAAACCTAACCTTACCTGTCATAGCCTTGAACAACGTAGTAGCAGACAAAGAACACTGGTTCGTAGACAATGGTGCAACTAGCCATGTTACAGATAGGTGTGACTTCTTTGAGACTTTTGAGCACTTCAAGGGCCAACACACAGTCACAGCAGCGAATGATCAAGCCATTGAAGCATTTGGAAAAGGAAATATCCGTGTAGAAGCTGGGGCCTAATTCTCGTTTCTATAGAGATTTATCGAATTCGACAAAAATATCGAAGGCACGATGTCGCATGCAAATATCACTAATGCTATTCTGGGGCATAATAGACATGACATTTTACATCTCTACTGCAAAACGATCCGTTTTGCTCGATTGTAACAAATCATAATCAAGAAACGTAGTGTAGGACGCCCGTGGGCTAGATGGAGCGACGATATACGGAAGGTTGCTGGCAGTGATTGGAAAAGAAAAGCTCAAGACCGAGCTCAGTGGCGTGCCATGGGAGAGACCTATGTCCAGCAGTGGACTAGTATAGGTTGATGATGATGATGATAATCAAGAAAATATTAAATAACTTTAAAGTAAAATTATTCTGTGCTATATCGTAATAAATGATAAAAAATCATTACTTATAGCATTAGGTTACGTTAAATAACAATATTTTTAATGTATTGTATTTTATTTTCCATATTAATAAATAGCTCGTTTTGTTATTTTTGATGGGGTGTTTGCTTGAAATGAAACGTATCAACGTGCGGTCATTGAAGCGCGCGTTTTGTGTTTTTGTCAAAATATCTAGAAAATTGAATTATTTGTAAAATCTTTCTTCAAAATAAACAATTATTTTAATTTTTGACTTAAAAGTGTGTGTGAATGTGTTTTTCTTGTTATGAACTTATAATATGGAGCGTGCAAAAACGTGCAAGTAGGACGATTCCCCATCTACACCGTCTTCTTTCATGAAGAAAATAGCAGTCTCTGGCGGTTAATTAATTTGATAAAAAGAACTTTGAAATGATGGATTTCGTAACCAAAGGAAAGCATATTTATCCTAATAGGTATCTATTTCTGTTTAAAACTCCTTGCTTAATCTCATTGCTTCGAGCACCCAGTGATAACGGATTTGATGATCAAAAATTACAAACTCACATCGGCATATGTATTTGATTAAAGATTCAATCAATTAGACCATATTATTTCAAGGTCCTACTCGTATTTGTCCTATGTTTGGTCTCATTGTTAATATGAACAATGGTATTACATTAAATAAAAAAGCTGTATTTTGCGACACAATAATTAGCCTTAATATTATTTATTAACATTTGATTGGTATTATTATCAACCTTTATCCTTTTATTTTCAGATTCTAACGGCGAATTTTCAACCCAAAAACCGCAGGCAAAGACGACTTGAAAATAAGACAAAACAATTTGAACAACAAGAAATCAGCAATAACATATGTAGTGAAGTGTGGATTAAAAATAAATGTTTAAATACCTATATAAGAGATATTTTATATAAAAACAACCCCATATTACTTCGAAACCTAACCTAAACATCATGAAAATTTCAAAGTTATTGCATTAGACATTCATCTCGAGTGCTACCGACCATTCGATGTATGTCTAACGCTAGCAGTAGACATTTATCGAATGTGATAAAGTGAGAATAGCACAATTCGATATCCGCCATGTTTTTTCGATATAGGTATATCGAATTCGACTTCATGTCGAGCGTGCGAGAATCGCCCCCTTGATGTTTGTGGAAGATGAGAGCAAATTATACTAAAAGATGTTTGGTACGTCGCTGGCATAAAAATGAATCTCTCTTCTGTTATTGCCGCACATGATCATAAGTACAATACAGTTTTCGAGTCGACGCCAGACTCGCCGACTGATCGGAAAAAGACAAAGAAATGGCGAACTGTACAAACTTAACCTCAGCTCCCTAATGCCTAAACCAGATGTTAATGTGGTATTGATAAAGCTACAAGTATATCATGCGAGGCTAACTCATCAAAAAAAAGACATGTTAAACAGCTCATTGAAAAAGAATTCGGACTTAAAGTAGAGGACAACAAGTCAAATCTATGCTAAGGATGTGTTTATGGAAAGGCTAATGCAACGGGTTGGCATAAGGATAAGTGAGTCCCAACCAGGAGAACTTATCCATGCTGACATAGCGACACTTTTGCATATTCAATCCAGAAGTTTCGATGATTCCTGATGTTCAAAGACGACTACACTCACTATCGATGCATATATTTACTAAACCAGAAATCTGAGGCATGGATGAAGCTTAAGCAAATGCTAGCACAAGCCAGAGTTACAGGACACACTGTCAAAGAAATGTTAAGCGATAATGGGGGCGAGTTTGATAACGAACAATTTCGGAAAATCCTAACGACACACGGCATAAGACAGAGATTGACGATGCCTCACACGCACGAACAAGCTGGATGCGTGGAAAGAGAGAATAGTACCGTAGTTGGCAAGAGCAATGATGCACGCTCACGAGGAGATACCACAAGGTCTTTGGGCAGAACTCATTAACACAGCGGCGAACATCCTAAATCGCACCGGTACATCAAGCGTAAAAAGAAAATCACCCTATGAGTTATGGCATGGAAAGAAACCTGGTATCAATTACCTGAGAATTAATGACTGCAAATGTTATGCCCTATTCGTAAACCCAATCGCAACAAGCTTGACAAGAAAGCTCAACACGAAATATTGATTGGCTATGAAGGAGATAAAGCCTACAGAGTTTGGGATAAACTCAATCATAAGTTAATTAGATCCAGAGATATAACATTTGAAGAAACACTACTACAGGGCTTTAATGGCAAGAAAGATGACAATCACAGTTCACAACCTTCAACGTCTACCAACAAAAATCGGGGGAGGCGACACTGTACTCTAACAAATATTTGCATTTTCTATAGAATAATAATATTTCAAGTTAATCGAAAAATAAAGAAAATAGAAAAAACTAGTAACATTTGGAAAACTAAAAACACTTGGTTCATTAAGAAAGATAAAAGCAGTGAGTCTATTCAACCAATTGTACAGTCTGTTTGATCTTAGGTTGCCATCCAACGGTCACCTGAGATAGAGTTGAATATTGTCCCTAATAATATGCAGTTGACATGTGCAACTGAAGGTTCTATCCCTGATGTGCCACAGAGCAGATCTAATAGAAAAGTCAGACCTCCTAGGTATCTTAAGAAATATGATTGTGACACCATTTAAGATTTATCAGTTATATTTATTTTTAATTTAAAAGGGTTATGTTTAATCTATCCCTGATATTCTACTTAGAAGATCTCATTAAGTATTTGATCCTAATGGATATGTTTGTTAATCAGTTTATAGCATTATGAACGGTCAGTTGTCATACATATTAAGATTATTATATAAATAATAATCTTAATATGTAAATAATATATAAACTAGTGGTTCTGCGAGAACAGTAGACCTCGCGAGCCCTTACAACCAAAATCAACATTTGCCCTCCAGTGCTCTAAAATATATCTGTTACTGATATGCTAATTGACTTAAGGATGATTTCCTTCAGTTACTATTTCCCAATCCCCGCTTCTATTAATTAGGTACCAGAGGAAACGCAAATTTAAACCTACATTCATCTTACCAGAAGACCCGACCAGACCCTTTTTTAAGAGGAAACACTAAGCTCGAGAGAATTGAAAAATTAGGTATTTATAATATCTATTGCTGTCGAGCCGCGTGCCCAAACAAACCCCGCAGAGTGCGATAAAGATAACTGCAGCTCGGCCGAAAAATACATACCTATAAAAAGTTTACAAAATTAACGCTTCGTAGTCCTCTGATTTCTTCTCCAAAACTTAAGCGATTTAATTTCTTTTTACATTTAAAATAAGCTATGGCTGTGTTTCTGTGTTTTCTTTTTCTTATATAATTGCCCAAATTTGTTTCTTGATGTTTGAACACAACGGAAATTCATACCAATTTTTCATGTTTTTGAAGGTTTATATCTCTTTAAATAATTCAATTATGATTCGTTTTTTAGTACAAAATCATTGCTCTATTGGTACTATCCGGCGAGGAATCAGGGGACTACTCTTGTATGGAAACACGGCCCTTGAGCACCATGTTTAGTATGCTTTTGTACACATTAACTAAGTTGAAGTGATCCTCATCAAGATCGGAAATATCGGAATAGCGAACTTGGCATGGGTGAATGGGAGGCAAAGTTTAAGTACCCGGTTTCATAGTTGTTACCAATTGGTCAAAATTTTAATAGGACGCTAATTTCAACTAACTATGGCAGACAAACATGCGAATTTTACGTAAAGAAATGGCCGGCACCTACGAGTATAAGGCCCGGGTTCTAGTCACAGGATAGCATGTGAATTTTTTTATTTATTTTTATTTCAGGATTCTATGTTTATTCAGTGTTTTCAATCATAAAAGTAATTCGCAGTATCATGCTTTAAGCCAAAAAATATTTTTTATATTTTGATATATGTTCCTTAGCGAAAGTTGTTTAATTTCACTCCCTCTCCCACTTCACGTACTTTAACTTCTTTCATTTCAATTTATAATTAACTTTTGTACTACATATAGTCTGTGGGTTTGAGCAATATGGGAGTGAAGTTTATTTCTGTGTAATCTACTCATAAAACCCTTTTATTTGATACTGCACATGGTCAAAGACATGGTACAATATGTTTATATAAAAAACATTTTTTCCCTGACGTCGGCGACGTCACAGTTACTACGCACCATTTTCATACTTATCATACCATAGATTTGTTTTTACGACATCATACTGAATGCACTAATAAAAAATAAATATACAGAAAATCGATTTCAGACAACTTTTGGGCAAATTGCCGACTATAAACACGTTCAAGTTTATCGTATAAAAAAGTTGTTCAGACAAAAAAGTTGCGTCTTACTGAGAATAACAAAAAAGTCTAATGACATTTCTGATTTATTTTTCAAATAGCTGTGCTATAAGTGTTTTTAAGTTTCGGAACCCCATATTTCCTCCATTTTTAAAAATTTCGAAAAACTGGCACGACAAAAAATTCTATATATTTACCGAACCTGCTTACAAAATTTCATGACAATCGGTTAAGAAATGCGACCTGTAGGCGAGAACAGACAGACAGACAGACAGACGGACAAAAGAATTTTGGGCCAGTGGAAACTGAGACGCTTCGCTCGCTTCGCTCGCTCGGTCAATAATAAACTTATTATATAAATAATATATATATATCTAATTATTATATATTTAAGATTTGTCAGTTGTTATAATCAAATAAATGTTCTATTATCTAGATATTAATGTCTAGATATAAATGTGAATTCTCTTCATTCCTTAATATTCCAATTATAAATATCAAGGAAATTAATCTCCTTGGTATGACAGGTATCTTATTAAGTAATACCATATAAAGTTTTCAGTAAAAAGGAATTTAATAAGTAAAAAGGAAGATATAGCATAGCATAGATCTTAGTCTATGGTATAAAATTGTCTGTGTCAGTTATATATATATATATATTCATTATAACTAAATATTCTGTAAATATTTCAAGCGTCTACCTGTTGCCGTTATCAATATCGAGCAAAAACAAGCAAAAAAACAACGTTTGTTATATGGGAGCCCCCTTAAATATTTATTTTATTCTATTTTTTGTATTATTTATTGTTACAGCGGCAATAGAACTACATCATCTGTGAAAATTTCAACTGTCTAACTATCACGGTTCATGAGATGCAGCCTGATGGCTGACGGACAGACAGACGGACAGCAGAGCGATATTAATAGGGTTAACAAAACCTTAAAAAACTGACGTTCGTGTCAGTACTATACCACTCACCGAAGCGGCGCAGTGTAAAAATAAAGCCCCGGCGCCGCCGCGCTGGTGCATGCCGGTGCACGGCCATTCCGGTGGCGGGACGGTGCTGTGCCGGTGCCGGGCCGGTGAGTGAAAAAACGCCCTTCACCGGAGTTTCTAGAACACATACCCCGCGCGCGCGGGGGAAATCGTTCATTTATGTTTGATTTTGGCACAGGAAGACGTTTTGCCCGGAATAATAGAAAGTGTTGTTAAATTTTTGATTTGTTTTCATGTGATTATGTGACTGCATTGTGGAGTGGAATCCATATACCATCCACTTGATATATCTTGAATTGAAAGTGCTCTAATAAGGTCTGACACGAAATCTATTTCATTTTCTTCTTCCGAAAACCAAATCTACCACAGCTAAAATAATATTAACGTCATGCTCATTTTTGCAAATATGAAGTTTTGTACAAAAAACTGGATATAGTCTATCATCCCGTAAAATCTATGTTCTCGCGAATAAAATACAATATTTATTCGATACTAAAATACATAACACATGCATTTAAAATTTGTTTCCGGAATTAAGTAAATAAGTACAGTCAGGCACAGAAAACAATAAAAGAAATACAAATGTTCAATACCTTAAGGGTTTCCGATCGAATCCGATTAATGATTGGCAATCTCAGGCGTCTATTGCCAGATTTTTTATGAAAAGAAACCTTCATGTTACCTACTAGGATATTTTTATTTTAAACTATCCCTCCAAAGATATATTTGTAATTCGACCTATTGCCACCCCCAATAAGAAATTTAAAATCTGTTTACTCATTTAGGCAAAAAATCTCAAGTAGTTTTTACTTAATGATCAAACTAGTAGAAGCAGCTGAACTGTGCTATTTAAAATTATCTAACAAATAAATATACTTAGGTATAAATGTTATTTTGTTTAATTTTGTATCATCATCATCAGGTCCTTTTTAGTCTCCAGTACAGGAGCACGACCCTCTCTGTACTACTAGGGCCATACTTGGCCAGAGCAGCCAGAGGACTTGGCCTACACTCTCCACGCTGGCCAGACGGGTTGGAGAGGTCTCTTAGATGTTTATAAGCTTTGTTTAGCTTGTATTTCCTAAGTCGCCTTCTACGACATCCATGGGAAGACTTGGAGTGGTCCTATTCTACTCTGCCGGATACCACACGGCTATTAATTTTGTATACGTCATAATTATTAAATATTGTTCACGTGACGCAGTGTCACATCTCCCGTCCAACTGGCTTCCCTGAAAATCAGCGTCATGGCATACCTGCCATGAAAACACAGCTGAGGGAAACCATTTTGGTGGTATAATTTGTTAAATTGTTTTATATTTTGATTTTGTAATTGTGTATACACCAAATAAACATTTTTCATTTCATTTTTCCGTTTAGAAATAAAAAAGCTAGCTTAAATTAGTGACTGATCGAATGATCTCAAATCTCAGTAGCTATATTAAATATTTAATAAAATATGTAATTTAAAGCTACATTATCATATAAGATCTCAAACACATCTCAAACACATCCCAAACATCAATTCTTAAAAATAGGTAGGTGTAGATACCACAGATTAGCTAGAGACACCATGAGGCGCCATCTAGCAATGAGTACAGAATTTAATTGACAACTATAATAGCGTGACTTTAGCTATGTAGCTAGAATAAATATTGAAACCTTAAAAATCAAGATTAAAATTTTAATAAAAAAATGAACATTTCGAAAATAATAAAAATAATAATATATGTATGACTGAAAAATTCTGTATTTGTCAATGGTTGAAATTATTTGATGTGGCCTCAGAACAATAATTATTGTTCTGAGGATGTGGCAATATGGCAATGTCAACTTCTAGTGACGTACATGCATTACTTGTTGCCAAATCTTTATCGACATTCAAGCACAAAAATACATAGTAGGTATCTGATTTGGACACCTGCCTCGGTGTCCAAAGAGTAGCTAGTAGTTATAGGTAATAAAAAATAACAAGTAAAATTACACACAAACATATCGCTTATATTGGCTAATCTATTTAAATCAATATTTTTCTTACTATTTGATATTGGAAAAACAAGCACAACCTTTTCGCTAACATTGGCTAATCTAATAAAATCTTCAGAGGGGGTTGCCGGCTGTCCACGAGTACGAGACGATGTGCGTGTATGAGACGATGCGCCGAACACGTATTACATGTCTTATTCGACATATACCATGCGTTTGATGTAATTCCTAAGATTTACCAAGTTAATGGTGGTAAAAGTTCGAACCGCAAGCCTATTCGGACTTTTACCATTAGGAGTTGGTAAATCTTAGGTTTTACTCGAAAATCTTAAGATTTACCGTAGTTCGGGGTTTTACAGTAACATATACATTACCAAAGTAAAGTATGTAATGAAAAATATTATTCATACTATTTCATACATTGACTGCACGCACCAGGTATTATATGCTTTGCCTAGGCTTTGTATTGCCTAGGTATTCATACCTGAGTTATCCAGATTGCCGGTAACACGTATATCACTCATGTATATAGCCGAAACCTAATGCTGAGGCGAGAAGGTCAATCGTGATTGTCAATGTTTATGTGATATGTAGTCAACTGCAACTTTTGACACATCCAAGGCTTCCAGTAGTGAGATTTAAAAAAATAAAAAAACTACGCTAATTTGAAAAACGATAGATGCTTTGTTACTAAAACATATCAAAACGGAAAAAAACTATGTGGACTAGATAAAATTTTAACTATCTGCTGATTTTATTATGTATAAGACTATTATATATGATACACTTTCTAACATCCGGTGTTTATAGGTGTTACGGAATTTCAAAAAGATCTTACCATGTTCAAAAAAAATTGTAGTCTTGATTGTATTCAAATTCTTTATAAGTGTAATTTTTCTGAGCAGTTAAGACTTAGACCAATTTACGTCACGGTTTTAGGAAGCATTTGCCCTAACTTAGTCACAGCACTCACAGCTGGTTGCCATATTGTCAATCTGTCAAAAAGTAAAGACGTTGCCATATTGAGGGTTTTCTGAAATGTCGCTAACCAGGCAGCACTGAGTGGTTCAGTTCAGACAACTGTCAAAAGTATACATACGACACATAACGACCTCCAGCTCCAGCTGCAGCTGCTGCTGCTGTTCATTTCTGTGCATGCTGCGGGTGTTCATCGATTTATAAAACGGTATCATATCACTTATGTGATATGATGTACGTATGTGACGTATGTGAATCATATCACTCTATCAGTGGTTAAGGCGTTTGCCTATAGACCCGGACCCGGGAGTGGTGGGTCCGATTCCCACGGGAAGCATACTTTGTATAGTTGTTTCCATTTGGTTAGGACATTGCAGGCTTAAATCACATGATTGTCAGATAATAAAGATGATTCCGTGCCTCAGAAGGCATGTTAAGCCGTTGGTCCTGGCTGCCACCTGGTAGTCGTTAAAGGAACCACGTCAGACGCCGAGAGGCGGTTCCGAAGAACTCTGACACCAGGGTTTGCATGGTCGATTGACCGTGATACCAACTCGAAATGAAATATCACGTCAAAAATGCAGTGCCAAATAGATTACAGCAACATTGAAGTTCAATGTTACTTATGTGAATGTGAAACTAACAACCATCAAATGCCAGAGCAAAAAGATTTTAATGGAAAATTGATCGAAGTTGAAAATATACAGTTTAATAAACTAAAAGCACAGTACAAAGACAGCTCCCTGGCGCAGTGGTTAACACGCCAGCCTGCGATACGGAGTGCCCGGGTTCGATCCCCGGCCAGGTCAAGATGGAAAATGAACTTTTTCAGATTGGCCTGGGTCTTGGATGTTTATCTATATATGTATTTGTTATAAAATATAGTATCGTTGAGTTAGTATCCCATAACACAAGTCTGGAACTTACCTTGGGGCTAGCTCAATCTGTGTGATTTGTCCGTATATTTTTATTTATTATCAATTGATTGATTTATAAAAACAGCATAAATTCGAATAAAAATTTTTATTACCCTTCCATCTGGTTTGCTTTCTATATATATTCTTTGACTATAATACATTAACATATAGGTATATTTTTTGCTATTATTGGTAGCATAAACTATTAGGCTCTCAAACTTCGTTCAGAAGCAATTGGTGTAATTTATTCATTCGGAGGGCAACCACTAGCCCGCTAAGTAAATCTCACTTTAACAAACACACCAAGTGAATTTATTATAGTGCAGTATAAAAAAAGACGGTCCTTGTACGCTGTACGAATTTCGGGTAATATATTCCCCAAACTGGCAACTCATTAGACTTGGCTGTCAACTTCATCATTATTTGACAGATTGACAATGACATTGACATTGTCATGTGGTTAAGCATGGGAATATTGCCTTATAAATCCTACATTTGGGATTATTTTCAAAAATTCGTAAAATATTGAAATGTGGATAAAAAAATTTTTTAAAAATTCTGTAACTATTCACAATAAAGGTACTTTCGATTGCGTAAATAAAAACCATCACTTCCTGTGTGTAGTATGTTGTCAATTTGACAGTTTTTGATATAAGTTACGTCACGGAGATTTATTTATGAAATCTAAATAAGATTCGTGTGATTTATTCAGCTTTTCTTGCTGCACAAGACAATAATAATAATGTTGTCAATATTTGATATAACTAAAGCGTCTGCAGGATACACAAAACCAATGCAACTATTTTCCTGTGTCTGATATCACCGTTATTTTCTCGAGCAACTGATTTTATTTTTCGCGCTAATAATACTTTTTATCAGAGCTTCTCTTAGGAATATTCTGAGACGGTACGACACTAGTAATCTGAAACAATATACATATCTTGTTATCTGATGAGGAACTCGCCTAAACCTATAAAATGTGTTAATATAAGTACATTAAATTAAGTAAATTTTTTCAAGATAATTAACTAATTGACTTAATTCAATAAAATTACAAACGTTATTAACAATCAGTGATAAGTAGGTAATTCTGCATAGTTACAAAAAATTATATCAAATCCCACTACTCCATAGCAAATAATTAAAACAATTAAGTGATTACCTATACTTACTGTTTGGAAAATAGTCTGAAGCTTAAAAATGATGAGAACAAACTCTCATTGCTGGTAAAATTGGCTTGCCTATTCATAAAGCAGACTCCCATTTTTTCTTTATAATGTTGTCTTTTGGAAACAAATGAGAACTTATTCCCGAACCTCCGTAAGTAAAACATTGTACGCAACAATATTTTGTATTTCTCCTTTTATAATAAGAGGTTTCTTTGAATAATCGTGATCCATCATATTTCTCTATACTTAACCTTGAAGCAAAAATTAAAGTGTCGTCCTTAGACAACTTCGAAATTTCGCCGCTAGAGGCGCGCGTTTAATCTTTGCATCGCCAATGAACGAAAAATTGTATTTTATTCGGGAATTGTTGAAAGATATCCATAAGTCGAATGCACATAAAGTAATGTTAGGTACTAAAATTGAGGTACCTACAAGTTATTTACTGATATTGTATTACCAACATCAAAAAGTTATCGATATGCTAACATCACTATTACCCCTCCTACCGGTCTAACCTCAACGCTCACTATACAACAAGCCATAAACTGTCAATCGTAACGATCGAAGAAGAGTGGAACATCGAGGAGAGGTCGTGGAGGATTTTTACCATCTAGCCACCATCGCCGTTCGCCAATTACACCATGGCTGATACCGAAAAGGCGCCGCAGCCGCAGCCCCAACAGCAGCAGCCGCAATCTGAACAACCAGCCCAGCCGCAACAAGCTAAAGCGGCTAAACAAAAGCAGGTCATCGGTGAGTGCGCTACGCCATCTTAGTTTTGCGTGCCCGGCATCATGTTGTCGAAAGCACATGGTCACGAAACTATAAAACAGAATTTACTTGTTTCGTTGAGTCTTTTCTTTTTAATTTTGTGGAACAACGAAATAAATTTGAAGGTTATCTATTTAGTACCTATTGACCTAGTTGCACTTGCTATTGATCGTATGTTGGCTCTGTAGCACTACTTATACGTAACTAGCATCTACGACATAAATCAATACTAGAGATGCGTTGAACTCCGCTAGCAAGCTGCGTTGTATGCATCTTTGCACAATATTGATTTGGTACTTCCTTGCGTCCAAATGCCGCTGCGAACTTAATTGCGCGCCAACTCGACAGTTCTATTCTTATTGGAGTGTTCACTACGACTCTGGATGGATCTGAATAGATCAATAATTTGCTGCATCACTTGCATGTTTTCTATTAGTGGAAACACATGAATACCGTCGTATTTTACAAATCGAAGTAGGTACCTATATATATATATATGTAACGTTGCAGCATGCCACCTGCATGCTGCATCTCATCCTGTCCATTTTTGATTCCTTATTTTAATTCAAATTTCATTCCATTCTATTCCATTTTTAGATTACTTTCTCTCTCTCTCATCACTCATGAGTCAGTCCGCTACCATATTTCAGTCTGCTACCACCTTTCAATCTGTTAACATCTTTCAGTCTACTAACATCTCTGAGTCTTCTACCATATCTTGGAGCATGAGTCTCTGTTGTAATTTATCGAAGTTTTAAAGCAAATATTATAATAAAGTTATTAGCTGTGTTCTGTGTGTTCGTCTTGTGCTCTCCCTTCCTATTTATGTGAGAACTCGGCTAGAGCGTCGGGACGGTCGAGCCTTCACATATATATATATAGAATATATGAACTTTTTATTCTTCTAAAATATGCAAATGTTGTTCATAATCCTTACATATATGTAAGCTTTTTAATGTTTGTAAACAAGTAATAATGTCTTACATAACCTATGATACAAATTGACTTGAGAGATAAGGGTTCATTAGTCGCATAATGAGATTCTAATTAATAATATCTTATTTTGAAGGGTTTCCTCGTACTCACAGCGAATTACTTATATCTGTTGTCTCGCTGAGCTGCAATGCTTTTTTGTGAGGGAGTGAAGCTGCTGTACTTTTTAATTTGTAATATAAATCCACAGATTCATCTTCCTACCATTAATTATAATATGCAATTACATATTTTTATGTGATTGTGGCAAAGTCTGTATCAAATATTTCAAGCTGCCAAGCCATATGGCAAGATGTACCTTCTGAGCCTAAAAAGCACATGTTGTAGTAATAGTATCATATTTCTATGAGTGCTCCAGTAGGATGTATATTATATATATATATAGAAGACTGCATTTGACACATGCAAAATCAAATCAATACCTACCTATATCTTACACTTAGTTGTGTGTAAGTGAATACAGGTTTTGAAGTGCTTTCCTGTAAGCATCTGCTGAATGTTGCTGCACTATGTCAAAATCATGCTTTTTTGTATACTTTTGCTGTTGAGAAGAGTATTTGTCAAATTATTGGTGATGAAATGAGAATACTTTTATATTCAACTCTTTGCAATGGGATACTGATTGAATAAGCTGCTAATTGCGATTTTCCATTTCTACAGGTTCTCTACCTGTTTATGAGTCAACATACTATCAAATCTTAAATATATGATATAAAAGTAAATGGTCTATTTGTGCAAGATTTAAGGTTTTTTTAAACAGTTTTCTAAGTGCATGTTATGTCACGGATCTTACATTATAATTTTTATGTTACAGCTGAGAAAGTTTCGGGTACTGTGAAGTGGTTCAATGTAAAGAGCGGATACGGTTTCATCAACAGGTAATTAAAATTTATTGCGATAAGCAGAGAACCGGCATTCCAGTGCATATTTACCTAAAGTTTGTTTGTGAGAAGAAATTGGCAATTATGGAAAGCACATTTATTTTTAAAAATGCTGATTTATATATTAAGTGTAAGGAGTGAATATATCATCATACACTTATTGCCCTGTTCCAACATAATGGGGTTGAATTATGCTGGTTTTACTGTAAGTGATTTTTTCTGAAGCAAAAACACCCTTACATACTAAAGTAAAGTAAATGTCAGGGAATATAAGTACTTTGTAAGTTTGGGAGTGAAATGGCAAATGATACCTGGAACAGACCTGAATGCTGGTATTTATCATAAAAATATTTGAAGCACTGGAATATCCGATCTCTAGTCATAAGTGATGAATATTGCCAACATAGGGATAATTGAACAAAACTGAAATATGTTGTACTACAGTTTTCATTACAAATTAGATGCTTTTTATCTTAGAAAAATTGTACTAAGTTGCTAGTCGATGAGTGCTATAAAACTAGTGTATCAACAGGAATGACACCAAAGAGGATGTGTTTGTGCATCAAACTGCAATTGCCCGGAACAATCCACGCAAGGCTGTGCGCTCGGTCGGCGACGGAGAGGCGGTGGAGTTTGCCGTGGTCGCCGGGGAGAAAGGCTATGAAGCGGCCGGAGTAACGGGTCCCGGCGGCGAGCCGGTCAAGGGCTCGCCCTATGCAGCTGATAAACGCCGCGGCTTCCATCGCCAGTCAGTATTATCTTCTACCTACTTAGGGTATCAAGCATTATATGTTGATTGATTTTCAGTTCTCTGGCAAGACCTTACACATACATAGAAATGGCAGGCAAAACCTATTTGCCAAGTTCAGATTTTCATTTTACTTTTCTATTTAATGTCAAGCAAGTATAACAACATTTCTATATTCTTATTTTGTTAGGAAAACTTTATATATTGAAAAGCAATAACTGTATCAAACAATTAATCAGGAATGATTAATTCATAGCCGTGTGGTATCCGGCAGAGTAGAATAGGACCACTCCAAGTCTTCCCATAGATGTCGTAGAAGGCGACTTAGGAAATACAAGCTAAACAAAGCTTATAAACATCTAAGAGACCTCTCCAACCCGTCTGGCCAGCGTGGAGAGTGTAGGCCAAGTCCTCTGGCTGCTCTGGCCAAGTATGGCCCTAGTAGTACAGAGAGGGTCGTGCTCCTGTAGTGGAGACTAAAAAGGACCTGATGATGAATAATTCATTGGAGGAGGAGGACACTGCATTATAAAACTGAAACCCACGCAAAGTACTCTACCACTTGCTTTCCCCCACACTTTACCACGTGCATTCTACTAATATTTGTTTACTCATGTATAAGCTAAGTGCAAGTATAGATGACGTCTGCAGCATCCTAACTAGTAACAAATATACATTTACATATGGATATATACTTAAATAAAACTGGTAGTGTAACCTGGATTGGTGCAGTAGTAGGCTAGTATATTTTACCGTTTACTGTACACATGCAACATATGTTTGATGGTGAAATGTTGCAACTCAATTTTAAAGCAATTATCCTTAACCAATTCAGTTTAAATTGTGTACATAAGTTGGATGACAATGTAATATTTGATTAGACTAGGCAAGTCACTCAAGCTAGTTCCAATATATTGATAAAAAAAAAAGTTTTGAAGACATTCTGTGCTATACATGTAAAATCTATTTTTTTATTGGTTAATCTATATAATAATATTAAATGTTATTTCCACTCATATTTTCTTTAGTGATCTTTACTGCTTGACATCCTTAAATGGTGATTTTTTTTGAAAATTGTTATTATTGAAATCTGCAGATATTACCCCCGTCAAGGCGGCGGACGGGGCGGTGAAGGCGCTCCACGCAGAGGTGGTATGGGTCGTCGTGGGCCCCCGCCCAGCCAGGGGGGCGCACAGGGTGATGAGGGTCAGGAGGGAGGCGGAGCACCACCACAGCGTAGGTAAGTGTAATACAATTGTGGAACAGGCAGGCCTGTCTCGCTCCCCGTGTAGGTATTGAAGACTGTCATACTAAACTCCGACTTTCGAAATATCGGTGTATCTGTATTCATAGTGTACAGGAGATAGATTTACATGGCATAGAAAGTATGCTCTTCGGAATTACTTAAATGAGAATTTATCATCGCGATGTACGGAACTCCGAAAGGATACTATGAAGAATTACTAATTGAGAAAATTTATTATCGCGCATTATTCCAATCTTCGATAATTGCTATGACGAAGTAATTATGTTCAATATCCTTCACACGAAACTTAAATCAGATAGTTTAATACTAGCTAGGAGGCAACTTGTGACTTTTATTCTTCAAAATGACTTCGTTTTTTATACTCTAAACATTATGATTAATTATAGTCGAAAGCCTACGATTAAAAAAAACCGCACTCAAAGCAGTCAATCCGTTTGGCAGCTACGATGCCACAGATAAACACTTACACAGATAATGAGTACAAAACAAAGTTGGTTAAAAAAAAAATTTCAATTAAAGATAATTGTTTTATTGCATATTTTCATTTAAAGTCGCGATTATTATAAAAATTGTCAAATAAAATACATGATTATTTATGAATTTCAAACCCAAATAACTCAGTTCGGACTGAGTTTAGAGGTATATATGACATAATAAGTTTTGTTTAGTATGCTATTGTCTACAAGAAAAACTAGGTTTGGTCAGTGGCCGCGCGAAAAAAAAAAAAGACGCCAATAACCGGCATTGCCCTTTGACATTATTTAACGCGTGTGCCATGCTCGCGTGGTTAAAAGACGCAAAACGCGATATTTTGTCTTTTTATCAACGAAGACAGTGAGCCATTCTACGGGGGCTGGAAAACTATCTTATGATTATATACATTTTAATTACCTCTTGAAAAAGGCTTTATATCATAAACCATATAGGTAGTACTAAGACCAAGGAGCTCTAAATTTCTCTTAAATCTTATTACATAACATTTGGATGTGACAAAAAGGCACTTCATAACCATCATAAAGGAGAATTGCTACTTGGTAGTGCTGAATGATGTAATTTATTTTGTTTACAGCTATTTCCGCCGTAACTTCCGTGGAGGACGTCGTGGTGGGGGACCAGGACCGATGAACCGTGGCGGCTACCGCCGTGCTCGCCCGCGCAACTATCAAGGCCAGGGCGGCCAGGGCCCAGCGCCCACCGGACAAGCCAACCAAGGCCAACGTCAGAACGGCCAAGAGGGCGAGGCCCCACCCACCACGTCGTCTCCCCAGCCACAGCAACAGGCCAAGTCCAAGAGTAACAACAAACCAGCTGGTACCACCATTGAGACAACCACCAATGAGAGCCAGGCCTAAACACCCAGCAGCCGCACGGAGTGGCACACTCCCTCAATGTAGTGCATGTTAATTCTAGATGTGCCACACGTCCATCACAACTATCTGTCTTGTCTGTTCAACTGAAGAGTGTTCGTTTTAAATGTTGTTGCAGACATTCGCGATAAGATCTACATTAACAGCTATTATTTTGTCTCAGTGATATTGTCGGAGGGGATTTTCAAAATGGAACTGCATAGGTATCATGGATCAGAGATGTGATATTTTTATTATTATTAAATTTAATATATTGTGTTGTTTGAATGTTTGTACTTGCAATATTTGGTTGTGTATCATTAATTTGTGTACAATATTTTAAACAGTTTAAAATTTACAAAAAAAGATCATATGTACACATTTCAATTCAGCGTGATTTTGATCTCCAAGGGGACGAAATAACAATTGTGCAATGAAAATAATAATAATATTTATATATATGTAGATAAATTGAGAAATGCTGTGCAGGTTCCAATGCCCCAAAAGAATCACGTATTTTTAACGCATGTCCTATTTTATTTTTAAATTTGTTGCATACAAAGCCTTGTACGTTGCATTCACGTATATTTTAAAAAATGCATGTCATTATTATTAAATTTGTTGCATATTAAATCTTGTATGTCAAGCCCATATGTTTTAACCATATCCAATTTTTTATTATAATTTGTTACATATTGACTCTTGTATGTCAAGCTGAAATAGTTTTAAACCATGTCCTTATTTAATTTTAATTGGTGCATATTGATTCTTGTATGGCCATCCCAATATTTTAAACCTTTTTTTTAGTTTTAAATTTGTTGCATATCAAGTCTTATATGTCAAATTGCGTAACATAACCAAACAATTTTTTATTTTGCATTTTTAGTATTTTAACTTGAAAGGTAATATTTTTTTCTTGAATTACTTAATGTAAAACTAAACACTCTCAGAAATAATAAACTTCTTTTTACCTGTGTGAACCATATTTTATTTTTATTTTCCGTCGTATCCACATTTTCATAATGGACCAACTGGTATGTACAACTAGTTGTGCCATCCCAGATAAGTGTTCCCAATGGTACAACTTAACACAACTACAGTCGCAATCGGAAATAGAAACGGTTCGTAATACAAAAACTTTTTTAGATATTAATAATGTTGGCCACTTATCATATCGTTGCATAAATTATAATAAACGTCATGTCATTTAAAGATTTTTTATATCTCCGAATAAAGACTATTTATTCCTTGTTCTGAGGATTTTATAAAGAAAGGAGAGTAAGTGGTGAGTCAAAATTGTAATTGTTTTTGTGCGCTGAATCTATCCTGAATACTCATGACGTGAGCATGTCTTCTTCGGAAGATCATCATTTCGAGTAGGTGTCACGATCAATCGACCATGCACACCCTGGTGTCAGAGTTCTTCGGAACCGCCTCTCGGCCTCTGACGTGGTTCCTTTAACGACTACCAGATGGCAGCCGGGACCACCGGAAGATGATTTGTCGATAATAAAGCTGGAAAGGTTGCATTATATGGCGGACTGCTTCGAAAAAACTGGGCATCTTCTCCAAAGGTCCAACGGTATTTTACTCCAGGCCAGCCGTTGAGCCTTTACACAGCTCCTGTATGGAGTTTGCTCCCATCTGTGCCCTGAAAGCTGTCGACAGACTTGCCAGAAGACTCGATGGTGAGGTGTGCGTTACCCCAGCAAAAAAGTACTGAATATCAAAACGTAATATTGCTAGATAATCAGTAAGAATGTATGTGAAAGTTTGAAATTTGTACGTCCATTATTTTTTGAGATATTAATTAAAATCAGATTCTGCTAGGATGACATTTCAAACGTTACGCCAGCAAAAAAATTTCTCGGATCCGAATGAAAGTTACTACAATAATTAGTAGTTGATGTGCTGTAAATGTAGTTGTATAAATAGAATTTGTAAATTCAAGTTTTTATTTAACTTATCCAAAACTTGTTTGCTTAGGACCACATTTTTTATATTGTACTTATGATACAATCTCAATTGGAATGTGCCCAACAGTCCTATTTCAAAGGTAGGTACAGATATATAATATAGATCGCCATATTTTATTTCTTTCGAGTAATAGGTACGCTAGGCGTTTACAAAATACCTATTTAGATGAGTAGTTTCCGACTCATCTAAATAAACGTATTTTGTAATATATAAAAATCTTTTACTTTTTTCCGGATTCCCGTCTTGTTTAGTATTTGTAAAGTAAGTATAGCTATAATATAAATTAATAGTTATTTCATTTGCAAACTGTAAATTACAAATCTCATTATTGGATAACAAAATCAAAGATTTTTTTTAAAATCTGACGCTGTATGCTTCAATGTATTATGTGCGAGACCGAGACGAGACGTCAACACAAAAAAGATCAACTGTCGTTCACTCTAGACATTTGGTCGATCATGCAGGAGTACCGCAGACCGCTTTGCAGCGGCGCCAATCTAAATATCAGTTTCTGAACTAAACACTTTAAGTTTACTCCACCCATAACTATAAATATACAGAAATTTTGTGTCATGCTCTGCCGCAGAGCCACCATTTCAAAAACATATCAATTATACCTTAAAATGACGTTCGCCAGACGTACATAATGTACATGATGCCTTTATCGCTGTACGTGATCTAGGTAATGAGAAAATTGACATTAATTGTGGCTCTGCTGAGGAGCATACTCTCTAGCAGAGCCACCAAGAACATGTACTCAGGAAAGATAAAAGACAACTTTTATTGATAAAAGCTGTTGTACTAATAGTGTCTGTTGTGTACGAGTTCAACAATATCGTTATTACATAGTATTTATTATTTGTTTTACTTTCCTAAAAAAAATATGTAAAGCTCCTGGTTTAAGGAAAAGCAAAGATGTCTTTTAGACAATATGTATTTCAGATAAATTACAAACATAGTTTATAATAGAACGAAATAAGTTTACTTATTTTTTCTTCAACAAATTACCATTATACTAAACTGACTAATTTGTATAATCTCAATCAATAATAGTTTCTCACGTTTATTTCGTCGGAATCGCTGACTATTTAACACTCGTTTAGGTTATAGTCTTAGTAACAGACCGAAACTAGTCAGCAATGCCGACTAAATAAATTGAGGAAACCCGTGATTCTAAGATCTTCATGTATGATTATTTCTCTAAATATATTAATGACTAGCCTTTGCCCGCGACTTCGTCCGCGTATACTTTAGTTATCAGGGCATGTTTAAATGAAGCCCTACTTCTTTCTTTAACTTTGCAAACGCAGATCATTTTTAGAGTTTCGCACCCAAAAAGTAAGAACGGGACCCTATTCATATGGCTCCGCTGTCCATCTGTCTGTCTGTCTGTCTGTCCGTCCATTCCTCACCAGGCTGTATCTCAAGAACCGTGATAGTTAGACTGTTAAAACTTTCACAGATGAAGACTTCTATTACCGCTATAATAAGAAATACCTACTAAAAACAAAATAAAATAAATATTTAAGGGGGTCTCCTATACAGCTAACGTCATTTTTTTGTTCGATATTGATAACAGCAATATGTAGACGCTTGAAATATTTAAAGAATATTTATTTATATATTGACTTTAAAAATAAATAATTGTATTAATATTAAAGGGGTATACATATGACATACATACAACAGACATGATTTTTTTTGCCGTTTTTTATAGATAATGGTACGAATCCTTCGTGCGAAAGTCCGACTCGCACTTGGCCGGTTTTTATTTATAATCAGGACCCTATATACCAATTTTCATACTGATAAGTCAAGAAATGAGAAAATTCCATACAAACTTTCCAATTTTACCCCTTTAGGGAATTTCGTCCATTTTACCTACACATATCTTTTTTAATTTTACTCGTGAACTCATATGGTACCTATTTTTATGCTTCTTAGTCTAGAAATGAGAAAATTTCTTCAAAAAAACTACTGTGCCTAGAAACTTGAAATTTGGTTAAAAGGTTTTTTTATGATATAAATTATTTTAAGCATTAAAAACGAGTTTTTAGATATTCAACCCCTAAGGAGGTAAAATTTATATGTTTTTTTTTTTTTATTTTTGAACTTCGAAGTATAAAAATAGGTAAATAAGTTCTCGATTACAATTTAGAAAGATGTGTATAGGTAAAATAGACAAAAGTTAAAAAGGATAAAAGAGGGGTCGAAGAATGAAAATAAGTATATAATGTTCTAGATTACTATTAAAAAATATCTGTGTAGGTGAGAAGGCAAAAAAAATCATGTCTGTTGTATGTATGACATATGTATATCCCTTTAATATTACTACAATTATTTATTTTTAAAGTGAATATATAACTAAATATTCTTTGAATATTTCAAGCGTCTACATATTGCAGTTATCAATATCGAACAAAAAAATCACGTTAGTTGTATGGGAGACCCCCTTAAATATTTATTTTATTTTGTTTTTGGTATTTGTTGTTATAGCGGTAATAGTCATCATCTGTAAAAATTTCAACGGTCTAAATATCACGGTTCTTGAGATACAGCCTGGTGAGAGACGGACGGACAGACAGACAAACAGACATCTGTCTGATGTACAGCGGAGCCATATGAATAGGGTCCCGTTATTACTTTTTGGGTGCGAAACCATAAAAATGATCTGCGTTTGCAAGGTTAAAGAAAGAAGAAGTAGGGGTTCATTTAAACATGCTCTGATAACTATAGTACACGCGGACGAAGTCGCAGGCAAAGGCTAGTCATTAATATATTTAGAGAAATAATCTTATATGAAGATCTTAGAGTCTCGGGTTTTACTCAATTTATTTAGTCGGCATTGCTGACTAGTTTCGGTCTGTTACTAAGACTATCATCCAAACGAGTGTTAAATAGTCGGCGACTCCGACGAAATAAACGTGAGAAACTATTATTGATTGAGATTATACAAATTAGTCAGTTTAGTATAATGGTTATTTGTTGAAGTAAAAATAAGTAAACATATTTCGTTCTATAAACTATGTTAGTAATTTAACTGAAAGACATATTGTCTAAAAGACATCTTTGCTTTGCCTTAAACCAGGCGCTTTACATATTTTTTTTAGGAAAGTAAAACAAATAATAAATACTATGTAATAACGATGTTGTTCAACTCGTACACAATAGACACTATTAGTACAACAGCTTTTATCAATAAAAGTTGTCTTTTATCTTTCCTGAGTACATGTTCTTGGTGGCTCTGCTAGAGAGTATGCTCCTCAGCAGAGCCACAATTAATGTCAATTTTCTCATTACCTAGATCACGTACAGCGATAAAGGCATCATGTACATTATGTACGTCTGGCGAACGCCATTTTAAGGTATAATTGATATGTTTTTGAAATGGTGGCTCTGCGGCAGAGCATGACATGAAATTTTAATTCGTTTATTTATTTTAAATTAGGACATTTAGTTAGTGGTAAATAATATGCTAGTATTTCATACTATGTCTGACTCATAATTGGCGATTTAGAGTGTCAAACGGAAAGAAAGGGATGAGATATAGAAATTCGGGTGCGACGCGGCCGGGTGAGTCGTGGAACGGGGGCGTACGGCTGGACTGGCGCATGGATACCGGTATTCTGAAATACCGGTGTAACGGTTAACATTTTCGGTATTTCGATACAGTGATCAGTTTTTGCAAGGTCGTGTAAAGACTATACACAAAGCTCGATTTCTATGGTTTATGGCGTTTATACTGCTGATGAGTTTTTATATTCATAGCGTAGAAAAGCTGCCTTAATCGCTCTCCGTAAACAATACTTCCTCCTCCTTCAGTAGTCTGAGCGTCGTGATGCCCTCGACCTGAACAATACTTACCAATCGTTATTGGAATTATTTAAACATTAACGGCGATAAAATAAAACGTTAAATAAAAGATTTTTGATTTTGTTTTTTACCTCCCCGATTTCTGATCAACTGAGTTGGCAACCCTAGTGGCGCACGCAACTAAACGAGCGAAGCGCATAGTCGTGGTCTTGTAAAGCACTCTGCCACTCGTCATATAAAATAACCAATTGAGACATCACATGATAAACTGTTTTGGATTTATATAAATAAAATTTATATAAATCCAAAACTATATCTACATTATGAGTGTGAGTGCAGCGGCCCGGTTGACGGAATGAGAATAGTAGGGGAGAAGGGGGTAATGGAAGTCGCTTAAGCGAGCTATCAAATAAAAGCTTATTTCGAAATAATATCGTGATTAAAATTGTTTAATAATAGACTTTACTTATTTATCTACTAGTTGTTATCACTTTTTACCACTTTAGGAATCAACTTTGGATATATTTCCGCGTTTTAAAAAAAACAAGTTTGACTCCCATTGCACTAACCTCAGTACAATGGGAATCAGACATGTGGGAAATCAGAGTCAAACAATCGCAGACATTACATTCGGCAGTATACCATCCAGTGCAATCACCAGTTGATCAGCTAGCCTATTTGGTTTTTCTGACTTGTAATATCGGTATCTATAAGCGAAAAAACATAAGAATATTTCTTGCGGGTAAAGGTAATCACTAGCGGGCTCTTTGGCTCCCATTACCCAAAACCTATACTGCATGTTAATTGTAAAATTTAATAACACAAAGTAAATTTAATCGCAATTTAATATGCTAATTTAAATTTTGAACATCAAGGATAAATCTATCCATTGTCATTAATTTGGTACAGCTACAACGTCTATACTCACCGTTAATGTTGTTTTGACGAAAATTTACACCGACGAGGCGTGAAAACGAATCATAATTGTCACTCAAAAACACGTGGAGCTACTAGCGCGAGTCATTCGTACAATGGGCATCGGGTACAGAGCAACCTGAACATGTCATTTACCTAGATATCGAACGTGTAGTTTTGCTTAGAGGCACCTGACCCCGATTGCCCGCTGACTCCCATTACCCCTTTCTCCCCTACTCATTGAAATAGGACTGTTGGGCACATTCCAATTGAGATTGTATCATAAGTACAATATAAAAAATGTGGTCCTAAGCAAACAAGTTTTGGATAAGTTAAATAAAAACTTGAATTTAACGATGTACGCATCTGTACTATTTTACGTGTATACTACTGCTAATTTAGGATGGTTAGGAATATATACCGTACCGTCGCTTTTTGCTATACTCCCGAAAATGGTCGGCTTATTATGGTATTTCACCTGCGGTTGGATATTTAATTATATTTTTTAAACTACTACGTGTATTAAGCTGATTTTTTGCAAACTTATAATTAACTTACCCTTACAAATAGTTTGATAGCTGTCGACTTCCGAACTAATAAAAAACTGGTCAAATCGGCTGTCGAAATTCTTGGCGACCTAGATATGGTTCTTTTTCTCATAACTAATTTCATACTTAAGATATCATATTGATACTTACCTAGGCATTGTAGGCAATTATAAGGTACACACTAACGTCAACAATTAGTCTCTAGGTCCCATATTTAAAATACAGGAGTTAAAATAGCTGATTTGATATTTTCATTTTTAATCCCTGAATGGTAACATTTTGAGAAATTCTGTTATTACAGACATGACCTACAAATTCATAACAGTGTTAATAAAAAAAAAATCAATCTCCTATGCCGTGCCGATTATGAGATCCAGCAACCGGCCAAACGTTACTGCAGCAAAAATTTGAATATCGCAAAAGTCTGGGACGTACAAATTCTATTTATACAAGTACATTTACAGCACATCAACTACTAATTATTGTATTAACTTTTATTCGGATCCGAGAATTTTTTTTGTTAGCGTAACGTTTGAAATGTCATCCTGGCAGAATCTGATTTTAATTAATATCTCAAAAATTAATGGACGTACAAATTTTTAAACTTTCACATACATTTACATGACGTTACTTACTGATTATCTAGCAATATTACGTTTTGATATTCAGTACTTTTTTGCTGGGGTAACGCACATGTTCCCAATATGCAGTAAATGTGTCCTGAATAAAAAATTTGTGCCCTTTGTAATTTTGGAAAAAAACATTCCTGGTGAGGTAACGCTGCTCCAGCAGGAAGATTCTAAACGAATAATCAGAGCGAGAAAAAGTGTGCATGCTGGAATATGGGCTGAAAATATAATTTTCGGCCCATATTTGTGCCTATTCAGGTTTTCAAGATGTTGAGTTTCCTGCTGGACAAAACGAAACGTTACACGTTTTGCCCCTTTTTTCGTATTTTGACGTCAAAGTTGTGATACCGTTATGTTGACTTTCAGTAACATTACGCAATAACGCATGTAAGTACCCTTTTGAATATTTTCATAATTATTATGAGTGTCGAGAAGCATCGAATAGAGACTTCAGTGAAGTGATAGGTATTTTCGTTTAGGCGCAGGTTTTTTTTTTCACATTTTTAAAAAGGCGTGATTACTTATTATTATAATAAATATATTTTTTTAAATCTAGTTGGATCACAAAATAGCACAAATCAAGAGCTTTGCGTGTATATTTCTTTCACAAGCCCACATGTCATGGTTTTCTAGATCCACTAGAAAACCAGAGCAGTATTTGTTAGTCAGATCCAGCCAGTGTACCTACGGGCACTTCACCACTTATATTCTTCTTTTCAAGACAGACACATCTCGCCAATACTTAGCCGCCTGAACGGCGTTTGCATTAGCAGCCATCACATCACTCATTGTGCAGGTGCTGGGGCATTTAGAGCAAGATAACAAGTGGCTCATTGTTTGAGTGTCTCCACAGCGTATATGGAAACCCTACCAGTATTCAGAACCTCAATAGTTCTGAACTGAGGAAGCCTTAAAGCGACTGAATTCGCAGTTTCATGGATTAAATTCTACCCTGATTTTAGTTTTGTAATGCGGGAGGCTTTTCAAACACTATATTAGCGTTATGTTTATGAGTTCCTACCGCTACTCAGACTAAAATGTTACTTACCTAGGCGTATTATACGAAGGTTAAAAAATATATAAATATCATACTAGGTATTATTAAGAAATAATAATAATGTGATTTAGGACATTATATTTATAAAATTTTTAAACTAAGCTAAATTTTCAAAACAATATTAGGCGTGCCCAACAAAAAGGGCACGCCAGGCAATATTGTTTTAAACCTACGTTTTTAGACAACGTATGTACTTTTTAGGCGTTTTTAGGGGAGTCAAAAACACTAGTGACGACACTAACCAAATCACCGTTGCTTAAATAATATTCATTCAAGTCTCTCTTTACTGCAGACATAAGTTCATTTTTTTAGTAGTAGTGCGCTCTATATATTGCTCTCTCTCTCTCTTAGTACGGAATGTACAAAATATTAGCGCGGAAATCCCTCCCGCGTGTCAGGTAAATACTAATGCTTAATAGAGATCTGAGTAGAGGAAGCTTTGTTTTATGTAATATTGAATAATGATTCGGAAACACTACCCGGATACAGATCGTTCGCAGCTCTGAATAGCGGAAAGGTTTAGTTTTATGGTCATTTTCTGTGAATTCATGCTAGTAAACCCTCCCGGATATCAGAACTACAGAGGTTCTGAATACTGGAAGGGTTTCCATATAAGCGTCTCCACATTGGCATAACTGACGTGAGTGCCGTGACGGTGAACCTAAACGCGCAGTCAGTCATTATGTACGTACTCCTGCCTCTTGTAATGGGATATTGTATTTTATAGGTCTTAAAAGTTGGTTTACCAAAGAACAAAACCGAGAACTTTCGTAGTGTCATGGGTAATGAGTTTATCCACGGGAAATTTTGATATATGAGTGTAATCAGCCAATGAGAGAAGTAGTGTCACGGGAAATAAAACTTACCTATGACACTACTGATAGTGCCGCGCAGTAGTGCCACGGGCAACGAATGAAAATATAAGTGATTTTAGGGTCACCGTCACGGCACAATGGACTATTTCTTATCTCTGTATACAGGCAGTAAATAGAATTTAAAATAGTAATAGATTTTTTAAACTATGTATGTGAGACAGAGATGTGGGCAAAAGAACCATACTGGTCTGGAAGTTTTATATGTCGAATTTGAAAACAAAATACATATATACTTATAAGCTTTCACCCATGGCTTGGTTCAAGTGCAATGCTTATTCGTGGAACTGGAACCTTAAATATTTCTGGGATACTTAGGATAAATCTGTACTGCTAGTGAAAAGTGATTAAAGTCCAAAAACGCAGTTTTGAAAAAAACGAGTTCAATGTTTCAAAAAGTTCTCACTCATTCTATTCATCAACTAGAAAAACTTTGATTACTGATATTAATAGATAATTAGAAATTGAAGTCTTTATTTTTTTAACAGTATAAAATCACTTAGTTTTTAAGGTTTTGAAAAAAAAAACGTCAAATAATATCACTTGACACGAAACATTTTTTGCGTAAAATTAGTGTAAAATACTTTATAATTATAAGTATTATTTATTTGGGATGAAATTTAATGACCACCAATAAAACAATCGTTACCCTAAACAGCCTCATACAAAAAAAATATAATGTGTACAAATAAATGAAACTTGTACCAAAATCTTTCGGGCTAGGTATTTAAGTCATGCCTGCACTACAAAAACTTTTCATGAAAAAGGCCACGCGTGCTCCAAGTTTTAACTAGCAAAGTTTTGTGTCATTACTATCCAAATATATAAATATTTTTTTTAAGAATCTAAGAACTGAATCAAAAAGTTCCTAAGCAAGATTTACTCATTTTAGAATCTATTAGGTGGCTATCTTTATGTCAATTTTATTTTGTACTCAAGTCTTAAAAAAATACTTCCATACATATCGTGTATTGTGTTGTGATATATAACAAATATTATAATGATCTAAGTATGAAATGTTTATGTGTAAGGTGATATAAGTAGCAGTAAAATATGAATACTACATGATGTATTCATATTTTACTGCTACTTAACTAAACTTACTGTTTTTGTTAGAAAAAAACCGGTCAAGTGCGAGTCGAACTCGCGCACAAAGGGTTCCGTATCGTTATCTTTAATAAGTTAAAAATTATTAAAATTATTTTTATTATATGATGTTACTAAATATGTATACTATTCGCAATTTTTCCTTTATATGTGCTATACGACGGTGCTTTGCACCAAATTTCAAGGTTCTGAGTTCACGGGAAGTACCCTGTAGGTATTGATTCCCTTGCGAATGTCGAAAATTTGAGACATGAAAATTAAAAATATTTTTGTTACATGATGTAACAAAAAATTAATTATTTTCGCAATTTTTCCTATAACTGTGCTATAACACGTTGCTTCATTCAAATTTCAAGATTCTGAGTTCACGGGAAGTACCCTGTATGTTTTGATTCCCTTGCGAATGTCGAAAATTATTAAAAATATTTTTATTATATGATGTAACAAAAAATTTATACTTTTCGCAATTTTTCATATATCAGTGCTATAAGACGTTGCTTCATACCAAATTTCAAGATTCTGAGTTCACAGGAAGTACCCTGTAGGTTTTGATTCCCTTGCGAATGTCGCAAAATACGAAAATTTGCGGCATAAACGGCTGTATCTTTTGATTGCGTTGGTTTAGAAGTTTGATTTTTTCGCAGCTCCAAGGGACAGTAGACCTGAGTATTTGATATGAATTTTAGCTTGATACCTCAACGCATTCCTGAGAAAAAGGGTCTTGACAGACCGACAGACAGACAGACGGACAACCGAGTGATCCTATAAGGGTTCCTTTTTACCTTTTGAGGTACGGAACCCTAAAAATAAGTAAAATATATTTAAGTTTGGTCAAAACATCTAAAAAACATAAGGGCATGTAGGTACAATAAATAAAAATCTTTTGTCTAGTAGTAAGGAATGTACTAAAGTTGCTTATATGTAAGCTTAAAAGACAAAACAAATCAAAGGTGTCAATGGTGTCATTGGTTTTATCTTAGCCAAAGTTAGTAAATCTAACGTAGGTACGTACCTACTAAGGATGAAATGAATTAAGTGCCACATTATTTACTTGTATGTTATATCACATAACTTCTATTCTTACAATATAGTTTTAATGGTAAAAAGAGTTATTTTAATTAACAATTTTTATTTAAATGTAATTAACATTCGGTTATCCGAAAGGTTACTATTTCCAGTGACGTGCACAGACATTTATCATAGGGTAGACATAATTATAAACTTTACTTACAAACATACCACCTATATACCTTACCTTACTATACGGCTAGTTATCTACAATACAACTCGTTTAATATTATGATAGTCTTTCGATCTTCGACCGCAAAAGTATTCAAAACAAGCAAAAGATAAGAGATATGATTACAACCTGTGAGCCACGTACACGTATCATACGGTTTAAGATCAAACTTTAGAATAACTAACCATAACTAACCGGTTACTTGATTTGTTCAAAAGCGTGTTCACATAACACTTTATATTTCGGTTTTGGCATGCAAACACTAAGCGACACAACGTTCACATGAAAATATTTTTGTCACAAATGAAATTTAACTGATAAAGCAATTAATTTTAAAATAAAACTTTCCTCTTGGATTGTTTGTAAACATGTAAATCAATGACATTGGCATAAGTATGATTAATATCTATAATGACATTGACAAGTGACGATGACATTTACTTCGCGCGTGGCAGCCAATCGAAACCTCGGAGACAGTGTCTTCAATTCACACACACAGCGCAAATTTGATTTGCATGTGTGAATCGATGAAAGATGTTTACTTGTACTACTACAAAAGCGACTTCCTATCTGTGTATAAAAAAATTCTGTGTGCGTGAAAAGTCAGACCTTTGAAATTTTGTCTTACGCGGCTTACGCGTATACATACTGCTTAGCGCGGGCAAGCGCGGGCCGCGGCCACAGCGCCGTACTTGATCAAAATCGACTATAAAGTATTTGCTAGCAGAATTTTGCAGGCGCACCTAATATAATTATTTTTTTGTAAGAAAAAAAAATTGTATTTATTTAGCGACTGCAGGGTAGACAGTGTCTAACAGTCTATATGGACTGCACGTCACTGACTATTTCTTAGACTTTTTCAAATAAAATAGCCTTTTAAGTTATTATAATTAAGTAACAGTCGGTTAATCACTCAGAAACATCAGCAAACAGTCTCAATGTCAGTCAATGTATCAGTTTATTAGATATTTATATGAAAATTGCTTATTAAAAGCCTTAAAAACAAAGCGAAGGTGAGTGATGTTACTCGTCATTAACGAGTAGGTACCTGATTCACCTTAATGCCAATTTTTTCTCATTCCAGGAGCTTGAAGGCATCTTCCAAAGCAGCGGTATCGGAAAAAATGACACTGTCTTACCCCTCTCTGCAGTGAAATAACCCTCGTGCTATGCTCCTGTACTCGGACTGATATAGTAACATTTTTGTATAAAATTTCAGCACTTCGACATGCCGATGGTCAATGCGGCACCGCTGGAGAGACTGAAGCGCGGACCATGTTTCGATCGAATCTAAGGCATTCTCATAGTTTACAATAATTAGTTTTACTCGAACAGCTTGTAGATGTGGCTCAAGAGCATGATGGGTCTATAGTTTTTCAGTAGGACATTATCGCCCTTTTTGAATAACAGGACCGCCATGCCCCTGTTCCACGCCTCTGGCGTCACGCCCTCAAGCAGAACGGAATTAAAAAGCTTCTAAAGGATTTTCAGTACCGGCGTTCCACCCGCTTCCAGCAGCTCTGTTGTGATTATAAATAAATATATAAATATATACGGACAAATCACACAGATTGAGCTAGCCCCAAAGTAAGTTCGAGACTTGTGTTATGGGATACTAACTCAACGATACTATATTTTATAACAAATACATATATAGATAAACATCCAAGACCCAGGGCAATCTGAAAAAGATCATTTTCTATCTTGACCTGGCCGGGGATCGAACCCGGTCACTCCGTATCACAGTCTGGCGTGTTGACCACTGCGCCACGGAGCTAGTCATGATTCCATCCTCGCTCGAAGCCTTGTTATTTTGAAGCTGTTTGAGTGCAATCCTAATCTCGTACAGGCTGATGTCCGGGGTGTCGGGTTAGCTAGGCTCTTGGATCTAGTACATTAGCTCAAGTGTTAAAGTGGTTTACAGCAAACAATTTGCTGTTGAACGCTAAAAAGACGTAATGAATTAAATTTTGTTTACCGAATGTTACAAAAGTACCAACACGCATAGTGGTCGAAAACGAAACTATAGATTTGGTAGATAAAACAGTATTTCTTGGGATGACAGTTGACTCGGGACTTCAATGGGGTGCCCATATCACATCTTTAGCGAGTAAACTTAGTTCTACTGCTTACGCTATTAGAAGTATAAGACAGTTGACTGCGCGTTTGGTATACTTCAGCTACTTTCATAGTGTCATGTCGTATGGGATATTACTATGGGGTAACGCTGCAGAAGTTAATACCATATTCGTCGTTCAAAAACGCACTATCAGATCTATATATAAACTAGGTGCTAGAGAATCTCTTAGAGAATTGTTTAAAAATATAAATATTTTGACATTACCCGCGCAGTACATAAAAATTATGTTTATTCGTAATAATCTTCATCTTTACACGAAAAATAGTTATATCCACAACAGGAATACGAGAAATAAAAATAAATTAGCGATACCAACGTTGCGATTACAGAAAACAATGAATTCATTTTTGGGGCTTAGTATACGCTTCTATAGCTAATGGAATTCCTGCAGAAATATTGGCTCTGCCATTAGTTAAATTTCAGACTGCTGTTAAAAATCAATTACTTAAAAATGTCTACTATTGTGTTAATGACTATGTAACAGATAAAACTCCATGGAATTAATACATTCAATAAATTGTTAATCAATATACATCAGTAATGAATGTAAAATAATTCAATTTGTTATAAATATGTGAAAGCCCATGGTGAAAGCACGGTTCAGGCACGTAGGGACCAATACTGGACTGAGTTTCTTTCGGCGTATTCTTCTCAGCAGTGGTCGTTTCGAAACGCTAGTAGCTCGATTTTGCAAATATTAAAAATAATAATATGACGTTCAAAAAGAGATACATGATACCTATCCAAATTTGAATAAAATTCTATTTCATTTCATTTCCTTTAGCCAAGCTGATAGTGGGTTTGGCAATTGACGATTACAACTGTCCGTAAAATCTCTCGATATTTCTCAGTACCTCGGCCTTTGTCGACGGCACTTTGCCGTCCTCCGTCTTCAGCTTCGTCAACCAGTTCTGCCCAATGGAACCCCTTATTCTGCTCTATCGTGTCTATAAAGCAAAGACTTCTGAATTTGACTAGTGAGCCGCCGATAAGCGTCAGCATTTTCGGAGGTCTGCAGCGCCATAGATCGTCGCTCAGCCATCATATTTAGGGTCCAAAGAGAGATTTTTTGGGGATTCTGTTTGGAACAGGTCTTTAAGATCTTACATCCGACCACACAAACAGCTTCTACGAACCCGCTGTTAAGCTCGTCCACAGAAACGCAATCCTCAAGGCATCCGAAGCGATATGAGAGCTCAAGTTGAAAGATTTCATGATGTTTTAATATAATATTTTTTTTTTTCAATTTTTTTTTTAATATATCATTTTCCATCTTGACCTGGCCGGGGATTGAACCCGGTCACTCCGTGTCGCAGGCTGGCGTGTTGACCGCTGCGCCACGGAGCTAGTATTTGTTAGATGTTGGATATGGCCTCGAGATGGTCGGAGTGTAAACTTCATCATGTGAGTCCTCTAACGCTTGAGATATATAGTCAAGATGCCCCTTATAATTCGGTGATCACTTCCAGTTTTGACCCTTCTGGTCACAGAGACACCATTGAATATCTCTCTCGTTGTCGACATGATGAAGTCTATCTCCTGTTTTATCGGCGCCCGACCTTTTCTAGTCGATTTTCCAGATCCATTTTCTTCGGGGTGGCTTTTTGAAGAAAGAATTCACAAAGAGACCCTCTTTCTCCAAAAAGTCAGCCAGCATATCACACCTCTTATTTCGCTCCCCATATCCAAAATGTCCCACCCTGAACTCTCCGTCACTCTGTTTACCCAATCTTGCGTTAAATTCCTCCATAACCAATCTAAAATCGGTTTCAAAAGCGCGTATGGCACTTCTAATGTCCATACATACCGCTTTTACCCGACTGACCTACCCAGAAGGAGGGTAATGTATTTCACGCGTATGTATGTATTTAAGTATGTCTGTACCATCGCCGTCTCCTGTACCTTGACCGATTTTGAAGTGCCAGGTATCATTAGATTTGTATTCTTCCCTGGAGTGTCATAGGCTATGTAACGTTAAATAAAAAAAATATGGCGGACATAAACTGTAAAAAAGGCAGTCGTAGTCTCTAGAATGAAAAATTCAAAATAAAATCATAGCTATCATTCGTCCATGAATATAGTTGCGTACGACATTGTTTTTAAAATATGACTAGAACTGCGTTAAGGCAAAGTACAGTTTTTGAATAAATATTACAATCCCAACCAAGCGTAATACTAATGATTAAAGAAAATTGTTTGTTGATGACAATTTAAGAACCATTATTAGGGACGCCATTAAAACTAAGTTGCAAATAAAAACTTCTTAGGGCCTGATTGATGATAGGCACAAATAACACAATGCCTACATACAGTGACACTAGTTTGAAAGTATAGCCCGTATCTTTGTCGTCGTTAATATTGTACTTTTCTGTATGCGTGTTAAACCTATTACAGAACTTATAACAAAATCAATGTTTGTTGAAACAATATAAGGTATAATTATAAAATAATGGTGACTACTATGGTCGCATTTTACGACAAAACAGATGTACCTAAACCCTTGCCGTACCATAACCCTTATTATCTGATTCAATGTTGGCATTTGACGAGTGCTATGGATATCAACTCTGGGAACTCTTATTTAATCTTCACCTAACTCAAAAATAATCAAAGAGAGTGTTTTTCTACCGTGATAATCCCATTCCTCGAGATAAGAGACATTTACTTGATTTAAATGTGACACTCAACAACACATCGATGTAGGTACCTATCCTATGATACAAATACAAGTACTTTATATTATGTACCTATACTATACTAAACAGTATAGGTCTGAGACAACGTGAGAATAGTCGGTTGCCATTCACTGCCGAGCTTCGTGTTTATGTCGAGTCAACTGATACCTCCGTTTCCTACCAGTCACAGTTGTCGCGGTTGCTCAGTCGCTCGTGTATTGACTTCGCTGTCACTCGGAATATTTACGTTTATCACATCGACAGATATTTCTACATCTCGTTCAAGTGAGTTACTAAATACCATACTTTTAGAAAGTTGTAGACAATAATATAATGCCCGTTTATACGATTGCCCGTTTTTGAAATTAATATTTATTTATATACCCTATGCGCTTTGCTTCTGCGGTTGCGTATAGTTTTTGCATAGACTTGCCAATCATGATTGAAATAATTCAAGATTCACGGATTTTGTTATATAAAATTATTGATGTTATGGGTGTTTTATTATACGATACCAATATAAGCAGGGTATTTTTACTACGAAATACATATTTGTTTTGCTTATCATCAATTAACTTTTACCGGCCTTGCAATTCGTAAATGAGAAATAACAATCTTTACCCAGAATATGATTCGATATCCATTGATTGGTTTTTAATGTATTTAAAATAAGATTTTTAATTAAAAATATAATTTAGAAGCTGAGACAGCCCGCTGGTGCCTGTGACCTAAAGGGTCGCACCTGAACCTTTAGGATTATTCCTCTGTGAGTTTGTTTATTGGACATGCATAGGTGTAGTTGTTTAAGTTGCTGGACATAGAAATCCTTGATAAGTCTATACCTATCAAGGATTTCCATCATGGGGCGTGACATACTCTCCACGCTTGGCAGACGGGTTGGTAAGCGCAGTGTATTTGGCTAAGGTATCTCGGTTCCTACGCTGCTAATCGAAAAAAGGTAGAAATTTCTTGGACTGGGGGAATGGTTTGGGATTAAGAAAGCAGCAGCTTGGGACCCCGGGAACGCGTATGTGTGGGCAATTGTGAGGTGTCATGCACAATTTGTGCATGACACCTCTGAAGATTCAAACGTGACTTTTAAAATATGTCATGTACCTATATTTAATCCATACTTATTAATATACTTACAATAAAAAAAAACTAAAACGTTAATATGTGGTTAAATTTGGTAAGTTTTCATATCTGTATTTCGAGTGGCACCCTATAAGATGTATGTACAAACAAAATACATGTATGTATCTTTGGGTATTGGGATACCTTATAGGGTGCCACTCGAAACTTATTGGATAACCCACAAGTAGTTAATCCATGTTGCCCCACATTAAAGCCCTCATCGCTGCGTCAAGTTCTAATGAGGAGCAACTGAGATATTAAATGAAAAACGAAATTAGCTGAAACTACCCATTCTTGTATAATATTGTTATTTAAGTTCTAATAGCTTTTCTCGTAATTCATCCGCGTAATTTATAGCCCAATTATGGTTAAAAATTTAATCAAACTGCTAGTAGGTAGTAAGAGAGAAAACTGAATTACCCAACGCAGCTCGTTTGTGCAGGTACCTAATCATTACAATAATGGCGATTCTATTTACGGTATTTTAATACCTAGTAAGTAGTAAGTACTCGATTTTTTTATATAATAAATAAATATAACTTTACAAGTACTCTTTGTACAGTTATAAAAAAATATATTTAAGATCATTAAAACAAACTCTTTACTTAGATATGTCACAAGATGCAGTTTGCAAAACTTTTTGAAAAATATTCTGAATTGTGACCCCCAAAAGTGCCCCCAATCTTAAAATGTATTTGATCTCGTTACATGTTTGGATCACATTAATCTATAAGTGTACTAATGTATTTGTATTTTAACTTAATCGGTCCAGTAGATTCGGAGTAAATTGGCTGTTTAAAATTCGGACAGACAGACAACGGAGTGATCCTATAAGGGTTCCGTTTTGTCACTCGGACGTACGTAACCCTAAAAAAGAAGGACAACCGAGCAATCCTATATCAACATACAAACATGTCTGTTACACATCTATACTAATTATATAAGAGCGAAAGTAAGTGTGTCTGTTACCTCTTCACACTTTTTACATTGAACGATTTTGAAATTTGGTAGTTATCCTTGGTAAATAAGAAGACAGTTTCAGGCTCGGGGAAGGACTTAGGGTACCTTTCATCTCATAAAAAGTTGCTGTACCCTAGGGAACTGTATTCATGCCAACGAAAGCCAGTCTTACTTAACTAATTAGTTAAGTTTCGCCCGCTGCTTTAGTTCGAAAGTGAGTTTGTTGGTTTCGCGTTAATGCCTTCGCATAACAATGTTTTATGTATAAAATTTTGCATACAAGTTTCGTGGAGAGCTGTGTAAAACATAGGCAAATAGTACCTTACATCTCAAAAAAGTACTGTTCCTGAGTGATCGATTAACAGAAGCGGAGCCGCGGCCGAAAGCTGGTTGCGTATAAGACTAGTGGTTCTGCGAGAACAGTAGACCTCGCGAGCCCTTACAACCAACATCCACATTTGCCCTCCAGTGCTCTAAAATATATCTCGACGTGCAGAGAAGCATACGAAACATCTAATGGTAAGTGTTATAGTCGCCCATGGACTTATATTAGAGTTATTCATAGAGCTCTTTTGATGGCTCTGGCGCTTAGTGGGACCTTTCGATTAACTTTCGCTAAGAAACTAGTCCGTAAAATGTAGTTTCAGGCCCAGACTATATTTTTCAGCCAGGGTGTTTCAGAGCGAGCGAAAATGTGTGCCGGTTAGATGCTGGTTAGTATCTGGCCAGCACATTTATTTGTATAGCGCATACAAATATCTCTCTATCTCCGCTCAGTGATTTTCCTCTCCTCTCGTATCGTCCCCGCTTTGTGGAGTAGTCTCTCATTCTGTAAAAAAACTGCATTAAAATTTAAAATATTTGACGCTTTGATTTCACAATGCTAACTGATGGTACTTGGGTATAACATCATTGTTTTGGTCGGGTTTTAATAAAGTAAGGAAACAACACATTACTCTAATATTAATTTTGAAATAATTACCTATACGAATACGTAGCCTATGCACAAATTATAAAATGAAAATAAAAAAATATTTGTTGTAGAAACACAAAACAAAAACGACCTATTAGTAAAAATAAATATATTATTTTGTGTATTCATGACCATTAATACAAGTACATATATCGATTTTGTTCCATTTTGGACCTTATCATATACCAATATCTTAGGCCAATTTGGGGCTGTCTAGTCCATGCGAGCCACGAGGGCTCGCTGAGTGGCGAGGTCGAAGGCCATTAGGTCCCTCCTCCCTCCCTTAAATCCACCCATTTCCCTTTCCTCCTTTGTGGAGTTTCAAATGAAAAAGTATCTAACATTATACAGATTTTCAGGCCTTTCAAAACTGCTAACCTAAGGTACGTGAACCTAACCATAAATTTGTAAGAACTGTACATGGACTTGACCAATGGATAATGACCAGCAAGGCAGCTCCAATGCGCCTGAGGTAATATGTTCTGTGGCAGTCAGTTATCAGACTACATAGTTAGTTACATATATACCTATCTAAATAATCATGTCAATAGGCGATGCGCCTAGCGACCTATCACTTATGATTCCGTTTTCCACCTATACCGGCCACCAACACACTGAACGTAGCGTTTGGATCTTATGGCATTGGGTTCTGTTTACTCCAAAAGGGATAAAGACGTAATTATATGTATGTATGTATCTACATATTTTCAAATAAGTACCTTATTTTTCTACGCCAAAATATATACAATTCCGCTTCTACCTTTGATTTTTTAATAAACTAAAACCAATTGAAATATACTCGTGGAATAGTCGTATATTCGGGGAAGAATAATTAATTACTATGTTTAGTAAAACACAGCAAAAAAACAATGCACAAGTGAAAGAATAATGCAACAATTCGGCTTTAGTTGATCAGTCCTTCTTTATGAAATAGCGCAGTTTGTCTTGAATTTTTGATGACACCGACTTAAGTGAGATCCTTCCGGCGGCGCTGGAGTCGTCCTGTGAATTTTATTTGGAGACTTTTATTATCATACCTTCCCTAACAACACTTTCCGGGACACTCCCGCCTTTAGACGTAAATCTATTGTTATTTCTATTGTGTTTGTATGAGAGTCCGTGAATATGTTAACCAAAAATATTAGGGTTGGGGTCAGTTTGACACGCGTATGATTGTTGCCATAAAAATCATACGCAATAATTTAATTGTTTTAAGTTACCATAAATACTGATATGTATCAAAATTTCATCAAGTCAAAGGTTAAGTAGTTTTGAAGTCGGTTTTCAATGAAAGATTATTTTCGAAATCGAAACTTTTTACTTATTTGTACTATACCGTTTTGCTTATTTTCATATTTCTTAAGGTAGATTTAAACCAACCGAGCGAATGCTCATTCTACTCTTTGTGTAAACAGAGACAGAGCATTCTTTCGTTGTTCTATCTTTGTTCGCAAAGATTCTATGGAATATTCTGCAAATGCTCGCTCACTTGGTATATATAAACGGCGCACGAACGTGCCCAGAGCGTTCTTTATTGTTCGGACTTGCTCGCTACTCGGAGCGGTCTCTTCAAAGCGTTCTTGTGTTCTAGCAACTTATCAATTAATATGGTAGCCACTATGGTTTGGTCTCAAAAAAAATGTCTGCTAATGATATAAGCCTACCGTAATTACAGGTGTCTGTGGGATCCAACTTTTGAAAATTGTAAAAATAAAACTAACAAACAAGATGTTTGGCAGGTAATAGCAAACGTACTAGAATTTAGTGTGGAGGAGGTTAAAAAAAAGATGGATTTGCTTCTGGCTTCCAACGTCTCTTTCTTTTTAAGTAATTGAGACAGAATGATAAATGCAGAACTTGCTATTATAATATCAGTCTCAGAGTCAGACATAGTTTACCTGGCCACAGACACGACAAATAAGCACTCGTTCGCCTGATTTCAACACCTCTAGAGCATGTGCTAGAATTCTAGTTTTTGTTCTCGCTCGTTTGTATTCTTTTGGTGAAAATTTGATGACTAATTATCGTTTACACCAAACAACGCTTTTGTTCTAGCTCTGGTTCTTTTTTCGTTTGATGTTCGTTTGGTCTAAACCCACCTTTAGTGAACAGGGAGTACCCTGTTGGTTTTGAGTCCAGAGGGTAAGCAAATATAAGACAACATCTTTAAATAATTAGAAACCAAGATTACTTACACTTTAAAATCCTGCCTGAGACAAAGGATTTCTGACACACCGACCGATAGACATACGTACGGGCAGATAATGCTATATCTACTCGTATTCTCAAACATCGAGATACTACTATGTAATTGATGGTGGTCTCAAACCGTTCTAAATTTGAATATTCCTTTCTTCTGGAAACAATTTAAAATTGTAGTAAAGTAAGCAATAGTTAATACCGTACTCCCGGGTCCGGCGGGTAAAGAAGCCTTGATATATGCCGACACGTTGTCACTATTGACAACTGTATTTTCATCTTCCACTCCGGAACTTGAAGAACTAAATACGACCTTAAAAATAAGAGACTAATGATCATTAAATTACAAAATTTAGATAAGTAAGTACTACTCACTAATTAATTACCTAGGTGGATATCACTTGGTTAAATATTTAGTGTACTTTTCGGACACTAAAGAGTGAACTTTGTTTACCCAGATGAACAAAGGCGACCCTTTTTAGGGTTCCGTAGCCAAATGGAAAAAAACAGAACCCTCATGGGTTTGTCATCTGTCCGTCCGTGTATGATGTCACAGCCTATTTTTCCGAAACTATAAGAACTATGTTGTGTTGTGTATGCGTTGAAACTTGGTAAGTGTGAACCGCAATAAGACGGTACTGCACGAAATTGTGAAAATTGACGTATTTTAAATCACTAGTACTAAAATAAACTAAACTAAAAACGAATACAAAAGTATTTGTTTAATTTAGATCAATCCTTAAACAAGATCGCACCCTTGTTGGTATTTGAAATAGATACATATAAAATTTAAAAATGATATATATATGGTATGATGTCTAAAAGCATTTTTCTTCGAAAACTTTGTAATTTTTACGTCTAAAACAATAATTCTTACATGAAAATATTTATATATACGCCTCGGAGGTCTCTTTCTTATTTTTTTTATAAAAATATAAATATGAAAATATTAAGACTTTTCATCTTATTTCCTAATCGCCAAATGGTACTGCGCAGCCTAATGGCTTGCGCAGTAGCGACGTTTTTGTTCGCGCAGCACCCGCTTAAGATTTTTACACAAAATTAGAAAAAAAAAATACATTTTGGTGGTACCCCATACTTTTACTTTTTACTTTAAAGGAGAATGATAAAACTGAAAAAATATATGATCTACATTACCATGCACACTTCCACCAAAAATATGTTTGAACGAGATCTACTTAGTAGATTTTTTAATATGTCATAAACCGTAAACGGCAATTTACCTTTCATTCAATCAACTCAAATATAACAAGAACTTTTATATTATGTCACTTGCTGCTACGGAACCCTTCATGGGCGAGTCCGATTCGCACTTGACCGTTTTTTTATTAAGCTAGTGGAATTAGTGCACTTAAATACATAAAATGAGCTACAATTTAAAAAATCAAAGTTAAGTAAATGCAAGATATTATTTTGATATTTATTATTTATAATATATTAAAATTAATTAAGTATAAATATAAAATATAATTAATTGTAAATTATTAAATAGAATATAATATTTATGTCCAATAATATTACAATTAAAATTAAATATTTTCTAGCTACAAAACTAAAAATTAATTAAATCTAAAATAAAATCCTACCTTTATATAAAACTTATCTATAAATAAAAACCTACCTATAAATAATTAAAAAATGTCACACAGGTCATTGCCCTGCGGTAATGTGCCCAAAAGACTGGCAGCATTGCCACGTTGAATGGCAATGCTTATTCGTTGATCAAGATAGTTACCAGCCCTCTGGTCATTCTACACCTCGACCAGCCTTTTGCTCACAAACTTGAAAAGTTTGTGAGCTGATGGACCCCACGGACCAAGTGTCTTATGTTAATAAAGTTATATGCGAGATCAAAATTGAGAACAATCAGATTTTTCTTTCGATTTTATTAATAATAGATTAATACGAGTATTCGTTTTTATTTCTATGCAAAATATGGTTGCTAATTTTGTCGTGGCGGCCACTGTCCGTCTGGTCCAGCGGATTAAGACGCGGATGGCAAGAAAGTGATACGGGCTCGTACCCCGCTCGAACACTTAAATTTTCAAGTTTATATATTTTTTTTATAATTATTAGACTAGTTTTAAAAAATTTGTTAATGTTTGAGATAACAATATATATTTCTCATAAATATAGATTATCAACTATACCCCACCATATATTACAATAAATAGTAACCGAGCGAAGCTCGGTCGCCCAGGATTCGTAAAATAAGAGATGGATTCCCAATAAAATTATAGTTCATAAGATGAATATTAACTTTGTTATTTTAATAATAGTTTTATAACTTGATTAATAGCTTTGTGCTCAGCATGGTAGATGTTACAGCATGGTACTGTCACTAATAAATCGATTATAGGTCCCTGACTGCGATTCCTTTTTATTTGTTAATATGTCACCAATGCAGTACAGTACTAAGCTACATTTTATTTCGTTTAATTATTAAAGTATCTAATAGTATTCGTTACCAATTTAATACATCAATTTATAATTATAATGAAAAAAAAAAGCAAATAATATCCTTATCGGTCAGAAAAAGTAGGACACCCTTTAAAGTCAAAACCAGCGCTGATTATTCAGTGATTGTTATTTATAACAATATATATAATATATATTGATTATTTTTATTTCAATTATGTTTTATTTATTATTCTACTAGAAATTATAACTGAAATATATTTATACTACCTGTGGAAATTAAGATCCTTGGGGGAGGCCTATATCCAGCAGTAAACGACTCTTTTGGCTGAAGCGATGATGACGATAACCCTAAATTTTTTTGGAGCTTTATTAATTATTAATTGACATAATATATGATTTATTGATTATCTCTTTAAATAAGTTTGGTTCAATACTTATTCATCATCATCATCAGGTCCTTTTTAGTCTCCACTACAGGAGCACGACCCTCTCTGTACTACTAGGGCCATACTTGGCCAGAGCAGCCAGAGGACTTGGCCTACACTCTCCACGCTGGCCAGACGGGTTGGAGAGGTGCCTTAGATGTTTATAAGCTTTGTTTAGCTTGTATTTCCTAAGTCGCCTTCTACGACATCTACGGGAAGACTTGGAGTGGTCCTATTCTACTCTGCCGGATACCACACGGCTATATTTAATACTTATTAGCACAAACCTATTATAATACATACAAAAACATTTATTTGGCACTAGATCCTAAATTTAGATGATTTTAAGTGATTTGTCGTGGAATTGATTTTATATTGTTTGGTGACCACATTTTCAGGGCAAACCCTATTATTTAAGAAACACAAAACTAATTAAATTGGAGATAGCTTAAATCGTACCCATTGTTTTTTAACAAAGTCCTATAACTGTTGAGTCTGTTGAACTATTAGGAATTAAAGAGCTAAGTACAATTTGTAGATAGATATTCGATTACTGACGCCGGCGGGCGTTGGGAGACCAGAGATTTCCTAAAAATCTTTATTGACTTAGTTAATCAACAGTTAACTAAAAGTAAGTGAAAACGTTGTACATAGTTAAAGCGACGTAAAACTTACGAAGTAACTTTTAGGTCATCCGTGATGAAACTCCTGCTGCTCCCCCAGCGGTGGCATAACAGTCGTACAAAATAACTTAGTATAAAAGTAGACTCGCTGACTAATATTTTCCACGGTAAAATAACGCTCTCTCGTTTAGAAATCTCTCTAGTAACAGCAATATACACATTTAAATAAAATCACTTAAAACGGTTTTATCCTGTTTATTACATTACTTGGCTCACTGTGTCTGAAGGTCTTGCTTGCAGTCTTGTGACGCAGTTTCAGATCTTATTAAATTAATGACAGGATCCGAAGCTGGTGGGAACTGTCAACCATCCTTGTAAAAAATCCTTCTAAGTATTTATATAATAAATTTTATTAAATAATAATTTATATAATATATAATAATCTATATCTATACATATAATAAAACAGTAAAAATATTTTGTCTGTACATTTAGAATTTTTGACTGAAATGGATAGAGGGACACATAAAAAGAATAATAGAAAGAAAAAAAAAAATCGAATTTCTTGTCTGTCTGTCTGTCTGTCTGTATGTATGATCACGATTATCTCCGAAAATACTGAACCGATTTACTTCTCAACTTTCACCAATTGCTTTGTTTTAACTCAGCAAAACATTTAAAGTTTGTTTCTTAAAAATCGGTTCATTAAAAAAAAAGTTATCGTCATTTGAATGAACTCAAGGCATGAGTTTCCCTGCAAACATATAGCAAAAATAAAATAAAATAATAAGTGACATAAGAAAATTTACAACACATTATACTACAGACAGCATTATACCTATCCATACTATCCATAGTAATCCATACTAAAAAAAAAAGGAGAAGCTGACTGACTGACTGACATATCAACGCAGGGCCTAAACTATAAGGCTTAGGAACTTGAAATTTTGCACAGGGGTTCCTTTTATAACGTAGGGGAGCACTAAGAAAGGATTTTTGGAAATTCATCTCCTAAGGGGGTAAAACGGGTTGCAAAGTTAGTATGAAACTTTGTCGTTTTTGAAGTTATTCGAATGAAATTCAGCATGAAGGTCTTTACTGAAAGGTATGAAACACGAGTAAAATATTTTACTCAAAAATCATCCCTTAAGGGGATAAAATAGGGGTGCAAAGTAAGCATGAAACTTTGCCATTTTTGAAGTTAGTCGAATGAAATTCAGCATGAAGGTTCTTTACTAAAAGGCATGAAAGACAAGTAAAATATTTTTCTCAAAACTCATCCCTTAAGGGGGTATAACGGGGATGCAAAGTTAGTACGAATCTTTCCGTGGTTATTTAATTAAAATTCAATATTAAGGTGTTTCATTGAAAGTCATGAACTAATGTATTCCGGGTAATTCTACTGTTACTGAGAAATCGTCACTTACGCGGGCGGAGCCGCGGGCCAAAGGCAAACCTAACTTATATATCAACGCACAGCCGAAACTGTGCCCAGAAACTTGAAATTGGGCACAGGATTTTTTTTTTTTTTTTTTTTATGATGTAAATGAACACATGAGAGCATGATTTTTAAAAAATCAAAGGAATTTTTATGGTATTTTTATAAAAAGATCTGTTTAGGTGAACCAGACAACATTTTCCCTAGAAGGGGTAAATAGGGAGTAAAGTTTGTATGGAATTTTTTCCATTACTAGACTTAGAATATAAAAATAGGTATATAAGTTCTCAAATACAATTAAAAAGATCTGTGTAGGTAAAATGTATAAAATCATGCAACATTAAATAAGTTTGTTGGGACATTTTCTCATTTCTGGACGTTCTGGATTACAATTAAAACGATGTATGTAGGTAAAACCGACGAAATTTTCGTCTGAAGGGATAAAATAGGGGAGTAAAGTTATGGATTTTTTTATCATTTCTAGACTTAAAAGTATGAAAATAAGTATATACGTTCTAGATTACAATTAAAAAAGATCTGTGTAGGTGAAATGTACAAAATTTCCCTTCTTTAAGGGATAAAGGGGGGGGGGGGGGGGGGGGGGATTGTATGGAAATTTACTCATTTCTGGACATAGAAGTATAAAAATAAGTATATATGTTTACATTACAATTAAAAAGATCTCTGTAGTTAAAATGGACGAAATTTCAAAATAGGTGGGGTAAAATTAGTTGGATATTTTTTTCTTAGAAATATGACAATAAGAAGTTCTCCATTACAATAAAAAAATATCTTCTTAGGTGAAATGGGCAAAATCCCCTCCTTAAGGGCTAAAGCTATGCAGGTGAAATGTATTAAATTCCCCCTTATGGGGAAAAAGCAGAAGGGGAGGGGTTTGTATGGAATTTTTATAATTTCTACTGTTCCCAAGGGAACGACATAAACGCGGGCGGAGCCGCGGGCAACAGCTAGTTCTAAAATAAGGGAAGGGATATACATGCAATAAGTAGACAAATATCTGAAGATTCAACACCTTTTACCCATGAGTGTGTCCTCAAATATAAGTATTGGTGTTACAAGCGTTTATCGGTAGGCCTTATGTATGTCACTATGTCTATCTAGTGGTTTGAAAAAACCTCTGTACTTTTTAATTTTATTATGTGGCAGTCTATGGCCGATTAACCAATAGGCTGAGAAATCCGCAGCCTAGATTTTGGGGGCGGCAGGCTACGTGTGGCAAAATTATTATTGGGCTCCCCATACTACCACCTTCATCATCGTGACGTCGTGTATTAGGAACTTGCCAAGCAGGTTATCATGCCAGGCTGACACTTCGCAGGGTTCGATCCTAGGTCAGGTCAAGATGGAAAATGATCTTTTTCAGTTTGACCGGGTTCTTGGATGTTTATCAATATACGTATTTGTTATGAATGAATGATTATTTATGCTTGACATGTTGTACAATATAGATTACATTATCGATGACAGTCCTGGGAGTCGCTCTCATTTTGTTATTTCTGACATGCAATGTAAAACGACAGTATAAGAAGCAGAAAATGTGTGAACCAGGGCAGCAGCCCCCGTAGCATGGCACGCGGGACAACGTTTTTGGTTTATCGATTATGGCTAGGCTTACCATACGTCCCGGTTTGACCGGGACCGACCCTATTTAAGATTCCTGTTCCGGCGACCCGGCCGGTTTGCATTAGCGTACAACACCGACAGGCAAATAATAAAACTAGGCAAATGATTGGTAGTGATTTTTTTTTGACAAATCACGCAGATAGAGCTAGCCCCAAAGTAATTGCGAGACTTGCGTTATGGGATACTAACTCAACGATACTATATTATATAACCAATACATCTATACTAATATTATAAAGCTGGAGAGTTTGTTTGTTTGAACGCGCTAATCTCAGGAATTACTGGTTCAAATTGGAAATTTTTGATTTTGTGTTGGATAGTCCATTTATTGAGGAAGGCTTTAGGCTATAAAACATCACGCTGCGACCAATAGGAGCGAAGCATCAATAAAAAATGTTTTAAAAACGGTGAAAAAATATTCATCTATACTAATTAATTATAATAACAGAAATTGCCGCGGACGAAGTCGCGGGCAACAGCTAGTATATAGATAAACATCCAAGACCCAAGCCACTCTGATAAAGATCATTTTGCATCTTGACCTGACCGGGGCTCGACCCCGGGGCCCTGTGTCGCAGGCTGGAGTGTTAACCACTGCGCCAAGGCGCTGGTAGTGTGTGTAGTAATTGACATTTACTACTGTTCTTCGCAATTCGGATTGCACTTCAAAAATTAAAAACATAAGCGAATAGCAAAATGGAAATTAGCCTCTTGCTCTCCTGCGTCCCGGTTTGGCTCTTCTTAAGGTAAGCCTCACTATGGCCATCTTGTATTTCTATAAGAGAGCCAGATAATTTATCGCGCGATATAAACGGCGTCGCGATAACCATGCTATGGGTGCAGATACCCTTTGGTACCTACAGAGGCTTCGTCTTACATGCCTTCTTTAACTTTAGACAATAGAGAAATGGCAGACTACGCATTAGGTACACTATCAGGAAGATAAGAGTGTCTCGTCTCGAGGACATAGTGAGATCATTGGACTGGCTACATTATAATACCTGTATATGATAAACATCTTTCTTTATGATCTACTTATCATATTTTATACTACAGAAAACACAAGGAATAGAACAAATCCCTTTGAAATGCGAGTACACGAGAATCGAAAGAAGGCCGGTTGGCCCTACAAATAGATCGGTATAGTGCCTCTTGTGGTATCAGAAACCAAAATCCTCTTAGCTAAGCTACATTTACGAATGAAAATTACCGGAATAAGAGAAATCCTTTTGATTACAACCTCTTCGACTGGACCTTCTTCCGGTGGAAGCAAAATAGGATCTATTCGAAGTCTGTTATCTTCATTAGTATTAAATATGAAGAAGGAGTTGGCTAACGGGGGTAGGCACCGCGCCATACAATGGCCGGCTATCATCAAAGCGCAAAAGACAGCAGCCACCACTGCTATCACTGGCGAGTAACTCAGTTTGTGCACTGGCAATCCACAGTCAGATTTCCGTTCATCAAACCTGCAATTGTAGATTTTGATTAAAAACGAATTACATGCTAATCTAGGGGATATAAATTAAATAGAATGTTCCAGTTTCCCTTCCCACGTAGACCGTAGAAGCTGGCCATGGAAAGGGCGAAAATCTAAGGAAACATGTCAATACCCGCTGTGGCTAGAACCATCACTATTTTGATTCCGTTTCTCACCCATATACTAAACGTGGCTTTGAGATCTGTCTGCTCAGTAAATAATAAAGACTTGAACAATACCTATTTACGTATAAAGCATACAAATCAACTATTTCCACATCTTGGCCAATCTTCCATTGCAGATCCAGAATCCCGACTATAAAATGTCTACTCAAAATACCATAAGGTTGTCGCCGTTGATGACCTAGGTTCCTAGTTAGTTCTGCGTTCAAACGAGAAATAGAAAAGCAGCCGGTGCTCCTCGCAGCATACCCCGCACTGCCGCGAAAACCAATTTCGTGCCTTATATATATTATGATTCCACCTCGTACTGAAAACCATTTTTCTCTGACGTAGCTAAAATCAGTATCACCTATTGTTTACATGGCGCGCACATATCCAACAGTACCTACATAGCAATAATAATAACATACGAGTACCTTGTGTAACTAAAGGCTGGTAACATCGGTTCCTAAAAGAAAGTTAAGGGTTTTGACTAAAAATTTGATGACTTGGGCACCTACAAATCACGTTCATTTTTCTTTTCACTTTCAAGGTCATGTCAATTCCAATCTAGGTATAGTAATATTATAAAGCTAAAGGGTTTGTTTGTTTGTTTGAACGCGCTAATCTCAGGAACTACAGGTTCAAATTGGAAAATTATTTTTGTGTTGGATTGTGCATTTATTGAGAAAGGCTTTAGGCTATGAAATATCACGCTGCGACCAATAGGAGCGAAGCATCAATAAAAAATGATTTGAAAACGGGGAAAAATTATTCATCTAAACTAATTAATCATAATAACAGAAATTGCCGCGGACGAAGTCGCGGGAAACAGCTAGTAGTCAGATATGAGTCGAAGTGATTTTGTCAAAAAAAAAAATGCATTTAGAACGAAATGTGAAATCTCATGTGAAATCTCATGTGAAATCTCATGTGAAATCTCATGTGAGATTTAGGGCGAGTGAGGGCTTCATGTTAAAATCCTGTCATCTCACCATGGGGGAGAAGGTAGATGGAAAAAATGCCAAAATCGGTTCATGTGATGTACGGTGTACGAGTCCTTGTCAGTGGGAACGAGGATTACTAATAATGAGACGATCTTATCGTCCATTCAGGCTAGGGCTTCCAATTCCGCAGCATATCTTAAATTTCAAAATATAAGGGATGCAAATTTTTAATCCCCGGTATTTGCGGGATACCGTATACGTATAGTAATCAATATTATTAATACCAAGTAATTAAAACAATGAAATGTTCCACCTTTTCCACTTTTATAAGATAAAACCAATATTTTTATTGCGAGCAAATATAATAATAAAAAACAAAAAAACATCATAAATAACCGATCCCTGCAGTCCTTCGCACTCGTAGCGGCACAGAAACAATGCAAATTTTTGACATTCGCACGGGAATCAAACCTACAGGGTACTTCCCGTGAACTCAAAATCTTGAAATTTTGTGCGAAGCAACTTCATATAGCACAGATAAAGAAAATTTGCGAAAAGTATAAGTTTTTAGTTACATCATATAATAAAAATATTTTTAATAATTTTTAACTTATAGATAACGGTACGCAATCCTTCGTGCGCGAGTCCGAATCTCACTTGACCAGTTTTTTTTGTTATATAACCTCTATACATGATACTGAAACTACGTTGAGGATGCTTAGACTTTTTTTGTATGTATGTATTTATGTTTCTCCATAACTCTTAAACGAATTAACTGAATTTTATGAAGCTTGGTAGTTAGACATTTAGACGTACAGGACAGGATAGGCTACTTAAATTTTTTCTCCAGTTACCTATCTTATGATAAGACGTGGCCCCCATACTATACGCGATCAGAGTCGCGGGCACAGCTAGATACTATAATTCGTTGCCCCATATACTCACCACGTCAATGTATGCGCTGGGCAAATGCAGATTTGTACATAATTTTTGCCACCTCATTCGATAAACACTGCCCCTCCTAAATCTGCCAACGAAGCTCCATCGTAATCAGCCGCTTGGAAAATCCATCACTATTGAATCATCCGTGATTCCGTGAAGGAAAAGGTTTATATTTTTTACCTGGTAGGTACCAGCTCGTACAATGCAAGGTTTCATCTCTCAAAACGTAACAAACGAGTCACGAACAGCTCTTCTATCTAGATGTCAGTGATTGAATAATAGCTTCGACCCGAATTGGTGACATAGATACCTATATGGAAACGTGATCGAGTAGGAGTTATCTTTGCTAAGTTTGTTTTACATTAGACAATACCAGCTTGATTATTCTTTTATCTATCTTTTATATTAAATAAATAAATTTAAATCATAACAAAAGGAAATTGGAATCGAAATAAAAAAGAAAAACTTAAAAGTTTGTGAGAATATACGGAATATACGAGATTTTTTTATTGTTAAATAAGTGTACGGTCAGCTTCAAAAGTGCAGTCAGAATTTCTCACACTAATTGCTTAACAAACTAGTCGCACTTAAGACCTTGTGATTATGAGTTGTTGCTCGTCTCTGTGTGTGCGCCGTCATTGACGTAGATACGATAAATGTTATTCTTAAATTCAATGCTTTCTGCAGATACGAGCTAGCCTAATGGTTAATGGCTGCAGTCGCAGAATAGCGAACTTGCCTGCGGGTAGCAGGTTCGAATCTCACCACACAGTGATGTTTTATTAACGTTTTGTTGGTTTTTTAACATCGTTATTCGTGTTATTCGTAAACTGTCTAATACGATGTTTCCGTATCGTATCTCATATGGTGCAGAAATAAAAAGTCTCAGAACAAGGACTAGAAAAGAGAATATTTGACGGTGAATGAAAAAAGTCAGATGTTTGTCATTTAACCGAGTTCCTACTCGTTATAGTTGAATCGTGGTGAAGACAAATTGACGTGTGTTTAAGTGATTCTATTTAGGGTGTTAATTACCTACACTTTTGAAAATGCAGGCGAACATAAATATTGAGACAAAGGCGAATACTGTTTCTCTGTATAGCAGTGGCCGCTATATATTAGAAATTTCAAATGAAACTGGATTAAGTGTAAGTATTTTTACAGCTTAAAAACAGTCGTTATTTACTTAAAAGTTTTGGTTATTAAATTATTTCAAATTAAAGTTTAAGTTTTTAACACATTGTATTGACATATTAATGATGATTTGCATGAATAAGTGTTAGTTTTTGAAATAAAATAAAAAATATTATGTAAATATAGTCTCAATCACAACGTAACGCTAGCCTTCTTATTTTATTTTAGTGGAGGACCGTGAAATGTTGGTTGACTTGGGTGCAGCGGTTTGCTGACGAGGGTACTCTTGCCAGCTGGCAGCGGAGTGGAAGACCGTCGATTATCTCTGACCATCAGCGCCGTATGATGTTGGAAGAATATAAAAGAGATGGTTTTATACCCATCAGGCATTCAATGTCTCGTTGCCTATTGTTCGTCGTGCACTTCATACTGATGGTGTGCACCACAGGAAACCGGGAAAAAAACTATATTTAGCACCGAGGCATAAAGAAGAACGGTTGCATTTTGCGAGAGATTATTTGGACTTCGATTGGAAGGCTACCGTGTTTACAGACGAAAAGTCATTTATGTCCAACCAAAAGGGAAGACGCAGATACAAGCGACATCAGGAACAATTATTTTCTTACTGTATGGTTTGGAACAGTTTTATTGGCTGAAATATGTGCCAATATAGTGGGATCCATGTGTCGTCGTATACTTGACTATATTGACAATAATGGTGGCTATACAATATATTGAGTGAAATACCCCATTTGTGTTTGACAAATCATGTTTTACTTGAAGTATACTTAAACATTTCCTATTACTCAATTCTTTTAAAGCCCCGACAAAAAAAGAGGAGTTTGACCACCGCTATGTGTCTATCTATTTGTGTCACCGTATCTCTTAAACTGATGTGTATCCGTATCTTATATGAAAGTATTTTTTTTTAACGATAACCTTAAAAATATAGTTTTATACTAACTTGTTTATCTTGTATTACAATCATGGATCTAAGAATAATCAGGATAGGACCTTGAGAATGTGGCAGTGAAGCAAATCACAATGTATGCAGACGTGTCGTGACACGAAATTCACGCACACATCGGCACTCAAATGGATGCAGGTTTTCCCCGGTCGAAAATCGAAATGTCAAACTCACGAAATGTCAAACTTGTACTTACCGCGAAGTTGGTGTGCCTTTTGAAACTCGTTAAAAATAAGCATAAAAACATAAAATAATGCCGAGCTGTGTGGTAAAAGTGTAAAAATTATAGTAAACTACACAAAAAGTCCGACGGTATCACGTATCATAGGTAAGTACAAACTTCTTGTTGTTTTCGAGACTATGTAAGTATTTCACTCAATCGCATATTTTCTTGGTTTAATTATTTACACACACAACACCACAGTTACTCGTATGTACGAATTGGTTGGTAACCTAAACACACGTTTCAACTACAATTTTAAATTAAACTAATATGATTATGTAATTTTCTTTGCGCCGCAAAAGTCAATGACCCGGTGACAGCGCAGCGCTAAGTCGAACTGTCGGTGTTGCCAGAATATGATTTCAAGATTCCTGTTCTTTATTTTTAATATAAAATTTTATTTTGTTTATTTTTTTAAGGTTCCCCATTCGTGATGCTTATGTAAAAAAATAATGGATCGATATTATTAGAAGAAATAGAAAGGATGTGTCATGGGTACCATCAAATTATTCATTTGTCTGTTCCGAACATTTTAAAAATAGCAATTTTTATATGACAAAAGGAGCATATCGCCGGTTGATTAAGTTCGCGTGCCCAGAAAAGGTATATTTCTTATTATACTTTTACTCGACTTCAAAAAAAGGAGCAGTTCCAGTTGTATTTCATTTTGCATATTTTTACGTCATAACTCCATCATTTATGAACTAAATTTGGAAAATAGATGTATGTGTTGATGATAAATGTATGAAGTGAGATGATTTTGGAATCCAAGATGGCTGACATTACTTTTCATTTAAAGTCAACTTTATTGGCGTTTTGGAATTTTTTGGGATATCAACAAAAATGAAGTCATTTTCAGTTTTCAAGATGGCCATCACCATTATTTATGGAAATTCGACTTGGGTGACGTTTTCGGAGTATTTCGGGGTAAAAATGACGTCAATTTTGTGTTGGGATTAAAGATGACTGTCACTATTTTTTTAAAATATGACTTATGTGTCGCTTTTGAATTATTTTTGGGTGCATCACATACAACACCTATGGGATGCAAAACAGGGGTGATATTTTCGAGGTATTTTGGCGTGTAGATCACAAAAGTGGCGTCAATTTCGGGATCATAGTATAAAACAAAGTCGCTTCCCGCTGTGTCCGTCTGTCGCTATGTATGCTTAGATTTTTAAAACTACGCAAAGGTTTTTGATGCGGTTTTTTTTTATAGATAGAGATATTCAATGTTTATATTTTATACTTATTTTATTTTATTTTATTTGGAAAACAAACAGTCTTTATCATCTATATAAACTAACAAACTTAGAAGCTATTGACCATTTATATGTTCTCACATATGTGATACAAAAGTGCTTGTCTGTTATTTAACCAGCAAATATAACAGAAAAGGTATGTTTCTTAATAATACTTTTACTCGACTTCAAAAAAAGGAGCAGTTCCAGTTGTATTTCATTTTGCATATTTTTACGTCATAACTCCATCATTTATGAACTAAATTTGGAAAATCGATGTATGTGTTGATGATAAATGTATGAAGTGAGATGATTTTGGAATCCAAGATGGCTGACATTACTTTTCATTTAAAGTCAACTTTATTGGCGTTTTGGAATTTTTTGGGATATCAACAAAAATGAAGTCATTTTCAGTTTTCAAGATGGCCATCACCATTATTTATGGAAATTCGACTTGGGTGACGTTTTCGGAGTATTTCAGGGTAAAACTGACGTAAATTTTGTGTTGGGATTCAAGATGACTGTCACTATTTTTTGAAAATATGACTTATGTGTCGCTTTTGAATTATTTTTGGGTGCATCACAAACAACACCTATGGGATGCAAAACAGGGGTGATATTTTCAAGGTATTTTGGCGTGTAGATCATAAAAGTGGCGTCAATTTCGGGATCATAGTATAAAACAAAGTCGCTTCCCGCTGTGTCCGTCTGTCGCTATGTATGCTTAGATTTTTAAAACTACGCAAAGGACTTTGATGCGGTTTTTTTTATAGATAGAGATATTCAATGTTTATATTTTATACTTATAAGTAAATGTGAAAGAATTTTATTATTATTTGTCGACGTCAGAATAAAAGATTTTAACTTTGAACAATTTCTGAATTTGATATTGTTGATTTATTGATGACACTAATAATCTATAGAACGACTGAATCTATAAATCTGCAAAATTATAAAAAAAGTAATTTTTAAAATTTACCACCAATATAAGGCCTCGAGGGTTTGTTTTTCTGTAAGTAAAATTATATGTATTGTTATTTATTAACTTAAAACACAGTAAAATAAAAATGTTATCTATAATTTTGTTCTTTTATTCCTTTAATCGAGTTCCCCAAAACGTCTAAGGTCGCTCAAAAATATGATTGATTCACAGTTGCCCTTCTGGATCATTATGTCTAAATTCATAATACTTCTCTGATATAGATTTTACGTTTTGTAAAAAAAAATATAAATAATATTAGTGCTTCTAGGCATCAGTACCACTCACAATTTATTTACTCTTAATTATTGGGTAATTTTTGATGACAATGGTCACCCTATACTGCACACATGTAACCAAAGTTTGCTTCACTTTGACGTTCCTCACGCCCGATCCATATTATTCTTAGGTCCATGATTACAATGGAATGTGTTGGTTATGTTAATTTCCGTAAAAGTTGTTTGTAAACTGTAAAAGATTGAGGTTAAGTTTCAATCCTCTTTTCGTAATGAAAACGAATAATTAAGCTTTAACCTCAATATTTACTATGAGCGTAGGTAAAATTTATGTGTAATGTAAAAATTATTTTTAATAAATAAAATAAATAAATAAGTAGATTTTTTTAATAAAAAAATAATAAGAATTATTGTTCTAACCTTTACGAGTATAATAGTTTCTTTTTTAATTCTATTATTAATTCTTAATTTAACCCATATATCAAGCTTTATTCTACCTATATAATTATTAATTCTAGCTTTTTAAATGTGTAAATAAAACTTAGGTATAATTACTATCCTACCTATATGTATTTATTTATACATTATACATAAATTTTACCTACGCTCATACGGATACGGACAGTAGTCCGTAGTGTAAACATATTGACCGTCATAATATTTGTTAGACTGATATTTTATTTTATTACTTAAATGATCCGTCTAATAAACCGTTGCCATGGTCTTTGTGCATTTTTATTTTATAACAAATGGATTAATACCAATCGCATGCAGTATATAAAATAATAATTATTAAAAAAATAAAATGCGTTAAAAATTAAATTATTTAAAAATGATATACTAATTGCGATACGAACCACGGTCTTTATATTAGCAATCCAACCATCTACTGATTACACCAATAACTTGCTATGACGTGTAGCGAAATTAAGAACCGGTTCCATCTCGCCTGTCGTAATGACTCGTTATTACTATTCCGGTTTTCTTTACAATACACCTATAGTTAGTGCTATGTTGTCTGTGTCAAACAAGCACGTAGCAGAGTTGTGTGGGTAGTGTGATAATGATCACTGTGTGCATTATGGACACAAACACTCACGCAAAGAGGGACGATGCGTACTGCAAAGTAATTTGATCTCTAAGCTATGATTCCATTTATGCTTCTTGACTGTACATACCGCGTGATTTTGAACCTCTGAACTATATTGAAATCCTGGAATCAGAATCCCTAACGGAATTCATAATTGCAAAAAAAATTAAAAACGAAAAAAAATCCTTCCATATTAATTCGTCCAGCTGATCGGCGACTTTGTATGGGAAGCCTATGTTTTTTTCGATTTTCAACTTTTTTTCTTGCAATTCTATATTGCTTGCAATGGTATATACAAAAAATATTGTGTAAGAGTGTGAATATTAGATACCTTACATACCATAGATTTAAAAAAAATGCGTCTCTCTGTTACATTGTTCTGAGGTTACATAGGTACGTATATTTGATACAAAAGTAAACGTCATTACCATTCTTTTCTCTATGGTCACACAAGTTACTTAAGCTGTGCGTGCACTGGACCGGAATCGGAGCGGACGGAGCGGCCGGAGCGGCCGGATTTTCAAAATGCCGGTGGGGTGTGTTCACTGCATTCGGATTCCGGACCGGCATTTTTACAGTGTTGCCAGGGCCCTTGAGTCATAAGTTACGTTTCGTTTCCTGAAATGTTATATTTTTGCAGCAAAAGTTACAATATTGTAATTTTTTTAATTTACGTGTTTTTGGGGTCGGAGTATGACCCTCCACACAGCGCTATCCTATAAAGTGGTCACTAACATATAGCATAACGCTTTGCTTTATTTACCGGCGGTGACTTTTGTTTATAATAATAGAGATAGAGAAGATACCACCTAAACCTGTACCAACCTGCCCTGTCCCATTATTATGTCTGTGTCATATTTAAGTCTGTCTTTACCAAAACACAAAAAAAAATATTCTAAGATCTAGGTCATCACGATGTCTATACCTTACTGGGTAATCATTACTCTGGCTGGAGTGAGAAAGATATGGGTGCATAATATGAACTCTAAAAGACTCCTCTATGGAGAGTTTCATACATTATATGCTGATTTATTAAAAGATGAAGATAGATTCTTTGGGAATTGAAGAAAAATTTTTTTGAACTACACTTTGTTCTTGAACCTTATATTTTATTTTACTACTTTTTCGGCATGATTAATATACATATCCGTACCAAATTACAGCTTTTTAGTACTTATAGTCTATGAGTAAAACCACGGACGGACAGACGGACGGACGGACAGACATGGCGAAACTGTAAGGGTTCACTATTTACTACGGAACTCTGAAAATTGGTTGACTCTAAAGTCAGTTTACGGCCAATAATTTTACGTGATAACGGGGAGAGATAGATGCGTGATAGATACTACTACTACTCCTGCTGCTGCTGCTGTTGCTGGTCTGGAACGTGACATTTTTCGTGCGTGCAGCCAATGTTCATTGATTAATATCTTTGTTTTTAATGTCAGTATTTTCATCACTCTGTATTTTCGTCTTACTCATTCACGACATATGTAATTGAGGAAGACTACAATGAATGACAAGCTAATGAATTTAAAAGTTATGGATGATCTAAATCGAATTCCTACGAAATGAGGTTTCTACCATTCTCTGTTATTCATAATAATATTCCAATATAAAAAGTTCTACCATAAGGGGTAGATCTTCTTATATACGGCAACACTGACGACTGCCGATGCCGGTGACGTCACCGGCAGAAATTCCGGTCTCCGGCACGGAAATGCCGATGCAGTGCACGCAGCGCCATACAAATCCATACAAAGCAACAAATCCGTCCGCTCCGTCCGCTTCGATTCCGGTCCAGTGCACGCACAGCTTTAAAGAGTCTGGCTAGTGAAAGCTGTTGGAAGGTCGTGATGCTGTCCACGTATAATTGTCTATGATGCACTGCATTTGTATTATGTTTTTTATTCTGATGTGCAGTGTCATTATGTAAAATCTATTATTCTCATATACAAGTAAACACAATGTTTGCAAGTATTATTTACGTTTTATTTAATTCCTATAGCCGCTAGTCCACCCTATCAAAAGCTGTCCCTGAAAAAGGGCGGTAATTTCAAAAAATCTACTGCTGGTAACACTGGCTATACACTAAATAAACGAAGTTGATACTGTTAGAATACTTTTATATCTGAAATTAATATCATATCATAATAATATCTATTTTAGGTTATGGCGCAATAATCATTCAATAATTGTCGCATTAATGGCTGTTTTCAGTTTGTCAAGACAGTTATGAAATAAATTATCATGGGAAGTTCAGGGATTGCGTCCGTGCGAAGCTGGGGCAGATCGCGTGTATATTATAATCAGTCAGAGCACAGGTGCGAAAATGAGATCAAAAATATTTTTTAATAGTTATAGATATGTATAGTCATCCTGATAATGATTACTAACGCCTGTATAATGTTAGATAATAAGTAAGAAAATTTAAGCAAAAAATCAATATTCAATTGAAATGCGTGCGTGAGACATGGAGCGGTCACTGACGATCAGGATTTTATAATAAAACAAAGCAGCTGGCGCATAACAATTCGTATTTTAATCCGCTAAGGAAAATTTCAACACAATACATCACAATATGTACGCTTATTCGGTCGGTTGCTCAGCAAGAAGTGTGGATTTCTCTATATGGTGAACGCAACGGCGCGGCGGTATGGCGGGCAGGGTGGGGCGAGCTGTGGGTCAACTTTTTATAGTTTTTACTATTGCATCTACCCCTGCTACATCCTCCAGATTTTCTGTAAAACGGTGTTAAAATTTAAATTCTTGTTTTTGTCCACCAACAAGGTGCACTATCATTGTGGTGTTTACTGAATCTATCATGAATGTCGTTGAAATGTGATAAATTTAAACTAGTAAAAAACCAAGTATCAAAAGAATTGCGTCATACTAACCTAAGAAATCAAGCACCACACGTAAACAATCTTGTTTTTGTTTGAATTTGGCGTCATTCTCCTGTTGTTTTTTTTAAACTTTGAAATAATGCAAAACAATATCTTCCGCACTCCGCTTATAATAGTTTTATTATATTTTTACATCCGAAATACGATAAAACGACACAAATCTACTGACGACCTATTGACAACTTGGGAAATTGACGTTGACATGAGTATTACCCACGGAGTACATACAGAGTGGAGATGGCGTTAGCTACTGTGCACTGTGATTCCAACTAGGTCCTGACGTCATCACGTTAACATCGAGAGTAGGCGTGGCCTATTAGTCTGCTGTTGTAGCTGACAATGTTCGTACGTGGTTCGTTCTGTGCACACAGTGAGTTTTTGGACTTATCTTGTTTTTTACGAAGAAAATCATGAAGTGTTAAATTATATCATGTAAAAACTACTCAGATAAACGTTCAGATGCTATGGAAGGAATCACATTTCATTTGTAAGTATATTTATTCGTAATTTACTAAAATGATTCTAGAAAAATCTTTTGGCGACGTTCCGTGCTACTCATCGTTAGATGGCACCACTTTGCGTAATGGGACGTATGAACTATAAAAATATATTAAAGCTAATTATCGTAATAAATAATAACCATAAGTACTGAAATTTGTTCTAAATTTATACCTAAAGACTTTTACCTTGACAAAAAGATTATGTTTATGTTGTTTCATAATTCTCTTTTCAGCAATGCGCCACCTGTCGTCAACGTTGAATAATAGTGAACGTCAAGATGACGGGACTCCGCCCGGTTTTGCAAATATGATGTGATTAGGATGTAGTACCATATTAGTGCTATTTTATACTTACATAATAAAATTTTATTATGGAGACAGTTTTATTATGGAGGTTAGGCTCTCTCTACCCCGTAAGGGAAATAGACGTGATAATATGTATGTATGTTTTAACATTTTGGTTTTGCACTTAATTTTTAGGCAAAGGTAAATTAAAACAAATTCAATGTAGAATAACCTCCATAATAAAACTGTCAAACAAACGCCTAAGCAAATTGTAAGAGCAGTATAATGCTACTTGGCTTTGAAATTCACTTTTTCCTCAGGAGCTTATTCGTTTATTTATTTATTTATTTGTCAAACGTGTTACAATGTGTTAAATAATATAAAAGTAGGAATCAACATGCTTACCGTTAGGGTGTACAGTACCACATAAAATAAACAATAAATAATATTAAATTACAAAATAAGTCAATATATGTACAATAAGCACAAAAAGTATATAAATGGAGAGATTAAAAAAAACCACTAAATTTTATCATTAAAAAACGCACTAATATCATAGTAACACTTCTGGTTTAGGAATGATTTCAATTTTTTTCTTAAATAAATTTATATTTAATGTTTTATATTCCTTAGGGATTTTATTATAAATTTTCGAAACAGAGCTGTTTTTGATTGATGTAGACAAAGTCTATCGCCATTTCTTCTGTTTCTTGCACACACATCCGATATACGTTTGAATAAATGGGGATTATTTTGAACAAATACAGCTATCTCAAATATATACAGTGATGGTAGTGTTAGTATTTTATATTGTTTAAAATAAGATTGACAGCTATCAGTGCTTTGTAGACCAAACATAGAGCGGAAACACCGTTTTTGCATTTTAAAAACCATTTTTTTATCCGTAGAATTTCCCCATAAAAATCGTTGAAAATATTTTTTATTTTTACAATTGAAGTGTTTTTTAAGAACTGAATTGTGGTCCAGCCATTTTGATATTATAATAGCGGGACCACTTTCTTTGTTGAATATCTTGAAATCATTTGAGTGTACAATTTTATTATAGCACGTATGTAAGTATAAAATAGCACTAATATTACTACGTACGTAATGGTACTACATCATAGTTACATCATATTCACAAAACCGGGCGGGGTCCCGTCATCTTGACGTTCACGAATAATAGCCAAAACATGGCAAAATGTCTAGGGTTGCCAACCACCTAGTTTTCGCTAGTTAATACTTTTTACTGTTTTATCAAAAGACAGTATACAAAATACTGTTTTCTCAACCGCTGATAAAACTACGATTGGATTTTGAAATTTTATAAAAAGTTACATGGAAGAATAATGATGTTTCTGAGCACCCCGAGAGCATTTTTCATCAAAGAAACCTACTTTCAGTGAGTGCTCACCCCCACAATTCTTACATAGGTTTTTTCCAAATCTACGAATACGCAGTACATTTTTTGACCTTTGGCCAAAAATTTCTCCAAAATGAAAAAGACATGGAAAAGACCACTTCAAAATACATTTTGATGGTCACATCAAATACATCTTATATAAAAAGTAACAATATCATACGAAAGCCGCAATGTATTTTGAAGTGTCTATCAAAACGTTGTACACCGAGTTAGCAAATAGACCGGCTGATCTGTACATCCCATTCCTTTTCTGATCCCGCTTGTTAGTTAAGTTAGTAGTAAATAAAACTTTTGTACATGTTGTATCATTTTTTGACATTCATACAAATCGAATATTGCACTTTGGCGTTACGTGATAGGTACTTTTTCAATTGATTGAGATTATGTCTGTTAATGTAGATTTTACATGGTAAGAAAAAAAATAATGGCTATTCTTAAGCTTATTTACACTCCATGCTATGATTATTAAATCATAATACTTCAAGAAATATATGATCGAAGCAGAATAGTATTTGATTTTTACTATTGGAACCAATATATCCCTATGTCCTTTATTATTAATGATGGAAAAATGTCATGCGATCGATGTAATTTCTTGATAAGATCAACGATCAACAAAAGATCAATCCACCAGTTTGTATATTTTTTTGACATGTGGGTCGAGCATGTGGGTCAAAAAAATATACAAACTTGTGGCGGCGTCGAAGGCAGGCTAGTACTACTACTAGCTCAAGTCACCTCTAGTATGGCTAAGTTTTGGGTGGCCCGTGCGTCAACTCGTATGCTGCCTGGATTTTAACTACTCTTTTACATGATATGGTCACTGACACTATGGTTTTTTTATGGAATTTGATTAATTATCTATGACAAAAAACAGAAAGGAAATAATTTACATAAAACATATTGATTCTTTGTTTTTGTGGCTGTGAAGATGTAGTCTCCAAATAAACGATTGCTTTGAACAGGTACAGACCTATACTATATACAACAATATTATGTTATTAAAAATATTTTTATAGAAATATTAATTTGTTGAAAATTTTAAATTTATATGTTTCTAACCATAGTTTTACCAGCAGTCGTGAAAACAGTGTTTTGCAAACTCTCTTATAATAGAACAGTAAAAAGCATTAACTAGCAAAAACAGTATTATACTGTTTTTAACAGTCTGGTTGGCAACCCTAATTACTCAGCTATCCGACAGTAGATGTCAGTAGGTGTTAGGGACATCTAGTGACGGATAGATAAACTAAAAAGAAAAATCAACATCGAACTTATTAAGTAGTTGGGCTATTCGCCGCTAGATGGATATAAAGGAGGGAGTGAGACAGAGCAAGTAGAGTGAGACAGATAATACTCCCCTCACCCCCTGTTAGTGCCACGCATTGTTTCATAGAAAATATTCCTTAGGGCAACTCCTCTCTGTATGTACTCCGTGGTATTACCATACAAAAAGTTTGCAAAAATATTCAGGGACTACTTCCGATAGCCAGACTCTATCAAAAATTAACAAGAGTAAAAATGTTAAGGAGTAATACCTCATTTATACTGTCTGCTAAACTCTTTGGTCAAGGACATTCAAATATGACTTACTAAGATTTGAAGTGGAGTTCTTGGCGGGAATTTCGGCGGAGAGCACGGTTTCTGTTTAGGATTGTTTTGTAAATTGTTTCTAGGCTTTATAACGTTAAATCGGTGTAATTTGGTGTTATAAATGCCTATGTTTATGAACAATGTGTGGAATAACTGAAATAAACTGTCACAGTGCGGCTGTACTGAGATACTTAGCGGGCTGGTGCTTGCGTCGTCTGTTATCAAGCCAGTGGATTCGTGGGAATTGTCGCCAGGGGCTCCGTAGAATCAATGAAAGTGAATATATAACTAAATATTCTGTGAATATTTCGTTACCAATTTCGAGCAAAAAAAAGCAAGAAAATCATGTTTGTTGTATGGGAGCCCCCTTAAATATTTATTTTATTCTATTTTTTAGTATTTGTTGTTATAGCGGCAACAGAAATACATCATCTGTAAAAATTTCAACTGTCTTACTATCACGGTACATGAGATACAACCTGTTGACAGACGTACAGACAGACAGACAGACAGACGGACAGCGGAGCGAAATTAATAGGGTCCCGTTTTTACCCTTTGGGTACGGAACTCTAAAAAAGCGCGGGAATACTCATTCATACTTGATACTTGCTAAATACGTAACGCGTGAAAGCCATAAATAAAATTTAAAAAAAAGATTTGAAGTGTGTTGCTCAGGTGTGTTGTCATATTGTAAACAACTCAAACTGTAGGTAACAAAAAAGAAAAGAAAAGTAAAATACGTAGATGTTTAGATGGAAATGGAAGATCCCTCTCATCTTCAGGCAAAATCTACTTACTGAGTGGATTTTAATATACTAACAATGTTTTTACCTTCTAAATCAATATAAATTACGTAGGAGAAATCGCGGGAAAAGCGAATTTCAAATAAAACGTCCGCCTTAATCAGTCGGTTCGTAAGCGAAAGACACATACCTACGGATCGACACTTCCTTTCAATTCATTCGTCGTCCAAATACCTACCTAGTTTAGAAATTTAGGTGCAGGTGGTAAAATTGTGTAGTAGTTACCAGGCTCTGATTGTAAGAAATACCGGGCAAGTGCGCGAGCCCATATAAGACGGTGGTAACTGAAGAAAGATTAAGTCCTACTTCACAAGGGAAATTAGAAAACATATTATCCATTTGAGTACCACCACGAGTAGAGGCAAGCGCTGGTAACAAGATTTCGTAGGTATATTACTTACCTTGATTCCCGAGCGCAATAGGTACCAAGCCGCCTCCTATCGTTCCGCCAAGCGCTGCGCGCTGTCGAACGTAAACTCATTGCTATTATTATTATTCTATGATTTTATATTTACTTGACTTTACGTGGTTCGAAAATTTATATTCAGTAGTTCTTTTACGTAACTTACAACTGTCTTAACCAATGTTTAATTCAATTTGTATGAAATTATTTTACCGAGTACATTTATAAGTTGGTCGACTATAACTCCTTTAGTTAGCTCTGATAGTTTTCCTTTAAACTTTGTTATATATACTACTGTGATTTTTTTCACGTGTTCATATACAACCATTTAGTAGATAGAGGGGGGGGGAAAGGGGACTGGACTCTAACATTTGGACTATAAAACCAAATATTTCTGAAACGGATAAGTAAATCGAAGAATTATGTTTACAAGCTCACAATATTTCTATTCAACAACAAACAACAAGTAGGGGCAGACGCGAAAAAAAAATTATTCCCCTTTTTACTTGTATGGGAGCGACCTAAAACAAATTCGTTTGAAGATTTTATTTTACTGTTTTTCGGCATGATTAATATACACATCCATACCAAATTACAGCTCTATAGTATGCATAGTCTCTGAGTTAATCCGCGGACGGACAGACGGACAGACATGGCAAATTATAAGGGTTCGAAAAAATCGTAATTTACTGTGCGAATTACTAAAATGATACAAAATAACCCCTGGTTCTGATGCACCTCAGCTGATGATGCAACTTGAAATGCGCTCAGATTGGGAGGAGGTAAAGTTATCTATTACCAATCTTGAACACCGCAGTTTTTTATTCCATCACACATGACAAAGCTGGTGAAGCAAAAAGAGTCGTCTATAGTGTTACACAAGGTCTCGTTTTCCTGGCTGCAGCCTCTTACAGGCGCCTTGCGAGCGGCCGTGGCAGATATCTGGTACGTTGTGGCCTGTGGAAAAAATATTTTCATCAAGAACGGTTGCCCGTATACAGCGTCTAAAATACTTTCTTAGCCTAATGGAATATATATTTTTTATATTTATAATTTGTTTTTTTGGATCCGTGGGATTAAAACACAAATATTGTTTTTCTCATAGAGGGAGATGAAAAGCAGAATGTCTTTCTCGGGACTAACATAAACTTTTACTTTGGACAACATACTCTGAATCCCTCGCTTCGAATCTACTTTAGAATCCCTCGCTAGACTCCTCCGTTCCGCTCTGGATTCAAAATATTGCCCTCACCAAAAAGTATTCTGGTAGGCCCTTGAGCCACAATCTTCATCGTTGCTACATTTGACCACAGTCGGTGATTAGATTCTTCTTACAGTCTATTTCTTCTTCTTAACAATAACAATATTTATAGATTCATCAAATTACATTAAGGCATCCAACGTACTCAAATATATACTACTCTATGACTGCCGTCTAGTATGTTTCATCAAGATATTTTTTTTCAACCGAAGCAGTTAGTGGTCTAGTAATATTAAGTACCTAAGGATAGGTATAGAAAAGCTATATAAAAGCTACTTACATCTTTGGGTCGGTTAAAAATTAATTATACGCCTACTCACATTCAATTCGGCATTGATGCTGCTGTTACTCATAAAGTGAAGTTTGACCTGCTTTTTGACAGTCATCAAGAAATAAGGGGACATGATATTTTTATGCCCGATGATGTGACAGACACTTTCACAAGTTTCTGTCGAATCATATACCGAAACGGCATTACGATTTAGGTCGCAGTTTGTGCCCACGTTGTTAGGGAATCGAATCACAACCAACAGATACATGTCCTCATCGGTTAATATTTCAATGGAGCACTGGTAATCCAACTCAGCGTGTGTCCTTAAAACCTGCCGAAGTGCAAAATATAAATTTGTATTTTAAATATATAATTTTTACAAATATTCTTCATGGTGATAAAATTTTACTTTTATTTGTATTCTTAGATACAGCAAAAGAAGAAAATACTGACTAACAAGTGAATCATGCCTTCGTGATCCTTAGTTTACCAAACATAAAAGCCGCGAGAATAATGCAACGCAAAAGTTGTAGCATTTGAGTATTTAATGCTGCTGCATTTTATTAGTTAGTAAGGAAGTATGTGTTCTATATGTATATAGACTCGTAATATCTTTGATAGATATCTCACACAAGTTACGTCGCTACAAGGCCGACGAACCTGTTAGTGTCCATTCTCTTTGATCAAACTAACTAGGAGAATCACGAGATTCTACGACCTTCTTCAACATAAATAAACATGTCCGTAAGGATTGAGGAGCAACTTCAGATTTTATAAAAAAGACCACAGAAGATATTTAGTAGGAAAGCTAATAATTTTGTAGACACAATTATGAAATTTGTGTTAAATGTATCACAAGATATATAATGTAATAGTGGCTCCTCAATCTAATCATCTGAATTGAGGAGCCACCTGGAGCCTGGAACAAGAAAATATTTAGTGAATATTGTTGACCATTTAGTAGTAGTTGTGTATAGTGCCTACTAAAAATCTGAGTTCAGAACTGTTAACATTCATGATTAAACAATACTATAACGTGGCTCCTCAATCTATACAATATGAGCATCTATTTCCGTTAAAGTAATTAATTTACTTATATTCGACTCCAAAAACATTTAGTAGTAAGTATGTTTGAATTTGTAGCACATGGGCAAACTAGTTAAACTGAGTGAATTTATTAAATAAAGGCATTTTATGTGGCTCCTCAATCCTCGTTCTGCATATAAATAATTTAGTTTAGATTTATGAGATCACATCGGAATCAATAACCAGTGATACCAATATCCTAATCCTAACTAATATTATAAATGCGAAAGTGAGTTTGTTTGTTTGTTACGCTTTCCCGTTGTAACTACTACTGAACCGATCATCATGAAATTTTGCATACAAGTTCTCTGGAGTACGAAGAAGGACATAGGCTACCTTTTATCTCGGGAAAATGTACTATTCCCGAGGGATCGACACTGACGCGGGCGGAGTCGCGGGCGAAAGCTAGTATAGAATAAAATGTCTACTAAATACTTAATTACTTACTTAATTTTTTTTAAGTTTTTAAACAAAAAAATTATACACTTGGTGAAAATAGAAAATAGATTGATTTGTTTCCAAAGGCTAAGAAATAAAAACATATTATTCATGGACACCCTTCACAAAAATTTGTTAGGATATCAAAGAATAACCAAAAATTTCGTAGATAAGTACATAGTTTTTTTATATCAGGTTTATACGCACATTAAGTAGTATTTTATACTACATAAAGATGTTTTTGTTCCAATTTTATCGCAAGTTTATGTAGATAACAGGCAAAACGATTGGCCAAAACATTTTAATTGAGGACCCAGTTAAAATATAACATATCTTCTAACCCACTCATTTTGAGTTACTGACTCTTGTGCTACAATACTTATATACTTACTACTTAATGATGAGAAAATTGCGCTTTAGCTGAACAACTGCTTCTTTGAAAATCAGTAATCGCACGTGTGGTCTGAGGAGCCATACATATAACGCATAATATTTTTTTTTAATTTTAATGATGCCAAGCTCAAATTTCATTTTGTAACTACTCTCAAATGCTACAATATCATACCTTATTATGATAAATATTTATCGAACATGTTCACATATATGACGTGGCTCCTCAATCCAAACATTTAGATGGAGGTGTCACCTTTATGTTCACCGAACCTACAATATTTTAAAACTTACTACTAAATAAGTATATTAATTTCATTAAGATACAAAAAGTGGCACCTCAATCCTTACGGACATAACAAACACACAAACCCTTTAGGGTGGTAGGCCGCAGTACCCGTAATCCAAAGGTAATTTTTAGGGTTCTGTAACCATGTATGTGATATGTACATTACAGCCTACACCTAGAGACAATACCTACTATTATCATTTTACGCCAGCAAAAGTTACTTTGTTTTTCATAATAGCTATATGTTTAAACTAGCTGTTGCCCGCGGCTTCGCCCGCATTTATGTCGATCCCAAGGGAACAGAAGAATTTTCCGGAATGAAAGGTACCCTATGTCCTTCCCCAGGCTTCAAACTACCTCTATACCAAATTTCATCCAAATTGGATCAACGGTCAAAAACGGAAAGTTTCATACTATCTTTGCATTCCCGTTTAACCCCTTAAGGAATAATTTTTAGAAAAATATTTAACTCGTGTTTTATGCCTTTCAATAAAGAACCTTCATGCTGAATTTTATTCACTTAACTTCAAAAAACGGCAAAGTTTCATACAAACTGCGCCCCCGTTTAACCCCTAAGGGATGAATTTTGAATAAAATATTTCCTCATGTTTCATGCTTTTCAGTCAATAAACCATCATGCTGAATTACATTCGAATAACTTCAAAAACGGCAAAGTTTCATACTAACTTTGCACCCCCGTTTAACCCCCTAAGAAAGGAATTAGAAAAAATATTTTACTCATGTTTCATGCTTTTCAGTAAAGAATCTTCATGCTGAATGTCATTCGAATAACTTTACTAACGGCAAAGTTTTTGAAAATAGCTTTATCTCAAAATCTACTGACAATATGTCGTTAAAACAGTTTCATTGAGTTTGTTCACAGAATCATCTTCTTACTAAGATTCAACTGTGTAGTCCTAATAGTTTCGAAGGTGAAGCGGGAGTGACATGCAGACGGACAGACAGACGGATATGATAAATCCGTGGATCCGTTTAGTACAGCCCTATCTCCAATACATTTTTAAAAGATTTATTTTTTCTCCTCTACCGTCATCAGATTTTTATTTATCACTCAGACATTATACTACTAACGATCTTTCCTTCTAGTGTCTTTTTTAGTCAATAGGAAAAATACTTACATTGTGTTAAATAAACGTGTAGAAAATACCTAAATGGCATAATTCGTATCAATGTGCCAGCCAAGCTTATGTTTAATTTAATTTTTGACTTTAAATTTCACTTCCAAATCTTTTAATGTGAAAATGCATACTCACCATACTTATCGTATCTGACATCCCCATTCCAAACGATATATCAAATCGGAGATGGTGTGATATAACGCAGTCATTGGTCACGTCTCGAGGTCGGTACAAAAGAAATAATCCCAAGCTAGAAGCCGAAGAACCAATCATTAAAAAACAGCTCCAAAATAAAATTATAATCTCTATTACAGACAATGAAGACATTTTTATATACTTAGCTTAAATCTACGCGGTCGATATCTTTTTAAATCGCTTTACTCGTTTTATTAATGGCCATCTAAGTAGGTATTTTGAGAAAAATAGGCATCTGTGGTCAAGTGTCAAAATATTTCCTAGGAGATAATGGGTCTACTAGGAAATAGGTATAGGAAATATTATATGTACATATATATGTATATGTAACGGCTAATAGGCGAAGTGCGGATACACCTAGTTCTAGCCGGGTACAACTAGGTGCAGCCGAACACATGCGGTTAGACTTAAGTCTGGATTGAGTTTCTTTCGGCGTATTCTTTTCACCAGTGGTCGTTCCGAAACGCTAGTAGTATTTCAATTTTGCATATATTAAAAAATATATAAGAAATAAAAATATGACGTTCAAAAAGCGATACATGTATCCAATTTTAAATAAAAATCTTTGACTTTGACTTTGACTTTGTGTATCCTACCTATTTTCGGTTAGAACTAGGTACAGCCTTCATTATAGTGGCTAGAACTAGGTGAAGCCGCACACCAGTGGTTAAAATTAGGTGCAACCTATTTATCATCGGGTAGAACTAGGTTTTCAGGTAAGTTATAAATTTTGTTTTTATTTTGAGATTCGTATTTTGCGTTTCCCAATTGATTGGGTGGATTACATAAAAACATAAAATACAAGAGTTTTGGAGTGACATTAATTTAGTATTTGACACATTTTAGAAGAAATTATTATATAAGCAAAGTATTGAATATATTGTAGTTACATATTGTTTTATTTTTATTACGCTTGCAATTTTCTTCTAAGTAGTAAAAACTCAAACAAAATATTATAAATCTTCTCTTTAAAATTAACAGAACTAGCCATCTAATGCACAAAGAAAAGAAAAATTTACATTAAATAAATAAAGTTTTACTGTTTAACTATGAAAAAAATCAAGAAGTACCTACTTATTTGTTTTCTTCTCTTATGTTTTTATGTTAAAACAAATAGAATAAAGGACATGTTGCACAAAAGGCTAGACCTAGCCTTATGTGCGAAAACTTCCCCAAAATTCTGAAAAAATATCAAAAACCGATTAAGCCCATTACATGTATTTTTTGTCTTGGTAACCTTATTAGTGTACCAATATACAGTTAACATTGCTAAATATCGTATAATGGCGATACTGTCATGGCGCCTATCCATTTAGTACGTTCGGAAATAATGATACAATAAATCGATACTTACATACTCTATTTTCATTATATTTTTAAAACATAATTAAATGTTCCAAACACATGGAACGCGCAATATTTATTGTAATGTAACACAAAAACGTATATATATATTTTACACATAAATAAATAAATAATTAATATTTTTTCCACGCAGGCACGTTTAAATAGTAAAAATACATTTTTGAACATATCAGAAATCGAAATTGTCAAATGAAGCGCCATTGTCTGACGTTAAACGTCACTCGCAGTAACTGTCAATGTCAGGTCAATTGACACAAGGGTTCGGCCATTTTGGCGGAACTCACCTAACCTTCATTACGATATTTTGATCCAAATGTACCATAGAAAGGCTACGAATTTATCGGATTTACTTTTTGGTCTTTGATACCGACCCAAAAATGTAAATTTTAGGTAGGTGTTCATTGACCTAGCCGGGTCCTTAACCCCTTTGTAAACCAGTTTTTATAATAAAAAAATCAACATCTCTCGTGTTGCAACAAAGTAATTCTTGCACTTACTCGTATTTGAACAAGATAAATTTGCTTTTTTATCCTATATTTTCCCAGTGTCAGTGTCAGGGCAAATGTCTCCCCCATTTCTTTCCAAATATCCTTATTTTGTGCCACTTCAGACTATTTCTTTCCATGGCTCGTGATATCATCACATAAAATTAAGTATGAAAAAAGCAACAGTCTTTAATATAATTCATATTTTGTTTTAAAACAAATAGGATAATCTTTTTAATCAGTCTTAATTATAAAAAAAAATATCAACAACTCTCATGTCATAGTATGTTGCAAGCAAGGAACCGCTTACTAAATAGATGGTTGCAAGAATGTCTATCACTTATTTGAACGAAATGAATGAACTTGAATGACAATTCTAAATACACAAAATACCGGTTGCTTTACAGAGGCACTTTCTATTATCACATTTAGGGCAAGATGTCTTATCTTATGCAGGCCGCTTCCAACCGGTCGTATTGGAAATCCTTGGGGGAGGCTTATGTCCAGCAGTGGACTTCTTGCGGCTGATATGATGATGATGATGATGATATGATGTCTTATCTTATCTACGGAGGTAATACGAAATCGAATCAAACGGGAATCGCAAGATAAGGATCTCAAGAAAAAACCAAAATCCATAACTGAACTTAACACCTAGTCCTAGCCGATGTATAATACGCTACACCTAAGTTTAACCACTGATGTGTGGCTGCACCTAGTTCTAGCCGCTATGATGAAGGCTTTACCTAGTTTTAACCGAAGATAGGTAGGTAGGATACACCTAAGTCTAACCACATGTGCCCGGCTGCACCTAGTTGTAGCCGGCTAGAACTAGGTGTATCCGCATTTCGGCTATTACCCATAACATATATATAATATATAGGGGGATATGTATTCTGGAATGTCACGGGTCATTAGACGTTAAGAAAATCACAGTAATGATATTATGTAACAAATAAACAAACTTCCTTCCTCTTACTCGCCTTTTACCTGTTTGGGGTCGGCTCTGTCTTTCAAGTCTCTCCAAATTTTTCTATTTTCCACGGCTCTAAAACGAGGTTCTTGCATGTCATTGTTCACACATTCCCTCCACGACATTTTCGGCCTTCCCTTTCCTTTGTACCTAAAACAACTTAACAAACTTTCATAGATACATATGAAATCTTACCCAAAAATTTACCGATGGGAAAAAGCCCAGTAGAGGCGTCAGGGATGGTATAAGACGTTATGATTAGATCTATATTCAAACACTTGCCCAATAACGTATGGCTTGGTCGAAAACCATACCTAACAACCTCGCACTCCGACCTTAATCAAGGTTTTCGAGTACATCGGAAACTTAGTGTATGTAAACGTGAATATTGGTATGCGTGAAGATAACCTTTAATGTGAACCAAGGCAAACTAATTGTGTTTATACGTGCTGTGTTAATTACCATGTATGGCAGTTCTACTTTCACTGCTTACATTGTATGACTTCGTTCATGTGACTGAATCATAAAAAAGCCGTGTTAGTAATACGAACGTCAGTACCGATTTTATTGCTATTTGGTTGGTTGGATTTTTCTTACTCCGAAAGCAGAATGATTAAAAATATCCATCACCCCACGTACATTAACGTTAATTGTGTTCTTATAACCGGGTCTCGATTTAAGTAACCCGTTTTTACATGGATAGGATTGTGTCAATGCCATTTATCATGGATAGGATTTTTCTTCGTACCTGTTAAGGGTACGAAACTGTAGGTGCACGAATAGGTCGCTATACTATAAGGACAATCCGGCCACATGGAAATAGTCTACTTGAAGATCTCGATGATCCTACTGATTCAGCACAAGCCTGCCCCGACCCCGTCTCCGGCTCCGAATATAGCCAGAGATATCCCACTATCCGACCCCTTCGCACTTGTCACCGGAAAGGAGTGCGTAGAGTAAGTAGGATTAGTTCCGATTGGTAACCGCCCGGCGGTCCCGGGTAACTTGCACCCAGGATCCCAAAATCTTAAAGCCTTGCACCCACAGGTAACGGCCAAAGCCGAAATCCGTCCGGGCCCTTTGGTGATATTGTCTATACAGGTTGAAGGAACTCTGCTCTCGCCTCAAACGCCCGACGAAGTAGCTAAAGTTCACTAGGAGCTAGCTACATAGTCAACAAAAAAAAATGGAAATAGTTGAAATGTCGCAGAACCAGTGTGATATAGTGTTAGTTCAGTGCTGCACCCATTTGAAATAAATTATTTAAAGTAGAACTTGAAAAAACTAGAGATGTTATTCAAAATTTGTAAGGCAAGGGCCCTGCGGGTAAGGGTTAAACTTAGAATAATACTTGATAAGAATTGTAAAATGGAAAGCAAACTTTTAAACTGGTTAGGTAAAACTATTTTTCACATGGTAACACCTCGGTAAATTCAGGGAAATTTTGGGCGAAGTCTACGACAAATATTAAATAAGTAGGTATATTTATTCTAAATCATATGAATAGAAATTTTAAATCAAGACGGATGAGAAGATATGATTCCCATTTTATGTGGAAGTCTTCGCGCAAATCAAAATGCTTTAATCACAGCATATCACGGCTACGTAGCCTCCACGCTTAGATTCGGGATAATATTTTGGGGCAACGCCACTGACAACAAGGACGTATTCATAGCGCAAAAAAATGCATCAGGGCGCTATGCCACCTCAAACAAAGGGAATCGAGCAAACCACACTTTAGGCAACTAAACATTCTCACCTTTCCTTGTCTATATATTTTCCAAGTTTCGAATTTTGTTAAACAAAATCTAAATCTATTCCAAAAAGTCGAAAGTCAACGTCGCTTGGACAAACTCTACCTTACCTCTTGCAAAAGCACTTTCCTGCACAAAAGTATTTACGCAATGGCGCCAAAAATTTATAACAAACTGCCCACACAAATTAGAGCATGCAAAGAAATACAAGTCTTCAAACTTTCTTTATTTGTTCCTCATTGACAAAACATACATACATAAAATTACTCTGTTGCTGAATACTTATCTGACAACACATTTTAGTTATTAGAATTTAATACTCGTATCAACTTTGACATTATGTTATTCTGTGAGAATGATGATGATTAGTTATTATTTTATTCGTTGACTTATTTACCATCTAATTTACTAGTAAGTAGTAGTAAGTATTTACTAGTAGTAACTATGTAATACTCACACCAAATAAATGTATATTACCCATGTCTGACAAAAATAAATGAATTATGAATTATGAATGTTTTACGAGTATAATTTCCTAATTAACGCCACCTAATTAACGTCAATCCTCTTTAGGAATTTGGGAGTGCTTCTCTCATCTTACTACATTCATAGGCCATAATGGAGTGTTTCTGTATTCTAGACCGCCAACCACTCGGCATAGATGACAATATACTTAGACATAATATTATGAAATCGTTGAACTAATCCAATGTGTAGGTATCGGATGGTGGCTGTTGCAAACTCTTATTTGTCTTTTTTTTTAATTTTATCTTTTAATTTTCAGATGACGTCCCGGAAAGAACCTCTGGACGATGAGCCCAGCGGTCAATATGGCTACAAGAAAGATTTTCGTACCGCCTTACCCCAGTTCATCGCCGTCAGCGTCAAGAATTTGCTTTTATTGGGTAAGTTTTTTTTGTTTGTATTTACAGAACTCGGATACTTGCTTTGCTCCTTGCCTTTCATCATTCTAAGTCCACGTACCCTACAGCTTTCATTCCTTTGAGTGTGAGCAAAGATGCATAATATGCTAAATACAGCGCCCTTTGTGATTGTGTGGACTACTGGACTGAGTCATTTGAATTTATCATAGGTACAAAGGACCTGTGAAGAAGGACAGACGGAAAGATTGACAAGAGTCGCGCCACTGTAATTTCGTGGTTTACGACTGGTGGCCAGTCGTAAACCGTGGTCGTCACTTAAATCTTATGTTCTTCATATGCATGTATCCCATTGTTAGTCCTTCAGGCCATTTAGCCCATTTTTGATTCCATTTTTAGGCTCATTTGAAAGTAAAGACAAAGCTTAAAATATTGGGTGCGTATTGATTGATATAATAACAAATTATATATTTTCATTTCAATAAAGTTCAAAAGATATAATGTTCACTTGACATAATCATTACTGATTATATTCTTAAAAGCTATAACATTCATAATATTTTCAATACGAAAAGCATAAACTCATTTTTTATAACGTTTATGAATACTAAATATCACCTGTTATACAACTTGTGCAGTATACCTGCCAAAATGTATACCATTCAAAAAGTATAGTATTTAAAATAAATATGAATCAAAATCTATAAAATGCATACGTATTAAAAATATATAGCAGAGAAAATATACCAGCTAATAAGTATAGACCCATGTCTATTTTGCGAATTTGAATTATTTCAGTAATACCTACGAAATAAAGTCATATTTGCGCAAGCTCATAAACTTCATTTTCTTGTAAAAAAATCGGAGTAGCCAGCAAAAGGTGCATCATTCAAACAGACTATCGAATAACTAATAATAGGTAATCGATTTCATCAGTAAAGCAAACGGAAAGTAATACAAGAAGTCAATAACTTCATAGGATTACAAAAAACTATAACAAACAAAAGAACTTATTACAATATTTTATTGCATGTAAATATTAAGACAAAGTATGAAATACTTAAAAAAAATGTGATACATACAAAATGCGCGCGCATTTTGTATGTATCACAATTTTTTTAATAGTAGAAAGAAAATTTTTACAATATTTTATTGTATGTAAATATTAGGACAAAGTATAATATAAATAAAAAAATTGTGATATATGTATCACAATTTTTTTCTAAAATAGAAAAATAACTTTTACAATATTTTATTGTATGTTAATATTAGCAAAGTATAATATAAATACAAAAATTGTGATACATACAAAATGCGCGCGCATTTTGTATGTATCACATTTTTTTTTAAAGTAGAAATATAACACAATATTTTATTGTATATAAATATTAGGATAGTTAGAAATAAATAAAAAAAAATCTTAAAAAAATTGTGATACATACAAAATACGCGCGCATTTTGTATGTATCACAATTTTTTTAAGATTTTTTTTAGTATACCTGTTTTTTTTTATACTTATATTAGAGAAGAAATTCACACGTAATATTCAGATTTTCGTTTTAATATAATGTTATCTTTTCTTGTTTTATTCGTCAGGTTCCTATTAATTTTCGCCTAGGCGTTCTATAAAAATAAATAAGATTTATTAAACGGCTTCAAAAAAGGAGGAGGTTATCAATTTGACTGTATGTTTCTTTTTTATGTATGTTTGTTACACGATATCTTCGCCAATTGTAAACCGATTTTGATATGTCTTTTGTATTTAAAAGCCTTTACTACCATATTGTTCCCATTTTAATTTGTTGAAGATATAATGGAGAACTTTGGACATATGGAAGAAACTCGTAAAATAAAATTGATTGAGATGCTAGGTTTTGTTTTTTAAATTTAATTATTAGGTTTATTGAGAATCTTCTACCAATTAATTCGTATAACCAATGATTATTATCCGTACTAATATGTATATATAAAGTTTATTATACATAACAACTAATCGATGTTTTAAAGTTTATAATAATAAAACGGTATAATAAAGGTTTGATATGTTGAATGATTGTTATAATTAAAGATTTTAGTTATTTTAAAGTTATTTCTTTCGATGTTTATCTTACTTGATAATTATACTAACCAAAAGTATATGTTTCGTTGATATTTATCTTAAATGATATATATTTTGTGTTTATATGTTATATTACTTACCCTAAAATATTTCTTATTTCTTTCAAAAAGTTTTTTTTTTTTTAATTATAAATCAATATAAGGGCTTACTTTATTACCTACCTTTATAACAAGCTAAGCGAATGTCAACGTGAGCACCTGCGATTTATTTATTTATTCTCCCAGACCGCGCCTGCAAGAGAGTTTTAATTAAACTGCAATTGTTACTCAGCTTTACTAACGTAATATACTTCCACGCACGTTTTTATTGTGTATATAAGTGCGTTATCTACTCGTATCAGCACCTGTGCTCATGCAGATATTTATGTAATATAGCTATAAGTACGAGTGATAGCCATAAACTTGCGTGTGATTTTTGTGTAAAAGACATCTAACATCATTCTACCTACAGAATCCAAGACTGAGTCGATACATATGTGTAATATGTATTTTTGAAACTATTAAACATAATCTAGCAGCGAAACTTTGATTCAAACATAAAGTTATAAAATTATTTTATTCTACTTGGGTATATGTATGTTCAAGCAACAGCGAATTTACCTTCAGTATTAGCTGTATACGAATACAAAAAAGATGTTGGCCTTTTTTGTATTTGTACACTTTTTCTTTATCACCGCGTATCAAACTGCTAAACGAATTTATCGTTACATTTGTCTTGGAACCCAAAATTCCTAGAGCAGTTTAAAAAAAAAACCGGCCAAATGCTTCTCAGAAACGCGCACGAGGTTTCCTTACAAGTTTATTGTTTTTAGATAAGACTATGATTCATGCCAAATTTTACTATTCTAGATTTGCGGAGGCGGATTAATTCCCTTGCTAGTTGCAGCAATTTCCATAATATGTCATATAAGCGGCCACATATCTTATGATTGCGTTGACATAAAATTTGATTTTTTCTAACTTAAGGAACCTGAGATTACCATATGATGACCTTAGGTAGGTCATAATAATATCAGCCTGATACGTTTGCGTATTCTTGTTCTATTCGTTTACAAAAAAATAGATTTGAGACAGATTGACGGACAGACGGACCAATCGGTGATAGACTTTTTTTATTATTTCGACACATTTTTTGTTCCTGTTTTAATCATTTCATTTAGGTACACCAGAATCAAAAGCTACTTACACTACTACAGTGGCAGAAAATTTATTGAATTTTTATCTGTATGTGCAAGCGGTCATGATGCGGCCATTGTCCTGCATTGTACCTATGTGTTACATGGCCATGCAGCAGACCATGATGTATTGAAACGTTGTTTAGGGTTCCGTATTTAACAAGGAACCCTTATAGTTTCGCTATGTCCGTCTGTGTTTCTGTCTACGATTTAATAAAAGACGATGCGTTTGTGGTATGATACGAAAACAATCACAATAAGATAGGGTTCACTAGCCAAAGAGATACTTCCTCGACCTAGTTATAAAACGACATGTAACTCCGGAACCCTACACTGCGCGTGGCCTGACACGCACTTGGTCAGTTTTTTATACTTGGTCTTTATGGAATAAAAACATGTTCCACGATTATTATTATAAAGTTTACTTAGAATAATACATGATTGTTTTGTTTCTTGAATCAATAGAAAATCTCTGCAAGGAAATGGAATCCATTTGAAGTAACACATTTGTTTTCAGGATATGGAATGACGCTTGGATTTCCTACTATCCTGATCCCAGCCGTGGTGAATCCGGCTGAAGGAGAAGTTCTACATCTAACAAAATCAGAAGTTTCATGGATAAGTAAGATTTTCTTCTTACGTTTTCTCCCTTCACTAACACGCTAAACTTTAGTTGTTATGGCTTCAGGTTTAGTCAGCTGTTAGGAATAAAGGTTCTTCTCCAGTTAGAACACACTCCCGCGTCGCTGTTTCCTGACACGTACAATGTAAGAATTTTCAAACATTAATTGAGTGTACAGTAATTACCACCCTAGACCTTATTGTTGCTTCCGTATTGCTTCCCCAAGATAGCGGTCAAATGCACTCAAATTTATATACCTAAATAAAATAAAGTCGGGTTTTTACACCATTTATAGCTGAAAAACGGCTGGTCAGATTTTGATGACATTTGGTATTAGCCTGAATTAACATATAGGTCACTTTTTACCCGACAATAGAGGCGGTACGAAGGTCAGTTAGTCAACAATAAAGCGTATCGTTCCTATCGTTGTCGAGCGCCAGGTCGACAACGATAAAACTATTCAAAAAATTTGGATGATACAAAGGCTTTTGTAAATAAGAATATCTGTCGGGAATTTTCAAATACTACTCCGTAGTAAAGTCATTCGACGGGAAATGGATCCAGACAAACTGTTCATTACCTTTGTTTCGTTAATAATCATACTACGAGACGAGTATATTTGTTGCATCCCATATGGAAATGAATAATTATAATAAAAAGCCGTACGACATGTTCAATAAAATATTGTTATCCTTAATCAGAGTGCGTTACCCCAGCCGACTAAGTGCTCCTTTTAAGAATTGATAAATGCAAATAATTAGATCATTAGTTCGTGTAAATGTCCCCGAAAGTAAATAATTTGACACCCCGCCGTTTCAGAGATAATGAGGAAAATAAAATTCGGCTGGCGTAACGTTACCCCAGCCGACTTTTTTTGATTCCGTCGGTTTATCTGGATAGAAAGTATACACAAAGATAGATTGAATTTGCTCTCAAATGTCCCCGATAAAATTAAATTTGACACCTTTATGGATTTAGAGTTATTTCATTTTCTGCTGCGGTAATGTTTGGTCAATCTCTGTATCTCTGAAACCGTAAGACGCAGAATCATGATTTTTTTTATACGTATAGAACGGAATTTGTCACCATTTGACACCTAGTTATCTTAAATATTAATAATATGGTTTGCGAGTAATAAATATTATTCTGAAAACCATATTTTCGGTTTTAGTTATTAAACGAGGGAACCCTGAAAATTCAAACTAGTCCTAATAGATGCCTCTTATAGAGACATACAAAACATCAAAACTTTCATCAGCCTAATCCATAGTATTGTCAAGTTATAATGATATTACTGGTTCCAGAAAGCCAGATTCTGGGCTCTCGATTTAAACGAGGAAAATAATACTTTCCTTTTACCTGGCTGATTCCATATTTAAACAATAATTAGACACTTTAACCAAAAATATACATACAAATTTTCAGCTTGATATACTATCGTATATAAGAAATAATAAATAAAAACTAAACCTAGATAATTTTTCCCGATTACCCGACCAAGTTAGAATGTGCATCTAAAAGCGGCCGTACGATACATAACGTATACCTTCTAAAATCTGCACAATAATAATAAGTGGTTGGGTATATTCAAGTAGAAAAATTGTTAGGATTAATTTTAATATTATAGACTCGTATTTAATAAATGAAACCTTAGGGTCAACAGCAGAAACAGCCTCCGTGGTCCAGTGGTTAAGGCGTTTGCCTGTTGACCCGGGGGTCGTGGGTTCGATTTCCACCGGAAGCATACTTTGTTTAGTTGTTTCCAGTTTGGTAGGACATTGCAGACGTGAATCACCTGATTGTCCGATAATAAAGATGATTCCGTGCTTCGGAAGGCACGTTAAGCCGGTGGTCCCGGCTGCCATCTGGTAGACGTTAAAGGAACCACGTCAGAGGTCGAGAGGCGGTTCCGAAGAACTCTGACACCAGGGTGTGCATGGTCGATTGACCGTGACACCTATTCAAAATGATGATGATGATGATGAATGAAACCTTAGGGTGACTTACAGATTTTCTCTTTGGCAATGTCTACATACTAATAATGTAAATAAAATATTTTTTTATATTTTTTTTTGTTTGAATGATTTTAAGGCAGACCTCTTTAATAGAGGTCTGCCGTCTGCACAATAGTTCAATCCAACTGTCACCGTAGTTGGTAATCAAAAACCAACGCAAACAAGGTTATATTCTATAAGGTAAGACTATCAAGAGATAAATAAAAAAAATCTTGAGTGTTATTTATTTTTGCTGCTCTCGCGTAGAAAGTGTCAGTTTTCCAAATTGGGAGTAAAATGTGTATCCATCAACTAGGAAAACGCGACGTTATTAGCTAAACAAATGAACTAGAAGTCCGTATTTCTTTTTCTATATTATGTACTGCTTGTTTTATTCTGCATTGCTTTATGCGAAGATGTAGGGGATATCTTACAAAGATTTGTTCGAAATCAAAAGTAGTCGGTACCACAGTACAGAGTATTAATACTTTTTTGTGTCAATCTTTGAAAATAAAAAAAATATATATACTAGCTTTAGCCCGCGGCCCCGCCCGCGTCAATGTCGATCCCTCGGGAATAGCGCTGTCCCGCTCGCGCACATTAGCCAATGAAATAGCAGTTCCGAGCAAGTGCAGTTGTATTTTTTTCTAATTCTATCTAACAAAGCAAGTATTACATACTCGTATTTCCAATATTACCTATAGCTGCCTTTGGTCTTGCAATAATAGACTTGGTCAATCCCGTTAGGAATCAATACATTATAAAGTATAAGTATGGAGGAAATAAGTAATTCCATTATATAAGGCATATATTTTTTTATTAAAAAAAAATTCCACTCGCCTGTACCATCCAATTTAGAATACAATGCCGTCGAATATGGAAGTATATCTAGTAGTATGCCGCAGCCGCTTTCAGATGCACATCAGAACTTGGTCGGGTAATCGGAAAAAAATATCTAGGTTTAGTTTTTAATTATTATTTCTTATATACGAAAGTATATCAAGCTAAAAATTGGTATGTATGTTTTTCGATAAAGTGTCTAATTATTGTTTAAATATGGAATCAGCCAGGTAAAAGGAAAGTATTATTTTCCTCGTTTAAATCGAGAGCCCAGAATCTGGCTTTCTAGAACCAGTAATATCATTATAACTTGCCAATGCTTTGGATTAGGCTGATGAAAGTTTTGATGTTTTGTATGTCTCTATAAGAGGCATCTATTAGGACTAGTTTGAATTTTCAGGGTTCCCTCGTTTAATAACTAGAACCGAAAATATGGTTTTCAGAATAATATTTATTACTTGCAAACCATATTATTAATATTTAAGATAACTAGGTGTCAAATGGTGACAAATTCCGTTCTATACGTATAAAAAAAATCATGATTCTGCGACTTACGGTTTCAGAGATACAGAGATTGGCCAAACGTTACCGCAGCAGAAAATGAAATATCTCGAAATCCATAAAGGTGTCAAATTTAATTTTATCGGGGACATTTGAGAACAAATTCAATCTATCTTTGTGCATACTTTTTATCCAGATAAACCAACGGGATCAAAAAAAGTCGGCTGGGGTAACGTTACGCCAGCCGAATTTTATTTTCCTCATTATCTCTGAAACGGCGGGGTGTCAAATTATTTACTTTCGGGGACATTTACACGAAGTAATGATCTAATTATTTGCATTTATCAATTCGTAAAAGGAGCACTTAGTCGGCTGGGGTAACGCACTCCCTTAATCATGTTAGATTTTATTACGTAACTACATGAATTGTTCCTTAATATTTTGATAAAATTAAATAGCTTGCTACAGCGTGCAATATAATCTAAAGGTTAATATTAAAATGTGGTAATCACCACTAGAATGACCCTGAGTTGTTTTTATCGAACGCATTCGTAAGTTCAAAACTAAGGTTAAAATGTGTATACAAAAAAGTTAACCGTAGTGAAGACAAAGAATATATACACTACGCGAAGTGAAGACGTCTACTAGGTAGATAATATAATACAGCATTTTTCCAGACTCCGACAAGGTAAATGTTTGTGTATAATTATATTTATGTCAGTTCGCTCGCATTCAAACGCATCCATTATATGTGGCTCCTTAAGATTGCTGAATGTGCAGCAACTATGCAGCTAGTGCGGATCCCTGTGCCACTTAGTAGGTCGACGACCTTCAAGGAGAATCTATCCCGTTGAAGAAGATTAAGTCGCCAAAGTCGCCGCTGGTGATTCGTATCACTAACCGCTGATGAGGACTTTGCTCCGTCGTTTATCGTTTTCGCATGTGACAGATATTCCCTAGGGGACTGTACGGGAACCGTTGTGTAAGGCTGTGAAAGCCCTCGTAATGTGCTTCTGGATGCTGGACGGTGAATCTTATCCATTAGATAATACTCGAGCGCATCTAGCGACTAAAAAGGGTTGCATTGTTTGTAGTCGAATGGGAATCCACTGTCCTAACAATACCAAGGGACTTGATAATGTTAGGACAGTATCAGGATTTTCCTCCGACACAAGTCGCGTTCAAAGCCCACTACTCCGCATATCCAGCTATACAAAGATTCAAAGATTTATTCAGAAAATAGGTCTTTTTGAGGCCCTTTTTCACGTCAATTCACATTTTAAATAATACGTATTCATCATCATCAGGTCCTTATTAGTCTCCACTACAGGAGCACGACCTTCTCTGTACTACTAGGGCCATATTTATAATCATACGTATTATATTATATTATATTCAAATTATTAATTATTGTTCAAAAGCTACTAACTACTAGCGTTTCGGAACCGACCACTGCAGAGAAGAAGACGCCGAAAGAAACTCTTTTCAACAGTATTGGTCGCCTACTTGACTGAAGGGCTTTGTATGCTATTTAATATTTTTATCTTTTCTTTTTTTTTCTTATGTCATGTTATATACAATTACAATTTACATATTTTTGTGGAACACGTTATGTTAGCGATCGAGCGTGCAACAACAACAGATATGATAAAAGTCTCAAAGATAGATAGAAGTCTCAAAGAGGCCGAGCAGACCTGTCCCCCCCCCCCCCCCCGGCAGCACCCGTTCACGAGTTGACGCATGGATCAGCCATCGCTGAGCTCAACCATATTAGAGGGCACTCGACGACCCAACACACAACGCCGCCACCAGTTTGAACATTTTAGTGAGCATGACTTACTCGATCTCAAAAGCACAAAACTCAAAAGCTAATTGTCGACACTCGTTGACCGCAAACATATACATGTTTTACAATTGAGAGTTGATTTTAGACAATACGAGTATGAATAGCTATAATAAGGGCATCGTTAGATTTGTGTTATAGTGTCGAGTCGTGAGTTACCCAGGTGTCATAGACACTATACGTGACGTCAATTAGCAAATGTTATTTATTAACAATATTCTAAAACCTATTTATATTTAAATTATGTCTTCGTCCGCGTAAATAATAACATATGAACTAGTTTAATGGGTAAGCTATAAAATAAATGAAATATATAGTTATAGAGAGACATCACACATATTGAACTAGCCCCACATTAAGTTGCAATCTTGTGTCGTGGGATGCTAACCCCACGATACTACATTTTATTAAAGATACATAACAATCCAAGTCCCAGGCCAATCTGAAACTTGGCCTGACCGGGGTTCGAACCCGGCACATCTATTGTAAAGTTGCATCAAAATCTATCCAACAGTTTTGCGTGAAGGTACCACACATAACTTACACATTTAGACACATATCAGTAAGCTGCAGTTTGTGGCAGTCCGTTTCCTACATCGTCAGCCCTTTTTATACGACTAAGTAGGCAGTAAAGAGTCTATAAAGAAATCTATTCACGCCCTTTTTGAAGGACCCCATGTTGTAGTCTCTCGAGAAAACCAAGGCATTCGTTCCACAACCTTAGCGTACGTGAAAGAAAGTTGCTTTCAAAATGCAACCATTTAAGATCTAATGTGTAAGGATGAACTTCCTGTCAATGGCGCAAGGTGCGATGATAGAAAGTGGAAAAGTCCCTTCTAGGAGAAAACACAAAACGGCATAAAATACTAAGTACATTCATTAATTTTCAGGTTCACTAAATCTAATAGTAGTGCCAGTGGGATGCGCGTTGTCCGGAATAGTTACAACTCCGATAGGTCGTCGGCGGGCCATGCAGGTCGTGAACCTGCCGTTCTTCGTAGCCTGGCTGCTCTTCCACTTCGCAGCCACTACAGAACACCTGTACGGAGCGTTGTTCCTGACGGGCCTGGCTGGGGGGATATTGGAAGCACCTGTAGGTGACATCCTAACAGTTTTCTCGTAATTACCTAAGAAATGGAATCTTGTAATTTAGCATAATATTTTTACACGTAGAAGACCAGGTTGCCCTCGTAAAACTTGGAGGCGTTCTGTCGAGAAGGAGGTCGCTACAACTGGACTCAACTGGAGCGAGTTAAGAGTCACAGCCCAGGACCGTGAGAAGTGGAGAATTCTTCTGCGAGCCCTATGTCTCTGACAAGGGATCACAGGAACACATCATCATCATCATCATCATTTTTACACGTGTTCCTAAAAACACGAGTTTTATGTTTTAAAGATCATGTATGAATAGCAGCAGGTTTCTTTATTCCAGCATAACTTCGAAATGGTTAGTAGATTTGGATGAATGAGGATTAGAATCCTTACTTACATTATCCCGAGTGACATGGACTAAAATTATTTTGGTAGGACTGTTTTTTAGGGTTCCGTACCTCAAAAGGAAAAAACATGGAAAACCTATAGGATCACTTTGTCGCCCGTCCGTCTGTCTGTCAAGATCCTTTTTCTCAGGAACGCGGGGAGGTATCAAGCTGAAATTCATATCAAATACTCAGGTCTACTGTTCCTTGAAGCTGTAAAAAATAAAATTTCTAAGCCAACGCAATCAAAAGATACGCAACAGTGCTGCAAATTTTCGACTTAAACGGTCTTATAAAACTTCTTCCCGTGAACTCAGAAACTTGAAATTTGGTACAAGCAAACGTCTTAAGCACAGGTAAAGGAAATTTTTAGATACACAAAAGTATAATAAAATATTTTCAATAATTTTTAACTTATTAAAGATTGATTAGTGTGTGTGTCCGGCTCGCACTTAGCCGGTTTTTTATGGTATGGCCATCTTATCCAAACGAGTAAGTCACCTGGTGGTAAACGATCAACGCTGCCCATGGACAACTGCAACACCAGGGTGCTGTGACAGGAGCGTTGCCGGCGTTTCAACGAGTTGGTTGGGGAAGAAACGGGGGCGGAAAGGATGGGCCTTCAGCTCTGTCACTCACCGAAAGAGCCATAGAAGCAGTAAAGCTTCTACTCAAACGTCGATATTCTTGAGAGTGTGGTACTTCCTTGGACAAGTCGGCCGATTCATGCTACTAGCAAAAATAAATTTTACCGGTAACCGGTTAGCTCTACCACAAATAACCGAATGTAATGTATAATTTGACTATTTTTTTTAAAGATATATAAACTGTGATGGATGTTGAAGTGACCATCAAATCGTATTTGTCAAAAGCTTGCGAGTAGCCCGCCTGATTACCACATCCACGGCAAGGACACATACCTACATTCATGCAACATTGATTGTGGCATTGTGCATGTCGCATTTATTTATATATAGCCGCGTCGCGTACTGTATAGGGTTCCGTAGACGAATTTATTCATTCATTGGAACGTTAACATACAAATTTTCAATTTTCGAATTTTCCTTTACTTGTGCAAGTGTGTGCGAGTGCTATAAGTCTGTGCTACTTGCAAAATTTCCCAATTGCAGGTCATCGGGAAGTGCCTTAATATATACATATGATTCCCTAGCGTATGTTCGGAACATGTTAAATAAACGAACGAATTGTGCATTAACGTTGAACTACAAGTTTGATATGTTGACAACTCAATGGGACTGCAGTCATGAGTACTCTTTAAATGCGATGCCACACCGCCAGCCCTTATTAAGTAAAACAGATTTAACTGATCTATCAGTGATCCTTTGTACGAAGCTCTACAAAAAATTTATGTGACAAAATCATTGCTCCCTTTGGCTTCGGTAAGTCAAGTAATTGATTGTTACAAAAATTAATATATACGGTCAGTAGTATTTAATAGGTTATGGTCAGTGTCATCCTCAACTGCCTGTCCAGTGGATGAGGGTATGACCACAGATTACTAAATAGGTATGGCATCTGGTTCACACGCCCGGCCTCCCAAGCTGCAACTTTCTTATCCCTTATCCCAAATACATCCGAGCAAGTATACCAGATATATATTTATCCCGTTCCCCCAGCACAATAAACTTTCCACACTTAGGTTAAGCGGTTTCGAAGGACAGTAACGTCGGAACCGAGATAAGCCAAACAAACAGCCAACCCGTATGCCAAGCATGGCGAGTATGGCAAATCCCCTCAATGTTGTAGTCTTCTTTGCAGCTGAGATGATGATGATGATAAAATCGAAGATCATTCTAGGTGCTGACATACGTAGCAGAAATCACACAGCCACACTTACGCGGCGCCTTGACGGCCACCAGCTCCATGTGCATCATCATCGGCGTCTTTACGCAGTTCCTGTTCGGGCTGTTCCTGTACTGGAGGACTGTCGCCTTGGTCAACATTGTGTTCACGGTAGATACACGTCCCCTTGAGCTATTGAGCCGTTGACGGTAATGGTGATATTGCGTAGTCGTATCACTGGGGAGGGTGCTGGCATAGCCAAACATCATACAGTCTTGCTTGCTGCAAGTTCATCAGTGTCACAGTCATCTGATCTGAAAACAGTTGCCGTAACTTATTTACTTTGGATATAATTATTTAATGGTACACAAAATAATTTCTACTTCGACGTTTCCTTTTTAGGGTTCACCTATTGCTATGGCTCCTGTCTGCCTGTCTGTCCGTCCGTCTGTCACCAAGCTGTATATCACGAACCGTGATAGTAAGACAGCTGAAATTTTCACAGATGTATTTCTGTTGCCGCTATAACAACAAATACAAAAAATATTTTATCTATTTGAGAGGCTCCTAATTCCTATACAACAAACGTCATTTTTTGCTTGTTTTTGCTCGATATTGATAATGGTAACAGATAGACGCTTGAAATATACACAGAATATTTAGTTACATATTCAATTCATATATAAGGGGGCTCCCATAGAACAGACATGATTTTTTGCCGTTTTTGCCGTTTTCGTAGATAATGGTACGGAACCCTTTGTGCGCCAGTCCGACTCGCAGTTGGCCGGTTTTTTTATAATTTATTTCGTTAAGCACTGATCCTATTACATAATTATTTTTAAGTTAATAATATCTATAAGATGCCGGGTGTAAATCAACCTTAGACATTGCCTTGATGTGCCAACTCAGCCCATTAATCGGAACCACTTTTATGGGAATAGCCTTATAACAAAAAACAAAAGTTCCTCATATACTGTAATCTACTGGAAAAATTATTAAAAAAAATGGGCATGCCCAACCTCTTTCTACATCTATCATCATCGATAACTAAGTATTCTAAAAGACTGTCAGACTTTTTCGCAATACATACCTACGTCATCAGAAACATTTTTAAACAGTACTCTTTAAAGTCCTCATTTGAATTCTTGAGTAGTAAATTTTTACTATCCCTTAACTTTAACGTCCCTGACTTATCTAGTAAAGCTTACTTAAGCACGTTGTTGTTATAGTGCTGATTTTATACCTCTTTCAGGTGTTGGCTGTGATAGCACTTTGCTTTGTGCCAGAGTCGCCGCACTGGCTGGTTTCCAGAAAGCGATACAATGACGCTAAAAAGGTACATTGAGTATATTTTTAGTTCTTGTTTTGAGGTATATTTGTTGTTTTTCTTCTCTTATTCGATAGCCTATCGGATGTCTTTATTTTATCATAAAAGTAACGGTTTCACTGAAAAATCCAAAAAACCCATTTTTGCGAACTTACCTTTAATATTTATAAATTTGTCTTGGATGTTTATCTATATAAGTATCTATTAAATTATAAATATATTAGATATCATTGCGTTAGTATCCTACGTACCTACGATACAAGTTCAATTTGTGTGATATGTCCCTTTTATTTAGTTAATGTTTTTAGTAGTAGTTACTTTATAGTTTTTTTTTGGAGACATGACATCGATGAGGACTTTCTACAATTTCATTACAATGGTGTCCATACGTCCATTAGAAATTTTCAGTTATTCTGGGAATTTATCCAATGGTACCCCTATTTTTACGGCTTAATTCAACGGACTAATATAATTGTCAGGACAGTTGGTTGTAACTTTATTGTTGCTTTGTTGGCACTGCAAATTATTTTTGTAATCTGTGATCGTTTCTTTCATGAAGTAATAGAACTAATCCCATTTCAGAGCTTACAGTGGCTGCGAGGCTGGACGGAATCATACGCAGTGGAAGAAGAATTGCGCGACATTCAAGCACTGTTTAAAAATAAAAAGGGTAAAATTTATTATTGAATCCAATAAACAAGGTGTGTTACAAGTTTCACACGGTCTGGCTGTCTCTTTTGTTCATACCTGTTCTATTGAACAGTTGCATGGTAAAATATGTGTGTCTGTGATATCGTATCCGCCAAAAGGTTGAACGGATTTGTGTGTGGTTAGCTTTATTCAAAACTGCTAGGTATTTAGATATGTATTAGTTATTGGAAGTTTAAAATAGACTAGGTAGGTACCCCCTTATAGTTGCAAATAAACCGTTTTAAACCAAAACTACGTGGTTTAAAACCCGTTTTAAATAAATTTAAAACGGTTTAAAACCGTGACCACGTGATTACTAGTTTATTAACAAAGTATTATTTTGAAGGTAAAAATATTAATATTAATTGAAAACATTTTATTTTTATTAGTTTAAATGACGTTTTATGATATTTTTAGGATTTAGAAAGATTACAATCTAAATATGCGTATTTTTTCATTTCTTTTTCCTATCATAAGCTGTAAGTAGGTATGCATTTTGTTATAAAAAAAACGGCCAAGTGCGAGTGGACTCGCACACTAAGGGTTCCGTATCATTATCCTTATCCTTACTAATATTATAAATGCGAAAGTGAGTTTTTTTGTTTGTTTATTTGTTTGTGTGTGTGTTTGTTTGTTTGTTACGCTTTCACGCCGTAACTACTGAACCGATCATCATGAAACTTTGCATACAAGTTCTCTGGAGTGCGGAGAAGGACAGAGGCTTACTTTTTATCCCGGGAAAAAGTCATATTCCCGACGGATCGACATTGACGCGGGCGGAGCCGCGGGCGAAAGCTAGACTATAATAACTTTAAAATTATTTAAAATCTTATACCTTTAATCGAGCAATTCTTGTATATTTATTTATTTGTATGTATATAAATTTTTTTCGTCATTTTCCATCTTGACCTGGCCGGGGATCTAACCCGGGACCTCCAGTGTGGAAGCCTGGCATGGTGACCACTAGGCCATAGAGCTCGTCAATATAATATATCTTATACCTTTAAACGAGCAATTCTTGTATATTTATATGTATATAGGTAAATTTATTTATATGATCTCGGAAACGGTTCTAACGATTTCGCTGAAATTTGGTATATGGGGGTTTTCGGAGGTAAACAATCGATCTAAATTAGTCTTATGTTTGGACTTAGATTAGTCTTTTCGTCCTGCCGGCCACTGTCCGTCTGGGACGCGGACGGCAAGAAACGAGTGTTACGGGTTTGAATCTCGCTCGGTGACTTACTTTTGATTTTAGGGTTCCGTACCGCATGCTGGATACGGCTAAGTGTAACTACGCTTAAGCGAAATAAGTCATTCCATTTCATTTCAAAAGGAAAAAAAGAATCACTTGGCTTTACAGTGACTGTCTGTTTGTCTGTCTGTCTGTCAAGAACCTTTTTCTCAACGTCTTGGTTTTTTCCACAACTCCAAGGGACAGGTAGACCTGAGTATTTGATATGAATTTCAGCTTGATACCTCAATACGTTCTTGAGATAAAGGATCTTGACAGACAAACGGACAACAAAGTGATCCTATATGGGTTCCGTTCTTTTCTTTTGATATACGGGACCCTAAAAACTAAATTTATGTTAATTAATAGTTTGTTATTTCGTTGTTTGTATTTTCTGCGAAATTTAGACATTTAACTTAATGGATGATGACAAAGTAATGTAACAGTTAAATATATCTTCCAATTCTAGCGCCCGCGACTCTGGTCGCGTCTAATACACATTTGAGACATTTGATGCAACCAGGGTCACTGTCGCGTCCGCTAGGTTTTTAAGATCACCTTAAAGTATAATTTTTCATGGTAAAGTTTGTTTTTTTTACATAATTATACATATAGTACATTTTTTTTCATTTCACTTAACCCAAATATATGATGGATAATGCAATAATTATATTTTGAATTGCTTTTTGTGAAATGTTAGTAAATTCTAATAGAAAATCGTTTTAAACCTATATTAAACCTCAATGTTTGGTTTAAAACGTTTTAAACCAAAAAAACGGTTTAAAACCAAATGGTTTTAAACGTTTAAAATACTATTTGCATCTATATACCCCCTCATCATATCAGCCGCAAGAAGTCCACTGCTGGACATAGGCCTCCCCCAAGGATTTCCAATACGACCGGTTGGAAGCGGCCTGCATCCAGCGTCTTCCTGCGACTTTAGTCAGGTCGTCCGACCATCTGGTCGGTGGGTGTCCGACGCTGCGCTTGCCGGTACGTGGTCGCCGTTCGAGAACCTTTCTGCCCCATCGGCCATCGGTTCTGCGCGCTATGTGCCCCGCCCACTGCCACTTCAAAGAGCTAATCCGCTGAGCTATGTCGGTGACCTTTGTTCTTCTACGGATCTCCTCATTTCTGATTCGATCTCGCAGAGAAACACCGAGCATAGCCCTCTCCATAGCTCTTTGAGCGACCTTGAGCTTTCTTATGAGGCCCATAGTAAGGGACCACGTTTCGGACCCGTAAGTCATCACTGGTAACACACATTGATTATAGACTTTCGTCGTCAGGCACTGAGGTATTTTGGACGAGAAGACATAGCGGAGCTTCCCGAACGCTGCCCAGCCGAGTCGGATTCGTCGAAACACCTCGTCCTCGAAGCTGGAACTGCCAACCTGGATCAATTGACCCAAGTAGACATATTGGTCCACAGCTTCAAGGACGGAGTTCCCAACAAATACCGGTGAAGGCACAACATGGACATTCGACATTATTTTCGTCTTGTCCATGTTCATTGTAAGGCCCACCTGTTAGGAAACTCCATTGAGGTCATTGAGCATGGTACTTAAGTCCTCCAGCGTCTCTGCCATAACAACGATGTCATCGGCAAATCGAAGGTGAGTGATATACTCGCCATTGATGTTGATGCCAAGTCCTTCCCATTCCAGGAGCTTGAAAGCATCCTCCAGAGCAGCGGTGAACAGTTTCGGAGATATGACGTCTCCCTGTCTCACACCTCGCTGCAATGGTATAGCCTTCGTGCTCTGCTCCTGTACTCGAACTGACATGGTGGCGTTGCTGTATAAGCACTTCAACACTTCGATATACCGATGGTCGATGCGGCATCGCTGGAGGGACTGAAGCACGGCCCATGTTTCGACCGAATCAAAGGCTTTCTCATAGTCCACAAACGCTAAGCATAATGGCCGGTTATACTCTCTGGTCTTCTGTATAACCTGCCGCAGCGTATGGATGTGGTCTATGGTACTGTAGCCTTTTCGGAAACCGGCTTGTTCGGGAGGCTGGAAAGCATCGAGCCTGTTCGTGAGACAATTCGTGATCACCCTCGAAAACAGCTTATAGACGTGGCTCAGGAGTGTGATGGGTCTATAGTTCTTCAATAGAGTATTATCACCCTTTTTGAAGAACAAAACCACCACACCCCTGTTCCACGCCTCCGGCGTAATGCCCTCGAACAGAACGGAATTAAAGAGCCTCTGAAGGACTTTCAGTACCGGCGTTCCGCCCGCTTTCAGAAGCTCTGCTGTAATTCCGTCCTCGCCCGGCGCCTTGTTGTTCTTTAGCTGTTTGAGGGCAATCCTAATCTCGTACAGGCTGATGTCCGGGATGTCTTCGGTATAGTGACGGGTTAGCTTGGCTCTCGGATCTTTGGCCAAGCTGACAATGGGTTTGGCTATTGAGGTATAAAGCTGCCCATAAAACCTCTCGATCTCTCCCAGCACCTCGGCCTTTGTCGACGCCACGCTGCCGTCCTCCGTCTTCAGCTTCGTTAATCGACTTTGCCCAATAGACTCCAATCTTGCGAACACTTTGGAGCCCTTATTTAGCTCTATCGTCTCCTTAATACGCTCGGTATTGAAGGAGCGAATGTCGTGTCGCAAGGACTTTTGGATTCGTCTACTGAGCTGCCGATGCACGTTTGCGTCTTCGGAGGTCTGCAGCGGCGTGGAGCGTCGCGCGGCCATCAACTCCTGGGTCTGGGGCGAGATCTTTTGAGGTTTGTATTTGGGACAGGACCTAAAAAACTTTGATCCCACCGCTTGGACAGTTTCTACAAACCCATTGTTTAGCTCGTCCACTGTAACGCAATCCTTCAGGCAATCAAAGCGATTTGAGAGTTCCAGTTGGAAATTGTCGACATTCTGGATATGGATCGGTGATGGTCGGAGCGTAGACTTCATCAAGCGAGTCCTCTCTCGTCTGAGATTGATATTCACGATGCCTCTCACGATTCTGTGATCGCTACCGGTTTTAATCCTATTGATCACAGAGACATCGTTGAATATCTCTCTCCTCGTCGACAAGATGAAGTCTATCTCGTTTTTGACAGGGGGTTGGTCTCTTCTGCTGGGGCCGATCCAAGTCCATTTTCTATGAGGCGGCTTCTGGAAGAAAGAGTTCATCGCATAGAGTCCCTCTTCTTCCAGGAAATCAGCCAGCCTATGGCCCCTGTCATTCCGTTCTCCATATCCAAATTGTCCCACTCTGGACTCTCCATCGCTCCGCTTACCAAGTATTGCGTTGAAGTCCCCCATAACAATCGTAAAATAGGTTTCGGAAGCGTGTATGGCCCTACTAATATCCTCATACACCACTTCCACCTCTTCATCTGAGTGTTTCCCGGTCGGCATATATACCTGTACTACCTTCAACAAGTATCTTTTAGATACTCTGAGTATCAGGTATATTACCCTGCTGGAAACACTTTCGATGGTTACAACGTTGTTGATGAGGGACTTGTGGACGAGAAACCCGACACCATGCTGTGACTTTTTAAAGTCACCCTCCCGGTGATAGAGTAGGTTACCAGACTTCAGGGTTGTCGTGCCCTCTCCCTCTCTTCGGACTTCAGACAGACCCAATATGTCCCATCGTAACCTACTCATCTCCTCTTCCACTTCCTCGACCTTCTCGTCTAGCCTCATTGTGCGAATGTTGTGTGTTACCAGGGCCAGTCTCTGTTGGGGGTGGTAGCCGGATCTCTTCCGGAGATTCTTCGCACCCCCTGCCCCGCCGTTACCGTGACCGCTACCGGAGTCAGGAATAGCGGGGCCGCCGGGGACTGGGGGCCTTGGTACGTTATCCATCTTCATGAGGGGGTTTTGCCATACTCACCACGCTTGGCAAACGGGTTGGTGAGCGCAGTTATTTGGCTAATGTAGGTTCCGATGCTGCTGCCCATTGAAACCACTTTTAAGCGTGGGAAGGGTAGGATATTATTGGGATAGGGGAGCGGGAGAAGGTTGATGGGATACTACTCACTCGGATGAATTGAGGATGAGCAAGCAGCAGCTCGGAGAGCCGGGCGCGCGTACCCGAAGTCATATCTTCTACCACCGGACAGGCAGTTGAGAATGACACCCCCTGACTTGTATATACCCCCTCAATACAATGTTATTATACTGGTGGGTGTTTGATAGGAACCTCACCGCGTCGAATCTTGATGGCTGGGCTCGTTAACGCAGAGCTTAGGCTTTTTAGCATAATATAATAGAATAGAATAGAATAGAATATACCTACTTTATTGCACCAATTTAGAAATACAACAATAAATAATAGAAGAACAAAGTTGGTACAAAGGCGGACTTATTGCTTTAGCGATCTCTTCCAGTCAACCTTAGGGTAGATAGATACAGTACATGTAGCAGGCGTTTGCGCAGAATAAATTAACATAATAAGATGGTGGAATTCATAGATATAAATATGGATTTATATAATAGATAAATATAATAAATACATACGTACAATACATACATACATATTTTAACAGCTAGGAAATTTAAGAAAGTGAGGAGAGATAGTAGGATTTAACGAGATGTTTGAAATTGGTGATAGTTTGAGCTTTCCGAATATCGAGGGGGAGGGCATTCCATAAATAAACCGCTTGGACAGAAAAGGACTTAGAGAAATATTTGGAATTGTGAGCAGGAGTTCTTAGACTGAGGAAAACAGTACTACGCAAACCGCGGCTCTCAACATCACTGAAAAAACTAAAACGATCCTCTAAAAAAGGAGGAGAATAAGGATTAAATAATATTGAATAGAGAAGAGTCACAATGTGCATGTTGTGACGAAGCTGAATAGGGAGCCACTTGAGTTGAGAACGGAAAGTAGATACATGATCAAAACGAGGTCCATATATAAATCTTATGGATAGATTCTGGAGACGCTCAAGTTTGTTCAATTGCTCTTCAGTGATGTTGAGGTAACACGTATCAGCGTAGTCAAGTAAAGGCAGAAGAAGGGATTGTGCGAGCGCAATTTCAGTGTCAGTAGGCAAGAAGTTACGTAACCGTCTAAGTGAACCAATAGCAGTGGTAACGCGAGCAAAGTCTCAATTTAATAACGCAATAAAAAACTTAATATTCTTATGTACATGTTTCCTACGCCGCTTTATCAATGTTTTTATGTTGTTTGTCCTGTCTGTTGTGGAAGCGTGGGGGGAGGAACGATGGCGCGGAGCCACCTCGCCCTGACACTGCTGTCTATGAACCTTGACCAATAAGGTTGTTTTTTGACCAGTCGCGCGCACCTGCATATATGTAAATGTGCATTATTCATTGTGATTCTAATTTGGGAATTACTCGACGCTCATTGACGCTGGAGCTCGTGACTCCATTTTATTTGTGAAAAAGGGATAAGGACTCGTAATCCTTTGTGTAAAGACTGACACGTGTACTGTTCACCAACACCCCATCCTGAGGAAGTCCTGACGGTGGCTAGCAGCTACGTGGACGTGCATCGGACGTGGAAACGAGATTCAGGTCAGTCCTCATATTAACATTGATAGCGGTTCTTATCATATCCTTTTTTTACACGCAGTGAAGATACCTTAGGCATCTTCATTCTTTGGGAGCATATCCCACCAGGTGGTAGCTATTTACACGCTAACCTACCATAAGTTTGGTCCTTTCGAGTCCGGATAACATCCAGCTTAAAAATTCCCGCAATTTTTGCGTATTTTACGCACACAAAACGCATTTTCTCAGCGCCGCCATATTCATTGGCTGACGCTTATTTTACGCCCAATTACCCAGTAGTTTGGTTTATAAGCTGAGATAATATACCAGCTTATAAACTCGCTTATTTCACGTAATTTTACGTATAAAACGCAATTTAGCAGTGCCGTCATAAACACCCATTTTTGCATTCCATACTGTTAAATACAGTATTGTCAGTAAATACATACAATATATTGATGCAGATTGCTTTGCATAATTGGTTATAATCTAGTTGGTTAAAACTAACTTATCGCTGCTTCTTAACTTGTACTATTTTTTTTTCGCCCGTACCAAGCCCCGCCTACCCTCAGATTTTCGATATCAAGATTTTAAGTCGCAATTATGACGGAAAAATCAGGAGATAGCGAAGTTAGGATGACTTTGTTAGTCAGTAAGAGGGACGCATTATTTCAACGTGTTAATCGTTTGTATGATGCATCGAAGAAGATTGTTTCGTACGATTTGTCGTTAAGAAGTAATGAAAATTTTATGTCTGAATCAGAAATGTTAGATGATTGGCGCAATAAGTTTGAATCTATTGTAGATGAAATAAATAAATTAAAATTGAGTTCAAGACATATTGGGGTCCCAGACTACGCCTGTCTGGACTCATTTGAAGATTTATATTCGCGGATTAAACGAACTCGAAATAAGATAAACGAGAGCTTGAAGCAGAGTTCACACACTGCGAGTGACTCAAACAAGTCAGTAGTGAAATTAGAACATTTAGTGATTCCGAGTTTTGACGGTCGCCCAGAAAATTGGAATGTTTTCTATCAGTCATTTAAGACTAATATTCATTTGAATCAACAATTGTCTGACTCGCAGCGCGTGCAGTATTTGATTGCCAAATTGACTCATGACGCATTAAAATTCACTGCAGGTATTGTTCCCAGTGGAGAAACGTATCAAATCCTGTGGGATAGCTTGGTTAAAAAATACCATGATAAACGTGCCCTAGGTACATTTTATTTAAATAATATTTTAGACTTAAAAAATTGCTCGCATAGTGCGAACGCACTTGACTCATTTATAAGTAAATTTTCCGCATCATTTTCAGCACTTAAGGAATTAGATATACCTGATCTGACAGACTTTGTTATGCTACAATGCGCTTTAAGAAAAATGGATGCTCAAAGTATTCAATCATTTGAATTATCTGTTCGGGATGAAAAGATACCAACAACGCAACAGCTGATCTCCTTTGTACAAGATCAGGCTAAAATATTGGAGCGCTCCAATCCTCGTTACTCATCATATATGAATAAGCAACCCGTAACCAAAACCCGTGATCAGACGTCACATACCTATAAGACGTTTATGACCGGTACTAATGTACATACAGGTTGTAGCTTATGCGCTAAAGGTGATCATAGACATTTATACGATTGCCCACAGTTTAAGAGTATGCGAGATGCTAAAACTCGATACGATTATATCAAATCGAAGCGCGGGTGCGTTAATTGTTTGAGTACCCTACATACGCTACCGGATTGTAAAAGTACTTCGGTCTGTTTCTGTCAGAAAAAACATCATAAGTTGTTGCACTTTGCAAATAACAATAATCATAATTTGAAATCACGCGCGAATGTAGGCGCCGAAGCCGTTGAGCATTCGTCACAGTCGACGACCGCGACTTCATGCGCAGCCGTATCTGTTGATCGGCCCGCTTTGGAACATAATAATATTCAAACGTTTTCTGTCACTACTATGCTTCGCGAGAATTCAATTATGAACGCAGATACGTCGTCTCAGTCGTATGCTACTAGTTATAAGGGTGATATTATTTTATCGACCGCTCAAGTTTATGTATGCCCTAAAGATGGTATTAATAAAAAATATATCGTTCGTTGTTTGATTGACAGCGCGTCACAGAATGTTGCCGCTCGCTTAATTTACCAATAACGCCTTTAAGTAATTCCTTTGTTAAGGGTATTGGTTCGAACTCTAGTCCTATATTAGGCTATGTTTATTTAAATATTGAGTCTCGTGTCCATCCAGATAAAAAATATGCTATTCATGCATTGGTAGTAAAATGTATCACGGATCAATTACCCTCGCGATTTATCGATTGTCGAGAATTCGACACGCGCAATCTGCACTTGGCGGATTTAAGTTGGAATATCCCTGGAGATATTAATTTAGTTCTGGGTGCTCAGCTTTTCCCGTATATATACCTAGGTGATAGGGCAGATTGTGGACCGCGCGCGCCGCCGGCAATTCTCACCACGCTCGGTTATGTATTTATGGGCGAATGCCCACGTAAAGATGTTTTGCCCGCAGCTTAGTCTTTTACCGCGCTAGCACTAAATGATTTAGTACAGAAGTTTTGGGAACTCGATGAAGTGCCCACAAAACGCTTGTTGTCTCCTGAAGAGACAGAGTGTAAAAAAAAAATATTTTCGCTTCGACCGTGAGTCGCGATGATTCCGGACGTTATACTGTCACTTTACCCTTCAGCAGGGACCGTGCTGAACTTGGCAACTCGTATGCCACCGCTTACCGCCGCTTTATTTCGCTCGAACGTAAATTACGTCAAACGCCCTTAGTACGCGAGAATTACAATAAAGTAATCCAAGATTATATCGATAATGGGTATCTTAGCCCCGTCGATTTGTCTGATTTGACCTCTGATGGTTATTATATACCTCACCACGCCGTGGTACGCCCTGATAAGCCGTTACCGCGTATTGTCTTGGACGCAAGTGCCAAAACACATACTGGATTTTCACTTAATGATATTTTACACATCGGCCCAAATCTACAGGCTGATTTATTTGTATTGTTATTGAATTTTAGGATGTTTCCTATCGCCATAAACGCAGATATAAAGCAGCACTATTTACGTATAGGCGTTCTGCCGGAACAGCGTAAATACCTACGCATTTTATTTAGGTTCAATGAATCGGAACAAATTCGCACCTTCGTTTTCAACAGGCAACCCTTTGGTCTCATGTCTAGTCCATACATAGCTTTACGCACAGTGAAACAGTTGGCTTCTGACATGAGTTCACACTATCCTGAAGCAGCTAAAGTGGCTGAAACCTGTTTGTATATGGACGATTTGGTCCATTCCACAGCTGATAAAAGCTCTGCTAAGCTGTTAGCTCGCGATTTAATTAATTTGTTCAAATCTGGTGACTTTGACCTAGTAAAATGGTCGAGTAGCTGTCCTGAGCTACTTGATTCACTTCCTGATTCGCACCGCAAATCAATCGAATTTAATTCACACAACAACTCATCTAAAGTTTTAGGTCTTTCTTGGGATCCTTGTGAGGATAATTTGTTTTTCACCACTATCACAATTGCTGAAAAATGCACTAAAAGAAACATACTTTCGGTTGTGGCTAGATTGTTCGACGTACTCGGTCTAGTTGCGCCTGTGATACTCGCAGCCAAATTGCTTATTAAGGAGTTGTAAATGGCTCTGCAAGAGTGATTGGGATGACCTAGCTCCAGAGAACATACGTGCCCGCTTTCACGCTCTCGCTCAAGAGATGCACTTGCTTAACGCTTTGAAAATTCCTCGACATGTTGGTGTGGAGATCGGGTGTGAGCTGCGTCTTGTTGATTTTTCGGACGCCAGTATGAATGGGCTAGGAGCAGTTATTTATGCTCATTGCACTTACCCTTCTGGTATTATTGAAACGCGTCTACTTTGCGCAAAATCGAAAATTAGCCCCACGAAAATTTCAACTCTCGCTCGCCTTGAACTTTGTGCTATTTTACTTATGTCAAAGTTGGTAAAAATTGTACGAGATACATTCGTTGAACGCATGACCATAGTAGACATATACGCATTTTCAGATTCCACGATAGCTTTATCGTGGGTTCATTCTTCCCCGCATAGATGGTCAATCTTTGTTAGGAACAGAGTAGCCCAGTGCCAAGAAAATTTAGACGCTAAACATTTTTACCACATAGCTGGTGCTATTAACCCAAGCGATTGTCTTTCTCGTGGCATGTTGCCATCGCAACTTTTGTCTCACGATCTGTGGTGGAACGGCCCTCCTTGGATTCGCGACCCGCCTGAAAAATGGCCTATTAATCCGTTCGCTCCCGCTAATTGTAATGATTTGCCTGAACATAAGGCTAATTTCATGGCTGTCACAACGCATATAGAGGAACCACTCTTGTGTACATTGGCACAACGAGTTTCTTCTTGGGAAAAATTGCTACGCATTATAGCCTATGTACTTAAATTCGCTAAACCTAAACTAAAAATCAATCCTCTATCTGTAGCAGGATTAGCAGCTGCTGAAAGGGCTCTAATTCTTGCTGTTCAATCAGTGCATTTTGCTGAAGATATTAAGCTGCTCAAAGCTGAGAAGTTACCTTCAAGGAAGTTGCAGAACTTGGCAGTTTTCTTAGACGCTGAAGGAATCTTACGTATAGGAGGAAGACTTTCTGGGTCGATGCTGCCGTATGAAGCTAAACATCCAATTTTACTTCCAAAACGCGATCATATTGTCGATCTAATAATTCAACATTCTCATGTTTTCAACTGTCACGCTGGACCTGGACTTCTAATGTCAATTATAAGACACCGCTACTGGATATTAGATGCCAGAACAGTCATTAGGTCTAAGTGTCGGAAATGTAACACTTGTTTCAAGTTGAACCCTACGCATCCCACGCCTATAATGTCTGCATTGCCGTGGTACCGCGTGACAGAGACAGCGAAAGCTTTTGTTCATACTGCTTGCGATTATGCTGGACCTGTACGCATTACCTTTTCGCGTCGCAGAGGTCAACATGCTCAAAAGGCATACATTGTACTTTTCATTTGTATGGTGACAAAGGGTATCTATCTGGACTTAGTCACAAGTCTAACATCCGATAGTTTTTTAAACGCATTCAAGCGCTTTATTTCCCGCCGCGCTCCAGTGTCTTGCTTATATTCCGATAATGCAACAACTTTTATTGGTGCCAAGGCACAATTAGATGAGCTTTATAGTTTTTTGAAAAGTTCAACCTTTAAAAACGCACTGTCTAATGAGCTTTTGTCTCGAAAGATAAATTGGAAAACAATTCCACCCCGATCACCTACATTCGGGGGAATTTGGGAGGGGAATATAAAAAGTATAAAAACGCATTTATACAGGGTGATTGGAAACCAGTTGCTCACTTATGAAGAGCTATTGACGGTTCTAGCGCAAGTTGAGTGTATCTTAAATTCTCGGCCTTTGAGTGTAATTTCTTCTGATCCACATCCTGAAGTTTTAACTCCCGCGCACTTTCTAATGTCCACTCCACTGCAGTATTTGCCTGCCACTGAGATCTCAGATCAGCGCTATAGTTTATTGGAACGCAAAAAATTGCTCGACCATATGGTTCAATCCTTTTGGAAAAAGTGGCACCTTGAATATCTGCATACGTTACAAGTCAGACAAAAATGGGCTACACCAGACAAGCCTGTAGAGATAGGAACAGTTGTTCTATTAGAACAGGAAAACTCAGCTCCATTGAGTTGGCCATTAGGAATAATTACTCATGTCTACAAGGGTACAGATAACGTCGTTCGAGTAGCGACCGTTAAAACGCAGAATGGCACTTATAAACGCGTTACTGCTGTTACCAAATTATATCCTATTCCAACACAATAAATTCATTTAACTCTTTACGCATTTAGTATAATTTTAATTTAGGTAGCTATAATTTGAATTAATTCGCTATATATCTCCTGATTTACCATGTATAATATTTTTGTTTTGAAACATCTTGCGACGTTTCAAGCCGGGGTGCATGGTAACGCGAGCAAAGTCTCAATTTAATAACGCAATAAAAAACTTAATATTCTTATGTACATGTTTCCTACGCCGCTTTATCAATGTTTTTATGTTGGTTGTCCTGTCTGTTGTGGAAGCGTGGGGGGAGGAACGATGGCGCGGAGCCACCTCGCCCTGACACTGCTGTCTATGAACCTTGACCGATAAGGTTGTTTTTTGACCAGTCGCGCGCACCTGCATATATGTAAATGTGCATTATTCATTGTATTTCTAATTTGGGAATTACTCGCCGCTCATTGACGCTGGAGCTCGTGACTCCATTTTATTTGTGAAAAAGGGATAAGGACTCGTGATCCTTTGTGTAAAGACTGACACGTGTACTGTTCACCAACACCCCATCCTGAGGAAGTCCTGATGGTGGCTAGCAGCTACGTGGACGTGCATCGGACGTGGAAACGAGATTCAGGTCAGTCCTCATATTAACATTGATAGCGGTTCTTATCATATCCTTTTTTTACACGCAGTGAAGATACCTTAGGCATCTTCATTCTTCGGGAGCATATCCCACCAGGTGGTAGCTATTTACACGCTAACCTGCCAAGCAGCAAATATTTTTCTGCTGATCTCTTTAATATGCTGTGATCACGGTCTTATCAAACACATCCTAAATTTATATATAGTACTGTATGGATTGGGGTATCTGTTATATATTGGGGTATCTCTTATGGAGTTGGGCAGACCGCAAGAGGGGGCGCCATTTGAGTAAAACTCTTTTGTTGTAACCAAAATCAGGATGATTGTCGAAAGCCTACTTCCATTGTGTTCCAAGTGCAACGTATGGTCTGCCTACTGAATAAGGTAGTTTCGCTATCTGCTGAAGTGACCCCGCGGGCAACTCTTGGGTCATCATGCTGCCCAAGCGCTGAGCGGGGTGCCACGAAAGCTCTCACAGGTGTTCATGAAGCAGATCAACTACTAATGATGGCAACTAATGAAGTGGCAGTTGCGCTGTTAGTATATGGAAGTGAACATGGGCAGCAACAACAAGTACAGTTTACGGTACTTGTTATGTTGCCTCGTGACGCACCAAGCCCTCGCCTGGGTAGGTCAAAGCTGTCGTCACTATGCTATCGGCTGCACCAGTACTTCAAGAGTGAAGCGAAACAGTGAAGACGACGGCCAAGCAAAAACAAAAAGACCTACCTAATGCATCAAGTATCTATGAAAAGCTACTTCAGACTGCCCCAATAAACAGTTACTATATAGGTACTCTTCACCTCAAGGAGGTAGCAGAGAAGAGCCTGCTGCTGCTATATCGTTGATGAGAAAGGCTTCAAAGAAGTATAGTAGTTATTAAAATGTCCAAAATAATTTTATTTATTATTAAATTGCAACTTTTAATGAACTTAGTGAAAAATTGTGCAAAAGCCTATGAATATTTAGCAACTTCTAACCCTTATAATTCAGTTCGGACTGAGTTAAGAGGTATATATGCCCTTATGACTTTAGTTTATTATGTTATTGTATTGACTATCGGGAAAACAAGGTATGGTTAGTGGCCGCGCGAAAACAAAAAGACGCCAATAACCGGCATTGTCCTTTTATACAGTCATGTCGCAGACGGACGGACGGATGGACGTCGAAGGCTTAGTATTACCTTTCCGTTTTTACTCTTACGGAACGGAACACTAAAAATAGTAAATTTTCGGGAAGTCATGGAAAGTTAATTATTTATTTCTTGGCATTAACTTTATTACTTGTACACTTATCTGTATTCATCATCACTATGCGTCTTGCCGCCTTTCACTGACAATGGAATTTTACGTTTTTAATGGAGGATAAATATGTTTAATTAATTTTGTAAATAAAATGAACTTGCATTACTTAAATGTGAAAAGTGCCAGCGCGATAGTTTACTTTAATATTCATTTTAGTACTTTAGAAGGACAAAACTTCATAAATTGGCAAGTTTATAATTTTAAAAATTAAATTCCACTCTGTTACATACATGTTACATACCCCTCGACAGGCGTCAGAGGACTGAGGCCGAGTGTATAGCATTCGCTACTTTTAAGGGTATAAGTAACAAGACGGATCAAGTAATGCGCTGCTTCTAGAGACTTTATACGTCTATGACCAGGCCCATTGATTTAAAAAAAAATTGACCAGGCCAAACATTGTTCTGACCATGTTCTGACGTAAGCGACGAAATTTTCCTTTAGGTGAATTCTTTTTCGTTTGAATTCGTGACGTTGGCATTCACGGAGTACATACAGAGAGGAGTTGCCCTAAGGAATATTTTCTATGAAACAATGCGTGGCACTAACAGGGGGTGAGGGGAGTATTATCTGTCTCACTCTACTTGCTCTGTCTCACTCCCTCCTTTATATCCATCTAGCGGCGAATAGCCCAACTACTTAATAAGTTCGATGTTGATTTTTCTTTTTAGTTTATCTATCCGTCGCTAGATGTCCCTAACACCTACTGACATCTACTGTCGGATAGCTGAGTAATTAGGGTTGCCAACCAGACTGTTAAAAACAGTATAATACTGTTTTTGCTAGTTAATGCTTTTTACTGTTCTATTATAAGAGAGTTTGCAAAACACTGTTTTCACGACTGCTGGTAAAACTATGGTTAGAAACATATAAATTTAAAATTTTCAACAAATTAATATTTCTATAAAAATATTTTTAATAACATAATATTGTTGTATATAGTATAGTTCTGTACCTGTTCAAAGCAATCGTTTATTTGGAGACTACATCTTCACAGCCACAAAAACAAAGAATCAATATGTTTTATGTAAATTATTTCCTTTCTGTTTTTTGTCATAGATAATTAATCAAATTCCATAAAAAAACCATAGTGTCAGTGACCATATCATGTAAAAGAGTAGTTAAAATCCAGGCAGCATACGAGTTGACGCACGGGCCACCCAAAACTTAGCCATACTAGAGGTGACTTGAGCTAGTAGTAGTACTAGCCTGCCTTCGACGCCGCCACAAGTTTGTATATTTTTTTGACCCACATGCTCGACCCACATGTCAAAAAAAAATACAAACTGGTGGATTGATCTTTTGTTGATCGTTGATCTTATCAAGAAATTACATCGATCGCATGACATTTTTCCATCATTAATAATAAAGGACATAGGGATATATTGGTTCCAATAGTAAAAATCAAATACTATTCTGCTTCGATCATATATTTCTTAAAGTATTATGATTTAATAATCATAGCATGGAGTGTAAATAAGCTTAAGAATAGCCATTATTTTTTTTCTTACCATGTAAAATCTACATTAACAGACATAATCTCAATCAATTGAAAAAGTACCTATCACGTAACGCCAAAGTGCAATATTCGATTTGTATGAATGTCAAAAAATGATACAACATGTACAAAAGTTTTATTTACTACTAACTTAACTAACAAGCGGGATCAGAAAAGGAATGGGATGTACAGATCAGCCGGTCTATTTGCTAACTCGGTGTACAACGTTTTGATAGACACTTCAAAATACATTGCGGCTTTCGTATGATATTGTTACTTTTTATATAAGATGTATTTGATGTGACCATCAAAATGTATTTTGAAGTGGTCTTTTCCATGTCTTTTTCATTTTGGAGAAATTTTTGGCCAAAGGTCAAAAAATGTACTGCGTATTCGTAGATTTGGAAAAAACCTATGTAAGAATTGTGGGGGTGAGCACTCACTGAAAGTAGGTTTCTTTGATGAAAAATGCTCTCGGGGTGCTCAGAAACATCATTATTCTTCCATGTAACTTTTTATAAAATTTCAAAATCCAATCGTAGTTTTATCAGCGGTTGAGAAAACAGTATTTTGTATACTGTCTTTTGATAAAACAGTAAAAAGTATTAACTAGCGAAAACTAGGTGGTTGGCAACCCTAGACATTTTGCCATGTTTTGGCTATTATTCGTGAACGTCAAGATGACGGGACCCCGCCCGGTTTTGTGAATATGATGTAACTATGATGTAGTACCATTACGTACGTAGTAATATTAGTGCTATTTTATACTTACATACGTGCTATAATAAAATTGTACACTCAAATGATTTCAAGATATTCAACAAAGAAAGTGGTCCCGCTATTATAATATCAAAATGGCTGGACCACAATTCAGTTCTTAAAAAACACTTCAATTGTAAAAATAAAAAATATTTTCAACGATTTTTATGGGGAAATTCTACGGATAAAAAAATGGTTTTTAAAATGCAAAAACGGTGTTTCCGCTCTATGTTTGGTCTACAAAGCACTGATAGCTGTCAATCTTATTTTAAACAATATAAAATACTAACACTACCATCACTGTATATATTTGAGATAGCTGTATTTGTTCAAAATAATCCCCATTTATTCAAACGTATATCGGATGTGTGTGCAAGAAACAGAAGAAATGGCGATAGACTTTGTCTACATCAATCAAAAACAGCTCTGTTTCGAAAATTTATAATAAAATCCCTAAGGAATATAAAACATTAAATATAAATTTATTTAAGAAAAAAATTGAAATCATTCCTAAACCAGAAGTGTTACTATGATATTAGTGCGTTTTTTAATGATAAAATTTAGTGGTTTTTTTTAATCTCTCCATTTATATACTTTTTGTGCTTATTGTACATATATTGACTTATTTTGTAATTTAATATTATTTATTGTTTATTTTATGTGGTACTGTACACCCTAACGGTAAGCATGTTGATTCCTACTTTTATATTATTTAACACATTGTAACACGTTTGACAAATAAATAAATAAATAAACGAATAAGCTCCTGAGGAAAAAGTGAATTTCAAAGCCAAGTAGCATTATACTGCTCTTACAATTTGCTTAGGCGTTTGTTTGACAGTTTTATTATGGAGGTTATTCTACATTGAATTTGTTTTAATTTACCTTTGCCTAAAAATTAAGTGCAAAACCAAAATGTTAAAACATACATACATATTATCACGTCTATTTCCCTTACGGGGTAGAGAGAGCCTAACCTCCATAATAAAACTGTCTCCATAATAAAATTTTATTATGTAAGTATAAAATAGCACTAATATGGTACTACATCCTAATCACATCATATTCGCAAAACCGGGCGGAGTCCCGTCATCTTGACGTTCACTATTATTCAACGTTGACGACAGGTGGCGCATTGCTGAAAAGAGAATTATGAAACAACATAAACATAATCTTTTTGTCAAGGTAAAAGTCTTTAGGTATAAATTTAGAACAAATTTCAGTACTTATGGTTATTATTTATTACGATAATTAGCTTTAATATATTTTTATAGTTCATACGTCCCATTACGCAAAGTGGTGCCATCTAACGATGAGTAGCACGGAACGTCGCCAAAAGATTTTTCTAGAATCATTTTAGTAAATTACGAATAAATATACTTACAAATGAAATGTGATTCCTTCCATAGCATCTGAACGTTTATCTGAGTAGTTTTTACATGATATAATTTAACACTTCATGATTTTCTTCGTAAAAAACAAGATAAGTCCAAAAACTCACTGTGTGCACAGAACGAACCACGTACGAACATTGTCAGCTACAACAGCAGACTAATAGGCCACGCCTACTCTCGATGTTAACGTGATGACGTCAGGACCTAGTTGGAATCACAGTGCACAGTAGCTAACGCCATCTCCACTCTGTATGTACTCCGTGTTGGCATTGGCATTCCTCGTACTACGCGACATTACCTACATACAGGTAGCGCTACTTTACGTTTAGTGTATGCATACTAAAAGAACAATTTATAAAACAAAACATATAAGCCATCATTGCGACGGCGAACTAAATATGGCAAGTGGTAGCTCCCCGTTTTGGTCGCGCCGCTGCCACTGCGCCTGTCGCTTCTGCTGAAAGCTTTGGTACCACAACAGAAGAAGCTGTCACCATATCTGCTGCTTGCAAACAACCTTCCGCAGAGTCTGACGACTGCAATGACCCAAGAAGTCTGTTCACCTCTTCGATGGTGTACACTCGGTGCCTCCTACCGTTGTGGCGATAATGATAACGCAGCCATCCTGTGTCCAACACCTACTTACACCAGTGTTGACGCCCTAAGTGTGATACCATTACACCTTATTATTACTAGGGCGTTAACCTAAGGGACGTGGGTTCGAATCCTACCTGTGGCCGAGTTCTTTTTCATCACATATTTTCAATTTTAAAAATAATAAAGATGTTATTTATGACTAATTATTATTATCAAAGATATTTTTTTGTTACAGCTGAATCAGAAAATGAAGAAGAAACTTTCATGGAGAAATTATCAAACTACACAGAGAAAGGTTTCATTTTTCCTTTCCTTCTCGTCAGCTACAGCTTTTTCGTTGGACACTTTTGCGGGATGACTACACTTCAGGTGACTCAAATTGAATGTTTTAGTGGAGCGCCTAGGGGTTTTGACCTCGGAAAATTGTTATAGTGAATGTTTTTTTTTTGGTTGAGGTGGCATTATCTTTTCTATACTATTAATTGCAAAGTTTACCAAAAAATTTATGTGCTTTAATTTTTTTCATTATTTAATTGAAAAAAGATAAATAATAATATACCAGCATATAATTTAATTTTAAATAGCATTTTTTTTTGTATGTCGAATTTGACTCGAATAGGTATAGAAAATCATGTTTCAGAGATACCTGTGTTTATGAAGGGTCGTATAGACCTTGAACAGGTTGCAGAGACGGCAGCTGCAGCGTGCAACGTTTCTGGAGAGTTCAGGCGTAAATAACACGTGTCTTGTATACGAGGCATGCCTTTTAAGTTTTGTCGTTTGAAGAACGTAGCTTAGTACACTTTTCCATTCGCTCAAACCAGTTATTATAACATTTATTCCACTCTAAAAGTGGGGGTGTTCAAAATGGCTGACTTGAAAGCGTCGCCTGCTTCTTCACGGGACTAAAACCTTAGACCACGAAGGCTTTCTTAATTTTAGGAACTGTAAAGAAATCGTTATAATGGCTTACGTCAGGACTGTATGGAGGATGGTCAAGAATTTCTACTTTTTCCTGCTTCAAATACTCAATCGTTTGACGAGCACTGTGTGAGCTTGCGTTCTCGTGGTGCAGGATGATGCAACGTTTTGAGTTAGATTTTCGAAGTTCGGCGATGACTTGTAGTAAACAATCTGTGGTATACCACTCTGCGTTAATCGTTCTACTATCTTCAAGTGCAATAGTCGCAGCATGGCCGGTTTTTCCAAAGAACGTGGCCACCATCTTCTTTGAAGAGCTTCGAGAACCGACCCAGAATGTAGATTGTTGTTTAGAATCAGGATCGTAGGCATAGATCCAAGATTCGTCACTACTGATGATGTCATAGACGTGATTTGACTCTTCTCGGTTGAACCTCTGCAGAGTTTTCTTACACCATCTGACGCGGGCCACCTTGTGATCGTCGGAAAGCAGATGCGGTATCCAACGGCAAACTAGGTTTCTCACACCAAGCGCTTCGTGCAAGATCTTCTGAATGGTTGTCCCTGAGATGCCTAATAGAGCCTCTATCTCTCAATATGTCACATGACGATCTTCGAGAATAAGTCTCACAGCAATGATGTTATCTTCAGTGAAGGCGGATTTCGGACGTCCTTCGCGAGATTTGTCACTAACACTAATATGTCCAAGCTGGAATTCTAAATAGCAGCGTTCGACAGTCCGCAGACACGGAGCTTCATGAACACAGATGTTAGCTCTTCAATATACTGAAGCCGTGTCAGGCCTCTTCTAAAGTTGTAGAAAATTATTGCACGAACATTTTCTCTCTAAATATATGAATTAATAGAAAAAGCCATTTTTTAATTTTAAAATCAAACTGTAAACATAAGTAAACTTTTTATTTATGTTATTAGCTTTTCATTTTTTTTTCATCCACTATAATGGAAGTCCGAGGTTTGTATGATTTTGATTCTCCGGGCGCTCCACTATTTATAATGTCATTAGTTTACTTCAATACTTCGCTGACTTCAACTATGAATTTATTCCATCTGTCAAAACATCTGGTCCATGGTGTCCTGATGAGAGAAAATGTTCATCCTAGGCAAAGTGCTTTATCAGTGCGATTGATAGGATGCCTTTTTAGGAACAAAGGTCATCACCGCTCCGAATGGTATCTGGTTCAAAAGGATTATCCATTGCCATTCAAAATTGTTACGCTGCTAAGCTAGTGTAATTAACTTTGAGCAGGATATAGTCCATTATTTAATTGAATAAATGAAAAAAAATATCAATTTTCTATTCTTGTTAGTTTTGCGTACTACGATTGAGAAACAATTAACTATAAAAGGAAAGGACCGCAAAATTGAGTAATTAATATAAATATCAAAATAAAAGCACCAATTAAAAGTCTGCCCAATGATTTTATTTAAGGAATAGTAAATTTGAAAGAAAAAAAACCCGGCTAAGTGTGTATCGGGCCACGCACTGTGTAGTTGTGAATGCCAGCTTTGAGTTGACTCCTCACGGTTTAACGACTAATAACGTCTAAAACGAGCCCACATAGGACTGTGGTAACTGAAGGAAGAGTTATAAAATCCTACTCCTACACAATGGAAATTAGAATAAATATTAACTATTTGAATACCACCGCGAATAGAGGCAACCGCTGGTATCAAGATTTCCACCAACATATCGTTCCGCCAAGCGCCGCGCGCCGTCGAACGTAAACAAATTGCTATAAGTTTAGATATTATTATTATTATTAAAGCTGACATGATTTTATATCTTCTTAACTTTACGTGGTTCATAAATTTATATTTAGTAGTTGGTTTACGTAACTAACAACCGTCTTAACTAATTTTCAATTCACATTGTATAAAATTTTACTTTTCCGAGTACATTTCTAAGTTGGTCATCTATAACTCTTTAATTTGTAAACTCTACTTAGCTCTCATAGTTTTCCTTTAAACTTCGTTATATATACTACTGCTGTGAATGTTTTCACATTAATAATAATTCATATACAACCATTTAGTACATATAGGGTGGGGACACTATAACAAAAAATTGTTATAAAAAATATTTCAACGCATGAGTAAATCGAAAAAAAATGTTCACAAGCTCACAATATTTTTAGAATACCTATTCAGCAACATCCTACAAGTTAGGGTAGGTGCGAAAAAAATATGTTCGTTTACCCAGTTTAGGTGTATGGGGAGAATACTAAAAATAATTTTGTTTAAGATTCGTTTTACCTCTTTTACGGCATAATTTATATACATATCCATATCTAATTACAGCTTTCTAGTACTTATAGAATCTGAGTAAAACCGCGGACGGACAGACGGACAGACATGGCGAAACTCTAAGGATTCCTTGTTTACTATGGAACCCTAAAAACTGATTATGTAAGCTATGCTAATATGATTATATTTTAAAATCTACTCATCGTCAAATCACCATTGCAACTAGGACTTATTCTGTGCCATTGCCTAACAGAGTTTATCGAAATAGCTTTGATGAACTCTGTTACGCCACAGTAAATTCCAACACTTCATCTGAGAGACTTAGTTCATAAGTAACTACCTACGGGCTCAGTTGTCACGTAAATGCAACATACCTAAACATACATAAATAAATTCGCGTTTTATTAGTTGCTCGCTGGTTTTATCTACCATAATCTACACTAAAAGTAGTTGCGATGAATAAGCTCTATGCAAACTATTTGAAAATTTCTTTTACCATTAGAATCCTACATTTCCCCTGATGAATATAGGCTATAGAATGCAATATCTACCCGTGCAAAGACGGGGCGGACCGCTAGTAGGTTATAATAGTCACCACCGAGCTCTGCCTCCACATCTGAGGATGCAATCAGAGAAACGCTTAGCTATGGATTTATTTTGATTGAGTATTACTGTCTTTTACTTTACTGTAGGCACAGATTACGTAATAATGTCCCACACTGAGAGGCTATAAGTCAGTCTGTGTGGTTCATTCATCCCTCTAAGTATATACATATAATTATTTAATTTGTAACAAAAATTTCAGAAAACCTTATTTTGATTGCTGCAGACCTACGCGGTATCCATTTTTCAAATGCTAGAGGCGCCTCTGGACAAATATTATGCGACGTTGATCCTGGGCGTGCTACAGATCTGCGGCACTATTATTTGTGTTCTGCTGGTCCACTACACAGGCAAGAGGCCTCTGACCCTCTTCTCCACGGGGGCAGCCGGGGTCTGCGCGGTATTGGTTGCTGGATACGACGGCTACATTAAAACTGTAAGATAAAAATAACATTATTTCGTATTCAATAAATCCACAGGGATTCCACCCATATGTGGTTATAATATTACTGTAAAAATCTTTTGCTTAATAATTATAAAGCATGGATTACTTAGGGGCCGTAGCGGTCCCAAAGACCCAATGCATCATAGCTGGGGACGCTTCCGGTGACGGATTAGACCATTGACAAATCAAGCAAATGCTTAATGTTAGAGGAGCCCAACTTGGGCGATACTTATCTACAACAACAAGAGGCGCCTTGAATTTTTGACTTTGTTGAATGGACTCCTATTTATCGCTCCTTTATTTTTTATTTCATCATCTTGGGCACGTGCAATGGCAAGCCAAAGATACGGCAGATTCCCAGCGTTTCACAAATCCTTTGATCTCAAAAAAATGCCGCCCCGCTGCCGCTTGTGAAGGTGCTTTAATTGAAATATTAACCACTTTCTTTGTTTCAGCATGATTTAACTTCATATTCGAATGAAAACGTGACAAACATGACTACAGATAGTTTAACCGGCGCTGTGGTAACCAATTAATCCATACTTTTTTATTTACAATACTGGTATATGAACAAGTTTTGTTTTTTTTTAAATTGGTGCTTTTCTTTCAAAAGTGGTATTTTGAAGGTATTTACTACAAAAATACTAATAGAGGAGACAAATGTTATTAACGGATGTAAGCAAGAATAAGACAAGCTCAAAATACGGATTATTTCATGTACCAAATGACTTATTGATTAAAAATGGGGAATATTTAACAGGGCGAATAAAAAAATACTTATCGACTGATGATGATATACTCTATTAATAATTTGAGCGAAACGATTTTGAATTGGCGAAAAATTAACTAAACTGGTGACGAACGTTGATCAACAAAAAAAATCAAACGAGCTTCTAAAAGTGAGCTGCGAATAATTCAAATCGAATATTAAATCATTAGGCGTGCGAAAGAATTACTAGTGAGTGAGCGACTAGAAATTCATACTGGGCGACTTCAATATAAATTAAAAACCTTTTTTTATCCGAGGTTTTGTTCACAACGAACTACTTACTAAAAAGTAGACTTTTAGCACCGTTTTGTAAGCTGCTTTATTAATGATTATTGGTTGTTGAAATTGTTTTTGGGGTCTTTTGTTTTCTATTATATGATGTTTTAATGAAAACTGCATATTGATCCGTACGCGCGAAACGCCATCCAGCGTTTGTTTAAACCTATCCTAGGATTAGTTCTGTTCTACCCTTTGGGTTGCGGAGGTCAGACGGCAGTTGCTCACTCTGTGTAAAGACCAGTAACCTCGTCAAATCACTTAGGATAGATAAGCGTACCCCGGTGAAGCGTTACCGCTGAGAATGCAACCGGGAATACGCTCGAGTGATGATGATGATGCTTAGTTACTACTTGCCTGTAATAGTTATTTAATTTTATATAAAGTGCAGCTCACTATAAGTAAACGATTTGCCAAATATTTAATAAAATGCAGGACTTAAGGTTGTCACTCAAACAATTATTCGGTCGCTGAAATATTATAGTGCGGCTAGTTTTGTATTTTAAGCAACTCAAATAATCTTTGTAAGTTGCTGTTCTTGGTCTGAGATTTACGAAAATTATGATCTAAACACAGCATTTAATCAATTTCATGAAATATTTTGCTTATTTTATAACTTATGCTTTCCTAAAATAAGAATAAAAATTCATGAAAGTAATAAAAATAAAAAATGGATTAGTAAAGGCTTAAAACTTAGCTGTAAAAATAAAAGATTATTAAGATTTAAATACTATAAAAATAAAACAGAATTTAATAAGAACAGATATCTGACATACTCTCAATTATTAAAAAAATGTATTAATAAATCAAAAAAAATATGTAATACTGCATTTATAGAAAAAAGCTCAAACAAATGTAAAGCTACTTGGTCTGTTATAAAAAACGAAATATCAAACAAAAAAATACATTATGATATAACAGACATAAAATTAAATGGCGAACAATTAAAAGAACCTGTTGACATTGCTAATGCATTTAATAATTATTTTATTGAATTGACTAATAATAACCGCATAATAAATCATAATGCTCATACTCATTCAAAAAGAGTAATATCTAATTCCTTGTTTCTTATGCCCATGTCAGAAGAAGAGGTAAAAAAGGAGATAAATTCCCTAAGATATACTAATTTGGAAGGCTATTATGGAGGTAATACAAGAATAATAAAACTATGTTGTCCTGAAATAATAGCAGTACTTACCTATCTAATTAATTTATCATTTTTAACTGGATCTTTCCCCGATGCTCTAAAAATCTCACTGGTGAAACCATTGTTTAAAAAAGGCAAAAAAGGTGATATCAACAATTATCGACCAATAACATTAATAACAATTTTCTCAAAAATATTTGAAAAGTGCATGTTCAAACGTTTGATTGAATTTTGTTCTAAATATAATATTATAAATAGAAACCAGTTTGGATTTCAAAAACATAAATCTACCTCCCTAGCAATTTACACGTTGATAAATACAATAATGTTAAGCTTAAATAATAATGATTTAAACACTGGGCTATTTTTTGACCTAAGTAAAGCTTTTGACTACGTATCGCATGAACTGCTCCTAGATAAATTAGAGAAAATTGGTATTCGAGGTATAGCCTTGCAATGGATATCGTCTTATAATTTTTATTAGTTATAATTAATAAAATATCAAAAAATGAAAATAAATTTATTTATTTTTAAAATGACAGTAATTAAAACTAATTATATACAAAATAAACATGAAGTGAGAAAAAAAAAAGTAGCACTAGAAAGAAATTTCTCCGAGATCTTGCCCGTGTGGCATGGTGGCAAGAACGCTGGCTGCATTCCCCCGTTGGATAGCTATGCTAATCCGTTGGGCGAAAAAGCAGCCATCCCTCTTATCACCGGCAGCCGACATGAGCCGAGGGGCAATCTCTTTTAAGAAACCCCTCGCGCTAGGTCCCCAAGGTCCTAACGTCTCTACGCCAAACGGCACAAATATATAATCCTCAGCTAAGTTGCATACTTGCGCCGTTTGGCAACCTCAGCGCCTTCGGCAGCAGACCCGGCTCTCATGACTGATCCCCTGAGATGAGAGGGCGCTAGTGTGTCGACGCATGTAGCGTCCCACACCAAAGCCCTACCACGTTCCCAAGGGATCAACGACATACCATCAGGTCTCCTACCATCATCACGTGCCACACCACGAGGTTCGAGGGTACAGGGCACGTTGATGGTGGCAAGGGCCCTTCTGATGATGTCATTCAGAGAACCATGGCGTGGGATTCTGCCTGCGCTGAGGTGACAATATAGACCGTGGAGCCCAAACTGATCAACATCAGCGCCACACGGGCAGCGATGGGGCGCGCACACGGGGGCTCCCAGACGGAGTCCAATGGCGGTGCGGAAGCTGTTGTTGTCCAGCAGTGTTCCGATGGTGTAAGAGGGGATGGCGTGAAGCCATTGGCTGGACTCCTTCGAGGATACAGCTTGGAGCCGAGCGCGGTTAATATCATCATTTATATAATTTTGAGCCAAATCAGCTGCTGCTCTCTGAACCAAAGGAGCATCCCAGAGTCTTTGCTGATGTGTTTCCACCGGGATACTGTCTTCGGGGCAGAGAGCTGACCAGGTTTCCTTTGCCTCTGCTAACAGGTCAATGACGAGGTCATCATCGTTAAATTTTCTTTTACATAAGCCAGTAACGCTGAGAACAGAGGAAAGGAAAGCGGGGAGAGCAACACTAGAAATTTTTCTTATACCGATGCCACCGTTTTTAATTGGTAAGGTTAGCTGTGTCCAGGAATTTTCATTAAAACGTAGGTTTAAAATATTTTCTAAGGTCGAATGTAGGCAGTCATCTAGTTTTTTTATTAGTTCCAAATGTTTCCAAATTGGGCTTGCGCGAAGCATATAGGTAAATTTGGGAACAAAAAGGCAATATTTTAAAATAGTGAATGCAATATGTGAATTTAGAATACCCAATCTGGAAGTTGAAGCGTTGAAATTTTCTAATTGCTTTTCCAAGAGAGGTGGCACGCTGTCCTTTAATAACGGGGCACCTAGGAGAAGCAAAGAATGCTTAGATATTACTTTTATAATCTTTAGAAATTTTTAAAAAGAAATCTAAAATGTTTTTTCTAATAGTTTCCGATACAAATGACTTCATCTACATCATCATATAAAAAAAATTGTAGCGGTGTACCGCAGGGAAGTGTCTTAGGGCCTTTACTGTTTTTGTTATATATTAATGATATTGTTAATGTCACAAATCACAAATGTATTCTTTATGCAGATGACACGCAATGACAATACAATACTTGACCATGAAACTGATATTAATAATACAACTGACAAAATAATTCAATGGCTACTTGACAATAATTTAAAAATAAATATGAATAAATCAAATTATGTACAATTTAATAAATCAAAACACCCACATCGTAATTTCACATTAAATATTGACAAAATAAATGAAGTGACAAAACTGAATTTTTTAGGAGTTACAATTGACCAAGACCTAAACTGGAAAGCTCATGTCGATGGAATTAGTAAAAGAACTAACCAATTTGTGTATGCGATAAGTCAAGTAAAAAAAGTGACAGATGTTAATATTGCCATCATTTAGTATCACGCGTATGTTGAATCTGTCTTACGATATGGGTTAGTCGTGTGGGGCAAAGCACCGAATATAATAAGGCATTTATAGCCCAAAAGAAATGTTTGAGAGCGATATGTGGGGTTCCCCCGGGTACCTCATGCAGACCGTTATTTAAAAAGTTATGTTTATTGCCATTACCTAGTCTTTATATCTTTGAGGTATGCATGTTTGTCTATAAAAACATACAATTATTTTAAAAAGCTATTGATATGAGTGGCAGAGCTCAGAGGAATCCACACAGACTAGTCATTGATAATGTCCCAAAGTCCCAAAAATGTTAAAACAGTCCCCTTAATATGTGTGTGCAAATCTATAACCGGTTACCCAATGACATGAAAGAATTTAATGAATATATATTTAAAAAACAGTTAAAAGCCCGGTTGATGGAAAGGTCTTATTATGACATAAAAGAGTTTTTTTGACAATTGTTATCTTTTTTATTTTTTGATAATTTTAATAAATTCAATGTTATGTTTTTTCTGTATTTGCATGCCATTTAATATGGCTAAACATGTGTTCTTGTTTATTGCATTTAACACCTCAATGTACCATGTTTTATGTGAATAAATAAATATGAATATGAACATGTTTTGTGGATTTTTCGTCGCTCGCAGCTAGTCGCTTACTCATTATTTTTGTAACCCAAGTTAGAATTTTTTGATATTTAAAATTTATAGTTACTCGTTTAAATACTACCCATTAAAAATTATACATTTCTTTTTCTATTAATATAAACAAAAAAATTTTTTTTTTTATTTTTTTTTTAACAGAGAATACCTTAGGAATAGGAATTTTCGTTTAGAAATCTTATAATTTTCCATCGTATGCAGTAATGTTCATGTTATGTTTACCTGTTCCTGGGAATAAAGGTTTTATTTGTATTTTTAGAATAACCCATACTCGTGGATTCCCATGACACTCCTGATGCTTTTGGCTCTTATAACCCACACCGGTATTAGACTTTTACCTTGGATTTTGATTGGAGAGGTAAGTTTTTGATCCATAAAACCAAAATAAAAACATTTTACCTTATACCAATTAAGCCCGTGTATTTTTACTAGTTAAGGTTTCCTATGTAAATCCACTTTGCAACATCAAAAAAACATGTGCTTGCTGCACATCATTCAATTCATTTGGGCCGACATTAAAAAACATCCAAATTTCATAATTTTTTGAACTTCTGTAGCAGCTACATACAGAATCATCATTGATTCAACAATCTGTGACACATAACGATTTTTTTCTAAGTTATGTCTCAAATACCTAGCTTAAAATATTTTTGTCTTGATTTTGGGCCCTACATTATTTAAAAAGTAAAAGTCCCTAAATTTCGCAGTTTATCGACTGGTGCGCAGGGAGCACAAGTTTCCCAAAGTTGCAAATTTATGTACGCAGTCTACAGCATACAAAGTTGCAGAACTATCGTATTTTGCAAGATTAAACCTTTTTATTTCTTCCACGCTGGTCTGGGAGAAAAAAAAGTAGAGTGAACCAGCTGCTTCTCGATCTAGATCGTAAAAATCAATCGAAGGAACGGGCAAACCTGATGAATCATATAAGTAGGCGATGCGGCTAGCAACCCATCACTACTTTGATTCTATTTTCTACCTAACGCCCACCAACATGCTAAACGTGGTTTTTAGATCTTAAAGACCTGGGCTCTGTCAACCCCGCAAGAGATAAAGACTGAATGTAAATCTGTTTGTGTCGATTTGTACTCTCTAATTTGTATGCCAATGTATTTGTACGTATGTACCTACATTGGTATGCAATGGTTTAATTATGATTAATTATTTGATTAGAGGATCTATTATATACATATCAAATTAAGTCCTTTGAGTCTCCAAAGTGACCAAACCTTGACAGTATTATAATATCAAGTTGCTCACAAGTTATAGCGGTAAAGGCGTGTAAGTGCAAAATGAATCAAACATTGGTAGCCGCATTGCCTATCAATATATCAATATCAATTAATACATAATAATATAATATAATACATATAATAAAATCGTAAGTGGGTGGTGTCTGTACATGAGAGATAAATAAGAAAAACTAATATCAGGGGTCCCTAATTACGCAATAAAACCCAAATCAACGATTTTAGAATTTTGTCTGTTTGTCTGTGAGTTTGTGCACGTTAATCTCAGAAACGGTTTGACCTATTTGAATGCGTATTGGGCTAAACTCCACTTAACATTTAGGCTTTGTTTTATCTCAATCAGTCTAAAAACTAAAACTTACATCAGTTTAAAGAATAAGTAAGGGAATTTTGTTTGACGGTTAATTCGGCAAACCATCACTAGAAGGCGCTGTGCTAAATTAAAATTAAAACGCTTTTGTTGTTTTTTAGCTGCGATGCTGCGAACGACCCAGGTTGCGTGGTCTATCCTAAACACTAATAGGTGTTTCCCGCGACTTCGGTAGCGAATAAATTTGAAATTAAGTAAATGAAATTGTGAACAATTAGGACGTAAATGTGCAATATAATTTGGTTACAACTTTTCTTCACTTTATGTGTTAAATTTAGTTTGTTTTCATAAGATTTTAACTATGTGAAATTGTGAACATTAAGTAACGTACGTGTGCGATATAATTTGGTTAGAATTTTTCAGTTCAGTTTATGTGTTAAATTTAGTTTGTTTGTTTTCATAAGCCGTTAAATTCGATTTTAATGGAAAATTTCAATTTGTGATTCTTTCAGTTTCTAGACGTTGATAACTTTTATATATTTAATATCACTTTTATATGTTTGTGGCAATTTGTGTTATAACTATTGAAAATAATACTATTTTATTACATGTCGTTTGGTAAGATTAGGTTTTTAGGCTATCAAAATATTACATATAATAAAATCGTAACTGGTCGCGGTTTTTATATGGAAGATATATAAGAAATACTATTACGAGGGGGCTTTATGAAACAATTTTTAGAATTGTTTTGTCTGTTTGTCTGTACGTATGTTCCTAATAATTTGTTAATATCAGAAACGGTTAACTGATTTGAATGCGGTTTTCACTAATGCGTTGCAGTTTTCTCCTGTTTCATTTCAATCGTTTCTTAAATAAAAAAGTTATAATCTAAAGAATCACATATGAATTGCTATAAAATAACCGATCAGTTGAATTGGATAAAATTATATCAATTTATATTTATGTATAATCATCAAAGATTCAAGATTCAAAGATTCAAAGATTCAAAAGATTCAAAGATTTATTCAGAAAATAGGCCTTTTCAGGCACTTTTTCACGTCAATTCACCTTTAAAATTAAATAATACTTATTATATTATATTCAAATTATTAATTCTTGTTTAAAAGCTACAAACTACTAGCGTTTCGGAACCGACCACTGCAGAGAAGAAGACGCCGAAAGAAACTCTTCAACAGTATTGGTCGCCTACTTGCCTGAAGGGCTTTGTATGATATTTAATATTTTTCTTTTCTTTTTTTTTTTTTTATTAAAGTACCTATTATAATACAATGAGGTGTGAGTGAAAAGCTTGATTGTTTAGAGGTCGTATCGCTAACGCAAGATAAGCAACCTTGGGTCGTGGTTCTTACTAGGATGGGTGACCACAAATGGCACAAAGAAACATTATATAAAGTGGTAATAACTATGTTTGCAGAACTGATCATCGCCAAGTGCGACCTGTATAGACTGATTGTTTCTCTTAAAAACAAATAATAATGAAATTCTGATGTCTAATATACATATTATATATGTATAAGCACATAGGGTGTCTTATGTCCCGTAAAAAGTAATGTAGCTACCTGAGGGATTGACATTTATAAGTAATGATATATTGTAGTAAGCTTAACTTAAAAGTTTGTGTAATAGGTATAATTTTATTCGATTCTATTAGGCAATGGAGACAGTAATAGAGTATGAATTTCAAATGCATGTATAATGGATGTCTGTTTGTTTGTTTGTTTTTATACGTTAATCTCTGGAAATTCTGCACGGATTCGAATGAAACTTTCTTCATATAGATATTAAGCCTGGACCGCATATAATTATTTGATTTTTGTAACTGAAACATCTGATACAGAACCATAATGGTCTAGCTGAACTATAAGAAATATAGAAAAGACGCCTTAACAAAAGTTGTTCAACCCGTTGAGCATTTTCTGTTGAGGTATAAAAATCATAAATAAATATAAATATATACATAATGGTTCAGCTAAACTACAAGAAATGTAAACACCGTTGTAAACTTTGTTCAGCCTGATAAGCATTTTCTATTGACGTATAAAGATAAAGAAAAAAATATTTACTAAAACATAAGTTTATACAAGTATTTAGGTACAAATGCGATCTCAAAAATCGAAGATCTGGTACATCTGACGCGGAAACCTAAGATATCAGCTACATTATAACGGTTAAAGTCACTACTTTAACAGCATAATAAGCTTTCGTTAAATTCATACTTTATTATATGGCTTTAACTCCTATTTACGTACAAAGAGAGACCTTATGTTATTTTGAGTGCTTACTCATTTCCTTTCCCGGTTATCTTCGTGACACGGCAGCCTACCCGGTAATGCAGGGGGGCAGTCACTTAGATTTGTAAAGAAAATATTTTTCTTTACACTTACAGCCATGCCTAGAAAGAGGTCAAATCATTCACAATATTCAAAAGCAGCGAAAAGATTAAATAATCATCACATCCCAAGAAACTAATGAAGAACGTCAGACAAGACTTGATGATATTCGAGAACATCAGGTTGCGTCTCGCTCAGCGGAATCATCGGAGCGCGAAGCACGACTGACAGCTGATCGTGACCGTCATGTCGTCTCGCGTAAACTTACTCGCGTAATTTATGGTAATTATATAATACTCCGGAGTCAATATCCACGCGAATGAAGTCGCGGGTACAGCTAGTCTTAATTATTTGCCTTCGACCAGCTTTTACAATCTGCGTGGGAAGAGAAGCAGCTAATACATTATTTATTTTTCTTTTCTTCCAGACCAGCATGGATGATTTCTAATACATCTCAGGCACGGAACCTGATACGTTAGTACTGTTACTTATAGTACTAAAGTCTCAGGTGTTAAATACAGTGCAGGCCGCGATATCCTCTGGAGTGCCAATTATGCTTATTCCTTTTGATCCACAGGTGTTCAGTGCAAAGACGAGATCGGGCGGTGCCGGCCTCGCTAGTGCCGTCGGGTACATATTTGGTTTCCTCACCAATAAGATGTATATTAACATGGTCGATCGCTTTGCAGTTTGGGGCACATATGGTTTTTATGGTGTTGTGGGGTAAGAAATTAAGACTATCATTCTTCTTTACTTTGATCCTACTTAAATATTTTAAGAACATGTTCATGGTACGTGTACATGTTGGGTACATACCCAACATGTACACGTACCATGAACATTTCGGGCAGCGGCCGGTCATAAAAATCGCGCAAAAACAAAAGAATTCCCAAGGAGGGTTGACGTCAGGCAGGCAGCCAGTCAAGGAAATGAGCCGAAACTTTTTACAACATGGAAAGAAGAAGAACCATGAACTGGTACAATTAAGTACCTACATATGTACGAAATAGTATAAGAATTAAAGGTAATATATATATATATATATGTCTCTTAACAATAACAACGTATCCAAAATTTTATAATGCTCGGTCCCGAAGTTTGAGCGCGAAGCGTATCATAAAATCAAAGCTAGAATTAAACCAAGGTCTCACTTTCGTATTATAACTTGTTAGGATTGAATCATTATGACCTGAGATTTTAACTGACACAAGATAAAAGAGGAGACATGCTGTATTTGTTGCTATCTTAATTACCACGATTACTGATCACGCAACCACCTATTTATCAGTAAATAAAATTAAAGCTAATAAATCTTCAGAAAAAACTGTCACAAAAACCAACTTTGAAAATGCATTAATGTATTTAAAAAGAAAAAACTTGTCTCAGCTTCTTTTATATGACGATCCTAACTTAGTAACTAATAATCTAATAAAAATTCTTATTGAATTTCTTGAACAAAATACCACTAATAAAACAGTTCCAAAAAGCCAACGTACGGTCAAGCCTTGGATGACAAGAGGCATTCTCAAATGTATACAAAATCGTAATAAACTACAAAAAGAGTTGCGTAAGGACCCGGACAATAGCATTAAAAAGATTACTTAAACAAGGTATAGAAACTTTTGCAATAATCTCATTAAAAAAACAAAGCGTAATTACGAAAGAAACTTAATAAATAGCACAATAAAAAACAATAAATTACTCTGGAAAAACATAAAATCACTTACATATTTAAGTAAAAATAAAAATTCTAGTTATGAATTAAAAGATTTAAAAACAACACCAACCGAATCAGCAAACTACATCAACAATTATTTTGCAAATATTGGATATCAGCTTGCAGATAATATTCTGTCAACTGTTTCTAGAAATTATACAGATAAGTACCTTCATAATGTTCCCACTCAACCCCAGTCTTTCGGTTTGTTAAATACTGACTATGAGGAAGTAATTTCAATTATTGAAAACCTAAAACCAGACAGTGCACCAGGATGGGACAACATCTCTACCCGGTATCTGCAATATATAAAGGATGACGCTGCTCTCGTTATAGTTCATTTGGTAAATCTCAGCTTTGAAAAGGGTATATTTCCGGAAAAATTGAAAGAATCTTTAATCACTCCCATTTACAAGGGTGGAATTAGAGACGATATAAATAATTACAGGCCTATATCAGTAATCACAGTTTTGGCAAAAATAATAGAAAAATTACTAATATAAGACTTCTAAATTACCTTGAAACATATAATATACTCTCTACCTCGCAATTTGGTTTTAGAAGGGGAATTTCCACTGAAGACGCGGTGACTTCCCTGACGTCAGTCATAATTGATAACTTAGATAAAGGCGTAAAGTGCCTATCATGTTTCATTGATCTCAAGAAGGCATTTGATACCGTCTCTATTTCTATCTTGCTAACAAAATTAGAAAAAATCGGCATTAGGGGCCGTCAATTGGCTATTTTCCAAGATTACCTATCAAATCGAATTCAAAAAGTAAAACTAAATTACTGTATAAGTGATGGACAAAATGTAATTTATGGCGTTCCGCAAGGAAGTGTACTCGGCCCGACTTTATTTCTCATTTACATTAATGACCTGTGCAACATGGTATTAAAGAATGCAAAAATATTCTCATATGCAGATGATACCGCTATAGTGTTCACTGGTCCAAACTGGGAAATCGCACGTCAAAACGCTGAAAATGGGATGGTTCAGGTGCAAACCTGGCTGAAAAATAATCTCCTTACTCTAAACACCTCCAAGACCAATTACGTTTGTTTTAGTATATATAATAACACACAGCCATCCAAAAATTTTGACATTAAAATTCACTCATGGGACATAACTCCAAATTGTAATTGCCCCTCTATTGCTAAGTTAAAACAAACTAAATATTTAGGAGTGGTAGTCGATCAAAATCTTTCTTGGTATCCCCAAATAGAGCAAGTATCGGGAAGAATACGTAAATTTGTATGGATATTTAAAACCCTACGACATATCGTTCCACAGACACTCCTTAACAATATTTACGTCTCACTAGTTCAATCTGTCATTACGTATTGTATCCCGGTATGGGGTGGAGCCTTGAAAACTAGATTTTTAGAAGTTGAAAGAGCGCAAAGAAACCTCCTGAAAGTGATGTACTTTAAAAAAAGAACGTTCTCAACAAGTAATCTTTATCAAATATGCAATTTACTATCAATTAGAAAGCTGTACGTACTTCAAATGCTACTAAAGAAACACAAAACCTTGCCTTTTAATTTACAAATTTCTAATAGAAGAATACAGAATGCAGCACGTGTTCCTTTTTATAGGACGGAATTTGCATGAGTTCAATATAATGGTCGATCTGCTAAAATTTATAACAAAGTAAATAAAGAATTTAAAATACATAACAAAACTTCACGTGAATGTAAACTGCTACTAATAAACTGGCTCAAACTATTGAGCTATGATGAAATGGAGAATTTCATAAGTAATTAGTGGTGAGAATTTATGTAACATTTATGTAAAACTTAACTTTAATATTGGCACTAAACACACACACACGCACACGCGCACGCACGCCTGCGCGCACACAAACACACACACACACACACACACACACACACACACACACACACACACACACACACACTGTAATTTGTAACTGGTTTTAAATAGATTTTAATAAGTTTGTATTAATATTTAGCGCTATGGAGGAGCGGAGCCTACTGGCACAAGTATTTTGATACTTAAAAGTAGGCTCCAACTACTGCCTATTTTGTAACTATATACTTAACAAAATAAACATTTTTAATTTTTGATTTTTAGTTTGATTTGATTTTGATAAAATATATATTTTTATAATTTCGAAGAAAATCCGTTTTTATTGTAAAAATATTTTTATTTAATATTTTCTCAAATATTGTTCAAATTACATACATTTGCAATAATTTATGAGTTAAGATCTTGTCGGTGATTGGCAGGATATAGTGGAGTGGTTCGGCATTGCCTTCTACCAACTACATTTCATATAGGTACTAGTGAAAGTTCCACTAGTTTGTGGGTTGTTTCACAATGTTTTTCTTGACCAGACGCAATAGCATTCTTAATCTTATTCTAAAAGTTGATTGGAATATTTCTTTGTATAAGCTTCGATAATAATTTTGGTGTAGGTATCAACATTCTTATCTAATTTTTAAGTTTGATAAGAATTATAACAGCTGACATTTTTTAATTCTTTATCTGCTTAATATATCAAAAATAAAAATAAAATATCATAATTTCCATACCAGAAAGTAATGATTTAAATATCTTACAAATTTGCGCAAGGAAGACATATTTTTCCTATATATTATTAAAATTTTATATTATTTTTGAATATTTTTATACTTTTGAATGGATGTCCAACCAATTTTACGAACCAAACTTAAGGCGCTGTGTCCCTTAGCTGTTTCTAGCAGACCTCGCGCGATATATAATGTACTTACTCGTAATGAAATAAGGTTGAAAGTTGCGATACCGGATGACCAGTCTCATTTCAAACCCATGTCTGCCATTTTAGCGTTAATTTTCACTTTTAATTTAATAATTGATAATTTACTACAAACCGGAAGTGATGGTTTTTATTTATGTAATCGGAAGTACCTTAAATGTAAATACTTCCGGAACTTTCTCATTTTTTTTTACCAAATTTCAATTATTTATGAATTTTTGAAAAAATATCCCAAATGTAGGACATGACAATGTCAATGTCATTGTTAATCTGTCAAATAATGATGACGTTGACAGCCAATTCTTATGAGTTGCCATGTTGGGGAATATTTTTCCCGAGAGATTTACTTAGCGGGCTGGTGGTTGCCCGCCAAATGAATAAATTACGCCAATTGCTTCTGAATGAAGTTTTATGGCCTATTAGTTTATGCTACCAATAATAGCAAAAAATATACCTATATTTTAATGTAGTATAGGCAAAGAATATATATAGAAAGCAAACCAGATGGAAGGGAAATAAAAAAAATATTCGAATTTTAGCTGTTTATATTTTATTAAACTGTATATTTTCAATTTCGATTAATTTTCCATTAACATCTTCTTACTCTGGCATTTGATGATTATTAGTTTCATATTCACACATTGAACTCCAATGTTGCTGTAATCTATTTGGCACTGCATTTTTGCCGTGGTATTTCATTTCGAGTAGGTGTTACGGTCTATCGACCATGCACACCCTGGTGTCAGAGTTCTTTGGAACCGCCTCTCGGCCTCTGACGTGGTTCCTTTTACGACTACCGGCTGGTAGCCGGGACCAACTCAACTTTACGCTGGACGCTGGGCTTAAAACGTGCCTTCCGAAGCACGGAATCATCTTTATTATCAGACAATCAGGTGATTCAAGCCTGCATGTCCTAACTAAACTGGAAACAACTAAACAAAATATTCTTCCCGTGGGAATAGAACCAGGAACCCCGGGTGTATAGGCAAACGCCTTAACTACTGGACCACGGAGGCAGTGATATGATTAATGCATGCACAGAAATAAACAGCAGCAGCAGCTACTAGTGCTGCTGTTGCTGCAGCTGGAGCTGAAGGCCGTTATGTGTTGTATGTGTGGAGGCAGTATGTGACAGTTGTCTGAACTGAACCTCTCTGTGCTGCCGCCTGGTTAGCTAGCGACATTTCAGAAAACCCTTAATATGGCAAACAGTAGAGGTAGGTCAATCAATCAATCAGCCTATTGCAGTCCACTGCTGGACGTAGGCCTCCCCAAGGGCACGCCACAGTGCACGATCTCCCGCTTTCCTCATCCAGTCACTACCAGCGACCCTCCTCAGGTCATCGGTCCATCTGGCAGGGGGCGTCCAACACTACGTTTGTCCGTCTACTCCAACGCTAATCGCTTCTGCGACAAATGGCCAGCCCACTGCCACTTAAGCTTACTACACTTCTGGACATCGTCTACAATTTTGGTCCTCTGCCCGATGACTTCATTACGGATTTTATCCCGCAACGAAATACCGATCATAGCTCTTTCCATTGCTCGCTGAGCGACATGTAGTCGGTGGGCCAGCCTGACTGTCGTGTTCCACGTCTCAGCTCCATATGTCATGACGGGTAGGACGCACTAATTGAACACCCTACTCTTTAGGCGCTGCGGTAGCTTCCCAAATGCTGCCCAAGCCAGCTGCACTCTTGTGATTTCATGTTCGAAGTTGTCTCTACCTAGATGTAATGTCTGCCCGAGGTAGACATATTCTCAGACAACTTCGAGCGCTTCACCATTGATCAAGATCGGCTTCGGAGTGATAAATTCTTTGAACATGACCTTGGTCCTGTCCAAATTCATCCGAAGACCGACCGACATTGAAGCAGCATCAAGGCTGTGCAGCATTTTCTGCAAATCCTGCAACGATTCTTCTATCAATACTATGTCGTCGGCAAAGCGGAGGTGGCTGAGATATACGCCATTGATGTTGATGTCCAGCCCGTTCCAATCCAGTGTTTTAAAGACATCCTCCAGTGCGTTGGAGAACAGTTTCGGAGAGATGACATCTCCCTGTCTCACCCCTCTGAGCAACTGGATGGGTTTCGTCTTGTGGTTCTGTTCTTGGACGAACATCGCCGCTGATCTGTATAGACTTCTCAGTACCTCCACATATCTCCAATCGACTTGGCATCGTTGCAAGGATTCCAGAACAGCCCAGGTTTCTATGGAGTCTAAGGCTTTCTCATAGTCCATAAATGCTAGGCACAGCGGCTGATTATATTCCTGCGACTTCTGTATAATCTGCCTTACTGTGTGAATGTGGTCTACGGTGCAAAAGCCTTTTCGAAACCCAGCCTGCTTCGGTGGGTGGAATGCGTCAAATCTTGCGGCAAGACGATTTGAAAGGACTCTCGAAAACAGCTTATATATGTGACGGATTGGTCTATAATTTTTGAGGTGGGTTTCGTCTCCTTTCTTGAAAAATATAGCCACCACGCCCTCACTCCACGCCTTCAAGGTAGTCCCATTGGCTATGACGGAATTAAATAGCTCCTTTAGCTTTTTCAGTACTGGAGTTCCTCCTGCTTTTAGAAGCTCGGAAGTAATTACGTCTTTGCCGAGAGTCTACCCATTCTGAAGCTGTTTGAGAGCCCTCGAGCGTGCGAGGAGTACAGCTTCTGATAGAAGTCTTCAACTTCGGCGAAGATCTTCGGAACTGATGTGACGATTCTGCCTTCCAAGGTTAGCTTCGTCAGGTGGCTCGTACCCAGTCTTTTAGCAAAGACCTTTGACCCCCGATTTCGCTCAATCGCGTCTCTTATGAGATTCGTATTGTAGCTTTGGAGGTCATGTCTCACCGACTTGCGGATTTCTTTGTTAAAACGGTGGGTATCCGACAAAGCTTCCTCTGGCATCTCGCGTCGAATCTTCATCAGTTCCAGAGTCCCTGCCGAAAGTTTAGGCTTTCGGGTACCTCGCTTGCTTCTGAAGTGCCTGACTCCTACTTCGCGAAGCACCTTGGTCACACTTTCGAGGTCCTTGTCAACATCTTCAGTGGTATCCAGCGCGGCGAAGCGATTGCGTAGTTCCAACTGGAACGCTTCAGAACCATTCACGGTCTGGATCAGTGTTGGACGAAGAACGGATCTCACCATACGACTCCTCTCAACATTAAAGTCAATACTTAGGGTGCCTCTTACCAGTCGGTGGTCACTGCCGGTATTAAACCTATTGACCACAGAGACATCCCTAAATATGTGCTTCTTGTCTGTCAAGATAAAGTCTATCTCATTCGTCTTACCATCAGTGCTTCGCTAGGTCCACTTCCTATGGGGCTTCTTTTTAAAGAATGTGTTCATACAGAACAGCCCCTGCATATCCAGGAAGTTGACCAGCATTTGCCCCCTCTGGTTCCTTACTCCATCTCCGAGTGGCCCGATACCACAGCCACAGCGACACTCCCTGTACGTGTGATTCAAACTTCAGTGACCTTGAAACGCAACGTTTAGGTAAGCGCTAGGGTTGACACCACGGAACAAGAAAAAAGAGGACGTAGGATCGATGACTTAATATTTTCTATGTAAGACCTACGGTCCAGCATTTAAGAACATTAAGCATAACCTTAAGAAATATTTCTTGGATAGTATTGACCCTTGCCGTAGTTGCCCCATTTAAAATGTTTTTTAATTTTTTTTAAATGTATTTATTTGGGTAGTCAAATAAACAGTGAGAAATTGTTTGCTACTGAATCACTTTGTGAGATGTTTGTTTATATTTAAGTTGTTGCATTTCATCACAAACCTCCGTGGTTTTTTCTGAAATGTATTTATGTTCTGTTGTATATGTACATGATTTTGAAATATAATAATAAAAATAAAAAATAAATTTAAAAAACCTGAATCTAAAAAAAGCGGCCAAGCGCGAGTCGGACTCGCGAACGAAGGGTTCCGTACTATTATCTATAAAAACGGCAAAAATATTGTCTGTTGTATGGGAGCCCCCCTTAAATATTTATTTTATTCCATTTTTAGTATTTGCTGTTATAGCGGCAACAGAAGTACATCATTTGTGAAAATTTCAACTGTCTAACTATCACGGTTCATGAGATACAGCCTGGTGACGGACGGACGGACAGCGAAGCCGTATGAATAAGGTGAGTAAAACGGAACCGTAAAACAGTATAAATAGTATTAGGACAACATCAGTTGGTATTATCTCAGGTATTCTGTACTAATACTTCTGAATTCTTTGCAATGTATGTTACGCGCCGAACATCTCCGATAAGGTGCTAGTAATTAATTAGAAATCATGATGAAATCTTTCATTAAACTACGAGACTACGAGATAATCTGTTAATTTGATGAATGATGATAGTGATAATATGAGTACATATATACCTACTTTGAAGTAGGCAGCATATCATGTAAAACGACAAAGTGATTTGGATTTTTACCTAGTAGTAGATACGGCACCTACCCCGTCCTACTACTAGGTAATAGAAAATAAATATTAACTAGGTACTTACTTTTCAGATTCGCTAGGCAATGAGAAGAAGCTTTTATCATTATTCTGTTTTTGATTATTGCCATATTCATATAGACAACAATAAGTCCTACCAGCGGGCATGATTATTGTTTACAAGCAGCCCGCCCCGGCTTCGCTCGGGTAGATATAGTGATGTAACGAAAGTGCTTAGCGCACTTAATTCAGTCTGCTTTTGATAAAACAAACAAAATCGTAACAACAACCTACACAGACAGACACATAAAACACGTAAAACTTATAACACCCCTCTTAAAAAATATATTATATTATAAAGATTATTTAGCTTCCAATATATTTATTTTTTGACATTGATTGATCAAGATCGGCTCCGGAGTGATAAATTCTTTGAACATGACCTTGGTCTTGTCCAAATTCATCCGAAGACCGACCGACATTGAAGCAGCATCAAGGCTGTGCAGCATTTTCTGCAAATCCTGCAACGATTCTTCTATCAATACTATGTCGTCGGCAAAGCGGAGGTGGCTGAGATATACGCCATTGATGTTGATGCCCAGCCCGTTCCAATCCAGTGTTTTAAAGACATCCTCCAGTGCGTTGGAGAACAGTTTCGGAGAGATGACATCTCCCTGTCTTACCCCTCTGAGCAACTGGATGGGTTTCGTCTTGTGGTTCTGTGACTACCCTCCCACACCCCGATAACGCCCACATCGCATGGTGCTGCTGCGTAGCAGCACGAAAAGTGAGAAATGAACTAAGTAGTCGATAAGTATATCTACTTGGGCCAGCTAGTTTTCTTCGGTAATAGGCAGCAAAAAGAAATAAATCGCCTTATAGAGGTAGATAAGGCCTGGAAGAGCTACTGGTCTATGAGAGAGCTTATGAAGGGAAACTTTCTATTGTCACCAAATCGTTAACTCATCGACATGTGTGTCTTGCCCATCCTAACTTACGGCGGTCAAAGTTGGTCATTGACGAATTCCCAAGTCAAAACTTATCAGAGAATGATGGAGTGAAGTATTCTAGGTGTCACCAGACTGGATAGAGTTCCAAACACCAGTACATCGCTCTAAAATTGACATCGTTGTTGTGGGCCCTAAAGCCGTAAAGTTGAAGTGGGATTGGGCAGGTCTTTTGCCGAATTTTTCCGGACTAATGGGTTACTACCCATTGGTCCTACCACACTTCCTGTAATCATTCTCAGGAGTATCATCTTCAGGCGTTTGATTACGCCTGAAGATGATACTCCTGAGAATGATTACAGGAAGTGTGGTAGGCTTGGGAAACGTTGGCGTGATGATATAAAGAAATTTGCAAAGAAATGGTGAGGTGTAGCGCTTAATAGAGAAACATGGAAAGCAATGGGAGGGACCTTTGCCCAGAAGTGAGACAGAATACTTTATAAAAAAAAATCTCTCTTGCCGATTGATTCTCGAAGAAGCAATTGCTACTTATCCTTTGATATTAGAAGAAAGTCCTAGGAAAGAATCATTGAAGTCCGGGATTGCGATTTATTTTTTTTAACTTAATGATTGTGTTTTTTTTTTTTTTTTTTTTTTTATACTACTTAGTAGGCAAACAGGCATACGGCCCACATTGATTGTGTAGAAGTAGCTAAATTTATATGTCCAAGCATCTGATGATATAGTGACATCTCGTTTGAGTTTTGGGAACTACCATCTTCTTTTTTAATTCTAATGTTGTACGAAACGTCAAGTGGACATAGACAACTTGGGTAGGGTTGGTGCGCAAGTGGCAACACGGATTCGTTCACGGACCGGATTTGATCTCCGAACCAGTCAGTTGTCGGTTGGGTTCGCGAATGTGAACGAATGAGTGAAGTGAAGGTTTTATTTCGGTTGAAGGTTAGTGCTCTTCTTGTTTAAGCGGCCATTGTGAAAAGGTCGTGTTAAGCTTGCTCCGCATCAAACTCACCACGTTTCGTAATTCGAAATTATTATTGCAATCTCGTGATAATTGTAATTGTAAATGTTTAAAAGTTATTATAAACGTTATTTGTGATAAGTTAGTGTTGTTATTTCGTGCCGGCCGCCATGTTGAACCCTGACAAGGAAGGCTATCCGTCATATCTATTTCCAGTAACAATTTATTAAGGGGTTGGGTAATCGAAAATGTTGTTGTGATTTGAAGCGTTCATAGTTTTTAATTGCCCTTAATTGATTTTACCCCGGGTGCAAGACCCGGCTGGTAGTTCAGGTCCATGCTTAGAACACTTAATCAAGTCTGCTTTTGACTAAACATACATACATACATATTATCACGTCTTTATCCCTTACGGGGTAGACAGAGGTCATAAGACCGTAGGGCCGCGTTTAGCGCGTTAGTAAGGTAGAAAACAGAATCAAAATAGTGATGGGTTGCTAGCCACATCGCCTATTGCCATGATTCTTTAGATTTTCGCCCATTCCCTTGACCGGCTTCTACGGTTTGCGCGGGAAGAGAAACAGCTGGCACATTCTACGTTTTTAGGGTTCCGTACCCAAAGGGTAAAAACGGCCGCTGTCCGTCTGTCTGTCTGTCAGTCTGTTTGTCTGTCCGTCTGTCCGTCTGTCACCAGGCTGTATCTCATGAACCGTGATAGTTAACCAGTTGAAAGTTTCACAGATTATGTATTTCTGTTGCCGCTATAACAACAAATACTTAATGATAGAATAAAATAAATATTTAAGGGGGCTCCCATACAACAAACGTGATTTTTGGCTTGTTTTTGCTCGATATTGATAACGGCAACAGATTGACGATTGAAATATTCACAGAATATTTAATTCACTTTATATATTCACTTTAAAAATAAAATAAATATTAAAGGGGGGCTCCCATACAAAAGACATGTTTTTTTTTTGCAGTTTTTATAGATACTACTATATGTAAACTGTATATGACTTTTTGTTGCCATAAATAAATAAATAAAATAAATAACGGTACGGAACCCTTCGTGCGCGAGTCCGACTCGCACTTGGCCGGTTTTTCTTTTCTCCCAGACCAGCATGGTAGTTAAACCATGCAGGTCAACAAACAATTAAAATCATCTGTTTGGGAACTATGATGCCGCAGTTTTCTTGAATTTCAATTTTAATTATTATTACACTCATGATAACTTTCGAATGGTATGTCCGATTTGAATAATTCAAAAAGTAATTTACAGGTACTGATATAGCCTTGAATTCAAAGTAATTTATTTTGATAAGGATTCATACTAAGGTACGAATAATGTGGCCTAGTTTGTACCGGCGTTGCTATTGCATATTTTAACACGAAAAAGTAGTTATTGTGACATAACTGTAATAGTTAAACATATATATAAAACAAGGACTAAAGTTAGTACCAGGTTTAAGCCGGGGTCGTATTATAAAACGAGGTTTATCGTTTAAGCCATAGATGATCCTAGGTCTAAAGATAAACCTACAATTCCCTAGTTTAACTCTAGTACTAACTTCTTTTGTTACCAACGAATAGGTCACTTTTCACCAAAAAAATGCTTTGATGCTAAAATCTATGTCAAATCTTATTACCCTATTCGCAATGAGCAAAAACCTGGAAAATGCGAAGAAATGAATAAAACCAACACATATAATTATGAAAAAATATTTTAATTATTTGCATTTTAACATATCAAAACATTTAATTAGATTATTTTCAACGCTTTTGTCGTCATTTATATTTCACAGCCGCCACAAAACAATGACTTTTAGGAACCTTAATTTCATATTAGGAAAAAATAGTTTGTACAAATATAAACAAATTTTTACACCATATTCACTTTTACTTTTGCTCACGTAAATTTTATCTCACAGCAACTTTAAAGCAATTACTTTCGACACACTGCACCGTTAATTCATTAAATAAAAATATATTTTTTACAATCATATTTGTAAACAAACTTTGAGGTTACTTTGGAACATATTCAATTTGTTGCGCGCGCACACGCGTTCCTTTTCAGGTTTGTAAAATTATTAAATCGTTTTGTATAAAGTATGATTTTTTTATCTGACCACTGAATATATCGTTTATGACATAAATAAACATGTTTCTCCATTTCAATTTTATAATTTTTAGTTTTATACTAGTTTCAATCAATATTTTTTATTATTTATTTTAATATTAGTGAAGATTGAAACGTAGTAGTAGCATACTGAACGAATGATTGAATGAATCCTGCTTCCGTTAGATCATCCAGAGATCGTCTCAGGTCTAAGTTAGTCTTGACTTAGTTCACTTTTTGTAATGAAACCAAAGTTTAATTTGCTAAACCTAAGTTGATCCATCGCTAGTCCGGACTAAGGTAGACCAGGTTTAAACCTGGGTTTTGCCGTTTTTTTATAATAACACTGATACAGTGTTATTATAAAACACGGACTAAAGTTAGTACCAGGTTTAGGCCGGGGTCTAAGCCAAGTACTAAGGAAAATCGTATTATAAAACGAGGTTTATCGTTTAAGCCATAGATGATCCTAGGTCTAAAGATAAACTTACAATTCCCTAGTTTAATTCTAGTACTAACTTATTTTGTTACCAAAAAATAGGCCATTTTTCACCAAAAAAAAATGCTTTTATGCTCAAATCTATGTCAAATCCTATTACCCTATTCGCAATGAGCAAAAACCTGGAAAATGCGAAGAAATTAATAAAACCAACACCTAAAATTATGAAAAAATATTTTAATTATTTGCATTTTAACATTTCTAAACATTTAATTAGATTATTTTCAACGCTTTTGTCTTCATTTATATTTCACAACCGCCACAAAACAATGACTTTTAGGAACCTTAATTTCATATTAGGAAAAAATTGTTTGTACAAATATAAACAAATTTTTACACAATATTCACTTTTACTTTATTCACGTAAATTGTATCTCACAGCAACTATAAAACAATTACTTTCGAGACACTGCACCGTTAATTCATTAAATCATTAAATAAAAATATATTTTTTACAATCATATTTGTAAACAAACTTTGAGATTACTTTGGAACAAATTCAATTTATGGCGCGCGCACACGCGTTCCGTTTCAGGTTTGTAAAATTATTAAATCGTTTTGTATAAAGTATGATTTTTTTTTATCTGACCACTGAATATACCGTTTATGACATAAATAAACATGTTTCTCCATTTCAATTTTATTATTTTTAGTTTTTTACTAGTTTCAAACAATACATTTTATTATTTACTTTAATATTAGTGTAGATTGGAACGTAGTAGTAGCATACTGAACGAATGATTGAATGAATCCTGCTTCCGTTAGATCATCCAGAGATCGTCTCAGGTCTAAGTTAGTCCTGACTTAGTTCACTTTTTGTAATGAAACCAAAGTTTAATTTGCTAAACCTAGGTTGATCCATCGCTAGTCCGGACTAAGGTAGACCAGGTTTAAACCTGGGTTTTGCCGTTTTTTTATAATAACACTAATACAGTGTTATTATAAAACAAGGACTAAAGTTAGTACCAGGTTTAAGCCGGGGTCCAAGTCAAGTACTAAGGAAAATCGTATTATAAAACGAGGTTTATCGTTTAAGCCATAGATGATCCTAGGTCTTAAGATAAACCTACAATTCCCTAGTTTAACTCTAGTACTAACTTATTTTGTTACCCAAAAATAGGCCATTTTTCAAAATAAAATTGTTTTGATGCTAAAATCTATGTCAAATCCTATTACCCTATTCGCAATGAGCAAAAACCTGGAAAATGCGAAGAAATGAATAAAACCAACACATATAATTATGAAAAAATATTTTAATTGTTTGCATTTTAACATATCAAAACATTTAATTAGATTATTTTCAACGCTTTTGTCGTCATTTATATTTCACAACCGCCACAAAACAATGACTTTTAGGAACCTTAATTTCATATTAGGAAATAATTGTTTGTACAAATATGAATTTTTTTTTACACCATATTCACTGTTACTTTATTTACGAAAATTTTAGCTCACAGCAACTATAAAACAATTAATTTCGAGACACTGCACCGTTAATTTATTAAATAAAAATAAATTTTTACAATCATATTTGGAAACAAACTTTGAGGTTACTTTGGAACAAATTCAATTTGTTGCGCGCGCACACGCGTTCCGTTTCAGGTTTGTAAAATTATTAAATCGTTTTGTATAAAGTATGATTTTTTATCTGACCACTGAATATATCGTTTATAACATAAATAAACATGTTCCTGCTTTTCATTTTTTTTTGTTTTTAGTTTTATACTAGGTTCAAATAATAAATTTTATTATTTATTTTAATATTAGTGAAGACCGGAACGTAGTAGTAGCATACTGAACGAATGATTGAATGAATCCTGCTTCCGTTAGATCATCCAGAGATCGTCTCAGGCCTAAGTTAGTCTTGACTTAATTCACTTTTTAGAATGAAACGAAAGTTTAAGTTGCTAAACCTAGGTTGATCCATCGCTAGTCCGGACTAAGGAAGACCAGGTTTATATCTGGGTTTTGCCGTTTTTATAACACTGATACAGTGTTATTATAAAACAAGGACTAAAGATAGTAACAGGTTTAAGCCGGGGTCCAAGTCAAGTACAAAGGAAAATCGTATTATAAAACGAGGTTTATCGTTTAAGCCATAGATGATCCTAGGTCTATAGATAAACCTACAATTCCCTAGTTTAACTCTAGTACTAACTTATTTTGTTACCAACAAATAGGTCTCTTTTCACCAATAAAATTGCTTTGATGCTAAAATCTATGTCAAATAATGTGACATACGCATTGATTTGTATGGCTTTCTGCCACATTTGGGGATACAGGATGGAGTCCTGTCGTTGCAATCGATGTTCTACCAGTTCAGACAAACAACATATCAGTATATAAGCTTAGCACATACGTCGGTTGCAAGTTGTCTGCCGTTGATTTCACCTGCAGGCGTTGGGGGCTCACGAGTTCTTCTGTTGGTCGTTCTTGAGTTTTGGCGCGAACGCGTAATACGGAAGGACATGCGCCTCGCTTGACAGTCCGAAATGTAAAGTCTACTAGATAGATGCTCGTTTGACAGGTGTGAACATCGATTGGCGAGATGAATCGAATTCGATCGATTTAGATTAAGATTAACTAGATTATGATAACGAAACATCCCACCCACCAAAATGCCTATGACATATTCCGGTTAGCCAATACGATATAATAAAAAAAAAAAGATAAACATGCTGAAGACAACATCAATATCATCAGCGTGAGATAATGAATGATAACGAATACTTTAACTAAGATTTGCTTACTTAACTACGATTTATGGGAGAATAATTGCAAGTTATAACGATTAATACTAGTCCTCTATGGGGAGAGGACAAAGTTTTACCAAGGGTGTTTTAATGAGAGTGTTGTTAGATGTTCTAACAACAGCACTCCGAGCTACTCCATCAACACCAGGTTTTAATTCCACTACTCGAGCCAAAGCCCATTGCAAGGGGCTGCGATTGTCATCCTTTATTATCACCATCGGACCTATCGACAACGGTTTAGAATGTTTAGTCCATTTGGCGCGCTGGGTAAGAGAATTCAAATATTCGGATTTCCATTTAGACCAAAAATTCTGTTGCAAAGCCTGTAACATCTGCCAGCGATGAAGCCGTTTTATGTTAGTGGTAGAGAAAAATCTTCATCAGGGACGGCTATAAGAGGCTCTACGATGAGAATACTTTTAAATAGACAACGAAGAATAGTTCGCTCAGCGGAAATTATCAAAAATTGTTGAAGGAGTAAAAAATGGGTGGTGGTGATGCCAGCAATACGATTTATGAATATGATCAATTATTAAAAACGTGAGAGTGTGGTCAGATAGCGCCGGGTGTTTGTGTTCGTATTCTAACCCTGATGTAGAAATTCGGGCACATTCTCTGAGCACCCCTTGCTTATCGATGAACGGATTTAGTTTTCGAAATAGTTTGCATAACAATTTGTTATTTTGTAAAGCAGATATTTCTGAATTGAAAACTTGAGACTGCACGTATTTAATAATTTTTATCAAAGCTTGAGGCCGTTCTGCATTATCAAGAAAATTGTTACGATTTGATTTATAAGGATTACGATAATTGCCAATAAAGCGATAAATATAACTGAAAATATTAACAATCTTTCGTACCGATGAAAAAAGATTTAATAAGTTTTCATAGATATTAGATTCGATTTTTACGTTAGAAGAATAGTCACTCGAGAGTAAAGTTAACAATTTGCGTTCTTCCGATTGTACAATGTCATCACAATGTTCGGATTGAGTAATACTGTCGTTATGAAATGGCCAAACCTCATCATCCAACGATAACCAGGTTGGTCCCGCCCACCGTAAGGAATTGTGAAGAAGTTTACAACGAAACCGCCAACGTTTGGCAACAAACGTTGCCCAATGCGATGGGTGTATCCAAGAGAGAACAACCGTTGTGTCTGACCAAAATTGAAGATTAGCGATGGCAATGCATTCGCAATAAGTGTCTCGTACGAAATTGTACAAATCGAAAAGAAGAACTGCAGTGCACAGCTCAAGGCGAGGCAAAAAAATGCGTTTAAGCGGAACAACACGAGGTTTTGAGCAAATGAGGAACACATGCACACTACCGTCCTTTTCAGTGACCCGTAGGTACATAACAGCACCGTATGCTGTCTTTGAGCTATCGCAAAACCCGTGAAGTTCATATGAATCCTCATTTGGGCGCGTGAGCCTGCGAGGTATTCGAAGTTCACCTAATTCCGGTAGTTGAATTTTATATTTGCTCCATGTACTAATGACCTCATCAGGTGGCGATTGATCCCATCCAATACCGAGAATCCAGAGCTTCTGGATGTACGATTTGATTTGTATTGTGATAGGCGATAGGTAACCTAAGGGGTCGTAGATTCTGGCGAGTTCGCTCAGAATAGCTTAGTACACGGCCGATCTAAAAATGCGATTTCATTATAATAAAAACGAATCCGTGGAAGAATCCCATCTTAAGCCATGAACTTTATGTTGACGATTCTGAACAGTCCAATGAAACAGATCGTGAGGAACGGTCTGAAATGGATAGGTTTGATAATAAACGTGGATCGTACCAACTCAGCTTTGGAGTTCGAAACCATCGTGTATCGATAATCGATAAGTTTATTCTTTGCTAGTTGTGAATTGTCGTACGTATCAAATCCCGTGACCACATACGTTGTTACGTCCGACACAATGATCTTTTTCGCTAAAGGGTATGAATGTCCGTTATCTGCAGCGAGCTGTCGCAAAATTCGGCAAGTGAGAAACGGAGAAGACGATACACCATACGTCACGGTACCCAGACGGTACTCTTGGAGAGGATCGCTTATTGAGGTTTTCCAAAAGATACGCTGATAGTCGTGATGATTGAGTAAAATAAGCAATTGACGATACATTTGTCGGGCGTCACATATGAAAACGATATTATGTTCCCTAAAATGAAGCAGAATTTTCAAATTAGGACCGATTAGTTGAGAGTCATTTAAGGAACGAGATTGAAAATCCTTAGCGGAAGCATTAAACACGACGCGAAGACGTGTCGTAGCTGAATCAGGTCTTAATACGCAGTGATGAGGGAAGTAGTATTTTCCTACGCTTAACTCATCAGCCGTAACTAAAGACATGTGACCGCTCTCTGTGTAATCTGACATAAATTCGGCATACTGTTGATATAATGATGAGTCACGTGACAGTTTTCGTTCAATAGCAAAGAATCGTCGTTGTGCAACATCACGAGAGCCCTCGAAAAGGGGTTTCAAATCGTTTTCAAAAGGCAATCGTACGATACATCGTCCAGATGAATCGCGGGAGTGATCAGACACAAACTTGTGTTCGCATTACAATTTATCTGGAGTCAAAAGTGATGGTTTCGACAAAATGGAATGAAGTTCCCAAAATTGCTGGATAGATGAATTTAATTCATCATCGTTTTCTCTGGACGTGTGTACCATTGTATTAGTAACCAAATGATTTTTTCCTAAAAGAAGCCAACCGAATACAGATTCAAAAGCGGTAGGTTGATTAGAATCTCCCTTTATGCGCTGGGTTAGAAGAGCCTCGGCTGCGAATAAGATATCGATGGATCCCGGTATATCGAAGCCGGGGTCCGCCAACGGTAACGATGCTATGTGAGACCAGCCTGACGTATTCAACTTTGCAATTGGTTGATCGCCACATATGTTAGTGATCACGTGCATATTCAGTGTGAATAGTATTTCGTTGCCCGTACCTACGGAACAAGTGACGTCACCAAGAAGAGAAGCCGCATGGTCGCCAAGACCAATTACGTTTGCGTTTGTGAATGTAGGTGTTAATTGTAGTCGCTTCAACGCTGATGCAGTTATGAAATTACGCTGGCTGCCGGTATCGAATAACCCACGGAAAGATTGCATATTGCCTGAGGAGTCTCGAATTTGAACGATTGCAGTTGCAAGCAAAACCGTTGTATGTGTGGACGACCTTGAAACCAAAGACGACGAGGGCGGATTTGATTCGATGGGTTTGTCGCGATGGAGTAAGGTGTTATGTTTACGCTTGCACGTGCGGCATGAAAAACTTGATTTACAGTCTTTCAGTTGATGAGATGGCTTTAAACAATTGTAACACCAATTCCTCTCAGCGGCAATCTTAATGCGATCATCACAAGATTTATTTAGAAATTTCGAATAAGACGATATTGAATGAAGCTCACGGCAAAACGAACACTTCCTGTCACTAGTTGCCGCGGTTGCAGTATTTGAGTTGCGCGATTGATTATCATTACTCGATGCGACAAGTGTATGAGATAAGCTATGACGGTTAGATTGTGAAGGCACAGTAGCGATTTTGATATTCGATTTATTTAATTGCGACTTATTAAGCTTTACCGACTCCGAAAAATGCGTATCACGTGTTAAAGCCTCACACTTAGATTGTAAGAATCCTTTAAGCTGAACGTAAGAAGGAAATTCTGTTTCCGAATACTTTTCTTCAAAATCACGACGCAGCTTCGCCTCAAGCTTTGATAAAATATGATACACTAGAATAAAATCCCAATGCCGATAGGCAAATTAACTGTTTTTAAAATGCATAAATTTTCCTCAAAAAGATCAAGTGATTTTCGAAACAAATTAGCATCATTAAATTTGAAGTCTATATTTAAAAGATCACGCCAACAGGTAAATGCTAAGTCGCGTTTACTTTTATATCGAGTAGTGAGAGCTTCGTATGCGTCGCTGTAGTGCTCGTGCGTAAGCGGGAACGCCTTCACTAGGGTTAGCGCGTCACCGCTAAGAGATGAAATAAGATAGTGAAATTTCTCAGTATCGCTAAGAGATCTCGAATTATGTATTAATGCGTTAAAAGTATCGAAATATTCCGGAAACTGCTTGATATCACCGCTAAAAGTCGGAAGTACGATTTTTGGTAACCGAATATTCGATGAAGAATTCGGTGAACAATTGGATGAAGCAGACGATTCGGTTTTGATAAGATTACGATGTATCGATAATATTTTATAATACATTTCATCGAAAGATTCTTGAATTTGATTATCTTCGTGTTCCGGATCATTCAAAATCTCCAAAATGGTAAAATGCGCATCCTCAAAACTCGCAGCTATGTTTTTTACGTCTTGGTGATACGAAAAAATAAATCTATACTCGATGGATCGGTTGAAGCCAAAATACCTACTTCGAGCGCTTTAGATAATCGTTTAAAAGCTATGGTACGTTTTCGACGCAAAGCTGGGAGATCCTTACTAGTATATTCGACATCGATTGATTTCGATTTACACTTTTTTAACGATTGACGTCCATGAGATTTTTTTTACTAAGAGAGACATTGTTATTTTCCTAACGATATTTTATAACAAGTCTAAGCAATAAAGGTCTGGTATAAAGTGCAACTATTAATCACGAGAAGATTGAATAACGTAATTATTTATAATCTTATTCGAAACCTTTGCAACGATAAAATTGCACTTCACTAAATACTCGTAACGATTTGTGTGTAAACAAAATGTAAACAATAAAGTCTAGTACGAATACAAAACGTATGCATTCACAACCCTAGCGCGTAATAAGTGATAACAATAAACGTAATCTGTTCAACACTTCGAGCGCACGCAGGAGCGCAGCGCTGCTTGGGTCGCGCGATTTGTTTTCGATGTACCCTCGAGTTTTCGATATTTTGTCACACCCGTAGTGCGCAATAGAATATTTTTGCACCTTCGATAATATTTGATGAGATACTACTAGCATAAGAAATGGAATGTTATTATGATTAAATTAAGCACCGATATGTGTTTATATGTGATTGCTTAACTTAATCGATAACAAAAACGATTTCACTCACTGACAGATATTACGTAAGCACAGAACTGTTCTAAAACAAAGAGATTGTGATTTGGGATATGTATTTGTATGATAATTGCGAGCCGATTGAAATCAAGCACCGACTAGGAAAATGATTGCTTGATTTGATCTCGCAATCACACGGAAATACATACGATTGAGTACACGGCTGTAGAATTGGTTCAATGGTGAAGATGAAAAAAATTCGTGAATTTTGTACTACTTTACGATACGATAAGTAGGCACTTCTGATGTGATGAAATAGCTTTGAAATAGCATGTGAGAATAGACAACGATAGATATTCTAAGCTAACGATTTAATAACCAGAAATACCACAAGCAAATTGATAAGTAGGTACTACAATATTAGATTAGGTGGATTCCCGGGTTTCGGCACCATAAAAATGTGACATACGCATTGATTTGTATGGCTTTCTGCCACATTTGGGGATACAGGATGGAGTCCTGTCGTTGCAATCGATGTTCTACCAGTTCAGACAAACAACATATCATCAGTATATAAGCTTAGCACATACCTCGGTTGCAAGTTGTCTGCCGTTGATTCCACCTGCAGGCGTTGGGGGCTCAAGAGTTCTTCTGTTGGTCGTTTCTTGAGTTTTGGCGCGAACGCGTAATACGGAAGGACATGCGCCTCGCTTGACAATCCGAATTGTACTGTCTACTAGATAGATGCTCGTTTCACAGGTGTGAACATCGATTGGCGAGATGAATCGAATTCGATCGATTTAGATTAAGATTAACTAGATTATGATAACGAAACAAATACTATTACCCTATTCGCAATGAGCAAAAACCTTGAAAATGCAAAGAAATGAATAAAACCAACACATATAATTATGAAAAAATATTTTAACTATTTGCATTTTAATATATCAAAACATTTAATTAGATTATTTTTAACGCTTTTGTCGTCATTTATATTTCACAACCGCCGCAAAACAATGACTTTTAGGAAACTTAATTTCATATTAGGAAAAAATTGTTTGTACAAATATAAACAAATTTTTACACCATATTCGCTTTTACTTTATTCACGTAAATTTTATCTCACAGCAACATTAAAACAATTACTTTCGACACACTGAACCGTTAATTCATTAAATTCATGAAATAAAAATATATTTTTTACAATTATATTTGTAAACAAACTTTGAGGTTTCTTTAGAACAAATTCAATGTGTTGCGCGCGCACACGCGTTCCGTTTCAGGTTTGTAAAATTATTAAATCGTTTTGTATAAATATTAGTGAAGATCGGAACGTAGTAGTAACATACTAAACGAATGATTGAATGCATCCTGCTTCCGTTAGATCATCCAGAGATCGTCTCAGGTCTAAGTTAGTCTTGACTTAGTTCACTTTTTATAATGAAACAAAGTTTAATTTGCTAAACCTAGGTTGATCCATCGCTAGTCCGGACTAAGATAGACCAGGTTTAAACCTGGGTTTTGCCGTTTTTTTATAACAATACTGATGGTGTCGCGGACTTTTATGAAGATGTCTTCTATAAAACTCTAGTACATCACTTTGCTCTATTGTAAATAGTTTCCGCAGCGTACGCGATAGAAGGATTTTTTTTGCTATTTTTTTCACACCTTGGGTTACATTAACGAAGTTTTCATAAGAATCCCTAACTTTTTGAAAATATTCTATAGCCTATGTTCATCAAGGATAATTAAGGAGTCGAATGGTGAAAAAAATATTCAAATCGGTCCAGTACCTTCGGAGCCTATTCAATTCAAACAAACAATCAAATCTCTTCTCTTTATAATATTAGTGTTGATGAAGATGTAGAAAACGCGTAGTACTCAAATCACTCTTTGACGACGCAAACACAACAAAAGCTTTTAGCCCTCGACTAATCCACTCCGTGATGGCTCGTTCACCGCCCCGCGCGCCTCTAGATGCCCCCGCGCACATCCAGACACCCACACATAACCGTAAGCGCTTTTACGTGCACACATGCTTAAGTGTAGTTTCTTTCCGCGTAGTGTATATATTCTTTGCCGATACGTAATTCGTTGCATTCGCGAACTCCCACTTTGGAATTAAAGTCTCGGCAAAAAACATTTGGGTTTTTTTCAAAAATTCATAAAAAATTTAATTTTGGATGAAAAAATTTGAAAAAATCCTGGAAGTATTTACATTTAAGGTACTTTCGATTGCGTAAATAAAAACCATCAAGTCTGTAGTATGTAGTAAATTCAATAATTTTAACCAAATATTGTCTTTTTTATAGGTATCCATCTTGCTCATTTAGTTATACTTTTTATAGACGTAAAAAGTTGGTCCCCGTTCAAAAATGTAGTACTAAGATACGGAATACTTATATTTTTCTCAGGATTTCAGTAAACTAAAGATTTTACAACTTTTCAGGATTACAGGCTGCATTGCGTTCTATTTCGTCTTGCCTGAAACTGAAGGTAAAAAGCTTAACGATATAGAGGATCACTACGCTGGCAAAAAGAGGTTAACTAATGAAGTTTATCGTTCCAAGGTATGTTTCTGGATTTTAAATTGATAGTGTATTGCATTAATCATATACAATTATGCTCATTTGAGCGTTTTCCCGGTTGGACCTTCTACTGTGTGTGATGTGATGCCTCCTTAGAGCTCAGGGACTTTTATTCATTTCATTATTTCTAGTAACTGCAGACAGTTTATCTGTCACACATTACCGACTACAGAACTGCCGTGATAAGAAACCATTTTTGACAGTTGTTTTTAGTATGAAACCGCCTCCATACTAAATACTGCCGCTAGTTACATGTCTAGATAATTTTGTGTCAATTATTACAATATTATAAAAACGCGAAAGTTTGTATGTAAGGACGATTGTATTGTTACTCAATCAAGCCAAAACGGCTGAACGGATTTTGCACACATTTCATCCCGGAAAAAGTAATGTTTCCGCGGGATCGACATTAAAGCGAGCGGAGTCACGGGTGACAGTTAGTTGTTAATAAAATCAATTTTACGATCAAGAATTACGTAACGAATTACCGCTAAGTAGGTAGACTATACGTAATTCTCATTCACCGTATGATAACGCGTATCGAGAAATGTAAAGTGACCTCTTATCGCGGCCGTACTGGTTTGCCTTATATATGCCGATTTGATTTATATATAAGTAGAAATATTACAGAGCTTTACGTCAGCCAAGGAGAATTTCTCTTTGACTGCATCCAACTTGTTGGTATTGACTGTGGAAGGATACGCACGCATAAGTAGACTCTAAAAATGAATTATGTTAGCATTACCTTAATCTTATTTATAGCAGATCACTACTGCTGAAAGTATTTATTTATTTATTAATACTTTTTGCACAAAAGACTATATTCACAGAATTATATCCAAGGAATATTTGCATCCAAAATTATTAAAAAATTTACGAAAGCATCGCGAGATTATAAATCTCTTATTTATCTCGACGTTACAAAAAAAGGTTCTTTCGGAGAATTAAGTACCTACCTATTATACGCCAGGTATTTTTTTTGTACCTTCTATTTAGAGGTTATCTATAAATTATGTCACTCCAATTACATGATTATCACATCTGTGACAAGGACGGGGGAGGGATCACAGTTGAGCGACCCCCTCCCCCTAACTCACGTTAGGGGGAGGGGTCACATATGTCACAGCGTCACATATTTTAATTTAAGGAAATGTTAAAACTACAGTAATAAAAATTAACACACATTTTTAGGAAACTAATTTAGGTAATTAGCCTTATTTGACAATGACAATATAGATATTACGTAATATTTTTAAATATTTCGAGGAAAATGGAATCACTGCGTAGATAAGGTGTTGAGTTGGTACTTTTAGGGAGATTGAGGATACTAAAAAAAGAAGAAAGCCAACCGTGATAGGCTTTGTACTTGTGACGTCACAAACCTTAAGACCCCTCTCCCCTTTGTCACAGACTGTCACACTTCGTTGAACCCCTCCCCTTAACGTGTTACGTTATTTATGGATAGCCCCTTATAGGTACTTACTGTTTTTTTCAGAAGCGGCCTAAAACCGACGTTTCATCTCTATACGAGATCAAAGGAAACATCAACCCATCTTTTGAACCCGACAACTCTAAATTATGAACTTTTAGTTATGTAGGTTTATGACTCTTTTACGCGCTTGTCAAAGTGGGTATATGTATATACTGAGGCTAGGTAACGTTAAATATTTTATTTTCATTGTTGCAGAAGCATTTGCTAAAATATTGATATATTTTTTCAAGTTTTGGTCAGGTGGATCAGTTACATTGACGACAAAATACAATGGTTTCCATTTCTTTTGTTACCTAATTTCAGTCCAATGATCTACTTGACAGTGCTATGGCATGAATGTACAGACGGGTACACAGAGATCTGACCCCTTCTCAGTAGTTACACTATTAGTCCGTCGTCCTAAGGCGATTCATCAGAAAATCGTGTTGGGACAGTCTTTATACTGAAAGGGGGTCAGATTTCTCTGCAGCCTTAAGCCTGGCAATTAGAAGTCCCATTTTGTTGCCATCCTATACACGTCTGATCAGACAGTAGGACTGTTTGTTTGTCTATGTATTCGCTGCATGCACTACAAATGTATGTCATTACATAAACGCCTTCCGATAGTCAGATCAGACAAGCGGATGGCAAAAATAGACATCTATGTATTGCCAGACTTATTAATTCTGGATTTACTTATCCATAAATAATGTTAATTGACAACATTTCAAATTTTTTACATATCATTTTTATATTTATAAATGAAACTTTAACCTTAAATAAGGTACCCATATTTTTTAATTTAATTATATGAGATCGTTATCATACAAAATTTCGACATTGAAATTTTGCTTATTTTAAAAAGATGTAAGTGCTTCCTGACGTCATTTATACAGCATATCGGAGTTTTATTCCTTTGGTACACATTGACAGAACAAAAAGAGCAAACAGGTTTCACAACTTTCACGTTGACAGGTGTACACCAAGCTTGTTTTCAAATACTAACCTTATTAACCTAAACTCAACGCTGTCTATTGATATTTCTCAGTTTGTTTGCACATTTAAATTTATGATAAATATGAAAGTGTCCGAAGGATTCCAAGTTGCTGATAGCAGAAATCTGCCAAAGTTAGACTATTTAATGCTGTTGGTACTTTGTTTTGTTTACAGTTATTTGGTATTGTTAGTGTCATAACTGACACTGACACACAATGTTGACATAATCACGTTAGCAGTTTGCATCTCACTTCACTTAAGTACTTGCTGCTAACTTCTCTACCGTAGAAATAACGTAACAGAACGATTTTTTGTTATATTTTTTTTTCTTTAAAAATAAGCGGCAATTTTTTTAAATATTTTTTGTGGTCACGAAAGAAAAATAAAGAAACGGTATTTTTGTTTTAGGGTCTTATAAAATATGAAATGTTGTCAATTCTCAAGAACTTTATGTTTCAAAATGCATGCCATATAAATGATGCAGAACAGGTTTTTTTTTTTTTAATAAATGTCGGTGTACAGTAGTTAATGACTAAGTAAACTTTATAAAAGATTATAGGCACCCAGTGGACATAGATCTTAAATCTGAACACACATTATTTTGGCGAATACCCAAATCTACCGCCCCGCCGTAGGCTGAAGCCTTCTTAGCTCCTTGGTAAATCCGTCAAAGGACGTAGTAATCTTTTAGTAGGTACTAGTACGTAACTACAATGCATTTGCTTTGCCCTTTTTCAATAAATTATGTAAATAATATTGCCATTTGTGTAGAATAGAATGAATTTATGTATCTGTGATTCTGTGATAGTATATATTGTAATAAAAGTTAATATTTATTTTAATAGGTAAGTATAAGAAAATAATTGGATAAAATTAGGTATTTGCTAGACCTTTTGATAGCTATCAAATTGTTTATTTTTGATAGTTACCAAATTGTTTTGCCTACTTGGATTAATTTATGCCCTAAGCATTTCCAAAAAAACATTGCACATTATCGACCACTACTGCTGTTTTACAATACTTTATTTTTATTATGTTTCGAGAGTGATTCTTCATATGTGGTATAATTTACGTGCAGTGTATAATAAAACAGAAATACAGGTGTATACCAAGCTTGTTTTCAAATAGTAACCTTATTAACCTAAACTCAACGCTGTCTATTGATATTTCTCAGTTTGTTTGCACATTTAAATTTATGATAAATATGAAAGTGTCCGAAGGATTCCAAGTTGCTGATAGCAGAAATCTGCCAAAGTTAGACTATTTAATGTTGTTGGTACTTTGTTTTGTTTACAGTTATTTGGTATTGTTAGTGTTATAACTGACACTGACACACAATGTTGACATAATCACGTTAGCAGTTTGCATCTCACTTCACTTAAGTACTTGCTGCTAACTTCTCTACCGTAGAAATAACGTCACAGAAGGACATTTTGTTATTTTTTTTTTCTTTAAAAATAAGCGGCAATTTTTTTAAATATTTTTTTGGTGTCACGAAAGAAAAATAAAGAAACGGTATTTTTGTTTTTGGGGTCTTATAAAATATGAAATGTTGTCAATTCTCAAGAACTTTATGTTTCAAAATGCATGCCATATAAATGATGCCGAACAGGTTTTTTTTTTTAAATAAATGTCGGTGTACAGTAGTTAATGACTAAGTAAACTTTATAAAAGATTATAGGCACCCAGTGGACATAGATCTTAAATTTGAACACACATTATTTTGGCGAATACCCTAATCTACCGCCCCGCCGTAGACTGAAGCCTTCTTAGCTCCTTGGTAAATCCGTCAAAGGACGTAGTAATCTTTTAGTAGGTACTAGTACCTAACTACAATGCATTTGCTTTGCCTTTTTTAATAATTTCTGTAAATAATATTGCCATTTGTGTAGAATAGAATGAATTTATGTGTCTGTGATTCTGTGATAGTATATATTGTAATAAAAGTAAGTTAATATTTATTTTAATAGGTAAGTATATGAAAATAATTGGATAAAATTAGGTATATGCTAGACCTTTTGATAGCTATCAAATTGTTTATTTTTGATAGTTCTTCTTAGTCGTTCACTCTTGTCAGAGTGGTCGTGGTTGCGCAGACGTGGTACATGGAGAGGTGTTTGGTGGGTGTGCTTTTTCGAGGATTGCGCTCTCCGCGATGTACTTCCATTTCTTTCGATTTATTACGTTTCGCGTACATTGGACCATGGTTGACTCGGTAGCTTTTTTTAATTATGTCAGACCAGCGAGTTGGTGATCGGCCGCGAGATCTCTTTCCTTCTATCTGTCCCTGAACGACCAGTCTATCCATCGAGTTTTCATTTCGTGTGATATGGCCAAAGAGCTTGAGTATACGCAGCTTCACAGTTGAAGAAAGCCGGTTCTTTATGTCAAACTCTTTGAGGATGGAGGCATTTGTGCGAAACGCCGTTCACGGGATCTTAAGGAGGCGTCTCCAGCACCACATCTCTAATGCGTCAATTTTGCGGCAATCTTGCTTTCTCAGGGACCAGGTTTCGGCACCATAAAGAAAGATAGGGAAGACAAGACACTTCATCAGTCTGACCTTTGTCTTCTTGGTTATCCTCCTGTCCCCCCAAATCTTTCCCAACCGCTCTACTGCCGATCTGGTAATAGCGCAACGTCGTCTAATCTCGTCACCACAGCCTCCAAAACTAGAGATAGCAGAGCCGAGGTATACATAGCTTTGTACCACTTCGCAGTTAGCTATGTTCTGTACATTCGCTTCATTTTGTTCAGCCCGGTCCACTATTATCATCTTTGTCTTGTCTCTGTTGATAGCAAGTCCGAAATTTAGGCTAGTTGTCTCGAGACGAGTCAGGAAATCCTCCATATCCTCTCTTGTTCGAGTGAGCAGAGTGGTATCATCCGCGTACCTGAGGTTATTGAGCACGTGTCCTCAAACTGATATTCCTTTGTCCCATTGCTCCAAGACAATGCGCATTATGTATTCTGTGTAGGTATTGAATAGCAACGGCGATAAGATGCATCCTTGACGTACACCGGCTTCGGTCTTGAAGGTATCAGAGAGGGCATTATCCACGCGTACTGTTGCCCTACCGTCTCCATATAGTGCCTTTAAAAGTATTATTAAATGAGGCGGTACACCCATTTCCGCAAGTATCTTCCAAAGATGTGTCCATATAACTGTGTCAAATGCTTTGTGAAAGTCAACAAATCAGATGTAAAGAGACGAATTAAACTCTCTGGCCTTCTCAATAATCTGACGCAGTATCAGAATTTGTTCGCGAGTGCCTCTTCCCTTTACGAATCCGGCTTGCTCAGGTGCAATTTGCGTTGATAGGTAACAGTCTTGTGTTGATTATGTGGAGCATTACCTTACTTGCATGTGATATTAAGGATATGAGACGATAATTGTTGCACTTTTTGGTGGACCCCTTTTTATGCAGTGGAATGGATATAGATTTCGTCCAGTCATCCGGCCATATTCCAGTCTCCCATATTTTGCTGCAGATAGTAAATAAGACATCAACTCCAGATTCTCCCATCGCCTTGAAGACTTCGATTGGGATTTCATCACAACCTGTGGCTTTATTGTGTTTTAGATGTTTAATAGCCGCGCGAACTTCATCCCTCATTATGTCAGGCTCACGGTCATGTATTGTTAGGGAGGTTGAGCTTTGTATAACATTGCTAGAAAATAGTGCTTTGCAGTATTCCCTCCACACATGCAGGATGTCTTTTATCTCCGTAACCGTGGTCCCAAAGGAGTCCTCAACAGCCCAGGTCTTGGGTTTAAATTGGCGTGTAATGTATCGAACCTTGTCATGGAGATCTTTGGTTTGATACCTATCAGCATGCCGTTCTAATTCATTGCATATCTTTCCGAGATGGTCATTTCGGTCGCGTCGGCAAGCAGCTTGTATAATAGCTGATTTGGCATTTAATTCATGAATGCTAGCACCACTGGCCTTAAGATTTCGGCGTTCTTCCACCAAGTGCCAGGTCGCTTCAGTCATCCAGTGCTGCCGTTTTGATGAGATGGTTTTTGGCTGTGATTCTGCAATAGCATCCATAATGTATGTCCTAGCTGAGACCCACAAGGAGTTAGAGTCACTGTTCTCAATTCCTGTCATCCAAGCGGTATGTCTATCAGCTATGGATATAGTTAGAGAACCAGGGTCCTTCACCTCGATTCTTCTAGGCGGTTTGATTTGCAAGTTTCCAATTATCAGTTGGTGATCTGAATGACAATCTGCTCCGGGTAGAGTATGTGCATTTGCTATAGAGCTTCTCCATCTTGATCTTACCAGTATGTAGTCTATCTGATTACGATACTTGCCTTCCGGGGAGGTCCAGGTATATTGGCGCCTCGGATGGTGTTTGAACATCGTGTTCATTATAGCCATGTTGTTGTCTGCAGCGAATTCTATTAGGCGTTCGCCTCTGGGATTACGAACACCATGACCATAGTTTCCGACAATATGCCGAATGCCTGTGTCCATAGTGGTGTTTCCAACTTTGGCATTAAAATCTCCAATAATGAGCAGCATCTCTCTTTTTGGTACTTTACTTATAGAAGCCTCAAGTTGACAATATAAGTCTTCTATTTCCTCGTCCTTGGCGGAACTTGTAGGAGCGTAGATTTGAAAGATGGTCAATGGGGTTGGTGATGCTTGAAGCTTAATAGAGATGATTCTGTCATTAATCGGATGGTACCCAAGCACCGAGTTTTTCCATAATTTGGGGACAGCAATAGTCACTCCTGAAAAGCTGCTCTGTTCATTGCCGGAGAAATAGATAGTGTGTTTCTCTGAGTCAAAGTGGCCGCTGTCTTTCCAATGTGTCTCGCTGATTCCTGTGACAGTGAGCTTGTATCGCTCTAGTTCTCGTTCTAAGATATGGAGCTTTCCATCGTCGTTTAGCCCTCGTACATTCCATGTACCGATGCGATGGTCTTTTCTTAAGTTGACCTTCGTACTTCCAGTAGCATTATTTCCACAAGATGCCTGGTTGCCTGCATCTTGATGGCCGGTAACCCATTTCACACTCTGAGCCCTGGAAAGCCCTGAGCGCCGGTCGCTACGCGGATTGCTAGGCGGTCTTACACTGTCTATAGTCATACTCGTCATTGCAACTTTCATGGGAAAATAATGGAGTAGGTTCCCGTTACTTTCTACATCGCGGTACTACAACCTCAGTGGCTATAGTAATCCAAGAGTAAACCGGTTCGGAACATATAGTTCTTACGCTTCACTTCGGTACTGATGGCTACCGCTGCCCTCCATCAGGATCCGGGTACTACGCCCCTGTGGCTTGCTTCTTCCGCTAGTTGAGCCGTACCGACAACAGTTGTCTCCGCCTCTTTCTACCGTTGAAGTCTTCACCCGTTACCCTGGGCACGGGCTCTGCGTTATACCCCGCAGTACTGGGTCCCTGCTGAACTTGGCCATCTACACACTCCGGCCTACTGGAGTGTAAGATGCCCACCCCCGCGACGTGGACGCGCCAGACAAGAATTACCCAAGTGAAGAGTAGAGAAGGTGACTATCCTCCCAGGGGCCGAGTTAATGGACGTGTATAACCCCACGTCCAAAGGCCTAGTGTTTGGCTATAGTTACCAAATTGTTTTGCCTACTTGGGACTTATTTATGCCCTAAGCATTTCCAAAAAAACATTACACATTATCGACCACTACTGCTGTTTTACAATACTGTTAGCAGAGAAATCCGTGGGTCACCAGTGCGGGGGTAACGAGAGTGGTGGGAGCGTGTCTATATAAGCCACTGCACGCGTCAGTTGAGACACATTTCTCGTCGGAGCAACAACTATAGTAAAATCTATGCTGTATCGATTTGCCTTTTCTGTTTTGTTTTTAAAATTAAAAGTAATTTCGGTTGTGTATAATTGTTTTGTAGACTAAAGGGGACCTGATAATGATGATGATGATGATAATTGTTTTTTTTTTAAGCAATCGCGTGTCGGGTTGCTAATATCAGAATTGGGATTCTTATCCCTTTCACACGTCCATTTCCGCTTTGCTTTAATTTTGTTAAAAAAAAAGGCAATTCGACATAGTTTTAGTTGTGTGCAAATTCACAAAGTAACGGTTTTTGTGTTTGTGTCTGTTTTACAGTGATTATAGTGGTAAGCTTAGTGGTAAGGGTGGTATACCATTCCTAAGCTGTTGATTTTGGTGAGTACGTTCCAATTTGATTATTTAAAAAGTGAACGTTATTATAATGAGCTGGTACAGCAATTTTTTATTTTTGCTGAAACAATTTGAGAGTTTTGTTTAAGTAATTAACTTAGTACTTGATCACTAAATTTTGGTTTTGCCTAACGTTTATTTGCCCTGGTGATAAAAGAAAAAGATGCCGAATAAGCGTGCATTTAAAAGTCGTTCTAGATATCGCCATCACTGTTCTAGAAGTAGTTTCTCGCTCTTGTAGCCAAGACCTACGATCAAAAAATCGTGATTCCTGGTCAAGGATTCATCGTACTAGTTATAATCAACGTAATTCTCCTCTTAATGTACTAACCGAAACAATTCATCAAATACTAGGTCATGTGACGTCATTGAAAGCCATCTTCATTGCGGAGCCGCGTGACGCGTGTATCTGAACCTGCGGCTGAACGACGAGATTCGGCGGCTGAGCGTCGCAATTCAGCGGCTGAGCGTCGTGAGTCAGTGGCTGAGCCTTGTCGTTGGCAGCGCGCTTTGTGAGTGCTGTCATGGACAGCAAAATACTGCGGTGAGATCCAACCAAACTTACTTTATTTCAAATGATGATCGAAGCATCGCCGATACGAACACATGGTGCGGCGCAGTAAACCGTGCTAAGTATTTATGCCCGGACCTGGTTAAATGAACTAGTTAGAAACCATCATAGTTTGGTCAATTTTAAGCAATAATCTCTGTGCCCTAAAAAACAGGATATTGCGAACATTCTGTACGACGTTATCGAGCAACAGTTGCGATAAATACCTGACATATGTTAATTATACTCAGACTGTTAAAGCCGCGTATCATTAGGGCGTCTAAGTGATGAGTAGATTTCAGCTATTGTTATTCTGACTCCCAAATCCATGCTTCAGTTAGTAATGCTTAATGATTTGGTCGAATTCTTTCTCGTTTATATGCAAATCGACCAACAATTTCCTCTTTCTTATTAACATGCTCGCGCAAACTTAAAGGTATTTGAGAAGTATTGGAACTAGGACAATCGAGTCCACCTATTTTTCGTAACATTGCTAATAGAATTTGGTGAGGTTACTCTGGAAGTGGATATGAGTGCGGTGTCAATATGTAGAACAGAGAGGGTGTTACTTGTGTATGTACGCGTCACTATCAGTATCTTCCCTACAAGCCTTGTACGGTGCATTATACTCCTTTAGTAGGCGATGATTTAAGAGATTCCGAATTTGATGACCGATTTTTCAAAATCTTTCATTTCTGGCCCTGGTCAATACCGGTAACATGTTAATAAAGTTGAATAGCAGTACAAATGTCTGTTATATGCCGCTTAGTCTGTTGTTCGGAGATTTTGAAAGGTCGTAAGATCATCAAAGATCTTCATGCAACGAACACTCACGAGTCGGAATCTGTGTCCGGGAGCCCAGTTTTATTTTTGTTTTCTAGTCATTTCATTATTCCTTACCAGTTTTTGGCCATGCTTGTCGCTGGTTTACCTTATTAGTTGTAACTGCCTTTGTCGTCTAGTGGTTAGGGCGTTTGCCTGTAGATCCAAGGGTCGTGGTTCAATTCTCACGGGAAGCATACTTTGTTTAGTAATTTCCAGTTTGATTAGGACAATGCAGGCTTAAATCACCTGATTGTTTGATAATAAAGATGATTCCGTGCTTCAAAAGGCACGTTAAGCCGTTAGTTCCGGCAATCTGGTAGTAGTTAAAAGGAACCATATCAGTAGTCGAGAGGCGATTCCAAAGAACCGCCAGAGCCTTGGTGTACATGGTTGATTGACAGAGTCACCTACACTAATGATGATGAAGATTACTTTATTAGTTAAAACAAATGGTACGAGTGCATATTCATTGATTTATTGAAATTGAATTCGGGCAAATATTGTTTTCCATTGTCAAAAATCTGGCAACAGAGATCCACTCTTTCTTTTCCGAGTGTAAATGGCTCCAATTGGTCATAATTCCTTCGACCAGTGTTTAGCTACGCTGATCGCTTTATTGTTGGCCTCATTAAGGTCCTGTACCGTGCAACTAGTGGGGCAGTTGGGGCATGACAGAAGGTTAGACATGGACTGATTGGCATCGCAGTCACACAAATTGTTGGTAGAGAAACCCCACGTAACTCTGTTTTGTCGACATCTCCCTACACCAATCCGGAGTCGGTTACGGGATCCAATTGGTCATAATTCCTTCGACCAGTGTTTAGCTACGCTGATCGCTTTATTGTTGGCCTCATTAAGGTCCTGTACCGTGCAACTAGTGGGGCAGTTGGGGCATGACAGAAGGTTAGACATGGACTGATTGGCATCGCAGTCACACAAATTGTTGGTAGAGAAACCCCACGTAACTCTGTTTTGTCGACATCTCCCTACACCAATCCGGAGTCGGTTACGGGACTTCCAGACTGTCCAGGGAAGATCTCTTCCGGGTGGAAGCTTCTCGACAGGTGAAATATCAGACTGACTCGGTGGGTACATTTCATCCCAACTCTATGAGCCTGGTTTTTGGGGCTTCTTTGGTATCTATTTTGGGCTGCCTCATAAAACTGTTTCGGCTCTTAAGGCGCGATGGGGGTGGAATCTGTCCGTAGAGCAGGTGTCCTTTGTCTTGTGTCTGTTTGTATACTTCCACCCCATAGATTACGTACCGTCGCACTTGCGGTGGGTCTATCCCAGATAGGGCATAAAGGTTCGAACACGTTAAACTCTCCATCAATCGCCGAAGTCTGGTGACGGTGAAGTTCTAGTGGATTTAGACTGTCTTGCTTGTCCATGATTACCATTGGGTAGGAGGATTCTTCGGAAGTTGCTTCTAATTTAGATTGATCCAGGCTGTTCAGTCATAATGTTTATTTTATGCTGTATAAGCAGATGGAATATAGATAGTTTGCTGGGTGCAGATTGTATCAATGGAAGGCGCTGTGTTGGATATCAGATGTATTATGAATTCACAAAAATATGAAAGATAAAATGGTGTCATGCCGTGTCCATGGCTAGGTCCCAAAAGTCCTTCTATGTAGTGACATATATCCATGGCCCCGTACGGCACCGCAACGTCTGGTGTTGCCAGTGGCCGCAATACTACTCAACATGAGTATTTGGGTCGCACCAAGTACAGCGTATTTTATGGTCAGGTACAACCGAGCGAACAAAAGGTACAGATTTAGGAAGCCTCTTGTATTTCGAAGGCCATAAAGTAAGTTTAAGCCAGTGCCTGGACTGGGCAAGTTATTTGTGACACCTGCTTCCATTTACGAAGCTGACTATAAAGAGAAATTTCTGGACAAAGGACGGCCGAACGGTTGAAGTACAATCCAGTTGCCTCTGGCTCCTGGCATGCGATGGTAAATGAAAATACGCAGGCATCTTACACATGTAAGGAGAGTGAGATGGTGTTCATCGTGAAGTATGTGCAGTCAGCAGGAAGTTAGATCACGGGATGTGACCTTACTGAGTTGTAAGGGTCATGTCCAATTATGGCTTATGGCTGGCACAAACCGGAAGCGAACGAGCACTGCTGTGCCATGTGATACCTTGGAGAGGTGAATGGACACCTGACACTTGCGCTGCATTTTTTGACTGTAAGTGTTTTAATTTTTCTTATCAATATTTACTATATGGGTGTAGTTGCTTTAACTGCGTATTTTTTCCGATGAGTTCCTCTCTTTATCCTAACTAAAATTATTTTCATTATGATAAGTAAGTCCCCTTTTATCTCTTAATGCCATGAAACTATCTGACCAACTCTACTGACAACACTACTATATAGGTAACGAGCAGTTTCACTTATACAGTCAAATATTGGGTTTGAGTGTTATTTTCTCTTGGCGTCTTGGACATACGGTTCAAAGATGCTTAGCGACGGGAATGTGGGCATGCTATTTAAGATTATTCTGCCTAGCGACGGGATCACGGGTATGCGATTTATAGTGCCTCTGCCCAGCGACGGGATTACGGGTATGCGATTTATAATGCCTCTGCCCAGCGACGGGATTACGGGTATACGATTTATAATGCCTCTGCCCAGCGACGGGATTACGGGTATGCGATTTATAATGCCTCTGCCCAGCGACGGGATTACTGGTATGCGATTTATAATGCCTCTGCCCAACGACGGGATTACGGGTATGCGATTTATAGTGCCTCTGTCCAGCGACGGGATTACGGGTATGCGATTTATAATGCCTCTGCCCAGCGACGGGATTACGGGTATGCGATTTATAATGCCTCTGCCCAGCGACGGGATTACGGTTCGAGTTTGAAGATGTCTCTGCTCAGGTCACATGCTTCAATAAAGCATCTGCCCATAGCAAAAGGACGCTACAGTTAATGTTTACTGATCTTCATGTCATGACTTAGGCAGCTATTCGTTAAAGCGAAAAGACTATTTCATTTTACATGTACGATTGTCTATGATTGCTTATGAGTGTTTTATGACTGAAGGCCACAAATGAGATGAAAGCAAGAAAAAAAAAATCGAGGACATAGTGTTGTCAGATGTCGTATATGTGTTTTTGCATCTTTCAGATGACGGCCGTGATGACCCTTCGGCTGAGGCACCCTTACCGTCTGCAGATGAAACTGAGGAGTTGGCTCATGGCGATCGAACCCTATCGCCAACATCGCCAGACGATCGGAGCCATCAAGACACGGTTCGGGACGCACCGAAGTCAGGAGAGGCCGTGTTAGCAGAGAAATCCGTGGGTCACCAGTGCGGGGGTAACGAGAGTGGTGGGAGCGTGTCTATATAAGCCACTGCACGCGTCAGTTGAGACACATTTGTCGTCGGAGCAACAACTATAGTAAAATCTATGCTGTATCGATTTGCCTTTTCCGTTTTGTTTTAAATTTGTATTTATGGCAAATTAATGCCAATTGATATTTTTGATGTTACGTACTTGTTTTTAAAATTAAAAGTAATTTCGGTTGTGTATAATTGTTTTTTTTTAAGCAATCGCGTGTCGGGTTGCTAATAATACATTATTTTTATTATGTTTCGAGAGTGATTCTTCATATGTAGTATAATTTACGTGCAGTGTATAATAAACACAGAAATACTCTAAGATAGCTTTTCGTAGATTTTAAGGGTTTTTAAGCATACAAGATGCATTACTCAAGTACTCCTATTAAATATAAAAAATGAGATATGGTGAAAAAAAAACAAATAACGCGACCAGGCATTGAACTCTCGACTAAGGCACTTCATACTTGCTCGCGTGGAATTTTTTCACAACATCTTATGTTCTTTATTCAATAGGAGTATCTTCTCGTACTTTTTAATGTGATAATAATAATAATAATAAAATCGTACAGGGATTGTTTGACGTTTTACATTTCTACGTTTATAAATAATTTTGTAAGATTCATACAAGACATATGACAGAAGTATTTACGGCGAAAATCCTTTATAACTTGAAGCATATAATATTCATAACAATATTTAGAAGAAAAACCAGCCAACGGTACCGTTCGTGCGCAAGTCGGACTCGCGCACGAAGGGTTCCGTACCCTTATCTAAAAACGACAAAAAAATCATGTGTGTTGTATGGGAGCCCCCCTTTAATATAAAATTTATGTTTAATTATTTATTTTTAAAGTGAATCTGAAACTGAATATTCTGTGAATATTTTAAGCGTCTACCTGTTGCCGTTATGAATATCGAGCAAAAACAAGCAAAAGAATACACGTTTGTTGCATATAAGAGGCATTTACATGGTAAGGTTTAGATGTAAACGTGCCATGTTTTACAAACTGACTCTGGTCTCTTCCGCCATAAAATTAAGTAGTTTAAGGGTAAATCCAATATCATAAAACTTCTGCAATAAGATATCGTTATCAATTTTGTCGAACGCTTTCTGAAAATCAAAATGTACAACGTCGACTTGTAGACCGCGATCTTGCGCGATCCATGGCTTCAGAAATATAATTCACTAAATATAATAAATTTGTATTGACTGATCTACCGGGCCTGAATCTGTGTTGATCTTTGCCTATCAGTTGCTCCACCTGTCTATATATTTCCTCGTGCAATATATATTCAAAAACTTTGGTGGGCGCGCATAAAATTGCCACAGCACGATATTCTTCCACTAGCAATCTATTATTAGTTTTAGGGAAATAAGTTTCAAATGCTTCGGCAGCGTCAAACCCTTGACAAGAGTTCTGTTGGTAAGTAACACAAGGTTCAAAGCCGCCCTTGGACCTCAACCTATGAACGTGGCTTCAGAAATTCTGCGGCTGAAGGCGCAGATTTTCTTTAATGTTACCTAGGTAGGACTTATACGCGTTGTTTATACGAATGCTTAGACTCGTTCTCAGATGAGAAAAAGTTGCATACGACGAAGGTGATTTTGTTTTTAGCCAGCCCTTATGCAATCGAGATTTTTCTTGATGTCCTTGATGATACCGGCATCAAACCAGACTGGGTATCTATTACGTGATGAATCATGCCTTTTCCTTTTCGAGATGGATGTATCAAATAATTAGTAAATTAGATCATAGAACGCGGCAGTGGCTTCAGACACGTCATCGCACTTTAGAACAGATTCCCAACAAATTTCTTTGAGCCTTGATTTTAGTAAAAAGATATTAACTTTATTAAAATTCCAATCTCGTGAAATATCTACATTGCTTGGAGGTTATCGATCATGGTTATTATGTGAAGTAGTAGTCTTTACACTCACAGTTATTTCAAGTGGGGGATGATATCAATTGGGATAAAACCAGCGGAGGCTTCACTCACGAAAATCTCTTGCAACTTCACCTCATTGCATTCGCACGCCAATACTACGTCAAGTTTAGTTCCATGATTAATAATAATTGTATTATAGTCAATTAAATTACAGAATGTTAAGAAGTAGCAATAATATTTTTTTATGTTGTCAGAAGCACTATTCATATTGAAGTCACCTAGGGTGATGATATTTCTATTTAATTTTTGAGACATGTATGTTTCAATGTTACAAAATAACTGCATATATTCAGCATTTGTGGCAGATGGCCTTATATAAACTACACATGTAATAAAAGTGACGCCGCGATATGTGACAGAGGCCCATAAATCCTCTCCTTTATCTAACTTAAGATCCATCCGACGCTTGATAATCATACTAGACCTTGCTGCAAGCAGAACTCCTCCACACGCTGTGTTTCGGTCCCGTCTTAAAAGTGTCCAGCCCTTTGGGATCACCTCCGCATCCTCCACAGAGCCATCGAGGAATGTCTCTGACATGGCAACCAATAAGTGATCAGATACCAACATGCTTGCGTACCTATCAACGGGGCAATTTCGTTTTTAGACCTCTAAGATTCTGGCAAAAAATATTTACATGTGTAGGTGATCCAGAATTATCGATTTGCCCTTTTTTAGAGCTGGCCGTGAAAGGGCTGAGGACTTGTCGGAATTTTGGGCCTAAACTTGAGAGTCTTGCTGGTCGTCTGAAGTTCGCCCATGACTTAATCCTTGTGTTGACTGGCCACATCTCGATAGAGTAACAGGTTTCGTAGTAAGCAATTGGCACTCCGATTTTGTAGGACTTATAATCCCCCTTAGCAGTAAGCTCTTCCACCGTGCAGGAACTATTAGGGCAGAGTTTTTTCATGTATTCACGTATTTCCTCGATGCTACAAGCCATGTTCCAGAGATGCAAGATTTTTTTGGTCTCTATAGCTTTAAGGGTCATATGTTTCGGTACCGTAACTGAGGGCCCTGCAACACCGCACCTGTAGGAGACTCGCCGATTTTTCTTCCGCACCTCTGTCCACGCCGTGTTGTTTGGGTTCTCCCATGCTGTAGAATGTTCCGTCAAGGTGTTTTCAGTGGAGTTTAAATTGGAGCTTCTGAGGGCGAGTTCCGGTACAGGAGGTGGCTGTGTACTTATCACTAAAGGTTGTACATCGATCTTCTTATTGTTTGGCTTCTGTTTCTGCTTAGGGGACGTTGCCATTTTTCTCAACTTACAAGTGTTGGGCGCAATTTCAGTGTCGAGGAGAGATTGGGATTTCGGAGGTGGTCTTTGGGGATCTGTAGGTAAGGTCTTTTTTGTTTGCACTGGTGTTGTACGCGGAGTCGTTTTCTCCATTGGTTGTTGTTGGTTTAATACTGTTGTTGTACTATATTTGTCAGCAAGTGTAGATGAAGTAGCGCAGGCGCATACTGGTAAAATTGGTGACGGGTTTCCACATGTGAGTAACTCATAATTCGTAAGTTTTTCGTGTAAGGATTTTATCTCGGATGAATAATTGGCCAAGTTATTTTCATACTGGCTCAATGCTGCTTCATGCTTAATAAGTAGTGACTCATACCTTATTATTTTACTATCATAGGTTGTAATTGTGGACACAGCACTACCGAGTTGTTTTTGTAGTTTAGCTATTTTGCAACGCGACTTATTCGCTGTCCGCCTTTGGGTTTATTAAAACGGTTGAGGTACATTGGATATCCTAATCCTCACTAATATTATAAATGCGAAAGTGAGTTTGTTTGTTTTTTACGCTTTCACGCCGTAAGTACTGAAGCGATCATCATGAAATTTTGCATACAAGTTCTCTGGAGTACGGAGAAGGACATAGGCTACCTTTTATCCCGGGAAAAAGTACTATTCCCGAGGGATCAACATTGACGCGGGCGGAGCCGCGGGCGAAAGCTAGTTGTCAATAAATTTGTGAGGTACTCAGCATTGCCACTAGATTTTTCAGTCTAGCTCACGTGGCCCCGCTAGATCGACGCACATGTGACACGTGGGATGGCACGGCGATGTTCGCGCATTATTGCCGTTCTTACTGATTCCCGCCCCGCCGCCGCACCTCGAGAATCGTGCGGCGCGTCCGCCTTCGAGTCGAACAACTTTTACGGAGCGTCAACGTCGGAGAGGTATTATATAAGTATCGTTAAATAGAACTGTTACCTGGTAACGTTATAATGCAGTTCCGTTACCCATAAGGTAACATTATAATATCGATAAATACTTTTTAACGGTAAATTACTATTAGAAAGTAATGTTCTAATACCGTTCTGTTGCCTATTATGCTAAACATTTTAACAATATCAAAGGTATCAAAACGAAAATAACGATATTTTTAATGTGAATTGGTATCGTTACCAAGCCCATTTTTTTCGGTCTGTGGCACAGGCCGACAAAAATGGAAAAGAGAGGCATTGGGACATTAACGGCTCGTAATTATAATAATTATATTAAGATGGAATTCGGATTAGACAAATGTAGAATTAATTCAAGCAGGGCGGGACAGAACTACCAACATCAATACACCTTAGAAACTGGGCAACATATTGAGCCATTAGATGAAAACACTACATATAAATATTTAGGTTTTAACCAATTATTGCAAATTAATCACAAAGAAACAAAATTAAAACTCACCCAACAATTCCGTCACCGACTAAATGCAATACTAAAATCCCAACTGTATTCCGAAAATACGGTAAAAGCAATAAATACTTTCGCGATACCAGTACTAACATATTCTTTCGGAATTATCAATTGGACGATATCAGAACTCAAATCACTTCAAAGGACCATTAACACAAGTGTATGACCAAACATCGTAAACACCACCCGAGATCCGGTATTCAGCTAATGACATTACCACGAAAAGGAGGGGGAAGAGGACTAATTGACGTGATCAATTTACATATCAAACAAATAACCACATTGCGACAATATTTTTACAATAGACAAGACTCATCTCCACTTCATAAAGCAATAGTTTCTAATGACCATAAACTGACACCTTTAAATTTACGAAACCCAACTAAACAGAAAAATGAAGAAATAGTAGATAACAAAACCAAGCTTGCCGAATGGGCCGGAAAGTCTCTACACGGAAGACACCACCACGATTTATGCCAATCCAATGTCGATAAAAACGCATCGAACGCATGGCTGAATCAAGGTGAACTCTTCCCAGAGACAGAAGACTATTTTGGCAATACAAGACCAAGTTATTGAAACGAAGAACTACCAAAAGTATATAATGAAACAATTCATATCTGACACATGTAGAAAATGCAATAGCGCCTCTGAAAACATTCAACACATAACCGGAGCATGTAAAGCAATAGCCCAGACTGATTACAAACACAGACATGATCAAGTAGCCAATATCATCCACCAATATCTAGCCCACCAATATAAATTAATAGGTTCTACAAAACCATACTACAAATATAACACAGAAAGAGTTTTAGAAAATGCCAACACTAAACTTTACTTTGACCGAGCCATTCTTACAGACCGAACAGTCCATTTTAACAGACCCGACATAACCTTGATAAACAAAACAGATAAAACCGCATTCCTGATTGGCCTGGGTCTTGGATGTGTATCTATATATGTATTTGTTATAAAATATAGTATCGTTGAGTTAGTATCCCATAACACAAGTCTCGAACTTACTTTGGGGCTAGCTCAATCTGTGTGATTTGTCCGTATATATTTATTTATTTATTGCAGTCCCTAACACCCATAACCTTCAGAGCACAATAGCCGAAAAACTTTCTAAATACACTGAGCTTAAAGATGAAATAACCAGACTTTGGCATCTCCAAAAAGTTACTACAGTTACAATAGTTCTTTCTACCACGGGAGTAATACCGAAACAACTTCACACATCATTAAAATCTCTCAATCTTTTACCCAACACTTACATGCTCTTACAAAAAGCAGTCATACTGAACACATGCCGGTTAGTTAGAAAGTTCCTACAAACAGATCCTACAAGCACTCCCGCAAGCACACTGCCATCTGTCATGAATCCCCACCAACCACATCTTTCTTCAATCCATTCACACATAGTCAATAGGTCTCAAACTCTCGAATCACGAGATATAAACGCCTGCAACAACTAATATAAATAATGCCCTGGTATTCACTTGGCTTCGGCCCGTGATATTAGTAGATTTACCGGTTGAAAACCAAGAAAACTAAAAGTAAACATAATAATAATAATAACGGGGGGCTGAGCAGGCGGGCTCCTCTCGAACAATATGCTACAGCCGACATCATCTCTCATTCACCATCATCATCCAATAGTGTTTTTCCGTCACCCAGCTCATCATCACGCTCATTTGAATTAGATACAATAGACCGGTCATCGACTATATCACCAATGTCAGTAGACGTTGCGCAGGAGGCATGAGCCAACATTGCTGCACCCGCTACCGGCAATAAACGTGCGAGACAAAGATGGACAGATAACATGAACAGGTTCATTTGGCGCACATACCTAATTGCTACAAAAATGGAAACAAGTACACGAGGTTATCTAGACATACTGCATAAACAGTTTCATGAAGCTTTCCCCGAAGTAAATGCATCAAAACAAAGGTTAGGAGACCAACGAAGAGCTATAATTAATAACAAACTTCTAACACAATCAGTTCTTGATGAAATAAAAAAGGATGTTACTACAAATTTACAACATTAATTAATGACACAACATCAAATACAGCCTTCAGGATCGCGTATGAGTTGGTCTAATGAGCTAAATAATTCAATAATGAGGATTTACTACGAGGTTACGGAATTCGAGACAAACACAACCGCACATAGGAAAAAATTACATGCCAGATTCATTGAACTACATCCATACCTAGCACACATATCTGAGCAAAGACTTTCAGACCAACGACGAGTCATAATAAATAATAAAATTATTTCCCAAAAATAGATTAATACAAATAAAACAAGAAGTAGAAGCACACATCTGTATTAACAAACCAAGCCCAGACCATACACAACATAGTATATTTTCAACACACACTTTAAATCAAACAGACGATGATCAAAGCTCTCACTTAACTCTGACGGCTCTGACAATAATGTAGTTTTAGACAGACATGATACCTATAATACATTGCACCAATCATTGCAGGATAAAATAATTTCAGGATTCAATAAAGCATTTAATACATTCATTGACACTGATCTGATTTCAAGACCGTACATACCCAAACAGAAGACCTCTAGGAAATTAGCCATGGTAGTAAAATATATCGACAAAAATGTTATTCCAAAATATTTAGAAAAGGACCAAGATTTCATAACTCTTCAAACTTTAATTTAACTCCGCAGCCTATACTACAGCACTGTGCAATGAATCTAGAATAAATACTATACAAACAACGACAAGAAATAAAAAATCCAAGCCATCATGGCAGAAAAGACTAGAGCAAAAGATACAAGGGTTTAGAACCGAAATAGCTAGGCTAACTCAATGTATTCAGGGATATAGAAGTAGAAGAATCATAGAAACTGTTAATAATATAAAAGTAAAATACGCGGAACATGCACAATATGAAGATAATAATACACAGTTAGTACAATATTTAGATACATTAAAACAACAAAAACTTAATGCAGCCTCCAGCAGACTTACAGGTACCTCACATTCACAGCCCGTAAAACTCAAAATTCGCAGTTCATAAACAACGAGAAGTTATTTTACAGAACTTTGTCAACCGCACATAGCAATAGAACTATCCAACGGACGGAAATTCCATCACCTGACACGACTAGAGAATTTTGGGCTGGTGTATGGGAGGACCATGTTGAGCACAATAAGGAAGCTGACTGGATCAAACAAGTCACTGAAACATCTGCACTTTTACCCGACATGGAATTTAAACAAATCCCAATTGACACTTTTATAGAAATTATAAAACGCACACTTAATTGGATAGCCCCTGGATCTGACCATTTACATAACTACTGGTATAAAAAATTTAAAAGCATTCACATACTATTATACAACCACATCAATAAATTCATTGAAACTCCAGACATAATCTTAATATATATAAATCTCGTGTCACAATGTTTGTCCTCAATGGACTCCTAAACCACTTAACCGATTATGATAAAATTCGCACACCATGTGCAGTTCGATCCAACTTGAGAGATAGGATAGTTTTTAACTTATGGCGAAACGAAGTTCGCCGGGGCAGCTAGTGCCATTATATATAACCGAAGGTTTAACCTACATGATACCAAAAGATTTACACCATAGGAAAAATCCAGCCAAGTATAGACCAATCACATGCCTCCAAACTATATATAATATATTGACTGCCTGTCTTAGTAACTTAGTAAATAATCATCTAAATAAATACAATATACTAGCATAACAACAAAAGGGTTGCCGGAAAAGTAGCCAGGGTTGCAAAGAGCAGCTAACAATAGACTCAATAGTTATAAATAAAGCATGTAAAAGAAAAAACTAATATACACACTATGTTTATAGATTACCGCAAAGAGTTTGATTCAGTCCAGCACAGCTGGCTTCTGCATGTTTTAGAACTTTATAAAATTCATCCGGTTATAGCATCATTTTATGAAACGTGCGCTCCTGGAAAACCATCTTGAAGTTACATACCGATGACAAAAACACAATAACTAGTGAACCGATTTTCATCCGACGTGGAATATTTCAGGGAGACTCTTTGAGCCCATTATTTTATTTATTTATTTATTGTGACGAAAACGATACAAATCAATTACAATCATCACACATTGACATAATTAAATACATGTTAGCCGAACAAAATTATTAATACAAATAAGTCAAAGTCAAAGTCAAAGATTTTTATTCAAAATTGGATACATGTATCTCTTTTTGAACGTCATATTTTTATTTCTTATATATTTTTTTATATATGCAAAATTGAAATACTACTAGCGTTTCGGAACGAGCACTGGTGAGAAGAATACGCCGAAAGAAACTCAATCCAGCCTTGGTCCCTACGTGCCTGAAGGGCTCTGAATACATTGTTAACATTAAATACAATTTTTCATACTATAGATTAATTTTAACATTTAATAATTGTTAACATTAAATAAATTTATATAAATTTCCACGCATTTTTATCAGTAATATAATCATCAATGCAGTAATAAGCCTTTTTTATTAACTGGTTTTTTACAATCGTTTTGAACTTAAGTAAAGGCAGACCTAATATTTCTGCAGGAATTTTATTATAGAAGCGTACTCCTAAAAGTCATTAATTTATACATGTCATAAATTATACTTATCTTCTAATTTTCTTTGAAAGCGTCCGTATACAGTCATAATTGAAAATAATAATAATATTCAAAATGTCAACACAATAATCCAAACATCAAATAAATAAAAACAATAGTCTTGAAATATTATTCATCCAGGTAATACTCCTCATCGTCACTTTTGTTGCTCCATTGGTCCGTCAAATTTTCACAATATTGCAGTAGAGCAGTTGCTATTATTGACCATTTGTCAAAAAAGGGGTCAAAATCAGCATTGGCTTTACGAATTGCATTGAGGTGATTTAGAGATCGAACTAAGGGGGACATTGCTCGTGAAACTGTACGACTTTGATCCACCTGGAAAAGGTTATGTTGTCGTAATCTACCGCGCCTATCCACAGGAATATCGTGTTCCTTTGGAACAAATAATTTGCACAATATGTTGTGTAGTGGTATGCAATCTATTGAACCCTTCAGCACTTTGAGACAAGTGGCTAGTTGGCTCATTATCCTCCTCACTTCCAATGAATTGAAATTAAGTTGTCCGAGTAAGAACTTAGTCGGATACAGGAGTGGATAGTAACCATATACCTTCTTGTACAAAGTTCTTAAGAAGGATTTTTGGACCTTCTCAAGCATCCTTGTGTATGTGACTTGATGAGGGTTCCATACAATTGAACTTGATTCTAATTTACTCCTGACTAGGGAATTGTACAAGATAGTGATGACTTCAGGATTACGGAAATCTTTAGAATTGCGCAATACGAACCCCAAGCGACGGTAGGCCTCTTTGGTAAGGTTTTCCACGTGGTCGTGAAAAGTAAGACTGCGATCAAAAGTCACTCCCAAGTCTTTCGTTTCGTTCACTCTCTTAATATTTACGTCATCTAAATTATAGTCAAAATTAATAGGATTTCTTTTTCTGTCAAAACTCATTATATTACATTTACTAATATTGAATAACATTTTATTTGTCAAGCTCCATTTAAATATGAGGTCAATATCATCAGAAGAATACAGTCTTCCGGTGATTTAATATCAAGGAAAAGTTTGAGATCATCTGCATATAAGAGGCATTTAGCAGTCTTCAATACTGTCGGTAGATCGTGGATCATTATAAGGAAGAGAAGTGGACCAAGAACGGATCCTTGGCTAACACCTGGTCGGGTATGGTAAGGTTTAGATGTAAACGTGCCATGTTTTACAAACTGACTCCGGTCTCTTAAGTAATCCGCCATAAAATTAAGAAGTTTAGGGGTAAATCCAATATCATAAAACTTCTGCAATAAGATATCGTTATCAATTTTGTCGAACGCTTTCTGAAAATCAAAGTATACAACGTCGACTTGTAGACCGCGATCCATGGCTTCAGAAATATAATCCACTAAATATAATAAATTTGTATTGACTGATCTACCGGGCCTGAATCCGTGTTGATCTTCGCCTATCAGTTGCTTCACCTGTCTATATATTTTTTCGTGTAATATATATTCAAAAACTTTGGCGGGCGCGCATAAAATTGCCACCGCACGATATTCTTCCACTAGCAATTTATTATTAGTTTTAGGGATTGGTGTCACCCTGGATAGCTTCCATTGTTCGGGATATTTGCTACATTTTATACAGAGATTATAAATGTGCAAAAGTGGAAATATTATCTGTTCTTTACAAGCTTTTAGTATAAAACTGGGTACATTGTCCGGACCAGAACTGCTACTAGATCGTAGTTTATTAAGTGCGTGTTCAACATTATGAGGTTGTAGAATCGGTAGGTTAATATGTCCGCTAATTAAACCTCGACTCTCAAGATTTGTTATGTCCAGTAGTGGTAGCTCATTCAAGAATACGCTAGAGAAATAAGTTGCAAAGGCTTCGGCAGCGTCAACCCCTTGACAAGACTTCTGTTGATAAGTAACACAAGGTTCAAAGCCGCCCTTGGACCTCAACCTATTAACGTGGCTCCAGAAATTCTGCGGCTGAAGGCGTAGATTTTCTTCAATGTTATCTAGGTAGGACTTATACGCGTTGTTTATACGAATGTTTAGACTCGTTCTCAGATGAGAAAAAGTTGCATAAGACGAAGGTGATTTTGTTTTTAAAAAGGCCTTATGCAATCGAGATTTTTTCTTAATGTCCTTGATGATATCGGCATCAAACCAGACTGGGTATCTATTATGTGATGAATCATGCCTTTTCTTTTTCGAGATGGATGTATCAAATAATTGGTAAATTAGATCATAGAACGCGGCAGTGGCTTCAGACACGTCATCGCACTTTAGAACAGATTCCCAACAAATTTCTTTGAGCCTTGATTTTAGTAAAAAGATATTAACTTTATTAAAATTCCAATCTCGTGAAAGATCTACATTGCTTGGAGGTTGTCGATTATGGTTATTATGTGAAGTAGAAGTCTTTACACTCACAGTTATTTCTAGTGGGGGATGATACGGTTGATCAATTGGGACAAAACCAGCGGAGGCTTCACTCACGAAAATCTCTTGCAACTTCACCTCATTGCATTCGCACGCCAATACTACGTCAAGTTTAGTTCCATGATTATTAATAATTGTATTATAGTCAATTAAATTACAGAAAGTTAAGAAGTAGCAATAATATTTTTTTATGTTGTCAGAAGCACTATTCATATTGAAGTCACCTAGGATGATGATATTTCTATTTAATTTTTGAGACATATATGTTTCAATGTTACAAAATAAATGCATATATTCAGCATCTGTGGCAGATGGCCTTATATAGACTACACATGTAATAAAAGTGACGCCGCGATATGTGACAGAGGCCCATAAATCCTCTCCTTTATCTGACTCAAGATCCATCCGACGCTTGATAATCATACTAGGCCTTGCTGCAAGCAGAACTCCTCCACACGCTGTGTTTCAGTCCCTTCTTAGCAGTGTCCAGCCGTTTGGGATCACCTCCGCATCCTCCACAGAGCCATCGAGGAATGTCTCTGACACGGCAACCAATAAGTGGTCAGATACCAACATGCTAGCGTACCAACGGGGCAATATGGTTCTGCATGGCCCTTAACCCTTTGTCAAACCTTTTAAATAAGTCCAACGCAGGAGTTTCTGTCCCGTAATTGTTTGCTGTCAAACCTCTCATGTATATGGATGACATAAAGCTGTATGCATCAAGTAAAAAAGAACTCTTCAGATTAGCTGATGTAACACAAGATTTCTCAAGAGATATCCATATGCAATTTGGTATTGACAAGTGTAAAATTTTATCCATAGCTAAGGGCAAACTAGAAACCAATAACTATGTTCTAGGAACTGGTGAAAAAATAGAGTGTATGGACGACAATAGTGCATACAAATATCTAGGATTTAACCAATTGCGACAGATCCATCAGAAAGAAACAAAAGCCCAACTTCTTATAAAATTTAAGTTGAAGGCATCGCCTTCAACTTCAATTTTATAAGAAGTTGAAATGAACCTGAAATCACATTTAAATTCATATGTATTGATGGCTTTGATAGTGTTTTTTACACTATCAAAGCCATCAATACATATGCTATTCCGATCTTGACATATTCTTTTGGAATCATAAACTGGTCCAAAACCGATCTTAGAAAACTCCAACGGACCATTAACACCCACCTAACTTCGCACAGAAAGCATCATCCCAAGGCCTGCTTTGAAAGCAAAATATTGCTTGCTATTTGAAGCACAAGATGTTAACGCCTGCAACTAATTTATTAGCCCTAATATTCACTTGGCCTTGGCCCGTGAAAAGTTCCGAAGTTAAGCGAAAGCAAAGTTTCGCATTTATGACACTCACTCACTCACTCATGAAAGCCGCACGCCACCCCAACCCGTTATTAGTACAAGCAAGCTGGGGGAGTAGTTAGCAAACTACTCCCCCAACTTACACGATACGACCTTACGTCGTAGATGTCCTAATAACGTACTTGACGATCCCGATGATCCTATTGACATCGCACAAACCCGCCCCCACCCCTTTTCGGCTCCGAATAGCCAGAGGAATCCCACTATCCAACCCCCTCGCACTCGCCACCGGAATAGAGTGCATAGAGTAGGATTAGCTCCGATTACTGGTGACCGCCCGGCGGTCCTGCCTGTGTGACTTGCACCCAGGATAAGCCCTTCCGGCAACGTAGCTTTCGGCCCATAAGGCAAAAGATGGGAGTTGCTGCTGTCCAAAGGCTTTTGCCATTGTTTCTCAGATACGCGACTATCAGGCAATATCAGAGTGTACTATCTCTCCAAGCCTTGCGCATACAGGCAACGCCCAAAGCCGAGGTCCATCCCTCCTGGGGGCCCTTTGGTGAAGTGTCTATATAGGTTGAGGCACTCTGCTTTCGCCTCAAACGTCCGGTGAAGTAGCGAAAGCTCACTTGGAGCTAGCTACATAGTCATTTCATGAAAAAAAAAAACGGCCGCGTTTCAGTCATTTACGACATTCTTAGGGGAGTAAGGGGTGAACGGTACTTACATCTGAACCGACCCAACTGTCAACCTCTCCTGCTCGCGTCGGTGGTTCGTATGAATAGCCGACGGCGATGGCTTTGTAGCCATCGCGGTGCTCCCTGCTAGACAACGGACGAGGATATGGCGACCGAGCAATGGCGGTATAACCATACACCCAGCCGGGCGACTGGTTGGAAGAGGCTGCAGCGGCCTGCTGGTTTAAATGACCACGAAAATGTCTGGTGCAGAAAGCAATGGGATACTACTGCACTATTTTTCCCAAGAAAACTACATGAAATGAATAACCAGGATAATTGTGCGATGTCATGCGATCCGACTGACCCTCGGCGCCATTGTGATCCCGGGTCACATGGTGGGAAGTATGCTACCGGCCACTCTACTGCGGACCACCAGGCAGGAAGTGGAAACCATGCTACTGGTCAGGGCACAGGACTTAGGAAAACACAATTACGCAAACATCTACGCATGGGGACTTGGAATGTTAGAGGGCTCCTAAAGCCGGGAAAGTTAGAGATTGTAGAAAGAGAGATGGAAAGATGCAAAATCGACATCTTGGGGCTCAGTGAAGTGCATTGGCGAGGTAGTGGTCATTTCACAACCAGTAAAGGCAACACTATGTATTACATAGGCGCCGACGACCACAGTAATAATGAAGTAGCGTTCATTGTGCCGAAGATAATACAGACCAGCCTCAAAGGATACGTTGCTCCAAATGATAGAATGATCGCCATAAGACTTGATGCCAGCCCCACACCAATTAACATTATACAGGTATATGCGCCTACATCTAAGTCAGAGGAAGAAGTTTCAGACCAATTCTATGCCGATCTTGATACCTTGTTGTGCACTATACCATCAAGAGAAGTAACTATCGTGCAAGGTGATTGGAATGCGAAGGTAGGAAGCACCAGGGACGATCCACTCAAAGGCACCGTTGTCGGCAGCTATGGCTTAGGTGAGCGTAATGACAGAGGTGAAAAATTTCTTCAATATTGCGTAGAAAATCAGCTGACTGCTGTAAACACTTGGTTTGAGAACCATCCGAGGAGATTATACACTTGGACGTCGCCTCAAGGTCATAGAAATCAGATTGACTTTATAACAATTAAATCCAGATGGCGATCATCAGTAACGAATGCCAAAACACTACCTGGTGCAGATTGCGGAAGCGACCATCAACTTCTAATAGCTGACTTCAGACTTCGCCTGAAAAGCGTACGGCCTAAATCGCAAATGAACATATCACTGAATAAACCAGCCTTACATCACTTTCAAAAAGAAGTTGGTACTAAGATCAAATCACTAGAATGGGACCCTTTTAACTCTAGCGAAGCGGACTGGAGTTCTCTCAAGGAGGTTGTTTTAGATGCCGCGAAACAGAGTAAGGAACTGTTCAAAACCGTGACAAGGAAAGAAGACTGGATAAGTGTTGCGTCGTGGGAGCTGATAGAGGAGCGAAAGATGCTTAAGAGTGAGGGGCTTGATTCTGAAGAAAGGAGAAATCGCTATAATCAGTTGCATGCCGAGGTTCAAAGGTCCACGCGTAGAGACAAGGATGAGCACATCAACAAAATATGCAGTGAGATTGAGGAGCATGTTGACAAGGCTCAAACAAAGGATTTGTTCATGAAAGTAAAACAACTGACAGGCACCTTCAAACCAAAGAGCTGGATAATCTATGACAGTGGAGGTAACACCTTGACAGAACTGGATGACGTTTTGGATAGATGGAAAAACTACTGTTATGAGCTATACAGGAATGAAGAAGGACTTAGCACTATAAAGAGATGGGACGAACACAACCGAGAGCCTGATATACTGCTGTCAGAGGTACTAGATGCTATTAAGAAATTAAAGCATAAGGCAGTTGGTCCTGATGGTGTGTCAGCAGCGATGCTTCAAAACCTGGGATGTGAAGGAACTAAGATCATCCACCAGGTGTGCAACAAGGTTTGGAGAACAGGCTTTTGGCCAGATGACTGGACTCAATCTGCTGTTGTTCCACTGCACAAGAAAGGCTCAACAAGAAAATGTGAAAATTACCGAACGTTGTCACTTATGTCGCATGCCAGCAAGATCCTCCTGCGCATTATAAACACTCGACTATCATCTTTTGTAGATCACCAGATACCGAATGAACAATCTGGCTTTGTGGCTGGAAAGGGCACTCGCGAACAAATTTTGAATATACGTGTCCTTATAGAGAAGTGCCGCGAATTCAACAAACCACTGGTATTGTGCTTTATCGATTATGCCAAGGCGTTTGACTGTGTGCAGTGGAGGACGATGTTCGACGTACTTTTGGAAATGGGCGTTCCCCAACACCTGATTTTCCTAATACAGAATTTGTACCTTAACGGCTCAAGCTTTGTGAAATTGGAAAATCAAAAATCCAAATCCTTCCACACAGAACGAGGTGTGCGCCAAGGTTGCATTCTATCACCGAAGTTGTTCAATCTGTACGGCGAACATATCATGAGGAAAGCACTGGACGGCTGGGGTGGCGGAGTTGCAGTGGGTGGTCAAAGGGTCAATAATTTGAGATATGCAGACGATACGACTTTAGTTGCTTCTAGTGAAGAGGAAATGGCAGCTCTTCTAAAGAAGGTTGAAGATGAGAGTGCCAAGCTCGGGCTTAAAATCAACCATTCTAAAACTAAAATAATGGTGGTAGACAGAGCTCAAGTACTTCCAATTACCAATGCACTCAACGCATATGAGAAAGTCAAGGAGTTTGTGTATCTTGGGTCGCTGATTACTAGTGACGGTAGCTGCACCAATGAAATCCGACGCAGAGCTGGAATGGCTAAAAGTGCTATGACTAACCTTGATAAGATCTGGAAGAACAGAGGCATCCGTCGGTCAACTAAAGTGCGCTTGGTCAGAGCCCTAGTATTCTCCATATTTCTGTACGGTGCCGAAACTTGGACCATCAGAAGTCGCGATAGCAGCAAGATAGATGCCTTCGAGATGTGGTGTTGGCGAAGATTACTCCGTATTCCCTGGACCGCTATGAGAACTAACGAGTCCATAATAGCTGAATTGAAGATCACCACGCGGCTCTCCTCAATATGCCGGAAACGAGCCCTTAGTTTTTTTGGACACATTATGCGGTCTTCAAAGCATTGTCTGGAGAAGCAAATTATTATGGGGCAAATGGAAGGCAGACGGGGCCAAGGCAGAGCACCTACAAGATGGTGCGACACTGTGAAGAAGGCGGTGAACGGTGGAATACATCGTGCGGTCCACGCAGCTTATGACCGCACTCAATGGAAATACATTTCATGTGGTCGCGATCCTCAGTATTGAGGGACCGACGAAGAAGAAGAACGACATTCTTGCTGTGCTGAATGCGCTTGAAAACGTTTGCTAGGGATTAGGAGGGCTTATTTGAATTTCGTTGATTTCGCTTATTATTTCGTGAGGTTTGCTAAGGTTATAAATAAATATATACGGACAAATCACACAGAAAGGTTAATTAGCAGGTTGTAATTATAACAATTCGAAGATTTTAATGGGTTAGGAATGTTATGATTAGTGACGGATTACTGATTATAATTTAATTATTAGATTTAAAAGAAGTTTTAAGTTAATTGAATACTTTATTTAATTGTTAGTTATCTAGTACTCTTTGTTTTCTAGGTGTAATTTACAGTTAGGCAGTACTTCGAATCGCGTTCGTGTTAATAAGTACTTTTCTAGTATTCTAGGTTTAGTTTATTTAGTTAGATATTTTTTCATTTCGTTCAAAAATATCATTTATTTAGCTGTATTTCACTATTAGTTAGGTAATACCTTTGGTAGAAAGTTCATTGATAATTTATTATATTGACTCTTGTCTAATAATTAGGAGACTTAACGTTTTGTTTGTAGTTTGTATAGATTGGTAGGTTGAGTAATATTTTCTTTGAGTTTTTTTTTTATTAAGACAAAAAGATTTTTTTTTAATATATATTTATTCATAAACTTACTCCTAATTACAAAATTATGCTATTGCCAAACTGCTAAGCAGTTTAACGGCAATCTTAAATATTCAAGTTAAGTAAGTAAGCAAGTCTTAAATATATAGGTTATTATTAGTTTACGTGGACAGTGGACAACAAATCATAAATACCGATAATATTTATTATCGGTATTTATGATTTGTTGTCCACATACTAAAGGTCGTTGAGTTTAAAAGTGTTTGGTTTCGCAAGATAATATCGTAAAAAATGTCGATAATATTAAAAGACGACGATGAACTTAGTGGCTACCAAGTAGTTGGTATGCCCAAATACGGGTCTTGTCTCTTCCATTCAATATCTTTATTGGTGTATGGTAGAACTGACTCAACTTGCAGTATCAGATCTGCTATAGTTGCATACGTTGCTGAATATTGGGACGAAATGGGTGTACGCGTGTGATGCTGATGGTGACGTTTACATAAGCGCACATTCCTACACGAGCGATATGATGAAACCCACTACTTACGGCTCTGCTTTTGAGCTTGTGGCTGCTGGAAAAATCTATCCCTTCACTTTTTAAGTGTATGAGAACGGTATAACTAAGAGGTTCCTTTGGCGATGCTGGGCAAAAAAGTGTTTACGTTTTACCGGTAGTTACTTATTAAGCGGCCACTACGATTTACTCATTCCTATACGAGATGCCTCTCCATCTTCTTCCCCCTTTGATCCCATAACATTAAATTCTGTAACATCAGATACTTCTGTTTTCTAATCAGGGTCACCAGGTACTCCAAATCTTCGATTAAACTCTACATATACACACATTCACACAAAGTGAATTGAACATGAAGCATAAGGGAAAAGGCGGTAGACCGACTAAAACTAAAAAAAGGAAGACCTAAGGTATCCGTCGTAACTGTCACGATCTGAACAACTTCGAGTAGCGAAATCATACCCCGGGCATACGTGTACAGAGAAAAATTCTCAATCTGTGTGGCGTAGGCCTTAATTTCTACAAAAAGAAGTGTAATCCTACCAAAAACATTCTGTAAAAACTAGCCAAGTCTCGGTGGAGCTGCTTGTTTTTCTCTTAAAAGTAATGAAATCTAGACGAAGTCGTGCCAAGTCTAAGGCTCCTAACTGCGATTTCTTTATTATTATAATTAATGACTTGGCTAGTTTTTACAGAATGTTTTTGGTGGTATGATTTTTCAGCAAAATAAATAAAAATCTTAATTAAATTTATTTTGAATAATTCTGATGTAAAGAAACTTTCCCAGAAGTATTCCGGAATTATTCCGAATTTTTCAGAAGTTTTGCAACTATAAGCTGAATCAAGGGCCAGGTACAGAAGGCAGCACTCCTGGCTGGACACGTAACGCATCGTCAGGAGGTTCCTTCTCTCTTAACTGCCGCCGGTAGCTTGAGCTTGAGCTTTGCCCCGCTGCTGGCGGCGAGCTAGGTTTAGGTTTTTATAATGTTTTTATGTTTTGTATCATATTTTTATATTTTACTTTTTGTACAAATATTATGAAAAGAGTAATGTTGAATAAACAGAATAATAACACCTCAAGAGGCTCTCGCTAGATGTTAAATAGTTGGGGTAAAGTTTGCATGATATTTTCTCATTTCTAGACTCAGATGTATGAAAATAGGTATACAAGTTACCGATTAGGTACAAAAAAAAAGATCTGTGTCGGTGAACTGGACTACCACTGAAGGAGTAAAATAGGGCTCACTCCTATATTTTACCACTTCAGGGGGATTTCCTTACTAATATTATGAATGCAAAAGTAACTCTGTCTGTCTGTCTATCGTCTTTTTACGTTTCAACCATTGAACCGATTTAGATGAAATTTGGGAAGGACTTAATTGACATAAATAAATAAATATATACGGACAAATCACACAGATTGAGCTAGCCCCATGGTAAGTTCGAGACTTGTGTTATGGGATACTAACTTAACGATACTATATTTTATAACAAATACATATATAGATAAACATCCAAGACCCAGGCCAATCTGAAAAAGATCATTTTCCATCTTGACCTGGCCGGGGATCGAACCCGGGCACTCCGTGTCGCAGGCTGGCGTGTTGACCACTGCGCCACGGAGCTGTCAATTTATTTAATACCTTTAATTACATACCTTTAATTCCGGGAAATTCTACTGTTTCTGAGGGACCGACATTAACGCAAATGAAGCCGTGGCGGAAGCTAGTTAAGAATAAATCAAATAACACACGTATTGAACGTATTAAAATTGGTCAAATCTTATTTATCAGATCGTCGTCAAATCACAGAAATAACCAAACTGGATTTTTACTCTGAAACAGAAAAAAGATATACGTCTGACGAACGCTATGTTAAGTATGGTGTTTCACATTATAAAAAGAAAAGGACCTATAACACTCCCCGTGTTTTAGGTCCTCTTCTTTTTATAATTTATATAAATCACCTTCCCAATAATATCGACATAGCATGACACTATTTGCCGTTGATAGCACAGTCACTTTTAAATCCACTGACATCAATTCGTACAAATTTAATGTAAATTCAACTTTAGCATCAATAATAACGTGGTTAGATAATAATAACTCAAAAATAAATCTTAGTAAGACAAATATACTGCATTTCAGCCAAAGACCTAAAAATACAGATACATTTGAATTAGAATATCATGGCAGCATAGTAAATAATAAAAGCCGTGTGGTTTCCGGCAGAGTAGAATAGGACCACTCCTGGTATTCCCATGGATGTCGTAAAAGGCGACTTAGGAAATACAAGCTAAACAAAGTTCATAAACATCAATGAGACCTCTCCAACCCGTCTGGCCAGCATGGAGAGTGTAGACCAAATCCTCTGTCTGCTCTGACTATATGGCTCCGTTAGTACAGAGAGGGTCATGCTCGTGCAGTGGAGACTAAAAAGACCTGATGATGATGATAGTAAATAATGTCGATGCAACTAGGTTTCTCGGCATAATAATTGACTCGCGATTAAATTGGAAACCACAGATAGAAAATCTTTGCTAAAGACTAAGTACATCATCAAGTTATGCTTTATATAGACTTTCCGGGGAAGTAGATAATGATGCACTATTAACAGCATATTATGGCTTAGTAAAATCCATTCTTAGGTATGGTATAATTTTCGATTATGGTATAATTAAAGCGCTGTATTCGAGCAATTATTGGATTAAAAAGTAGCGATATTTGTAAACCACTATTTAAGAAACATAAAATTCTCACACTTCCTTCACTATATGTTTAACTAAATTTGTAAATTCATTTCTTTCCGAGTTAATCTGATATAATAGTAAGAAATCGACGTTGTGGTGATAGACTAACACCCGTATTCTAAAACATTACCTCAAAATTTCCTTGACTTGACTCAACCTTACTAGAACGATTTGGCATTCTTGGTCGGTAAAATCTTCCTCAAATCAAGGTAGAACGTTATTCAAGGCAAGGAAGCAAACGTCAAACATAAGGTAGGTCGCGAGCTACCTTAAGGATCCCTTGAACGCCATTAACGACGCTTTACGTGTCAGAAGTTGTTGTGGTTGTGAAACTTTGTGATAATGTCTTCGAATATTTTTAGATTTCGACTTTGAAGATTTTATTGATATGTTTACAATAATCGTTACGATTATGTTTCCCGACGAAGATCAATTCCGTGATTGATTTCGCTTTAGGAAGAATGTTGTTCTTCACATAATTTAACAATAAAGTTGGAAGAGAATAATATTATATAATTGTATGACTCATATTGATTTTATTATTTTGGCTTTTAGGGTTCGGTACCCAAAGGGTAAAAACGGGACCCTATTAATTTCGCTCCGCGGTCCGTCTGTCTGTCTGTCTATCTGTCTGTCCGTCTGTCACCAGGCTGTATCTCATGAACTGTAATAGTTAGACAGTTGAAATTTTCACATATGATGTATTTCTGTTGCCGCTATAACAACAAATACTAAAAAATAGAATAAAATTAATATTAAAGGGGGCTCCCATACAACAAACGTGATTTTTTGGCTATATTTGCTCGATATTGATAACGGCAACAGGTAGAAGCTTGAAATATTCACAGAATATTTAGTTATATATTCAATTAAAAATATAGAATTAAATAAAAATAAAATTAATATTAAAGGGGGATCCCATACAACAGACATGATTTTTTTGCCGTTTTTATAGATAACGGTAGGAAACCCTTCGTGCGCGAGTCCGACTCGCACATGGCCGGTTTTTTTTGTTACGATTATGTATTATTTCTGATTCCAAGTGTTTACGATATTTTAAAATTGCCAGGGTATTCAAAATCTTGCGGTATGTATGTATATATATTAGGTTCTTTTACAAAAAAGTATAAATCAATTGAAGAAACCATATTCAGCTCCAGCAGCTACATAGATATAAGTGGATCACCTTTGTTTCAAGTTTAACGTAGTTGACTGTAAAAAAATATTTTGCTATGCAATATTCTATGTCATTGTTTATGTAACGTAGCATGTACTATTTTGTAAAAAAAATACTTCTAAATACACTTTTAATTTGCTTTTAATCACAAATTGAAGATAATATGAAGACAATTTTTTAACAATGGCAACTTTCGTTTATATCTATCAAATATCTTGTTAAAAGGACTTCCATCCAGAGCCAAAGAGAAATTTAAAAAGTAAAATATTGCCTAGGTTGCCTAGGTGTGCAAACATAATAAAACGAAACAATGACGTCATTCCTCAAATTCAGTCTCACTGAAAGATCCTCAAGATAAGGTTGAGTATGCGACTGAGAATACAAATACAAAGGTGAGACTGAGGATTTTCTTAAGGTAACCTTCAGTAAGTTTGAGTCAAGAGAATCATAAGGTAATGTTTAAGAATATGGGTGTAAGTCTCCATCCGTCAAAAACTACATTGCTCCTTAAAGTGTAGTCTGTATGGCACCAATGATTTATAACAAAACTAGCTTCCGCCCGCGTCAATGTCGATCCCTCGGGATTAGTACTTTTTCCCGGTATAAAAGGTAGCCTATGTCCTTCTCCGTACTCCAGAGAACTCGTATGGAAAATTTCATGATGATCGGTTCAGTAGTTACGGCGTGAAAGCGTAACAAACAAACAAATAAACATACAAACTCACTTTCGCATTTATAATATTATTCTAGTAAGGATAAAAAAACAGTATAGGGATTTAAACTTGAAAAAGCTAAAATATTGTTATATGAAAAATTTTAATAGTATTAACGAATTCTTATCTGACAACTTGTAGTACTATTTTTTGTTTTTTACATAGATTCGATGTAAATATTAAAACTTTCTTTTCAATTTTATTCAATTTTTGTATTTTTTTAAATTTAATCAGAAGGTATGCACTTCTGAACTTATATGAATTTGCACACTAGTAATAGTAAACATGTCGGTCTTTTTATAATATATCCATTTAATGTAGTTTACACATGTTTATGCAAATAAATACTCTTTGTCTTTGTCTTTGAACTAAACAAAGTTGATACAAAGGCGTATTAATAGGTTTATTAAACAAATACATACTTATGTAGATATAGAACTATACATATTTCACATCTGTGAAGACTCTTAAGGGCCCGTACTACCTCACACTGCTTTGCATGATTGTCTGTAATATCAATAATAATAAAATACTCAAGTTGAAATAAAAATGCAGCAAAGTTCAGCACTAACTTATTTGATAAGTATCTGACTCAAAAACACGATTGCGTTAAATTTTCTCGATAGAAAAAAAAATTGAAGTTGCCTCCAAATCACGTCTAATTTACTCGGTATACAGCATTATTCGCCAAATACGTTAAAATTTACCTTAAAAATTTGGATTATAATTGCACTACAGATAAAGCAGCCATCATGTATTTTTCTTTTTGGAATAACCCTTGAATATTCCTAAAAAACGAAAATATACAATGTAGCCAACGCGTTTAGACCATCCGCGTTTGTACCGCCACGCCGCCGCCCGGCCTATGGCGGGCCCTTAAGGGCCCGTACTACCTCACACTGCTTTGCATGATTGACTGTTATATCAATAATAATTAAATACTCAAGTTGAAATAAAAATGCAGCAAAGTTCAGGACTAACTCTGGTAACTATATGACTCAAAAACACGATTGCGTTAAATTTTCTCGATAGAAAAAAATTGCAAAGTTGCCTCCAAATCACGTCTAATTTACTCGGTATATAGCATTATTCACCAAATACATTAAAAGTAACCTTGAAACTTTTGATTATTATTGCATTACAGATAAGGCAGACATCATATGTTTTTCTTTTTCGAATAACCCTTGAATATTCCTAAAAAACGAAAATATCCAAAGTAGCCAACTCGTTTAGACCATCCGCGTTTGTATCGCCACGCCGCCTGGCATATGTCGGACTCTTAATACACATTCAAGACATCGAGTGAAATGAAATGATCACAGTATAGGCAAAGAATATATACACTAGTATAGGCACAAAATTAATTGAAACTTATATTCAACTTATCGTTTATTGTTTCCGAATTATATATTAGATCATTTATATTTAGTTGTGTGTCTTTTGATTTTATATTTAGTTGTGTGTCTTTTGATTGCGTCGGCTTAGAACTTTGATTTTTTCACAGCTCCAAGGGACAGTAGACCTGTGTATTTGATATGAGTTTCAGCTTGATACCTCCACGCGTTCTGAGATTACAGAATATTAACCATAATAGTATGTAGCATAGATTTTTGTAGTGCGCCCAGCGCCATCATGTGGCGCGACTATAGTTGCAAATAAACCGTTTTAAACCAAAATCCGTGGTTTAAAACCCGTTTTAAATAAATTTAAAACGGTTTGAAACCGTGACCACGTGATTACTAGTTTATTAACAAATTATTATTTTGAAGGTAAAAATAAAAGATATTGATTGAAACCATTTTATTTTTATTAGTTTAAATGACGTTTTATAATATTTTTAGGAATGAGAAAGATTACAATCTAAATATGCGTATTTTTCATTTCATTTTCCTATAATAAGCTGTAAGTAGGTATGCTTTTTGTTATAAAAAACGGCCAAGTGCGAGTGGACTCGCGCTCTAAGGGTTCCGTATCATTATATATAATAACTTTAAAATTATTTAAAATCTTATACCTTTAATCGAGCAATTCTTGTATATTTATTTATATGTATGTATATAAATTTATTTCATCATTTTCCATCTTGACCTGGCCGGGGATCTAACCCGGGACCTCCAGTGTGGAAGCCTGGCATGTTGACCACTAGGCCATAGAGCTCGTCAATATATTATATCTTATACCTTTAAACGAGCAATTCTTGTATATTTATATGTATATAAATTTATTTCTATGATCTCGGAAACGGCTCTAACGATTTCGCTGAAATTTGGTATATGGGGGTTTTCGGGGGTAAACAATCGATCTAAATTAGTCTTATGTTTGTAAAAAACGCGTATTTCTTTCCACGCAGAATATGGTCGCTAATTTCGTCCTGCCGGCCACTGTCCGTCTGGGACGCGGACGGCAAGAAACGAGTGTTACGGGTTTAAATCCCGCTCGGTGACTTACTTTTGTTTTTAGGGTTCCGTACCGCATGCTGGATACGGCTGTGTCATTTCAAAAGGAAAAAAACGAAACCCTTATAGGATCACTCGGTTGTCCGTCTGTCTGTCTGTCAAGAACCTTTTTCTCAACGTCTTGGTTTTTTCCACAACTCCAAGGGACAGGTAGACCTGAGTCTTTGATATGAATTTTAGCTTGATACCTCAACGCGTTCCTGAGATAAAGGATCTTGACACACAAACGGACAACAAAGTGATCCTATATGGGTTCCGTTCTTTTCTTTTGAGATACGGAACCCTAAAAACTAAATTTATGTTAATTAATAGTTTGTTATTTCGTTGTTTGTATTTTCTGCGAAATTTAGATGATGATAAAGCAATGTAACAGTTAAATATATCTTCCAATCGTAGCGCCCGCGACTCTGGTCGCGTCTAATACACATTTGAGTCATTTGATGCAACCACGGTCACTGTCGCGTCCGCTAGGTTTTTTAAGGTCACCTTAAAGTATAATTTTCCATGTTAAAGTTTGATTTTTTACATTTTTTTATTATATAGTACATTTTTTCCATTTCACTTAACCCAAATATATGATGGATAATGCAATAATTATATTTTGAATTGCTTTTTCTGAAATGATAGTAAATTCTAATAGAAAATCGTTTTAAACCTATATTAAACCTCAATATTTGGTTTAAAACGTTTTAAACCAAAAAACGGTTTAAAACCAAATGGTTTTAAACGTTTAAAATACTTTTTGCATCTATAGGCGCGACGCGACGCAAAGTGACGCGCGCCGCATGATGGCGCCGGGTGCGCCTCCGCCGAACTGCATCTGTTAGTTTCTTGCTTTAGGGTTCCGTTTATTTCCTCTAAAATACATGAAACCAACTGTTTTTATGTATTTTATGTTTTTAAAATAAATTAAACTGCTTGTTTTATAATATAAAAAGAAAACTTATGTTTCCAACCTGATTATGTTATTAAAAAATATGTAACAACGGGTTACTCACTTACGAAGTCAGCTACTGGCATGTCGGCCAGTAGCTGACTTCATACGTGAGTAACCTGTTGTTATACATATAAGACCTTATGGCCACATTTAACATGTTGGAGGGCGTGTAGACGGAAAACGGAATCAAGTAGTGATGGGTCGCTAGCTGCATCGCCTATTGACATGATTCCGCAGATTTTAGCCCAATCCCTCGATCGGCTTTTACGATCTGCGCGGCAAGAGAAGCAGCTGGCACATTCGACGGTTTTTCTTTTCTCCCAGACCAACATGTAAGAAATTTATTTTTTTATTTTTGAAAAAGAGAGTATATAACTTATTGCTATACACTTGCGGCTGTTTTCTTTTAATTTGTTGTTATAGCAGCAACAGAAATACATCATCTCTGAAAATTTCAACTGTCTAATTATCACGGTTCGTGAGATAGAGGCCTGGTGACAGACGGACAGACGAACGTCAACATCAACGCACAGATGAAGGAAAAATTGCGATAAGCATACATTTTTATTTACGTCATATACCTAATAAAAATAGTTTTAATCTTATCATCATCATCATTTCGAGTAGGTGTTATGGTCAATCGACCATGCACACCCTGGTGTCAGAGTTCTTTGGAACCGCCTCTCAGCCTCTGACGTAGTTCCTTTAACGACTACCAGATGGTAGCCGGGACCAACGGCTTAACGTGCCTTCCGAAGCACGAAATCATCTTTATTATCAGACAATCACGTGATTCAAGCCTGCAATGTCCTAAACAAACTGGAAGCAACTAAACAAAGTATGCTTCCCGTGGGAATCGAACCCACGACCCCCGGTCTACAGGCAAATGCCTTAACCACTGGACCACGGAGTTTAATCTTATTACAGATAGGTAATGGTACGAAACCCTTTGTGCGCGAGTCCGACTTGCCCTTAACTGGGTTTTTTTCCTATTAGTTTAACACATTAATTTCTAATCAATTAGACTTTTATTAGATAATTCATGTAAAAGCTGCAAAACTTGTCACAGTTTTTCTTATAAATTGTCTGTATTTGATGTGTTACTCAAATTAGATTTTATAATTACATAATTATTAATTGAAATTGTCATCATTTTTACTTTTATTGGTTTGAACATTACAAATTTAAATACCTACCTACATGTTTTAAACGTCTATTATAAATAAGTATACTTGATGCTCTTGATTTGTTTGATAATGAGTGGTACTGTGATCTTTGTTTGATTGAATATATATTACTTGTCAAGTTGTCATACTTATAAATTACCATGCCTAAAGTAGACCAAAAAATATATGTATATAACATAAATAGCATAGACTCAACTGGTTTTATAACAAGCTACTTAAGTTCTAAATAATAATTTTCAAACATGCTCGGAAATGTAAGCATTATTGTAGTAAAATAAGCCACGAAGTTTGTAATTCTTGGCTGGTGCAATACTTTACCGGCCTAGGCCAGGAAAGTAAGTATGAAAATTCATTCCTGGCCGCTGCTCAAAACTTTTTAATGTAATTTGTACTATGTAACTTGTCATACAGCCAATGGCTACCACATTATAAAAAATGCACTCATCGAGCATATAAATATATGAATATGACAATTATTTTATTAAAATGTTGGTATAAAATCACACAAAAATATGTTAATAATAAAAAGAAAGGCGCGGGAAAGCAGATTTATACCGTATTAAATTTTTTGGGTAAAATATGACTGGGCTGTATGGGCTATGTTTCCTTAGCTCTAAATGACAATTGAAAATTAAAAAGAAAATAACGCGGGAGTGTACTATTAAGCTGTGCGTGCACTGGACCGGAATCGAAGCGGACGGAGCGGACGGATTTGTTGCTTTGTATGGATTTGTATGGCGCTGCGTGCACTGCATCGTCATTTCCGTGCCGGAGACCGGAATTTCTGCCGGTGACGTCACCGGCATCGGCAGTCGTCAGTGTTGCCGTTCATAAGAAGATCTACCCCTTATGGTAGAACTTTTTATATTGGAATATTATTATGAATAACAGAGAATGATAGAAACCTCATTTCGTAGGAATTCGATTTAGATCATCCATAACTTTTAAATTCATTAGCTAGTCATTCATTGTAGTCTTCCTCAATTACATATGTCGTGAATGAGTAAGACGAAAATACAGAGTGATGAAAATACTGACATTAAAAACAAAGATATAAATCAATGAACATTGGCTGCACGCACGAAAAATGTCACGTTCCAGACCAGCAACAGCAGCAGCAGCAGGAGTAGTAGTAGTATCTATCACGCATCTATCTCTCCCCGTTATCACGTAAAATTATTGGCCGTAAACTGACTTTAGAGTCAACCAATTTTCAGAGTTCCGTAGTAAATAGTGAACCCTTACAGTTTCGCCATGTCTGTCCGTCCGTGTTTTTACTCATAGACTATAAGTACTAAAAAGCTGTAATTTGGTACGGATATGTATATTAATCATGCCGAAAAAGTAGTAAAATAAAATATAAGGTTCAAGAATATAGTGAAGTGCAAAAAAATTTTTCTTCAATTCCCAAAGAATCTATCTTCATCTTTTTTAATAAATCAGCATATAATGTATAAAACTCTCCATAGAGGAGTCTTTTAGAGTTCATATTATGCACCCATATCTTTCTCACTCCAGCCAGAGTAATGATTACCCAGTAAGGTATAGACATCGTGATGATCTAGATCTTAGAATATTTTTTTTTTGTGTTTTGGTAATGACAGACTTAAATATGACACAGACATAATAATGGGACAGGGCAGGTTGGTACAGGTTTAGGTGGTATCTTAATATATGGTATCTATAAACAAAAGTCACCGCCGGTAAATAAAGCAAAGCGTTATGCTATATGTTAGTAACCACTTTATAGGATAGCGCTGTGTGGAGGGTTTTACTCCGACATCAAAAACACGTAAATTAAAAAAATTACAATATTGTAACTTTTGCTGCAAAAATGTAACATTTCAGGAAACGAAACGTAATTTATGACTCAAGAGCCCTGGCAACACTGTAAAAATGCCGGTCCGGAATCCGAATGCAGTGAACGCACCCCACCGGCATTTTGAAAATCCGGCCGCTCCGGCCGCTCCGTCCGCTCCGATTCCGGTCCAGTGCACGCACAGCTTTAGTGTTTGGGCGGACTGCAAGGTTGTTGTTTTGGATTGTTTTGCAGATTGCTTCTAGTGGACTTTATAATGTAAAATCGGTGTAATTTGGTGTTATAAATGCCAATATTTATGAACAATGTGCGAACTAACTAAAATAAAGTGTCATGGCATGGTACGGCTGTGGTGCAAATTTAGAGATTTACATAGCGGGTTCGTGGTTGCTCGCGTTACTGCGTCGTCTATGATCAAACCAGAGGATTCGTGGGAATTGTCGCCAGGAGCTCTGTCGAATCAACGAAATGAATTACCCCATCATTTCTTCGATAAAACGTTGAAAACTATGAAGGGTAAAAGGCCGTAAAACAAATATGAAAATAAAAATGTACATACTATTATCGTTTTTTTTTTATATTATACTAATTTATTCCTAGTAGTACGTCTTTCATTATTTCCTCGCATTTATTGAGAAAAGCACAATACATGCCTTTGCCATCGGCTTGCCGGACTCGTATTCATTGCCAAGGCCTCGCTGACGCTCGGCCTTGAAAACTCTACTCGTCCGGCAATCCCTTACTTCCCGGCCTCTGCGGTAATTTACTATTATTTCAGTTGTTTCTATTCATTCGCAATGAAAAGTAGTTCTTTTGTTTTTTTTTTTCTTAATAAGTTTAAAACTTGTTTTAATATCTGGTTTTAAACAACTGATAAATTTAAAAAATCACCATACCAGTTAAATTATCGAAATTTTCTAATGAAATGGTTTTGATACTCGAACAATATATGTAGAAATAATTTAATCTAATTACTAGCAGCCCGCCCCGGCTTCGCACGGATGGATATAGGTATTGAATTCTATACCTAGTCTTTATTCATGAGAGATAATGTAGGATTCTAATGGTGAAAGTTTTTTTTTCTAATCAATCCAGTATTCGATGCAAACAAACAAACAATCAAATTTTTCCACTATTATAAGTATTAGTGTAGAAGAGTAAATTTTTTTCAAATAGTTTTATCAAATTGTTATGAGACCACCACGAATTTCCTGTGAGTAGTATTGGAGGGTAGTCATATAAAATTATACTTCTGTCTTTTGCTCTAACCATGTAGTGATTTTAATCACACAGCGTGGCTTGCATAGTCCTAACGATACTTTTATTCTTTTAAAAAAATAGTTTTGTATAAAATAATTGTTAGCAATGAGTCATTATGGTTTCGACAGTGATTGGGAGGCGATGTATAATTTGTCTGAAGATACTGAAGACTGTGATCTTACATTAACTGCTCAGGAAGAAGACGAAGGTGACGCTAATGATTGGAATTGCGTGGATGGCGATCCGTCCTGCGCTGTGTGCTTTGTAGACTACGTGGCTTCGAATTGCACCTACTGCACACATTGTTATAAAGGTAAGTACAAAGCTAGTTTATTCTATGAAAACTTGGGTGTGCTTTAGAATAGCTTGCCACGTGTTTGTTCTGAGGATTAGAGCAAATAGAACTCGCTATGTTTGTTTAAAGCGCGGAAATGTTATTTAAATTTACATACAAAATAGCATTATTTTATGTTAGTACTAGCTGACCCGGCGAACTTATCGCCTCTTTTTTTGGGTAGTCGAGTAAAACGTAGCCTTTATGGTTACCTCCATACTAGATTTCATCAAAATATGTTCAGCCGTTAGTGACGATACTAACCCGACTTTGGATTTTATTAATTTAGATAAAGATAGATTTCGCTACGAGTTTTGCCATTTTGGGGGTAAGATTAGGGACGCCTGCTCGGTCACTCCTGTTTTTATTACAAAGAAACCTAACGAAGCTAATCAACCCCCTGTGGTCAAGTTTTTTTAGGGTTTCGTACCTTAAAAGGAAAAAAACGGAACTCTTATATAATCACTTGGTTGTCCGTCTGTCTGTCTGTCGGTCTGTCCAGACCTTTTTCTCAGGATCGCGTTGAGGTATCAAGCTAAAATTCATATCAAATACTCAGGTTTACTGTCCCGTGGAGCTGTGAATAAATCAAACTTCTAAGCCAACGCAATCAAAAGATACAGCCGTTTATGCCGCAAATTTTTGTGATTTTTCGACATTCGCAAGGGAATCAAAACCTACTAATAATTTTTAACTTATTATAGACTAGCTGTTGCCCGCGGCTCCGCCCGCGTTATGAAATGAAAAAAAATCCATACTTACCCCTCCCCCTCTGCTCTTTCCCCTTAAGGGGGAATTTAATACATTTCACCTGCATAGATCTTTAGCCCTTAATTTGGGGGGATATTGCCCTCTTGAGAACTTATATAATTGTTGTCATATTTCTAAGACAAAAAATTAAAAAAATCCATACAAACTTTACCCCACCTATTTTACCCCTCAAGGGGAAATTTGGTCCATTTTAACTACACATATCTTTTTTATTGTAATGTAAACATATATACTTTTATTTTTATACTTCTATGTCCAGAAATGAGAAAATTTCCATACAACCCCCCCCCTCCCCCCGTTTATCCCTTAAGGGGGGAATTTTGTACATTTCACCTACACAAATCTTTTTTAATTGTAATCTAGAACTTAGATACTTATTTTCATACGTCTAAGTCCAGAAATGAGAAAAATTACATTCAAATCTTCCCCCTCCCCCGTGTTCATGCCCCCTCATCTTTTAAGGGGGGAATTTTATATATATATTTCACCCGCGATAAAAAATTCACCGTGTATATTTGCAGGCAAACTAATGCCTTGAGTTCATTCAAATGACGATAGCTTTTTTTTTAATGAACTGATTTTGATCTTTTTATTTGTTAGTATGTTACCAATACAGTACAGTATTTAAGTTGCTACATTTTATTTCTTTTAGTTATTAACATAATAGTATTCGTTGCCAATTTAATACACCTAAGTATTTATTATTTTAATGAAAATCAAATAATGAAGAGCAAAAAATGTCCTTAGTGGTAAGAAAAGAAAAAGGGGGCACCCTTCAAAGTCAAAACCTGCGCTGATTATTCAGTGATTATTATTTATAACAATATACATTGTTATTTTTATTTTATGTTTTATACTGAAATATATTTATACTACCTGTGGAAATTAAGATCCTTGGGGGAGGCCTATGTCCAACAGTAGACTCTTTTTGCTAAAAGGGACATAGGGACCAAGACTGGATTGAGTTTCTTTCGGCGTACCTATTCTTCTCACCAGTGGTCGTTCCGAAACGCTAGTAGTATTTCTATTTTGCGTAAATTAAACAAAATATACTTGTAAATATACAAATACATGTAACCAATTTTGAATAAAAATCTTTGACTTTGACTTGAAACGATGATGACGACAATCCTAATTTTTTTTTGTTGCTTTATGTATTTTTTCTTGTGACATAATTATATGATTTATTGATGATCTCTTTTCAATTAGTTTGGTTAAATACTTATTAGGACAAACCCATTATAATACATGCAAAACCATTTATTTGGCACTAGATCCTAAATCTCGATTATTTTAAGTGATTTATTGTGGAATAGTATTTTTTATAAAAATTTGAAAAGGTTATTTCAATAATGTAAATTAAATATACCAATTATTTAAACTACTTAAAAAGACGAAACTAAAATAATACAGAAAAAAAATAAATCTACTTAAAAATATATATTTACAAATCGTACAGTCCCTCCAGATGCTCACCTCTGGGCATCGTGCCCAAAAGGCTGGCAGCATTGCCTAATTGAATGGCAATGCTGATACGCTGAGCTAGGTAATTTCCAGCCCTTTGGTCACGAGATACCTTAATAAGCCTTTTAGCCAAGAAATTAAAAAGCTTATGAGCTGATGGACCCCACGGACCCAATGTTTCTACCCCAAAAGAATAATTGTGGAATTGATTTTATATTGTTTGGTGACCACATTTTGGTGACAAATCTACTATTTTGCGTGCAAATCCTAGTAAGCTCTTAGAGTAAGTTACTTTGTTTACAGAGATATCGTGTTTATAAGCTCTATACAATACTGGAATGAAATTAAGGATTTTAGAAAAAATCTGTATTAAGAGTAAGAGTTATGGAGCAATATAGATACAATACCTAATTGTATCTATATTGCTCCATAACTCTTGAACAAATTACCTGAATTTTATGAAACTTGATAGATAAACATTTAGACGTACAGGACACAGGATAGGCTACTTAAATTTTATGATAAGACGTGACCCCATAAATAAATAATTACTCGAATGCAGTCGCGGGCACAGCTAGTGTGAAGACAAATCTCTTTTTTACCCGACTACAGCGAAGCAAAAAGCAGGGTTATGATTTTGACCGCTATAAATGTATCTATGTATGTTCATCTGTTCGCTCATAAAATAAGCTCTAACTAAACTACTAAAATGAATTTGACAATTGACAACATACTATAAACCGGAAGTGATGGTTTTATTTGCACTTGCAGAACTTTTTCATTTTCTTATACAATATTAAATTTTTAATGAATTTTGAAAAACTCCCATATGTAGGATTTATAAAGCAATATTCCCATGCTTTACCACATGACAATGTCAATATCATTGTCAATCTGTCAAATAATGATGACGTTGACAGCCACGTCTTATGAGTTACCATGTTGGCGAATATTTTTCCTGAAATTCGTACAGCGTACAAGGACCTTTTTTTTTGATACTGCACTATAATAAATTTCACTTGGTGTGTTTATTGAAGTAAGATTTGCTTAGCGGGCTAGTGGTTGCCCGCTGAATGAATGAATTACGCCAATTGCTTCTGAATGAAGTTTGAGGGCCGTCTCTATTAGTTTTTTACCAATAATAGCAAAAAATATATCATATGTTAATGTAGTATAGTTAAAGAATACATTGAGAATACAAACCAGATGGAAGGGAAATAAAAACTTTTGTTCAAATTTTCCATAAAAATCTTTCTGCTCTGGCATTTGATTGATGGTTGTTAGTTTCATATTAACATAAATCGAGCATATGTATATATTGAATTTTAATGTTGCTGTAATCTATTAGGTACTGCATTTTTGACGTGATATGATAACGTCTTGTAAATCGATGAACACCGGCGGCACAGAAATGAACAGCAGCAGCAGCTGGAGCTGGAGGCTGTTATGTGTCGTATGTGTGGAGGCTGTATGTGACATATTTGACAGTTGTCTGAACTGAACCTCTCAATGCTGCCGCCTGGTTAGCGACATTTCAGAAACCCCTCAATATGGCAAATAGTAGAGGTAGGTATTCAATAGTAAAATAATTTTACAATAGAAGCTAAGCAGTATCACAAAAAAAGCAGTCTATGTATTGTCATCATCATCATCATCATATCAGCCACAAGAAGTCCACTGCTGGACATAGGCCTCCCCCAATGATTTCCAGAATGACCGGTTGGAAGCGGCCTGCATCCAGCGCCTGCCTGCGACCTTTGTCAGGTCGTCCGACCACCTGGTTGGTGGGTGTCCGACGCTGCGCTTGCCGGTACGTGGTCGCCATTCCAGAACCTTTCTGCCCCATCGGCCATCGGTTCTACTTTGTGCCCCGCCCACTGCCACTTCAAAGAACTAATCCGCTGAGCTATGTCGGTGACTTTTGTTCTTCTACGGATCTCCTCATTTCTGATTCGATCTCGTAGAGAAACATCGAGCATAGCCCTCTCCATAGCTCTTTGGGTGACCTTGAGCTTTCTTATGAGGCCCATAGTAAGGGACCACGTCTCTGAGCCATAAGTCATCAATGGTAACACACATTGATTAAAGACTTTTGTCTTTAGGCACTGAGGTATTGCGGACGAAAAGACAGTGCGGCGCTTCCCGAACGCTCGGATTCGTCGAAAGACCTCATCCTTGAAGCCGGAACTGCCTGCCTGGATCAACTGTCCCAGGTAGACATATTGGTCTACAACTTCAAGGGTGGAGTTCCCAACATAAACCGGTGTCGGCGTAACATGGACATTCGACATGATCTTCGTTTTGTCCATGTTTATTTTAAGGCCCACCTGCTGTGAAACTCCATTGAGGTCATTGAGCATGGTACTTAAGTTCTCCAGCGATTCCGCCATGACAACGATATCGTCGGCAAATCTAAGGTGAGTGATATACTCGCCATTAATGTTGATGCCAAATCCTTTCCATTCCAGGAGCTTGAAGGCATCTTCCAAAGCAGCAGTGAACAGTTTCGGAGAAATGACGTCTCCATGTCTCACGCCTCTCTGCAGTGGAATAGCCCTCGTGCTCTGTTCCTGTACTCGGACTGACATAGTGGCGTTTCTGTATAAACACTTTAACACTTCGATATACCGATGGTCAATGCGACACCGCTGGAGAGACTGAAGCACAGCCCATGTTTCGATCGAATCAAAGGCCTTCTCATAGTCCACAAACGCTAAGAATAGTGGCCGGTTATACTCCTTGGTCTTCTGTATAACCTGCCGCAGCGTATGGATATGGTCTATGGTACTGAAGCCTTTTCGGAATCCGGCTTGTTCGGGAGGCTGGAAGGCAACAAGCCTGTTAGCGAGACGATTCGTGATAACCCTCGAAAACAGCTTATAGACGTGGCTCAGGAGCGTGATGGGTCTATAGTTCTTTAGTGTAGAGTATTGTCACCCTTTTTAAAGAACAGAACCACCACTCCCCTGTTCCTATGTATTGTACACTTACAAATTTCGGGAAAAATATTTCCCAACCTGGCAACTCATAAGACTTGGCAGTCAACATCGTCACTTTTTGACAGATTGACAATGACATTGACATTGTCATGTGATGAAGCATGGGAATATTGCTTATAAATCCTACATATGTAGTATTTTTCAAAAGTATATAAACTAGTGGTTCTGCGAGAACAGTAGACCTCGCGAGCCCTTACAACCAACATCCACATTTGCCCTCCAGTGCTCTAAAATATATCTGTTACTGATATGCTAATTGACTAAAGGATGATTTCCTTCAATTAGTTTATATTTTTAACATACGGATTTCTTTTGTAAAAAATCTTTACTCTATTAGTACTATCCGGCGAAAAAATCAGGGGACTACTCTTGTATGGAAACACGGCCCTTGAGCACCATGTTTAGTATGATTTTTTTACACATTAACTAAGTTGGAGTGATCCTCTTCAAGATCGGAAATATCGGAATAGCGAACTTGGCATGGGGGAATAGGAGGCAAAGTTTAAGTACCCGGTTCCATAGTTGTTATGTTACCAATTGGTCAAAATTTTAATAGGACGCTAATTTTCAACTATTATGGCAGACAAACATGCGAACTTTACGTTAAGAAGTGGCCGGCATCTATAAGCCCCGGGTTCAAGTCACAGGATAGCATTTGAATCTTTTTTTATTTATTTTTATTTTTATTTCAGGATTCTAAGTTTATTCAGTGTTTTCAATTATAAAAGTAATTCGCAGTATCATGCTTTAAGCCAAAAAATATTTTTCATATTTAGATTTTTGTTCCTTAGGGAAAGTTGTTCAATTTCACTCCCTCTCCACTTCACGTACTTCAACTTCTTTCATAAATATACAGAAAATCGATTTCAGACAACTTTTGGGCAAATTGCCGACTATAAACACGTTCAAGTTTATCGTATAAAAAACTTGTTCAGACAAAAAAGTTGCGTCTTAATGAGAATAACAAAAAAGTCTAATGACATTTTTGATTTTTTTTCCAAATAGCTGTGCTATAAGTTTTTTAAAATTTCGGAACACCATAAATCCGCCATTTTTTAAAATTTCGAAAATCTGGCACAAAATGACAAAAAAATTCTATATAATTACCGAACCTGCTCTCAAAATTTAATGAGAATCGGTTGAGAAATGCGACCTGTAGGCGAGAACAGACAGACAGACAGACAGACAAAAGAATTTTGGGCCAGTGGAAACTGAGACGCTTCGCTCGCTTCGCTCGCTCGGTCAAAAAATAAATTTTGGATATAAAAGTTTGAAAAATTTCTGGAAGTATTTACATTTAAAGTACTTTCGATTGCATAAATAAAAACCATCACTTCCGGTTTTTAGTATGTTGTCAATTAAGGTATTGTTAGAAGCGTTATGAAAAATTTAATTTGGCGCCCTCTAGAGGACACTACGTCATGAACTAAAAAAAAATTTTGTGATGATATCGTGTGGGGTATCAAAATAAAGAGCAAAATTAGCGCACTCGTAAAATATATATAATACTAGCTTTCGGCCGCGGCTCCGCACGCGTTAATGTCGATCGCTCGGGAATAGTACTTTTCCCGGGATAAAAGGTAGCCTATGTCCTTCTCTGTACTCTAGAGAACTTGTATGCAAAATTTCATGATGATCGGTTCAGTAGTTACGGCGTGAAAGCGTAACAAACAAACAAACAAACTCACTTTCACATTTATAATATTGGTAAGGATAAGCTGTTTCTCGCGGTTTTACTTGCAATCAACCGTATAAATAAAAATAAGTTCAAATACTAAAATCCGACTACTAAAAAGACGCCCTAAAAAGTATGAAATAAGAAATGAATTATTACCTAGGTACAATATTGTACATAGTGTTTTCTAGAGGATTGCCGTGGTTGTATGCGACTTACCCTAACAAAACAATACTTCAATCTTTAGTGTTAATCTCTAGAGCAAAGTGGCATACGACCACGGCAATCCACTAAAAAACACTGAAGATCTTTGTGGAACGTGTCATTTTTCGTTATCACTCTAAAAATGTGAACCAACTGTGATGAAATTTAAATGGGAAAGCATACCGTTTTATCAAACCGGTTCATGAATGACGGAGTTAAGAGGTAACATAAACGTAAAACAGAAAACCTTACAACTTTCTCTTTCACGTATATAGCTCTTTCCTGCTCGGGCGGAGTGTGGCGGTGGCACTGCAAAGTTAAAAACCAAGGCATTAGAAACCACCCAAACTTGTTCTCATAGAAAACATATATGGGTCTGGGCGGAGCCGCGGGTGAAAGCTAATAGAATATGTAATTAAATAATAATCACAAAATTTTTCATAATCCATTAAACAGTACTGTAAATTTGATGAATATATTTAGTGTGGTGTGACTACTTACTATTGAATATTTGTTCGAAAGAATTGTTTTTTTGGTGATTTATTGTTTTATGATTAAATATTACCCAACATTATTTCTACCAAACAAACAATCATCTTTGATCGATTAGTCATGTAACCTATCTGTCGAATTATCGATTATGTTTGCAGCCATAGACAATTGAATCGGGCTTTCTTCGTACCATCATCTGTAGCTCTATTGTGCATGCAAATTGCCGCAAAAAAATCGGAACCTAGCATTGCATGCGTGACGTGAGTAGACGTAACGATCGAATGACAGTTTTAAGATTTTAAAAAAATATCTAATATTATTGTTAAAGAAGAAAAATATTTTTACATTTTTTATTTTTAATACAATGAAATAATATATCCACGTTAACATTAAAACTAAGTGAATAATAAAATTACAGGACTCTATCAGTGACAGTCACGTTTGTTTATTGCTTGGTTAACATCCGCCATTTTGTACTGTCGTTTGTTTAGTGACTGGAGCAGTCTTTCCTAGTGATGCTATATAATTTCCCTGAAAATATATATTGTGACTTTACAAGTGGTGTACAATGTTTTTGCTAAAAACGTTGTTTTCAAAGGGTAGAAATTAAATCGTGTGACTTGTCAATCTGACATCGGTATATTCATCTACCTATGTGCCGGATGTGTCCTACAATCGGTTAGGGCGATTTTACGTGCCACCTTGAGTGGTGTACGTGTCCCGATACCTATGCTGCCAAGAATATGAGTGGCAACGGGAATCAGGTGCCGTTGGCGCCGAATCAGCGCGGCCCCGGACCGTATCCTTTCCAATTTTGTGTTTATTGTGTTTTATCATTATATTTACGTAATATATGCCACTTCAGCATCTGGTAGAGCCGCTTTTGCGAACAGTAGCGTGTTATTTATTTTTTTATGAATTATCACTTGGTTAATTTTGTGGTGTGAATCAAGTTAAATGTTGTATGTAGCTATTTACAAAGAGTTGTGATGTATATTCTATTATCATGTGCACTACACAGTTTCGTGAAATGTGATAGAATATACTCGGCGACGGAGTCTAACATTGTTGTTTGTAGTTTTCAGTGCTCTTGATTGCGATTTTCTATCAGGACATCAGATGTTTATGCTTCGTTTTAATGTTTAAACCTTTAAGTACCTACATGTCCTGTCAAATAAGTTATTTTTTCCTGAATATAAAGAAATATTTACAATACATTTTATCTGAACATTTTGTAGAGCAAAGCGATTGTGTAAATGAATAGCAGCTAGCGAGTGACCTTATCAAATAATCTTATTTATATATTTTCACTTTGCTCTACATTTTCTAGTTTGGGATAGTGTCTATGTTAGTAAATTTATTATTTTGATAACATCTATTTATTAGACTACTAACAAATAAGCCTTTTCAAATGAATATTGTATTATAGGTATTTAAATGTGGCACACTTTATCTTACTTTCAATTTAAAACATTAAATATATGTTCAATAATGAGGGCTGATATGAGAGAGGTTAATACACCCCTCAGTATTTTTTTGCAGGAACTCCCTCCTTTATTTTATCTCCTTTTTTTACTTTACAAATTATTATTTTTTACAATGGTTTCTGGTGTTTTCGCAATTGTTACACATTTAAATAAAATCTGTACCTGCAACCATGAAAACTGCAAAGCTTTCGAAACATTAGCTGTAAAAATAATGTAATATATGCGATAATACCTTATTTAATTGATTTTATCAAAATTTTCAATTTCTAAGGGCAGAAAAGGAGTCCACCCAAAACTGCTGAGGGCAGAAACGAAGTTAGCTTTGAGTTAGTTTCTTATTATGACCACTTAGAATGAATTAGGGCATAGACATATTTAAATTGACCCTCCACATACATATTGTAGTCTAGCTTTAAATAATCTTTGATTAATGTCGCCTTCCGGCAGGCATGCCTTAGCTATTCTATGATGTGCATCCATTCTGATTTGGTATATTACTTCAAAAATGTAATAGGCAAGTTCTTTCTTTAAATTAAAAGTACGGTCTACCTGATGAAGCCTTATTTAAAAATGCAGGTTTATATATTGTATTCATGTTTCTGAAGCCTAATATTTAAGTAAGAAAGGTATACTTATGCTAGGAGGTTGTGAGTGCATCCCCTTGCATCTACCTCCCAGTGCCCATGTGTATCTGCATAATTTTTTTTGTTTGAGGTGTTTGAATATGAAAAGATTTGAGCTATGGTGTCTTTACTAATTAAATAATATTATCTCTAGCTTGTCTGTGCCTAGAAAACCATCATTTAATTATGATGGTTTTCTAGGCACACTAGACATGTTCTGCCTGGTACTTATTGCAAATAATTTAATGGATGGGTCTATTTGGGTATGGCATATTTGATTGTGCACAATTTTTTTTCTTGTGATGTCTGCATCACAAGATAAAAAATTGTGCACAAAGAATTGTGTGGCTGCAGTACCTAAAAAGTAAAATTTGTTTTCTGTTGCAAATGCCATTTCTATTGTATAACTATATAAATAAATATAAATATATATGGACAAATCACACAGATTGAGCTAGCCCCAAGGTAAGTTCAAGACTTGTGTTATGGGATACTAACTCAACGATACTATATTTTATAACAAATACATATATAGATATACATACAAGACCCAGGCCAATCTAAAAAGATCATTTTCCATCTTGACCTGGCCGGGGATCGAACCCGGGCACTCCGTGTCGCTGGCTGGCGTGTTAACCACTGCGCCACGGAGCTGTCTATATATATATAGTATAAATGTTATTTTATATACTTATTTTTCGAGTGGTGTTGGCTATGCTATCTGATATGATTTTATATTGTAAGGGATAGACCTGATATTATTATACATTATAATATCATGTCTTTATCCCTTATGAGGTATATGTGTTTTCATACATCATTAAGCAAAGTGTAATTGGTATTTTTGATTTACTAACTTTATTTTATTAAAATATGCAGAATTGCAATATTTGTTCTGCATGATTTTAGAAACTATTTCTGATGACATAAGCATCTATTTAAAAAAACCTGATAAGCACACTTTTAATATCACATTGGTATGTTATGTTTGGGTAAAGTTGGTTGGGCAAGTAAATTTAAAAAGTATAAATATATTTCATAAAAATTGGCTAAGTGTGAGTTGCATCAGAAATTCACTATCACACCAAGGATCCAACCATACAATATTTAACAATAAAATACATGTGTCTAGAATAAAGACTGATATATATGCACAGTATAAACCTCCAAGCAACGTCACTTATGAAGTTAACCAAATAGAAATACACAATTTTTGAAAATTTCTAGTCTATCAATTATGGTTCAATCTAATTCGTAGGGATCAATAGATATAGCCCTGTGATAGATGGATGGACATTAGAGGCTTGTCCCATTTTCATCCTTAGTGTACTGAATCCTAAAAATTGATGTTACCGTAGCATATTAGGATATGTTGTTGCATAGTTGAATAGGTTCAACACCCTGTAATATGTTAAATGGCCATAAGCTATTATAGACCTAGGCTTTGTCTACCTCACAAGGGAAAAAAAACGTGATACTTTATAAATCCCTTAAAAATTACAACTCTTGAGAGGCCTTTCCCATAGATGCAATATTTAATATAGCTGCCGAACAAATTTCTCAAATCCTACGTTCAAAAGCGACATAAGTTACACCTGTCTGGTCTTCTCAAAGTACTGAAAGGGACTTGCCCAGAAAATTTAATTGTTTGCTCTTATCTGGTTAACCATAGTACAAGGGTTCCCGGGTTCAATCCCCAATCAGGTCATGATGGAAAAGTATCTATTATAAAATATAGTATTGTTTAGTTGGTATCCTAGTTCAGGGATGTCATCTTCGACTGCTTGGCCGGTGGTTGCAGGTATGACATCGGGACATGGGAAATTTTGGGGGAACGGGAATTTAATTTTTTTTTTCATTAAGCAGATACTTGTGTGCTATCTTTGGATAGGTCTTCAAAAATGATATTGAGGTTTCTAATATATATTTTTTCTAAACTGAATGGTTTTTGCGAGAGACACTTCTAAAGTAGTAAACTGTGTAACTTCTAAGAAAGATGAGAGAATTATAAAACTTAAAAATATATATGATGTACATTATCATGCAGACTTCCATCGAAAATTGGTCTGAATGAGATCTAGTAAGTAGATTTTTTTTAATACGTCATAACTCGCAAACCGCGTTTACCTTTCATTCAATTAAAGTTACAATGAACTACAAGAACTTTTATATTATGTTACTTGCTGCAATGGAACACTTCATGGGCGAGTCCGACTCGCACTTGGCCGCTTTTTTTCTGATTAAATTAGGAAGTTTGTGTTGGCGAGTTTACTTTATCTCGAACTCGACAAAGACAAGTTGGAGTCGCCTTTGCATGCTTTGCTGCTAGACAGTGTGCGAGCCTCACCGCTGCATATGCACTTATAGCAGCGAACATTCCATGCCAGCTGGAGCCCCCAGGGCTGTCCAGAACAGATAAGAAACGTCCAGATGGCCTCACTTTGATATCCTGGCAGCAAAGACGTAGCTTGCTGTGAGACATAGTACTTACGCGTCTTATCTCGAAAGCTGCATTCGTGAGCCGGTGGCGGCGACGCACGCGGCGGCTGGACAAAAATGCTCGAACTACTTGATTTTGAGCAATAACTATGGCTTTTTCCCAGTCGCTGTGGAGACAGCTATCAGGGGCAGAGGGCGTCCACAAACTCTCCATCTCGATCTGTCTTGAGCTATGCGCTTAACTTCACTCCCGGTCTTGCCGATTTTTTTAATTTCGTCGAGAACTGTACGTCGCCAGGTCTGTTTAGGTCGGCCTACTTTACGCTTTCCTTGAGGATTCCACTCCATGGCCTTTTTAGATATGTGCTCAGGGCTTCTTCGGAGAGTGTGGCCGATCCAATTCCATTTGCGGCGTTTTATCTGTTGGTCGGACGGAATTTCGTGACATAGCTGTCGCAAACGGTCATTCGATATGGTCTCGGGCCAGCGAATGCCGAGAATCTGGCGCAGGCGACGGTTCACAAAAACCTGGAGCTTCTGAGTGAGTTCCTTTGTAACTTACTTCCTTTGCACCGTGCGCCTGTGTCAGTCAGTGGCCCGATCAGTCTGAATCGGAATGATATGTTTTAGGGCCTAATTAATATTCCAACCGACTCCCCAGTAGTTCGCGACCCGTTTCCGACCCCGACTTTGGGAAATGTTGGTTTTAAAGGGCTTATCATGACAGTTCATCATCATTTTTTAACACATCGGTTTATCTTTGTGTTGGTACACAATAACCTACTACTCCTTCGTAGGCTGGTAGGTAGGTTATAAAATTTTCGATAAACCATGCTGCATTTTGTGTGTTGTACTGTAATGCAAGAGATAACAGTATGTGGTCTAAGATGAACTCCACGGATAAACTTTTTGTAAACTTCGGAAAATGTTGATGTCTTCAATTTTACTGCATTTCATATTGTTACTGATGGCTTGTATAAAGAAAACCGGCCAAGTGCGAATTGGACTCGCCCATGAAGGGTTCTGTAGCAGCAAGTAACATAATATAAAAGTTCTTGTTAAATTTGAGTTGATTGAATTAAAGGTAAATTGCGGCTTACGATTTATGACGTATTAAAAAAAAACTACTTACTAGATCTCATTTAAATCAATTTTCGGTGGAAATTTGCATGGTAATGAACATCAAATATATTTTTTGTTTTATCATTCTCTTATTTTAGAAGTTACAGGAAGTGTCTCTCGCGCAACTATACAGTTTAGAAAAAAAATGATATTAGTAACCTCAATATCATTTTTGAAGACCTATCCATAGATACTCCACACGTATGAGTTTAATGAAAAAAATATCTTTTAATTTCAGTTCTAAGTATGGGGGGCCCCCAAATTGTATGGTGTTTTTTTTCTATTTTGCGTGAAAATCTTAATGCGGTTCACAGAACTTATCAACTTTCAACAGTATAGTTCTTATAGTATCGAAAAAAAGGCTGTGACATACCGGACGGACAGACAGACATGACGAATCTATAAGGGTTCCATTTTTTGCCATTTGGCTACAGAACACTAAAAAGCTTTTGAACACTGATCCAGCACTCTAAAAAAGGGCACGGTATCCAACACAAGGCTTTGACCGGACAACCAACGGATTGACCCGATCGTACATTTATTTTATTGTCCAAGTCCAATTTTGTTGTATTGAAATGCTATTTCCTAATTATTAAGATTTTTTTTAAACCAAGGCTTTTTAGAGTCAAGTATGTATTATTTACTCCGAAAAAAATCTAAACTTAAAAAAGTATTGTCATATCCGTGTGAGGACATGTCCAGTCCACTGTGCGCACCATACTGGATCTACGCCTGTAACTATTGTACTGATAATAGAGGGTATATTGCATTCACAATCAAATTGTTTTTCAATATTAAGTAGACGATACTTGATGTACATATGAGATCGAAACATGTCAGTGAGTAGCTTGTACGTGAGTAACCCGTTGTTACATATTTTAATAGATCATACAAACTGAAAGAGCTGGCTTTTTTAAGCATAACAAAAACTGCCTTGAGCTGCATATATTTGCATGATATTTATTTTTCCAAAGATAGTATTTTTTTAAAAAAAGCTAGTGTTTTAAATATCTCCCCCTTTGTTACTATCATAAATCAACATCAATCTAAGCGATTCCATTAATCTGGTAATCCAGGACGTGGGTTCAATTCGCTCGAACGACTTGATTTTTTTATCTGTCAAGTCTGTTTCACTATTGCCGTCTGTATCTAAATCTTATCATACTGCCCTACGCCCTCTGCCCCATCTTGATGGCGCCTAGCATCCACTCACCCCGGCTGTCCGCTGCAGTGCAAATGCTCTCTTGCGCCCTCTGCCCTATAAATGGGCATCTCTTGGATAGGCATGTAACATCCTCGTCTTCATCGTCACTTACCATCAGGTGAGATGGGAGACAAATGCCTAATCCAACATTTAGTAAAAAAAAAAAGATTTTAAAATGATTTTCTGGTGGCTTTCTTTTTTTTATGGAAGGAAAAAACAAAGCCCGTATATAGAATCACTTTGTTGTCTGTCTGTCAAGATTCTTTTGCTTAGGAACGCGTGGAGGTATCAAGCTGAAATTCATCAAATACTCAGGTTGAGCTGTGAAAAAATCAAACTTCTAAGCTAACTCAATCAAAAGATACAGACGTGGAATTTGGTACGAAACAGCGAATCGAAGAAGTGCGAGTCGGTCTCGCGAAGGGCCACCTATAAAAGACGGGAACCTATAATAAATTTAAAATTATTAAAAAAATATATATTATGTGATGTATCTAAAAATGTATGCTACTCGCAATTTTTCTTTTATCTGTGCTATAAGAAGATGCTTCGTACCAAATTTTAAGATGGCATAGAAGTATTTTTTCACAGCTCCAAGAGACAATAAACCTGAGTATTTGATATGAATTTAAGCTTGATACCTGCACGCGTTCCTGAGGAAAAGAGGGTTGACAGACAGACGGACAACACAGTGATACCATAAGCGGAACCCTTATAGGATCACTGTGTTGTCCGTCTTTTTTCCTTCTTAGGTACGGAACTCTAAAAATGTTGTAAATTCGTGGATAGTTTCTAGCTAGGTACAGATAAATAACAAAAATATCCCAGTTTCATTTTTAATATCAGATTTGGTACTGGTTCGATTTGGTTATTTCGAAATCGAGCAAATAGTATAATGGGCGATTTTATTCTGAACGCTTATTTACCACCTGGCAACATTTCATAACCTCCACGAGAAAATACTTTTACTACACTCTTAATTTTATCGTTCCTATGCTGCGTACGTTACACAAGAATTCCACTGCCTCGAATGTTGGCTGCAATATTTTCCAATCCCTCAATTCACGCCAATGTATAGTGCACACAATTTTCCGCCACCCCTAATTGAGGCAGGGGTAACAAGGGGTAATAGGGAACGCCCCAAAATTGTGGAGCTTTACTATTATATATCTTTCTCGCTCTTTCATTCAGCTGTCGTAGTATGTAACGAAACGAAATGTTCAGCAGTTTGAATCCTCATCGGAAGCTTCTGTTATGAATATCGCGGTCTTAATTGATAAAAAATCTGTTCCAAAATAAGTAAATCGGTGCGTAGTTAGTGCAAACGTAACTGCGGATCGTGCACGTTAACGCGAAAGTGTCACGGTGGCATTAATTTCAGTGCGAGCGTAAAGCGATGTAGCGCGCCGTTTCCTTATCGATTTTCTCTATGCTGCATTAAATTACTATTTAAATCGTGAATGCGGATTGCAAATCTTTTAGCAGTATGCGATACGTCAATATGCTTCCTAATCGAACCTCTAATTTAGTATAGTGTTTCAAAACCTCAGCACATATTGATTTGAATCGGCGTGTTCTAATTAATAATTTATTCACTCCTCTCGTACATATAAGACGCGTTCTGCTCAATGAAGTAGTATCTCTTCGACCATTTGTAGGGGGTTATGAGATGATATTTTTTTTTAGAAGTATAGCCTTATGCCGCTAATTGTGTCTCCATTGTTCTGGGAATGGTTCAACATTTGGCTTATTCAATTTCTAAAAGATTTATACCATGAAATTAAAATGGTGGCCTTAAGAGGAACTAATAGTTCAATAAATTCATTATCACATTCGTGTGTCAATAATGGAAACCAGTCGCAGCCCACCGCGATTGATGTTGCGCAAAGTTTACAAACATCACTGAATATGCCCCAAACGGCGGTGGGTCAGCACATGAACGCGGGTCAAATAAATTTGCCGCTGAACAATGTATCGCTGCAGTTCGTACCGCAGCACAGCAACCCCAGCTCACTTAAGCACGAACATCGAGAGTCGTCTGGGCGGTATTCGAACTCCAACTGCATGATACCTTCACACCACTACAGGCTACTAGCTCAAGGCAGTAAGTTACCACCTACTGCTACCACGTCACTTTGGTTGCACCTACGTGTTACTACCTGCCATGACGTCTCGAGAGACGTGTATTATGCTTTCCTAAGCCGAGTGCGCAGATTGTGTTTTATGTGCTATTGTTACGCGATAAAGATATCAAAATTGCACGTGGTTGCACTATTACATTCTAAAATACTGTTTGCCGCTATATTTATTTCCATACCGATGCTGATGGTGGTACTTAGTTGTAACTTAACAACTGTGAACATAATAATATTTCCTTAGCGCACTACAGTTATCCACGGGCATCAACACCACACAGTGAGTAAAGAAGCTTGGCGATCCTATCAAGAGTTAAAGGGAATGTTGACGTTATGGTGAATGTGTTAATTTATTGTGTGTTTACAGGGCCGGTGGATTGTTATCATCCGGCGGGCGCGACAGCGGCACCGTACCTGCAGAGCGGGGCGGGAGGTGCCCAGTCATCTGGGCAAGGGGCACTTCGAGTCCAGCAGAATCCGCAGCCGTCAGCGCCGCCGGCACCACAACAGGACATGTCCAAGACGACTATGGTACGATTGTCTTTCATTTCGCTTTTGGTCTATGTTTGCTTGATATACTGTGCGCATCAGACTATATTATATAATAATACTCGGTGAAATGAAACATTTTGGTATATATTTGCGGCAAAACGTATAAATGAATAGACGTTTGGCGTTATATATGAGACAATACCTGCTTTAACGAAATTTTGCACGATATATGAAAGACGAGGCAAACCAGGGCGAAACCATATGGGATGTGGTATGCAAGAGAGGCGTTCTTGTATTCTCAACAGCCTCGCCATGTGAGCTTTTATTTTGTTTCACCTGCCCCGGTGTCTGTGTCTATCTCTCTAATCGAATCGTGTGTTTCATTTGTTGAACATTTTCTCGGTGTCTAATGAAACTGAACTTTTGCATGCAACTGTTAATCGCATGACATTCAATATTATCGAACTCGCCTAATGATGGGGAGAGTTCCCCATCAGTAGGCCAGTTCTATAACACTGAAAGTTTGATCACCAACTTTGCACGACTATAAGTAACAAAGAAGCATGGCGAAATTTGTACAAATTAAATTTAAAAAAAAAAGAGATGGTGGAATATTTTTTATATGATTACTACCGCTCTGGTCGACAACTTGAATTAATCAGAATATTTTTAAAGACGGGGAAAAAAAGATATTTATTTATTTAAATACAGATTTTTTATTCGATATCCGAACGCATATTAATAATTTTTGAGTTAATATCCGAACACTACCTGCAACTGATACGTTAAACTATATTAATTTATGGCAACACCACGCAAGCAGGCAACCATCCGCTAAAATAAATAAAAAATCTGTCGAGTTCTTGGCGGGAATTTCGACGGAGAGCACGGCTTGTGTTTTGGATTGTTTTGTAAATTGTTTCTAGTGGACTTTATAATGTGAAATCGGTGTAATTTGGTGTTATAAATGCCCATGTTTATGAACAATGTATGGAATAACCGAAATAAACTGTCACGGTGCGGCTGTAGTGAGATTTACTTAGCGGGCTGGTGGACCGCCTCGCCTCGTTGCGTCTGTGATCAAGCCAGTGGATTCGTGGGAATTGTCGCCAGGGGCTCCGTAGAGTCAATGAAATGAACTACACCATCGTTTCATTGATAACAAGACTTAGAAAAAAGCGCGGGAAAACTCATTTATACTTGATACTGGCTAAATACGTAACGCGTGAAAGCCATAAATAAATAAAAAAAAAAAAAAAAATCTGTCAATCCGACTGACATTTTCTCATTGATTGGACAGTTCTGAGTGACAGATCTACAACAAACAGTCAGTTTGACAACCATTGTGAGCTGTTTTAGGCATAGAGATAATATAATCCTGACGGATAGAGATCCAAACGGATGCTGTCAAACGAGACCGATTTTGAAATGCAGTTGTGGGTGTGATTTTGCATATGTATTCGGTAGTGTTTGGCTAAAATTTACCTGGTGTATGTCAATGTATCGATAGTCAAATCATTATACCTTCCCATTGAGAAAAGAAGCAAAATTATACAGTTTTACAGGGATATATACATTTTCCGAAGAGAAACTTCACAAAGAGTAAAAGGCAATGAACTTCTATAAATAATTTATTTACATTGAAACACATCAAATAAAACATAGATACCTTTTTCATTTCTTTATTGATACATAAATAATAGTTTAAATATTTTTCATACAAAAAACCGACTTCAATCAAACTACAGAACTTAAATATTAAATTAAATAAATAAATATTAAATATATATGGACAAATCACACAGATTGAGCTAGCGCCAAAGTAAGTTCGAGACTTGTGTTATGGGATACTAACTCAACGATACTATATTTTATGACAAATACTTATATAGATACACATCCAAGACCCAGGCCAATCTGAAAAAGATCATTTTCCATCTTGACCTGGCCGGGGATTGAACCCGGTCACTCCGTGTCATAGGCTGGCGTGTTGACCGCTGCGCCACGGAGCTAGTCAGAACTTATTTTGATAAAATTTAAATGGAAAAAACTTGAAAGCATACCGTTTTATATAAAAAAAGATTTATGCGGTTATGAGGACACAAACAGTCATGCGAATAAAAAAGGCATACGGCCGAATTCGTAGTCGTATGTATTCGTAGTATTCGTCCTTTTTTGAAGTCGGGTAACAAATCAGCCCATTTTTGAATGGTCAGCTAATAATCTATACATATAATAAAACAGTAAAAATATTTTGTCTGTACATTTAGAATTTTTGACTGAAATGGATAGAGTGACACTTAAAAAGAATAATAGAAAGCAAATAATTTTTTTTCGAATTTCTTGTCTGTCTGTCTGTCCGTCTGTCTGTCTGTCTGTATGTATGATCACTATTATCTCCGAAAATACTGAACCGATTTACTTCAAACTTTCACCGATTGCTTTGTTTTAACTCAGCAAAACATTTAAAGTTTGTTTCATCAAAATCGGTTCATTAAAAAAAAAGTTATCATCATTTGAATGAACTCAAGGCATTAGTTTGCCTGCAAATATACACGGTGATTTTTTTATCATTTTGGACCCTTAAAGGGGTGATTCAGACCATCAAAATGAATAACTTTTCCTATGAGAACAATGGTGGGAACTCAAAATAAAATTCGACATTGCCATACAAACTGGCCGGGCGGCGGGACTCTTTTGTATGGAAATGACGAAAATTTTTTGAGTTCCCGGCATTGGTCCCGTAGAAAAAGTTGTTCATATTGATGACCTGAGTCACCCCTTTAAGGGTCCAAACTGTTCCTGAGGGATGGACACTAACGGCGGCGGCGTAGCCGCGGGCAAACGGCAAACCTGACTTATATATCAACGCATCCAAAACTGCTGTGCCTAGAAACTTGAAATTTGGTACTTTGTCTTTTAATGATGGGAGTGAGCGCTAAGAAAGTATTTTTAAGAAATTTAACTTCTATAGGGGTAAAATTTATATGGAATTTTCTCATTTCTGGACTTAGAAGTATGAAAGTAGGTATATAAGTTCTAGATTAAAATTAAAAAAGATGTGTTTAGGTAGATGAAATTTGCTAAATTTCCCCCTTAAGGGGTAAAATGGGGGTGGATGGGTGGTATAAACTTTGAATGGAAATTTTCTCATTTCTGAACTTGAAAATAAGTATATAAGTTCTAGGTTACAATTAAAAATATCTGTGTAGGTAAAATGGACGATATTTTCCCCTGTAGGGGTAAAATAGCGGGGTAAAGATTGTATAGGAATTTACCCATTTCTAGACTTAGAAGTATGAAAATAGGTAAATAAATTCACGATTACAATTGAAAAAGATCTGTGTAGGTTAACTGGAAAAAATCCCCCAGAAGGGGGGTAAAGTTTGTTTGGAAATTTTCTCATTTCTGGACTATGAAGTATGAAAATAAATAGGTATGTAAGTTCTCGATTACAATTAAAAAAGATATATGTGGGGGAAATGGACTGAATTCACTCCTAAAGGGGTAAAATGGGAGGGTAAAGGTTTTATGGAAATTTTCTCATTTTTGGACTTTGAAGTATAAATAATATCTATACTTCCATACTAATACTAATATTATAAATGCGAAAGTAATTCTATCTGTCGTTTTTTTACGCTAAATTTGGTATGGAGGTGTGAGGCCCGGGGAAGGACATAGAGTATGTTTGATTCCGGGAAATTCTACTGTTCCCGAGGGATCGACACTAACGCGGGCGGAGCCGCGGGCAACAGCTAGTATATAATAATAATAATAGATAAAAAGATAATAATTTAACCAGACAATCAATAGATTTAGCAATGTATTTTAACTAGTATTGCTCCTATAGAGAAAATTTGTCATGTGCACAGACTAAATGACCCCACCGAGGATATATAATACGTACATTTTCACTATGCATATCAAAATATTTTACGAAAAATAAACCATAAGTATACAAACATATTTCACACCTGATATACAGGCTCAGTCAGTCCTCTGGCTGCTCTGGCCAAGTATGGCCCTAGTAGTACAGAGAGGGTCGTGCTCCTGTAGTGGAGACTAAAAAGGACCTGATGATGATGATGATGATGATGATGATACAGGCTCAGGCTACTCTATACATAATTTGTTTAGTTAGTCGTACCTGAATAAACTCTATGATGTTTATTAAAGATTCGCTGTATGATTTTTTTATGTCCATGTGAATAGTTTCACCCGCGAGTCTGCAAGAATAAGAAACATGCATAACAAATAGATTCTAAAAAAATACGGCGACGTAAGCATCTAGCTGTAAATACTTTTGAGCACACTTTTGTTAGATATCGTTACGTGAAGTGGACGGACGGCCTATGGAATAGAAAGGTTCTCGAATGGCAACCATGTACCAGCAAGCGCAGCGTTGGACACCCACAGACCAGGTGGTCTGACGACCTGAGTTGACCTTTCCAATTATAGTACTGGAAATCCTTGGAGAAGGCCTATGTCCAGCAAAGGACTTTTTATGGCTGAGGTGATGATGATGATGATGACGTTAATTTTGGAATAACATCAATGGGCAAGTTAAAAATTAAAAGAAATAATACAACCATGACACTTGTTATTCATAGCAATTTACAACAATGCAATATTTAACAAATTGGTCATCGTACTCAAAGTATGCTAATGATGCTCTAGTAGCTTTGCTCTTATTAAAAACTGTAATGCAATAAATAAAACACAAACAATTATGTTAGTTTGGGCTATGGAGCGTACCATAAAATGTATAGATACATCCGTACTATTACATTTTTATTCCCTCGCGAGGTAGACAGGTCTAACCCAAAAGCCACGTTCAGCACGGAATCAAAATATTGATGGGTTGCTAGCTGCATCTCCTACTACTATAATTTATCAGATTTTTGCCCATTTCCAAGATCGGCTTTTACAAGATTTTTTTGGAAGAGAAGCAGTCGGTTCATTCTACGTTTTATTCTTTTCTGTCTGAACAGTATGGAAGAGTGAAATAGCATACCATACATATAAGTACGTGAAAGCTACAATAAACCTGCTCCGGACGCAGTCGGGTAAAATATCAAGTAACAATATTTCAGTGAGTGCAATCGAAACTATTGTCGATGTCGATAAAATATGAATAACTTCAAGCACTAGTGTAAACGTGTGCGAACTTTCTTTACATAATATTTTCGCGAATTCTCGTTTATGTTTAAATGTTTTCATTTTCCTATCAATTATGAAGCATACTTAACAATACTATCCTAGTAGAAATCAAAACTGTTCGCGTTTTTTACCGAAATTATACCGGTGACAAAAATGTATACTTACTGATGAAATGTATATTTGCTAGGATTATTCCTACGGGTTGTAGTGCACTCGACAACCGCACAAGACACCATGTTGGTATTTACCTAATTTTATTGTGTAAGTTAAAAGATTATTTATATTTTAGGTAAAATAATTTCCTTTTCAAATTCAGCGGGCCTTGTTGTGCCCAGGTAATGTCAAATGTCATTAAAAATGGGCCTGCTGTCAGCAGTCTTATCTCTCTTTCTAAAGCACAGTAAAGCCGTATAATGACGTACTACTCATTTTCATTTTGAAAGTCTAAGGTATGTCTATGGTTTTAGGCAAATGAAAATGGCAATAAGGCTATAACATTTATAGTGAAATATTTTATATAAACGGGGGTTTAAAAATATTTCTATTATACAGACATGTTACTAGTAAGGAAACCTCAATACTGCTATATAATTCATCTTCTCTTATTTTATTTTTTTTTCTGTACATTTGATGTATGGGCGTTCGCCATGATTCATTTCTTAAATCCAATTTGCCTATTAATCAATATGTGCGTCGCAAGAAAAGGAAGATTTTCCTGTTAAGGTATACAAATAGGTATGTTTTCTGGCTTGTCGAACTTCCCATTATGTTCAGTCTAGCACATGTATCCTTACCTACTTTTTTATTACATAAAATTTGTGCCATTTATGTTAATGTCCATTAAGAGAGTACTTTATTTCGTTTGCAGTCCCATAATTTCGTGGCTCAACAGAACCAGACGCCACAGTCTCGGCCACAGTATAACTTCCAATACAGAACAGCTCAACATGGAACACGACCGACGTCACACCCTCGGTAAGCAAAATTGATATCAAAATATTTGAACGAAGATAAAACATGGTACCAAAATCAATCTGAAACTTCCCAAAAAGTTACTTCAATAAAAAATAAGCTGCGCCACATGTAAAAGAAAAAAAAATTGTGATGGATAATAAAAGAAATAGAACAGCAACAAAAGAAGTAGTTATACATTTTAATCTTTATACTAAAATTCAAATCTGTGGTCGTCTATTAAGTAATAACTCAATTGTTTGCACATTTTACAATACCTTCGCCATTATGTAACATGCTTTTTTACGCCCAACAAAAAGAGTATTTCTTTATAATTAATTGAGATTTGTTTTCAAAGTTTATGTATGTATGTATGTGAGCTTCTTCATTACACATACGTAGGCTATGTTGTTTGTGCAAAACAGTCGTTTTTTAATTTTTCTTTGAAAATACTTTCTTGGACTATTGGGCAAATAATAACTGGCATCCTATGCTCATATTTACCCTTCAGCTATAAGACTGGCGAATTGTGAGTTGGTACGTTGGTACACGAAAGTTGACATACCACCGTACAATATGTGATTCGCACAAAAACCGCCCGAATATGTCTACGGGGTACCCTGATTTTATGTAGTTTTTATTATAAATTGCTATAGCGGCAATAAATATGCGTTCTTTAAAACTTTCCAATCTACCTATTACGAATCATAAAATATAGCTCTACGACAGACGGAACAGACGGACAGACGGGCGGGCTCAGCGTATGGGTACCCTTTTGTAATATAAAATTATGTAGGGTAATATGATTTTAATTCTTTGGATGAATTAGCAATACAATTTAATGTGATGGCAGAAGTGCCGGTACAGGTTTAAAGTAAGTTTTTTTTGGGTCTTGAACGATTTTCCCACTATTAAGTGGTAGAATCGCAATCGTAGTCGTCGAGGGTGCAAGTCGCACCCAGCATTAGACCAGTCTTAAGAAAGTAACTGAGAAAAGTTTATTTTAGCGTAGGTATGTAGTTGCTGACTTAAAAATTCAGGTATCGTTTAAGTTGATATCTGTTTTGCAGGCAACAACAACCGTTCATACCCGGTGCTACGGCTACTGCGACTGGCGCCGTCATGTATAGTACCTGCGTACCGCCCTTGGTGTTCCAACCTCACATGGGCATGCAGACGTATCAACAACCACGTTCTGGCAATCCAGGGTGAGTTACGTTATTATAGCCTAGTTAGCATTCGGCTAGTAATTTAGTTGAGTAGCAAGTTGTAGGTACTAAAATACTTGTACCCAAAAACCTTGCGCACTATTCTAGTAAATTAGGAAAACTGCATGAAGAGTACATTTTGAAAAATGTTTCTGATTGTGTAAGCGTCTGCCGAAAGACTGTTAACGACAGTTTTAATTTGATATCGATACGTAAAGTTTTGTAAAAAATCGTCGGGAAAGGCCATTACAAAAGTCTGAATCTCCAAAAATATTATAACCATAAGGTAGCCTTCAAAATGTATAACATCTTTTGTTATGACACCATTCCCAAAAATGCAATATATGTAACATAGCTGCCGATCAAAGCTATCCCTGCTGTAGACTTGGCCGCACTTAAATTTTGATGCAATAACTGGCGGCGGTAGAAAGTGTCAGTCCACTTCACGAGTTCATTGATCGCAGATAAAGCAGGCAGTACACTCTTGCCGCTAAATGCAAAATAATGATGCTTTACAACAAATACACTTTTAAGCGCTTCCGCAATGCAAACGAAGTAGCCATAGTACTGTTTGTATGAAACTGCACTACGTCTGTCTGCCCATATGTTACAGCCAATTTTAAGTATTGGACCGGTAGTTGAATTTTGGTACAAGTTGTTGGGGCAAGTCATAAAAATAAAGTTTAGCTACACGTTCGACACGAAAAAAGGACTTAATACGAGTATGTCAAATATTTTTTAAATCACGCAATAACATCATTAACCTACCTTATTCTCAAAACCACAGGTCCTAAATGTTAAATAAAATACATAAAATATATGTTCATTGTATAACCAGTTGTCCGAATAGCATTATGTCTAGATAACAGAATTTCATGATTAAAAGATGGGACTTTGAGGAAGCGCTCTTATAAGTTACTGCACGGCGTGCACTGGAGTTATCTAAGATGAATAAATTTCTTGCTTCTGCGATGGCCTTTTTTCTTTGTATAATTGAATACTAAGTTCGTCAAAGATTGTAAGGTGAGTGACATTTAAAGTTATTGATGCAAACGACTGCATCGCTGCTTAGAATATTATTTGTCTTCTGTTGCCGTATCTAGTATAGCCAACTATATCTTTACAAGTTGAGACCCGCAACTTTTTTTGCGTGGGTTACGGCTTTATCACGCAGTCTATCCGGGCTCCCGGGGCGACACCGGGCCACCGGACCCAGGGTTCTGATGCTTCTCGGGTGAGAATGCAACTGGAAAAACTCTCAGATGATAGTGAGTTTTAATAAATAAATATTTAGGGACATATCACACAAATTAAGCTAGTAAATAACTTTTTATAGTTTTCGTAGGGCTTGTTTACTTTAAAAGCTTCATACAAAATTAAATCCCTTAAAAGTGTGACACATTTGGAAATAGAGGAACAGTAAACATTTAATTTGATCCATTAGTTCATATAATTTCTTTTTCATTATTAACTAACTTCAAATTGCCCATATTTTATTTCAACCCGCATTTTAGCCCAGAAGGGGGTGAATTTAAAATATCCCTTCTCGCGCTACTACTATCTATTTCTTTTTTTACATATAAAGTGTTTCGGCAAGAAGCTGAGTTTTAAAAATAGGTATTGAAAAAAATATTATATTCATTTTTAGGGTTCCGTACCTAAAGGGTAAAAAAGGGACCGTATTCATATGGCTCCGCTGTCCGTCCGTCTGTCACCAGGCTGTATCTCATGAACCGTGATAGTAGGACAATTTTAATTTTCGCAATCAAATCGACTCAGTTGAGTGCAATTAATACTTATGTGTTCGTATATATGTACTTACTGTATTACTTTTTGCTATCTTGCCACGGTCACCGACTTTTATCACTATAACTTTATCCACGTGTTCGGTTTAATATGTTTTATACTAGTTTCGCACTGGGTTCTACTATACCTACATTTTGAAGAAGATTCACAATTATGGATCAAGATATATTCGTAGTTTATGTCACGGTCCAAGTATCTTACTGACTAACTATAATTGTAAATACTATTTCAGAAAAACAACCGAATTTTGCTGAACCTATTTTGATGAAATTTAAATGGGACTTCAAATTTCATTCTTGTTTACTTGAATGGTATAAAAAGTTTAAAATAAAAACAAAAACTTTTTTCAGTTAGGTTCATAAATGAGTTTAAGGCCTCGTTCAAGGAGACGCGGCGCGTCAGGCAATACGCGGCGAATGAAGCGGCGTACGGTTTACGTCTCTTCATTCGCCGCGTTCCCCGTAGCGTCCCTCACCACTTCACCCGTCGCTTCCTTCGTCGTGTCCTTTGCCACGTCACCCGTCGGAAAATAATGACAATGCGTTACTTCGCTTTGACGTAAATTATGGATATTAATCTATGAATAATACGTATTAGTAGATATGAATAGTTAAATTCATGCAGCCTTTTTCGGGAATGCTCTTATGATAAGTTTGAACACTTCAACTTTATTTTTTTACTTTTTACACTTAGCTTCTTAAGTGCGAAGAGAAGGGAGGGGGAGAAATCCTAATTTTCTCAAACAATCTCGGAAATGTAAGCATTATTGTAGTAAAAAGAAGACACGAAGTTTATAATCAGGAAAGTAAGTATGAAAATTCATTCCGTGCCGCTGCTCAAAACTTACTTTTAAATTCATCTATGTAATTGTGTCATACAGCCAATCGTTACCACATTATAAAAAAATGCACTCATTAAGCATATAAGTATATGAATAAAACAATAATTTTATTAAAATGTTGGTATAAAATTACACAAAAATATGCTTAATATCCGTTGCGAAAGAAAAAAAAAACATTCGGTATTACATTTTTTGCGTAAAATATGACTGGGCTGTATGGGCTATGTTTACTTAGCACTAATATATTAAGAGTTTCCGGTGGACTGCACGGTTTTTGTTTTGGATTGTTTTGCTTGCTTCTAGTAGACTTTATAATGTAAAATCGGTTCAATTTGGTGTTATAAATCCCTGTGTTTATGAACAATGTGTGGAATAACAATAAAGTGACATGGTGCGGCTGTGGTGCAGATTTATAGATTTACATAGCGGGCTGATGGTCGCTCGACTTACTGCGTCGTCTATGATCAAACCAGAGGATTCGTGGGAATTCGTCTGGGGCTCCGTCGATTCAACGAAATGAATTACACCATCATTTCGTTGATAACACGTTGAAAAATATGAAGGGCTAAAAGGCGTTGAACGCTAAATGCCGTAAAACTAATATGAAAATAAAAATGTCCATACTATTAAAAATATAAGAAGAATATACAAATTATCTTTTTTTTTAAATATTATACATGCCTAGCCTGGAATCGGCTTGCCGGACGACTTGTCAATAACTAAGAGTCCGGCCCTTACTTCCCGGCCACTGCAGTAATGTACTATTTGATGTTTGGATGGACCAGTATTGTCATATGAGGTAATTTAACTTTTTGTTTGTTATTGTTTCAGATTTTATCCATATAGCGCCATGCCTTATATGAGCTATAGCAATCCACCAAGTCACACTCAGCCGTGTAAGTACCTATTTAGAGAAGAATGAATACTATAAAACTGTATTTGATACTTGATGGATGACATTCACCCTTTTATTTATTATTTTTAAGTTTTTCTGCCTAACATAGTACATTCTTGCTTTATTATTTAAAGTACTAACTGAACGATGCGGCATATAAAATAAAACTTTCTGAGTTTATGACAAACCGTTTAATAAAGCGAACCATATTTGGAATAACGAAGTTATAATATTAGATTAACGGCGGCCAGCTTTTTCATCATCATGAATCGAATTCTCAAAGATTTCTATCCGTAATAATAATTTAATATTAAATATTCCTACATAACCCTCTCAAGTATATAAATGTTCTCTTTTGCTGTAGACTATTTTACGTCGAACAGCCAACCCCTGCCCACACCTAATATGCAACCAAATGCGCCCGGCGGAAGAAGTAACCCGACCACGCCGCTCGTAGGCCCTCAAGGAACACCAGCGACCCCTTCAGCTCCGAATTCTACGCTAAACCACCCGCAAGCTCCAGCGCATATTCACCAAGCAATGACGGGTAAGCGATCAACCCTCCACAACAAGAGTAAGGGCAATGCCACATGGGCGTTGTCTGTGCGTTACGTTTGCGTGCGAATGACATGCAAAACGATGCCTTGAAATGACAGATGGCAACGCAACACACGCGCAATGCACAAGGAGAGAAGGGAGACGAGGCACCATACAAATCAGCGTTAAAACGAGGCAGCGATGACGCAGCGTTTGTGTGGCATACACTGCGTTGAAATCATTGCGTTGCGACGACGCAGCGCAGTCGCAACGTCTGTGTGGCATCGCACTAAGCTAAGCAAAACACTTTCGCTGCTTATGTAATATTTGAATGATCCCTGATAGGTTATTATGTTAATGTGCTTCTTGCAAATATGTTTTGTTTCAGGTATACGACCTTTGATGCAAAAAAGAAGTCACAGGGTCCCTATTATCAACCCACTTACTCGTAAGTATTAATATTATCAGAAGTTAAATCGTTTGTACTAAAACATGCAAAAAACGTAGATGTGGGCTTTACTCCCATCGAGAAGGTTTGGCCACGATTGCTCTTTAAGAATGTTTTCTTAGATCATACATACATATTATAAGGCCTCTTTCTCATGGGTGTCGGCAAAGACCATGGAGCTCCGCTAAGAACCTTACAAACCTCTTTTACGCCATTTATATGCATCACTCTTTCATGCATGCTCGCCCGTTTAGTACTTCTGCTTTCGCAAGAACGATCAAGAGAATCGAGATTCACGGATCTTGGATGTATTATATGTATGTGCCTTTCTAAAGTGGGCATTCCACCAGTACTTCCAAGAACTTGCACAGATCATCATCATTTCGTGTAGGTGATACGGTCAATCGACCATGCACAGTTGCACACCCTGGTGTCAGAGTTCTTCGGAACCGCCTCTCGGCCTCTGACGTGGTTCCTTTAATGACTACCAAATGGTAGCCGGGACCAACGGCTTAACGTGCCTTCCCCAGCACGGAATCATCTTGAATTGATGAATGGATTGGATCTATACTATAGTTAGAATCCGTAACATTATTACGAGTAACAATAATAATTTATTTTTTTGGGTGGGCGTTTAATTTTTCATTCGAAATCTTGTTAATAAGCATGGACATACGTACATATGGTTATGGACATACGTACATATGGTTTATATGTATAAACCATATCCAGATCCACTGCGAGGTAGACAGAGCCTAAGGCCGAAGACAATAACTAAAGACCACGTGTAACGTGTGGGTTGGCGGTTGGTCTTTTTGGTGGAAAATGGAAACAAAATGGTTTATAACTGCACCTATAATTACAATTTATGCAAACCCAGTGGCTCCACTAATTATTTTACTGCATACCAGAAAAAGCGGCCAAGTGCGAGTCGGACTCGCCCATGAAGGGTTCCGTAGCAACAAGTAAAATACAAAAGTTATTGTTATATTAAAGTTGATTAAATTTAAAGTGTGGTTTACGATTTATGAAGTTTTAAAAAAAATACTTACTAGATCTCGATCAAACCACTTTTCTGTGGAAGTTTGCATGGTAATGTACATCATATATTTTATTACTTTTATCATACTCTTATTTTAGAAGTTACAGGGGTACAAGTTACACACATTTTGACCAGTCTGGAAGTGTCTCTCGCGCATACTATTCAGTTTAGAAACAAAAATATATTAGAAACCTCAGTATCATTTTAAAGACCAACGGGTATAGGTTGAATAAAAAAAAAATGATTTACAGTTCTGTGTGTAAGTATGGGAAACCCCAAAAATTTATGGTTGTTTTTTTCTATTTTGGGTAAAAATCTTAATGCGGTTCACAGAATACATCTGATTACCAAGTTTCAACAGAATAGTTCTTATAGTTTCGGAAAAAAGTGGCTGAGACATACGGACGGACAGACAGATATGACGAATCTATAAGGGTTCCGTTTTTTGCCATTTGGACCATTGCTACGGAACTCTAAAAATGAATAAGCTACAAATAAACTTCTCTCTCTGAACATGATTAACCTAAAAAATATATTTAGTTAATCAAAACTAGATGACCTTTTTTTACCAGTTTTAACATAAAAAATACTTATTGACTAACAAAAATACTGAGTTATATCGATATAAATGTCTCCATTAACAAATTACATCCCACAAATATACTAGTCATTCAACGAATCACCATCAGAAACGAGCTGCTGCCGGAACGGTAACGGTTGGGTTAGTGAACTGCGACCCCACTAGAAAAGGAATCGCCATCAGAAACGAGTTGCTACCATCAAGTAGGATAGGTTGGGTTAGAGCTGCAGCCCGACCAGAAAACGAATCGCGATTAGAAACGAGCTGCTGCTGGAAAAGTAGGTTGGGTTAAGTCACACTGCGACATTTTGTTTTAAAAAAGATAATTTTTAGTCATAGGATTACATTTATTTTGTGTGCACATTTAGTGTGCAAGTCAGTATTTTTTAACGATTTTAAATATTTAGTTGGAATAAAGGTGATTCATAGTTATAGTATTAAATACGACCCGAAACGAATTAGTGTTGCACATCGCATCGCATATTTATATCATCATCATCATTTCAAGTGGGTGTCACGGTCAATCGACCATGCACACCCTGGTGTCAGAGTTCTTCGGAACTGCCTCTCGGCCTCTGACGTGGTTCCTTTAACGACTTCCAGATGATATTGATATGGCAATCCTAATTATATAAAATATTAATCGAATATAATATGTTGTTTCAGAGCAAGATATTTTCTCAGAAATTAATTCTAACGAAAATCAGTATCCTAGCGGCGACTCGAGTGGAAGACAAACACCGCAATCCGTAAGTTTTTAATTGCTTTTTAACCGACTTAAAAAAATCGGTTGTATTTTTTTTTATGTTTGTTACTTCAGAACTTCGTCATTTATGAACCAATTTGAAAAAATCATTTTTTGTTTGAAAGGAAATGTTTCAAAATTTCAGTAAAATCGGTCCAGTAGTTTGATTGAAGTTGGTTTTTTTAATATGAAACATTTAAGAGGTTTGTAGCTTATACTCTTAGCGGACAATGTTCGCCATTCGGTTTACTAGAGACCGCTGGATAGGAGAAGCCTGACAAATTCTGTTGGCTATTGCTAGAAATATTTCAGCTAACATATCCTTAATAATATTGCATAATCGACAGGTGGTGGACAGTTATTGTATTTATTTTTTGACAAAGTCTTCGAGGTCGAGTACGTCATGCTCACTCAAATGTTCAATCTAGTGGCGGCGTCGTGTGTCGGGTCGTTGAATTCCCTCTAATATGGTTGGGTTCAACGATGGCTGATCCATGCGTCAACTCGTGAAGGGGTGCTGCTAAGGGGGACAGGTCTGCTCGGCCTCTTTTAGACTACTGTGTATAATGTAAAATATTATCATTGCACACTCGATCGCTAACATAATATGTTCCAAAAAATAGTAAAGTGCCTATATAATAAAAAAATGTAATCATAATTAGAAATGAAAAGAAAATGATAAATAAAGAAATTAGATGATAAATGATAAAGATAGATGATAAAATAAAAAAGCCCTTCAGGCGAGTAGGCGACCAATACTGTTGAAAAGAGTTTCTTTTGGCGTTTCTTCTCTGCAGTTGTCGATCCCGAAATGCTAGTAGTCTGTAGCTTGCACATTAAGTAATAATATAAATATGACTAAATTAGATCCTTCAAAATGTGATTTGACGTGAAAAAGTGCCTGCAAAGGCCTATTTTCTGAATAAACGTTTTGATTTTGATAAGTAGGTATATGCGCAAATGTGTTAACTTTTAGTTTCCCGCACTGCGCAGACAGACGCTGTGTATGTTTGATTCAAAAATTTCATTTTGAAATATAGCTGCGTGTCGCAATAAAGTTTTTGCCTTCACTTTATTCTTCTTTAAGCGTCATACCACTAAGAGCGTCGTAGCTTGGAGTTATAATGATTATGCAAAGATTTATACAGTCAGATTGACGCCAGTAGTTTTGCATATAATACATATAATAAAAATAGTAAGTACGTGGAGATAAATAAAAAAAAAAAACTTATCAGGGGTCCCTAATCACGCAATAAAACCCAAATCAACGCTTTTTAGAATTTTTGTGTTTGTCTGAAGTTTGTGCACGCTAATCTCAGAAACGGCTAAACTAATTTGAATGCGGTTTTCAGTAATGCGTTGCAGTTTGCTCCATTTAAGATTTAGTATTTGTTTCATTTCAATCGGTCTTTAAATAAAAAAGTTACATTAATCTAAAAAATCACATATAGGAATTGATCATCGCCAAGTGTGACCTTTATAGACAGTGGTTGTTTCTCTTTCACACTAAACAAATAATAATTAAATTTTGATGTCTGATATACATAGAGGCGCATAGGTGAATTATGTCCCGTAAAAAGTAATGTACCTGATGCATTAAAGAAGTAATAATACATTGTAGTAATTAAATGGTTTGTGTAGTTTAATTTAATTCGATACTATTGGGCGAAGAAAGACATAGAAATAGAGTACGAATTTTAGAAATGGCTGTTTGTTTGTTTGTACACGCTAATCACCGAAAATACTAAACGGAATAGAACTAAACTTTTTTCCATAAAGGTCCAGCTAACTATAAGAAATACAGAAAAGACGCCCTAATAAAAGTCGTTCAACCCGATGAGCATTGTCTGTTAAGGTATAAAAGTCGAAGATCTGGAACACCTGATGCAGAACCGTAATGGACGAGTCAAACTAGAATAATTGTATAAATGACGCCTAAGTAAACATTGTTCAGCCTGATAAACATTTTCTGTTGACGTATAAAGATAAATAAAGATGTATTTTACATAAACATGAGTTTATAAGTATTTACATATGCAATCTTAAAAATCGAAGAATTGGAACATCTGGTGTGGCAACCTAAAGGATCAGTTACATTATATATACATAATAAGCTTTCGTTTAATTCATACTTTATTACATAAAACTGGCTTAAACTCCCATTTATGTAATATATAAGGCCTTCGGGCTTATGTCATTTTGAGTGCTTACTCATTTCCTTTCCCGTTTATCTTCGTGACTCGGCAGCCCCGTTAACGCAGAGGAGCAGTCAGTTAAAGAAAACATTTTTCTTTACGCCTAAGCCACGCCTAGAAACAGGTTAAATTCTTCACCATATTCAAAAACATCCAAAAGATTAAAAATCATCACATCCCAAGAAACTAATGAAGAACGTCAGACAAGACTTGATGCTATTCGAGAACGTCAGGCAGCATCTCACTCAGCGGAATCCTCTTCGGAGCGCGAAGCACGTCTGAGAGCTGATCGTGAGCGTCATGTCGTCTCGCGTTTCAGAAACTTAGACACAAAGAGAATGTCGCCTGAGATCTCAACGCATTAATTATGCATCTATAGCTAGGTCTCTAGAGACTAGTGAAGAACGTGATGTGGACTGACTTCTCAGCGTATATACACTGCCATGTGTAACGTTTGCTCGCGATTAGGACACATCACGAATAGAGAATCACGCTTGAGTTCCCAGCGTATTCGCACATCGATTTCTAGGTCTCTAGAGACAACTGAGGAACATGACGTCGATCCCGCACGCATATTGTTGGCAGTTTACAGGGTATCCTTTAACTCAGCAACCCACCTTCGAATAAACGTGTATTTAATAATGGACCATCGCAAAAGAGCCAATATATTGTTATCTAAATATGAGCTTGGGCTCCGCTGCCATGGGAATTTCAGGATGAATGTATTTTATAAGTATGTTAGGTATAAGTAATATTCTACCCGTATACAAAACTTTAAAAAAATTGCAATAAAACAGAAGGGTAACATAGGGTTTTAGAATTCTTAGTAACATTTTTTTCTAAAACTTTATTGAAATCCATTCCGCATTTTTGGCGTGACTGAGTAACAAACATCATTACTTTCGTATTTATGGTAATTAAATACTCCGGAGTCATAAAATCCACGCGAATGAAGTCGCGGGTATTGGCTAGTTACTAAATAAATTCTAAATGCTTTTATATTTTAGATTAATTATATATTTATTTGACAGGAACATCCGACACACAGTGCGGCCGAAGAGTTCTCGAGAAGAGTGAACGAAGTCATTAACCAACCAAGCCCCGCAGAGATAGCTGCCAAAGCGACAAAAGCTGCCGAGTTGCCTATTACAACTCCTAGCTCTCAGCCGCAGAGTAATCCAATAGTAATTAGTAAACCAGAAGCTTTACATGTAAATGATAGCAAACATCTGGGACCAGATATTGCAGCAGAATCTATCGAAACACCAGTCGTCTCAGCAATATCTGATAGTCCTGTAATAGTGCCTAAAATGCCGAATAATAAGCAACTCCAAAAAAATAGTGATCAGCCCTTAGTAATAGATACAAATACTAGTAAGAATCAAGCAAGTAAGCAACACAAACAAAACAAAATTAAACCAGTTGTGCCTGATGATGTAGAAAGAGAGGTTCCTGAGAACATTAGTTGCGAGACGAGTCAAGGCGTGCCAGCGTCTCCAAACATGAACGCGCCGGTCGGGTCCACGCCCGCGCCTTTTACTCCGTCCACAGTTCCTATCCCTGCCCCCGCCGCTGTCACGCCGCTAGCGCCGGCATTCATTCCCCAAATCACGCCGGCCCCGCAGCCGCAGCGTATACGAGAACATAGGTCTAGACTTAAGTCTGAAGAAAAAGAAAAGGCCAAAGAGAAAGAGACGCAGCCAGAAATTGAAATTGTCACCCCTGTTAAAGCAAATGGACCTACTTCTGGAATTGGTAAGTAACCTATTTTTTTTATTATTCTAATGGTTTTAGGTACTAGTCTGGACCATTGTGTTTGAATGGATACTCATCGATTGATTTTATTAAATATACTCATTACAATTTCTTTTTATAATGAAATATGCAAGATTTGTTCTTATAATGTGAATACACTTTGTCCTGTACTACAAGTTTTATACCTAGTCCGGCCATAAGTTCTATTACAAATGAAAATGCATTTTTTGTGTGTACATATGTATTAGTCTCTGCAAAAAATCAAAACAATATTCTTTTGAAAATGGCCACCTTTGGCCATTTTAAATAGTAAATAGGAACATAAAAAAAATTTACCTCTATTATATTTTAATTTACTCTCTATTATATTTTCCGTCAAGCCTTTTGTTTCACAAATTGATTATAAATTATAATCGTAAAACAGAGTAAGAGTATCAAGAATTTGTTTTTATCTTAAACTATGTCTCGTATTTTGTTCAAATCAGTCCAATAGTTTTAGCCAGATTAAGTAACAAACATCCAAAATTTCAAAGTTTCGCAATTCTAATACAAGGGGGACTAATTTATACAACAATAACATTTAAAATATTATTTATTGAAACAGCCTAGTCCATGCAACAGAAGAGAATTAGAATACTTGACACAAATCTAAACGCGCGACATTGCGCCCGATGCGAATTCGCCCAAAGCTATTTGTGTTCAACATTAATAAAGCAGTCTTCTGTAATAAGTCTAGAACAAATACGATGGTGCTTTTTCCACTTCCAATTGCAATGTGCAATAGCGTTGATCCCTTTTTTGCCTTAATTTTTCGGCCGGAAATCTGTAAAAATACATGAAGTCTTTGAAAAATACAGCGTAACCAGCGATTACCTTCCTAGTTCTTAAGCGAAACCTAAAATATTTCTGTTTATTTATTACTAGCGGCCTGCCCCGGCTTCGTACGGATAGGTATTTGGTATATATTTTCACACCTTTGGTTACAGTATCGAAATTTTTATGCAGACTCCTTACTTTTATTGTAGAACCTATGTTTATCAAGGATAATGTATCCAACATCTAATGATCAGTCCCGCAGTTTCTGAGCCTATTCAATGCAAACAAACAAACAATCAATAAAATCATTCCTCTTTATAATATTAGTGTAGATGTAGAAAGTCAATGTAGATAATCGTAAAATAACGATAGTAATCAATATCGATATAATTTTTACAACACTATTGCCAACATTTGGATCCAATCTTTATTTAACAAATTATTCAATTTTATTACTTGAAAGTAGCCCGAAAACATTATATATTTAAACATTATTTGATTTTAGAGTAATATATTAAAAAACATATATTTCTGCCAAAGGAATATGGTGTATATAATGATAACACATGACTTACCAGTGAAAGCAAATATTTTCGGAGTAATTTTCTTTCCCAGGTGAATGTTATTTACATCCCACAATAATGCAGGATATTGTTCATATAATAAAGTTATTGGTTTAGACTTTCACATTGCGATGAAATGCGTATTTTCAAGCGAAAATTAGATTTTTCGCAGAGCTTTAAATCGCTGACAAGCCAGAGTATTATATAAACAATATAAGATGATCATAGACATAGACAGTTGATCTCTTTTAAACTCTCTTTTTAAATTAGTCTTTTTCTGATATACTTTGAAAAGAGAGAGATGAGTATTATACTGCAAAACGTGCTCCTTCTATGCTTTAGTCCTTGTTCTGAGTTTCAAACATGACATATACATTTCGTTGTTTCATTTATTTGTGGCTCGCAAGTATTTAATTATTTTACCTTTCTCCATATCGCTTTGTGGTAGTGAAAGAAACACCCACTTAAATTTCCCTGAGGATAGACTTTCAAATGTGCATTAATGGTGGCTTTTTCATAATCACACTTGAATGAATGCATGGTTATTTCCAATTTATTTTCATGATTTCAGACAGCCTTGTATACGTGATCTCAGTCTTGTCGGGTAATAGGGTGTATGTCATTGGAATAATGTTCGTGACTCGGTGTTCGAATATAAGTCTTCTTCTTCTTCTTCTCAGCATATTTGCGTCCACTGCTGAACATATGCCTCTTGATGGGACTTCCACTCTGATCGTGATGCGGCGATCCTGGTCCAGGTCTGCCTTGCCGTCTTTTTAATGTCGTCCGACCATCTGGCTGCTGGTTTACCCACACTTCGTTTCCCTGTACGGGGTCGCCAAAACAGAACCCTCTGGCTCCATCTATTGTCATCTCTGCGACAGATATGCCCCGCCCATTGCCACTTCAGACGTGCAACTCGTTCACTTATATCAGTGACTTTTGTGCGTTGGCGTATGGTTTCGTTCCTTATCCTGTCTCGCAGAGTGACTCCGAGGCGCGCTGGGCCACTTTTAAGCGGTGTACCGTCCCGACAGTAAGTGTCCATGTCTCACTAGCATATGACATAACTGGAAGAACACACTAGTCATATACTCGAGTCTTCAAACTCTGGGGTATCTTTGACTTGAAGACATTTGTCAATTTCCCAAAGGCCGCCCAACCTAGTTGTATACGTCTGTCGATTTCCTTTTCCATTGTGTCCTTCCCCAGCCCAACTTTCTGACCCAAATACATATAATCTTTGACTTTCTCCACCATTATGCCATTAATTAGAATCTGAGTATCCGTGGGGCCCATCTACTTCGTTTTCTCTAAAATTCATCTTCAGGCCGACTTTCCGTGACGCTTGGCTTAGATCGCTGAGCATCTTTTTTAAATCTTCAGGTGTCTCGGAAAGTAGAACGATGTCGTCAGCAAAGCGAAGATGGCTCAGGTATTGTCCGTCTATGTTGATAAACATGTCGTTCCATTCCAAAGTTTTGAAAATATCTTCAAGGGCATTAGTAAAAAGCTTCGGTGATATAACATCACCTTGGCGTACTCCTCGTTTGATATGAACTGTCGTGGAAGCATCCTGTATCTGTGTAGTCATTGTAGCTGACTGGTACAAGTTTTTTAGTACCTGAACGTATCTGTAGTCGACGCGGCGTCGCTGTAGAAAATCAAACACGGCCCAGTGCTCTACAGAATCGAACGCCTTCTCATAATCCACGAAGGCAAGGTAGAGTGGTCTGTTATATTCGTGTGTTTTCTGTATCACTTGCCTTACAGTAAATATGTGGTCGATTGTGCTGAAGCCTGATCTAAAGCCTGCCTGCTCTTTAGGTTGATGTTCATCGAGTCGCTTTGTCATACGTGTCGTGATAACACGTGAGAATACTTTATAAATTTGACTCAGCAGCGCAATCGGGCGGTAGTTCTTAAGATCCGTTCTTGAACCCTTTTTGTGGAAAAGCACGACAAGACTATTATGCCACTGTGTTGGAATGACGCCTGTAAACATCACGTCGTTGAAAATCCACCGGAGTCTCTCAGTATTGGTCGTCCACCAGCCCTAAGCAGCTCTGTGGTTATGCCATCCTCTCCGGGGGCTTTGTACTGCTTGAGCTGTTTAAGCGCTCGTTTTACCTCGTACATGCTTATTTCCGGGATTTCTTCAGTGTAGTGTCTCACTAGAGGTGCTCTCCTATCGTTGAGGTTTAAGATCTCTGGTTTGCTGGTATGTCATACAATTCCCCATAAAATTCAGCAATTACATCAAGCAAGTTTGACGTTTCCGTAACGATTTCTCCTTGACTGTTTTCTAGCTTAATGAGTTGACTGCTGCCATTTTTTGTAGCTCTTTTAAAGATCTTAGGACCGCGGTGTTTTTCTATTAGACCTTGTATTATGTCAGTATTCCGTTTGCGTAAGTCTCGTCTTATAGCCTTTGATATCTTCTTATTAAGCTCACGATGTTGCTGTGTACCATAATATTCCGAACTGAGATTCCTTCTCTGTTCCAGAAGCATTTCGGTTTCGGGATTAATCGATTTTTTCGCTCGAGCTGCTGGTCGAAAAACGTCACGTGCCGTGTTTGATACAGCCGTTGTCAGGCGATTATATTTGTCCTCTAGGTGGTTGGTGGAGTTTTCGGGTGTATTTAATAATGAATCCAGTCTTTCTGCAAAATTTTTATGGACTCCATTGGGAATTTGTAGTTTTGCCAGGGGCTTTTTGAGTAGTTTATGTCTCTCGAACTTCGTATTTATGTTTAATGTTCCCCTAACCATTCTGTGGTTGCTCATCTTGAGTTTTTTGAGCACTGTGACATCTGTTATTATATGCTTATGGTCTGTGCATATGAAGTCAATTTCGTTCTTTATTTTCCCACCTGGTCCGGACCATGTCCATCTTCTCTGAAGTTTTTTGCAAAAATATGAATTCATGGCGTATAATTTTCTTGACTCTAAGTAATTGGCCAAAATTTTACCTCGGTCGTTCCTTTCTCCAATCCCGAAGGGGCCTATATAATGGTCGTCGTTTGTCCCAGGTCCTAATTTGGAATTGAAGTCACCTAGTACTATATTAAACTTAGTCTTCTTCCCGGCCGCTAACGCCTTATCGATATCTTCGTAGAATATTTCTACGTCGGCTAAAGTGTGCGTTGCAGTTCTTGCTGGGGAGTAGACTTGAACGATTTTGATGGAGTAGCGTTTGTTTAAATATAGTACGGCATAAGCTACTCGTGGTGAAATGCTGCAAAGCTCAGTGATATTGTGGGCGATACGTTTATTAATCAAGAAGCCTACGCTGCCTATACCAGAATTTGTACTGCCAGTATAAAAAAGTACATTACCAGATTTTAGTTTTAAGGTGTCTTCTCCATTCCGCCTTACTTCGCTTAGCCCAATAATATCCCACTTAATGCCTGTGAGGTCTTTTTCCAGTTCTTCCAGTTTTGTCTGCAATCTAATCGTGTCCGTATTATACGTAGCCAAGTATAGTTGTGTTTGATAGCCGTATCGTACCCAGGGATTCTTCGCACCCCCTGTCACACCGTGACCATGACCGCTGTCGTATTCAGGAATAGTGTGACCGCTGGGGACTGGGGGCCGTTTCCTATTTAATTCGTCCATCAAGGTTAATTGCCATAATCTCGCCGCGTTGGTAAAACGTCTTGGCGAGTCAGTCATTTCGGAGGCGATTTAGTTCCTCGTGGCCACTGTTGCCAGTATCGGGTTACTTGACCGCCGCCCGAGGCTAGGCGTTGGTGAATTTACGGCAGTCTGTCATCACCCCTCTGCCTACCCTCCTTCTTTCTCATCCGGGCTTGGGCCGGCAACGGCGAAGTTATTGAATATAAGTCTAAATGAATCGAATAAACCTGAAAACAAGGGCGTGGATCAGATTTAAATGTGCCATGCATGTGAGATATATAATATGAGCCATTTTTCAATGCATGCATGATCCTTCTGGCACTGTTAGTTAGCAAAACCTAAAATTTTATAATCATCGCCTTCTTCAGCTATCAAAACATATTTCCCTAAACAAGTTGGACTGGATACTTCTGATAAGTTATGATATACCAAGCGTACTGTAATTAAATAAATTTTCCTTGCCCTGTTTATAGAGTCTTTTTGATAAGAAGTCTGTTATTCGGTCAGTTTGCTCATGGTATGTTTTTGTTAAGTCTGCCATACTTTCTTCATATATCTTCATTATTGTACCAAAATCTTAACATATCTTTTTTTATTTTATCGGTAGATTTGAATACTTACAAGGGGTGATCCAAAAGTAATGATAATCGGTTAGGTAGCCAGCATAAAAATCTGAAATATTTTTTCCTGGTTGCTTATGTAGTTAATAGTTGAGCATAAAAAATCATATAAATAGGTCACGATTTCTGGGAGATACATTAATTTGAAAACCAACCGTCGCAGTGATAACACCTAAATGGAGAAAAATGAAATCAGAGCGGTCATCAAGTACCTCTGTCTGAAAAAAATGTCTACAAAAGACATACACAGCGACTTGGTGGAAACATTGGGGGAGTCTGCTTCTCCATATTCTACAGTTGCACGCTGGGCCAAGGAGTTTAAGCTGGGCAGAACATTGACTGAAGATGAACATCGAGAAGGACGGCCATCCACGTCCCTAACCGAAGATAACGTAAAAAGGGGTACATATTAAAATCCTAAAAAACATAATACCTTTATTTAAAATGTATGAGCCCAAAATACCCGAACTCAAAATACCTTAAGATTTAAAATACCTGAACCGATTACACCTTACTGTACAATGCCAGAATTCGAAACACTAAAACATTACTATGTCAAATTTTTAAAATACCAAACCTTTAAATATCAAATTTTCAATTAACCTTACATTACAATTCCAAAATATGAAATGCATAAAATAAATAACCCAACCTAACCTCGTATTCTGGTAGCAGCTCGATAATAACGGCGATTTGTTTTCTGGTGGGGTCGCAGTTCTAACCTAACCTAACCTAATATTCTGGTAGCAGCTAGTTTCTGACAGCGATTCGTTTTCTGTTGGGATCGCAGTACTAACCAATCCTAAACTAATATTCTGGTAGCAACTCGTTTCTGACGACAATCCGTTTTCTGGTGGGTCACAGTTCTAACCTAACCTTATATTTTGGTAGCAGTTCGTTTCTGTCGGTAATTCGGTTTCTGGTGGGGTCGCAGTTCTCATCCAACCTAACTTAATATTCTGGTAGCAGTTTTTTTCTTCTTCGAACTTATAAAATCAGTTATATTAGGTTAAGTCCTTTTAAAGTCAGGTATTTATGGATAAGGTATTCCGTAATAAGATGTTTTGAGCTTGAGCTATTCAATCATAAGGTTATTTAAATATTTTATTTTTTAAATACATGGTATTTTAAATATGCGGTATTTAGAATTCGGGTATTTTGGGCTCGTACATTTCAAATAAAGGTGTTTTGTTTTTAGGAATTTTAATATGTACCTCGAAAATATTGTAACGGCGGATAGAAGAGTGACCATCAGGCATGTAGCTGATCACAGAGATCACAGGGATCTCATATGGCAGCATTCAAAGAATCTTTGCAAACGAATTGCATATGAAGAAGGTCTCTGCGCGTTGGGTACCAAGAATGTTAACCGACGAGCAAAAGAAAAAACGAGTTGACATTTCGAGGGCCAATCTCGAAAAGTTCCAAGTAGATCAAGAATGCTTTTTATCTCGTTTTGTGACTATGGACGAAACTTGGATCCATCATTTTGATCCTGAGACCAAACAACAGTCGATGACTTGGAAGCGAGCCTCCTCTCCGACACCGAAGAAATTCAAAGTGTCAAGCTCTGCGGGCAAGGTTATGGCGTCGGTTTTCTGGGATGCCAAAGGAATCATTATGATTGAATACTTGGAAAAGGGAGCCACTATTACTGGGTCTTACTACGCTGACCAAATAAGAAGACTGCGGGAGGCGATTAAGGAAAAAAGAAGTGGCAAACTGCGAGCTGGAGTGCTGTTTCACCAGGACAACGTGCCGGCTCACAAAGCCACAGTTGCGATGGCTGCCATTCAAGAAACGGGATTCGAACTGCTAGAACACCCACCCTATTCGCCAGATCTAGCTCCCAGTGACTTCTACCTCTTTTCTCGGCTCAAAGAACACCTCAGAGGCGAAAATTTGAAGCCTTAGATAGCGCAGTGATGGCTGCTGTTGAGGCGTTTTTGGTAGGTCAAGACAAAGATTTTTTTTTTAAAAGTATCATGGGTTTAGGAAAAAGATGGACTAAATGTATTAACTTATTAGGAGACTACATTGAAAAATTAAATGTTTTTTTCGCTTTCATCACCGTGTTTTATTTTCATTATCATTACTTTCTCACAGGATCACCCCTCGTAATTTCCAATAAAATCAGGTTCACAAGTATGATGTGTCCGGCGTATTATATTTTCCTAATTCTTATCAACAGTGATAGATGCAGTACATATGTCTCTCTTGATACATTTCCACTGAGTGGACTAATTTTTATTAAGCCGATTTTTAGTATATCGGAATCCTTCAATCAATATGGTTTCTTTTCCTTCTTGAGGCGTCGTGAATTCCATAATAATTATTATAGATTCGTTTATTTCTCACGAATTAATAAAATTCTATAGCAGGGTCTAGTCCTCAGGAGTATTGACTCCTGAGGACTAGACCCTGCTATAGAATTGCGATTCAATGACAATAATGAAGTGTGTCATTGTAACATGAAGGATAATGACATTGTAGTGTTGTAATGTAAGATAACCAGTATTAATCTAAAGACGTGAGCAAAAAGATTTCATGTGTTTCGGATCTACGAATGTGGGATTGTTGTAAGCTAGGTACAGTCAGAGCAGATAATTATGATATGTTGGTTTAGTTCGGTAGTAAAACCGTTTTGAGTACGGGCCGTTTTGATAACGGGCCATTTTGATAACGCGCCGTTTTGATAACGGGTCGTTTTGATATAGGGCCATTTTGTTAACGGGCCGTTTTCAGCAAGGGGGACATTTTGCGAAAGGGACATTACCGTCCGAATCGGACTAGACATCGTCATGCCTTTATTTCAATGATTGAAATACTGGCCAACTGTTAACTGTTTGTGTTTCATGACTAATTTGTTTTACACATGCGTCATGTCAACTTATGTCATTCGTAGCTGTGAGATAGCATCTACTTGCATCAGAGTCGTCCGCGTAGGTTGTCCGCAAGGAAAAGTATCCCCATAAATTGGGAAATTAAGGGAAACAATTGAACTCTGTTATTTGCATCTATATGTATAGTAAGCGGTTTTTTCCTTAAGAATAGAGAGCATAATGCTGTGCAAAAATTTCTAGGGCAAAGTGAAACGGAATTACTTCGGGATGGTTTTCCTGTCGCACCTTTGCCATTGTATAAATCATGGAAAAAAATGGTAGTTAAGCAAAACAGAAATATTAAATAAATAAATAAATAATTCCTGTTTTATTTATATGGAATAATTAATTTATTAACTAAACTGTATCATCATCAGGTCCTTTTTAGTCTGTACTACGGGAGCACGACCCTCTCTAAACTAAACTGTATGTTTACAGTTAATTTTCAATTTTGTCATTGCGAAAATAAAAGAGCAATCTTACTATAGTATTAAAGGAGTTGTTGCACAAATGTATGGGTTGCTGGCTAGGTCATGGAACACCTACCAATTTTTTTTATTTTTGTGTCAGTTTCAATGCCTATAAGGTAAATCCGACAAATTCGTAGCCTTTCTATGGAACATTTGGATCAAAATATCGTTATGACGGTAAGGTGAGTTCCGTCAAGATGTCCAACACCTATTATGTCAACTGACCTGACATTGACAGGTACTGCGAGTGAAGTTGACTTGCTTTATTTGACAGGACCGATTTCCGTTACGTTCAAAAATGTATTTTTATTACATACGCGCCTGCGCGGAACAATTGTTCATTATTCATCTATTTATGTGATAAATAGATATAAAGTTATATTTTTTTGTGTGTTTGGAACTTTTACATTAATTAATTTTCTAAAATATAATGAAAATATCGAGCATGTATCAGATTTATTGTATCATAATTTTCGAACATACTGAATGGATAGGCGCCATGACAGTATCGCCATTATACGATATTTAGCGATTTTAAATGTATTTTTGTACACTAGCAAGATCACGACAAAACAAATAAATTATGGTCTTAATCGGTTTTTCATATTTTTTCTGAATTTTAGGGAAGTGTTCGTGACCTAGCCTGTTTTGCAATATACCCTTTACATAGCAACCCTAGTACAGTCAGCAAATGTATTCGGTATGCACCCCTTTTGTTCGTGTGCAAGTCAACATCACACTGGCGAATATGCCGTCCAATGAAAATCTTGCAAAACTTGTGTGGGTAAATCTTACAATCAATGATTTCGTTTTATTCAACACACGCATAACCATCTAGCGACATCTAGTGACACGATACGTTTAGTGTCAAGGCCTAATCAATAATTTCGCCGAGTTAGTCAGCAACTTGATTGGCAGAGTGTTCTAGGGAACCAACTTAAGTCATGTGAAAGTTGCAGGTTCTATTCTGCCTACCTAATGCTTATAAATTAGCTTATGAATAAAATATACATTTTATTCGTATATTCTTTTTATTCGTTGTTTCGATATTTTTCAGTGTTCATTCATGTTTGAAACTAATTAGCATAAAAGGAAATTTAAGGAAGGTTACGTAAATAGTGTTTTATTGCACAGTTTTATTTATTATTCAATGTAAATATAAGTAAGTAAGTATATAAATAACAGAACGGGATCATTTTATAGTAAAGCAACTCATTGTTAATTACTAAGTAGATTACTTGATACATAATAATAAATGGGTAATTTGAGTAACTGTCTTTTATACATAACTCTGTAATAGTATACTGCTGAGGAATAAATACTTCTACAAAATAATTTAAACATAATATTATATGAGTAACTTGAGTAACTGTCTGTTATACATGAGTCAGTATAAGTATAGCATACTGCTGACGAAGAAATGCTTCTACAAAATAATTTAAACTGAAATACATATGTAGTCGTTTTTCCTACTGCCATCTTTATTTATATATGTATTTACTTAACTACAGAATTGGACAAGAATGGACGTAATTATCAAGCGATCTTTTTATAAGCAGGTCAGCCACATGTGAGAGAATAAACATGTTAATTGACGTTACGGAAAAACGTCAATGACAATAAACATCTCTCTTTTATGTATCGACCTTTTTTTTATAAACATTTTGGAATTAAACTAAATATCTAAGATTGGGGTATAGAAAGCAAAGAAAATATTTAATAATCTATCGGTGATCCTTGACTTTTTATAATTAATTCTAACCTATCCCGCATACCTGCATCTATGTTCCAACACATATCTGACGGCCGACATGGACGTTATAGCGTTCCCCTGTTTTTCACCACAAAATTTTACGTCCATCCTTATCCGATTTAAAAGACTTTACATCCGTAAATATCACAACATTGTTGCAACAATCGAAATTTTTATATTGTTCTGCGAATCTTAGTTTTTCACACTTATGCACATCACTAAGTAAAATTTTCTTAGCCGGTCTTCTACACCTTAAACCACCAGCACGTAAATGATTTCGCACTGTCTGAAGAGACACTCTCTCTACGGTTGCCGCCGAACGCGTAGTCTTGAATGGATCTTCCAAATGTGCAGCTACTATGTCACGATGACGGCGTGATGCATCAGTATAGCTGCCACCTTTTGGACCAGGCCGAACGTGGTCAATGTGCCCTGAGTCTGCATATCTATGCACCCACAATTGCAAAAAAATACTTACCGATATCATTAAGCGCCGAGCGATTTCACTTATTGAAACATTTTGCTCATATAAAATGACTATCTCCGTCCTTTTGATTTTGCTTATGTGTGTATTCTCCATGATTTTTACAAAATAAGATACTCAAAATTGTAATATGTAATTGCTCAAAGCAGAGCTGCGTTCCTATTCGATGCTATTGAAAAAGTGCACTTATAAAAAATACTCAAGACCCTCAACAAATATAAACCGAGTTGAATAATCTATTAATCTGTGGGTAGCAATGCAAATAATTGTCAAGTTACATTAATGCTTATTTCTGACGATTTCTATGAGACAACAACAAAAATTAAGACATCCTAGTGAGATTCGAAATCGGGGTCAATAGCATATATGTAGTATAAGAGTAATTGTCGGTTATCTTAGCCTTAGCTTAGAGGATTCCCACACAAATGAACCTGCGTATTATTAGGGCCGCGGCCATTCAGAACGCGCACATTGAAATATAATGATGCGTGTGTGCCCTGCAAACCGAATAATTTGTTCGAGTGTACGATCTTAACATTGCCGCCATATTATGAAAAAAATCCCGAAGCATTTGAATTTTTTAAGCGGACTGAAAGAGTAAAATAATATAACTTGTTGTGTCAAGAGATGTCGGAGCGACAGCGCACTGCATTATGGAATATACCTTTACAGGTAAATACTCGTAACAATTGTTTTGGTTTAATAAATGTTCTGCTAGGGTGTCCATCTTATCTACCTAGTTTGTTGAATCTGATTTATCAGTTAAGTGTACTTATAGGTACTTCGTACATAAAATCCATACTTCCATACTAATATCATAAATGCGAAAGTAACTGTCTGTCTGTCTGTCCCCTTTTGTCTTCTCTTTCTGCTCCAATTATTACTATGTGAGCTCAGTCCTTCTACTATAAAACGTCCTTGGTTATTTGTTTTTATTCAAAGAATATTTTTTCATTAGTCACTTGTGTAACTCGCAAAGATGATTTTAATCTGTGGATTGTAAGCACTAACTTCTACGGGCGCACAAACTAAATTTGGCTTAATTTTTTTATTCAGCGCACCTATCAACACAATTGTTATTATTGGTTAAGTAAGTAAAGTATAATAAATAAGTACTAATTCAATTTCCAGTCTTTGCCGCTTTTCTTTTCTTCGCTTTTCCGCACAAAATGATATAGCCAAAGTAACAAAGATCATTTTTGTGAAAATAGTCAGAGCATGTCTTTTTGGGATTCAACGATTCTTCAACCATATTTTTGATTATAACTTTCACCCGTCGATCTCATACGAACTGATCCTGGTCTATAGGTAAAACAGTATCAACTATATTAAAATTTATTCTTGTATTAATCGTTACTTCTAATTTAAAATTCAATAATAAAAATGCCATTACAAAATACATATATCAATATTGCTCCAAGTTAAAAAAAAAGTTCATCATTTCGAGTAGGTGTCACGGTCAATCGACCATGCACACCCTGGTGTCAGAGTTCTTCGAGACCGCCTCTTGGCCTCTAACGTGGTTCCTTTAACGACTATCAGATGGCAGCCGGGACCACCGGCTTAACGTGCCTTCCGAAGCACGGAATCATCTTTATTGTCAGACAATCAGGTGATTCAAGCCTGCAATGTCCTAAATAAACTGGAAACAACTAAACAAAGTATGCTTCCGGTGGGAATCGTTGACCCTCGGGTCAACAGGCAAACGCCTTAACCACTGGACCACGGAGGCTGTTTACTCGAAATGATGAGTTAAAAGTTCTAAGGAAATTTATTAAAATTATGACGTCGGCATCCACAATAAAGGGCGTAAAAAAGATTTAAATCCACGAATAAATCGTATTTTTTTACGCTCTTTGGCTAGTACGTAGGCCACACTGAAAGTTTTGCGTAACTTTTAAATAAAAAAAGAAGGAAATCAAATAAAGTCATTTATTGTTTCTCAAAGTATTCTCCATTGCATTTTAAACTCTTTTTCATTCGGTGAAATCATTTTTCGAAACATGAGGACCAATCATCTGCGGGTATGTTTTCTTTGTGCTGATTAAAAGCCATCACCGCTTCTTCTGAGGTAGCGAAGGTAAATCCTCTCATCAAATCTTTGATTTTAGGATAAATAAAAATCGCAGGTCTGAACTATGTGCAGGATGAGTCACGAGCTCTACTTTTTCCGAGGCTAAAAACGCCTTTGTCTTATTGGCTGTGTGGGACGAAGCGTTGTCGTGGTGCAAAAGAATGGGGCACCTTGGACGCTTTTCTCTAACTTTTTCTAGGACAGTGGGTAAACAAAAGGTTATGTACCACTCAGCATTAACACTCCTTTGATTCTCAAGTGGAATTGTGGAAATAGGTCCAGTACGGAGAAAAAAATGCAATCATTCTTTTACCAACGTTCCTTGCCTGCCGCAATTTTGTAGGCCTGTTTTGATTTTCGAACACCCATTCACAAGATTGTTGTTTTTTTTTCGGTTCAAAACAATAAATCCAGGTTTCGTCTCCTGTGATAATATCATAGACAGCATTTAAATGTACATGGTCGTATTTAAGTAACATCATCGAGCACCATTCAACACGCAATTTTGAACAGAAAGATCACTTTTGAAGTCATAGAAAATCATGTCTCTAAAATCTTTTCGCTTTAGTTCCATTTTCGCTGCACCCGACTAACATAAATCCTAACTAATATTATAAATGCGAAAGTGAGTTTGTTTGTTTGTTGGTTACGCTTTCACGCCGTAACTACTGAACCGATCTTCATACAAGTACTCTGGAGTACGAAGAAGGACATAGGCTACCTTTTATCCCGGGAAAAAATACTATTCCCGAGGGATTAACATTGACGCGGGCGGAGCCGCGGGCGAAAGCTAGTAAGAAATAAAAAGAAATTGTTATATCTTTTCCCGCCAATTTTTTTTCCAAAGTAGCATAAAGGTATGACGTTTTAAAAAATAAATCATTCGAAATTCAAATAATTTTGAATATCCAGAAGTGCAAAACTTTCAGTGTGCCCCATGTAATAACGGCTGTCAATGCTTTTAGGTACATTCGGATTATACCAAGCTTTTGCTTCGCGCAGTAAGGGTTCCGTACACAGAAATATATCAAGATAGAACGGCCAAGTCAGGCCTGGTGCGCTCCGCACTTTAGGTATAAAACTACAAGTACGTGCGGCGGCCGGTCCGGACCGGTTAATCAGAGGGTCGCCGCGCGCGCACAGCGCTGCTTATTTCACTCGCGTTGATATTCGCGCTTCCGAGTTCTCGCAATACAGTACAAAAATGCAACCAAAAAATATTACATAGCGTTTGGTCGTGGCTTTTCAGCCATTTATAATAATAATTATCGTAATTTGAGTTCTTTTTAGGAATGACTAGCTGTTGCCCGCGACTTCGTCCGCGGCAATTTCTGTTATTATGATTAATGAATCATTTTTACCCGTTTTCACAACATTTTTTATTGATGCTTCGCTCCTATAGGTCGCAGCGTGATGTTTTATAGCCTAAAGCCTTCCTCAATAAATGGATTATCCACAAAAAGAATTTTCAAAATTGAACCAGTAGTTCCTAAGATTAGCGCGTTCAAACAAACAAACTCTTCAGCTTTATAATATTAGTATTAAAATAAATATATCATTTTTTGTAATGTTAGAAAGAATAATTTAATAAATATAATACCTACAAAGTCTCTATTCATTTATACAATAAGTAAAAAATACCCTGTTCGATCCTTGAAGGGTGATTCTTACGCATTTTTTCTTATATTTGTGCTATAAGACGTTGCTTCGTACCAAATTTCAAGATTCTGAATTCATGGGAAGTACCCTGTAGGTTTTGATTCCCTTGCAAGTGTCGAAAAACACACAAAAATTTGTGGCATAACCAGCTGTATCTTTTGATTGTGTTGGCTTAGAAGTTTTTTACAACTCCAAGGGACAGTGGACCTGAGTATTTGATATGAATTTAAGCTTGATACCTCTACGCGTTCCTGAGAAAAAGGTCTTGACAGACAGACAGACAGACAACCGAGTGATCCTATAAGGGTTCCGTTTTTTTCTTTTGAGGTACGCAGCCCTAAAAATACGTCAATAGTTGATATTTTAAAGAATTGTTATTCAGCATATAACAGCGGACCCCGGGCTCCAAAGCACTCTGGCTGAGGATGCAACCGGGAACACGTTTGGAGAGAGAGAGAGAGATTGTAAAGAACTATTATTGTATTGTAGAAGCAAGCACCGCATAATTCAATAACACCTTACGTCACAAAAGATAATACACACCCGATCTTACTTACGTAGGTAAGACGCACACATTACATTATGTTATCGTATTGCGCATGTGATATCTCTATTTTCATTTTGCAATTAATGACAAATCCAGTAGGCAAGGGTAAACTGTACAGCCTATTTTAAAACTGAGTAGTCAGTCTTTCTTTAAATTTTCCTATATCTGTGCTATAAGCCATTGCTTCGTACCAAATTTCAAAACCTACAGGGTACTTCCCATGACAGCAACGTCTTATTGCTATAAGACAGATAAAGGAAAAATTGCGAATATTCTAGCATTAATTTTGAGTTACATCATGTAATAAAAATATTTTTAATAATTTCAAACTTATTATATATTGTACGGAACCCTTCGTGCGCGAGTCCGACTCACACTTGGCCGGTTTTTTATTAGAAAACATAACTTTTTTTGTATACCGACTTTCAGAAAAAGAGAATGGTTTATTTGCCAAAATACAGAATGTAATGACATAGTTCTTACATTTTTGCCATTGGTACATTGTATTTTGTCTAAACATTTTACATGCCTTAGCATGTAAATATTTAAAATACACATAGGAAAAAAATAAATAGGCAAAGAGCCAGCCCAACTTTACACATCAAATCACAATTACATTACATTATTTTATTGTCATCATTCAACTGTCGTAAAATCATAATATTAATAAATAGAACATGTCAATTTTGATTAAGTATTATTGTTGAATTAATGATAATTAATTAATTGTTCTAGAATTTTGTAAAACAATAAATAATTATTTATTGTTTTACAAAATTCTAGAAACTTATTAATACTGTAGAAACAATGTTCTGATAACCATTTAGTCAGAGCAATTTTGAAGGCTTTGTCCTTTAAAAATTTAATGTATTTAGGTAAAATCCATAATTATTATTATAAATGCGAAAGTAACTCTGTCTGTTTATCTTCTTTTTACGCTTCAACCATTGAACCAGATATCATTTATATCCATACAAGCCTAGTCCCCTGATTGACTATTTATGACTAAGATATATAAACAGTAATGGATATTGAAGTGACCATCAAAACGCTGTACACCGTAGTTCCCGAAACGTTTTGTTATGGCTTTCACGCGTTAGGTACATATTTAGCCAGTATCCTTACTTCCTTACTAATATTATAAATGCGAAAGTGAGTTTGTTTGGTTGTTTGTTTGTTACGCTTTCACGCCGTAACTACTGAACCGATCATCATGAAATTTTGTATACAAGCTCTCTGGAGTACGGGGAAGGACATAGGCTACCTTTTATCCCGGGAAAAAGTACTATTCCCGAGGGATCGACATTGACGCGGGCGGAGCCGCGGGCGAAAGCTAGTCAAGTATAAATGATGTTTTCCGCGCTTTTTCCAAGTCCTGTTACTCAATGAAACGTGGTTAAGGCGTTTGCCTGTTGACCCGGGGGTCGTGGGTTTGATTTCCACCGGAAGCATACTTTGTTTTGTTGTTTCCAGTTTTGTTAGGATATTGCAGGCGTGAATCACCTGATTGTCTGATAATAAAGATGATTCCGTGCTTCGGAAGGCACGTTAAGTCGGTGGTCCCGGCTGCCATCTGGTAGTCGTTAAATTAACCACGTCAGAGGCCGAGAGGCGGTTCCGAAGAACTCTGACACCAGGGTGTACATGGTCGATTGACCGTGACACCTACTCGAAATGATGATGAATGAAACGATGGTGTAGTTCATTTCGTTGATTGTACGGAGCCCCTGGCGACAATTCCCACGAATCCACTGGCAATCACAGACTACTCAACGAGGCGGACAACCACCAGCCAGCTAAATCTCACTACAGCCGCACTGTGACAGTTTATTTTAGTTATTCCACACATTGTTCATATACATGGGTATTTATAACACCAAATTATCATTATCATCCAAAACAATCCAAAACACAAGCCGTGCAGTCCGCCGAAATTTCCGCCAAGAACTCCTTGTCAAAAGTTTTTTATTATTTGGCGTTTCTATTTTTTATTTTCTTTTATGTGGTCATCAAACTTCATTCAGATGCTTTTTTAGCCAGTGTCAAGTTATTCTTTATTCGTGTATATCAACGAAATGATGGTGTAATTCATTTCCTGATTCTACAGAGCCCTTGGTGACAATTTCCGTGAATCCACTGGATTGATCAATAACGACGGAGCAAGGAGAGCTAACACCAGCCCGCTAAGTAAATCTCACTACAGCCGCACCATGACACTTTATTTTAGTTATTCCACACATTGGTCATGAACATGGTCGTCGATAACACCAAAATACACCAAATTTAACGAAATTACGCGTTATAAACAACACGACACACAATTTGCAAAACAATCCAAAACAAAAACCGTGCAGTCTTTCGAAATTCCCGCCAAGAACCTAAGCCAGTAGGCCAGGCGTGCTATTTTTAAAATGATGCCGTTTGTAAACGAGTAATTTTTCCATACAAGAAGATGACTGCCACGCTTTCAAAACTAGCCCCAGTGGCTGACCGGTGTGACATTTTTCCTTCGTTGGTGTTGGCACAATTGGCAACATACTACAGACCGGAAGTGATGGTTTTTATTTACACAATCAAAAGTACCTTAAATGTAAATACTTCCAGAATTTTTTCAATTTTTTACACGAAATTAAAAATGCCAAATGTAGGATTTATAAAGCACATTTACATTCCCATGCTTAACAACAAGATAATCGTCAATATCATCGTCAATCTGTCAAATACTGATGACGTTGACAGCCAAGTCTTATGAGTTGCCAGGTTCGGGAATATTTTTTCCGAAATTCGTATAGCGTACAAGGACCGTCTTTTTTTGATACAGAATTATACTATAATAAATTCACTTGGTGTGTTTCTTGAAGTGATATTTACTTTGCGGGTTGGTGGATGCCCGCCGAATGAATAAATTACGCCAATTGCTTCTGAATGAAGTTTGAAGGCATAATAGTCTATGCTACCAATAATAGCAAAAAATATACCTATATGTTAATGTAGTATAGGCAAAAAATATATATAGAAAGCAAACCAGATGGAAGGGAAATAAAAAAAATTATGCTGCTTTATTTTATTAAACTGTATATTTTCAACTTCGATCAATTTTCCATTAAAATCTTCTTGCTCTGGCATTTTATGGTTGTTAGTTTCACATTCACATAAGTCACATTGAACTCCAATGTTGCTGTAAACTATTTGTTACTGCAATTTTGACGTGATATTTCATTTCGAGTAGGTGTCACGGTCAATCGACCATGCACACCCTGGTGTCAGAGTTCTTCGGAACCGCCTCTCGGCCTCTGACGTGGTTCCTTCAACGACTACCAGCTGGCAGCCCTGACCAACGGCTTGACGTGCCTTCCGAAGCACGGAATCATCTTTATTATAAGACAACCAGGTGATTCAAGCCTACAATGTCCTAGCCAAACTGGAAACAACTAAACAAAGTATTCTTCCCGTGGGAATCGAACCCACGACCCCCAGGTCTACAGGCAAACGCCTTAACCACTGGACCTCGGAAGTAATGATATGATTCACATACGTCACATACGTACGTCTTATAAATTGCTGCACAGAAATGAACAGCAGCAGCAGCTACCGGTGCTGCTGCTGTAGCTGGAGCTGGAGGCCGTTATTTGTTGTATGTGTGGAGGCTGTATATGATAGTTTTGACAGTTCTCTGAACTCAACTAACCTCTCAGTGCTGCAGCCTGGTTAGCGACATTTTGAGAAAACCCCCAATATGGCAAATAGTAGAGGCAGATATTCAATAGTAAAATAAAAAATAATTTTACAACAATAGAAGCTAAGAGCAGTATCACAAAAAATAACAGTCCATGTACATTTCCAAAGAATCATGGCGAAATTTGTACAAATTAAATTTTAAAAAAAGAGAAGACGAAATATTTGTTATATGATTACTACGGCTCTGGTCAACAACTTGAATTAATCTGAATATTTTTTAAAGACGGGGGAAAAAAAGATATTTATTTATTTAAATATTAATTTTTATTCGATATCCGAACGCATATTAATAATTTATGAGTTAATATCTGAACACTACCTGCAACTGGCACGTTAAAATATATTAATTTATGGCAACACCACGCAAGCAGGCAACCATCCACTAAAATAAAATAAAAACTGTCAATCCGACTGACATTTTCTCATTGACTTGACAGTTCTGAGTGACAGATCTACAAAAAACAGTCAGTTTGACAACCATTGTGAACTTTTTTAGCAAATGAAAATGGCAATAAGGCTTTAACTTTTATTATGAAATATTTTATATAAACGGGGGTTTAAAAATATTTCTAGTATGCAGACATGTTACAAGTAAGGAAACCTCAATACTGCTATATAGTTCATCTTCTCTTTTTTTATTTATTTTTCTGTACATTCGATGTATGGGCGTTCGCCATGATTCTTTCGAGGAAAATATTCCCCAACCTGGCAACTCATAAGACTCATTTGACAGATTGGCAAAGACATTGACATTGTCATGTAATGAAGCATGGGAATATTGCATATAAATCCTACATTTGGATTTTTCGAAAATGTATAAAAAAATTAATAATGGCTAAAAAAAATTGAAAAAATTCTAGAACTATTTAAATTTTAGGTACTTTCGATTGCGTAAATAAGAACAATTACTTCCGGCTTGCAGTATGTTGTCAATTCGTTTGGCACAACCGCTTGTGCCATAGGCGATTTTCTTTCCCATGACACTACCGGTTGTGCCATGGGTAACATAGCATCCACAAACTAATAGCATCTCCCGTGACACTACTCTGAGACCAGTAGTGTCATAGTTCTTTTATTTATGGTTTTCACGAGTGACGTATTTAGCCAGTATCAAGTATAATAGAGATTTCCCGCGCTTTTTCTTAGTCTTGTTTGTTATTCAATGAAATGATGGTGTAGTTAATTTCATTGATTTTACGGAGCTGCTGTGGACAATAGGCATGTTTCCTAAAAAAAATCTATTTAAATAATTAATCCGTCTTATATATTACGGAAAAATATATACGTATTTTTTCTCTTTTCAATAAAACAATACATATAAAGATAAAGTGCATCAAAGTTCAGGAGTGGGGGCTCATGACATGACGCAACAGGCCGGTAAAAAGTGTACCGGATAGTGACGTCACGCGGAACTTTACCTGGCTATATCTTTATCAATTTTTGTTTAAAAAAAAGATGAAATACGTATCTTATTAGATACGTATTTCATCTTTTTTGCAGCTTATGCTTGTTATTTCATCTATTGATTTCGATCATCTATAAGACCGACTAATTATTTTAAATTGTATTTTTTAAAGAAACAAGCATATTCCCACGAATCCACTGGCTTGATCACTGACGGACGACGTAGTGAGGCGGACAACCACCAGCCTGAAGTAAATGTAACAATGCATAAAAAAAAACTATGCGTATGTCTGTGGTGGCAGCCAATAATATTTAGGGATAAATTGATAATACGGAAAAAAATTACATAGATAACCTCAAATCATTTTCAGCCTATTATTTTATTGACTTGGCCATTGTAAATCGGCGTCAAAATATGGCCATCGCTATTTGTATATCTTCAATCGACGCTCATTTTTCTGCCGTGTTACGTCAGAGGTACTATTTTCGAAAGTATGACACTCGCCTTCGAGCAATTTTTGTATGGAAAAATCACTCTTTTACAAACGGCCTAATTTCAAAATAGCACAGTTTGAATAGAAACCGGTATTCTCTTTTTTCAAAATTTTCCGTGTATTCTTTTCCACTTATAACTTGAAAACCCCTAATTTATATTCCTGCCAGCGTAGACCGCCGCAGAGACTCACCTGGGCCTCTTTGGAAATCACTGGTTTGGGAAGTACAGAATCACTTTCTGAACGATATTTTTCTTGTCACGGCTGGCGGACATAAAAATACTGAACAAATTGTTTTTAAAACATTTTTTTAGTAATAGTAAAAAAGGGTTCTCGCCCATAGTAGGCTTTATGGGTACAAAATTCTGAAACTATAAAATAACAACGAAAAACATCTGAATCGATCGATTGTGTACTTGCGCACAACACTAGGAACATTAGGCCGCCTGTCCGCATGGAACGATCCAATATGGCGGCTTTTACTTCACAGTCACTTGGAGCATGGCTGCGGTTAACTAATATTTTTTAGATTTTATTTCTCGTGATTTTTTTACATCTGAATTGCATAAATCTAGCATTTTTATAGGTATAATTTTTTTATTTAAGTTATAAAAAATAAGTAATGTGGTTAAAGTGTAAAGAGTGTTACAATCCGACATTCTAGATCCTTGAGTGACCTTTTGGATACTTTCTTTTTCCATATTGCTACGTTATCGTAACTTACTTTAGTTGAGTGGAATTTTACGAAGAAGTTTTGTGAATTCGGGAACTGTGATATAATTTAGCTATCAGTGCCACATTTCAAAGTCTGATAATCAGGTAATGTGCGAGAAGAAACTCCCACGTGGAAATACCTCACGTCTCTATTTATAGAATTCGAACTTGGTTCACTAAAAGTGATTAGTAGGATTAAAAAATCAATTACTTTCATTATATTAATTCGCAAACATCAAAATCCAATATTTTTACTACATTTTATCACTTTATAATGAATGCCTAAGTAATGATGATCTTGACATTTCATGCCAAGATGTAAGATTTCTGCTACCACCATACTTGTAATGTGATAAATCGTTATGAAATCATTCGCCACTATCTCTTATTTTGTAGTTTCCTTGCGACTTGCACTCTTTCTGTGCTTTGTATTGACCTCCATTTTGACATCAAATAGCTAGGTACTTGCTACAACTTTCATTACGTGGTCGGTGCGTGATTAACTAGCTACATCATGCTAATTAATAGTTAATAACATAAGCAATAAAATACGACTCCTGGTACTTATTACAGTAATGACATATTTATGTAAGCATTGAGACACCTAATAATTTCAAATTATTCAGTATTGTCTGTACAACCTACTAAAAATGCATTTATGACTTGGCCTCTCAAAAACCTTGAAAAGCTAACAGGAGTTTTGATTAAGTGTTATTTTTCCCTGAGTTTGTAATTTTACGTCATTTGACTTTTACTGAATGGCTTTAATTTAATATTTAGGTACTTGAGTATTATTAGACTGTAAGTTGTTCAGCTTATATTAACTAATGAATAATGTAGTTTTATGTATTTTGAATCATTTATATTGGATATTATTATACATTTAATTAATAATTATTACTAAATCTCATTGATAATACATAATTAACATGCTATCACTCTTGTGTTGCAGTGATTAGTTCAGTTGATAGTTTGCAAGAAGTTATCAATCCTCCAACTAGTCAAAACAATCAAACAATAGGATCAGTGTCAAAGAAACAAATTATACACAAACTGTTGTCACCTACTCTGGAAACTGATGCTTCTTGTGTTGAAGCAAAAGTGAGTAAGGGAGCAGTGGCACATTCTGAAGTATCTGCTCCAACTGCTACAGAACTGCTTTCAGCAAGTATTGAGAAGCTTGCTAAAGAGCTGCCCTTAAGTCAAGAAATTGTAGAAAGCAAAGAAGCATCTAGTGCAATACAGGCACAGGCCAAACTAACTCAGAGCATAGCCAGCTGTATTCGCACTAATCAAACTGAATCTAAGATGAAAGACATTAATCTTAATAATAAGCCTACTGGTGAGTCACCTACTTATCATTTACTTCTTGTTTTCATTTTGTGTAAATATAATTGATCAAGGTCTGCTACATTGGGCATGTTCCTTAAAAGTAAGCTGCCCAGAAGTGAAGTTCCACACATGTCCTTGGGCGGTCCTGCCCATGCCTCTTGTAATGTTCTGTGCAGAATTGTTATATTTGTATATTATAGTATTAGTGTTTTCTGAGCTTTGGTCTGTGTGGTTTTCGGTTTTATCACAGTCTATCTGTGAGTCCAGGCCAATTCCCCAGCCCTCATAACTTGGGACTGAAGTATCTCAGCTGAGGATGTAAATGGGGTCACTCTTAAAAGATTGAATGTAGCATCCATTTTTCAAAAACTTCTAGATATGGTGTGATAATGCCATATGCATTGAATTAGTTAATGAGAGATACATCAATAGTTTTTGCAGCATCTTCACAGTGATGATGTTTGACAGCAAATTTTTGATACCTTGTGTTACATTTATATATTTCCTACTTTGTTTACTTTTATGTGTTGGTGCAATAAAGTATATTCATTCATTTATTCATGCAATAACCCTCCAGTTGTCTATGAGTATATCTATTTCAAATAAACACACAATACTTTCCTCTTAATAATAGAAGTGTATATTTACATACTATATTTCTCTTTTAGATGCAGACACTGCCAATGGAAATACAACAGAGTTAACTAAAACTGAAACAAAAGAAGATATTAATAAAAATGAGAAAGTTGTAAAGAGTGCAAAGAATAATAATAAAAAATCTACCAAAATGGCTAGCAATGATGTGACCATAACTGAATCAGAATCATATGAAAATGGTAAAGATGAGACTGATAAATTAAGTAATGTAGAGCAAGAGAAACCAGTTGATAAGGAAGAACTGGCGGACAAGTCTGCTAATGCTGAGACTGCAGAGGCCACACAGGGCCCACCCATGTTTGTACCCAAATACAAATATTCCGATGGTTTGTACTTCATTCTGAATAATTTAAATTATAATGTTCCATTCTTTCCTTTCAGTTATGTGTGTATATTATTTTCCACAGATCAATGGTCTCCTCTGAATAAGTCTGGCAAGAAGTGCTATGATATTGGACTATTGAAGCAGATCAAAGATGATCCGATGTCGAAGAATAAGCCTAATGCTCCATTGTTGGAGGCATGCAACATAATGAGGGTAAGATTTTCTATTTGCCAAAGTTTGCATTTGAGATTGGTATTACTGCCAAGTGGAAGTTACATTGATAATTTATTTTTAGGCAGTACCTATTCAGGATCCCCTGCCTTTCTCTTCAATATCAAGGCCTATGAATGATTCTTTGTTCCCAACCTTTGCAAAGCCATCTGGTATGGCACCAAGGAGTAATACTCAACGAGATGCTAAGAAGGATGGTAGGAATATGACAATGGGAGGTAAGTTGTTAAAATTATTAACTGTTGTAATTATGTTATTTAATGTGTTGTGTATTAATTGTGTTGTTATATTAAAGTTAGCTTATTAATGTGTGTCTTTATAACAGGAAAAGGTAGTTTAAAACTAAATTCAAGTCAAGGTGGCAATAGTGGACAGCGTTCTATACATTTTGTGACATTGTCACGTGAGGAAGTAAAACTAAATGAAGTTGATTCAGCATGGAAACCATCCAGGTTTAGGAAACAAGATGTTACTGAAGATGAATTTAAGACGCAGGTTTGTCATATGTTCCAAATGTTATTCTAGGTTAGGTTGCCTCAAATGACCATTCATTTGTTTATTTATTTACTCTTTCAGGAATTATACAAGAAGTTCAGAGGAATTTTGAACAAATTAACTCCACAAAAATTCGATACCCTGCTGGATAAAATTAAAACTCTTGAAATTAATAACCAGAAACGGCTGGAAGGTGTAATTGACCTGGTATTTGAAAAGGCTATTGATGAGCCTAATTTTTCAGAAGCCTATGCTGCTATGTGCAACAAGTTATCCACATTGAAGGTAAGCTATACATTGTTTTAATGAATAATAAGGAAAATGCATTTTGTCTATAACACAAATTTTAAAGGTGGAAAATTTGCAGGTGCCAGCTCATAATGCAAGTTCCCCCGAGCAGTGTGTTAACTTCAGAGGGCTCATTATCAGCAGATGTCAGGCTCAGTTTGAAGCTGAGAAGATAGATGAGCAAATTTTAAAATTAGAAAAAGAAGTTTCCGAATGTACAGACCCCGTAAGTATAAATGCAGTAGTGTTGTATGCAATTCTGTGCATTTATTTTCTATTTAATAAACAAGTTACTGTTTTTATGTAGGCCAAAAAGAAGGAACTTCAGCTCATGTTACAAGAGGAATATAGGAGAGTCAGGATGCGATCTGTTGGAAATGTCAGATTTATTGGTAAGTGTGCATATTTAAATAAATTTTAAAACACATAAGGTTACAGATGTGTCTTCAAATTGGCTTCTGATAATATGTTAGTTGATTGTTATTTACTATGCTTCCGTATAGATTGTCACCTTATAAGAAATTGGCAAGCCTAATTCCTATAAAACAAGCTTTTCTTTAGTCTCAGTGACTAATCAAATCTTAAAAATATAGTTTGACCAATTTCTCAGCTCCCAGCAGAAATTTTGCATACCTTAAATTGTACCAGCATGCGACACGGAGTGCCCGGGTTCGATCCCCGGCCAGGTCAAGATGGAAAATGATGTTTTTCAGATTGGCCTGGGTCTTGGATGTTTATCTATATATGTATTTGTTATAAAATATAGTATCATTGAGTTCCATAACACAAGTCTCGAACTTACCTTGGGGCTAGCTCAATCTGTGTGATTTGTCCGTATATATTTATTTTATTTATTTAACAATGTCAACAAGCTAATCTAATTATAGTGAATTTGTTCAGTCAACCAATTTTATATAATCTTTTCCTAAAAAAAGATTTTGACTAATTCATTTCAACTTTATGCATATTTAATAAAATGAAAAATATTGGTTAACGAGATAACTACGTGATTATGTGTTTAAATAATTTTAACAACGAACTGAGTGATCACTTATCTGCGAAATGCTGTTGCGAAAGTAAAAAGACAAGAATAAAAGGCTTATACTTGGGAGCGATTTTTTTTCTTTTGCGAGTTTTAAAATGTTACCTATTTCTTTAACTGAGAAAATATCCCACTTAAATATTTATATTTTTTATTTAGATTGTTTATATGATCAATTTGAAACTTTGTATGTTCAAAGATGCAAAGTTTCAAGTTTATCTATTCAGGTCCATTTTCGTTATCGGAATGATGGCCAATTTCTTGCTTCTTTTACGATTTTCATCCACAGTTCTCAATCCTTCGTGTTTTGAGTAGAACTTAATTTTGTAAATGAAATATTGTCATTGTAGGTACCTAATAATATGAGAGAAAAGGAAAAATAATCCCTTCTCTATTATTATTTAAAATATGATTTCTCAATTTGCAATTTACGCAATTTTGAATTTATTAATGCCTTTGCGTATGCGAATTTAAACTATTAGTCTCGTTTAAATTAAAAATTTCAATTAAATACTTTATCTGGTTACAGGTGAATTGTACAAATTGAAAATGCTGACATCTAAAATCATGGTATACTGCATGAATCACTTGATTGACAAACTTGAGGAGGAGAAATTAGAATGTTTGTGTAAGTTGCTCACTACAATCGGTGAACAAGTTGAGAGCGAGGTAAAGGACCAACTGGACAATGTTTTCAAGAAAATGCAGGACATCATATCTGATAGGAAGAATAATAAAATCTCCAGTCGTGTGAGATTCATGATTCAAGACGTTATAGAACTGAGGAGAAGGAGATGGGTCATCAAGAGTGTGGTTGACTCCCAGCCTAAGATGATGGACCAAATTCAGAAGGAAGCAGAGCAGCAGCAACGTCATATTGAGGTAATGCACTAACTATACTTGCACCAAAATTCAACAAAATTTTAATTCCAATTGCATTAATCTTTTCCATGGGACAATTAGTCCGATAGCGCTAGCCGATTTTGTAGTCATAACTTTCAAAAACTCTAAAGGGGCTTATTTCTTGCCTGTGGATGATGTTGTATTTAAAAAAACTCAATTTTGTGTTTTGTGTTGAATCTTATATGTGGGTTACCCGGAATTTAATGAAATGTGAAAAATAAATTTAATTCAAAACTACACTGTCAAAATTGATTTTAAGTTTAAATATAACTGTATTGAATATAAGATAGCCTGTATAGTGTGCAAACCTAGTTTGTGCCGACTTTGTCTTGTGTATACTGACATAGGGCCAGTATGTAACAACATTGTCAAAAGAAAATTAAAAGATAAAATAATTATATAACACATTCCCGATCACCTAAATATGTATAATAAATATGTGCCAGTTTATATAATGGATTTTTAAGATTTTTATTTATTTGTCTTTTTAAAGCCAAAAACGTTCTAAAACAAATATATAAACATTACTAAAACAATTATAAAAACATTTAGAGTTCACATATTCAAAATCATTAATGCATGAAAGATTGACAATATCAATTTGTGTCATTTTTATGCAGTGTATAAGTAATAAAATACAAAAAACAATTTCTACGTTTGAAACGATAAAAAATTGGCGCCGCGCCGTGCGGCGGCGACGAGCGCGAAGAGACGCGCGTGCCGTTTGGATATTCGTACCTATCGTACGTAACGCATACACGCTCATTAACTATTATGCCTAAAATATAGATATCGCCAAGCGAAGCGCAAGGGCACTTAGTACCTACCTCATCTCGAAGCATTTCGACGTTTTTTTATTACTTACCTACTTACTTGTTAGACATGTAACATATTTTTCCATGTTGGTGTAAGTTAACCGAAAATACCGAAATATCATGCGAGATATAGAATGTTTAGGTACATTTTTTCCTGCGCAGACCAACAAAACCAGTTGAGGGAATGTGCGAATATCTTATAAATCACGTACGTCATAAAGCCCGTATGTCTGTCTATCCCGTAAAACTGTAAGAGACGTGATTAGTATTTACTTACATACACCTACCTACCTGCATACATTACGTAGGCACAAAGTATTCACGTTTTAAATTTTATTTTTCGTATACTTTCGTACATATCTTTTTTGTATTTGTCGATGCGTTATTATTATTATTATTACTAAATTGATGCAAGTTAACCATTTCCACGTCTGTAATGTCAATACGAGTTTTTTGTCGTCTGTAGGGTTGTCACTTAGTTGTCAAGGTCAAAAATCGTATCACAAGCTGGTTCCAGTACAAAAATACTTTAAGAGTAAGTAATCAAATATAGCCCTCAATACACGTTGATAATGATCATAATACCCAAATAATGTTTTAAATCTATTATTATATTTATATTTATATTGATATATAAAAGGAGAAGTTCCCACTGACTGACTGACAGAGACGCACGCACAGCCCTAACCGGTAATGGCAGAAACGTGAAATTTGGACAGCTAAGCACACTAAGAAGGGATTTAGAAAAAATTTAACCCTAAAGTGGTGAAATGAGGATTGAAAGTTATGGAAAATGTTTAAACCAGCAACGATTTTGATAAAAATTGAGATACATGCTTTTAAAAACATTTAATTAAATACATGTTTCATGGATATTAAGATATAAGGGTGTAAAATAGGGGTGTAAAAGTTTGTATGCAAAATATTTAAAATCTGCTCCAATTTCCATGAAATTTATTATACGAGCTCCTAAATACAAATAATAGAACACGTTTTTTCCGGTTTTCCAGAATTCATACTCAGAGGTTGTAAAATAGGGGTTGATATTTAGTAGTTCCCACTGATTGACTGATATATAGACGCACGCACAGCCATAACCGGTAATGGTAACCGGTAACCGGTAATGGAGAAATTTGGACAATTATTCTAATTTTAACTGCGACCGCACAGTAAGAAGGGATTTTGAAAAAATGTAACACTAAAGGGGTGAAATAAGAGTTGGAAGTTTGTATGGAAAATGTTCAAATCAGCAACGATTTTGATAAACATTAGATACATGCTTTTAAAAACATTTAATTGAATACGTGTTTCACGGTTTTTAAATCGCTCTAAGAATGGTAAATTAAAATATTTAAAGGTTAAATTTTGTGTGCTTTCTTCTATTTTTACAAGTGTCTTTAGCTTTCCATGAACAAATAAGTATGTACACTTATAGAATTAAGTATTTAACTTTACGGGTTAGACAGAGTCCAATGGTGTCTAGATCATAAGGCCGCGGGTTTTGCGTTGTAACACGACTGTTCGAGTAGCTCAGGTGTGGAATGAATTGCCTGCGTTTATATTCCCAGACAAGTACAATCCCGGGACATTCAAAAGTAATATATGTCCCAAGCAAAAAAAAAATTAAAGGTACCTTCTCGACACGGTTGTTGGCAAATATTTCTTCAATCACACAATTCTTTCGAACACTAACACTTAAACGATGCTTTGTAATGATTTACGCCTTTTTAAATGAATGTCACTAGATTTTACCTATAAACTTTTACTGAAATCGTTATTTTCGATTATGGCGTTTATTACGAGGTTATAATTTGTACTCTTTTTCTGTACAAATGACAATGTCAACCTAACTGCATGAACAAATAAATAAAATTATTTTGCCAGTGTCATTTCCTCCAAAATAAATATTGTAACTTATTGTAACCGATTTGCCAAAAGGAGTAGTTTCTTGAAATATTTATTAACTTGTTATTTTGTACCGTGTTTATTTGTATATTACCTATAGTATAGTATTTTTTCATTGTTTCTTTGTTAATTCGATAGACCAATTTGATGCATATTGATTTTGAAGATGGGACGATTATTTATCAGCACAAATTGCCGTTCGAGAGAATGTGGGAGAACTGTATGAATTTTAAAATAAATTAATGTATAAGGTATCTATAGATATATATTCTACTGCCTCATCATTCCCCACGAAAAAATCAGAAAGTACATTAAGCAAGATAAAACGCCGGTATAGATAGGAAACAGTGGAAGCAACTGGTACATGGTATGATTTTATAAGTGCTGGTAATGGAGGACATAATGGAAGATGTTTGAGTAGATTTACGTATTAGATTTCGACAGCTCCGTGGCGTAGTGGTTAAGACGAGGACTCAAATGTTTGGTACCTTCGCTCGGCAAAGGACTGATCAAGTGCGCGCAAGGGCGCACTTGATAGCGCTTGGCGGTTTAGCCCGTGAATGATGAGATAGGACATAGTCTCGAGTCGCTCAAAGAAAAAAACGTAAGCGCCAAATTCGTTATTTCTATTTTATATAAAATCAGACCGGTTAATTGTATTTTCATGTTTACATTTTGTTGAATTACTAATAACCTATCTTTTAGTTCAAACATCATTATTTCATTCGTCGCATTTGAGCTACAATAACAAAAACTCTGTGAACGAAGACCATTTTAAAAAAAATATTTCTATCGAGAAAATTTTATCAAAACGTGTTTTCAACTTCAATTTTTGGAGATGAAATAGTCAATAATCATATTACTTAGATTTGAAACTCCTAATTTAAGTATTTTGCGAGATAAATAAGGTTCAGAACGACCTTATTTACAGTGGTATCGCCTTAACACGCCAGCCTGCGACACGGAGTGCCAGATTGGCCTGGGTCTTGGATGTTTATCTATATATGTATCCTAACTAATATTATAAATGCGAAAGTGAGTTTGTTTGTTTGTTACGCTTTCACGCCGTAACTACTGTACCGATAATCATGAAATTATGCACACAAGTTCTCTGGAGTACCGAGAAGGACATAGGCTACTTTTTATCCCGGAAAAAGTACTATTCCTGAGGGATCGATATTGACGCGGGCGGAGCCGCGAGCGAAAGCTAGTTTGTTATAAAATATAGTATCGTTGAGTTAGTATCCCATAACACAAGTCTCGATCTTCTGTGTGATTTGCCCGTATATATTTATTATTATTTAGTTACGTACGAATGTGTGTCTTTAGTCAATCATAACTCTGAAACTTCAGTACAGATCGAATATAGGTGACTAATTCTAGGTAAAAAATGATTTTGTTTTTATATGTAGTACTTGAAATTGTTTTTGATTGCTTTCAACCGACTTAAAAAAAGGAGATTATCCATTCGGTTGTTCTTGTTTAATGTTTATTCGTACCTCAGAACTCTGTCATTTATGACACGATTTTTAAAAAATCTTTTTTATTGAATGGGATTGAAGTGGAAGTTTCTTGCTAAATATACAAAAAAAAAATGTGAGAACTTGCGTTTATCTTATCTTCGATGGGGCCGATTCAGAATCGGTAGCACGTTTAACCTTTGGGTTATCTTGTACTTTTTTTTTTGTAACGCGAAGAAAATCCCTACGGATACCGCACCAACTACGGGAAGCCGGTACGGTTATGTGGTGTTGCCACTAAAAACTCCGCGGTGTCTGTCACATCTCAGCCGTTGTGCGAGCCGGGCCGTGGGCTATTCTCGCTCCACAGCCCGGCACGGCGGCCGCTACGTCGGCGGCCTCAGTTCGGCACGCTCTCAGAACTCCTCTCCAGCGAGAGGGTCGGAGCGGCCAGCGGGTTGGCCCGTCGGCCTTCAATTTACCCGCCTGGGTAAAGGCGCACGTGACACTCGTGCGCCTTTCAACCCGGACCGTTAAGCCAGGTGACGGATTCCCGTATCCGCACCCGACCGGTCTTTGTTATGGGGGCAGATGGTGCAGGCCATAAGCCCGCCTTCTGCGCCCTGTGCGCCGGCGGCGGATGGCGAGGTTGGTGGTGTCCTCGCGCTCCCTCTCCGCCGCCTCTTTGCGGAGCATGACGCACTCCGCAAAGGCCTGCACCGCTGTCCACGACATCTCACTGTCGACCATGCATTTTACCACGGTCGGCAGCCAGAGGTCGTCCCCCACGACCGCGCGTAACACGGCGCGATCAACTGCCCAGGCTGGGCAGACTTCCATGGTGTGCTGGGCGTCCTCGTCCTGGCATCCGTCATTTTGTACTTACCCCATGCCTTACTCACCTGCACGGTGTATTCCAAAGAAAGGACTGCATGAGCTTCAGAACATCGCCCAGTGCGTAGTGTAGTAACCAAAAATGTTCTTCCTACTGAAACATAGATACCTTAAGTTTTACGGGCTGTTTACATATACGCCTAAAAAAGAGGCAAAATATTCTTCGCCCATTCGAATGCGTTTGGCAGAAAGAAGAAGCTTGGGTGCCACTGTGAACCCTAACTTCCTATGGCTGCTTATGCATGCATGCCTAGAATTAATTAGATGTCGGTGCGTTAAATCTTGAGGTTCCAGGTGCAAACGCCAGTTCAAATGTACTGAGTTATGTAATTGTGGAGGTGATTGTAAATAAATTTAATTCACAAACTTCCTATTATTATTTGTCGTTATTTTAAAACAATGACTTTGTTTATAAAAAAATGAAAATTGAAGATGATTAAAAACACACTAGTATTATAAAGGCAAAAATTTGTGTGTGTGTGTGTTTGTCTCTTCAGACTCGCACTTGGCTGGTTTATTTTGTTAGTAGGAAGTAAGTACTTGTTTACGGGTCTTTTTGCCGTCCCCTACGCTGCGCTGACGAACGCTTTTCGGGTCTTTTTTGCCGTCCCCTACGCTGCGCTGGCGAACGTCGCTGTACATACAATATTTTATTTTACATTGAAAATAGTTAAATTCATATTTATTGTTAATGTTTTCAGAATCTGCATTAAATGGGCTTTCCGACAGTATTTTTTTATTAACAAATTTAAATACAAAAATATTAAAATAACAGGGTTTGTTTGCATTTCGTGACTACTAAATGTTTATTATTTTAAGTATTGCGTCATATTTTTCTACGGAACCCTAAAAAACTGGTAAGGGGAATGCATTGGGAATTATCTAGTTACCTGATAACGATACCAAACTTGAGTGAAAGGTCCAAACTCATCCGTCAGATTTTTTTTCTGAGCGCCAAGAGTTCCGTACTTTGACCCCTTTCTGTCGCGGAGTTCAAACTGGCTGGCTACCGGGCGTTTTGGGCTTAGGTGGACGTGTATAATACCCGTACCAAATGGCATTGCTGTACTCAAAATTGTATGAGGGACGGCTGATAAATTCGCGGCCTAAGGTACTTAACAATGACATATAATTTTTCTACGAATACATTTAATTGCGTGACTTATTTTGATATTAATTGCGGGTATTTTTTTTATTTTGGTTCATACACAGTTTACTTTTAACACCAGAAACAACACCAAGTCGACGGAAAGCGGAAATTCTCGCAATTTCGAGCACCGCGCTGTGATTAAGTCCCTTGTTAAAAATGGAAACATACCTAAAGAAGTTATTGAAGTGAAGTCGTCAGTTCTTCAGGATTCTGCGCCTTCATATACAATGGTCAAAAAATGAGCTCGGCTATTTCAACAGGGCAGAGAAACATGTGAAGACGGCCCTCGCCCGAGACGCCCTGTCACCGTCCTCACCGATAAAAATGTGGAAAAATTAGTACTGGCAGACCGAAGAATTAAGTTATGGCAGATAGCAGAAGAGCTACAAATTAGCAAAGAACGAGTTGGAGAAATTTTGCATAATCATTTGTACATGTAAAAAATTAGTGCGCGGTGGGTACCGCGAATGCTCACACCGCTTGACAAACAGCGACGTTTAGAGAGCTGTATGGATTTTTTGGAGTTGTGCCATCCTAATCTGGATGAAAATTGTGACGATTTTGTGTTTTTGTGAGTTTGATTGTACGATCCCGAATACAAACAAGAGTCCATGCATGGATAAAAAAGGGAGAAAAGCCGCCAAAGAAATTCAAAGTCGAAAAGTCGGCATCGAAGCTTTTCGCTACGATTTTCTGGGACAGCGAGGGTATTATATTGATTGATTATTTACCTAAATGGACTACTATGAACGGACAATATTATGCAAATTTTTTGGTTCACGCAAGTAAGGCAGTAGTGCAGAAAAGACGTGGCAAGATGGCGCGCGGAGTGCTTTTTCTGCAACGTGCCCGTTCACACCGCCCGGGTTGCGAGGGATGCCTTAAAATCTACAGGATTTACAGAAATTTATCATCCACCCTACAGTCCAGACATGGGTCCCAGTCTTTTTCCTTTTTTCAAATTTAAAAAAGAGCTCTCGGGTTGACGATTTTCAGACGACAATCAGATGATGGCGGCCGTAGATAGCCATTTTGAAGACAAACCTAAGGAATGTTTTTTGGGTGGTATAAAATCATTTTATTCACGATGTCAAAAGTGTATTTCATTTGAAGGGGATTACATTGAAATTTAAAAAATTTAAACCCGTAGATTTCTTTCATTAGGTACCTTAGGCCGCGAATTTATCAGCCGTCCCTCGTATACCTCTCCATACAAGCATTCCCAATAGAAAACTTATTTAAGCGACGTGATTGGTATTGGTAAAATAACCGTATTTCACTGGTCCAAGAACACACAAAAAGCCAATATACATACGTTATTATCTAATAATTATCATGTAAATAAAACTTTGAGGCTAAATTTTCTTTTCATTGATAAAGCTCAATAAAATAAAAAATACCTAAATTTCCACCAGCCAACATTTAAAAAGTGACACAGATACATATATTAAGCCATAGGAAAAGGTTTGGAAACTATATGTAGAATTGTAGAATAACAAAATATTTAGCATTTTTGAAACCTCAAAACCTAGCGCTACCAGACAATTTTTTTTTGTTTTATTGTCATATATAGTCATAGATAGGGTCATTCGAATATTACTAAAGGGGTGCTTATTTAACAGGCTTTTGAATAGCATTATTCGCCTCTAAAAATGTTAGCTGCCTTCTAAATTACTAAGTCAGCCACAATTAACGAGCATCCAAATAATACTATCTTAGCTAGTTATCTTCTATGTAAGCCACTCTAAATACAACTCAGCATGATGGTTATTATTTAGCATCAAAATTGTAACCTGCCTTCTAACAGTAAACTTCTAAAATACTAAGATTTGTCATCAAAAAATATATTTATTTAGCTTCTATTTTTTTAACTTAGCATGTAAAATGTAACTCATCCCAAATTAATTGATCGTCAAATTTAAGATAAAATTGTCATCAAATAGTATACTATGGCCAATAATACTACCAGAAGCTGTTATTGAAAAAAATGTTCATTAAATTACCATCATTTTACTAATCTTAATAGTGTGCGTTACCCCAGCAAAAAAGTACTGAATATCAAAACGTAATATTGCTAGATAATCAGTAAGTAACGTCATGTAAATGTATGTGAAAGTTTGAAATTTGTACGTTCATTATTTTTTGAGATATTAATTAAAATCAGATTCTGCTGGGATGACATTTCAAACGTTACGCCAGCAAAAAATTTTCTTGGATCCGAATGAAAGTTGATGCAATAATTAGTAGTTGATGTGCTGTAAATGTAGTTGTATAAATAGAATTTATACGTCTCCAGCAGGGCTTGTTACCGGTACCAAATTCCCATTATAAGTACCGGTAAGTACCGGTATTACTATTCTGTTAAAATTTTAACGGTAATATGGGGTACCGGTAATCTAGTATTTAACGGTAATAATATTGATAACAGTTAACGGTAATTTTACCGGTACCAAATTCAACATTATAAATACCGGTAAGTACCGGTACTTCTATTCTGTTAATATTTAACGGTAATCATCTAGAAAAATAACGGTAATAATAGTGTTAAAAATTCCGTTAAATTATATATATATAACGACACACATTAACAAAATGATAATTCCCGATACTGTTTACCGGTATTTAGTACAGATACTTCTGTTATTACCGTTATTAAACTTATTGATACCAATTCAATTACCGGTACCAACGTTTTATTGAGGTACCGGTACCAATCCAATTACCGGTACCGTTGTATTATAGAGGTACCGGTACTTGATTCTTACCGTTACCAAATGTACCGGTACCAATCCAATTACCGGTACTGTCGTTTCATAGAGGTACCGGTAATGAATTTTACCGGTATTCCAACCCCTGGTCTCCAGGCTTTTGCGATATTCCAATTTTTGCTGCGGTAACCTTTGGCCAATTGCTGGATCTCATAATCGGCACGGCGTAGGTGTTTGATTTTTTTTACTTACACTGTTATGAATTTGTAGGTCATGTCTGTATAAACAGAATTTATAAAACTGTTACCATTCAAGGATTAAAAATATAAATATGAAATCAGGGTTTTAACTCCTGTACTTTTAATATAGGACCTAGAAACTAATTGTTGTCATTAGTTTGTACCTTATAATTGCTTACAATGCCTAGGTAAGTATCGATATGATATCTTAAGTATTAAATTAGTTATGAGAAAAATAACCATATCTAGGTCGCCAAGAATTTAGACAGCCGATTTGACCAGTTTTTCTATTAGTTCGGAAGTCGACAGCTATCAAACTATTTTTAAGGGTAAGTTAACTATAAGTTTGCAAAAAATCAGCTTAATACACGCAGTAGTTTAAGAAATATAATTAAATATCCAACCGTAGGTGAAATACTATAATAAGCCGACCATTTTCGGGAGTATAGCAAAAAGCGACGCTACAGTATATATTGCTAACCATCCTAAATTAGCAGTAGTATCATAGTAACACGTAAAATAGTACAGTTGCGTACATCGATAAATTCAAGTTTTTATTTAACTTATCCAAAACTTGTTTGCTTAGGACCACATTTTTTATATTGTACTTATGATACAATCTCAATTGGAATGTGCCCAACAGTCCTATTTCAATGAGTACTATTCTTATTCCGTCAACCGGGCCGCTGCACTTACACTCATACATCTCATAATGTAGATATAGTTTTGGATTTATATATTTTTTATTTGGTGGTTTCCTAACAGGTTATCATGTGATGCCTCAATGGTTTTTTTATATGACGAGTAGCAGAGTGCTTTACAAGACCACGACTATGCCACAGAATTAATATAAGTACTAACGTACAGAACGGAAACTCCCTGCGTCCCCCGCAACAAGGCATCGCCGCACCTCTCCCCCGTAAATGGAGTGCGATGCGTTGCTTTGAAACAGGGTTAGGTTTTGTTGCACGTCAAATGCGAATATTACGTTACCGACAGGCTTTACAATGAAATACTGTGCTGTGAATCTCTGTCTATCTGCCTCTTGTTTTTCCCCTTTTTTATCGATTTTTATCACATTTGCCGTAAAGTTTAGCGCCAAACGAGCAATTTATTATATGACAGGACATTATCTAGTGCTTTTAATTTTAGATGAATCAATAGTTAACTAATAAACCAGTGGTGAAAAAAAGATAAAATACGTAACCTCTTATTTGTGAAGTGCTAGTTACTTGTTGATATGTACTTACACCTAAAATATAATAATCTTATACGTCATGGTGTTCTGATTGTGCCAGTTGCATTGAGATCTACGAATACATTTTTGTTTGTTAGCTAGTTTATTTACTTATTATTGAGATGTATCGTTAGGTAAGTCAATAAATACATACCTACATAAATAAATTAAGATCATCATAAATCTTTCAGAATTGAGAGACATACTCGCTAATTTGTCGAACTTTAGGTGGCATCATGAATAGGTATATTTAATTTCATTCTTCGGTGTCAACCTTGGTACTTTAACTCACACATTAGCGTGTGCACGGATGTAAAATTTTGTTTGTAGTAGTACTAGGTATTTATGTCGTCCCGTTTGTATGGAGTGCCATACCTGTGACTATGCGCTTCGCGCGTTTAGCTGCTAGGGTTGCCAACTCAGTTGATCAGAAATCGGGGAGGTAAAAATAAATAAATCGAAAATCTTTTATTTAAAGTTTTATTTTATCGCCGTTAATGTTTAAATAATTCCAATAACGATTGGTAAGTATTGTTCAGGTCGAGGGCATCACGAGGCTCAGACGACTGAAGGAGGAGGAAGTATTGTTTACGGAGAGCGATTAAGGCAGCTTTTCTACGCTATGAATATAAAAACTCATCAGCAGTATAAACGCCATAAACCATAGAAATCGAGCTTTCTGTATAGTCTTTACACGACCTTGCAAAAATTGATCACTGTATCGAAATACCGAAAATGATAAACGTTACACAGGTATTTCAGAATACCGGTATCCATGCGCCAGTCCAGCCGTACGCCCCCGTTCCACGATCCACCCGGCCGCGTCGCACCCGAATTTCTATATCTCATCCCTTCCTTTCCGTTCTAAATCGCCAATTATGACTCAGATATGAAATACTAGCATATTATTTACCACTAACTAAATGTCCTAATTTAAAATAAATAAACGAGTTAAAAATTGCTGTATATTTACAGGTATGGGTGGAGTAAACTTATGATGCATACAGCGTAAGATTTAAAAAAAAATCTTTGATTTTGTTATCCAATAATGAGATTTGTAATTTACAGTTTGCAAATAATATAACTATTAATTATACGTTTCCTAGATTTCCTAAATAATTTATTTAGATTTTTCCTAGTCATCTAAATAGGTATTTTGTAAACGCCTAGCGTACCTATTACTCGAAAGAAATAAAATATGGTGATATCTTAATATATATAAATCTCGTGTCACAATGTTTGTCCTCAATGGACTCCTAAACCACTTAACCGATTATAATAAAATTCGCACACCATGTGCAGTTCGATCCAACTTGAGAGATAGGATAGTTTTTAACTTATGGCGAAACGAAGTTCGCCGGGGCAGCTAGTATATTATATATCTGTACCTACCTATGTATAGAACCTGTATTCTACACTCTCGTATGAAGAAATAAAGATTATATTTATAAATGCGAACACTTCAGTACACGAATGTACCGCAAAAATAAATGAATACACAACCAATTTCAGTAATACAACTAAATATACAGTACCGTCGCTTTTTACTATACTCCCAAAAATGGTCGGTTTATCATGGTATTTCACCTACAGTTGGATATTTAATGATATTTCCTAAACTACTGCGTGTATTGAGCTAATTTTTAGCAAACTTATAGTTAACTTACTCTTACAAACAGTTTGATAGCTGTCAACTTTCGAACTAATAGAAAAACTGGTCAAATCGGCTGTCGAAATTCCTGGCGACCTAGATATGGTTATTTTTCCTCATAACTAATTTAATACTTAAGATATCATATTGATACTTACCTAGGCATTGTAGGCAATTATAAGGAACAAAATAACGTCAACAATTCGTTTCTAGGTCCTATATTTAAAGTACGGGAGTTAAAATACCTGATTTCATATTTTTATTTTTAATCCTTAAATGGTAACATTTTTATAAATTCTGTTTTTACAGACATGACCTACAAATTCATAACAGTGTAAGTAAAAAAATCAAACTTTTACTCCGTGCCGATTATGAGATCCAAAAATCGGTCAAACGTTACCGCAGCAAAAATTTGAATATCGCAGAAGTCTGGAGACGTACAAATTCTATTTATACAACTACATTTACAGCACATCAACTACTAATTATTGCATTTACTTTCATTCGGATCCGAGAATTTTTTTTGTTGGCGTAACGTTTGAAATGTAATCCCAGCAGAATCTGATTTTAATTAATATCTCAAAAATTAATGGACGTACAAATTTCAAACTTTCACATACATTTACATGACGTTACTTACTGATTATCTAGCAATATTACGTTTTGATATTCAGTACTTTTTTGCTGGGGTAACGCACACATCTTAATAGTGGGAGAGCTGGTACTAATTTTTGGGCAGGTATTCGAGGCAAGCTGAAAACTCGTCACGTACCTCTCCTATTATACCCCAACACGGAACTGCAGACCTGACTGGTGAGTGGTGAGTAGCGAGGTTAAATCAACCCCAAATTTTTTGGCGGCCTGGCAGATAGAAAATCCCACCAAAATGATCTGACTTTTTGAGTCTTATTTTTTAATTAAAATTAGTACCCTATTAAAATTTCAAGCTGCGACAAATAATTTTTTTTTTTAAATTATTGCAAAATATTTTTGCACGCATCTGGTGATGTTAAAACCCCGACTCAATCGTCTGGCTTATATTTTTTTTATAGTCTTTAAACATTAAACAACAACATAAAAAATTGCATATTGCCCCAAATATCTATATTTTTGAAAATTAAAAAATAATATTTAAAAAAATTAGCGGTTGATTTAGCCTCGCTACGCACCAGCCAGGTAGTAGTAGTTCCGTGTTGCGGTAGAGGTATGTGACAATTTTTCAACTTACTTCAAATACTTACCTACCCAAAAATTGGTACCAGCTCTCCTGCGTATCGATACATGAATCGAATGGCGCAAATAGGCGGTCGCTGTCGTTTCACACACTCACGCCAAATCATGTAGTGGCTATTTTCACGATAAAAGAATATGATGTATTTTACATGCTAAGTTATAATAAATGATGCTGTCTGTAGAAGCTTAAATTTTATTTTTTTGAGATCCGTGGCCGAGTTAGTAAATTAGGTGGCAATGTATAAATAAGAAGGACAAGTCATAATAATTGTTGCTCTTTATTTGATGCTTTCTATAGAATATTTAGTTGGCAGTGTAAAAAAGATGAATTAGTTTATTAGAGGCTATGTCATTTTCCCGTTGCTAAGTTATTAAATTAGAAGTTTGATCACGTGGCCAATAAATAATTTTGTGGCTTGACTTATAATTTCCCTTACTAAAGTAGTGATAAGGGCATTCACAACTGCCAACTCCGAAGGCCTTCTCTGTAGGCTCTGTGGTGAACCAATACAATTTCATTCAAAATTTAAAGTATATGCAAAAGGGGCCAATGTCTATTTGTTTAAAAATTATTATTTTAAATTTTATCAAAATTCTCGTTGTTAGATGATGAATGCCGTGCCAATGGGTGGAGGTGGATTCCGGCGTGATGAAGGAGGCCGTGGCAAGCGTGGTGACCGAAGACAGAACAACAATACCTTCCAAATGGACACAAATATGTGGAAATCTAATGCCCGATACACCGTTGACACTTCCAAACTAATGAAAGCGGCTCCACAAAAGGTAATCATTTGTTGAGGATCACTGTTGACTGGCTTTATAGAGTTGAGAGCGAGAGTACGATTAAAAAAAAATCGCGCACTACGGGTTCCGTAAATTAAATATATTAACTTTGAAATTATCAAAAATATTTTTATTACATATATGATGTAACTATAAAATGCTTTTCGCAATTTTTCCTTTATCTGTGCTATAAGCCATTGCTTCGTACCAAATTTCAAGATTCACCCGAGTATCCTGTAGGTTTTGATTCCCTTGCGAGTGTAGAAAAATTATCCTTATCCTTACTTATAATATTATAAATGCGAAAGTGAGTTTGTTTGTTTGTTTATTTGTTTGTTTGTTTGTTTGTTACGCTTTCATGCCGTAACTACTGAACCGATCATCATGAAATTTTGCTTACAAGTTCTCTGGAGTACGGAGAAGGAAATAGGCTACCTTTTATCCCGGGAAAAAGTACTATTCCCGAGGGATCGACATTAACGCGGGCGGAGCCGCGGGCGAAAGCTAGTTAATATTTTTATTATATGGTCAATACTAATAATAAAAAGGGTCGGTCATGGAGTAAGTTACTTTGTTTTTAGAGATATCATGTTTATAAGCTCTATACATGATACTGAAACTAAATTGATGATGTTTAGAATTTTTTCTGTACGTATGTATGTATGTGTGTCCATAACTCTTAAATGAATTAACAGAATTTTCTGAAACTTGGTACAAAAACATTTAGACGTACAGGACACAGGATAGGCTACATATTTTTTTCATTATCAGGTTGTGATAAGACGTGGCTCCTATACAAATGTACGCGAACGTAGTCGCGGGATTTATTATACAACGCACAGTCGAAACTACTGTACCTAGAAACCTGAAATTTGGTACAGGGGTTCCTTTTATGATGCAAGTTTGCAATAATAGAGGATTTTTAGAAATTCAACCTCAGGGGTAAAAATAGGTGAAGTTTATATGGAATTTTCTCATTTCCAGACTTAAAAGTATGAAAATAGGTATATAAGTTCTTGATTACAATTAATAAACATCTGTGTGGGTAAAATGGACAAAATTCCCCTCTAAAGGGGTAAATTGGCGGGTTAAATTTGTATGAAAAATAGCTCATTTCTGGACTTAAAGGTATGGAAAATAGGGCCTTTGCCCAGCAGTGGGACAGTTAATGGTTTGAAATAAAATTAAGGTTTTTACTTTTGTACTGTAGATGTTGGACTGTAGAAAATATATTTTTTTGTCTGTCACATAATGTTTGTGTACATTTTTATATATGAACAGGAACATCATGGTTAATATTAACAGCTCATAAAAATTTTAGTGTATGTTAATATCGGTTTGTTGTCTGAATGCATATGGATTTATATGCATAACGGTTTTTAGCATAAAAATAATTCGCATAAAGATTGCTAGGAATAATTTACTATGCGTAACAATTCTTATGCGAAATAATTTTATACCAATTATTAATCATATTATTTGAGACCAATCATGCATTTAGACCCCTAAATATAAATAATAATCGTAAAGTCTTTTCTGCAAGTTTCAACTAAATTCTTGTTTGTTTTCAGAACTTAAACAGCATCAAATTAGCTCCGCCCAGTTGGAATCATGGAGCAGCTAAGAGTCAGTCACAAGCAACTAGTAATTCTATGATTGGTATGAAAAATATGTATAGTGTCTTGGAAAATGTACAAACAGATCCAACGTCTCTGAGAGGTAATTTACTAAACTATCCCTTGTATGTCTTTAAAACTTTAGTAGGGAAGCCCAAGAGAGGATTTGTAGAATTACTTGAGCAGGTCAGATTAAGATATAAGGGATACCTTGAACACAGAATAAGTACTGTATCGCTTTTTGGTCTTTTTTTTTACTACAAAATATGCATATCGTCAGATTATATGTTCCCAGTTATTCTTGGATTATTTCCTTCCAAATAATATAGAGATTATTAAAAGTCGTGGAGAAAACGTTATTGTTTATGACGTTAGCATTCTAGTCCTGCGAGGTTATTAGTGTTTTTCAAGTAACCTGTATAAGAACATAAAACATCAATATTTTTTTATCTATTTCAGATAGCAAAGACTTACCACTAAGTTACCATTCCAAAGGTGCTTCTATTGAGAGGTCGACATTCAACTCCAGAGGTGACTTTAGTAAGTCAAAACTTTGTTACTATTATTAAATTTAAATTATTATTGTTTCTAGATATTATACCGGGTGTTTCATAATGGCGAAATAATCCTTATGGAGCATGTAGGATAGCCTAAATGCAAAGGCTTAAAAGTGTTCTTACCCTGTAAAATGATTTAAAATAAGTAAAATTTTTTTAAAAATATTTTATTAATTGTTAATTTAATATTTTCTATTACCTTGGTCGGTGGCAACCCTTGATCAGCTGTTTCTTCAAGATTAAAATTAAATGAAAAAAGCATTTATACTGCTCCCACTTCATTTTTAGGGTTCCGTACCTCAAAAAGAAAAAAAAAAACGGATGCCTCATAGGATCACTTTGTCGTCTGTCTGTCTATCTGTCAATGACCTTTTTCTCAGGAACGCGTGAAGCTATCAAGCTGAAATTCATATCAAATACTCAGGTCTAGCTGTCCCTTGGAGCTGTAAAAAAAAATCAAACTTAAACCAACGCAATCAGAAGATACAGCCGTGTATGTCGCAAATTATCGACATTCCCAAGGGAATCATAACCTACAGGGTACTTTCCGTGAACTCAGAATCTTTAATTTGGTGCGAAGCAACGTTTTATAGCACAGATAAAGGAAAAATTGGGAAAAGCATAAAATGATATAACAAAAAAAAAATTTTTTATTTTATATTATAGGTAATGGTACCCTTAGTGCGCGAGTCCGACTTGCACTTGGCCGGTTCTTATGGGACTAAAATTGACACATTGAAACTTTCTTATCAAAGGCAGAAACGACTTAACTTTCATTTATGTGACAAGGACATAAAATGTCTCTTACGCTTTTGAATATCATCAGAAGGTTCTGTGAAAGTTACTTGTTTCCAAATTTAAAAAGGCCTAGAAATGAGAATTATGAACCAGGAAATTATAAGTTATAAAGAGTATTCAAGTGCGGTTTTATGTAAATCAACTTTGAACCCTAAATTCGTGGGAAAATTTCTTTAATTTCTACCAGGATAGCATGATTATTGAAACTTTTCCAATCGCAAATAAAGTTTTTCAAAGTGATTTGTGTATACATCAAAAACTTAGTGGTAAATACAGAATTATACCACCAGGGAATAATGACACAACAGTATTACGTGGGGCGCACTATAAGTTTCCGGAATGAATATGAAAAAATACTATTAAAGGTACAAAATTAATTTATTGTTTTTCAAAATAATCTTCCTTGGCGTCTATGCACTTTTTTATTCGATGAAACCAGTTTTGAAAACTTTTGTGCCACTCCTCTGTGGTGACCTCTGAAACGTGTTTTTCATACTCCTCGACAGCCTCTTCTGGTGATGAAAATCGTGGACCGCGTAATTGGTTCTTAATTTTTGGGAACAGAAAAAAGTCACAAGGTGCCAGGTCGGGACTGTATGCAGGATGACTCATGAGTTCTACATTTTTGCCTTCAAAAAGTCGTTTGTCTGTCTGGCCGTGTGAGAACTAGCATTGTCGTGGTGCAAATTTGACGCACCTTCGTTAAATCTGGTAAGTATGGCACTGCACCAAGTGACGCGGTCCGTTTTTTGAGCCTCGGTCAAGTTGTGTGGGATCCACCGCGAGCACAGCTTTCTCACACCCAAATGTTTGTGTAGGATTAATTGTATTTGACTCATGCCTATTTCTAAGGATGCGCGAATTTCATGGTAGGTCACATGCCTGTCTGTTTCAATCATACGGCGCACAGCATCGATGTTTTTGTTGGTCACAGCGGTGGACGGCCGACCATCGCGAGATTCGTCACTGAGATTGATACGACCACGCTTGAATTCTGCAAACCAGCTATAAACAGTTGTCTTGCATGGTGCTTCATTGCCAAAAGCTATTTCAAGCCGAGCGATGCTCTGTTGAGCTGTCAAATTACACTTAAAATCGTAGAAAATCATACTACGAAAATTTTCCCGAGTTAAATCCATGTTGATGCAGACACACATTTTTTTAAATGGCGCCACAAGGTAAAAACAAAAGACAGTCAAATGAAACAAACTGCATTCTACAGCCAAAGAGTTCTATTTTCAAATGTTGCAATAAATTTTTAAATATTGTTTATGTAAGTGGCCAGTTCCGGAAACTTACAGTGCGCCCTATGTATTAAAACCTTGATCTATCAAAAAAGTTATCATGTAGATTTTTTTTATCATCACTGCTTTGTTCTAGGGTGTAATAAAACAGAGAAGTAAACAGAGGTTTATTATTTATGTGAATTATTTTATTATTTAAAGAATCTTGAAATAAAATTACACAAGCTACAAAATTGTAATGTAAATGAGTACTTTAATGTGAAAGTGTGTTTCCCGATTTGTTTCGCGTTGTGGTCAGCGTTCATGTAGGCAAACTTTGATCTTGCGTTTTAAATAATTATGAATGGAAATTGACAGTAATCCAGTAATATTTATTTTCGGACAATTTCAACGTGAATAATTGTTATGACGAACTGCAATAAAACATTGTTAAATAATACGATTTATTTGTTATGATAATCAAGACTAAGACAGGATGCGCGAGCATTGATGCGCATAAAAGTTTAGAACCAGGCCTCCAGGAGTCCATATTGTAAGTGCCAAATATCTAACTTCTAGCAGTAATGCGCAAGTGTTAACTTATTGAGGAAAAGGAAAATAAAATCGTCGGGTGTGAGATAGCCAGCAAGCCTTTGTTATGGGATACCCGATACGCTCACCCATTATTATCTCGCTAATTTGTAACTGTATATTTATTGTTGCTGACTTGTAGAAATGTAGAATTTAGAAAAAACCGGCGAAGTGCGAGTCGGACTCGCGCACTAAGGGTTTCGTACCATTATATACACAACATTAGACCAATATCGAGCAAAAACCGGCAAAAAAAACACTTGTTGTATGGGATTAAATTTTATTCAGTCAGTTTTTTGTCTTTGTTGTTATAGTGGCATCAGTACATCATCTGTGACTACGCTTTCAAACTGGTCTCTTTAAAATTTCATAATTTTAACTGTCTAGCTATCACAGGTCATGAGATATACAATACAGCCTGGGTTTTAGACGGAGAGAGAGTCATCATCATTTCGAGTAGGTGTCACGGTCAATCGACCATGCTCACCCTGGTGTCAGAGTTCTTCGGAACCGCCTCTTGGCCTCTGACGTGGTTCCTTTAACGACTACCAGATGGCAGCCGGGACCACCGGCTTAACGTGCCTTCCGAAGCACGGAATCATCTTTATTATCAGACAATCAGGTGATTCAAGCCTGCAATGTCCTAACCAAACTGGAAACAACTAAACAAAGTATGCTTCCTGTGGGAATCGAACCCACGACCCCCAGTCAACAGGCAAACGCCTTAACCACTGGACCACGGAGGCTGTTGGAGAGAGAGTGGAGCCATATTAATAGGTCCCGTTTTACCCTTTGGGTATTAACCTTTGGATATAATTTAATCATACCAGTCTTAATTTTTAACTTATTTGTTTTAATAAAATATTGTGTTGTTTTAGATAGCGGTGGTGGCAGCCGGTCGGGATCCATCGGCGTACCCCGATCGAACTCCGGAACTAGGAGTAACAGCGCAGCGCCTCCCACCCCGCCTGCTGTCGCCGAAGCTCCTGCTGCTCAGCCCGCATTGGTCCCTCAGGAACCTTTACCTGAACCTAAGAAGAAGTCGGTCCATTCGATGATTGAACTTTCCCTCATCAATCCTGATGAAGATGAATTAATATCAGAAATCAAGCACCTATTTGAGCCTCAATTCCATGCTGCCGTAGTAACTGAAATACTTAATATAGCATTAGAAAAGTAAGTATTTTAACAGTGTAATTTATTGAAGCAAATGTGAGATAAAGACAATACTAATATACAGGCTGACTGGTAAATCACGTTTCATAAAAAAAAAGTTCTCAATACATACTCGATTCTCATTATCCAAATATATAAAAAAGGGCTTAAAAGCATACCAAATTTTCCCATAAAAACGAAAAGTGTGGACCCTCAAGGATGCGCGTACCTGTAACGTGCCGGCCGCGGTCCGCCTAGCTGACGCGTGTAGTGAGCGTGCGGTTTCCAAAAATTCTGAGGCAAACTTTTTAATGTAAATTTAAAGTATTTTGTTGGATTTATATGTTTTTACGTTACGTGTGATCATTATTTACTAGGTTATGTCCTTAAGAATGACACGTGATTTACTAGTCAGCCTGTATGACGTGGACAGGCGTAATACATTCTACCATATATATGGTATCGGTAAGTTACCTTAATGGTCCTGTAAAGTTGGTTCTTAAAAATATGGTACAACGGGGAATCAATAAAATAGTCAAAATTACTTCCAATTATCTTCATTATGTTAAAATTATTATCGTCGGTGTCCGCATTAATGGGGACAACGGGAAATTAATAAACTATAGTACATTACTGCAGAGGCCGGGAAGTAAGGGATAGCCGGACGAGTAGAGTTTTCAAGGCCTCGCTGACGCTCGGCCTTGGAATAAATACGAGTCCGGCAAGCCGATTCCCGGCAAAGGCATGTATAGTGCTTTTCTCAATAAATGCGAGGAAATAATGAAAGACGTACTACTTGGAATAAATGAGTATACTATAAAAAACGATAATAGTATGTACATTTTTATTTTCATATTTGTTTTACGGCATTTGGTGTTCTACGCCTTTTCCTTCATATTTATCAAAGTTTTATCAAAGAAATGATGGTGTAATTCATTTCGTTGATTCGACGGAGCTCCTGGCGACAATTCCAACGAATCCTCTGGTTTGATCATAGACTACGCAGTAACGCGAGCGACCACCAGCTCGCTATGTAAATCTCTAAATCCGCACCATGACACTTTAGTTAGTCCACACATTGTTCATAAACATAGCCATTTATAACACCAAATTACACCGATTTTACATTATAAAGTCCATTATAAGCAATCTGCAAAACAATCCAAAACAACACCCTTGCTTGCAGTAAAATAAATTAATAGTACATTCCCGCGTTATTTACTTTTTTAATTTCAATTGTCATTTCGTGCTAAGGAAACATAGCCCATACAGCCCAGGCATATTTTACTCAAAAAATGTAATACCGTAAAAATCTGCTTTCCCGCGTTTTTTCTTTTTATTATTGGTATATTTTTGTATGATTTTACCAACATTTTAATTAAATTATTTTCATATTCATATACTTATATGCTCGATGAGTACATTGATTTATAATGTGGTAGCCATTGGCTGTATGTAGTTACATAGTACAAGTTACATGGATTAATTAAAAAGTTTTAAGCAGTGGCCAGGAATGAATTTTCATACTTACTTTCCTAGGCCGGTAAAGTATTGCACCAGCCAAGAATTACAAACTTCGTGGCTTCATTTTACTACAATAATGCCTACATTTCCGAGCATGTTTGAGAAAATCAAAATTACTGTCCTAATGTTAAAATTTTAAGTTTGCCTGAAACTGCATTGGACGGAGACAAGTGGAAGGAAATGGGGGAGACCTTTGCCCAGCAGTGAACAATATAGTTTAGTTAAAAAAAATAAGAGATAATGTTAGGCACTTCTATGAACGGTTTAATCGCTCGTATGCGGGAGCGCAGATCTGCGCAAAAATGCATTGTTTAACTATTGTCTGGTATTGCGGCATACAAGAGGTTAATAGAACAACAGGTGGGAGAAGATGGAATAAGGCTTACACCAACAGATTTTTTTAAAGGCGAGGGCTCCAAGGGCAATGGACGTTCGGTTTATTTTTCAAATTATACTATTTGGCACTATACTAATAGTGATCAGGTATAACGTGGTTTGATAGTAGTATAGTGGAATATCACGCCGAAGTTTATTCTTCATTTTAGTTGTTATATATACTTAATTTGTTAAAAACCCGTTATTTATAGCGCGAAGTGTCTGCTTCAGCTTAGGCAAAAAATACTCGTATATCTATCTGGCTGGTCTCCTCTAAGATCGCATTTCTTAAACGATTTTATGAGCGAGTTCAAATTTATATAGAATTTTATAATTGATCCAGTATTCGAACTTTTTTAAATTTTTGAATATTAAGATTCGCGAAGTCTGCAGCTCACAGAGCCTTGTGCATATTTTGTTCAACATGCACATGAATGGAACACAAATACAAAACAGCTTATATATTTTCAGATCAGCGAAAGATATTGCTACAATCGCAAAGTCCCTGCTGTATGCAGTTTCAGCTAAAGCTATTTCTGCAGATAACTTCATTGCGGGTATAACAGAAATATTCGAATTTGCACCCGATCTCTATATTGATATTCCAATGCTATACGATTATTTCGGAAAGTTCATCGCGCCGCAAATAGAAAAGAAGGTAAGAAACTTAGTTTTATTTTGTTTGGTCTTTGTCTTATATAATTGGCAAAGATTTAAAATTAATGTAAAAACCTAAAATATATTGAAGTGTTAAATTTTTTTAAAGTTAAAGCTTACAGACATGATAATTTACATTTAAATATATTGGTCACGTAAGCCAATATGCTTCAGTATGTATATTTGTAGTGTCAGTATTCTTTTGTTGATTTTTAATAATCATTTTTACTACACTTGCAGCATATCACATTTTTAGAAGTATTTAAAATTTCACAAACCATCATAAATGAAAAACATGGCCACTTATTGCTGAAAGCAATAATTAAGGAAATGAGAGACAGCATGGGACCCACATATGCTAAAAGCAAATGGCAGGAGTCTGGGCTGAAGCTAAGACAATGGATGAGTGAAGATGAGGTTAGTATAACCAACATTTGTAATGTTTTGTGATTCAGCCTATAAATCTATCTAATCTTGACTAATGTTATAAATAGGAAAGATTTGTTTGTTTGCATTGAATAGGTTACTTTTTTTTTTACAACTACGTAGGCAAATAGTCGTACGGCCCATCTGATTGACAGCGGTTACCGTAGCCTATGGACTTTCGCAACACCAGAGGAGTACTCATATGAAGTAATATATGCTATATTAAAATTAAATATTTACCAACTACAAAACTAAAAATTAATTAAATCTAAAATAAAAACCTGTAGAGCGGCTAAAAGAGGGAGCGCGCAATTTAAAAAAATTATAAGGTTGGCTATGCTCTGTGGGGCCGTGCTCACGTGATCTCCGTCTCTCGCCCGTAGAGAGCGGCGGCGGCCATCTTACTTTGGCCTGTGCTGGTAACAAAAGACGTTTTGACTGCTCACTGTTTTTGCCTATTGTATTTGTACAATTCTATTTAAATAAATTTTGCTTCCAACCGAAACCTGCATTATAATGGCGCCCACCTAGTGGCAAGAACCTACAAAAAAACAACGTCTACGTGGTGTGAAAACCGTGTCTATAACTACGAACGAATTGTACGTGCGTGTAAATGGCATATTCGACGCGTTCCAAGGCCCGGACAGACCGGGATTTACAGGAATACGACGACGCGATGGAAGAAACATCCCCGGCAGTCGCGGGCGGCCGCACGGTCCCCCAGCACGACGCCGGCCGGCAAGCACCAGTTGCCACTCCGAACACGACTGGCGAAGGCCCGTCGGCGTTTATGACGGAGGCACAGGTGTCCTCTCTCATCTCAGTCATCGCACGGTCTCAGGCAGAGGCCAACCGTACACTGTTCGAGAACATGATGACCACGTTTAGCAGTCAAATGTACGACATGGGGTCGGCAAGAACCACCCCTCCTTCACCAGCGGCATCCGCATCCGACACCCGCAACCATGGTGGAACATTCGCAAAATGCACGGCGCGTTTTGACGGACGAGCGGACGACGCTGACAAAGTAGAGGCGTTCCTCGACGCAGTTATTACATACAAAGAATGTGTCAACGTCACCGACGAGCACGCACTGCGCGGACTTCCCATCCTCCTGGTGGACGAGGCAGCGATATGGTGGCGCGGCGTGCGGGACTCCGTAGAGAGCTGGGATGACGCGGTCGCGCGCCTACGCGGCATGTATGGCGTTGCACGACCGGCCTACAAGATCTTCCGCGACATATTCGCGCGCGAGCAAGAACAAGAAGAACGTAGTGACATATTCGTGTGCAAAGTTAGAGCGCTTATAGCGAAACTTCCATACGTATTGAGCGAAACTATAAAATTAGATATAGTGTACGGCTTATTAAAACGGAAAGTGCGTAAACGAGTAACGCGCGAGAGCGTGAGATCACTCGACGAGCTGATTGACAGGGTCCGTGAAGTTGAGGAGTCCATGGCCGAGGTGACGCAAGGGGACGCCAGTCAGGTTCCGCGCGGCACCACAGGTACCAATCAGAGACTGCCAACCGTAAGTAATGCACAAAATAATATAAACAAAAGCGCTACGTTGTCTGCGAACTTAATACCTATACCTACTCAATTTCCCTCTAGTTCACATGACGGCAAAGTTAATCGTAATCGCGCTCGATGTAGTTATTGCAAAGTGTTCGGGCATACCGTAGATAACTGTCGTAATTTGTCCGAAAAGAAAGTAAAGATTACTAGCGACAAAAGTAACGAACGAACTAGCTCTATAAGGTGTTATGGATGTGGCCAACAAGGTGTTATCAAGTCTAAGTGTGAAACTTGTAACCCTAAAGATAAACAAGCCGATTTCCATTGTGCAAATTGTGCATGCATGCTTTGCAAAATACCTAAACCGCCTTATTCCGATATATCAAATGATAAACGTCGAGGTTGTCGTATACAGGGTTCCGATCGTAATAATTCCGATATACAGGGTTCGAACTGTAATAGGTCCGATATACAGGGTTCAGACTGTAATAGTTCCGATATACAGGATGACAGCTGGATTTTATCTGATATTCGTGAAACTGCTTACAAGTGCACTGATATACATGGTAGTAATAGTGACTTTGTCAGAATCCCGTTGGAAGCCGAAATATTTCACAATTTTCGTAAAATTGCAGATTTCGAGACCAATGCTAATGATAAACAACTATACGGTGAGGGTAGACCTGCCCGGATGAAATATAAGTCTGACGCGCGTATTTTACCTGATCCTACCTTGTACACAGCTGGAGTAGATCCCGATCAGTTCAAACCGGTGATCGACGTCAAGATTTTAGGTCGCAATGGTGTCGCCGTAGTGGATACAGGTGCCACGCACTGCATCGCCAGTCCGATGCTGCATCGGATGCTCATGGACGGCGGTATCCGCTTCATTAAGACACAACGATCGATCGGGTTAGCAGATGGAACACGAAAGGTACGTGATATTTTAGCTGGAGATGTAGCAGTTGAGCTGGAAGATCGCAAGATATTCACCACATTCCTGGTGATCCCTGGAGCGGACACCAGGACTCTTTTGGGACGCGACTTCATCAGAGATGCTGGGATATTGATAGACATAGGTCGAGCTTCGTGGAGTTTCGCCGACACACCAGACCGGCGGTACGGTTTCGTACAGAAGTATGTGCTTACTTCATCTACTGGCGCCGAACTGATGCGTGTTGAGTCCACCGAGCTTAAGTTAAGAGACGACGAAGGTCTGAAACTGAGTGATGAGCAGCGCGACAGGCTAAATGAGCTGATAGTGAGGAATGCTGATAGCTTCGCTCCTGACGGCAAGCCTACGGACTTCGCGATGCACCACATCAGGACCGACGAGAAACAAGAACCGATCGCTTCTCCGCCTTACCGCTTGTCACAAGGTAAGAAACAGCTCTTAGTAGAGGAGCTTGATAAGTTGCTGCAGGCTGATATAATAGAAGAGTGCGAGTCACCCTGGGCGGCGAACGTCGTACTCGTCGCGAAAAAGAACGGCGGTGTACGCTTGTGTATCGACTACCGCAAACTCAATGCCGTGACGGAGCCGGACCGCTATCCGCTGCCCAGAATGGACGACATCCTTCACGCCGCAAAGACCAGCAATTTCATGAGCACGCTCGATTTGCGATCAGGTTATTTCCAGGTGAGCGTTGCAGAGGAGGACCGCGACAAAACAGCGTTTACTACCCCTATTGGTACATATAGATTTAAGAGGATGCCGATGGGCTTACGTAACTCGGGAGCTACTTTTCAGAGACTCATGGACAGATTCAAGTCCAACATCAGGTGCGCCGATAACAGCAGTTGCCCCTCCATCCTCTGTTATCTTGACGACTTGATCGTACTATCAGACTCTTTTCCCAGGCACCTGGAAGACCTGGAGGCCGTGTTCAACAGATTAGCACTCTTTAGTTTACGCGTCAACCGTGAGAAGAGTTTCTTTGCCAGAGATTCTGTCAGATTTCTTGGCCATCTAATCGTTCCTGGAGGTATCCAGGTGGACCCCGATAAGACCGTCGCTATAACGGCTATGCCACCGCCGAAGAACGTCAAACATCTAAAATGTTTCTTGCAGACGACGAGTTGGTTCCGGCGGTTTATCCCTAATTATGCAGAGATAGCCCGTCCTTTGACGACGCTACTTAAGAAAGACGCCAGTTGGAGGTGGTCGTCAGATCAGCAAGCCGCTTTTGAGCAGCTCAAACAGTTACTTGTGTCGGCACCGATATTAAGGCAAGCCGATGAAACCCAACCGTTCAAGCTCCGGACTGACAGCAGTGGTTATTGCCTCGGGGCTGTTTTGATGCAGGGGGAGGGGCAGGAAGAGCGACCAGTCGAGTACGCTAGCCGCCTCCTAACAGCCGCTGAGAGGAACTACACGACCACCGAGCGTGAAGCTCTGGCTGTCGTATGGTCCGTCATGAAGTTCAGAGGTTACATCGAGGGTTCTGAAGTTGTTGTCATTTCTGACCACCAGCCCTTGCGATGGCTGATGAGTGTCAAGTCACCAAGCGGAAGACTTGCGAGGTGGGCCCTGACACTTCAAGAGTATAATCTGCGCATCGATTATGTGCCAGGTAGATCCAATGTCGTAGCCGACACACTCTCACGGCCCGCGTGCACTGATGAGGTGAGTTGTAGCCTTTGTCTTACTGTAGTCGATCTCCCGACTCAGAGTCCTTCTGACATACGTAAGCAGCAGATTCAGGACCCTGATATCAAACGGATCATAAATGAATTGGAGACGGAAGACGAACCCTTTAGGGGGAGACAATGGGCCAACCGCGGTTACGTCATGTCAGATGGAATTTTATATAGGTGTGGCCCAGAATCAGACGATAACGACAACGCGTGTTTGGTCGTACCAATGAGTGGAAGAGCCAAGGTTCTTGCAGATTTTCATGATGCTCCGACTGCGGGTCACATGGGGGTGGAGCGTACACTCCATCGGATTAGTTCCCGCTTTTACTGGCCTGGTATGAGGGCGACTGTAGCTGAATATGTAAAGAACTGTGTGCCTTGTCAGCGGTACAAAGCTGATAACCGCAAGCCAGCCGGTCTCCTCCAATCACCCGCTGGAACTCGTCGTTTTGAGGTCGTATCTGTTGACCTGTTCGGTCCCTTGCCGGAGACGCCAGCAGGGAATCGATGGATATTGATTGTGGAAGATGTTTGTAGTCGATGGGTCGAGTTGTTTTCCTTGAAGCAGGCTACCAGCATTGAGTGTGCTCGTACCCTCATAGATGAGGTATTCTTGAGATTTGGAGTCCCCAGAAGGATGGTGAGTGACAACGGCGTGCAGTTCGTTAGTGAGATTATGCAGCAAGTTTGTAACGTTTTCGGTATCGATCAGTGTCTCACGCCGTATTACCATCCTGAAGCTAACCCCGTGGAGAGGAAAAACAGGGATTTGAAACCGCAACTAGCGATCCTGGTTGGGAGAGATCACTCCACGTGGGATACTTACCTGGCATCCGTGAGGTTCGCGATGAACTCCGCCCTGTCTGCTAGCACAGGATATTCTCCGGCGTTCCTTACCTTCGGAAGAGAGATGCGTGCGCCAGCCGACGCGATCATAGATATGCGTGAAATCGTAGAAAATGATAAGTTTGTGGCTAATGTTACTCCTTACCTTAGGAAGCTATCCTCCGCGCTCCTCGATGCCAGAGATTCCCAGGAGAAAGCTCAAGCTATTCAGAAGAAGTACGCCGACGAAGGTCGTCGGCCTCCTCCAGATTACAAAGTAGGTGATCTTGTGTTGTTGAAGACGCAGGGTCTGAACGATACCAGTAGAGGGCAGACTCCCAAGTTTAATCCCAGGCGTGACGGTCCGTATAAAATATCACAGATCTTAAGTGATACCACTTATCTTCTTGAAGGGGAAACCGGGACTAAGCTAGGGAAGTATCATGTCTCGCAACTTACACCGTTTGTTGGCGACATCCAACCGCCTATTAGGGAAAAAAGTAGAAGGGGCCGCCCGCGCAGGCATATGAGCTAGTCCGAACTTTTCTCCGCGCAGTTTCTTTGCTTCGCGCCGTTCGAACTAGAGGGGGAGGTTGTAGAGCGGCTAAAAGAGGGAGCGCGCAATTTAAAAAAATTATAAGGTTGGCTATGCTCTGTGGGGCCGTGCTCACGTGATCTCCGTCTCTCGCCCGTAGAGAGCGGCGGCGGCCATCTTACTTTGGCCTGTGCTGGTAACAAAAGACGTTTTGACTGCTCACTGTTTTTGCCTATTGTATTTGTACAATTCTATTTAAATAAATTTTGCTTCCAACCGAAACCTGCATTATAAACCTACTTATAAATAAAACCTAACTATAAATAAAAACCTACCTATAAATAAAAAATGTCACGCAGGTCATTGCCCTCATTGGCCATTGTCATTAGATCTATCGGAAAACTAGTGTTATTTAATTTGTTCCGTTTTTGTTTTCTTGTTAAGCTGCATCAAACGTCATAGCTAGCCAGCGATGTCCTTTCTTGTTACGCGTTTTAAAAAAACAAAATTATTATCGTTGATTAGTTCTATTAGTACAGTCAATGAAGGCAAAAATCAGCCACAACCTCCGATTTCGTTGTACCTCCATGGATTTGGATAAAAATTTGGAATTGAGTATGTTTTACCCTCTACTTTAAAAGAGACATATCTTCTCGTCTTGCGCTTTTTGCATTTTAGGGGTGAAATTCACCCCTATGGTAAAAATGGGAAAAATGAAGATTTAACCATTCCGACCTAAGTAATTGTGTTTAATTAGATAAAATACATGTGTTTTAATATTTATATTGTTACGTGGTTAGGGTTCAGGATTTGGAGTAAAACACCAAACTCTTCAGAGGGAATTTATTCACTACGGAATCCCAACACTGACTGGTCTTCTAACACGTCGAATATCCAAAACGCAAAGCACTCGTAGTCCTGGTCCGTTGCTGTGGTCGTAGAAATTATCACTTATCAGTCGCACACAAATCACTCGTATTAGTATCGCTCACTAAGAACACTCGCGGTAAACTGATCAACGATCGCCACGTCCGCTCCCTTATATACTGACTTATGGGTCTCTAGAAAGTTCCATATACTTCCGGTCCCGACGGCCGATAACTAAAACATTTCAGAATATTCGAGTATGTGTGTGAGCGGGATAGAATACATATGTGTGAGCAGGATGGAAGATGTATGAGCGCGACAGACGATATTCGGAAAAGTTCTAGACTATTCTGTTCTGGGAGCTTCGCGACACTGCCCCCTTCTTAGAGACGCGCGTCCCGAGCGTCACTTTTGCCGCGATTATAACGCGCTAAGCGGTCCACATGTACCATCTCTAGTGATCCACCTGGTCGTCGTTGAATCACATATGTCACGTCACTCAATTGGGCTACTATCTTGAATGGGCCTTCCCATCTTGCTTGTGACTCTGTAGGCTTTCTCCTTTGGTGTAATGAATTGAATACCCAAACCAATGCTCCTTCTCCAAAGACACTCGCCTTCATTCCCTTAGCGGTTCTCGTTGAACTGTTAAAGTCCCCCTCAGTTCGCCAATTGTAAGAGAGTCTGGAGTCACAATCGCCAATAGGTCTCACGTTAAACTTAGCCAATCCCTCAGGGTTCCCGTGGAACTCGCGCTTGTTCCGGTTGCAGCGTTGTGGACACTGCTCATACCGGGGTTCACTCAATAGTGTCAATCTGCGCCATTTACTTGCTTGACAACTATCCTCTTGTTTATTTACAAGCCTATCCTTTTCTGGACAGCTAAGTTGTAGATGGCCTCTCTCACCACATTTGTAACACATGCGTCCAGTTTTATTAGTTTTCCTGGGTGTGTCTCTTATCGCTCTGACGTCCTCGACCTCGCTAATTTCTCGTCCTTTATTATGTCGCTCATCTTGCCTTACTGCTTCTACTTCAAGGGCATGTACGAGGGCTTCCTTAAGCGAACCGTGATGGTGTAACTTTACTGCAGCCCTTACCTCCAGATCCATGATGCCATCTATGAACGCTTGCAGCAGATTCTTCTCTACCATCCTAGGGTCTTCCGAAGGATACGCTTTCCGCACTAGCCTTTCGATCTCTAGTGCCCATTGTTGTAATCCTTCATTTGAGCGCTGCTTTCTATCTCGTAGTTGTGCTCGGAACATGTGCTCCAGGTGGCGTTCTCCGTACCTTGCTTCAAGCGCCTCTATTAAGTTTCCGAACTGACGGCCTGTGTTAGGCAGTGCCTCTAATACTGATAAAGCCGATCCTTTTAGAGCGATGGTGAGGGCTGTCAAGTTCTGCTCATCAGTCCATCCGTTTGCAGTAGCGACAGTTAGAAATTGCTGTTTGTAAGCGGCCCAAGGAGTGGTACCATCGTAAGATGGCACTTTTATCTTGGGTCCAGTTACAGCAGTGATGGGAGCGCTCGGCGTTACTGTAACGCCTACTGCCTCCAAACGATGTATCTTCTTTTCCAATTCAGCTAGTTTCTTCTCTAGTCTGGAGAAATTCGTTTCCAGACCTGTCACGCGATTATCCACCAAAGTCTCCAAATACGTCACTCGGTTCTCTACCAAATCCACATCCTTACGGATCTGGTCCACCACGTTGCTGACTTTGCTGACAGCTGCTAATACCATTCGTTGGTCCTCACTCATGTGATGCAGCATTTCCTGCATACGCTTTTGCTCTTCCTTTTGTTCATTCTGCAAACGTAGCTGCTCATCGCTCGTGCGCTTTTGTTCATCCCTCGTGCGCTTTTGTTCATCCCTCGTGCGCTTTTGTTCCTCCTTCTGCTCTTCCCGCATATTTTGTATTTCTCCATTAAGTTCCACATTGATGCGTTGCAGTTTACTCTGGTTCTCATTTATGCACTGCAACATTTGCATCAAGCTACCAAAATCAAAAGATGCTTGAGTGGGAACCTGGTGAGAGGGGCTAGGGAATGTGGCTTGATGATGGGCGGCTGGCATCTGTTGGGCGGCGGCAATCTCTTGGGAGGCCGTAACTTCTTGGGTGGCTGTGACAACTTGGGCTGCTGTGACGGCTTCGGTGGTTGCGACGTTTTGGGAGGCTGCCCTGTCTTGGGCGGCTGCCATGTCTTGGGCGGCTGCCATGTCCTGGGCGGCTGCCATGTTTTGGGCGGCTGCCATGTCCTGCGCGGCTGCCATGTCTTGGGTGGCTGCGACCTCTGGGGCTACGGGCGGCAGTTGCTCGGCTGCGATGTTTTGGGCGGCTGGCGCATGTCGAGCGGATGCAACTTGGGCGGCTGCTGCGGTAGCCTCCATTGCACGTTGAGCCCGGGTCCTGACGCCTTCCTTATCTTCTTCGTCCCTCGGCAACACTGGCATTTCCAAATCCCACACTTCTGACACCAAATGTTACATGGTTAGGGTTCAGGATTTGGAGTAAAACACCAAACTCTTCAGAGGGAATTTATTCACTACGGAATCCCAACACTGACTGGTCTTCTAACACGTCGAATATCCAAAACGCAAAGCACTCGTAGTCCTGGTCCGTTGCTGTGGTCGTAGAAATTATCACTTATCAGTCGCACACAAATCACTCGTATTAGTATCGCTCACTAAGAACACTCGCGGTAAACTGATCAACGATCGCCACGTCCGCTCCCTTATATACTGACTTATGGGTCTCTAGAAAGTTCCATATACTTCCGATCCCGACGACCGATAACTAAAACATTCCAGAATATTCGAGTATGTGTGTGAGCGGGATAGAATACATATGTGTGAGCAGGATGGAAGATGTATGAGCGCGACAGACGATGTTCGGAAAAGTTCTAGACTATTCTGTTCTGGGAGCTTCGCGACAATATGCATGATTTTAATTAATTTTTCAACCGTTTTAGCAACCACCCCTTAAACCGAAAATATTTTTTTGTATTTCTGAGTTCTAAAATCGCATTACACAAACAGTTTGTTTATATGCTATAATTTTTAGTTGATCGTGAAATTTCACCCCTAAAAACTACCCCCATACTGCAGGATCAGTGTAAAAATTGGTTTCAAAAACTTTAACCTATTAAATAGTAAGTACATTACTGAAGTGAAATCTTATTTACTGAGAATTAAAATATTTATTTATTTATTGCATAATTTTTTACCTTTATAAAATACCCCTTATCATAATAATAAAGGAATATTTTTTTTTATCAGCTTAAATTAGAATCGTTTTACTTAAATAGATAAGATAAATCTATACTATAATGTTATATTGCTCAAGAGTTTGTTTGAACGCGCTAATCTCAGGAACTACTGGTTCAAATTGGAAAATTCTTTTTGTGTTGGATAGTCCATTTATTGAGGAAGGTTTTAAGCTATAAAACATCACGCAGCGAGTAATAGGAGCGAAGCATCAATAAAAAATGTTTTGAAAACGGGGGAAAATTATTCATCTGACTAATTCATCACAATAACAGAAATTGCCTCGGATGAAGTCGCGGGCAACAGCTAGCTTTTATTAATTTATTTCAAACTTTTCTTTCACTTTCTCTATCTTCAAAATACATACACAAATACCCATAAATGTAGTTTCCCTATAATAAATGCATACCAATCTCTGCTCCAATTTTTTTTTTTCTAAATATATATAATTGGTTTTTTACCATAACTCTGTTAATTTTTAAGATATCAGGTTCATCCAAAAACCATTTGAAAGGTAATTTTAAGAGCTATAAGATTATCTTAAATAAAAAAATTTAAAGCCCTTATTTTTTAAAAGATAAAGGGTTAAAGGGTAGCGGTTACATGGTTCTCGCAGTAAAAGTTAGGCTTTGAACATTTCTATCTCGGTTATTTTTCATCCTATAAAAATAAAAAAGAAACCAGTCTTTCTTTAAAAACAACTCAAATTTCGTTCTTTGTCATTTTTTACGAATATCCAATATTTTTTAAGTTATTTTCAAAAGAAAATGAAATAAACGAAAATTTGAAAAATTAAGATTTTATTAAATCATACTTTTTTTTCGAAAATAAGCACTCTAAATCGGGAAAAAATTTTGAGGTCATTACTTATGCTAAGAAAAAGAAAGTCCTATAGGGTTATTCATAAATTTGAATTTTTGTTGAAATGGTGAAAGTTTTATTTTAGTTTCTTCCAAAAAAAAATTGAAAGTGTCATCTTATTTTTATCATAACTTGCTCAATTTTGAAGCTATTAACTTTTTACAGTACTTATTAGAAAGGTATTTTAAGATACTTTAAAAAGTGTTTAGGAAGTATATGGCATAAAATTTCCCGGTTTCCCGTTATTTAAGTTTGAATACTAAGATTGAAGTACTCGCCGAAAGAAACTATATATAAAATTACCTATAGCTCAATTTGAATTAATATTAGAAGGTTTTTCAAAATAGGGATTTGTTTATTTTTTTATTAGCTTCAATTTTATTAATAACACATTTTTTGTAAAACTCATAGTTTTTGAGTTATTTATGAAAAACCGCTTTAAAACATGTATTTTTATGACGAAAAATCACAATCTTTGATTTTTAATAACTCAGGAAGTATTGATTTATTATAAAAACTTTATATAACAAGTTTTGCTTAGAATTTATCTCTATCGATTCCTGGGGTAATTTTTATAAAAAAAAAAAATCACCCCTGAGAAGGGGTGGCATCCATCCCCAGGGCAATAGCGCAAGTTGGCACTATGTCACTTTTGTTTCTTAAGGTATCCCCCACCTCCTCACCAATTTTCATGAAAATCGATGGAGATTCAACGAAAACAGAGGTGAAAACCTTCATTGACTGCACTATATACCTGATGATACCATGTAGGTAATTTAAATTAATTAAAGTGATTAAATTAACGATATATAAGCCCGAAGATAAGTCTATAATCAGCGATGTTTCATAAACTTTCGGAAATATTCCTGAACCAAAACCATTTTATTTAACACATTAATCCATGGAATTAGTACATTTTGGTTTACATCAAATGGGGTAGTTCTGATTTTTTTATATGTTGTTTGTATAATGACAAATATAATTTTTCGACCTCGAAATCCCTCCGGAACATTGTATAATGCATGAAAAACCATTAAATTTTTGATAATTTTTCAGTTTTTCAATTTTTTACCACCAAGGACCTGTTTTACGATAGAGGTAACTAAAAATTCTTTTAAAGTAGACTAAATTTGCAACAAAATGAAAATAGTTTGGTCTCGATAATCTGAATGGTTTCAAAGATACAGCTGTTCAAATCTCAGCAAAATTTTAAGAAAAAAATTCTCGTCAATGTGGTCAATTATTGATCTATTTCACGGCATAAATTCATATACGTTATTAAAGAAGACAAATTTTGCAACAAAACGAGACCAATTTGGTCTATTAAGATCTGATAGTTTACTAGCTATAGCTGTACAAAGTTGCTGAGGTGAGTAAACAAAATGAAATACGACTTATGAAATAAGCATTATAATTTATAAAAAGAAATCGTCATCTTCAAAATTAAAATCACAATTTCCTGAACCGATTTTGATGAAACTTGCAGTATTCCCTAAGATTAACAATACCTAGAACAACAAAAAAAAAGAATTACTTAAACGGGACTTCTAGTTCGGGAGATATGCGAACACAAACATAAAAACATACATACATGCATACATACATACACTTTTGAAAATGTGGCACATTTGTTGCTGATAAAGACTAACATATACGAAAACTGGGCAGTTCTGGAAATATTACATACATACGGGTCGAATTGATAACCTCCTTTTTATGAAGTCGGTTAAAAAGATCACACTCGAAAAAATAAGAAAAACACATCTATTTAAGAATATCTTCTATAGTAATAATATTATTAAGAGGAAGATTTGATTGTTTTTTTGAATTTGAAAATTTATTTCACCGTTGGATAGCTCAGTTGAGTTGAGTGACGTGCTAAGAATCTCCGGAAGAGATCCGGCTACCACCCCCAACGAAGATTGGCCCTGGTGACACACAACATTCGCACTATGAGGCTAGGCGAGAAGGTCGAGGAAGTGGAAGAGGAAATGAGTAGGTTACGATGAGACATAGTGGGGTTGTCAGAAGTCCGAAGACAGGGAGAGGGCACGACAACCCTAAAGTCTGGTAACCTACTCTATCACCGGGAGGGTGACTTTGAAAAGTCACTGCATGGTGTCTGGTTTCTCGTCCACAAGTCCCTCATTAACAACGTCGCAACTATCGAGAGTGTTTCCAGTAGGGTAATATTGAGTATCTAAAAGATACTTGTTGAAGGTAATACAGGTACTCGTATATATGCCGACCGGGGAACGCTCAGATGAAGAGGTGGAAGTGGTGTATGAGAACATTAGTAGGGCCATACACACTTCCAAAACCTATTTTACGGTTGTTATGGGGGATTTCAACGCAATACTTGGCAAGCGGAGCGACGGAGAGGCCAGAGTGGGGCAATTTGGATATGGACAGCGGAACGAAAGGGGCCATAGGCTGGCCGATTTCTTGGAGGAGGAGGGACTCTACGCGATGAACTCCTTCTTCTCTTGAAGAGAGCCGCCTCACAGAAAATGGACCTGGATGGGTCCTAGCAGAAAGGACCAGGCCCCTGTCAAAAATGAGATGGACTTCATCTTGTCGACGAGGAGAGAGATATTCAACGATGTCTCTGTGATCAACAGGATTAAAATCGGAAGTGATCACCGAATAGTAAGAGGCATCTTGAATGTCGATCTCAGACGAGAGAGGACTCGCTTGATGAAGTCTACGCGCCGACCGTCTCCGGCCCATATCCAAAATGTCGAAGGTTTCCAACAGGAACTCAATCGCTTCGATTGCTTGAAAGATTGCGTATCTGTGGACGAGTTAAATAATGGGTTCGTAGACACTGTCCAGGCGGCGGGATCAAAGATTTTTAAGTCCCGGCCGAAACAAAAGCTTTAAAAAAATCTCGCCCCAGACCCTAAAATTGATGGTCACGCGACGATCTATACCGCTGCTGACCTCCGAAGACGCGGACGTACATCGGCAGCTCAATAGACAAATGCAGAAGGCCTTGCGACACGACATTCGTTCCTTTAATACCAAGCGTATCAAGGAGACGATAGAGCAAAATAAAGGCTCCAAAGTGTGCGCAAGAGTGGAGTCTATTGGGCAGAGCCGATTGACTAAGCTGAAGAAGGAGGACGGCGGCGTGGTATCGTCAAAAGCCGAGGTGCTGGGCGAGATCGAGAGGTTTTATGGACAGCTGTTTACCTCAGTAGCCAAACCCATTATAAGTTTGGCCAAAGATACTAGAGCCAAGCTTACCCGACACTATACCGAAGATATCCCGGACATCAGCCTGTACGAGATTAGGATTGCTCTCAAACAGCTCAAGAATAACAAGGGGCCGGGTGAGGACGGAATCACAGCAGAGCTTCTGAAAAGCGGGCGGAACGCCGGTACCGAAAGTCCTTCAGAGGCTCTTCAATTCCGTTTTGCTCAAGGGCGTGACGCCAGAGGCATGGAACAGGGGCGTGGTGGTGCTGTTCCTCAAGAAGGGCGACAATACCCTACTGAAGAACGATAGACCCATCACGCTCCTGAGCCACGTCTATAAGCTGTTTTCGAGGGTAATCACGAATCGTCTCATGAACAGGCTCGATGCTCTCCAGCCTCCCGAACAAGCCGGTTTCCGAAAACGCTATAGTACCATAGACCACATCCATACGCTGCGGCAGGTTATACAGATGACCAAAGAGTATAACCGGCCACTATGCTTAGCGTTTGTGGACTATAAGAAGGCCTTTGATTCGATCGAAACGTGGGCCGTACTCCGGTCTCTCCAGCGATGCCGCATCGATCATCGGTATATCGAAGTGTTGAAGTGCTTATACAGCAACGCCACAATGTCAGTCCGAGTACAGGGGCAGAGTACGAGGGCTATCTGACTACAGAGAGGTGTGAGACAGGGAGATGTGATATCTCCAAAACTGTTCACCGCTGCTCTGGAGGATGCCTTCAAGCTGCTGGAATGGAAAGGACTTGGCATTAATATTAACGGCGAGTATATCACTCACCTTCGATTTGCTGATGATATTGTTACAATGGCGGAGTCGCTGGAGGATCTGAGTGCCATGCTCAATGACCTCAATGAAGTTTCCCAACAAGTGGGCTTTAAAATAAACATGGACAAGACGAAAATAATGTCGAATGTCCATGTTGCGCCTTCTCCAGTGCTTGTTGGGAGCTCCATACTTGAAGCTGTTGACCAATATATCTATCTGGGTCGGTTGATCCAGGTTGGAAGTTTCAGCTTCAAGGATGAGGTCTTTTCGACGAATCCGACTCGGCTGGGCAGCGTTCGGGAAGCTCCGAAGTGTCTTCTCGTCCAAAATACCTCAGTGTCTCAAGTCGAAAGTATTCGACCAATGTGTGTTGCCAGTGATGACTTACGGGTCCGAAACGTGGTCGTTTACTATGGGCCTCTCAAGAAAGCTCAAGTTCGCTCAAAGAGCTATGGAGAGGGCTATGCTCGGTGTTTCTCTGCGAGATCGAATCAGAAACGAGGAGATCCGTAGAAGAACAAAGGTCACCAACATAGCTCTTTGAAGTGGCAGTGGGCGGGGCACATAGCTCGAAGAACCGATGGCCGATGGGGAAGAAAGGTGGTCGAATGGCGACCACGTACCGGCAAGCGCAGCGTTGGATACCCACCGACCAGCCGGCCTATTTGCTAACTCAGTGTACAACGTTTTGATAATCACTTCAAAATACATTGCGGCTTTCATATGGTTGACTATTTTTATTATTGATATATAATACGTAATGTATTTTGAAGTGACTATGAAAACGTTGTACACTAAGTTAGCAAATAGCCCGGCAGGTGGTTGGACGACCTAACCAAGGTCGCAGGAAGACGCTGGATGCAGGTCGCTTCCAACCGGTCATATTGGAATTCCTTGGGGGAGGCCTATGTCCAGCAGTGGACTTCTTGCGGCTGAGATAATGATGATGATAGCTGAGATATCCCTGAGTGCTATAGGCTATGTATGTGTTAAACATAAGCAGCATTGCGCTCAAAAACTGACACCACGCAAAGTATATCAAAGCGGGCGGGGCTTAAAAGTATATCTGTTCGCGAACTAGTCTGCTACGCGCTCCGTGACGGAAGGACGCGTCGATAAAAGCATTTAACGACATATTTTTGTGAATATCGGCGAAATCTTAACAATTTAAGATAAAAATGACTTCTTGTGTAGTAAAGTGGTGCAGCAAACGCGAAGAAAGACGAAAAGGGACACTGGTGTAATTTATCATAGCGAGCGAGGCGAGCTGCTGTCGCGAGCGATATCTACCTACATCCGCTATGTTGACACCATAGTGTTCATTAGAAATGTTGGCACAGCCTCGTAACCTTGACGCGACCAATCGCAGACTATCTTCGTCTATGAGTGCGCAAGTTTTTCGTGGTGATTTGAGTTAAGTTTGTTTGCATAAATGGGACTGATAATGAATCGTTAGTAGTATAAGAGTTAGGCTTCCATAGTATTTCTAATTCAATGGTGTTAAATAAGATGGTTTCGGTTCAGGAATATTTCCGAAAGTTTATGAAACATCGCTGATTATAGACTTATCTTCGGGCTTATATATCGTTAATTTAATCACTTTAATAAATTTAAATTACCTATATGGTATCATCTGTTAAAGAACTAATCGGCAATAATAATTTTGTTTTTTCAAAACGCGTTTCAAGAAAGGACATCGCTGGCTGGCTATGACGTTTGATGCAGCATAACAAGAAAACAAAAACGGAACAAATTAAATAAAACTTGTTTTCCGATAGATCTAATATAGAAGTAATTATATATAATATTTATCCCATTCAAAAAAAATTTAAAGGTAAACAAACCTTCTCGACACGGTTATTGGCAAATATTTCTTCAATCACACAATTCTTTCGAACACTAACACTTTAAAACGATGCTTTGTAATGATTTACGCCTTTTTAAATGAATGTCACTAGATTTTACCTACAAACTTTTACTGAAATCGTTATTTTCGATTATGGCGTTTATTACGAGGTTATAATTTGTACTCTTTTTCTGTATAAATGACAATGTCAACCTGACTGTATGAACAAATAAATGAAATTATTTTGCCAGTGTCATTTCCTCCGACATAAATATTGTAACTTATTGTAACCGATTTGCCAAAAAGGTGTAACGAGTTTCATGAAATATTTATTAACTTGTTATTTTGTACCGAGTTTATTTGTATATTATAGTATAGTATATTTTCACTGTTTCTTTGTTAATTCGATAGACCAATGTGATGCATATTGATAAAGATATTTGAAGATGGGAATAATTCTAGGTAAAAAATGATTTTGTTTTCTAATGTAGGTACGGTACTTAAAATTATGTTTTTGATAGTTTTCAACCGACTAAAAAAAAGGAAATTATCAATTCGGTTTTTTTTTTTTTTAATGTTTGTTCGTACCTCAGAACTCCGTCATTTATGAAACGATTTTAATAATTCTTTTTTTGTTTGAATGGGGTTGAAGTTGAAGTTTCTTGCTAAATATACAAAAAAAGATGTGAGAACCTGCGTTACTTTTATGGAAAAATGACGCAACACTGATTTTTTTTTAAATTTTCCGCGAAATTTACCTGTCAGATGCACAGATTGCCTATAAGTTGTCAAAGCATTGTTTACAATTAAATTTTTTTTGAATGGGATATAGATTAGCATATATTACTCCATATGACCTGGTCAGTCGCTAGCCATATATACATGTTGAGTACACCCAGCTGTTTTGATGCCATCTTGGCTTTATTCTTCAAGAACTGCAGTATTGGACACTTGTAGAAATTTCGACACCGAGCATTCCAATAATGTTGGTGATGGTAAGGGACTTTTTTTTTGGTGGTGAACGCACAAACTTGCGTCTGCGATGGGTTGATTCACCAGATTTTTGGCCCCAGTCAGTGACTTTGGTCAAGGTGTTTTTAACTTCAGATACAAGTTAAACGCGGCATTCGTCCACAAATGTACGAGGAACGTTTGCACGGCCTGTGTAAGACCTGTCACATGTACTATCATCCGCATAACAATAAATGCCCTCTATGGATAACATATCATTGACATGCAGAACAACAGAAACAGCATCGGGGACAACACAGAGCCCTGCGGTACACCAGCGTTAATGTCTAAGCTAACAGCTTCCGTCGACTACTGCTCTAATGCTTCTTTCGAACAACGCTACTAATCCATTTCGTTTAGGAAGTCCGTAAAAGGGCAACTTCGAAAGAAGACCCCGGTGTCAGACCCTATCAAACGCCTTCGCCATATCTAAGTTGAATGCTAATCCTGACCTCGACTCTCGATAGCCGATGTCCAACTGGTATGTCAGAATAAAAGGTCCTCTTGAGCGAAAATGACGGAAGCCATATTGGCGGTCGCTAATCAGGTCGTAATATTCTAAGTAACTCAGGAGATGTGTATTTATTACACTTTCCGTTACCTTCGCGAGGAGAGAGGTAATGATGATTCAGGTTTTTTTGTTTGCAACCTTACTATAAATACAAACCCGAATCAGTACTTGAAAATAATGCTACTAAGTTACACTTTGATAGAGCTATCTTAACCGACCGTACCGTTCATTTTAATAGACCAGATGTTGTAACATTAGTAAATAAATTGAATAAAAATTTAAAGTTGAAATAAGCCGATTATGGCTCTTCCAAAAAGTTACAATAGTACCCATACTTCTTTCAACGACAGGAGTAATACATAAACAGCTTCATCAGTCTTTTCAACCTTAAATATGGCATCTACTACCTATCATCTTCTGCAAAAAGCAGCTATTTGAAACACTTGCCGCATTGTTAGGAAATTCTTACAGACAGTAATAATCCACATACAACCTTACATAATAGCCGATCAGATCCATTACAAAGTGAACAAAATAATCACCTCAATTGGTGTGCGTAACCCCAGCAGATAAGTACCTCGTAGAGTAATATGAGTAGGACGAATAATTCGTTTCCAATATGCTCTAAATGTGCCCTGAATAAAAAAATTGTGCCTTTTGTAATTTTGGAAAAAAATGGATAAAACCCATTCATGCTGGGGTAACGTTGCTCCAGCAGGAAGATTATAAACGAATAATCGAAGCGGAGCGAGAAAAAGTGTACATGGGCAGATAGCTTATATTTGTGCTGGAATATGGGCCGAAAATATAATTTGTGCGTATTCAGGTTTTCAAGATATTGAGTTTCCTGCTGGAGCAACGTTTTGAAAAATCGTGGATCTTGAAAACCATGACATATGCGCTTGCGAAAGAAATATACACGTAAATCTTTTGATTTATGCTATTTTGTGACCTAACTAGATTTTAAAAAATATTTATAATTAAAAAGTAATCACGCCTTTTTAAATGTGAAAAAAAAATCCTGCGCCTAAACGAAAATACCTATCACTTCCCTGAAACCTCTATTCGATGCTTCTCGACACACATAGTAATTGCAAAAATATTCAAAAGGGTACTTACATGCGTTATTGAGAAATGTTACTGAAAGTCAACATAACGGTATTAAAACTTTGACGTCAAAATACGATAAAAGGGCTCATCCCATGATGTGGATGAGTAGAATCAGTTCCTTTAATCAACTATCATAGTGCAAAGTTTTAGCTTGGAATCTACTCACATATAAATATATGATCAAAAAAAACAGAAAATGATAATAACGCTGCTTATCCGACTAAATTCAAGAGACTACAAAAAAGTGGTGGATTCATACATATCGATGACCTACTTAACTTTTTTGATTCATTTGTTGAAATAAGTACTGTCAAGTAAAAAAACATGAAACAAAAAACTTATTATTAAATTATATTGTTCTAGGTGTTTATGCCCAATTTCATTACTTAAATACATATGTATTATAGTAATGAAATTTGTTTCTATGGATATACATTTATTTTATTTGGGTTGCGGTTGCCGCGCCGCGCCACCCCACGCGCCGTAGTTGGTCCCGCACCAGCGCAACATCTATTCCCGGAATTTACGTCTTACATTTAGTCCTCGCTTTGTCAAGCGATGATTATTGAGATGGCAGTACTTTAGCGTACGTTATGAGTGTGACAGGGACAGGTACATTAACATCTTATTCAAAATCTAGGAAGTAAGTGCGTTTCTCTACTTATCACTTTTTAAAAACAACCAAAACAGTTGCCTTTATCAAGTCAAGGACACTACCGCGTTGATTCACCGGTTTCAGTGATGTTAGATGTGACGCAAAAATATGCTTATTCAGTAATTTGATGACGAGTTACGATGGTAACTAATTAATGGCATCATCATCATCATCATCATCATCAGGTCCTTTTTAGTCTCCACTACAGAAGCACGACCCTCTCTGTACTACTAGGGCCATACTTGGCCAGGGCAACCAGAGGATTAATGGCATCGATTTGTTTTATTTAAAAAAGTAATTTTTACTCTTACAAAACATAAGAAATCTTGTTTGTAATGGTAATTAAGTTTTGTTTTTCTTTTTTTACATTAGTAAGTACTTTTATCGTTATCCGTAGTTAGTTCAAAGTCCTTGACTGTGTCTATCAGCCTGTCTGTTCGCAATAAAACCAAAATTACTGGACGAATTTTAATACAATGTTCACCATTAGCCAGAGTGATTCTCTCAATTGTATGATATATTTTACTTTACCAAGTACCAGATGGCACTATCGGACGACTATCGTATTATTTTATGGAGTAAGGGTTAATTTATTTATCTTATACCTTTAAACGAGCAATTCTTGTATATTTGTTTATCTATATATTATATACATATACATAAGTGGGACTGGGCTGGGCACGTTTCTCGTATGCCTAATGATTACTGGGCCAAAAAAGTCACAGACTGGACGCTAACGGCAAACGGGGACGTGGCCGACCAAGGACAAGGTGGTGCGATGAACTAAACAAATATAATAAAAACTGGAGAACACAAACCACAAACCACAAACCGACAAAAACGGAAAAGAGAGAAAGAGGCCTTTGCCCAGCATTGGGACATTCACGGCTCGTAATAATAAGGAACAGTTTTATAATTCCACCATTAAACTTTACTTTGACCGAGCGATTCTTATAGACCGTACTGTCCATTTTAACAGTCCTGACATAACTTCCTAATCGACATTGCAGTCCCAAACACCCACAATCTTCAGAGCACAATAGCCGAAAAGCTTTCCAAATATACCGAGCTTAAAGACGAAATAACCAGAATTTGGCATCTTAAAAAAGTTACAGTAGTCCCAATAGTTCTTTCTACCACGGGAGTAATTCCCAATCAACTTCATACATCATTAAAAACTCTTAACCTTTCACCTTACACTTACATGCTTTTACAGAAAGCAGTTATACTAAACACCTGTCGAATAGTTAGAAAATTTCTACAAACAGACACTAGCATACCATCAAACACCACTCATCCCTATCATCATTCACATACATATACTTAAAGCACAAGACGTAAACGCCTGCAACTACTTTATTAGCCCTAATACTCACTTGGCCCGGCCCGTGAATATTAGTAGATTTACCGGTTAAAAACCGAGAAAATAAATATTTAGACAAAATAATATATATATATATATATATATATATTACATATATATATATATATTACAGTAAAAATATTTTGTCTGTACATTTAAAATTTTTGACTGAAATGGATAGAGGGACACTTAAAAAGAATAATAGAAAGCAAAAAAAAATTCGAATTTTTTGTCAGTCTGTCTGTCTGTATGTATGATCACGATTATCTCCGAAAATACTGAACCGATTTACTTCAAACTTTCACCAATTGCTTTGTTTTAACTCTGAAAAACATTTAAAGTTTGTTTCATCAAAATCGGTTCATTAAAAAAAAGTTATCGTCATTTGAATGAACTCAAGGCATGAGTTTGCCTGCAAATATATAGCATTATATAAATAAATAATAATAAGTTAAAATCCAAAGTCAATTTGTCATCATTACACGACAGCATTATGTGGGTGGTTTGCGACCCGGGGAAGGACATAGGGTACCTTTTATTCCGGGAAATTCTACTGTTCCTGATGGATAGTAACGGCGGCGGCGTAGCCGCGGGCAAACGGCAAACCTGACTTATATTTCAACGCAACCGAAACTGCTGCGCCTAGAAACTTAAAATTTGGTACAGGGGTTCTTTCAATGATGTGAGTGAGCGCTAAGAAAGGATTTTTAGAAATTTAACTTTTAAAGGGGTAAAATTTATATGGAATTTTCATTTCTGGACTTAGAAGTATGAAAGTAGGTATATAAGTCCTCGATTAAAATTAAAAAGATATATGTAGATGAAATTTGCAAAATTCCCCCCCATACGGGGTTAAATGAGAGTCGGAGGGTGGTACAAACTTTGCATGGAAATTTTCTTATTTCTGGACTTAGAAGTCTGAAAGTAAGTATATAAGTTCTCGATCAAAATTAAAAAAGATATGTGTAGGTGAACCAGACAAAATCCTCCCATGAACAAGTGAAATAGGGGTAATGTTTGTACGGAAATTTTCTCAAGAGAAGAAGTATAAAAATAGGTATATAAGTTCTTGATACCAAATACAAAAATATATTTGTAGATGAAATGAGTAAAATTCGCTCCATAAGGGGTAAAATGGGGTGGGTGGGTGTTATAAACTTCAAGTACAAAATAACCCAAAGGTTAGACGTGCTTCCGACTCTGAGTCGGCCCCATCGAAGATAAGAAGTTATAAACTTTGTATGGAAAGTTTCTCATTTCAGGACGGGTAAACAATCGATCTAGATTAGTCTTATGATTGGGAAAACGCGTGTTTTCAAGTTTTCATGCGTTTTTCTTTCCACGCAGAATACGGTCGCTGATTTCGTCCTGCCGGTCAGTTAAGACGCGGACGGTAAGAAACGAATGTTACGTGTTCGAATTCCGCTGGCTTACTTTTGTTTTATTTTTATATGTTCAAGTTTATATATAATTTTTATTGTTTTTAGACAAAAGTATATACTTTTGTCTAACATACTACATAAGTACATAAGTAGAGTATCACCTTAACACCACCATATTACAATAAATAGTAATAACGAGTAAAAAATAAAAGTAATAAAGCTCGGTCGCCTAGGTACTAAGTAGTAACAGCGACAAAACAATGTACAAAACCTTTGATCTATTTTTGTTATGTTTATAAGTAGGAAACTTTTTAATGTCATATTTACTACAAGTACGAGTATCTGAACAAGAAAACAAATAATTATTTCATCATCGACAAACTTTCAATTGATACGGTTACCAATCATTAAATATATTTTTATCAATAAACGTTGAATGCGACTGTACGCACAACGGTTTAGTTTTAATACGATAAATAAAGAAGGTCATCGATATGTATGTATCCGCCGCTTTTTTGTAGTTGAATTCAGTCTGATAACCAGCGTTTATATCATTTTCTGGTTTTTTGATTATATCTTTTTATGTGCGAAGGTGTAGGCCAGCGTGGAGTGTAGGCCAACTCCTCTGACTGCTCTGGCCAAGTATGGCTTTAGTAGTACAGAGAAGTTCGTGCTCCTGTAGTGGAGACTAAAAAGACCTGATGGTCATATGCGAAAGATTCCAAACTGAAACTTTGCACTATGATAGTTTAATTAAAGGAACTGATTTTTGGTCTACTCATCCACATCATGGGATGAGCCCTTTTTTCGTATTTTGACGTCAAAGTTGTGATACCGTGATGTTGACTTTCAGTAACATTACTTAATAACGCATGTAAGTACCCTTTTGAATATTTTTATAATTATTATGAGTGTCGAGAAGCATCGAATAAAGGTTTCAGTGAAGTGATAGGTCGTTTAGGTGCAGGGTTTTTTTTTACATTTTTAAAAAGGCGTGGTTACTTTTTAATTATAAATATATTTTTTTAATTTAACTAAATTAAAAAAATATATTTATAATTAAAAAGTAACCACGCCTTTTTACAAAATAGCCCAAATGAAGAGAGCTTTACGTGTATATTTCTTTCACAAGCACACATGTCATGGTTTTCTAGATCCACGATTTTGCAAAACGTTACTCCAGCAGGAAACTCAATATCTTGAAAACCTAAAGAGGCACAAATTATATTGTCGCGAAGCTCCCAGAACAGAATAGTCTAGAACTTTTCCGAACATCGTCTGTCGCGCTCATACATCTTCCATCCTGCTCACACATGTATTCTATCCCGCTCATACACATACTCGAATATTTTGGAATGTTTTGGTTGTTGGTCGTCGGGACCGGAAGTATATGGAACTTTCTAGAGACCCATAAGTCAGTATATAAGGGAGCGGACGTGGCGATCGTTAATCCCCACTATCCGACCCCGTCGCACTCGCCACCGGAATAGAGTGCGTAGAGTAGGATTAGCTCCGATTACTGGTGACCGCCCGGCGGTCCCGGGTGACTTGCACCCAGGATAGGCCCTTCTGGCAACGTAGCTTTCGGCCCATAAGGCAAAAGATGAGAGTTGCTGCTCTCTAAAGGCTTTTGCCATTGTTTCTCAGATTGGCCCTTCAGGCTTGCATGCACGCATACGCGGCCCATCAGGCAATATGAGAGTTTGCTGTCTCTCCAAGCCTTGCGCACACAGGCAACGCCCAAAGCCGAGGTCCGTCCCTCCTGGGGGCCCTTTGGTGATGTTGTCTATAAAGGTTGAGGGCACTCTGCCCTCGCCTCAAACGCCCGGTGAAGTAGCGAAAGCTCACTTGGAGCTAGATACACAGTCATTTCCATAAAAAAAAAAAACGATCGTTAATCAGTTGACCGCGAGTGTTCTTAGTGAGCGATACTAATACGAGTGGTTTGTGTGCGACTGATTAGTGATAATTTCTATGACCACAGCAACGGACCAGGACTACGAGTGCTTTGCGTTTTGGATATTTGACGTGTTGGAAAACCAGTCAGTGTTGGGATTCCGTAGTGAATAAATTCCCTCTGAAGAGTTTGGTGTTTTACTCCAAATCCTGAACCCTAACCACGTAACAATATTTTCGGCCCATATTCCAGCACAAATATAAGCTATCTGCCCATGCACACTTTTCCTCGCTCCGATTATTCGTTTAGAATCTTCCTGCTGGAGCAACGTTACCCCAGCAGGAATGGTTTTTCTTAATGGTTCCATTTTTTTCCAAAATTACAATTTGCACAAATTTTTATTCAGGGTACATTTACAGCATATTGGGAACTAATTATTCGTCCTACTCGTATTACTCTACGAGGTACTTTCCTGCTGGGGTACTGCACACAAGTACACACACTATCGCACACCTCTGAGAATGTAACTTTTTCGAACAACGTAGCTAGTAATATAAGTTTAACTGACCCCTGCCCTGAAATACACTTCGCTTAGGCCCGTGTACATCAGTAAACCGGTATTTTTAAAGTATAATAATAATAAATAATGTAATAACTGATAAAGCTTTGAAAATTAGTTTCGGCAGGCAGAGTATGTAATATGCACCAAATGTACCATAATTACATAACACAATCCTATAAGACACAATCACATAACATTTTTAGTTCCATAGTTTAAAATTCATGTATTTTTTGTAGGTTACAAAATGGTTAAAGGATAATAAATTCGAATTCCTAGAAGGAAGTGTGGCACCTACTGAAGAAACAAAGATAATACTTACAGCACCTGAGACTCAAAAGAAGTTATTACAGTTAATGAATTCTGAGGAATCTTGTGATTGTATAAAGGGATGGGTACAAGTAAGTGTAATTTTATAATACATGGTGTTAAGGAGAAGAGTGTAAAGTTTTAAAGGGATGGAAGATTTTAACAATGTTTTCACTACTTTGGTACTTTATATAACAGAAAATCCATGAAATAGCCATATAATTATATTTTCACAATTATTTTTATCCCTTATTTTAGAAATTATATTTGTTCATTTCATTTTCAACATTTTTTGGGTAGGTTGATACCTAGCACTGATTGATTGTGCTAGGTTGATACCTAGCACAATCAATCCTCAAAATTTCCTAAGCACCCATCATTGTCTACCAAAAACCACACTGTATAACATTTTTTGGTTTCAAATCCTTTAAGCACTCTATCTATAAGATTGTTTAAAATAGACGAATAATTTGCATACATTTAAATAATTTAATTTTTCTCAGAAAGCATTTGAATTTGATTGTATTGTTTTTCCTAGGACAATTTAGGTAAAGCTTCAAACGAAGATTGGTTTATGCGCGGTTTAATCCAAGCTATATGCGAACATGCGTTATTCGGTCCTGAGGGACGCGACATAACGCACTTCAATCAGGAGCGAATGAATAAATATATAGGACTTATAAATGAATTTGGCGAATCGAAACAAGCAAGAGAAGCGAGCTGCTTATTTGGCATCCAGCAGCTTATACATAGGCTAGAACACCCACAAGGTAACTTTAATGATGTGCGAATCAATTTAGTCTGTTTGTTTCTCATTTTTGAGGGTTCTTCAGTTATTCCTAAGCATACATAAGCAGAACTGGAAATCATCTACTTAAGAAGTACTTGACTTAATGTTTATTTTTTTATTTTTATTGGACCATTTTTGTCTTTTGACACCGATTTTCTAAAAAACCTATACAGGTTTTTTAGAGGTTTTTTAGTTTTCGGCGCGTATAGATACTTTTTTTTTACTACTTTTTGGGAAAGATAATTTGGTGCGAAATTAAAGGCAGTGAACTGGTTAAACGTTGAATGACGAGTATATTCGATTTGAAAGTTTACATGGTTTTGGGAAAAAGGTAGTGGGAACATTTTTGGCGCATTCCATTGGCCGCCCACGCAGTGCTACGTCACGTGATGATGATGGGCGGATGATGTGCGTTTCGTCCATCAGGGGGCCCCACTGCAGCAGCGTTGACATTGCGTTAACAAAACCTATATTCAAAGATTTCATATATTACCATACCTGACATGGGACCCTGATTTTGTCGACAAAAGAAATTTATCTAAGGGTATTTATTTTAATGTAAAAATTGATTGTTCTGTAATTAATTTGAATAAATATATTCAAAATAGTTCAAAAGCTTATGCAGGATTCATACTAGTATACTTACTAATATTATAAACGCGAAAGTTTGTGAGTATTAATGGGTGTGTGGATGTATGAAAGTTTACACACACAGATAGGTCGTACCTGGATTAACACATAGGCGTAGACTACCTTTCATCCCGGAAAAAAGTATCTACTGTTCCCGCGGCATCGGCGTGATAGGACAACTTGTGCATTATATATAAGTTAGGTCATGGATAATTTGTATTGATATTCATTGCTTGTTTATTTTGTTTTACAGGTTTAACATTACAAATTTTTGCATATTTAAATGAACAATACATAATATCCGTAGAAGGCTTTATTGCGTGGGAGGAATCTGACAAAGAACCAGAAGGCAAAGGTATGTACAGAATTACCTAAACTACTAAGTAATTATGTATAAACTTACCACTTACCGTAACGTCATTACGGAAACAAGGTATTGTATTCGTCAAACAATAAATAAAATATTTCTTTGTATATTTGGCGTTCAGTGTTGAATGTTCAATAATTAGCAGGATAAAATAAAAATCGAAAATATTTTGAACAATTTTCATATTTCGGCTGTGCGTGTACATGTCTTGCAATTCACGACAGCGAGTAGGATTTACTTGTGATAAAAGACGTATCTGTATGTGTCGAGAATCGAAAGTGTGCTTGAGATTATCTGCCGGCCTGCTCTCAATACTTTACAATTACGGTGTACGTTTTGTTGGTCACTTCAACATCCATTATTATGGTTAGATTATGGTTCATATGTAACCGCCAACTGGTTAAAATAGCCATTACATTTTTTGTTGAATTGACAAAAGAAAAATACGTGTCCAATATATTTTTATGATCCAACTGACGGACTAACTGTTTTTTTAGGAAACTAGCCTATTGATTTGTCACGCCGTCAGTATTAAAATCCCTAAAATATAGCTTGATCTCTGAGAAGATCAGTAGAGCTGTGACACTTAACGACTAGAGATCTAAACATACATAGGGACGGACAGACAGCGGGAAGCGATTTTGTTTTATACTATGTAATGATTTAACTAAACGGTTGCGTCTTATTTGATGGCAACCCCTCCAGTTTTACGGAGACCGCGATCCGCGCTCGCCTAGTGCCAGGCTTTACTAGGCCAGCTCAGATCGGCACTGTGTGTGGCTGATTGAGTGACAAGGCGGTTACTAGGCGATCACTCAGTTTGTGTGGCTCGATTGAAGGTATATTAGAGTTTTAAGTATCGCCTGTTTGTGGCAGGTGTGATGTTGAAGGCGTTAACGTCGTTCTTCACGAACCTGAAGGAGGCGGACAACGAGGACTCGTGCAGTGAGGACTGACGCGGGCGACTCGCCGCGGCCGTGTTCCCGCCGGCGCCGCCCAACGCCTCTGCGCCAGATTCATCCGTTAACAATGTCTTCTATATTTTTATATATTAGAATCATCCTACACGGAACTCATAGATTATATTATTATTATCGTAATGCTTAACCTAACAGAAGCTAGAAAAAGTTGTATAATATTTTTAAAGCGATAGTTATTTATCGAAAATCTAAATTAAATTTGATTAAATTAAATACATAACTCCGTTTTGTTTGTTATCTGTAAATGCTCATTCTATTGGTGACCCGAACACTGTACTTCCTATGTCATGTGACAAAGTTATATCTTTCCATCACAAACTTTTCTCCATGCTAACGATAAGTTAAGAAATAGTAATAACAAAGCGCTTATATAAAATATGTATTCTCTGTTTGCCAGATTGGCATTTTAGTTCTTTTTCTGATTTACTGTCGTTTCCCGTTACGTAATTAGGTTTTGATAAATAACCTGTTTCTTACATCTCGAACTTAAGTTTTTTGTCTTGTATATTTATTTGCGATCGTGCTATATTGCATTTTATTATTTTCTATTGGTTCTATTGAGAAATAGCTATTTTATGTACTGCCATTTCATATACAATTTATTTTTAATTTATCTGGTGATCAGAGAATATGTTATCAATTAATTAATACAAAATCCTGATGAAACGATAACAGCAATATACATGCGTAAATAGAAAATATAGTGTTCCAGGATACGTACCTTTAAAAAAAGTGCTTTTTTGAGGCTCTGCTGAACAATAGTCTTATAAACGATGTTGCCTCGTATAAAATGTACATCAATAAGTAAACGTTTAAGCAATAATCATGTGTAATATTTTTGGGTACCTATCATACACATTTAATATAATAAAGAATAGATACTGTAATTTCCAAACGGAGTCGAGTTCAAAGTAAATGTTGAAATATATATTTAATATTATGTATATCTATACTATATGTTTTCATTGATATAGACAGCTAATTTTGAACTGAAAAAGTAATTTAAATGTATGAATAAAACAAAAAAAAAAGTAAAAAAAAAAACAAAGTAAAACCAGGAAAGGCATGATTCGGTTGATTTTTATATTGAGTCATCCTATACTTCCTTACTATACACACCACCTGTTATATTTTAGCCCGCACTCTATATTAGTACATTTTCCTTACATTGTAACTTTTTGATTTTAATAGATATTTTATTGTTTAGTTTTAATTATGCTATTATAGTGTCTCAGTTGGCAGTGACAATTGTCTCAAATCTGTCGTGAAGTATATGGCGGCGCGGGCCGCTAGTCGCGGGTACATGCGCCTCGCTCTTTCGCGCTCGCGTCATTCATTTTAATATGTCCGCTGCTGAGGTTATTTTTATTATTATTATTATAGCTACTCTTGTCAGTTATGTATGTTATGTAAATAAACTTTTTATGAAAAAAAATACTAATCTTTACTGAGTATTCCTTTGAATGAACATCCAATCCAAATATTGTAATAGGCCAAGTTGTGATGTAATGGCCTCACGACGTCGTTATAGAAAGATAGACATCAACAGAGCTTTTATATTCCATTAAAATGTGTGTATTCAACGAGGAATTTAGTTAAAAAACGTTATTTATTATTATTAAATTTTATAAAAAAAGTATAAAAATAAATCTCTGTCGAGATTTTTGTACATATAATGTTGTTTAATTTAAAGTTTTGTCTTTTGTTTATATTAATTTATACCCTTTAGGGCACGTTCTGACGATGACCGCTCAACGCGTGCTGAGATTTTTTGTAGTGTCAGATAGTGCGAGCTTGTCAGATGTAGAACGCGCGCGTGTGCGTTACCCCAGCAAAAAGTACTGAATATCAAAACATAATATTACTAGATAATCAGTGCGTAACTTCATGTAAATGTGTGTGAAAATTTGAAATTTGTGCATCCATTAATTTTTGACATATTAATTAAAATAAATCAGATATTAATTAAAATAAATCAGATTCTGCTAGGATTACATTTCAAAGTTACATATTTTTACCGTGGTTACGCCAGCAAAAAAGTTTCTCGGATCCGAGTGATTAGTAGTTGATGTGTAGTAAATGTAGTTGTATAAATAGAATTTGTGCGTCTTCAGACTTTCGCGATATTCAAATTTTTGCTGGTAAAATATAACGATAACTATCAACTTCCGAACTAATAGAAAAATTGGTGTGCGTAACCCCAGCAGGAAAGTACCTCGTAGAGTAATATGAGTAGGACGAATAATTAGTTCCCAATATGCAGTAAATGTGCCCTGAATAAAAAAATTGTGCCTTTTGTAATTTTGGAAAAAAAAATAAAAAGCTATTCCTGCTGGGGCAACGTTGCTCCACAGAAAGATTCTAAACGAATAATCTGAAAAACAGTGGGCATGGGCAGATAGCTTATATTTGTGCTGGAATATGGGCCGAAAATATAATTTGTGCCTATTCAGGTTTTCAAGATATTGAGTTTCCTGCTGGAGTAACGTTTTGCAAAATCGTGGATCTAGGAAACCATGACATGTGCCCTTATTAAAAAAATATACACGTAAAGCTTTTGATGTGCTCATTTGTGACCTTATAGATTTAAGAAAATATTTATAATTAAAAAGTAATCACGCCTTTTTAAAAATGTGAAAAAAACATCCTGCGCCTAAACGAAAATACCTATCACTTTACTAAAATCTCTATTCGATGCTTCTCGACACTCATAATAATTATAAAAATATTCAAAAGGGTACTTTCATGCGTTATTGAGTAATGTTACTGAGAGTCAACATAACGGTATCACAACTTTGACGTCAAAATACAAACAAATGTAGATGAGAAGACCAAAAATTAGGTTCTTTAATCAACTATCACAGTGCAATATTTCAGCTTTGAATCTTTCGCACATTAAAAGATATAATCAAAAAACCAGAAAATTATAATAACGCTGGTTATCCGACCAAATTCAAGTGACTACAAAAAAGCGGCGGATACATACATATCGATGAACTTCTTAATTTTTAGATTCATTTGTTGAAATAAGTACAGTCAAGTAGAAAACAAGAAGCAAAACAAAAATTATTATTATTAAATTATATTCTACTAGGCGTTGCCGTGACTGGCTTAAGCCTAAGTGCTTTGTCAAAGCCATAATTCCAAATTTCATAACTTAAATACATATGTATTATAGTAATGAAATTTGTTTGTATGGATATACCTACATCTATTTCATTTGGGTTTCGGTTGCGGTTGCCGCGCCGCGCCACCAGGGGGCATCCCCTCGCGACCTGGTTGGTCCTGCGCCAGCGCAGCGTCAATTCCCGGTGACGTCGTACATTTAGTCGCTTTTGTCAAGCAAGGATAAGTGAGATGGCAGTACCTTAGCGTACATTATGGGGACAGGTACATAAACATTGTTCTTATTTAAAAACTAGGAAGGAAGTGCGATTCCCTACTTATTACTTTTTACAAACAAACAAACAGTCGCTACTATTAAGTCGAGGACACAACCGGGTGAGTCACCGGTTTCAGTGATGTTAAATGTGACGCAAAAATATGCTTATTCAGTAATTGGATAACGAGTTACGATGGTAAGTAATGAATGGCATCGATTTGACTTATTCAAAAAGTAATTTTTACTCTTACAAAACATAAGATTGGAAGTCAGATTATAACATTTTGCATGTACACAGCCGGTTTTTTAATTATTTTACAAGCAACTCAAACTAAATTTCAGGGACTTTTGTAATCGTGTTGTAATGGTAATTAAGTTTTATTTTTTATTTTAGTAAGTACCTTTATCGTTATCCTTAGTTTAAAATACTTGACTGCGTCTATCGAACGAATTTTAATGCAATGTTCACCAATAGCCAAAGTGATAATCATTTGACATATTTTACTTTACCAAGTACCAGACGATATTATCGGATGACTGTCGTATTTTTTTATGGAGTAAAGGTTCTGAATCAAGAAAGTAAAAATAATTTATTTATAAGTAGCAATAGCGACAAAACATTGTACAAAAACTGATGTACTTTTGTAGTTATATTTATAAGCAAGTAGGAAACTTGATCTGTGATTTAATGTCATAATTACCATAAGCACCAGTACCTTATCAAAGAAATAAAAATAATTATTTCATCATCGACAGACTCTTTCATTTGATACGGTTCATCATCATCATCATCAACAGGTCTTTTTAGTCTCCACTGCAGGAGCATGACCAATCATTTAATATATTTTTACCAATAAACGTTGAACGCGACTACGCACAACCGTTTAGTTTTAATACAATAAATAAAGAAGGTCATGGATATGTATTATCCGCCGCTTTTTTGTAGTCACTCGAATTTGGTCTGATAACCAGCGTTATTATTATTTTCTGGTTTTTTGATTATATCTTTTAATGTGCGAAAGATTCAAAGCTGAAACTTTGCACTGTGATAGTTGATTAAAGGAACTGATTTTTGGTCTACTCATATACATCATGGGATGAGCCCTTTTTTCGTATTTTGATGTCAAAGTTGTTACCGTTATGTTGACTTTCAGTAACATACTCAATAACGCATGAAAGTACCCTTTTGAATATTTTTATAATTATTATAAAACTCGAGAAGCATCGAATAGAGGTTTCAGTGAAGTGATAGGTATTATCGTTTGGCGCAGGATTTTTATTTTTCAAATTTTTAAAAAGGCGTGATTACTTGTTGATTATAAATATTTTCTTAAATCTAGTTAGGTCACAAATGAGCACAAATCAAGAGCTTTACGTGTATATTTTTTTCACGGGCGCACATGTCAAGGTTTCCTAGATCCACGATTTTGCAAAACGTTACTCCAGCAGGAAACTCAATATCTTGAAAACCTGAATAGGCACAAATTATATTTTCGGCCCGTATTCCAGCACACATAAGCTATCTGCCCATGCACACTGTTTTTAGCTCCGATTATTCGTTTAGAATCTTCCTGCTGGAGCAACGTTACCCCAACAGGAATGGTTTTTTTCAATTTTTTTTCCAAAATTACAAAGGGCACATTTTTTTTATTCAGGGCATATTTACCGCATATTGGGAACTAATTATTCGTCCTACTCATATTACTCTTAAGAGGTACTTTCCTGCTGGGGTTACGCACACGAAAAACTGATCAAATCGGCTGTTGGTGTACGTAATCCTAGCAGAAAAGTGTCGAATATCAAAACAGGAGTAGAGCAAATGTTTTGTGCAAAACGTCCTGCAAATGTGTATTAAAGTTTGAAATTGTGCGTCCAGTAGTTTTTGAGAAAATCGTCAAAAACAGATTCACACATTTTTTTTTTATTTTTGACAGCATAAAAACGATTTATATAATAATTAGAGCATAACAAACTATAAATGTTCAAAATAAACGGCATTTGTGCAACAAAGGAATTTCGAGATATTCAAAATTCTGCTAGGCTGACGTTCGGCCATTTGCGAGATCTAAACGGCAAGGCATGCAGTTCTGAAATTTTTTACTTTCATTCCTATTATACAAGCTGTTACGGAAAGGGTATATTAACATCAAAAGTACGGAATCGGACAACGGTAACGAACTGCAGAGGGCCATCTGTAGCCGTGCAAGTCCTTTTATTGATTTTTAATCTTTTATTGAAATACTAGTCAAAATTTAACTAACTCATGTTAGCACAGCACTATTATCCTAAACAGCTGTGAGGTCAATTACATGACCATGCAATTTATAATTTAGGCCCCACCCCTTGCCTAACCCACAAATGTGCGCCTAGTATTGAATTAAATTTTAATTTACGCAAATGGGTTCCAGATAATTTATTTTCATATGAAAATAAAATATCTGCCATCTGCGTAAATGATGATGATCATACATTGATCATTATTATCACATCAGTGCTGTACAGACCCTATCTAACCCGTAAGGGAGGAATGTAACGGATTTGACATTAAAAATGTAAATCAGATTGTCTTTGTTTGAGTTCAAACTTTTTGAGTAATTTTAAAATGTTTCAAATAAAACCGCATAAACTTCATGATGATCAAACTTAGATCATTTAATACAGGATAAGCCTTACTTGCACGTTCCCCTCTGCCGAAGTATAAGAACGGAGGTTCTAATACGTTCATAAAAACTAGTTGCGAAATCGATTATGATCATTACTTGCATCGGTAAAGCATCGAAAGGACGTCTACAAGTGCTCCGTTAAAAATGCCAGGCTGTGCAGTTTCCACGTGTAAAAAGAGGTCAAATACATCTAATCTTCAAAAAGATGGCATAACCTTTCATTTGTAAGTATTTTTCTATTTTATTTACGTTGTTTTCTATTTAAATGTAATTTCTGAAAAATCGATGGAGTATCTCTTAGTATCGATTACGGACAAAATAATCGACATTTTGTCAGTATCCATCGTTACGAGACTAGTTCATTAACCCCCGTTTTAAACGTATCAATTACATTCTTAACGTTAGGTAATAAGATTCAAACTTGAAAAACGATTAGTTGCTACGTCATCAACTTAAAACCGTTTTTAAATTTTCGCTTTTATGAACTGGCGTTACGAGACTACCATTCATGATTTACAATCTTCGTCTTTATTCCCTGTGCATTAGATTTCAATATAAATTAGCCACCCAACTGTCCTAAAAAGTACATACATTTTGGAGTGACGAGACATTGCATTATTATCGATATCGATGAAAATGACATTATAATATAAATATCGAAATGTTTGTTTGTTTTTGTATTGGATGTTTGTGTATGTTTTGAATGATTAGGGTTCCGTACCCAAAGGGTTTTTTCTAAAAAAAGTGTTATTCCCCATTCACATATCATGCAAATGTCACTGCCAAGTAAGCCGAAGGTTGAGCCATCCCCCCCCCCCCGTCCGTTACTTGTCCTCCCGCCCCCTAAGTAATTACAATTCATAAAGTCTCATTGGGATTTCGTAGAAGTCTGTAATTTTGTATGTGGGGGTAAAGCACCCCGCGGAACTCGAAACTGCAATTAGATTTTGGACACAAGATGGCCGCCCGCATTTTTTAATTTTTTTTTATTTGACATACATAGATTGCCTCAGACGGCATTTCCTCCTTCACCAGACAAGGTTTGAGGAACAAGCCAGAGGCCCGGCTTTTTATAAACTACTAGCAGCAGCACAAAAGGCTCCCAAGGGGAAAACCCGAGGTTTCCCCCTTTGGGCGCGCAAGGGATTTTAGCAAATTTGGGGTACTGCAACACCCATGTTTTGTCGGAAGGGCCGAAGCTACAATTGCCAGAAGGGCCTACTTAGGATGCAAATCGTCCAGGTGCCGCCGGGCGGTACCTAGTGAACGAGCTAAAAAATATTTACGGAATATGTATTGCTATAGCTAAAAAAATAATGACATACAGTTGGAAACTTAATTGCCACTTTCATATGACAGTTGTCTCATCTTAACTGTCATTTATCTGTCAAAATAGTGTCCCTATTTTACCCTCAGAACAATAACTAAAGCATAGAAACCGTGTTAAAATAACAACAAAATACAATATTCTACACTGTTTTTACTTATGGCATTGTTAAAGCATCAGAAAGAGATGCATATACAATGCCATTTGCGTAAATGTGCAGGTTGTCCTGGGGTACTGATGTGATCAGGGTTGTACTATATCGATGAAATATATTTATCGACTAAATGTTTCGTCCTAAGAAAGTCATAAATGTACTCTACTCTGATTGTATCGAATCGTTAAATGAGTACGATTCATAAAAAAAAAAACAACTAGTTGCACTCCAGGAGTGCCGGCAGAAGTGAAAACTCGCCTTTGCGGCATACTCAGGTCCGTGTCCTTCTTACGAATTTTCGATCAATTCACGTGTCCTGACGCGAGTTTTCTATTTTACCCATCCCAAAAAGTGCACAAAGCCGCTAAAGAGGCTTTTACTTTAAAAGTTACGTCAAGATACACCTAAATAACTCCTAATCGCATGGCGTCGCTTGGCTTCATCTGATAAATAGGTAAAAAAAAAATCCATACATTACCCACCGCGCGTCTACTGCTGGTCATTAGGCCTTACCCAGAATTGGTCGAACGGCAGAATACCTAATATGATGTCAATCATATTTTCGATTATTTCGAAATTCAAACAGTGCCTACTTACCTACCTTACCTATGAATGCGCAAAAAACCCAATGCATTCGATTTACAGTCCCCAATGTGAGGCAGTCCAACGTTGACATACTAGTTGAAGGTAAAATAGACTTTGTAAATGGTACCACCTTCTTAGGAATCACAATAGACTCTAAATTGCAATGGGGCGCTCATGTATCAAAAGGTAATATAAGGTCAGATATATTTTTCACTTGATCAATGGGCCATTCAGCATATTCCAAAACCATCTAAAGCTTTTTCCAGCTAGCTTTGAGGAACAGTCAGTAAAGGAAACATAATCAGGTAGGTAAAGAGAAACACATAATTCGAAGTGATATTTTTTATTTTATAAAACTTTTACACTAGGGTAAAAAAGTGCCAGTGTGTTATTTGTGAAAAATTCACAGTGTCGGTAACAGAAAAACAAGAGGTGAAGAAAAACAAGAGATTACTTTACCCACTTTCATTACTGTCCAAAATAAAATGTTTTTCATAATTTTAAATATAAATAATAAAACCGTTTCCGTAAACTTTCTTATTACCATTGATTTATAATTCGGCAAATATAAATGTAGGTAAAGCATCGTGTTTCAATCGCTTCCATTTAATTTTATATTCGAAATTAATGTATCGGCACGGCAGTAAAATATTTTGAACAAATTCGAGTATGTATGACATTTTATGTCCAATATGTCGCTTGAAAGTTCCTCGGATCCACACCTTTTTATCCTTTTACTTCAGGGAGCTGCAATAAAATTTCAACAATAATTTTCTTCATATTAGTAAAAATCGATTCTTTTTAGGGTTCCGTACCCAAAGGATAAAAACAGGACCCTACTAATATGACTCCGATATCCATCTGTCTGTCACCAGGCTGTATCTCATGAACCGTGATAGTGAGACAGTTGAAATATTACAAACAAAAATTTCGGGCGTTTTTATAGCTTACGCCCACGGCTCCGCTCGCGTTAATGTCTATCCCCGATAACAGTACCTTATTCTGAGATGTAATTTATGTCTATGTTCTTTTCCGTACTCCAGAGATCGTGCAATGGTGATGATGATGATGCAAAATTTCATGATGATCGGTTCAGAAGTTACGGCGTGGAAGCGTAACAAACAAACTCACTTTCACATTTATAATATTATATGTAAGGATGGTACGGAACCCTTCGTGCGCGAGTCCGACTCACACTTTGCTGGTTGTTTAATTACCATGATGGTTCAATTTGTTACATTACTATTGCATGGCTCAACACTAACAAAAATATCCCTGATAGCAAGACCGTCATAAAAAATATCGATATACTCGTAGATACGTGATTTTACCACATCACTAGCAAAAAAAACTAACCTAATTTGAAATAAGGAAAAAACGATAATTTTAAGCAAAATACCTATAAAAGTTGTCATTTATACAATACGTTATATAATTGACAATATTATTGTTGTATTTTGAGGTATTTTGGGTTTTAATTATGCACTTTTAACTGAAAAACTTACCGAAGAAAATTATGTTTTACAGAATTTATTTCTGTTCGTCCTGAATGGGATTTACATCGCTCCATTGCACAAGACATTGTTTAGTATAATGGTCATTTGATAACGCACCAACCCAACACCGGTTAATACTTTTTTCCGTGAGAATTTTAGCACAATCCTATATTTAATTTGCAGACATCACAATTCCGCCGCAATGTTTTTGTCGATATATAACCCGATCAAATCGGCAAGATGCTAATATTACAGACGTTGAACTGTAATAAGTTATTTTGAATTTAGTCGGATTTAATTGGAGTCCAATGGAGTCCATTGACATTTCAAGTCGGGACAACCATGAAAATAATAGAAACTGACTGAAGTTTTTGTCTCATTCTGTCATAAGCGAAAGCTCATAAGAAAAATACAGTGTCAACTATCTGTTTTCAGTTTCTATTTTTATGCGGCTTCTATGTATATTATTCTTCTGAGATTTTACCGCAATAGCAGTTAAGTTGTCAACTGTCTTATGACATTATTTTTATTACGTCAGACGAGACGGGCGAAAGAAATGGGGCCATTAAGCTAAGTGGTGAACGAAATTGCGATTAAAAATATTTTATTTCTTTTATATTTCATTGACTGGACCGAAAAATCTGATATTTATTTCCGATAAATAGGAATATTATTCCTAACACTAAAAAGCTTCAGGCGTTTTTATAATTTTCGTCCCTTCCACATTGCACTTGACTGGTTTTTTCTTTGTTCTCTTTTTTCTACTTATTTTTCAGATTTCCAATAGACCTCCAAAAGAATTTGTGGATTAAAAGTTGTAACAGACCACCGAATTGGGTACCTACACGTACACTACTGTACTGTTTGTTCACGTCACTTTGACTCCTCTCAATTTGAAAGTTTGCCAAATAAACGACGCAAGTTAAAGGATTACGCAGTGCCTACTTTATTTTTAACATCTCCTGTAAGTATATATACAATATGATTCGTTTTATTATTATAGGATTTTGTTAATATTGTAAAATTGACAGTCAATTTTTATTATTCTAGGAGACCTCACAAGAACCTGTTTGTTACAAGAATCAAACTTCCATTTCAACAATTAATACTAAGATGGACTGTGAAAATCCTGTTCCTTCTACGAGCAAACAATCAACTAACACTACCAACGAAATTTCGCCGAGGAAAAAGAAAATGATATTAAAAATCAATACACAAACAAAAAAAATTAAACGATTGCAGGCAAAAAATAGATACTTAAATAAAAAAGTAGCGTCATTACAGGAAATATTAAAAACTTTAAACGATAAAGAATTAATCAATAAAGAAAATAAAGTAATATTAGAAAATATAGGGATAACTAACGAGCAATTAATAAAAAGACAAGTGTTACATAATGTATCAGGTAAAATATCACGGAAACCATTTTCACCAGAATTAAGACGTTTTGCCCTGACATTAAATTATTACTCGCCCAAAGCCTACAAATATATAAGAAAGGTATTTTCCACTGCATTACCACACCCTAGAACGCTAACTAAATGGTACGCTACAGTAGACGGAAGACCTGGGTTTACACAGGAAGCGCTTGATGCTTTAAGACGTGTTAAGGAGAGTAATCCCGAAAAAAAAATTTATTGCGCTCTTATAATGGACGAAATGAAAATAAGACAAAGTCCAGAGTGGGATCTGAAATCTTAAAGATATTTTGGCTACGTCAATTACGGGTTTTCTATTTCTATTGACACTGACGAGGAAGCTACAGACGCATTAGTGTTCCTTTTGGTGGGTATCAACACCATTTGGAAACTGCCAATTGGTTATTTTTTAGTGAAAGGAACACCTGCTGCTCTTAAAGCTCGTTTGGTGACACAAGCCATTAATCTCGTTAGTACCTATTACTGGAGTCGAAATAAAAACATTGACATGTGATGGCACTAAGGCGAATATAGCTATGGCTGAAGAGTTGGGCTGCTGTTTAGACCCACAAAATGTACAAACTACTATATTAGATTCCACTTCTGGTCAAAAAAATCATTTCTTCTTAGATCCATGTCATATGTTGAAATTGGTACGTAACGCTTTCGAGTATTGTAAATATTTTGTAGATGCTGAATGATGATGATTGAATAAAATAGAATGGAGTTACATCGTTAAATTAAATCAGCTTCAGGAGGAGGAATTGTTTTATTTAGCAAACAAATTGAGATCAAATCACATATTTTTAAGCTAAAATAATGAATGTCCGCTTAGCAGCTCAACTTTTCAGCAAAAGTGTAGCAGATGCTCCTTCATTTTGCAAAACATCCCTTAAAATAAAAGATTTTGAAAACACTGAGGCGACAGCAGAATTTATAAAATTAATTAATGATATTTTTGATATTTTAGATTCTAAAACATTTGGCCTAGGTTATAAAAGAGTTATGGGTCTAGAAAATTATCAGGAATGTTTTGAAAAATTTGATGAAGCAAAAACATATATCATGCAACTTAACGTAGACGTTGAAAATCGGAAAAAGGAAATAGCGAGAAAAAGCATTCTTCAAAGTCCGCGTCATACTGGTTTCCTAGGATTTTGCGTTTGCGTGGAAAGTACGAAAAATCTATTTCAAGATCTTATTTTGACTCCAAATACAGGGCTTACTTACGTACCGTTACATAAAATAAGTCAAGACCACATTGAAATATTATTTTCCAAGATTCGAAGCCATGGTGGTTTTTCAGACAATCCCACAGCACGTCAGTTCGAATCCATTTATAAAAAACTTTTGGTTCACAACGAACTTTCGATAATTGGGGTAGGGACCAACTGCATTCCATTGGAAAATATAACTATATTAAATTGTTCCTTTGTCAGTAAAATAAATTTAATCACCAGCACTCGTACTGCTATTGAAGATAGAGATACTACGGATATAGATGATTTAGATTTAGAATCGCAACTGTATCTCTCGCCTTTTAGCGAAAAAGTAGTAGAGTACATAGCTGGATACGTTGTATTTAGTATTTCAAAAGTAATTAAGTGCAATGACTGTATTAAAGGTCTTTTTGGACAGAGTGATGATAAAAGCCTCATATATCATAAAACCAAAGGATATTTAAAATATGCGTCGAAGTCTGATAATGTGTTGTGTCGATTATGTGAAAGAATCATTAGACAAGGTCTTGATGAAAACAAGAAATTAAGTCCTAAATTTACCACAACTTACGTCGTGGCAAAATGTCTTCGTCACGTAATAGGTGAAAATTTGTTTCCTGACATAGAAATTCACGATACAGATATACTTATTAATCATAAGATTGAACTAGCCAAGGTAGTATTCACAAAGTATGCAAATACAAGAATTTCGTTTCTTGCCAAAAAAAGTGACCCTAAAAAGTGCATCCGTCACATTTATACAAAATTGATTCACTTCAAAAATCAGTAAATAAGTGTTTAGAAGTTTATTTTTGTCTGGATCAACGTAGTATACATAAATATCTGTTATTTTGACGCCTACCTGTTTTTTATCCTTAAATGGTACCCGTACAGTAGTGCTTTTTTTCATTGAATGACTCACCGAAACACAAAACGTGTAGTTATCCAACTCACCGCTCGCGTAAAATACAAATTGATCGTATTTTTGAAACCGTCGTGTCAGTCGTGTTCTGCGAAAAAGAATATTGTTTTACGCAGAAAACATCGATAATTAGTCAATGCCTTTCTAACAATTCGAACATGAATAAAAAAGCAACGTGAAATCGAAAGGATTTGCCATAATTGGTTTCGATGATATATCTACGCTACAAATGTCAAAATGACGAGTGGTCAAGACCACTCGTTGCAAAACCTTCGCATACGACCGTTCCATTTCACGTTGCTATTTTATTCATGTTCGAATTTTTAGAAAAGCATAGACTGATTTTCGATGTTTTCTGCGTAAAACAATATTATATTGTTTTTCGCTGACACGACGGGTTTTAAAAATACAATCAATTTGTATTTTACGCGAGCCGTGAGTTGGAAAACTACACGTTTTGTGTTTCGGTGAGTTCTTCAATGAAAAATAGCACCCCAGATGATTAAACGCGGAATCGAACGATCAAACCTCGAGAAATATTTGTAACGCTATCCAGGCCTAAACCACCAAATTATATAAATGTCATGTCACGAATCTATAATTTTAATTCACTTGTGTTTTTGTGCAATCAATCAACTACCTTATTCCGAAAAAAACAAAGTTATTAAAGTTATACGAATAATAATTTGGTTTTATTCCAGTTTTCAGAAATTTATTGATTTTGTCTACTCGATGATTAGCATTGATGGTGCCTTCCATGATGGTCTGGAAAAAGAGAAAAACTTAGAATGTATTCTCTCCGCTTCTCTTCCCATGCAGATCGTAGAAGCCGATCGAAGGATTGGGCGACAATACGAATCATGTTAAGAGGCGATGCCATTAGCAACCCATCACTATTTAAATTCCTTTTACCACTTTCTCGGCCACCATAACAAATATTTTCGAAATATCGATATGTCGATATATTTTTTATTTTTTGTCAATCTCTTTGTCTTCTTTACGTCATTTTTCAATTTTCGCTCTTAATTTTCTTTACCGGCGTTACGAGACTACCATTTATGATTTACAATCTTCGTCTTTATTCCATATGCATTAGATTTGAACATAGATTAGCGTCTTCTCCCACTTCTTGTCAAGAGTGTATTATTATGTATATTTACACAATTGTTTTGTGTGAGCTTTACTGGTGTGCAGAAAATAAACTAGTGTTGCAATTTTCTACAAGAGTGCGTTTATAGCGACACAAATTATTTTTGGGAATGTGTGATTTTTTAGATGTAGTAGTACCCCACCCCCGCACCAAAGTCGGCAGAAAAATTTGTATGAAGATTTGTCGTCGTGCCTTATCCAGTTTCCTACCGAAATGACGTCATCTTGAGAATAGCAACTCCACTCCACCCTCAGAACAACTATCATATGGAAATGCCCTATGCATGTACTTTTCCTGCATACATTTGTAAACAAATCAGAGAACAAACATGACCGATTAGGGATGTTCACTAGTGTTGTCGATAACATTATATCGATGGATTAGTGAGTTAAGATTGTTCAATTCAGTCAGACCATAAGAACTTTGTCTTGTAGTAGGTACTTACCTAGTTCTGCTACTGTCGGTTAAACGACAAATTCAAGATAACCATCTACGTTTTTGGGTTCCGCACCCAATACGGCTCCGCTCTCCTTCTGTCACCAAGCTGTATCTCTTTTTTCTTATTTGGAATGTATTACGGGCAACTACATATAATTAAACAACACAACACAAGTTTCTTTTTTAAATCATTTATTTATAAAGTAACAATTTTCATATTGCAACAACACAATGACTACTGGAAACCGACTGATAGCTTGACTGACCTGAATTGTACATTACAAACCAAAATGATTTCATGTAGGGTCCTTATTCAAGAACTGTCCTTACCAATTCAAGATCTTACTATTACATCTTGTAGATGTGAATAACCCGAGCATGATGGTTGATCAATATTGTTCGCTCTGTTAATAAATCCAAATTGGGATAGATGGTCTGCCTGAAAGAGAAAAAATAGTACCTATAGCATTGGATAAGGTCACAAGTATTAATTGTTGGAGCTTGGAACATTAAGGAGATTTTGATTATTGATAATAAATATATATATATATATATATATATATATATTATCTCAGAAATTACATTCGTTATTTTTTATGTGTTTTATTTTGCATTCACAATGCAAAATAAAACACTATTATAATTTATTGTGTATATTTTGATATACACAATAAATTAAGAAATAAAATATGGTGATATATTGGGACATATCACACAAATTGGGGTAGCCCTACAGTCAGTTGTGAACTTTTGTCGTAGGATACTAACTCAACGATACTCTATATTTTATAATAGATACTTATATAGATAAACATCCAAGACCCATGACAATCTGAAAAAGATCGTTTTCCATCATGACGTTACCGGGGATCGAACCCGGGCACCCTCGTGGCGCAGGCTGACGTGTTAACCACTGCACCACGGCGTTTGCCAATAAAAGTACTCTTGATTATGTATATACTATATATATAGTATATATATAATATACTATATATATGAATTACAGGATGAATGACATACTAATCAAGTTAACAAAAAAAAAGCTCGAATTGAAGTTTTCTTTTTGAAATTACTTAGTTAAAAATTCTACATCACAAATCAAATTATTTCATGTAGATTCTTTATTTAAGAACTGCCCTTACCAAAGCTTTCCAGCAATGAAAGATTTTTTTTTTTAATTTGGCCCAGTACTTCCGGTGCCTTTTCGATGCAAACAAACAAACAATCAAACTTTCCTCTTTATAATATTAGGTGTTGAAATAGAACCAAAATTACGAAGGTAATATATTAAAAGCTAAGAATAATTTGGTATAATAATAAAATCTATAAATCCCAATATAATATTTTCCATGTTGAACATAAGAATATAAATATAAACTTTAACCAGCTCTAAAAAAGAAATAAATATTAATAGAATTATTGATAATAAAGATCATCTTATTATTCTATTAATTAATAAGATGTCTCTCGACAACGGAACGCGCCAGCGTTGCCAGAAGGTTACATTTCTTACATTTTTCGTAACTTTTGACCTTCTCGCGTAACATGTAAGTAATTTTTATATTTAAGGCAATTTTCGTAACTTTTGAGAACAACGAGTTTGTTATACTAGATTTTGATTGCAATTCAACGCATTCGATTTGAACGCTCCTAAAACTGGTGCGTCTAAAAAGTATTTCACTACATATAACACACATAGAGATGGTTCTGAAAAAGAAAGCGCCATATTATCAACTAGCTGTTGCCCGCGACTTCGTCCGCGGCAATTTGTTATTACGATTAATTAGTTTTTAAAGGAATATATTTTAAAGTGCTTTTCATGTGGCAGAAGAACATATTGATTTTCTACGCAACCCGATCTTCACAACGCGACATATAGTTGGCCGTGTGAAAAGCAGTCTTGACGTAAATTGATTCCTACGTGTTTAAATGTTTGCCCCTGTGATTTATTAATTGTTACAACAAAAGATAACTTAACTAAAAATTGAATTCTTTTAAAATGAAAGGTACATCATTTTAAATCATTGGGATCTCGCATCCCAATGATTCAAAATGATGTATAAGCAGTGTTTGACCAACTGCTGGACCAGTCAAAACTATTGCAAAACTATTGCAACGATCACGTTATAACGAAGAAACTTGACTTGAAGTCGGTTCCCGTTACATAAATTTGGTGGTTTAAGATTTATATGTAAAATTATTGGGGCACCTATTTTTAACTTGAGGGAATATGGGGAAGGGCATGGGTTTAAGGTATTAAGAAATTCCTGTGCGTAATGGAGCGCGTCTTCCTGATCCATTACATTATCAATAGTTGTGTAGGTAATTATATTTCCTGGAAATTTAGTTAAAATTAGGTCGTTAATTTCGTCAACAATACTGTTTCTTGCCGCCAATATGGCCCTTTGACACATCCATTGATGATCTTTATTTTCTATTTCAACTACATCTATGGGTAAACTTTCGATATTAGATCCTTAATGCTAGTCACTCTTTCACCTTAATCGCGATCACATTCAATTTTATTTTCTAAATGAGGTACTTTCCCGTCTCCTATTAAAAGTAACTTTGAAGAAAAATATTCATAGATAGTTTTAAGGTGTGAACAAACTTCCACAATGGGGAACTTTTAAGGCATGACTTTACAATGAGTGTTCTAGTTCCTCTTACTATAGGTAGGTAAAGTTTGCCGAAAATCCCCAGCAAACATAACAGTGTCCCCATGATTTTATCACAGCTTCTAATATCTCTGAGAGCCCTATCTAGAGATTCTACTTGAGCTCTATGAATCATGGTACATTCGTCTTTTTAGGGGTCCGTACCCAAAGGATAAAAAAGGGGACCCTATTAATATCGTCTGTCACCAGGCTGTATCTCATAAACCGTGACAGTTAGACAGTTAAAAGTTTCACAAATGATGTATTTCTGTTGCCTCTATAACAAAAATACAAAAAAAATAATAATTAAATAATTATTTAAGGTAGCTCCCATACAATAAACGTGATTTTCTTGCTTGTTCTTTAAATATTTACAGAATATTTCGATATATATTCATTTCAAAAATAAATAATTAAATAAAAATAAAATTTATATTAAAGGAGAGCTCCCATACAACAGACATGATTGTTTTGCCGTTTGAACAGCGTTTTAGATAACGGTACGGAACCCTTACGCGCGAGTCCGACTCGCACTTGGCTGGTTTTTTTAGTTCGTTTAAATAGAAATAATTCTTTAATACACATTTTTTGGGTAACTTGAACCGTTTACGCATTGCACGCGTCGGATGTCCTCAACGATGAATAATTTTTCCCCGATTTCATAACATTTTTTATTGGTGCTTCGCTCCTATTGGTCGCAGCGTGATGTTTTATAGCCTAAAGCCTTCCTCAATAAATGGAATATCCAACACAAAAAGAATTTTCCAATTTGAACCAGTAGTTCCTGAGATTAGCGCGTTCAAACAAACAAACAAACAAACAAACAAACTCTTCAGCTTTATAATATTAGTATAGATTTATCATATCATATATAGTATTGTCTTGTTAATACGTCATTTCGGCACTCCAGCCAGAGTAATGATTACCCAGTAAGGTATAGACATCGTGATGATCTAGATCTTAGAAAATTTTTTTTGTGTTTTGGTAAAGACAGACTTAAATATGACACAGACATAATAATGGGACAGGGCAGGTTGGTACAGGTTTAGGTGGTATCTTCTCTATCTCTATTATTATAAACAAAAGTCACCGCCGGTAAATAAAGCAAAGCGTTATGCTATATGTTAGTGACCACTTTATAGGATAGCGCTGTGTGGAGGGTTATACTCCGACCCCAAAAACACGTAAAATAAAAAAAATACATTATTGTAACTTTTGCTGCAAAAATGTAACATTTCAGGAAACGAAACGTAACTTACGACTCAAGGGCCCTGGCAACACTGGAACGCGCCCGGGTGAAATACTCAGAACAATAACTAAAGCATAGAAACCGTGTTAAAATAACAACAAAATACAATATTCTACACTGTTTTTACTTATGGCATTGTTAAAGCATCAGAAAGAGATGCATATACAATGCCATTTGCGTAAATGTGCAGGTTGTCCTGGGGTACTGATGTGATCAGGGTTGTACTATATCGATGAAATATATTTATCGACTAAATGTTTCGTCCTAAGAAAGTCATAAATGTACTCTACTCTGATTGTATCGATTCGTTAAATGAGTACGATTCATAAAAAAAAAAAAACTAGTTGCACTCCAGGAGTGCCGGCAGAAGTGAAAACTCGCCTTTGCGGCATACTCAGGTCCGTGTCCTTCTTACGAATTTTCGATCAATTCACGTGTCCTGACGCGAGTTTTCTATTTTACCCATCCCAAAAAGTGCACAAAGCCGCTAAAGAGGCTTTTACTTAAAAAGTTACGTCAAGATACACCTAAATAACTCCTAATCGCATGGCGCCGCTTGGCTTCATCTGATAAATAGGTAAAAAAAAAATCCACACATTACCCACCGCGCGACTACTGTCTACTGCTGGTCATTAGGCCTTACCCAGTATTGGTCGAACGGCAGAATACCTAATATGATGTCAATCATATTTTCGATTATTTCGAAATTCAAACAGTGCCTACTTACCTACCTTACCTATGAATGCGCAAAAAACCCAATGCATTCGATTTACTGTCCCCAATGTGAGGCAGTCCAACGTTGACATACTAGTTGAAGGTAAAATAGACTTTGTAAATGATACCATCTTCTTAGGAATCACAATAGACTCTAAATTGCAATGGGGCGCTCATGTATCAAAAGGTAATATAAGGTCAGATATATTTTTCACTTGATCAATGGGCCATTCAGCATATTCCAAAACCATCTAAAGCTTTTCCCAGCTAGCTTTGAGGAACAGTCAGTAAAGGAAACATAATCAGGTAGGTAAAGAGAAACACATAATTCGAAGTGATATTTTTTATTTTATAAAACTTTTACACTAGGGTAAAAAAGTGCCAGTGTGTTATTTGTGAAAAATTCACAGTGTTGGTAATAGAAAAACAAGAGGTGAAGAAAAACAAGAGATTACTTTACCCACTTTCATTACTGTCCAAAATAAAATGTTTTTCATAATTTTAAATATAAATAATAAAACCGTTTCCGTAAACTTTCTTATTACCATTGATTTATAATTCGGCAAATATAAATGTAGGTAAAGCATCGTGTTTCAATCGCTTCCATTTAATTTTATATTCGAAATTAATGTATCGGCACGGCAGTAAAATATTTTGAACAAATTCGAGTATGTATGACATTTTATGTCCAATATGTCGCTTGAAAGTTCCTCGGATCCACACCTTTTTATCCTTTTACTTCAGGGAGCTGCAATAAAATTTCAACAATAATTTTCTTCATATTAGTAAAAATCGATTCTTTTTAGGGTTCCGTACCCAAAGGATAAAAACAGGACCCTACTAATATGACTCCGATATCCATCTGTCTGTCACCAGGCTGTATCTCATGAACCGTGATAGTGAGACAGTTGAAATATTACAAACAAAAATTTCGGGCGTTTTTATAGCTTACGCCCACGGCTCCGCTCGCGTTAATGTCTATCCCCGATAACAGTACCTTATTCTGAGATGTAATTTATGTCTATGTTCTTTTCCGTACTCCAGAGATCGTGCAATGGTGATGATGATGATGCAAAATTTCATGATGATCGGTTCAGAAGTTACGGCGTGGAAGCGTAACAAACAAACTCACTTTCACATTTATAATATTATATGTAAGGATGGTACGGAACCCTTCGTGCGCGAGTCCGACTCACACTTTGCTGGTTGTTTAATTACCATGATGGTTCAATTTGTTACATTACTATTGCATGGCTCAACACTAACAAAAATATCCCTGATAGCAAGACCGTCATAAAAAATATCGATATACTCGTAGATACGTGATTTTACCACATCACTAGCAAAAAAACTAACCTAATTTGAAATAAGGAAAAAACGATAATTTTAAGCAAAATACCTATAAAAGTTGTCATTTATACAATACGTTATATAATTGACAATATTATTGTTGTATTTTGAGGTATTTTGTGTTTTAATTATGCACTTTTAACTGAAAAACTTACCGAAGAAAATTATGTTTTACAGAATTTATTTCTGTTCGTCCTGAATGGGATTTACATCGCTCCATTGCACAAGACATTGTTTAGTATAATGGTCATTTGATAACGCACCAACCCAACACCGGTTAAGGCGATACCACTGTAAATAAGGTCGTCCTGAACCTTATTTATCTCGCAAAATACTTAAATTAGGAGTTTCAAATCTAAGTCATATGATTTTTCACTATTTCATCTCCAAAAATTAAAGATGAAAACACGTTTTGATAAAATTTTCTCGATAGAAATATTTTTTGAAAAATGGTCTTCGTTCGCAGAGTTTTTGTTATTGTAGCTCAAATGCGACGAATGAAATAATGATTTTTAGACTAAAAGATAGGTTATTAGTAATTCATCAAAATTTAAATATGAAAATACAATTAACCGGTCTGATTTTATATAAAATAGATATAACGAATTTGGCGCTTACGTTTTTTTCTTTGAGCGACTCGAGACTATCTCCTATCTCATCATTCACGGGCTAAACCGCCAAGCGCTATCCCTTGCGCGCACTTGATCAGTCCTTTGCCGAGCGAAGGTACCAAACATTTGAGTCCTCGTCTTAATACTTTTTTCCGTGAGAATTTTAGCACAATCCTATATTTAATTTGCAGACATCACAATTCCGCCGCAATGTTTTTGTCGATATATAACCCGATCAAATCGGCAAGATGCTGATATTACAGACGTTGAACTGTAATAAGTTATTTTAAATTTAGTCGGATTTAATTGGAGTCCAATGGAGTCCATTGACATTTCAAGTCGGGACAACCATGAAAATAATAGAAACTGACTGAAGTTTTTGTCTCATTCTGTCATAAGCGAAAGCTCATAAGAAAAATACCGTGTCAACTATCTGTTTTCAGTTTCTATTTTTATGCGGCTTCTATGTATATTATTCTTCTGAGGTACGTTCTCAGAACAATAACGGTACGTTACCTCAGAACAATAACTAAAGCATAGAAACCGTGTTAAAATAACAACAAAATACAATATTCTACACTGTTTTTACTTATGGCATTGTTAAAGCATCAGAAAGAGATGCATATACAATGCCATTTGCGTAAATGTGCAGGTTGTCCTGGGGTACTGATGTGATCAGGGTTGTACTATATCGATGAAATATATTTATCGACTAAATGTTTCGTCCTAAGAAAGTCATAAATGTACTCTACTCTGATTGTATCGATTCGTTAAATGAGTACGATTCATAAAAAAAAAAACAACTAGTTGCACTCCAGGAGTGCCGGCAGAAGTGAAATCTCGCCTTTGCGGCATACTCAGGTCCGTGTCCTTCTTACGAATTTTCGATCAATTCACGTGTCCTGACGCGAGTTTTCTATTTTACCCATCCCAAAAAGTGCACAAAGCCGCTAAAGAGGCTTTTACTTAAAAAGTTACGTCAAGATACACCTAAATAACTCCTAATCGCATGGCGCCGCTTGGCTTCATCTGATAAATAGGTAAAAAAAAAAACCATACATTACCCACCGCGCGTCTACTGTCTACTGCTGGTCATTAGGCCTTACCCAGTATTGGTCGAACGGCTGAATACCTAATATGATGTCAATCATATTTTCGATTATTTCGAAATTCAAACAGTGCCTACTTACCTACCTTACCTATGAATGCGCAAAAAACCCAATGCATTCGATTTACAGTCCCCAATGTGAGGCAGTCCAACGTTGACATACTAGTTGAAGGTAAAATAGACTTTGTAAATGATACCATCTTCTTAGGAATCACAATAGACTCTTAATTGCAATGGGGCGCTCATGTATCAAAAGGTAATATAAGGTCAGATATATTTTTCACTTGATCAATGGGCCATTCAGCATATTCCAAAACCATCTAAAGCTTTTCCCAGCTAGCTTTGAGGAACAGTCAGTAAAGGAAACATAATCAGGTAGGTAAAGAGAAACACATAATTCGAAGTGATATTTTTTATTTTATAAAACTTTTACACTAGGGTAAAAAAGTGCCAGTGTGTTATTTGTGAAAAATTCACAGTGTTGGTAATAGAAAAACAAGAGGTGAAGAAAAACAAGAGATTACTTTACCCACTTTCATTACTGTCCAAAATAAAATGTTTTTCATAATTTTAAATATAAATAATAAAACCGTTTCCGTAAACTTTCTTATTACCATTGATTTATAATTCGGCAAATATAAATGTAGGTAAAGCATCGTGTTTCAATCGCTTCCATTTAATTTTATATTCGAAATTAATGTATCGGCACGGCAGTAAAATATTTTGAACAAATTCGAGTATGTATGACATTTTATGTCCAATATGTCGCTTGAAAGTTCCTCGGATCCACACCTTTTTATCCTTTTACTTCAGGGAGCTGCAATAAAATTTCAACAATAATTTTCTTCATATTAGTAAAAATCGATTCGTTTTAGGGTTCCGTACCCAAAGGATAAAAACAGGACCCTACTAATATGACTCCGATATCCATCTGTCTGTCACCAGGCTGTATCTCATGAACCATGATAGTGAGACAGTTGAAATATTACAAACAAAAATTTCGGGCGTTTTTATAGCTTACGCCCACGGCTCCGCTCGCGTTAATGTCTATCCCCGATAACAGTACCTTATTCTGAGATGTAATTTATGTCTATGTTCTTTTCCGTACTCCAGAGATCGTGCAATGGTGATGATGATGATGCAAAATTTCATGATGATCGGTTCAGAAGTTACGGCGTGGAAGCGTAACAAACAAACTCACTTTCACATTTATAATATTATATGTAAGGATGGTACGGAACCCTTCGTGCGCGAGTCCGACTCACACTTTGCTGGTTGTTTAATTACTATGATGGTTCAATTTGTTACATTACTATTGCATGGCTCAACACTAACAAAAATATCCCTGATAGCAAGACCGTCATAAAAAATATCGATATACTCGTAGATACGTGATTTTACCACATCACTAGCAAAAAAACTAACCTAATTTGAAATAAGGAAAAAACGATAATTTTAAGCAAAATACCTATGAAAGTTGTCATTTATACAATACTTTATATAATTGACAATATTATTGTTGTATTTTGAGGTATTTTGGGTTTTAATTATGCACTTTTAACTGAAAAACTTACCGAAGAAAATTATGTTTTACAGAATTTATTTCTGTTCGTCCTGAATGGGATTTACATCGCTCCATTGCACAAGACATTGTTTAGTATAATGGTCATTTGATAACGCACCAACCCAACACCGGTTAATACTTTTTTCCGTGAGAATTTTAGCACAATCCTATATTTAATTTGCAGACATCACAATTCCGCCGCAATGTTTTTGTCGATATATAACCCGATCAAATCGGCAAGATGCTGATATTACAGACGTTGAACTGTAATAAGTTATTTTGAATTTAGTCGGATTTAATTGGAGTCCAATGGAGTCCATTGACATTTCAAGTCGGGACAACCATGAAAATAATAGAAACTGACTGAAGTTTTTGTCTCATTCTGTCATAAGCGAAAGCTCATAAGAAAAATACAGTGTCAACTATCTGTTTTCAGTTTCTATTTTTATGCGGCTTCTATGTATATTATTCTTCTGAGGTGAAATAATTAAAATTGTATTTAGTTCAGATTCTTTGTATAAATCTAATTTTAAATGCATAATTAAGTCATAAGTTTATATAATTAAGGTATTTAAGTGAAATTGTGGCGTATATCGACGCTAAAAACTAAATAACCAGTGCCGGCAGTTGGATGGTGGTTTAGCTGTCAAACAACAACAAAGGATTTAATTGTGAATCTGCATCACATTTACCGGGAGAGTATACTGTTTTATTCTTTCACTATAGGCAGTGTTCGTCCAAATACGAGTATTCCTCTTTTAATTTTGTTTACACAGAATATTGACCTGTATTATACCTACCGGGCTCAGTTTGTATCTCGCTCCGTTTACCTAGTGAAATCATCATCATCATCATCATCAGGTCCTTTTTAGTCTCCACTACAGGAGCACGACCCTCTCTGTACTACTAGGGCCATACTTGGCCAGAGCAGCCAGAGGACTTGGCCTACACTCTCCACGCTGGCCAGACGGGTTGGAGAGGTCTCTTAGATGTTTATAAGCTTTGTTTAGCTTGTACTCGTATTTCCTAAGTCGCCTTCTACGACATCCACGGTAAGACTTGGAGTGGTCCTATTCTACTCTGCCGGATACCACACGGCTGTAGTAGCCTAGTGAAATCGGAGTTGATGAAATAAAACTTAAGTCCTCAGGCATAATATTCCTTCATAGAAGTTAATTTTATAAAGCACAACATTAATTTCGAAGTATTTACTTTGTTTCTTTGTCCCATTTTGTTAAGAAAACAACTACCTACTTATAAAAATAATCTGCAATAAGTGATCAGATTTTACTTCAATTGACAAATATATGTTTTTAAATTACAGTTAGCAATACAAATAAGATTGATTATTCATACATCTGGCTTTGTATTTTTGTGATATTGCTATGCTTACCCGGTGGCAAGCTTAGTTGATGTTTAGAAAACAAAAGCCGGTGACAGGAGCACAATATAGGTAGTTTAGGACCAAAGTATAATTCTATTGTATTGATTCAATATTCCTATGCCCTACCCTAGTTATACCTGCAACCTATAATATTTATAAAGATTAAGTTAATAAGCTATTATTGTTTCATTTCCTTCTTCTTTTATTGTTTAAAAATTAATACTAGATACCTCATTTTGATTTGTTATGATCCCCTGCCATTTTGGCATTTTTGTTTTTATCAATTAACAGTAATAATTAAAATAGTCCCACAGAACCCAAAATATTATTAAATATATATATATATATATTAAATTATAATACATATTTTCAGTTGCGGATAACACCTCCTGCACTATGATGACTCGGAAGGCCACTCTAAAAGACCTTAACATGAAGTTGAAGCTGGCGCTAAACGAGCTCAAAACCTGCAGAGAGGAAAACTCCCAACTGTTATGTGAAAGGGAGGAAAATGAGGAAGAATTTGACAAAATCAATAATAAAAATATGATTTTAAAAAATGAATGCACTAGCCTTCATGTACAAAACACTCAATTATTAGATGAAAACATTAAATTGAAAGATTGTTTAGCGCAAACTACTGAATGCAGTATGGTACACGAACGAGCCCTTAGTCGCATTACTGAGTTGGAACAATGCCTACATGAGGCACAGAGATCTGCCTTAGAAATTGAAAAACAAAAAGAGATTGAATTATGCAACAACACCTTGCATTTGTACAGTGAACTCATGGAGTGTGGCTCGGGACCGGTCGTGGAAATACCTGCAAGTACTCCACAGTCTCAATACTTCATATTAAACACACATAATAAAATAAAAAAAAGTATGTAAAAATAAATAGGATGATAAAGCGCACCAAGCAATTAATTTCAAAACAAAAAAATTGTAAAAGCCTGACTCAGCTACGTAAAGAAAAATTAAATCTATTTAACCAATTTAAATCATGCAAAGATGACCTTTATATGGCTAGCCGAATTTATGACACGGAGATTCATGAGTTGCAATCTCAAATATCAAAACAACATGAGTCTTTAAAAAAATTTACTAATAATTATGAAATATGCCAAAAACAATTGTATGAAAATATGATGGCGGTTAAAAAACACACTGAGTCATCTCACTGTAATAATGAGCAACATAGTACACAGGTGGCAATTACAATGTCATCTGAAATTGCTCAAGAACTTGATACAAGTACAAAATGCGACTTGCAAATGAAGATAGGTACTATTGATAACAGTATTAATAAGAAATTTTCCTCTAACAAATTATTAGTTTATTCAGACGAGCTGGGTCAAGGCTTTAGTAGTATTTTTTCGAAATGTATAAATCATGATTGTACTGTACTAAACAAATGTACACCCGGGGTATCTTTTTCAAATTTAATTGATAACATTGACAGTAGTAATATAGATGAAAACACAACAATATTAATATTGTTTGGTGACAGTTCCTCTGTTACAAAAAGTTACAAAAACATAAAGCAAAGTATTGACATTTTAAATAATTTGAATTTAAAAACTAGGTGTAAGTTTATGATAAGTGCTTTTCCGTATTCGGAATCACTTGATAAAGACAGAAATATACACATACATAATTTAAATGTACATATGTACAACATGGCCCGTTGTCATGGCGATTTTATTTTCTATTTAGATTTAAATAAGTTTATATCTAGGTTTAAGTTGACACAAGATACTATGTATCTTCCATTACATTTTAAGCGAAAAATAGCTTCACTTGTAGCTTTTAATTTACTTAGTCCTGTAAAAAGTAGTAAAACTGCTATGTCTTTTGACATAGGTAAATCTAATAGTAACGTTCAAGGTAGTATAATACCTGTAATATATAACTCTCACTCTGATTTAAACTGAGTGATAAGACAACAGTCAAGGCCAAAGAATTAAATATCATTCACCAGAACATTCAAGGCTTGACTAGCAAATTATTACAATTAGAATTATTCATAAATCATATAGATTTACATGTAGTATGCCTTACTGAACATTTTCTACAGCCCCATCAGCAACAATTTATTATAGATAATTATTCAGTGGCAAGCTCATATACCAGAAAGACTAAAGAGAAAGGAGGCAGTTTAATTTTAACGCGAAACAATGTCAAATGTAGAGAACGCAAAGATATTGTCAGTCTTTCGGTAGAATGTAATGTTGAATTGTCATGTATTGAACTTGAGGAATCTATTATAGTATGCGTATACAGACCCCCTAAGTCAAATTATAATACTTTGGAATTAGTAATTGAAGATATTTTGAGGAAACTATCCTGTAGTCCCAAAAATATCATAGTGTGCGGTGACTTTAATGTTGATTTATTAGTAACTACAACTGAAAGTGTTGGCTTGTTGAATGTATTTAAGTCGTTTAATTTATTTAATTTATTTTTAGAACCAACTAGAGTTAATGGTGATTCTGCAACATGTATAGATAATATTTTCTGCAATTGTAGTGCTCTTGATAAATACATAATTAAAAATCTCACTTCTGATCATTTTGGTCAGTTTGTCAAATTAGTAAATCAAGTAGAGGTAGACTTACCAAAGATAACGTATAGACCTATAACCAAAGGCAAAATCAAGGTATTCAAGAAAAATATATCAGAAAAAATGATCGAAGAAACGAGAGATGATCCGGATGCCCTTTACAATAAAATGTTTAATGTCATAGAAACTGAATTCAATAATGCCTTCCAAGTTAAAACTTGTACCAGACGTAATCGTAAAAAATTTTGTGAATGGGCTACTACAGGTATCTACATCAGTAGAAATAGGATATACGAATTACTGGCTATGAAGGCATATAACCAGGATCCTGAATTTATTAACTATGTTAGAAATTATTCAAAAGTTTTTAAAAAGGTATGTATGCATGCCAAATCATTATATACTAGAAATACTATCTTAAATTCTCAAGATAAAATAAAGACAACATGGAAAATTATTAACACAGAAACTGGTAAGAATAAACAGCGTGACAATAAAGTAGAATTAAAAATAAATAATAATGTTCTCAGCAGTAAGGCAGACGTTGCCCAATATTTTGAGGACTTTTTCACTAACATTCCCATAAACACCACTGCCTCCTTATGTTCATCGACAGATGAATCTAAAAAATTATTAACAAGTTGTATACCCGAATGTAAAAATAATTTAATATTTCAACATGTGACTCCGCTCACAATCATTGATACATTTAAAAGCTTAAATAATAAAAAAAAACTGGAGATTTGTGGGACATCTCGGTATCCGTCATAAGTAATATCATTAATGTAATAGCACCTTACTTAGCTTCTATTTTTAATAAATGTTTAGATACCGGTACTTTTCCAGCCTTGATGAAGCTGAGTAAAGTTATACCATTATATAAATCAGGGGATAAAAGTAATCCCACAAACTACCGGCCTATTTCCATTCTACCAGTTCTCAGTAAAATATTTGAAAAATTGATTTTCAATCAATTATTGTCTTTTTTTAATAAAAATGATCATTTTCATAGTGAACAGTATGGATTTACTAAGGGTCGGTCAACAACTGACGCGGGTGTAGCTCTTTTAAAACATATCTATGAAGCTTGGGAGGGAAAACAGAATGCTATTGGTGCTTTTTGTGATCTTTCTAAAGCATTTGACTGCGTAGATCACAATACCCTTATATCCAAGCTGAAACACTATGGAATCAAAGGTAAATCTCTCGACTTAATCAAATCGTACTTGAGTAGCCGAATTCAAAAAGTTAGTTTAGATGGGGTTCAATCTTCCGGATCATGTATTAGGATGGGTGTACCTCAGGGCTCTATCCTAGGGCCTCTTCTGTTCCTTATATACATTAATGATTTACCGTACTATATTAACACATGCAAGGCTGTACTATTTGCCGATGATACATCTCTCATCTTCCGAGTAGATAGGAATACTGACTCTTCTGACGAGGTTAATAGTACATTAGCTCAAGTGTTGGACTGGTTTACTGCGAACAATCTTTTGTTGAACGCTAGTAAAACTAAATGTATTAAATTTTGCTTACCAAATGTTGCAAAAGTTTCAACAAGTATAGTCGTCAATAATGAAACAGTAGGATTGGTAGACAAAGCAACTTTTCTTGGAATAACTGTTGATGCTGGGCTTCAATGGGGTGCCCATATTGAAAAATTGGCAGGGAAACTTAGCTCTGCGGCTTACGCGGTTCGGAGGATAAGACAACTAACTGATGTTTATACTGCGCGTTTGGTATATTTTAGTTACTTTCATAGTCTTATGTCGTATGGAATATTACTATGGGGAAACGCTGCAGATGTAAATACCATATTTGTTCTACAGAAACGCGCTATTAGATCAATATATAAATTAGGCGCCAGAGAATCTCTTAGAGAGTTATTCAAAAATATTAATATTCTGACACTCCCTTCACAGTATATCTTTTCTAATATTATGTTTGTGCGCCATAACATTCATTTATATAAAAAAAACTGTGATATACATAGCAGAAACACTAGAAATAAAAATAAATTATTTACACCAGCATTGCGATTGCAGAAAACTATGGATTCTTTTTTTGGTCTTGGAGTACGCTTCTATAATAGAATTCCCGCAGAAATATTAGGTCTGCCATTAATTCAATATCAAACGGCTGTAAAAAATCATTTACTTAAAAGGGCTTATTATTGTATGAAATATTATTTATTCGATAAAAATGCTTGGTAATAATTTAAATGTATATTTTAATGTAGTTAAATTTAATTTTTGTAAAATATATTGTTATATTCGAGCCTTTCAGGCACATAGAGACCAAGACTGGACTGAGTTTCTTTCGGCGTATTCTTCTCAGCAGTGGTCATTCCGAAACGCTAGTAGTTTTTCGATTTTACAAACATAAAAGAAAGAAAAATAAACAACAGAAACATATGACGTTCAAAAAGCGATACATGTATCCTACTTTGAATAAAAAATATTCATTTTCATTTTCATTTTAATCTAATTTCACCTAATAAATTTAATGAAGGAGGAGCTGCTATATTTGAAGACATTAATAAAAATCACCATAATCTTATTGAAGGTATAAAATTTATTATACCCTTATTAATAAATATTCTTCGACTATGTAATCTCTCATAATTAATATTAGCTAAACAAAATATTCCTGAAGAACATAAACCATGTCCAATTATTAAAATATAAGATCCTAAATACCCTCAATAATTTATTGTTATAATCCCCCCAATAACAAGACTTATGTGAGCTACAGAAGAATAAGCAATTAAAGATTTAATATCAATTTGACAAAAACATTTTATTCTCATATAAAATCCCCCTAATAATCTAATAATTACTCAAATAAAATTAAATTTTAAACTTATTTTTTCTATTAAAACTATTACTCGTATCAAACCATACCCTCCTAATTTTAATATAATCCCTGCTAAACTTATAGAACCAGATACTGGAGCCTCAATATGAGCCTTAGGTAATCATAAATGAACAAAATATATAGGTATTTTAACTAAAAAAGCTATTACTATAGACAAATATAATAAATAATAATCAAAATTTATAAATTTTAAAAAATAAATTATAATATTATAAGAATTAATAAAAATATAAAAAATCCCTATTAATAAAGGTAAAGAAGCAAATAAAGTATAAAATAATAAATATATGCCAGCTTGAATACGTTCAGGTTGATAACCTCAACCCACAATTAATATTAATGTAGGGATTAAACTTCCTTCAAAAAATAAATAAAATATAAATAAATTTATTCCAGAAAAAGTCAAAAATAATATTATTAATAAAAAAATAGTAGTTTTATTTTTCTAAATTATTTTACATTTTAAATACAATCAATTAGCTCTAAGAGTAGGTCAAATACATTTAAAACCCGCCCTGTAACGTTTCTGGTGTAAAGGTGCCCAAAATGCTGGCTGCATTGCCGCGCTGAATAGCTATGGCCAATTATAAAAAAATTAAATTAAATATGAAAAATTCTACATAATAAACCTTATATAAATTTTCTCTTGCTATTATTATTATTAAAATACAAATTCAAATTTTTAATATAATTAAACCAAATGAAATAATGTCACAGGAACATATATATCTTAAATTACAATAATTTCCTAATATAATAGTTAAATTTATAAATAAAAATATTATTAAAAATAATATTATTTGAACCAATCAAAATATTTGTTTTTTAAAACATAATGGAATTATAAATAAAATTATTATTAAAAATTTTATCATATATTTTACAAATTATAATAAATTAAATCTTTGAAAATAATCATTTCCATGAGTACGAATTATAGAAACTAAAATTGATAAACCTAAAGCTCCTTCACATACAGAAAATACTAAAAAAACTATTAATATATATATATTATTTTCAATATTATTTAAATATAACAATAAAATAAAAAATATTCTTAATACAATAAATTCTAATCTTAATAATACAATTAACAAATGTTTTTGTTTAGATACAAAAAATAAATTCCCAATAATATATATAAATAATATAACAACTAATATTCTTATTATCATTAGTTAGTTTTTATAGTTTAAAAAAAACATTGGTCTTGTAAATCAAAATTAAGATTTTTCTTTAAAAACTTCAAAGAAAAAGATTTTTCTTTATCAATAATCTCCAAAATTATTAATAGGGATTTTTTATATTTTTATTAATTCTAATAATATTATAATTTATTTTTTAAAATTTATAAATTTTGATTATTATTTATTATATTTGTCTATAGTAATAGCTTTTTTAGTTAAAATACCTATATATTTTGTTCATTTATGATTACCTAAGGCTCATGTTGAGGCTTCAGTATCTGGTTCTATAATTTTAGCAGGGATTATATTAAAATTAGGAGGGTATGGTTTGATACGAGTAATAGTTTTAATAGAAAAAATAAGTTTAAAATTTAATTTTATTTGAGTAATTATTAGACTATTAGGGGGATTTTATATTAGATTAAAATGTTTTTGTCAAATTGATATTAAATCTTTAATTGCTTATTCTTCTGTAGCTCACATAAGTCTTGTTATTGGGGGGATTATAACAATAAATTATTGAGGGTATTTAGGATCTAATATTTTAATAATTGGACATGGTTTATGTTCTTCAGGAATATTTTGTTTAGCTAATATTAATTATGAGCGATTACATAGCCGAAGAATATTTATTAATAATAAATTTTATACCTTCAATAAGATTATGGTGATTTTTATTAATGTCTTCAAATATAGCAGCTCCTCCTTCATTAAATTTATTAGGTGAAATTAGATTAATGAATAGATTAATAAGATGATCTTTATTATCAATAATTCTATTAATATTTATTTCTTTTTTTAGAGCTGGTTATAGTTTATATTTATATTCTTATGTTCAACATGGAAAATATTATATTGGGATTTATAGATTTTATATAGGAGTTTCTCGGGAATATTTATTGTTAATGTTACATTGATTACCATTGAATATTTTAATTATAAAGGTAGATTATGTAATAATTTGATTATAATTATAATACTTAAATAATTTAAATAAAATTATTGATTTGTGGTGTCAAAAATATGAATAAATTCATTTTAGGTTATTTTTATAAAAACTTCAATTTGTTTTAATATTTTATATTTTTTATAAGAATAACATTATTTATATTTATAATTTATTTTATTATAAATAATATAGTAGTTTTTTTAGTGAGATTTTTTTTTAATTCTATTATAATTAAAATATCTATTTTATTAGATTGAATATCTTTATTATTTATAATATTTGTTTTATTAATTTCTTCTGTTGTAATTTTTACAGAAAAAGATATATAAGAACGGAATTAAATTTAAATCGATTTATTATTTTAGTATTATTATTTGTATTTTCAATAATTTTATTAATTAGACCTAATATTATTAGAATTTTATTAGGTTGAGATGGGTTAGGGTTAGTTTCTTATTGTTTAGTAATTTATTATCAAAATTTTAAATCTTATAATGCTGGGATATTAACTGCTTTATCAAATCGAATTGGGGATGTCTTAATTTTGATAGTAATTTCTTGAATATTAAATTATGGGAGATGAAATTATATCTTTGATTTAGAGATTATAAAGAATGATTATGAAATAATAGTGGTAGGAACTTTGATTAGGCGGCTATAACTAAAAGAGCTCAAATTCCTTTTAGTTCATGGCTTCCTGCAGCTATAGCAGCTCCTACACCTGTTTCTGCTTTAGTACATTCTTCAACTTTAGTCACTGCAGGTGTTTATTTATTAATTCGTTTTAATTAATTATTAAAGAATATTTTTTTTTAAAGTTATTTTTATTATTGTCAGGTTTAACTATATTTATAGCTGGAATTTCTGCTAATTATGAATTTGATTTAAAAAAAAATATTGCTTTATCAACATTAAGACAATTAGGATTAATAATAAGAATTTTAAGAATAGGGTTGCCTGATTTAGTTTTTTTTTCATTTATTAACTCATGCTATATTTAAGGCTTAATTCCCGAATATATAGTTTTCCCGAGCGCGGCGAACGATGGGCAGGTCCAGGGGTCGCTTGGAGGTCGCCGTGCTGGTAAGGGCGTGGTGCAGTGCCGGCAGCGCAGGCAAGTGTGGGTTCAATCCCCAATCTCGAACCCTTGAAATTAATAATAAAAGGCGTCAGCATGATCCCGCTAAGCTGGATTTTTGACCACACTGTGATGATATCTTGCGTTAAGCGCAGGGGAAGTTATAATGTAAGTGTGCAGTGCAGTGTGGCAATCAGAGTGGGCTAGCGCAAATATTACAAATACATATGAAAAATTATAATGGGTTTAACTAATTTGTATACATTGATGTATGATTAAAGCAAATAGTAGGTGCTAAGGAAGGTAACACGGCGCTGTGCATACAAGATGGCGACGTAAGTCGTCGAACAAAGCATTGCCATGAAATATATATGCAAAATCAATTATTCTTTTATGCAACGCAAAAACAACATAATTTGTAGGTAAATAAATAACAGGCTGATCGAAATGTACGATAATAAGTGTTTCCTTAATACTACGTAAATATGTTCAAAACTTACCCAATCAGGGGTCTAAATTGTTTAAATCACGATAATGGCCGTATCGCACAATCGTCACAATAATTCTTATAAAAAAAAAGGCACTCAAGACAAAGTAAAATGTACTATTTAAGTAAAATGTAAGTACTTAAAATTTCCAATGCCGAGCATTACGTGCTCACGCGCAGAGATCGTGCCGCAGTCTGCCAACGGCCGGGCGATGGAATGCGCTCTCGATCATTCGATGTGACGTAGCAGTAGCTATACCATCGTACAAAAGAATCCGGCTTCGGTACAGTCAGGAGTATGAATTTAGTGCGGTGTTTATGTTTTTAGTTTATGTTAGATTAAGTTTCAGTTTAAGTTTTATAATTTGTAGATAGTATTTCAAGTATCAGTTAGTTTATATTTTAATTAAGCAAGTATTCTTTTTTTTTATGTGTGCGTTACCCCAGCAAAAAGTACTGAATATCAAAACTTAATATTGCTAGATAATTAGTAAGTAACGTCGTGTAAATGTAGGTGAAAGTTTTAAATTTGTACGTCCATTAATTTTTGAGATATTAATTAAAATCAGATTCTGCTAGGATGACATTTCAAACGTTACGCCAGCAAAAAATTTTCTCGGATCCGAATAAAAGTTAATACAGTAATTAGTAGTTGATGTGCTGTAAATGTACTTGCATAAATAGAATTTGTACGTCTCCAGACTTTTGCGATATTCGAATTTTTGCTGGGGTAACGTTTGGCCGATTGCTGGATCTCATAATCGGCACGGCGTAGGAGTTTGATTATTTTTATTTACACTGTTATGAATTTGTAGATCATGTCTGCAAAAACAGAATTTCTAAAAATGTTACTATTCAGGGATTAAAAATGAAAATATGAAATTAGGTATTTTAACTCCAGTACTTTAAATATGGGACCTAGAGACTAATTGTTGACGTTAGTTTGTACCTTATGATTGCTTACAATGCCCAGATAAGTATCAATATGAAATCTTAAGTATTAAATTAGTTATGAGAAAAAGAACCATATCTAGGCCTCCAGGAATTTCGACAGCCGATTAGACCAGTTTTTCTATTAGTTCGGAAGTCGACAGTTATCAAACTATTTGTAAGGGTAAGTTAACTATAAGTTTGCAAAACATCAGCTTAATACACGCAGTAGTTTAAGAAATATAATTAAATATCCAACCGTAGGTGAAATACCATAATAAGCCGACCATTTTCGGGAGTATAGCAAAAAGCGACGCTACAGTATATATTGCTAACCATCCTAAATTAGCAGTAGTATTCACGTAAAATAGTACAGTCGCGTACATCGTTAAATTCAAGTTATTTTTTTTAACTTCTACAAAACTATTGTTTGCTTAGGACCACATTTTTTATATTGTACTTATAATACAATCTCAATTGGAATGTGCCCAACAGTCCTATTTCAATGAGTACTATTCTCATTCCGTCAACGGGGCCGCTGCACTTACACTCATACATCTCATAATGTAGATATAGTTTTGGATTTATATATTTGTTTATTTGGTGGTTCCCTAACAGGTTATCATGTGATGTCTCATTGGTTTTTTTTATATGACGAGTGGCAGAGTGCTTTACAAGACCACGACTATGCGCTTCGCGCGCTTAGTTGCGTGCGCCACTAGGGTTGCCAACTCAGTTGATCAGAAATCAATGAGGTAAAAAAAGTAAATGTAAAGTTTTATTGTATGGCCGTTAATGTTTAAATAATTCCAATAACGATTGGTAAGTATTGTTCAGGTCGAGGGCATCACGACACTCAAACGTCTGAAGGAGGAGGAAGTCTTGTTTGCAGAGAGCGATTAAGGCAGCTTTTCTACGCTATGAATATAAAAACTCATCAGCAGTATAAACGGCATTAAGAAATCGGGCTTTCTTAGTCTTTAAACAACCTTGCAAAAATAGATCACTGTATCGAAATACCGAAAATGTTTACCGATACACTACACCGGTATTTCAGAATACCGGTATCCATGCGCCAGTCCGGCCGTACGCCCCCGTTCCACGACTCACCCGGCCGCATACACACCACATATAGGTATACGATAAAGCTCATATTTTACTTCTCAGAACACAGAATAAAATTATAGATCTGTACATTTATATAGAGAGTGCATTCATGGGGTTGATACTTTCTTTACAATATTAGAAAACGCCCTCTATATATTTGAGTGGTAAACTCATTCTTTTCTTTCCGTTTGACACTTAAAATCGCCAATTATGAATGAGACACTATTATGAATTTCATAATAGTATTTCATACTATTATGAAATACTAGCATATTATTTACCACTAACTAAATGTCCTAATTTAAAATAAATAATGAGTTAAAAATTGCTGTGTATTTACAGAGGTATGAGTGGACTAAATTTAGTGTTTAGTTCAGAAACTGATATTTAGATGGCGCTGCTGCAGAGCGGTCTGTGGTACTCCTGCGGGATCGACCAAATGTCTAGAGTGAATACTACGACAGCTGATCTTTTTTTGTTGACGTCTCGTCTCGTCTCGGTCGCGCACATAATACAATGATGTAAACCAAATGTATACAGCGTCAGATTTAAAAAAAAATCTTTGATTTTGTTATCCAATGAGATTTGTAATTTACAGTTTGCAAATGAAATAACTATTAATTTATATTATACTTAAACTTACATAACAAATACTAAACAAGACGGAAATCCGGAAGCCTTCAAAAAGTAAAAGATTTTCCTACTCATCTAAATAGGTATTTGTAAACGCCTAGCGTACCTATTACTCGAAAGAAATTAAATATGGTGATAATATATATTATATATCTGTACCTACCTATGTATAGAACCAAGGCATAAAACCAAGAATATATGCCTGTGCATTAAAACTCATCCTCATGTTTGAATACGTACACAAACTGTATTCTACACTCTCGTATGAAGAAATAAAGATTATATTTATAAATGCGAACACTTCAGTACACGAATGTACCGCAAAAATAAATGAATACACGACCAATTTCAGTAATACAACTAAATATACGGTACCGTCGCCTTTTACTATACTCCCAAAAATGGTCGGTTTATCATGGTATTTCACCTACAGTTGGATATTTAATGATATTTCCTAAACTACTGCGTGTATTGAGCTGATTTTTTGTAAACTAATAGTTAACTTACTCTTACAAATAGTTTGATAGCTGTCGACTTTCGAACTAATAGAAAAACTGGTCAAATCGGCTGTCGAAATTCCTGGCGACCTAGATATGGTTCTTTTTCCTCATAACTAATTTAATACTTAAGATATCATATTGATACTTACCTAGGCATTGTAGGCAATTATAAGGTACAAACTAACGTCAACAATTAGTTTCTAGGTCCTATATTTAAAGTACAGGAGTTAAAATACCTGATTTCATATTTTTATTTTTAATCCTTCAATGGTAACATTTTTATAAATTCTGTTTTCACGAACATGACCTACAAATTCATAAGTGTAAGTAAAAAAAAATCAAACTCCCACGTCGTGCCGATTATGAGATCCAGCAATCGACCAAACGTTACCCCAGCAAAAATTTGAATATCGCTAAAGTCTGGAGACGTACAAATTCTATTTATACAAGTACATTTACAGCACATCAACTACTAATTATTGTATTAACTTTCATTCGGATCCGAGAAAATTTTTTGCTGGCGTAACGTTTGAAATGTCACCCTAGCAGAATCTGATTTTAATTAATATCTCAAAAATTAATGGACGTACAAATTTAAAACTTTCAACTACATTTACACGACATTACTTACTAATTATCTAGCAATATTACGTTTTCATATTCAGTACTTTTTTGCTGGGGTAACGCACACTTTTTTTTATAAGTTATTATTGTAAACATATATATTGTATATTAGATACTACTAATATTTAATTTTTTTAATACAAGTAACGTGTATTACGTTACATCGTAAAGGCCGAACTTTTATTGGAAAGCCAAAATTTTTGGTATATTACTATGTGTGTTATTTTATGTTAAATATAAATTGTGGTAGGTCAAAATAAACTCACTCAATTACTTCTCGTACATTGGACTTTTATTTAACAAGGCGACATATCTAGCTCCTACATTTGGTGACCACCGTTTGAATCGCAGCAACCCTTCACTATGGCTTCCAAAGACGTTTCCACCGAGTCTGCAACATTTTCTGCAGCTGCTCAAGAATAACAAGCATCAGAATTAGCTGCTTTCTCGTTTACAAAACGTATAACACAGTTTTGACCGTCAGGATTATCTTATCTCTATGGTTTTGACTTATATTTAACAAGGCGACATACCACGAACGTCAAAATTACGGGACCCCGCCCGGTTTTGCGAATATGATGTGACTAGGATGTAGTACTATATTAGTGCTATTTTATACTTACATAATAAAATTGTACGCTCAAATGATTTAAAGATATTCAACAAAGAAAGTGGTCCCGCTATTATGATATCAAAATGGCGGGACCACAATTCAGTTCTTAAAAAACACATGCAGTCGTCGTAAGCCAAACTCACCAAACTTTAATACGATATAGTACGACAAAGTTCCGATTGTTGTTTATCTTGTAAAAGAATAATTTCAATTGTAAAAATAAAAAATATTTTCAACGAATAAGCTCCTGAGGAATAAGTGAATTTCAAAGCCAAGTAGTATTATACTGCTCTTACAATTTGCTTAGGCGTTTGTTTGACAGTTTTATTATGGAGGTTATTCTACACTGAATTTGTTTTAATTTACCTTTGCCTAAAAATTAAGTGCAAAACCAAAATGTTAAAACATACATACATATTATCACGTCTTTTTCCCTTACGGGGTAGACAGAGCCTAGGTTTATGAGACCGAAAAGCCACGCCTAGTATGTTGATAGGCGTGAAGGTAAAAACAGAATCAAAATAGTGATGGGTTGCTAGCCGCATCTCCTTCTAACATGATTCCTCAGATTTTCGTCCGTTCTCTTGACCGGCTTCTACGGTCTGCGCGGGAAAAGAAGCATTCTACGTTATTAGGGTTCCGTAGCCAAAGTGTAAAAGAAGCGTGTCTGTCACCAGGTTATATCTCATGAACCGTGATAGTTATTAAATTTTCACAAAAAGAAGAAGAAGAAGAACGGCACGATGCACTTCAACTAAATAGTGAGTGCGCGGTAGAAGCACGGCGTACGTTCTGGGCGGGTAGGGAGCGGGTGAGGGTGGCAGGATACCGTCAGCGGCCGCTCGCTACTGCTCGTAAAGCTGTACTGCTCGTAAGGCTGCTGCACGGGAGTCGTTGGATGGAGTGCTCGCGGTGCCGCCGGCGGCCGTGCGGCTTTTTCATGTTTCTCAAGCGATACTGTTTTAACAGTTCTTCCATGCTGGTCTGGGAAGAAGAAAAAAACCGGCCAAGTGCGAGTCGGACTCGCGCACGAAGGTTTCCGTACCATTATCTGTAAAAATTAGCCAAGTGCGAGTAGGACTCGCACACGAAGGGTTTCGTACCATTATCTATAAAAACGGCAAAAAAATCATGTCTTTTGTATAGTAGCCATATGGTAGTATTTATTTTTAAAGTGAATATATAACTAAATATTCTGTTATATATCAATCGTCTACTCGTTATTAATATCGAGCAAAAACATCACGTTTGTCATATAGGAGCCCCCTTTAGTATTTCGCCTGAAGGGATAAAATCCCCTATTTTATCCCTTCAGTCGAAAATTTCGTCGGTTTTACCTACATACATCTTTTTATTTGTAATCCAGAACGTCCAGAAATAAGAAAATGACCATACAAACTTAAGCCCCCCCCATGTTGGTTAAGGAGGGGATTTTATACATTTCACTTTTTAATTGTAATCGAGAACTTACATACCTATTTTTATATTCTAAGCTTAGAAATGGAAAAATTCCATACAAACTTTACCCCCTATTTACCCCTTCAAGGAAGAATGTTGTCTGGTTCACCTAAATAGATCTTTTTTAATTTAAATTGAGAACTTGTGTACCTACTTTCAAATTTCTAAGTCCAGACATGAGAAAATTCCGTAAAACTTAACCCCCTTTGATTTTCTAAAAATCCTTTCTTATTGCTCATTTACATCATAAAAAGAATCCCTGTGCTAAATTTCAAGTTTCTGAGCACAGTACTTTCGGCTATGCGTTGATATATAAGTCAGGTTTGCCTTTGGCCCGCGGCTCCGACCGCGTAAGTGTCGATTTCTCAGGAACAGTAGAATTACCCGGATACATTAGTTCATGACTTTTAATGAAACACCTTTATATTGAATTTCAATTGAATAACTTCAAAAACGGAAAGTTTCATACTAACTTTGCATCCCCGTTTTACCCCCTTAAGGGATGATTTTTGAGATAAATATTTTACCTGTGTTTCATGCCTTTCAGTAAAGAACCTTCATGCTGAATTTCATTCGAATAACTTCAAAAACGACAAAGTTCACACTAACTTTGCAACCCGTTTTACCCCCTTAAGAGATGAATTTCCAAAAATCCTTTCTTAGTGCTCCCCTACGTTATAAAAGGAACCCCTGTGCAAAATTTCAAGTTCCTAACCCTTATAGTTTAGGCCCTGCGTTGATATGTCAGTCAGTCAGTCAGCTTCTCCTTTTTTAATAGTATGGATTACTATGGATAGGTGGATGGATGGATAGGTGGATGGATGGATGGATGGATGCTGTCGTATAATGATGATGAATTGACTTTGGATTTTAATTTTCTTATGTCACTTATTATTTTATTTTATTTTTGCTATTTTGCAGGCAAACTCATTTCTTGAGGTTTTTCAAATGACGATATTTTTTTTTTAATAAACCGATTTTGATGAAACAAACTTTAAATGTTTTGCTAAGTTAAAACAAAGCAATTGGTGCAAGTTTGAAGTAAATCGGTTCAGTATTTTCGGAGATAATCGTGATCATACATACAAACAGACAGACAGACAAGAAATTCGAAAAAAAATGATTTGCTTTCTATTATTCTTTTTAAGTGTCCTTCTATCCATTTCAGTCAAAAATTCTAATTGTACAGACAAAATATTTTTACTGTTTTATTATATGTATAGATTATTTATTTAAATCCGTAAGTATTTAACGAGATAGCGGTGAAATTATTTTAAATTCGATTCCATATAGATATTTCAATGGTCTACTGGACACTGGACGAGATTCCCGTTAGATAACAAATTGAAAGTCATTAAAAAACTTCAATAATTATTCAGCTAAGTACATATGTGCCAAAAATTAGCTTTGAAAATTAAGTAATTAAAGAAATTTATTAAGAAAACGCTAAGTAAAATACAAATATAACCCGACCAATTTCAACTAGCTACTAAAAAGCGACCGCGCCATACATACTGCTAAATCTCGAAAATGGTAGTGTAATACTAAAATCTCGAAAATGGTAGTAAATCGGGTATATATGTGTGTACACTGGTCGTAACGGATTTTTTTATATATGTTTTTCTATTTCAAGACTAAAATAAATTAAGGATAGGTAGTTAAAATAAATAAAAACCTTTTGTACGTCAGCGCTCGATTTCGTTACTCCACGCTCGACGCCAGACTAGTATAAATTCTAATGACTTTAGTTGTCAATGGCGTCTCAGGGATTATCTTATCTCTATGGTCACGCGACCGTTTTGCAACTAAAGTGGTCAATGGCGCTCAATAGGTTAAAAGCGACCGCGCCATTCATTAACCCATTAGGAGCCAAATGAAAACACGTGGTAGGATTTTCAAAATTTCTTTATTTAGTCCTTCTTTGGAGATAAAAGAAAACATATAAAGTGTCAAAAACGAAAAAAAAAGAATACATCTTATACGCTTTGGTAGCTTTGGTGGAATAGTACTTTTTCCCGGGATAAAAAGGTAGCCTTTGTCCTTTTTCGTACTCCAGAATATCTATATGCAAAATTTCATGATGATCAGTTCAGTATTTACGGCGTGAAAGCGCGTAACAAACAAACTTACTTTCGCATTTATAATATTAGTAAGGAGGATGAAGGGCGAGCTTTGGATCTTTGCAGTGATTGCCTTAGGTAGTATCTCGCTACGCTTCGTTTAATTATAATGATCCATAGGATCTTCTCTCGACATCACATGAAGACGGCATGCATTTGACATAGTCATGTCAATCATGTAAGTAAGTATCTAAATAAAACCCACCACGTTTTTTACCGTGAATTTCGATCCGGTAAATCGATATCACTTAATCCAATTCATCTACTCTACCCATAACTTTATTACTATAATTATAAAATTATAAGTAAATGTAGTGGAATCTAAAAATATATTTCCGTCCCCTCAACCCTCAAATGATATTGAAACTGTCTATTATTTTGACTGGCATATAAATTACTAAAACGGACAATCATTTCATATATTACTACATCATTTTTTTTTTTCGAAAATCTGAATGGAGTCAAATTTTTCAATTCCTCTTTTACGCGTTTTATGCAAAGTAATCTCTCTCATCGTCTCATCATAAGTAGTTGTATCTGAAGTACGCTTTCGCCAAACTGGAATATTCATAGTTCGTCGACAAGGCGGGACGGTACTACTCAGTTCCTCAGTGGATGACGTTCCAGTTCCTTTTTGAGTCTTCTCTTTCGTGCAGTTTTGGCAGCTAATGGTTCAGCATCACTGCTGTCATCAGAGTGCGAAAGTGTGCTAACAGGGTGAACACAAAACTCCAGTGATAGCTGGAATATCTTTGGGTGTGCGTTACCCCAGCAAAGAAGTACTAAATATCAAAACGTAATATTGCTAGATAATCAGTAAGTAACGTCATGTAAATGTATGTGAAAGTTTGAAATTTGTACGTCCATTATTTTATGAGATATTAATTAAAATCAGATTCTGCTAGGATGACATTTCAAACGTTACGCCACCAAAAAATTTTCTCGGATCCGAATGAAAGTTACTACAATAATTAGTAGTTGATGTGCTGTAAATGTAGTTGTATAAATAGAATTTGTACGTCTCCAGGCTTTTGCGATATTCAAATTTTTGCTGCGGTAACGTTTGGCCGATTGCTGGATCTCATAATCGGCACGGCGTAGGAGTTTGATTTTTTTTTACTTACACTGTTATGAATTTGTAGGTCATGTCTGTAAAAACAGAATTTATAAAAATGTTACCATTCAAGGATTTAAAAAAAAATATGAAATCAGGTATTTTAACTCCTGTACTTTAAATATAGGACCTAGAAACTAATTGTTGACGTTAGTTTGTACCTTATAATTGCCTACAATGCCTAGGTAAGTATCAATATGATATATTAAGTATTAAATTAGTTATGAGGAAAAAGAACCATATCTAGGTCGCCAGGAATTTCGACAGCCGATTTGACCAGTTTTTCTATTAGTTCGAAAGTTGACAGCTATTAAACTATTTGTAAGAGTAAGTTAACTATAAGTTTGCAAAAAATCAGCTCAATAAACGCAGTAGTTTAGGAAATATCATAAATATCCAACTGTAGGTAAAATACCATGATAAACCGACCATTTTTGGGAGTATAGTAAAAAGCGACGGTACCGTATATTTAGTTGTATAACTGAAATTGGTTGTGTATTCATTTATTTTTGCGGTACATTCGTGTACTGAACTGTTCGAATTTATAAATATAATCTTTATTTCTTCATACGAGAGTGTAGAATACAGCTTGTGTACGTATGCCAACATGAGGATGAGTTTTTAATGCACAGGCATATATTCTTGGTTTTATGCCTTGGTTCTATACATAGGTAGGTACAGATATATAATTGACCGAGCGAGCGAAGCGAGCGAGGTCTTCAATTCAAGTTGGGGCGAAAAGACATTTTTTGTATGTATGTATGTATATATGTATGTATGTATGTATGTTTGTTCCACGATAACTTTAGAACTAATGCTCCAATTAAGATGAAATTTAGAATGTATATAGGTCTTATAAATACAATTTTCAAGTTCGTAGGGCATCAAAATCGGTTCAGCAGTTTACGAGATATTTAAATAAATGTTAAAGAATTTCGAGAAATGAAAATTGAAAATGACGTTTAGGCTGAATATGTTACAAGATGGCGCTGAAATAAATTTTAATTTTGGAGGTTACGACAGCCGCCGCTAGGTGGCGGTATTTCGTTGAAGCCTGCTTTGTCCATGCTTTGTGTACTAGTAGTTCGCTGCGAATGTGGACCTCGCGATTATTTAATTTTCCTGATAATTTCGTGAGCTAGCCACTATTATACTGATTTTGATAAGCATGTTGTCATAGTGCTAGTGTTTAGATGGCTTTAAAAGCACTCTTTTTATTTTACTCACCACGACTTATTTCAAATCAACATACAATGAACACAATATCCTTACTTTCTTGTATTAATAGTTAACATTCATTTCTATCCAAACAAATAAACTACCATACAACGTTAAACCCCTTTTTTTATTACTGTTGCAAGAATAGTTGACATAGATTTCTCCTTCCAATCCCTAAATGTACGAGTAGAATTTCATCTAATTAATATGACAAAATCAAAACCGGGTTTCAATACAACATCTTTGAGGCGTTTAGCTCTCGATAGTGCAACGTGTAGATGAAGAGCTGCGTTGCACTATCGAGTAAAATTTGAGTAGGTCCTGACAGAAAAATAAATATAATTTCACTAAGGCACAAATAAATGTAACAGTTTCGTCTTATCTGAAAGACTATGGTTCTTAACGGAATCACAACATTGGACATTTTATAAAAATAATTTTCGTACCAAATATTGGTCAATATATCAGGCGTGTTTGAGTGTTTGAAAATGTCAATAGGCCTGCGATTTAAAATTCAGGGAATAGAAATATAAAATGCCAGGTCATTTAATAGGTAAGTATCCGGGTGACTGAGCTTCGGTCGGCATGATTATGATGATTAAGGTTCTGAAACCGAGACATATGTGTTTTGCTTTCGAAACCTATATGGTTTTGATGTGTACCCTTCAATGTTTAAAATTTTTTAGCCCCGATAGACACATTACCCCCGTTTCTTCGCTTGAGCTTTATATTTATAAAACTTTTGGTTTTCATACGTATAAATTTTCTGGCTTGTTTTGTCCGGACAACCCCCCAGCTCCTTTTTCATTTGGCTTTTGTATTTGTTTCTCTCGCAGAGTGCTGCTCTCCCATACTCCTCTTTATATGCTTCGGCTTTACCTTCTAAATATGGTTTTCGTACGTCTGGATTCTACATCTGTACTTATCTTTCGCCCACCGAACCCCATTTCTTTGTCTTTATTGTGCCTGTTTTGCGGAATTATTTGTTTCTTCTTGCACTATTTTTTTCATTCCTTTTTAGGGTTTTATACTCAAAGGGTAAAAACGGGACCCTATTAATATCGCTCCTCTATCCGTTTGTCTGTCTGGTTGTCTGTCTGTTCGTCCGTCTATGACCAGGCTGTATCTCTATCTAAACCGTGATAGTTAGACAGCTGAAATTTTCACAGATGATGTATTTCTGTTGCCGCTATAACAGGAAATACAAAAAAATTGAATAAAATGAATATTTAAGTGGGCTCCCATACAACAAACGTGATAATTTTGCTTGTTTTAAATAATCATAGAATATGTAGTTATATCCTTAAAAAAATAATTAAATAAAAGTAAAATTAATATTAATGTGGGGGGCCCACATTAATATTAATTTAAACATACATACAAACATACATACAAAAAATGTCTTTTCGCCCCAACTTGAATTGAAGACCTCGCTCGCTTCGCTCGCTCGGTCAATTAAATTCAAATTTATTACACAAAACATGAACAATTACAAACTAGAACGGTACTTTCTCCTCTATACTTCGTTTATCAAATGGTTGGCTTAGTCGCAGTACGGTAGTTACCCGATCGAAAAGATTAGACTTACTTTCTTGTACTAATAGTACGGGTCTTCTGGTAAGGTCTTCCCTTACCAGAAGACCCGACCAGACCCTTTAAGGGGAAACACTAAGCTCGAGAGAATTGAAAAATAGATAGTTATACGAGTAATATCTATTGCTGTCACGCCGCGTGCCCAAACAAATACCGCAGAGTGCGATAGAGCACATTCTTTCATGTTGGGCACATTCCAATTGAGATTTTATCATAAGTACAATATAAAAAATGTGGTCCTAAGCAAACAAGTTTTGGATAAGTTAAATAAAAACTTGAATTTAACGATGTACGCAACTGTACTATTTTACGTGTATACTACTGCTAATTTAGGATGGTTAGCAATATATACTGTAGCGTCGCTTTTTGCTATACTCCCGAAAATGGTCGGCCTATTATAGTATTTCACCTACGGTTGGATATTTAATTATATTTCTTAAACTACTGCGTGTATTAAGCTGATTTTTCGCAAACTTATAGTTAACTTACCCTTAAAAATAGTTTGATAGCTGTCGACTTCCGAACTAATAGAAAAACTGGTCAAATCGGCTGTCGAAATTCTTGGCGACCTAGATATGGTTCTTTTTATCAAAACTAATTTAATACTTAAGATATCATATTGATACTTACCTAGGCATTGTAGGCAATTATAAGGGACAAACTAACGATAACAATTAGTTTCTAGGTCCTATATTTAAAGTACAGGAGTTAAAATCCTGATTTCATATTTTTATTTTTAATCCTTGAATGGTAAAATTTTTATAAATTCTGTTTATACAGACATGACCTACAAATTCATAACAGTGTAAGTAAAAAAAATCAAACTCCTACGCCGTGCCGATTATGAGATCCAGCAATCGGCCAAACGTTACCGCAGCAAAAATTTGAATAGCGCAAAAGCCTGGAGACGTACAAATTCTATTTATACAACTACATTTACAGCACATCAACTACTAATTATTGTAGTAACTTTCATTCGGATCCGAGAAATTTTTTTGCTGGCGTAACGTTTGAAATGTCATCCCAGTAGAATCTGATTTTAATTAATATCTATCTCAAAAAATAATGGACGTACCAATTTCAAACTTTCACATACATTTACATGACGTTACTTATTGATTATCTAGCAATATTACGTTTTGATATTCAGTACTTTTTTGCTGGGGTAAAGCACACGAAAAACTGTCTGCGTGCCATGTGTGGTAAGCCAACCATAGAATCTTGTAAACCTTTATTTAAAAGTTTGGGTATCCTTCCTTGTATTCTAGAGGGATCTTGCTTTGTTCAATATAATATATGCTTTTTCAGAAATACATTCAAGATGTAGACGAGACCCCGTGACCCGAATAGACTTGTATGTCACAGTATACAACCCAATTTGACATTGTTTTTAAGCGAAGCAACTGTGAATAAATATGTGCATAAAAATATTCAATGCTCGCTAAGTGGCTTAAAGAGAAAAAACTGTTATTGTAATAATGACTTTTTTAATTTTAAACGAGGACATTAAATGTATACCTATTACCTTCGATCACCAATACCAACTAGATAACGCATTACCTACAAAATCGTAGCAAAATTCTGTCCGCTTGAACATATAGCTATATATCTACCTACATTGACTTTTTCTTGATCTTTTTGAATCTTTTTGAGAAAAATAATATATACAGATATTAGTGTATAATGTGATTGCTGAGTTGATATGACAGAAGACACAACTGTTTAACGGTTAGGAGTTAGAAGATATTTCTTTACCTAAATATGATGGGGCCGTCCAAAGTAGTTCAGTGAAAAAGCCGTTCAGTTTGCTTTTTAGAGTTCTGTAGCGAAATGGTAAAAAACAGATTCCTTATGGATTCGCCATGTCTGTTTGTCCGTCCGTATGTCACAGCCACTTTTTTTCGAAACTATAGGATCTATACTGTTGAAACTTGGTAAGTTGGCTTGGCCTTGGTAAAAAATGGCGGATATATGCGGTTCCGAAACTTAAAAACACTCATAGCACAGCTATTAGGAAACAAAATCAAAAATGTCATTAGACTTTTTTGTTATTCTTATTAAGACGCAACTTTTTTGTCTGAACAACTTTTTTATACGATAAACTTGAACGTGTTTACAGTCGGCAATTTGCCCAAAAGTTGTCTGAAATCGATTTTCTGTATATTTATGAAAGAAGTTGAAGTACGTGAAGTGGGAGAGGGAGTGAAATTGAACAACTTTCCCTAAGGAACAAAAATCTAAATATGAAAAATATTTTTTGGCTTAAAGCATGACACTGCGTATTACTTTTATAATTGAAAACACTGAATAAACTTAGAATCCTGAAATAAAAATTAAAAATAAATAAAAAATATTCACATGCTATCCTGTGACTTGAACCCGGGGCTTATAGATGCCGGCCACTTCTTAACGTAAAGTTCGCATGTTTGTCTGCCATAATAGTTGAAAATTAGCGTCCTATTAAAATTTTGATATTAAAATTTTGACCAATTGGTAACATAACAACTATGAAACCGGGTACTTAAACTTTGCCTCCTATACACCCATGCCAAGTTCGCTATTCCGATATTTCCGATCTTGAAGAGGATCACTCCTACTTAGTTAATGTGTACAAAATCATACTAAACATGGTGCTCAAGGGCCGTGTTTCCATACAAGAGTAATCCCCTGATTCTAGCTCCGTGGCGCAGCGGTCAACACGCCTGCCTGCGACACGGAGTGACCGGGTTCGATCCCCGGCCAGGTCAAGATGAAAAATGATCTTTTTCAGATTGGCCTAGGTCTTGGATGTGTATCTATATATGTATTTGTTATAAAATATAGTATCGTTGAGTTAGTATCCCATAACACAAGTCTCGAACTTACTTTGGGGCTAGCTCAATCTGTGTGATTTGTCCGTATATATTTATTTATTATTTATTCCTCGCCGGATAGTACCAATAGAGTAATGATTTTTTACAAATAAAATCCTTTTTTTAAATTTTTTTCATAATTGAATTATTTCAAGAGATATGAACCTTCAAAAACATGAAAAATTGGTTGTGTTTTCAAATTTCCGTTGTCTTCAAACATCAAGAAAACAAATTTGGGCAATTATATAAGAAAAAGAAACGCAGAAACACAGCCATAGCTTATTTTAAATTTTTAATGTAAAAAGAAATTAAATCGGTTAAGTTTTGGAGAAGAAATCAGAGGACTACGAAGCGTTAATTTTGTGTAATTTTTATAAGTATTTTCCGGCCGAGCTGCAGTTATCTCTATCGCACTCTGCGGGGTTTGTTTGGGCACGCGGCACGACAGCAATCTTAATATATATAAATCTCGTGTCACAATGTTTGTCATCAATGGACTCCTAAACCACTTAACCGATTATAATAAAATTCGCACACCATGTGCAGTTCGATCCAACTTGAGAGATAGGATAGTTTTTAACTTATGGCGAAACGAAGTTCGCCGGGGCAGCTAGTAGATATTATAAATATCTATTTTTCAATTCTCTCGAGCTTAGTGTTTCCTCTTAAAAAAGGGTCTGGTCGGGTCTTCTGGTAAGGGGAATGTAGGTTTAAATTTCCGTTTCCTCTGGTACCTAATTAAGAGCAGCGGGGATTGGAAAACAGACATATTTTAGAGCACTAGAGGGCAAATGTGGATGTTGGTTGTAAGGGCTCGCGAGGTCTACTGTTCTCGCAGAACCACTAGTTTTATGTTACTTGCTGCTCCGGAACCCTTCATGGGCGAGTCTGACTTGCACTTGGCCGCCTTTTAAGCACTAACCGTATTATATGAGAAGCAGTAGAAATATTGCTATGATGTAGTGCTTATAGTGCTCACAAGCGAAGACCACGAGTTGGATTCCCGACGAGGGCAAAATCTTTTTGTTGTTGTTCTAGTGTGTTGGCCCCGGGGCCTGAAGCGTCACCGATGAGATACAGCCTGTTGACAGACGGACAGACAGACTGTCGGATAGCGGAGTCATATTATAAATAATAGAGACCCGTTTTTACCCTTTGAACACAAATATACGTTACAAATAAATGTACGTTACTGTCGTAACGTACATTTATTTGTAATTTGTAATAAAAATAATTTAATCTATACATATAATAAAACAGTAAAAATATTTTGTCTGTACATTTAGAATTTTTGACTGAAATGGATAGAGGGACACTTAAAAAGAATAACAGAAAGCAAAAAAAAATTTTTCGAATTTTTTGTCTGTCCGTCTGTCTGTCTGTATGTATGATCACGATTATCTCCGAAAATACTGAACCGATTTACTTCAAACTTTCACCAATTGCTTTGTTTTAACCCAGCTAAAATTCGAAAATTTAAAAGCATTTAAAGTTTATTTCATCAAAATCGGTTCATTAAAAAAAAAGTTATCGTCATTTGAATTAACTCAAGGCATGAGTTTGCCTGCTGCAAATATATAGCAATACATTAAAAAATAAAAATGAAATTTGGTATGGTGGTAGTTTGAGACCCGGGTACATAGGACAAGGACATAGGGTACCTTTTATTCCGGGAAATTCTACTGTTCCTGAGGGATGGACACTATGGGCGGCGGCGTAGCCGCGGGCAAACGGCAAACCTTATATTTAAACTTATATATGAACTAGCTTTCGCCCGCGGCTCCGCCCGCGTCAATGTCGATCCCTCGGGAATAGTACTTTTACCCGGGATAAAAGGTAGCCTATGTCCTTCTCCGCACTCCAGAGAACTTGTATGCAAAATTTCATGATGATCGGTTCAGTAGTTACGGCGTGAAAGCGTAACAAACAAACAAACAAACAAACTCACTTTCGCATTTATAATATTACTAGCTTTCGCCCGCGGCTCCGCCCGCGTCAATGCCGATCCCTCGGGAATAGTACTTTTTCCCGGGATAAAGGTAGCCTATGTCCGTCTCCGTACTCCAGAGAACTTGTATGCAAAATTCCATGATGATCGGTTTAGTAGTTACGGCGTGAAAGTGTAACAAACAAACAAACAAACAAACAAACAAACAAATAAACAAACAAACAAACTCACTTTCGCATTTATAATATTAGTTAGGATTAGGAAGTTAGGATAAGTAAGGACGCAACTGAAACTGCTGCGCCTAGAAACTTGAAATTTTGGTAAAGGGGTTCTTTTAATTTTGTGAGTAAATAAATAAATAAATATATACGGACAAATCACACAGATTGAGCTAGCCCCAAGGTAAGTTCGAGACTTGTGTTATGGGATACTAACTCAACGATACTATTTTTATAACAAATACATATATAGATAAACATCCAAGACCCAGGCCAATCTGAAAAAGATCATTTTCCATCTTGACCTGGCCGGGGATCAAACCCGGGCACTCCGTGTCGCAGGCTGGCGTGTTAACCACTGCGCCACGGAGCTGTCGGAGTGAGCGCTAAGAAAGGATTTTTAGAAATTTAACTTCTGAAGGGGTAAAATTTATATGGAATTTGCTCATTTCTGGACTTATAAGTATAAAAGTATGTATATAAGTCATCGATTAAAATTAAAAAGATGGGTTTAGATCAAATTTGCATAATTTAGGGGTAATAAAATGGGGTAGAGTGGGTGGTATAAACTTCGTGTGGAAATTTTCTCATTTCTGGACTTAGAAGTCTGAAAGTAGGTATATAAGTTTTCGATTAAAATTAAAAAACATCTGTGTAGGTGAACTAGACAAAATTCTCCCCTGAACGAGTGAAATAGGGGTAAAGTTTGTACGGAATTTTTCTCATTTCTACATGTAAGTACCGACCAGAAGTCCTGCAGGATCTAGTAATACTGGGAGACAAAGCAAATGCGTGTATCCGATTAAGCGTTTATTTTCGACTGTCTGTACAAGTGACAAAGACTTACATAAAACTACCGCGCACCAATTTATTATTATTCGACCCTCATACACTACACTCCCCCACAACAATCATCCCTTATATACTAAACAACAATATTTATTAAAATACCAATACCTATGATTCTCGACTTACTTAATATACCGTATAATAAAGTGACACACATCTATGTTACTACATATACATTTTCCTTAACCTACATTGCCGCATGGGGCGGCTCGGCGGTGGCACCAGTACCCTAGGCAAGGCATCCTGAAATTCTGGAGAAGCAGGAGTGTTCACCCCCTCAACCCCTATGTCCATTCCTTCCGAGGTCTACGCGAGCGGGACGGCAGCCCCGCACGCCGGCTCCGACTGCTCAGACAGGGTCACACCCACCGCGCCCGACAATGCCGGTTGAGAACTTGTGCTAGATTCTTTTACGTTATCCGTTACTGGGCAAGCGAGCGATGACCTACTTGTTCTTTTCCTTAACTGGTCAATATGTCTATAAATTACTCCACCATCTCTATCCCTTACCTTATAATTGTTAGTCCCTATCCGGTTTTAGCGTATCTAATTTTGTACGTAACCGTCTGCCTAGTAATAATATAGCCGGGCTCTCCCCGGTTGTATCATGCTCCGTATTCCTGTAATGTAGCAAAAAGGTACATAAACTGTGTCTTTTCTTTCTACATTCGCTTTCTTAATTACTTACTACTTTTTTAGAGTTTTTACCGCGTTTTCCGCGAGCCCGTTAGAAGACGGATGGTTGGGCGGAGAAAAGACATGGGACACATTCAAATTGTGCTTAAAATTCCACGCTCGAAAATGGTGGCCCGTTATCTGTTACTATTTGTTTGGGCAAACCCCACCTACTGAATAATTCGCAAATTTTTCCTATGACTCCCGGGGCCGCCGTACTAGAAACCTGGACTACTTCCATCATCCACTTAGACATAGCATCGATCGCTACTAAATATGTTTTGCCGAAAATCGGGCCCATGAAATCTAAATTTAGCCTTGTCCAAGGACGGTTTGGCCAAGGCCACATTTTTGGGGTCTGACGCGGCGGCGCACTCGCCTGGGACGCGCACACCTTGCACTCCTTACTTAATCTCTCCACGTCTTCATCCACTCCCGGCCATCACACATAACTTCAAGCTAATGCTTTTGATTTAAGGCGATTAGATCCCTCAATTCCCGTCAAATAAGCATATTGTAAACCCTACGATGTTAAAACAACAGTTCAAGGACTTTATTTAACATGTTAATTTTTTCTTTACGTCTTTTCATTGTGTATTAAAAAAAAAAACTACAAGGCATCGATTTTTTACTTTAATTTCCTACTGCTCCCAAACGGCTATGATATATCAAAATATTTTTGCACTAATAAATTAAGAATTCTTTATTCTTTTAATAACATGTTGCTTTTGGCAATCGGACATTTCTTTCTATTTAAAAAGATGAATTCCGACGTTTTGTAGTTGAGGGTGACCTGCGCGGGCGCGGGCGGCAGTCGTCCGCTGGCATTCAAACGGGGAGGCTGTATCACTCGCTGCTAATTTTTTACGGGCGATCTAGCGGCTTTTCTCTTTGTTTGTGTGTGTTGAGACCTCAGACCAAAGAAAAAAGAGGACTGGAAATACCTACAAAAAAATCGTGTATACCTACATCACAGAATCGTTACATAAAATGGCTGCCATTGCCTAGGGTTGTCTCTTCCATACTATGTAATGATCTACTTTAAACAGTACTCTTATTTTGTACACAGAGCCGACAGAGCTTATAAAAACATTTTGGGAAAGGATAATAAAATGACAATTTATTTTATAACTTTGTTTACTAAATCATTCCTAAAAAGTATTAATTTGTTTAAAAACCATCTATCTGAAAGATATTTACATTTAATTTCACTGTGATATTTATATGTAACATAATATCTTTCAAATTGTAATTTCTTCTGCTGGTTCAAACGTTTATCTTTTACAGCCTTAACTTTTTTCATATTCCACGACCTGAAATTTCAATATACTTAGTTAAATCATAATATTTTATGCAAAATTTCATGATGATCGGTTCAGTAGTTACGGCGTGAAAGCGTAACAAACAAACAAATAAACAAACAAACTCACTTTCGCATTTATAATATTAGTAAGGATTATGTACAAGTATAATCTTAAACATAATTAATAACAACATAAAAATAGAAAATTATAAATAACTTACAAATAAAAAACTTCTTCCAACGCACCACATCGAGGCAAAGTACCCAAAATGCTGGCAGCATTTCCCCGTTGCACAGCGAGTCCGATACGTTGTGCAAAAAAACTGCCAGCTCTTGGATCACCAGTTGCCTCGATGAGACGTGTTGTCAATTCCTTATAGAATTTTTGGCTTCAGTGCCCCAGGGACCCAAAGTTTCTACAGCAAAAGGCAAGAATATGAAGCTGTCGGTCAATCCCGCGTATTTTCGCTTTTTGCTAGCTTCAGCAGCACAGGCAGCTGCTCCGCCTTGGCTGGAAGTAGCTGGTATGTGGGATGGAGCTAAAGTATCTACACAAGTGGCATCCCAAACTAGACATTTGCCTTGCCGCCACGGGATTAAAGAAAGACCATCTGGTCGCTTGCCATCGGTGCGGAAGATTCCATTTGGTTCCAAAACTGACGGAACATTGACAGTTGCTAAAGTTCTACGAATTATGTCGTTTAGTGAGGCATGACGTGGAATTCGGCCAGCACTTTTAATGCAAGCAAGACCATGATGACCCAAACCATCCACAGCTGTACCACAGTGACATAAATGTGGTTGATTTAATTTTACACCCAAACGGAGGCCAATGGCGAGTGTAAAAGTGCAATTATCTAGAAGGGAGCCAACATGTGCAGAAGGAAGTGCTTGTAACCAGTGTCCGGATTCCCTCTCAGATAACGCCAAAAGACGCGATCGATCTTCCGCGCTGTCACAAAATGCAATGGTTTCTTCTTGAATATCTTTACAAAGAGGATTATCCCATAGTCGCTGTGAACAGACATTTACTGGGAAATCATCCAAAACACTTGACCTCCAAACGTCTTTCGCTTCGCTCACGCCGCATATGTCAACGGAACCCATTGCTGAGTGTAGAAGTTTACCGCATAATGACAAAGAGGCGTGAACAGAAGAAAGAAACGCAGGAAGAGCCACTGCAGATACCTTGCGTACTCCGATGCCACCAAAACGAACTGGGAGAGAAGCAAATTTCCATGTTTCATTTGACAATTGAAAATTTTCTCTAGTGTCTCCCGAATTACTTCGTCCAGTTTTGTGAGTTGTTCTTGATGCTTCCACATGAGTGAGCATCGCAAGGCATAAGTAAATTTTGGCACAAAAAGACAACTCCTAAGTATGTAGAAAGCCATATGTGCATTTATTTGAAATAAGAGGTCGGATGATTGCTGAAATTTAGATACTTTTTCATCTATGTAATTTGGGATTGATTCTTCTAAAAGTGGCGTGCCTAAAATTTGAAGAGAGCTTTTGGTTAAAAGTTTAATTCCAGGGGTTATCTCCTGAAAAAGAGAGTGAACTTCAAAGCTGTTTTATCCTTGAACTTTATCATTTATAAAGAGTTCGCACTTATTAAAATTTAAAATTAAGTATAATCTATTAAGTGCATTGTTGTATGCATGACATCATATGATCGCATCCATAATTCGACAATACGTTGTCACACATAACTTTGCGTACATTTGCATGCATGAGCCGGCTACTCCTGCCAAATCACCCAACGGCTTTTAGTATTGTCTGACAGAAAAAACGAATAAATCGGCCAAGTGCGAGTCGAACTCAGGCACGAAGAAGGGTTCTGTACTATTATCTATAAAAAATTGCAAAGAAATCATGCTTGCTGTATGGAAGCCCCCTTAATTAATTATTTTATTCTATTGTTTAGTTTTTGTGTTATAGCAGCAACAGAAATATATCCATCCGTTAAAGTTTCAACTGTCTAACTATCACGGTTCATGAGATACAGCCTGGTGACAAACGGACACCAGAGCCATATCATTAGGATCCCGTTTTTACCCTTTGGGTACCGAACCCTAAAACATTTATTCATTGACATTAACTGTATACATTAAACTTACCGGAAATGAAAATATTGTTGGCGATGAGTTGTCACGAAGTCTCATATCATAACTTCAAGCGTTCTATTGAAACAGCTTTACTCAAAATGCAAAGAGCAGATGTACCAATCCTGTTGCCGAGGATTAATATTTTTCCAAACCGGATAGCCTCTAAGCATTTATTCCTCAAAGCTTCATTCATCGGAAACCTATAAAAAAAATATTATTTTTTATTTAGATAATGCACAACCCTATTCAAGTATGTAAACAAATGAGGAATAAAATAAATGAAAATACTGACTGTATTACAAAAATATGACCAGTTAACAACAGTTCATTTCTATCCAAACAAATAAACTACCATACAACGTCCAACCAAACAGGAAAAATCTATTTCAACTATTCTTGCAACAGTAATAAAAAAAGGGGTTTACCCCTTTTTTATTACTGTTGCAAGAATAGTTGAAATAGATTTTTCCTTCCAATCCCTAAATGTACGAGTAGAATATCATCTAATCATATGACAAAATCAAAACCGGGTTTCAATACAACATCTTTGAGGCGTTTAGCTCTCGATAGTGCAACGTGTAGATGAAGAGCTGCGTTGCACTATCGAGTAAAATTTGAGTAGGTCCTGACAGAAAAATAAATATAATTTCACTAAGGCACAAATAAATGTAACAGTTTCGTCTTATCTGAAAGACTATGGTTATTAACGGAATCACAACATTGGACATTTTTTAAAAATAATTTTCGTACCAAATATTGGTCAATATATCAGGCGTGTTTGAGTGTTCGAAAATGTCAATAGGCCTGCGATTTAAAATTCAGGGAATAGAAATATAAAATGCCAGGTCATTTAATAGGTAAGTATCCGGGTGACTGAGCTTCGGTCGGCATGATTATGATGATTAAGGTTCTGAAACCGAGACATATGTGTTTTGCTTTCGAAACCTATATGGTTTTGATGTGTACCCTTCAATGTTTAAAATTTTTTAGCCCCGATAGACACATTACCCCCGTTTCTTCGCTTGAGCTTTATATTTATAAAACTTTTGGTTTTCATACGTATAAATTTTCTGGCTTGTTTTGTCCGGACAACCCCCCAGCTCCTTTTTCATTTGGCTTTTGTATTTGTTTCTCTCGCAGAGTGCTGCTCTCCCATACTCCTCTTTATATGCTTCGGCTTTACCTTCTAAATATGGTTTTCGTACGTCTGGATTCTACATCTGTACTTATCTTTCGCCCACCGAACCCCATTTTTTTGTCTTTATTGTGTCTGTTTTGCGGAATTATTTGTTTCTTCTTGCACTATTTTTTTCATTTCATTTTTAGGGTTTTATACTCAAAGGGTAAAAACGGGACCCTATTAATATCGCTCCTCTGTCCGTTTGTCTGTCTGGCTGTCTGTCTGTTCGTCCGTCTATGACCAGGCTGTATCTCTATCTAAACCGTGATAGTTAGACAGCTGAAATTTTCACAGATGATGTATTTCTGTTGCCGCTATAACAGGAAATACTAAAAAATTGAATAAAATGAATATTTAAGTGGGCTCCCATACAACAAACGTGATAATTTTGCTTGTTTTAAATAATCATAGAATATGTAGTTATATCCTTAAAAAAATAATTAAATAATAGTAAAATTAATATTAATGTGGGGCCCCATGCATCAGCCATGATAATTTTGCCGTTTTTATAGATAACGGTACGGAAACCTTAGTGCGCGAGTCCGACTTGCACTTGGCCGGTTTTTTTACCAGCTTTTATTGTGAAAGGATTGAATCTGTAAAATGTTGTAAACGGGATGTTCATCATTAAATAGCTCGTTATCTTCAAATCAGATCAGTGATTTTTTATAATTATCTTCCACCACTATAAAGTTAAGTACAATACGAAATTGCAGTTAAATTGGTTGTAAATAACTGCTTTAATTTTTGGGTGCAGGCTTAAACCCGGACAAACATATACATACTTAAAATTAAAGATAAACAAAAACTTATTAAAATCTCCTTACGCATTTTTGGACCTCTGATTCCATCTGTTGGAGAAATTTGGAACTAACAAGAATTTATTATAGAAACTTTCATGGACTGGTATTTTTCTGTTCTAAAGGAACGAAATGTTGTAAATTAAAAATAAGAGAGTCACTTGGAATTTAACTTGGAACAGACAGCGAAAAAAATATTTGCAATCATTGAAAAATCAAATTTTCTTGCGCGGCTCGAAGTCTAATCTTTTCGATCGGGTAACTACCGTACTGCGAATAAGCCAACCATTTGATAAACGAAGTATAGAGGAGAAAGTACCGTTCTAGTTTAAAATTGTTCATGTTTTGTGTAATAAATTTAAATTTAATACACAAAGCATAGACAAAGCAGGCTTCAACGAAATACCGCCACCTAGCGGAGGCTGTCGTAACCTCCAAAATTAAAATTTATTTCAGCGCCATCTTGTAACATATTCAGCCTAAACGTCATTTTCAATTTTCATTTTTCAAAATTCTTTAACATTTATTTAAATATCTCGTAAACTGCTGAACCGATTTTGATGCCCTACGAACTTGAAAATTGTATTTATAAGACCTATATACATTCTAAATTTCATCTTAATTGGAGCATTAGTTCTAAAGTTATCGTGGAACAAACATACATACATACATACATACAAAAAATGTCTTTTCGCCCCAACTTGAATTGAAGACCTCGCTCGCTTCGCTCGCTCGGTCAACTACACTACTACCTAAACCTATTTATCTATTTACAATATTATTTTAACTACTACCACTTAATCAGTTCGAAATCGGTGCCGAGCCGAGCTAGATGAGCGAGTTAGTTTTTGTTTGTAATTTAAAATTGTGTATAAGACACAAATTATATTATATTATCACTTTTGTATTCTTTGGGCTCGGCACCGACTTTAAACTGATGGCTTGGGTAGTTCGTGCTTTGTGACCAGAGAGGTACGTGGTGAGTCATGCTGGTAAATCCACGGTACATTTTTAAAAAGTGTATTGCGGGGAGGTTTCACGACACGATCCAAGACTGTCTCTTGACTTGATACACTTTTTCACGAAAATGTAGCTTTGTGATGCCTTGACAAGACACGCCCACCAAACCCTTACTGACGCAGGATAATGAACACGTTGTTCCTTTTCGACGACTTTAGCAGTTTCTTTAGAACTGTGATCGTACACGTTAAAAAATATTTTGTATGAAAACATAAAAAAAAACTAGCGTGTCTAAAAAACCTTTGACCTATGAGACCATGCCCTTAAAATATTTGCGCTTAATTTATATAAATACATACATATATACCTATGAAGTGATAGTTGACCGAGCGAAGCGAGCGAAGCGTCTCAGTTTCCACTGGCCCAAAATTCTTTTGTCCGTCTGTCTGTCTGTCTGTTCTCGCCTACAGGTCGCATTTCTCAACCGATTCTCATGAAATTTTGTGAGCAGGTTCGGTAATTATATAGAATTTTTTTGTCGTGACAGTTTTTCGAAATTTTAAAAAATGGCGGTTATATGCGGTTCCGAAACTTAAAAACACTCATAGCACAGCTATTAGGAAACAAAATCAAAAATGTCATTAGACTTTTTTGTTATTCTTATTAAGACGCAACTTTTTTGTCTGAACAACTTTTTTATACGATAAACTTGAACGTGTTTATAGTCGGCAATTTGCCCAAAAGTTGTCTGAAATCGATTTTCTGTATATTTATGAAAGAAGTTGAAGTACGTGAAGTGGGAGAGGGAGTGAAATTGAACAACTTTCCCTAAGGAACAAAAATCTAAATATGAAAAATATTTTTTGGCTTAAAGCATGACACTGCGTATTACTTTTATAATTGAAAACACTGAATAAACTTAGAATCCTGAAATAAAAATTAAAAATAAATAAAAAATATTCACATGCTATCCTGTGACTTGAACCCGGGGCTTATAGATGCCGGCCACTTCTTAACGTAAAGTTCGCATGTTTGTCTGCCATAATAGTTGAAAATTAGCGTCCTATTAAAATTTTGATATTAAAATTTTGACCAATTGGTAACATAACAACTATGAAACCGGGTACTTAAACTTTGCCTCCTATACACCCATGCCAAGTTCGCTATTCCGATATTTCCGATCTTGAAGAGGATCACTCCAACTTAGTTAATGTGTACAAAATCATACTAAACATGGTGCTCAAGGGCCGTGTTTCCATACAAGAGTAATCCCCTGATTCTAGCTCCGTGGCGCAGCGGTCAACACGCCTGCCTGCGACACGGAGTGACCGGGTTCGATCCCCGGCCAGGTCAAGATGAAAAATGATCTTTTTCAGATTGGCCTAGGTCTTGGATGTGTATCTATATATGTATTTGTTATAAAATATAGTATCGTTGAGTTAGTATCCCATAACACAAGTCTCGAACTTACTTTGGGGCTAGCTCAATCTGTGTGATTTGTCCGTATATATTTATTTATTATTTATTCCTCGCCGGATAGTACCAATAGAGTAATGATTTTTTACAAATAAAATCCTTTTTTTAAATTTTTTTCATAATTGAATTATTTCAAGAGATATGAACCTTCAAAAACATGAAAAATTGGTTGTGTTTTCAAATTTCCGTTGTCTTCAAACATCAAGAAAACAAATTTGGGCAATTATATAAGAAAAAGAAACGCAGAAACACAGCCATAGCTTATTTTAAATTTTTCATGTAAAAAGAAATTAAATCGGTTAAGTTTTGGAGAAGAAATCAGAGGACTACGAAGCGTTAATTTTGTGTAATTTTTATAAGTATTTTCCGGCCGAGTTGCAGTTATCTCTATCGCACTCTGCGGGGTTTGTTTGGGCACGCGGCACGACAGCAATCTTAATATATATAAATCTCGTGTCACAATGTTTGTCCTCAATGGACTCCTAAACCACTTAACCGATTATAATAAAATTCGCACACCATGTGCAGTTCGATCCAACTTGAGAGATAGGATAGTTTTTAACTTATGGCGAAACGAAGTTCGCCGGGGCAGCTAGTAGATATTATAAATATCTATTTTTCAATTCTCTCGAGCTTAGTGTTTCCTCTTAAAAAAGGGTCTGGTCGGGTCTTCTGGTAAGGGTATTGTAGGTTTAAATTTCCGTTTCCTCTGGTACCTAATTAAGAGCAGCGGGGATTGGGAAATAGTAACTGAAGGAAATCATCCTTTAATCAATTAGCATATCAGTAACAGACATATTTTAGAGCACTAGAGGGCAAATGTGGATGTTGGTTGTAAGGGCTCGCGAGGTCTACTGTTCTCGCAGAATCACTAGTTTAGTTTAAAGTCAAAGATTGTGCATATATAGGTACTTATTAGGGACGTGAAGAAATCTTGGACTACAAACTAAGAGATGTGAGTCGGGTCGGGTCGGGTGGGGATAAAATTCGTGACGTTTTGTTTATTGTTTCTACTCAAACTACTTGACCAATATCGTCAAATTCTCTTATCACTGTAAAGTTAATCGGAATTTAATTATTTACGCTTATTTTCCCCTCTCTAGTTACAGAAGCAACATAAAAGTGAGAACGTACTTGCGTAAAAGTATAGTTTATGTAGTTTATACGATATTTCCGTTAGTATCAAGTAGAATAGGGAGTTTTGTTACAGAAGGTATGTGAACTTTTTATAATAAATAAAATTTGAAGGTAATATTATAACTTGCCAATTGTCTTAGAAAATAAATCAAAATCCATTCATATGAAACTGAATTCTGTAACTCCAAAACGTGCATCGGCGGCCGCCGCCCGACTGTGTCGGAATCATTGAATTAGAAAAAAATATGGAAGCCTAACTCTCATAGAACTAACGATTCAATATCAATTCCATTTACGCAAACAAACTTAAATCACAACGAAAAAATTACGCATACTCATACACAAAGCTAGTTTGCGATTGGCCGCCTCAAGGTTACAGGGCAGTGTCAACATATCTTATGAACACTATGGTGTCAAGATAGCGGAGGTAGGTAGGCTAGCAGCTCGCCTCGCTCGCTATGATATGTTACTCTTGAGTAACTTATCATAGCAAGCGAGGCGGAAAAGTGACACTGGTGTCACATTTCCGTCTTTACTTGCGTTTCCTGCACCACTATACTACACAAGAAGTATTTTTTCTTAATTCGTTTAGATTTCGCCGATGTTCACAAAAAATATGTCGTTAAGGCGATTGGATACCTCAATTCCCGTCAAATGAGCATTTTGTAATGCCTACTCCTCTTTTATTGCTGGCCAGGAGTAGTTGAAAAAAATATATATGAAACAACAGTTCAAGGACTTTATTTAACATGTTCATTTTTTCTTTACGTCTTTTTATTGTGTATTAAAAAAAATACGAGAAGGCATCGATTTTTTACTTTAATTTCCTACTGCTCCCAAACGGCTACGATATTTCAAAATATTTTTGCACTAATAGATTAAGAATTCTTTATTCTTTTAATAACATGTTGCTTTTGGCAATCGGACATTTATTACTATTTAAAAAGATGAATTCCGACGTTTTGTAGTTGAGGATGACCTGCGCGGGCGCGGGCGGCAGTCGTCCGCTGGCATTCAAACGGGGAGGCTGTGTCACTCGCTGCTATTTTTTTACGGGCGATCTAGCGTATTTTCTCTTTGTTTGTGTGTGTTGAGACAATAGAAGTATGTTCATAGAGTAGTGCAGTCAGACGATACAATTGAATTGTAGCGCGCTCGTTCGATATTTCGCTCGTTTCGTTATGTACCTAAATTTTATCTATTAGTGTAAAATAATGAACCATACTTATAAAAGTAATACGTAATTTAACTTCGCTGTGTTTATTTCGCGCATATATGTATACGTTTTACGACGTTTGAACAGAGATATAATTTAAAAGTTTGGTTTGAGCATCCCCAGATAAGATTTTAAATTATTTATTGTTTTTCAGAGGATGCTTATCGTCTTAGCGGTAGACGTCTAGTTTTACCAAGCATTTTTGCCAAAAACGGACACTGCGAAAACGATTAGTAAACTAGACGTCTACCGCTAAGACGATAAGCATCCTCTGAAACCTAGTAATCACTCCAATGTACAAAAAAAGTATATTCAGGAATACTTAGCTCATAGCAAATTGCCATCCTTTTCATTTTCAATTCTACGATGCACTGTCAAACAAACCTATATAACGGTGGCAGCCACGGTAAAATAATCGCATATTTTAAACTTAGGAACTTCTGTATTCCCCGCTATCGTGCGGATTCGTGCGTCCATCTGCGAACGTTCAATGACGTCATCCATACATTTTCTCCGAAAACAAGTTATGGTGGTTTCTAAGGACGGCGGCGCTCTTTACGGTCGTGCGTGCCTGCGGTGGTCAAAGTTCACCGCAACTCTGTTCCTACCTGAATACATTTCCCATAAACTTTATTTATTTTGTTATGGATTGTAGATTTATTGAAAACATCTGAATTAATTTATTTAAATTCAAATTATTATTACTTAACATACAAAAACATACTTAATTGCATGAACTAAATCTACTTGTAAAAACCTCAATTAGTGTTACAATAGCCATAACTATATAATGGAAAAAAACGAAGATCAAAACTACACAGAAAAATAAACTATGTGCTATATATATTGTATGCATTGTTTTAAAATAGTACCTGTATGCTGTTAGAACTACTTGAGGTAGTTCTTTTCAAATGCTGACTATTCATTTTTTTTTGTTTTTGCACAATGAGAAAATATTATTTAAATATGCAGCTATGAATTTAATCAGAAATATTATTGAATTATTAGACAGCAAGATAACTCATTGGTATGTACAGATTTAAAATTTTTTGTAATTATATGTTTTGAGTAAATTCTACCTTACTACCCTTTAATTTCAATGTTACCAACCGGAAAAAAAATAAAAATGAGAGGAATAGTCAACATTTAAAAAGACCTTCTTCATTTTATCACTACATACTTATAAAACAAAGTGGCTTTCCGCTGTCCGTCCCTATGTATGTTTAGATGTTTAAAACTACACAACGGATTATGATGCGTCTTTTTATAGATTTTGAGATAAGCTATTTTTAAAAAGGGTGCTATTTTATATAGTACTCGTTTTTGAAGACGACTACTACAAAGTCCTGCCCAGCTGACGCCGTTCGTTAAAAGTCTGCTTCTGAAGTTACTTTCTTTTACACATAACTAAAATAGTCTAACTAGGAATAAATAGGTAGTAATAAGCCCTGCTAATACGGAGGGAATGATGTGTCTAATCGAAATGTCGAGTGGCAATGACACAGTTATGATAAAAACTGCTAAGTATATTTTTGGCTTCTGTTTAAGTATAGAATCAAATAGAACAGGATTGAAAGTGCGCCTCTGCTTTGAAAAAAGCTGTTTTTGCAAGTCAAATAATGACTTAGGTCGCTTATTAATTAAACTATTCTACTCAATAAATTCTTAGGCAATCAAACTATTCTAGGTGAAATAAATAAATATAAATACGTTTATTAAAAGTTCAAAAAAATTGGCCGTAATGTATGAAGCGCGCATCTGTCCTACGTACGGCCGTGTAGTCTTTGATCGATGTTTTCGTGCGGGGTGCGCGGTTGTGGCGCGGAGCGAGGAGCTCAAACGCCCAAGGTCATTGAGGACTCTAATCGCCTTAAATGCTTTTATCGACGCGTCCTTCCGTCACGGAGCGTGCGGTAGACTAGTTCGCGAAAATAAATACTTTTTAAGCCCCGCCCACTTTGAGCTACTTTGCATGGTGTCCGTTTTTGAGCGCAATGCTGCTTCCAAAGTTTTTCTAATTCACAATAGTCGGAATATTTTCTGTGAAAAATTTTGAGATAAAGCAAACGTCTGATGCCTGCGAATTCTGAAGTACCGCATACCCACGAGTACGAGCGACACGCGACTGCGTCGGGCTTCAGAGGCAGGCGCATGCGACAGAGGCAAGCGCCAGCGCCAGGTGTTCACGAGAACGGGCGGCGCGCTCTGGCGACAGACTTAAGTGGTCGTATTTAGATCTCATAATTAAAAAAAAATATTTTATATTATGAAAATGTAAATGATAAACGTGTTTAAATCAATGATAATAGCGATGTGTTAATATTTTTATTCACTGCGAAATTTATAAGGATGTAAAGAATTAACAGTAGATAATTAGTAACTGCGTGACGAACATTGATATTTACATACACCAGTCCATCAACTAAGAAGAAAAATATAATTTTACGACTTATTATGTAAGAAAAATCACCAATAGATAGAGTGAATTTGTAAAGGTTCTGTGTAAATGAATTGAGATATAACTATATTTTTTGGTAGAAAAGCTACACACAATAAAAGGTTTCGAAAAATTAAAAACCTTCACCATTTTTAAAGTGGGTTGAAAATACTACATCGTTTTAGGTACTTACATCTATACCTTATAAATGTTACCATTATAAAAGTAAAATTAAATATCGGCATACATACCATAATATTAATATCATACTGAAGGTATTGAAAAAGTAATTCACGCTACCGCTACAGCATATTTTCAAAGTTGTTCCGTATAAAATAAATAATTTTTAATAATTTTCTGGACTCCGTCACATCCTGATGCTCAGGATATTAACGCCTTAATAGGGAACATCATATAAAAGCTATTAGTTCTTGAAACACTCCGGAATTCACAACGAAGTTGAATATTTCAGTATTTACAGATCGATGAAAATTTATATAATATTTGTTTTGTATGCCATTAACATGACGAAATGAGTCTCTCACCCAAACAAAATTCCATATTCGGCAACCGATATCACCGGCGATGCCCCGTCACTAATTTGTGCTGATCAGACCAAAGAGAAGAGTGAGCCACCTACGCTACGGACTGCGCCCCTCCATTCTTCTGAGCTGCGCCCTGTGGCCCGCGCAGGACAGCGGCCTGACAGTGACTGAATTTTTCTCTGACTGAATTTTTTAATATTGTTGTTTGCTCAGTTTATTTTTATGTTTTAAAGTGTATGATGACGTTTTTATAAAATAAGATTTAAAATCCCTGCCCGGATCGCATCCATGTCGCTAGATGTTGGTACTTCGTCTGGGAATGTCAGCTCAGGTGAGTCCATACCGTCCGAGAATTTCATTTTGTGCACTCAGTGTTCCCAGCCTCGGTTTTTCAAGGGGCAAAGGGGTCTAAAAATTCATGTTGCTAGAGCCCACAAGACCCCTCCTGATAATGTAACCATTTGCCCTATTACCACACTTTCTGCACATAATTCTCATAGTTCTAATTCTCAACCCAATCATCTTCTTCACGAACGTTTATCAACCCTAAAACGCACCACACCAGTTGTAAAACGTATCCCCAAAGGAGCTCGACGGACTGTATCGCAAGCACTCGCCAGTGATATCAGAAAAGCAGTTCGCGAGAACTCTGAAAAGTCTTGAGAACACTTACTCACCTTTGCTTTTCGGGTTTTACATATATCAAAAGAAAACTCTTCTGGCATTCAAAATCTTACATCCAAAATAAAACAAAATTGTATTAGCCCTAATTCCATAACAGTTGAACATATTTCAGTTTCCAAATTAAAACCAAAAAGCTTAACACAGTATGTGGAATCGAAAATAAGTGAAGGTGACATCAAGGGTGCAGCTAGAATTCTTTTCTCGGACGATGCAATCGCCCCAAATACTCCGGACACTCTATCTGCTTTACAGGAGAAGCATCCAACTTCAGCAGCAGATTACAACCTGCCTGACCCTCCCAATAACACCGATGTGGTCCTGCAAGTTACGGAGGAGCAGGTATACGCGGCTGTGATGTCCTTCAGAAGTGGCTCAGCAGGCGGTTTAGACGGTTTATCTCCCCAACACTTAAAAGATCTTTTAAGCGGTGATAACACCGATGCTGGCGGGTCGCTCTTGAAGGATCTCACAGCTCTTGTTAACCTTATGTTATTGGGAAGGGTCAATGAAAGCGTTACCACCACCCTATATGGTGCCAATTTATGTGCATTAAAAAAGACGGTGGTATTCGGCCTATCGCAGTGGGGACAACGTATCGCCGACATACAGCCAAATTATGCTGTAAAGCTGTGGCTGCCACCCTTGGAGGCTACTTTCAACCAATCCAGTTAGGCTTCGGTTCCAAAGGTGGTTGTGAAGCTGCCGTCCATTCTTTGCGCACATATTTAAATTTCCAAAAAGGTGGTGTTCTACTGAAGGTGGACATAAAAAATGCATTCAATTCGGTTGATAGGAGCGCTATGCTGGCCCAAGTAAAAATTAAAATTCCCTCGGTCTACAACTTTCTCTGGCAGTGTTACAGTAAAAATTCTAAATTAATGTACCAAAATAATCTCCTTTTTTCGTCAGTCGGATGCCAGCAAGGTGACCCCCTAGGTCCGGTTATTTTTAGTCTCGCAATCCATCCAATCATTGAAAAAAATAAATCCAGTTTTAATACTTGGTTCCTGGATGACGGGAGTTTGGGAGACAACAACCCTGACACAGTATTGAAGGACTTGGAAGATTTAAAACGTGGCTTTGATTCCATTGGCCTTTCTCTAAATTTTTCCAAGTGTGAATTGTTCCTTGACAACGACATGCCTCTTTTGACGAAAATTAAAGCCATAACGCAGTTTAACTCCTTGGCCCCCAACATCAAAATCATTGACAAGTCTTCTCTTCGTCTCCTAGGCTCTCCAATCTTTGACGAATTTTTTCCGAATTTTATTGAGGAAAAAGTCCAAAATTTCCAATTAGCTTCCGGCCGTCTTTGCAATATTCATAGTCATTTCGCTTTTACTGTTTTAAAATATTGTTTATTTGTTCCAAATTTTACATATAATTTACGTTGCAGTCATCTATGGAAATACCCGGACCTTCTTACAAAATTAGACACTATAATTAAAGACACTTTGGCATCTCTTTTGAATATTGAATTTGATAATCTTATTTGGGAACAAGCCTCCTTACCCGTAAGGCTAGGTGGACTCGGAATTCGAAAAAATTTCTAGTGTTGCTCTGCCAGCCTTTTTGTCTTCTACACATAGCATTCAAGACCTTTTTAAAAAAAATTTACAAAACACAGCTTGTGAAACATTGCACATGACAGAGGCCAAAAATGCTTGGTTGAAGCTATGTCCAAATTCGGAATTCCCAGAGGCTACATCTTCTCAGAGGCGATGGGACAAGCCGCTTTGCAGACTTGTACAGAGTAACTTACTTGAATCTTCTAGTGACAACTCTGTAGAGCGTGCTCGTCTCCTTGCCGTTGCAGAGTGGGAGTCTGGACTATGGTTACAGGCCTTGCCGTCTTTCACTCTGGGTACCTTTCTGGACGATCATACATTCCGTCTGGCGACATGCTTGCGTTTAGGGGCTAAAACGAATGTCCCGCATCGTTGTTTATGCGGCGATACCGTAGACCAGTTTGGGCGTCACGGGCTTTCGTGTCTCAGGAGTGCAGGTCGCATGGCGCGCCATGCCACATTAAATAATATCATCCACCGGGCTCTTGTCACCATTCACATACCAGCCGTTTTAGAACCTAATGGCCTGGCGCGTGAGGATGGCAAGAGTCCGGATGGAATGACTCTTGTTCCGTGGAGTATGGGGAGGCCACTGGTGTGGGACGCCACCTGCGTCGATACACTTGCGTCTTCCCATATCCCCGGCACTGGGTCTAAAGCGGGCATGGCTGCAGCCAATGCTGAGTCCCTCAAACGGCGAAAATATGCTTGTATCGGTAACGGTTTCATATTTGAGCCGTTTGGGGTGGAGACACTAGGTCCGTGGGGCCCGTCGGCGCATAAACTTTTTAAGGCGATACCACTGTAAATAAGGTCGTTCTGAACCTTATTTATCTCGCAAAATACTTAAATTAGGAGTTTCAAATGTAAGTAATATGATTTTTGACTATTTCATCTCCAAAACTTGAAGATGAAAACACGTTTTGATAAAATTTTCTCGATAGAAATATTTTTTGAAAAATGGTCTTCGTTTGCAGAGTTTTCGTTATTGTAGCTCAAAGAGGACGAATTAAGTAATGATTTTTAGACTAAAAGATAGGTCATTAGTAATTCATCAAAATTGAAATATGAAAATACAATTAACCGGTCTGATTTTATACAAAATAGAAATAACGAATTTGGCGCTTACGTTTTTTTGTTTGAGCGACTCGAGACTATACCTATCTCATCATTCACGAGCTAAACCGCCAAGCGCTATCCCTTGCGCGCACTTGATCAGTCTGCGTACGCCTTGCCGAGCGATGGTCTGTGCAAGTCGCTGCGTTGAAATTCTAATCTCGCGAGCTTTTAATTAAATATTCAAATTTAATCTATAAAATGTATGTACCTACCTAGTTTGTTATTATTTCGTTTAGTCTTCGTTATTTTAGTGTTTAATAATTTTATATAAGTATTATAGTTTTTAATTTCGGCATTACCGTGTAATAATCATGGGCAAAGTGAATAAAAACCTAGTCAACGAGAACGTGTCGGATATTACTAGGAAGGAGCCTGCCTGCCTAATGAGGGAAAATAGATGGTGAGTACCTACCTATCCTATCTACCTGTGTACCTTCGTAAAATATTATATATAATTTTATTTTGTGGGGGAATAAAATAGTAAATCATTACAGATCATATTTAACTTATCAGTCATATTTATTTTAAATCAAAGTGGGTTGGCAACTACTTTGATAAAAAAAAATCGGCATTTTTTACACCAGCTGCCTACCTGATGTCAATTCTTTTTGGGTATGCTTTTGCACGTGATGTCATGTGCCTTGTTTTCTATTAGCTGCCTCATACGACATTCATGGGAAAAGACGGGGTGTTCCTAGTCATACTAATAATTTATTCATATATACATACTTACTCGTAATATAGTATCGAGCCCATCGGATGAAGTATCGGGTAAATAAGTATGGAAATAACAATGTACCTTATTACGTAAACATAAATTAGCTAATATAAAAATTCCTACTGTTTTCAGGACGAACAAAATGCCTCTGAGTTTAGAATCGGAGGTTCGTTTGTCCGAGTCGCCCCGCGCCGCTGTGCTGCGAACGCAAGAACAGGGAGGTGTAATCAAGATGGAGTCGGAGCTACGAATTTTTGATTTGAATGAGCAAAGTATTATTCCATCATCAGCGTCACAAAAATGTGAAACGCTTAGTATCTGATATAGGTAATTGTAATCTAACGATTATTCCAAATGGGATATTTTTTCGTATTTATTTTATTCGTGTGCTTAAGTATATTAGTTAGGCTTAGGTGTGACATACGATATTGAAATTGATATCTAATAAACCGTAAATAAACTCTAAGTAAAATTACTGTTGCTGGTAAATAAAGTAGGGAGAGACATAAAAGGACTTTATTTGGCCATCATGAAAACCATAGAAACGATACCATGATTAATTTGATTTTAGAATAACATAGTTATTATTATGATATTCCTAACTATAAATGTGTGATTTAACGAAACCATAATTTTGATTTCGGAAAGTTGTACAGCGTTTAATTTAATGTATGATAATTGATTGGTTTATGTTGTGTTGTGATTTTGTAATTTTTATTAAGTTGCAATAAAAACATGAATGTTTATTGTATGTTTTTTTTAATTGCCAAAATTTGCCATTCCATAGTCGAATATCAAAAGATAACAATATCATTATAACACAAAAATGATACGCAAACCCCATGCGTTCTAAGCTCCGAGTCGAGATCTCGTGATAATCGTAGTAGTTGCAGGCACGGCAGCGATCGCTGTGCGCGGGAACGCGCGTAAAGAGATAGCGGGGGCCGGGGGACAGACACCCCGCGCATTTGCTTAGCGCCGCCCATAACTAGGTACCAAACATTTCAGGCCTCGTCTTAAGGTATTGAGCCAAAAGCTGGTTGAGGTATCGGGTGACCAGAGGGCTGGCCATTAGTACTTATATTAATTCTGTGCCATTACCTTGGACAGAGAATAAGCATTGCCATCCAACGTGGCAATGCCACCAGCCTTCTGGGTACCCTTCCGTGTGATAACGACCTGCGGGACATTTTTTATTTATAGTTTTGGTGTTATTTGGGTAGGTATTTGTTTCATAGTCTTAATTTTAATTTTATTTTTGGTTCAAGTTTTAATCAATAATTATATATTTATTTACTGAAGGTTAAAAAAGTATTATATTCTTTTAAATACAGTCAATCTGAATACGTCCACCGACTCACTACCGCTCTCGTTCTAACATAAGGTCTGGTACAGCATGCCGTCTCTTTCTACTTTGGCGCAAAGCTGCCGCGCTGTGTTTGCGCGCATCCGTGCCGCCTGCCTCCGACGCGAGCGCCTGCCGCGCGTACTCGTGAACGAGCCGGTAGAGATAAGCGTGTCTACCTAAAGGCCTCAAATTGAAGTGTTTGCGTATTTTTCTCGTCTTGTAGGTACGAATAGTATAGTTTTGAACATAGTCCAAGTATTTAAACTCTAATTTTTCTTAATTGACAATGTTTCATTTTTACTAAGGTGCCTTAAATTCAAAACCATTTCGAGATATTCTTATCATTTACACAAAACACATGGTTTGAGATTTTTTAGTTAATAAAAGAGATATCTTCAAAAAACTGAGATTTCAAGAGGAAGGCAGAATAAGTAAGACACCTTGCATACACCTATTAAAAATAAATGGCATCCATCAAGTACCTTATACTACCTAACTATAGTCAACGCTGAAAAATTTCGACTCTAACGCCATCTGACGCAACATGGCGTAGTTTGAAACACTAAACGGTCTTTGACCAGTGTCAAAGAGGAGGTTTTCGGCCTTTCCGATTTTATTAATACTCAATAACCAAATCAATACATTTATCAATTCATATGCGACACGAGAGTGCCCGGGTTCGATTCCCGGCCAGGTCAAGATGGAAAATGATCTTTTTCAGATTGGCCTGGGTCTTGGATGTGTATATATATATGTATTTGTTATAAAATATAGTATCGTTGAGTTAGTATCCCATAACACAAGTCTCTAACTTACTTTGGGGCTAGTTCAATCTGTGTGATTTGTCCGTATATATTTATTTTATTTTTATTTTTAGTCTAAACAATTCTAAGAACGTAGTGTTATGACTCTGCTTCAGAAAATGACATTATCAAGCTGCCAGTTTTTTTTAAACTTGTGTGCCGAAGCAAATTATATATTCAGCCTCTAACCATGATAGCAAAATAATTGATTTCAAAAAATATATATAGAAATGAAATAATACGTATTTCTTAGTTTTTGAAGTTCTATCGAAATAAAATAAATAACAAAGGGTAAAAATAAAATAAATGCATGGTTCCTAGATGACGCTTGCTTAGGAGGAAAAGTAGATACGGTAAAAAAAGACCTTATCAGAGTCTTAAATAATTTCCAAAAAATAAATTTAGACCTAAATTTGAACAAATGTGAACTTTATGTTTCGGCTAAATTCAATGAAAGTGATCGTAATTCTATTATTCAAAATTTCCAGAATATAGCACCTGGCATAAAACTTTTAGAAGATAGAACACTTTTCCTCCTAGGGGCGCTATTACTCGAGGAAAGCGTTAGACCTTTTTTAGAAAATAAATCAGAAATACTTTCGAAAAATATCAGCAGATTGGGCCTACTAAATTCTCATATCGCCTGTACGAGCTTACATCGCACATTTTGGCGGCACGCGGCCTTCTACATGTAGGACGCGTGTCAGCGGTTTTGTTGCTATAATTGGCATCAAAATTCTTATCACCAGGAGATACTATCGGACAACCAACGAGAAAGGACCCGTCACGCCCAACCAGCAAGATGTAATATTATCAAGAAGCAATAAACCAGTTTACAATGTGACGTGGTCTTGTATCTCCGCAATATCATCTGCAACCCATCAGCATCACATCTCCTCATGTACGGTGTTGGGCCTAAACCTTGCCTGCACCGTACATAATGGTCCTTCGAGCCGGATTGCTATTGCTCGCATATCCTTTGCGATAGCGAATCGGTTCACTGGCCTCCCACAAGCGGGTCTCACCAGTGAATTAAGAAGGCGCAAATATCGTAAGGGTGCGAGCACACTAAGTACAGAACAGCGGCTACTGAAAAATGGATACAAGAAGCCGCCACAACAACTGCAGCTATCATCATGCCCAAATCAAGTTGCAATGAAGATGCACAATATCAAATTATAACTGTCATCAGGAGTCGACTACCTAGTCATCTCATCATATATAAGAGCGATTAATAATGAAAACGACATACGATCACTATCATATCAATCGTCAAGGCTTCGCTACACTCAAGGTGGTCGAGTCTCGTGTCCAGCTGGACACTATCAAGTAAACATGGAGCTTCTCTACAATCAAGGTGGGGGAGTCTTCTCGTTCAGCTGGACATCAACATACCTATCAATCATTGAAGCTGCGCTGTATCAAGGAAGCAGAGTCTTCACGTCTAGCTGGACATCAATATATCAATCACTGAAGCTGCGCTGTATCAAGAAAGCGTAGTCTTCAAGTCTAGCTGGACATCAACATATCAAACACTGAAGCTGCGCTGTATCAAGAAAGCGGAGTCTTCACGACTAGCTGGACATCAACATTATCAACATATAAATCAGGAAGCTGCGCTGTATCAAGAAAGCGGAGTCTTCACGTCTAGCTGGACATCAACATATCAATCAATGAAGCTGCGCTGTATCAAGGAAGCGAAGTATTCACGTCTAGCTGGGCATCAATATTATCAATATATCAAACACTGAAGCTACGCTGTATCAAGGAAGCGGAGTCTTCACTTTTAGCTGGACATGAGTATTATCAAATCATGAACATTATTTAAACGTTTTCTCAACATACCACAGACAGATGACTAGGAAGTACTGCCGTTCATTACATTATTTATCATGTACATCAGAATACTCAGAAGGAGTACTCATCATATCAAGAAACTAGAAAATCAATCACATCGAGGATTTTAACAACCGTTCAATATTATTTTCATCCTTAATTCAATTAAATAACCTACCGGAAGCGATTACATTACGATTTACATTACGAAAACATAGTACGATATTCAAGAAATGCATGCTTTGCAATGGAGTGAATCACATGTTTCGACGCAATATCGGCGGTCAATGACATTAAAGATACTGCAAGCTTGCAACCGGTGTCTTGTTGAATGCATGCCTACTTATAAAGTAGGTCAAGTTATCACAACAACTTATCCTAAAAACGAATACATTATATCAATAAGAAAAATAAACTATCAACACATTGTTCGTCGTTGTACTTGGTAGAAGCGTGGAAATGATGAATTAAGCCAACAATACATCAAGCAAGATCGCACAACACCTATCATCTCGTGGGTTGAACCTATACAACAAATGAAAACATAATTATGTCATGATGCCGCCACAATTGTTCATCATGGATCTCGATCAACTACAACAGCTACGTTCGGATGGATCGCGTCGTGGGAAGGAGGCGCTGCCGCAGCAGATACGGACAACGTCGCGGCGACCTCACGGAGCCCCCGAAGAAGCGGACAACTACTTTATTTTACTTTATCATTTTTATACTTTGATTTTACATTTTACAGTTTATTTATATTTCGTTATGTGGCGGTTCCCTTCTCGTTTGGTCCATCATCTTTTGGCGTTGGGAGCATGTACGAGCTTACATCGCACATTTAGGCGGCACGCGGCCTTATACATGTAGGACGCGTGTCAACGGTTTTGTTGCTATAATTGGCATCAAAATTCTTATCACCAGGAGATACTATCGGACAACCAACGAGAAAGGACCCGTCACGCCCAACCAGCAAGATGTAACATTATCAAGAAGCAATAAACCAGTTTACAATGTGACGTGGTTTTATATCTCCGCAATATCATCTGCAACCCATCAGCATCACATCTCCTCATGTACGGTGTTGGGCCTAAAACCTTGCCTGCACCGTACATCGCCTATACCATCCTTAAATATTGTCTTTTTGTACCTAAATTTACGTATGTCCTAAGAGCTTGCCCAATCTGAAAATATACAAATCTTTTAGACAATTTAGATGCCACTCTCAAAAATGCGTTGGTAAAAATTCTAAATTTAAACCTTGAGGACCGCGCTTGGATTCAAGCCTCTTTGCCGATTAGATCAGGTGGCATCGGAGTGAGAAAAATTTCTAGTGTTGCTCTTCCAGCCTTTCTTTCGTCCGTGCATAGTGTATCACATATGTGTACAAGAATTTTAAAATCACCTTTAGCTGAGATACACTGTGCATCGGATGCAATCGAGGCCTGGAAGACTCTCTGTCCCAATGACAGCATCCCCGAGGTACCAAACCGTCAAAAACTTTGGGTTGCTTCATTGGTAAAGAGAGATCATAATTTTCTGATTCAAAATTCTATCAGTGACACTGACCGCGCAAGGCTTCTTGCTGTATCAGAATATGAATCCGGTCATTAGCTACACGCCCTTCCTTCGGCCAACCTCGGAACACTTCTCGACAATGGCAGCTTTCGAATCGCCGTAGGTCTCAGGCTGGGAGCTGCCATTGTCGAACGACATCAATGCCCGTGTGGCAGCGCCGTCGACAGAAACGGACTCCATGGACTACACTGTCAGCGCAGCGCAGGCAGGTTCTCCCGCCACGGCTCCCTCAACGACATATTTAAAAGGGGCTTGCCACCGCCGAAATTCCAAGCATTTTGGAGCCAGCAGGTATAACGCGCGACGATGGCAAGCGCCCAGACGGCTTGACCTTGGTCTCCTGGGAGCGGGGAAGGGCTCTCGTGTGGGACGCAACATGCGTCGACACGGTGGCCCCTTCTCGCCTCGGGGGAACTGTCGTGAGAGCTGCAGAGGACGCCAAGCGGCGCAAATATGCTTCTCTTATTGATGAGTACATATTTGTTCCGCTTGGTGTCGAAACATTGGGTCCATGGGGTCCTAGCACAAAGAAATTCTTTAAGGTGTTAGCACCCAGGCTTGTCGACGCCGCTGGTGACAAGAGTGCTGGCTCTTTCCTCGCGCAAAGAATTATTTGCTATTCAGCGGGGGAATGCAGCTAGTGTTCTTGGCACTATGCCACACGGGCAGCACCTTAGTTTAGATTTTTAGATTTAAATTCTTTTATTTTTAAGTTTTTTTTTATTAGTATTGTTAGGGTTATTGATAAGTAGTTTAATTTAAGATTATTGTATATTTGTTTGGAGATAATAAAGAAGGGTAAAAAAAATTAAACATCGTCAATTAAAATGATTCAAATATTTGTTGACGTCGCGGGTGACAAGAGGGCTGTAAAGCACGGAGGCACTGGTAAGGCTGGAGAGAAATAATGTTGGGTTTCCCTTCCTTTATAAAACTTTCATTTGCAAAAAAAAATATCACATTCACTTTTTCCAACACATGACAATACAATATATCTTCTTTTTCTTGACGTATAAAAAGACCATAGTCCTAAATACTTAAAAAGGTCGGCAGCGTGGCCGTCACTAACAAGGGCAATGGCAATTCCAATTTAATTTTCTGTGCGCGGAGCCACCAAGAATTGGAATCGCCATTCAGCGCGGGACTGTAAGCAGTGTTCTTGGCACTACGCCATATGGGCAATATAATCTTTCTTGCCATAGAGATATGTCTTCCTTATTGTTTTTGTAGGGATTTAAGCTCAGGATTTAAGTTATACCATTTTTAGTTAAGTTTGTTGTATTTATAAAAATAAAAATTAAGTAGTAGATAAATATCTACTACTTAATTTTCAATTTCATTTCGTCATTAAAATGTTATTTATCAACTTGCCCTTTATTTGTAGAAAATAAATAAGAAGATGAAATCCGTGATCGCAGTCTGCTTATTTGTTGGTGAGTTTAGTTTACCCATATATACAATGTGATTTTGAACCCCCTAGCTATATTGAAACCTGGGAATCAGAATCCCTAATGGAACACAAATTGCAAGAAAAAAAAGGTAAAAAACGAAAAAGAAAATCAGGTTTCCCATACAAAGTCGCCGATCAGCTGGACGAATTTCTATAAAAGGTTAAATTATTTTTTTTTGTTTTTTACCCTTTTTTCTTACAATTCTGTATTCCATTAGGGATTCTGATTCCCAGATTTCAATATAGCTAGGGGGATTCAAAATCACGCTGTATATCTAAATATATATAAATCTCGTGTCACAATGTTTGTCCTCAATGGACTCCTAAACCACTTAACCGATTATAATAAAATTCGCACACCATGTGCAGTTCGATCCAACTTGAGAGATAGGATAGTTTTTAACTTATGGCGAAACGAAGTTCGCCGGGGCAGCTAGTATCTATATAAATATATATAAAAGAGAAGAGTTATATCTGAGTGCGTCTTCTTCGTTCGGTCAAGGTATGTTTGTAATTGTTTTTACCATTTATGTTTCAATCGCTGAACGAAATCACATCTAATGAGCATTAGATGTGTTTTATGTTCATAATCATCATCATCATCAGGTCCTTTTTAGTCTCCACTACAGGAGCACGACCCTCTCTGTACTACTAGGGCCATACTTGGCCAGAGCAGCCAGAGGACTTGGCCTAAACTCTCTACGCTGGCCAGACTGGTTGGAGAGGTATTGGTATATATAGGTTTTATGTTCATTAGATGTGTTTTCGTTTTGTATGGATAATTCTTGAATAGTTGCAGTAAAAGATCTAACGGCTCGTTCTCAAGAACGAGCAAGAGAGAAAAAAAAAAGAAAGCAGGTGCTCGCATGAGAGGCAGGCGCACGCTTCAGAGGCAGGCGCCGCACAAAGTCATACAAACAGTACAAGATGTTCACGAACAAAAAGGTAAGGCGGCACGGATGCGCGCAAACACAGCGCGGGGCAGCTTTGCGCCAAAGTAGAAAGAGACGGCAAGCTGTGCCACACCTTATGTTAGAACGAGAGCGGTAGTGACTCGGTGGACGTATTCAGATTGACTGTATTTGTTAATAATTTTTAAATAAGAATATAATATTTGGAGTTTTACCTTAAGTGTGATGTTTATGCATCCTACCATTGGAGACGGTTGTGCTTCTCATCAGAAAATCCTGACATTTGTGCGAAAGCTGTCGCCGAAGCGATACTGCTGGGCATGGAGTGCTACATTCCCAGCTCGGCGGTTCGTATCGGAGGGCGGTCTCAACCTTGGTTTCGTTGCTCGTCTTTGCGTGCCGCCCACCTCAAGCGCGAAGCCTACGAAGCCTGGGTTGCTGCGCGAAGTGTCAAGGATCGTAATACTTCTGATTTAAAGAAGCGGTTCAACGCAGCTTCAAGAGCCTACAAGAAGCAGATCACTGCAGCAAAGTTTGCGCACACTGCGCGCATTGGTAGGAGACTGGTTGGCTATCCCTCCGGGAGTAGAGCATTCTGGTCTCTTGCTAAGGCAGCGCAGGGGAATTTCTGTCGCCCTTCACTTCCATCTCTGCACAATCGTCAGGACTCGCTGGCTCACTCCGCAAAAGAGAAGGCCGATCTCTTGGCTACTCTCTTTGCGTCAAATTCTACCCTTGACGACGGAGGAGCATCGCCGCCCTTTTTACCGCGATGCGAGCACTCAATGCGGGAAATTCGCTTCACTCAAAGTGCAGTGCGACGTGCTCTGTTTTCCCTCGACGTCAGGAAGTCCAGCGGGCCTGATGGCATTCCAGCAATTGTGCTCAAAACATGTGCACCTGAGTTGGCTCCGGTGTTAGCACGCCTATTCTCGCTGTCTTACACCTCAAGAAAACTCCCGTCTTCGTGGAAAGTAGCCTACGTTCACCCTATTCCTAAAAAGGGTGACCGCACAGACCCGTCTAACTATCGGCCTATTGCGATAACCTCCCTGCTCTCTAAGGTGATGGAGCGTGTGATAAACATCCAGCTCCTTGGTTACCTTGAAGATCATCAGCTAATTAGTGACCGTCAATACGGGTTCCGCCACGGGCGTAGTGCTGGTGATCTTCTTGTGTAATTAACGCACCGATGGGCAGCCGCCATCGAGAGCAAGGGAGAAGCACTGGCATTTAGTCTAGATGTCACAAAGGCTTTTGACCGGGTCTGGCATAAGGCTCTTCTCGCGAAGTTACCATCTTTCGGGCTTCCTGAGGGACTATGCTTGTGGGTCGCTAGTTTCTTATCTGGGCGAAGCATTCAGGTCGTTGTAGACGGATTATGCTCCGATATCATGCCCATCAATGCTGGCGTCCCCCAAGGATCTGTTTTATCACCTACGCTGTTTCTTTTGCACATCAACGACATGCTTAACACTAGTAGCATCCATTGCTATGCAGACGACAGTACGGGTGATGCATATTATGCAGGTCGTGCAAATATCCCTCAAACACAGGTGGAGGAGAACAGAAAGAGACTTGTGTCTGACATTGAGACCTCTCTGGAACAGGTCTCTGAATGGGGTAAACTAAACCTAGTTCAATTCAACCCTACTAAGACACAAGTCTGCGTGTTTTCCGCTAAGAAGACCCCATTTAACATAGCACCGAAGTTTCGGGACACCTCTCTTACCATTTCTAAGAGTATTGGGATCCTTGGCGTCGATATTACGAAGGAGGTCCAATTCCGGAGTCATCTGGAAGGTAAAGCCAAAATGGCTTCTAAAAAACTTGGGGTGCTCAATAGAGCGAGGCAGTACTTCACTCCGGGTCATAGACTTTTATTATATAAAGCTCAAGTCCGGCCCCACATGGAGTACTGCTCTCATATCTGGTCTGGTGCACCTCAATACCAACTCCTTCCTCTTGATTCCATCCAACGCCGGGCAATTCGTATTATCGACGATCCCACACTCACAGACGATTTAGACACCCTCGGTCTACGGAGAGACGTTGGCTCTCTGTGTGTATTTTACCGTCTATACTATGGGGAGTGTTCTGAAGAACTTTTTGAATTGGTGCCACCGTCACCTTTCTACCACCGCACCGCTCGCCACAGGAGTAAAGTCCATCCCCACATCCTTGACACTTGGGTCTCCAAAAATGTCAGAGCGTCACGTGGTTTTTTTCCTCGTACAGCAAGATTGTGGAATGGACTCCCTCCCGAGGTTTTCCCTGTGTGCTATGACTTGAGGTCCTTCAAAAGGCGTGTTTACAGGTATCTTAAGAGTCGGCAACGCATCAGCAGCTCCTCTGGTGTTGCAGATGTCCATGGGCGACGGTGACCACTTTCCATCAGGTGGCTCGTCTGCTCGTTTGCCGTCGGATATACATAAAAAAAAATAAAAATATGTTAATATTATGGTATGTATGCCGATATTTAATTTTATTTTTATAATGGTAACATATAATAGGTATAAATTTAAGTACCAAAGACGATGTATTTTCAACCGATTTTAAAAATGGTGAAGGTTTTCAATTTGTCGAAACTTTTTCCTTCAAGTTACAAACTATCTACTGATAATTCTTTACATCCTTATTAATTTCGCAGTGAATAAAAATATTATCACATCGCTATTATCTTTAATTTGAACACGTTTATCATTTAAATTTTCATAATATAAAATATTTTGTTAATTCTGTGATCTAAATACGTCCACCTAAGTCTGCCGCCCGAGCGCGCCGCCCGTTCTCGTGAACACCTGGCGCTGGCGCTGGCGCTTGCCTCTGCCGCGTGCGCCTGCCTCTGAAGCCCATCGCAGCCGCGCGACTCTCGTACTGGTAGGCATGCGATAAAGGTAATTAATGTTTTTTATGAAGTAGTCTTTTTCAAGTAGTTCTGAAAGTATTATATGAGAAACACCTTTGCCGGTTATTCTAGGACACTACTTTACCGCTGTAAGAACACTCCTATCTGGAATTTCCATATGAACTTTGACTATTACAGTCATTATTCAGGAGGTTCAATATCATTGTCATCTGAAGAGTCAAAGGGGATAATTTAACGACAACATCTTGATTGCTTATGTTCTGGAGAGTTGTTTTTTGATTTCCAGTTTCGGCCCCAAACATCTTGATTGGGCGTTTCCAGGACATTACCTCTTGATTTGTTGTATTTCTGGCAATCAACGTTGTCTTGTTCAGCCCAAACATCTCTTTTATAGCGTTATTGGGTGCTGCACATTTTAATAAGCTGCAACAACGAATCTGGTTTCATCAAACTGACTAGCTATCAACAGATTTCAAAAGGCTTATTCAGGCCATCTGTTGATTTCTTCATTTCGTAGTTTATTATAAACAACCCATGTGGACCCAACGCCTATCGCAAATGATTTGTTTCATACTCATCACATGGATTGCGCCATGCTTTGTATCCAACTAGACCAGTGCCGAAGCCTTTGAAAATGATAAGACGTAACATTAAATTATAGCAGGACATAATTACCATATAACCTTTTTCCAGAGGACTTGTAGTTTTGCCGGAAATAAAATTGCTATTGCCGATATAACAATAACTTCTAAAAATAGAATAAAATAAATATTTAAGTGGGTTGCTCCCATACAACAAATATTAGAAGAAGCCGTTAAAAACGGCACACGTAGACGATTTAAATATTTACAGAAAATTTAGTTGTATATTTACTTATAAATAAATAATTAAATCAAAATAAAATAAATAATTAAGGGGCTCCCAACATTTCAACAAACGTGATTTTTTGCCGTTTTTTGCCTAGTAGGTATCAATAAAATGGTACGGAACCCTTGGTGCGCGAGTCCGACTCGCACTTGGCTGGTTTTTATCTTGTTTGCAATAATAATTTTAAATTAAGACGAGTTTAGAATTATATTTTATTCAGATTGATCATAATGCGATCAATAGTACTTTGATCATCGTGCATTTTATTTATATTTTTTTGCGTTTTTAAATAAGTTCTTCAGAGACTATTAATTCTCACGACTTAACCACACTTAACAGAACCGACTATTGTTCATTTTAAAAGATTTAATCAATATTCGTTAAAGAATGTGTCTGTATATTTTGAAATTTAAATTTTTAAGTTCTATCAATTTTGAGAAGAATATTTTTTTTGTTTCCTTCTAAGATTATTTTAATAATCATGATAATGTTGATTTTAAAATATCTATATTATTTAATAAAGAAATTATAAAGTCCAATCTTTCTTTGAAATAATTTATAAATTAACCCATATTTACACGGTTCCGACAGCTAGTACCTTTGTAATTTAATGTTTTATTTAATCAACAAATTATTGATTTCAATAACTAAGATAAATAAGTTAAAAACTACTTAAGTACTTATAAAAATCTCCCCTACATTCCATATGTAAGTTGGTGGACCCCAAATAGTGCAAGGGTGGACGCAATTTGGATATTTTGACGCAAAGTGAGTAAATGGCCTAATTCTAATATTTGTCTATTTTTAAAGAAAATTACCAAAACTTTAAGTTAAACGTAAAAAGACTATACAATTAATACATTCAATTAATTTTTCATTTAAAATTAGTGCTTAAACATTTTTATTTTGTCCTTTAAACTTGCCAACTCCACTAAGTGGACGCAAGCAGGCGAAATTACCCTATTTTTCGTGAACACTATATTTACTCATAATATGGTTAGACCAGAGCCGATAATTTTTGAAACATACTTAAATTATAGTAGGATGAAACCCATTACAAATGGAAGAAAATTCACCAAATATTAAAGGAAAAATAAAATACGGGCTATCTGAGGTCGGGAAGTGGGAGGGGGTGAGCTTTTAAGGGTAAAAAACGGTTTATATTATTTCCGGCAAAACTACAAGTCCTCTGGAAAAAGGTTATATGGTAATTATGTCCTGCTATAATTTAATGTTACTTCTTATCATTTTCAAAGGCTTCGGCACTGGTCTAGGTGGATACAAAGCATGGCGCAATCCTTCTGATGAGTATGAAACAAATCATTTGCGATATGCGTTGGGTCCACATGGGTTGTTTATAATAAACTTCGAAATGAAGAAATCAACAGATGGCCTGAATAAGCCTTTTGAACTCTGTTGATAGCTAGTCAGTTTGATGAAACCAGATTCGTTGTTGCAGCTTATTAAAATGTGCAGCACCCAATACGCTATAAAAGAGATGTTTGGGCTGAAAAAGACAACGTTGATTGCCAGAAATACATCAAATCAAGAGGTAATGTCCTGGAAACGCCCAATCAAGATGTTTGGAGCCGAAACTGGAAATCAAGAAACAACTCTCCAGAACAAAAGCAATCAAGATGTTGTCGTTAAATTATCCCCTCTGACTCTTCAGATGACAATGATATTGAACCTCCTGAATAATGACTGTAATAGTCAAAGTTCATATGGAAATTCCAGATAGGAGTGTTCTTACAGCGGTAAAGTAGTGTCCTAGAATAACCGGCAAAGGAGGTGTTTCTCATATAATACTTTCAGAACTACTTGAAAAAGACTACTTCATAAAAAACATTAATTACCTTTACCGCATGCCTACCAGTACGATAGTCGCGCGGCTGCGATGAGCTTCAGGCAGGCGCACGCGGCAGAGGCAAGCGCCAGCGCCAGCTAGTTCTTATCTGGGCGAAGCATTCAGGTCGTTGTAGACGGATTATGCTCCGATATCATGCCCATCAATGCTGGCGTCCCCCAAGGATCTGTTTTATCACCTACGCTGTTTCTTTTGCACATCAACGACATGCTTAACACTAGTAGCATCCATTGCTATGCAGACGACAGTACGGGTGATGCATATTATGCAGGTCGTGCAAATATCCCTCAAACACAGGTGGAGGAGAACAGAAAGAGACTTGTGTCTGACATTGAGACCTCTCTGGAACAGGTCTCTGAATGGGGTAAACTAAACCTAGTTCAATTCAACCCTACTAAGACACAAGTCTGCGTGTTTTCCGCTAAGAAGACCCCATTTAACATAGCACCGAAGTTTCGGGACACCTCTCTTACCATTTCTAAGAGTATTGGGATCCTTGGCGTCGATATTACGAAGGAGGTCCAATTCCGGAGTCATCTGGAAGGTAAAGCCAAAATGGCTTCTAAAAAACTTGGGGTGCTCAATAGAGCGAGGCAGTACTTCACTCCGGGTCATAGACTTTTATTATATAAAGCTCAATTCCGGCCCCACATGGAGTACTGCTCTCATAACTGGTCTGGTGCACCTCAATACCAACTCCTTCCTCTTGATTCCATCCAACGCCGGGCAATTCGTATTATCGACGATCCCACACTCACAGACGACTTAGACACCCTCGGTCTACGGAGAGACGTTGGCTCTCTGTGTGTATTTTACCGTCTATACTATGGGGAGTGTTCTGAAGAACTTTTTGAATCTGTGCCACCGTCACCTTTCTACCACCGCACCGCTCGCCACAGGAGTAAAGTCCATCCCCACATCCTTGACACTTGGGTCTCCAAAAATGTCAGAGCGTCACGTGGTTTTTTTCCTCGTACAGCAAGATTGTGGAATGGACTCCCTCCCGAGGTTTTCCCTGTGTGCTATGACTTGAGGTCCTTCAAAAGGCGTGTTTACAGGTATCTTAAGAGTCGGCAACGCATCAGCAGCTCCTCTGGTGTTGCAGATGTCCATGGGCGACGGTGACCACTTTCCATCAGGTGGCTCGTCTGCTCGTTTGCCGTCGGATATACATAAAAAAAAATAAAAATATGTTAATATTATGGTATGTATGCCGATATTTAATTTTATTTTTATAATGGTAATATATAATAGGTATAAATTTAAGTACCAAAAACGATGTATTTTCAACCGATTTTAAAAATGGTGAAGGTTTTCAATTTGTCGAAACTTTTTCCTTCAAGTTACAAACTATCTACTGATAATTCTTTACATCCTTATTAATTTCGCAGTGAATAAAAATATTATCACATCGCTATTATCTTTAATTTGAACACGTTTATCATTTAAATTTTCATAATATAAAATATTTTGTTAATTCTGTGATCTAAATACGTCCACCTAAGTCTGCCGCCCGAGCGCGCCGCCCGTTCTCGTGAACACCTGGCGCTGGCGCTGGCGCTTGCCTCTGCCGCGTGCGCCTGCCTCTGAAGCCCATCGCAGCCGCGCGACTCTCGTACTGGTAGGCATGCGATAAAGGTAATTAATGTTTTTTATGAAGTAGTCTTTTTCAAGTAGTTCTGAAAGTATTATATGAGAAACACCTCCTTTGCCGGTTATTCTAGGACACTACTTTACCGCTGTAAGAACACTCCTATCTGGAATTTCCATATGAACTTTGACTATTACAGTCATTATTCAGGAGGTTCAATATCATTGTCATCTGAAGAGTCAGAGGGGATAATTTAACGACAACATCTTGATTGCTTATGTTCTGGAGAGTTGTTTTTTGATTTCCAGTTTCGGCCCCAAACATCTTGATTGGGCGTTTCCAGGACATTACCTCTTGATTGGTTGTATTTCTGGCAATCAACGTTGTCTTGTTCAGCCCAAACATCTCTTTTATAGCGTTATTGGGTGCTGCACATTTTAATAAGCTGCAACAACGAATCTGGTTTCATCAAACTGACTAGCTATCAACAGATTTCAAAAGGCTTATTCAGGCCATCTGTTGATTTCTTCATTTCGTAGTTTATTATAAACAACCCATGTGGACCCAACGCCTATCGCAAATGATTTGTTTCATACTCATCACATGGATTGCGCCATGCTTTGTATCCAACTAGACCAGTGCCGAAGCCTTTGAAAATGATAAGACGTAACATTAAATTATAGCAGGACATAATTACCATATAACCTTTTTCCAGAGGACTTGTAGTTTTGCCGGAAATAATATTGCTATTGCCGATATAACAATAACTTCTAAAAATAGAATAAAATAAATATTTAAGTGGGTTGCTCCCATACAACAAATATTAGAAGAAGCCGTTAAAAACGGCACACGTAGACGATTTAAATATTTACAGAAAATTTAGTTGTATATTTACTTATAAATAAATAATTAAATCAAAATAAAATAAATAATTAAGGGGCTCCCAACATTTCAACAAACGTGATTTTTTGCCGTTTTTTGCCTAGTAGGTATCAATAAAATGGTACGGAACCCTTGGTGCGCGAGTCCGACTCGCACTTGGCTGGTTTTTATCTTGTTTGCAATAATAATTTTAAATTAAGACGAGTTTAGAATTCTATTTTATTCAGATTGATCATAATGCGATCAATAGTACTTTGATCATCGTGCATTTTATTTATATTTTTTTGCGTTTTTAAATAAGTTCTTCAGAGACTATTAATTCTCACGACTTAACCACACTTAACAGAACCGACTATTGTTCATTTTAAAAGATTTAATCAATATTCGTTAAAGAATGTGTCTGTATCTTTTGAAATTTAAATTTTTAAGTTCTATCAATTTTGAGAAGAATATTTTTTTTTTGTTTCCTTCTAAGATTATTTTAATAATCATGATAATGTTGATTTTAAAATATCTATATTATTTAATAAAGAAATTATAAAGTCCAATCTTTCTTTGAAATAATTTATAAATTAACCCATATTTACACGGTTCCGACAGCTAGTACCTTTGTAATTTAATGTTTTATTTAATCAACAAATTATTGATTTCAATAACTAAGATAAATAAGTTAAAAACTACTTAAGTACTTATAAAAATCTCCCCTACATTCCATATGTAAGTTGGTGGACCCCAAATAGTGCAAGGGTGGACGCAATTTGGATATTTTGACGCAAAGTGAGTAAATGGCCTAATTCTAATATTTGTCTATTTTTAAAGAAAATTACCAAAACTTTAAGTTAAACGTAAAAAGACTATACAATTAATACATTCAATTAATTTTTCATTTAAAATTAGTGCTTAAACATTTTTATTTTGTCCTTTAAACTTGCCAACTCCACTAAGTGGACGCAAGCAGGCGAAATTACCCTATTTTTCGTGAACACTATATTTACTCATAATATGGTTAGACCAGAGCCGATAATTTTTGAAACATACTTAAATTATAGTAGGATGAAACCCATTACAAATGGAAGAAAATTCACCAAATATTAAAGGAAAAATAAAATACGGGCTATCTGAGGTCGGGAAGTGGGAGGGGGTGAGCTTTTAAGGGTAAAAAACGGTTTATATTATTTCCGGCAAAACTACAAGTCCTCTGGAAAAAGGTTATATGGTAATTATGTCCTGCTATAATTTAATGTTACTTCTTATCATTTTCAAAGGCTTCGGCACTGGTCTAGGTGGATACAAAGCATGGCGCAATCCTTCTGATGAGTATGAAACAAATCATTTGCGATATGCGTTGGGTCCACATGGGTTGTTTATAATAAACTTCGAAATGAAGAAATCAACAGATGGCCTGAATAAGCCTTTTGAACTCTGTTGATAGCTAGTCAGTTTGATGAAACCAGATTCGTTGTTGCAGCTTATTAAAATGTGCAGCACCCAATACGCTATAAAAGAGATGTTTGGGCTGAAAAAGACAACGTTGATTGCCAGAAATACATCAAATCAAGAGGTAATGTCCTGGAAACGCCCAATCAAGATGTTTGGAGCCGAAACTGGAAATCAAGAAACAACTCTCCAGAACAAAAGCAATCAAGATGTTGTCGTTAAATTATCCCCTCTGACTCTTCAGATGACAATGATATTGAACCTCCTGAATAATGACTGTAATAGTCAAAGTTCATATGGAAATTCCAGATAGGAGTGTTCTTACAGCGGTAAAGTAGTGTCCTAGAATAACCGGCAAAGGAGGTGTTTCTCATATAATACTTTCAGAACTACTTGAAAAAGACTACTTCATAAAAAACATTAATTACCTTTACCGCATGCCTACCAGTACAATAGTCGCGCGGCTGCGATGAGCTTCAGGCAGGCGCACGCGGCAGAGGCAAGCGCCAGCGCCAGCGCCGGGTGTTCACGAGAACGGGCGGTGCGCTCGGGCGGCAGACTTAGGTGGACGTATTTAGATCACAGAATTAACAAAATATTTTATATTATGAAAATTTAAATGATAAACGTGTTTAAATTAATGATAATAGCGATGTGATAATATTTTTATTCACTGCGAAATTTATAAGGATGTAAAGAATTATCAGTAGATAGTTTGTAACTTGAAGAAATAACGAACATTGATATTTACATACACCAGTCCATCCACTAAGAAGAAAGATATAATTCTACGACCTCTTATGTAAGAAAAATCACCAATAAATAAAGAGTGAATTTGTAGTTAAGTAGTAAGGTTCTGTGTAAATGAATTGAAATATAACGATATTTTTTGGTACAAAACCACTACACACAATGAAAAGTTTCGACAAATTTAAAACCTTCACCATTTTTAAAATCGGTTGTAAATACATCGTTTTAGGTACTTACATTCATACCTATTATATGTTACCATTGTAAAAGTAAAATTAAATATCGGCATACATACCATAATATTAATATCACACTTAAGGTAAAACTCCAAATATTATATTCTTATTTAAAAATTATTAACAAATACAGTCAATCTGAATACGACCACCGAGTCACTACCGCTCTCGTTCTAACATAAGGTCTGGCACAGCTTGCCGTCTCTTTCTACTTTGGCGCAAAGCTGCCGCTCTGTGTTTGCGCGCATCCGTGCCGCCCTATCTTTTTTTTCGTGAACATCTTGTACCGTTTGTATAACTTCATGCGGCGCCTGCCTCTGAAGCGTGCGCCTGCCTCTCACGCGAGCGCCTGCCGCGCGTTCTCGTGAACGAGCCGTTAGAATGTTAGGAGCCCCTTAATTATTGATTTTATTTTGATTTAATTATTTATTTTTAAAGTACAACTAAATTTTCTGTGAATATTTAAAGCGTCTACCTGTGCCATTTTTAACGGTTACTTCTAAAATTTGTTGTATGGGAGCAACCCACTTAAATATTTATTTTATTCTATTTTTAGACGTTATTGTTATATCGGCAATAGCAATAAATCATTTGTAAAAATTTCAACTGCCTGGCTATCACGGTTCATAAGATACATTGGTGACAGATGGACAGACAGACAGGCAGACAGACAGAGAGGCAGAGAGGCAGAGAGACGGACAGACAGATAGATACACAGACAGTCAAACGGACGGACAGACGAACAGTAAAGTCTCGTGAATAGGCTCGCGTTTTTCCCTTTGAGTACCCGTACTCAAAGGGAAAAACGCGACCCTATTCACGAGACTTTACTACCCAACCCTAAAAATATGTTATATTTACATTATTATATCTGCTGTAGCATACACTATAGAAATAGTTTGCGTCCAAGTTTGATTTATAATTATCGATACCTATATATTTTTGTACAATCATAATAATGTGGACGCACGTTGGCCATTACAATATCCATAATAATAATGTTAAATGATGTTTCGCTCAACCCAATATTTCTTTCATATTTCATGACATTAAAAGTAAACTACCAACAAAAAACTCTTATCGTCACTTCATCAGCTGAGACGGGAGAGAGGGAGCCTTTTTTTTTTTTTTTTGTTACGCGAAGAAATTCCCTTTGGATACCGCACCAGCTACGGGAAGCCGGCACGGTTATGTGGTGTTACCACTAAAAACTCCGCGGTGTCACTCTCAGCCGTTCTGAGCCGGGCCGTGTGCTATTCTCGCTCCACAGCCCGGCACGGCGACCACTTACTGGTCCCTGCCCGCTCTGGGGTCCCTCTGATTCGAGAGAGGGTATCAGAGCAGGCCTGCAGGTTTGGCCCATCGGCCACTCTCGTTACCCGCAAGGGTAAAGTCTTCGTGACACTACACGACTTTGAACCCGAAGAGCCGTTATGTCGAGCAGTGGAATCCCGTTTCCACCACCCGACCGGCTCTTATTGTGGGGGCTGCAGGTGCAGGCCGTAGGCCCGCCTCCTGCGCCCTGTGCGCCGGCGGCGGATGGCGAGATCGGTGGTATCCTCTCGCTCTCTCCGCCGCCTCCTTGCGGAGCATCACCTGCTCCGCGAAGGCCTGCACCGCATTCCACGACGTCTCGCTGTCGACCATAGCTTTGACTACGGTCGGCAGCGAAAGGTCGCCCCCCACGATCGCGCACAATTCGGCGCTTTCTTCCGCCCAGGCTGGGCAGCACTCTAGGGTGTGCTGGGCGTCCTCGTCAGCACAGCCATCGCAGTGGTGGCAAACAGCAGACGGCTCCCTCCCCGCTATGCGACACAGGTACCCCCCGAAGCAACCATGTCCGGACAGTATCTGTGTCACACGGAAGGTAAGTGAGCCATGCTGCCTCGCCAGCCACTGGCTCAAGACTGGGCAGACCGCCTCAACAGTCCTGACCCCAAAACTGGGCTGCTCCAGCCTTAAGGCCCACTCCTCAATTGAGCGCTGACGCAGCTCACTGCGGCGTCCCGCTATTTCACGAGGTACCGGTCGGTGACCCCGGGCCAGCGCCTCCTCACGCCAATAAAACAGTGACGCGAGGGCACTCGCTTTAATGTCCCAGGGTATGGAACCGACCAGCACGCAAGCTGCCTCGTAGGACATCGTGCGGTATCCTCTCGCGGCTCTTATCGCCATCACCCTCTGCGGCCTTCGCAGGAGGGTGATATTCTGCCGGTTTAAGGCTTCGGCCCATATAGGGGCACCATATAGGGCCATGGACCGCACGACTCCCATGTAGAGGCGCCTGCAGGACGCCTCAGGTCCTCCAAGGTTTGGCATGAGCTGCGTCAGCGCCCTCGCCGTCGCCACGACTCGCGGCGCCAATGCCGCGAAGTGGGCGCCGAAATTCCATCTGCCATCAAGGACGATGCCCAAGTAGCGCATCGACGACTTGATGGCAATCTGGACTCCGCCCACCGTCAGTCCAGAATCTGGAGGAGGCGCTCTCCGAGGGCCGTGAAAGCACTACGCCTCGGATGTGTGCAGCGCCACCTCAAAGCCTAGTTGCCGGATCCGGCGCACCACATCAGCGACAGCAGCCGTGGCGAGTATTGACGCCTCACGAAACGAGGTGCCACGGGATACCACCAGGGTGTCGTCGGCGTAACAAACCAACTCGACACCCGAGAGATTGGTCCCCCGTAGCACCCAGTCGTAGCTGATGTTCCACAGGAGTGATCTAAGACAGACCCCTGTGGAACACCGCACGTCACCTCTTTCTCTTTCCACCCGCTTTGCGCAGGGAAAATGACCCTCCTTCCTGAGAGGTAGGGAGACAAATGCCTAATCCAACATTTAGTAAAAAAAAGATAGACGAGTTCGCGTCCTTTGCGGATGCAAAGTGGAATATTTATAGATTTGATGTAATAATTCGTGTCCACCTCATTTTACTGTAGACAATAAAAAAACCGGCCAAGTGCGAGTCGGACTCGCGCATTTAGGGTTCCGTACATAAATAAATATATACGGACAAATCACACAGATTGAGCTAGCCCCAAGGTAAGTTCAAGGCTTGTGTTATGGGATACTAACTCAACGATACTATATTTTATAACAAATACATAATTAGATAAACATCCAAGACCCAGGCCAATCTGAAAAAGATCATTTTCCATCTTGACCTGGCGGGGGATCGAACCCGGGCACTCCATGTCGCAGACTGGCGTGTTAACCACTGCGCCACGGAGCTGTCAGAATATATTAAGTTACATTGGTGTAATGAATACATTGGTGACAGATGGTGGTTACAGGCCAATTAAGTTGGGCCAAAGAGAATATATATTGGCCAATATTTTTGTATGAGATTGGCAGTATAACGTTAGTATATGGTCTTTGAACATGATGAGGTGTAAAAGGATGTCAGTGTCAGCCAGCACCAGTCGGCCTTCATTAAAGGTGGTTAAACTGGGAACTCTCCTGGCAATGGCGAGCTCCGTGGCGCAGTGGTCAACACGCCAGCCTGCGACACGAGGGTGCCCGGGTTCGATCCCCGGTCAGGTCATGATGGAAAATGATATTTTTCTCTAGTTCTTGGATGTTTATCTATATAAATTTCTATTATAAAATATAGTATCGTTGAGTAAGTAGCCTACTACACAAGTTCACAATTTACTGTGGAGCTAGGTCAATTTGTGTGATATGTCCTTATATATTTATTTATTTATCTTACCAGTAGCTCCAAGAATTTGTTGCACGTAGCGGCCATACCCTGGTAAACCATGTCGTGGGTTAAACTGGTCGAGAGGTCTTATGTATTCCGACGATAAGTTTATACGGTTACTCCCCGCAAAGTGCAAGAAGTCTATCCCGATAGCAAAGGCAACCCACCGCTGATAAGCAACTGGTGTTGGCGAAGCTGGCGGGGTAGCAAGGCATTCTGTTAGGCCTAAGGTGACAATTGGAGACCGAAGTAAATGATCATAGTGGTCTTCCATTCCACCAGAGTAAGGGGAGCAAGGACAAGAGTGTTTTAGTACATTCGAACACTATAATATTTGCTGTGCATACGACTGGCTCTGTTTCACGGAATCTGGCAAAGAAAAATCCTGCGGCGATGGGTAGAGGTAAAGAGCATTGCATATGGGTGATAGTGTGGCTCGCGCCTGCCAGCTCTGAGAGATGTACTGTTTCCCCCGCATAGCCGGGGAGGGGCTGAACTAGAAAAGGTGCCTCAAACAAATGCTCACCCTACCAACAACATGGGAGGTAGTAACCACGACTGCCTATGCATATTCATCCATTTACTCTTGGTCGACTTTACTAAAATTTAGGAAATAATACTCAAAATGTGATAATGACTTTTGGTGCATGGAATGTGCGAATCCTTTTAGACCAACACACTAACTCAAGGCCCGAACGAAAAACCGACATTGTTGTCAGAGAATTGAAATTATACAATGTGGATATAGCTGCAATTAGTGAGACACATTTAGCGGAGGAAGGAAAACTGATGGAGGTCGATGGTGGTGGTTATAAATTTTACTGGACACCGGCTAGCGAACCCAGACGATGTTGTTGGATTGGCGATAAATATAGAAATTGCTTCGAAGCTGAATAAGATTCCTGTTGGGATATCTGATCGTATTGCTGCCTTACGCTTGCATCAGAGAAAAAAAATATATATCATCACTGAATATGCTCCCACCCTAGACAAGTCTGGTGAGATTAAAGATACATTTTTTGTGCCTTGTGTTACTCGGCTGGCGAATACGCAAGTCCTGTATGGACACATTCAGCACACGCCAAGGAAGTGGATATTGCCCTCAACGCTTTCTGCAGAATTGTCTCTGGTACTTTAAAACGGATGTAAATGAAACAGGCTTCTTTTTAATAGCATTATTCGCCTCTAAAAATTTAAGTTGCCTTCTAAATTATAAAGTCAACATCTTCTATATAAGCCACTCTAAATACAAGTCAGCATGATGGTTATTATTTAGCATCTAAATTGGAATTAATAAAAAAATCTGTGAAGGAAGATTCATGCGTTTTAAGTTCTTTACGAGGTTTCAAGAACCAGCAGAAAGCATCGATGAATGTGTAACGGCATTGAAGCTTCTTACCAAGCATTGTGAATTTGAGCAACTTGAGGATGGTTTGGTGCGAGACCGGATTGTGCGCGGAGTAACGGATAGCACACTACGAGATAGACTGTTAAGGACGGATGACTTAACGCTGGAGAAGGCAATTAAAGAAAAGAAGAAGCGCGCCAGGTTGAAGGCGTGAAAATAGAAAAAGACTCAAGCGTGGATGCCGTATGGGCATCGCGCGGTGTGTCACGCGGCAGAAGAGGCGGAATAAGGTCGTCAAGAGGACGAGGGGGAGGCACCCGTTCGCAGGCTGGCCCGACGGTCAGGGGATCTGGCCATTACGAGGTTGCGGGTGGTGCAGGCGGCTGGGGTGCAGCGAACTACCGGGCAGGAACATCTGCGACTAGCGGCATGACGCGTGACGCGGGGAGCTGTACTGCGTGTGTGCGTGTGCGTGTACAATGTGACGGGTATCAATGTGCAGCACGAAATGTTAAATGCTTTTCTTGTGGCAATAGGAGACATTATAAAAGGGTTTGTCATACTCGTAAGTCAAACTGGGTTTTTCATGTTCAGGAGGAAGAAAATGGAGATCTATTTTATGTTTCAACTATTGAATCTGCTGGTACTTCATCTTCTAAGTGGTATGAATATCTAATTATTGGTAATATGAAATTGAAACATTTGTTTAAATTAGATACGGGTTCCGATTTCAATATATTGTCAAAACAAAACTATTTAAAATTAGGCCTAATTTTGAGCAATTTATCGGTCTCAAACATTAAAGCTAAATCATTTTGTGGTAATTTTCTAGATATTGTTGTTACTTGTGTATTACAACGTTTTTATAAAAATACTGAATACCGTCTTAAGTTTGTCATATGCGAATTGATGAATCTAAACTCAATCAATTCTAGACATGCCTTCACCAATTGACAGATCATCATTGGAGCGGTTTCTGGGTATGGTTAATTATTTATGTAAGTTTATACCTAATTACTCTGAAAAGATGACAGCTATCAGAAATCTTATGAAGAAAGATGTTAAATGGATCTGGGGAGAAAACGAAGAGAAGGTGGTACAGAACCTGAAGCGTGAACTGTGTGCGGCGCCGGTGTTGGCACTATATGAACCGGGTGCGCCCGCAGTGCTGTCGGTAGATGCAAGCGCGTATGCGCTGGGCGCTGTGTTGCTGCAGGGAGGTCGCCCGATTGAGCTCGCGTCCCTTTCGCTCACTGACACTCAGCAAATGCCCAGATAGAAAAGGAGATGTTAGCAATAGTGTTTGCTTTGGAGAGGTTTCATCAATATGTGTTTGGCAACAATAAAGTGGTGGTGGAAACTGACCACAAACCCTTGGAAGCCTTGTTCAAGAAACCACAAGACTCTGTACCTGCAAGATTACAGAGAATGATGTTGCGTACTCAAGGGTATGATTTTACTGTGGTTTATGTTCCAAGCAAATACATGTTTATTGCTGATACTCTATCAAGGGCGGCTCTACCTGAGAAGTTAAATGAAAATATATCAGTAGAGGTTGAAGCCCAAAGCTGTTTTTTAATTCAACACGTAAGGTTCAGTGATACTAATATATATATATATACTTGGAATTAATAAAAAATCTGTGAAGGAAGATTCAGAATGCTGGATTATATTAAAATTGGATGGCCCTTGAATAAGTTCCAAGTTGATGCATCTGTACGCTTTGCATGGGATTATAGAGAGTATCTTGAATATATAGACGGAATCATTTTCAAGGATAATCTGGTTTTTGTACCAAAAGGGACTGCGTGAACAGATGCTGTTGAGAGTGCATGAAGGCCATCTAGGAATAGATAGATGTAAACGCAGAGCTCGGGAAGTAATGTTTTTGCCGGGGATGGCCCGGTACGTGGAGCGGGTGGTACGGCGTTGCCGAACATGCGCTGCGCTAGCGGCCAGACCGCGTGCCGAACTTGCGATACCACACAAAATTCCACCGTTACCATGGCGTAAGGTCAGTTCTGATGTTTTTGAACTAAGTAGCAAATATTTTTTGATTTTAGTTGATGCCCGTTATATTACATTCAATAACATCTAGGAGCGTTATCACAGCTATGAAAGACCTTATTGTTCGGCATGGGATACCTTCTGAATTGATAACAGACAATGGGCCCTGCTATAACTCTAGGGAATTTGTTTGTTTTACGAAAGAATGGGAATTTATTCACGAAACTTCTTCGCCTAATTATCCACAGTCAAATGAACGTAGTCACCAACAGTACGTTCCGTTAAGGAATTGCTCAAAAAGGCGTTGGCGTCAAAATCAGAATTTTATCTTAGTCTACTAAACTATCGCACAGCTCCCTAGAGATGGTTTAGCTAGTCCAGCAGAACTTATGATGGGTCGTAGTTTGGCTTCACGTTTGCCTGCTCATGTATTCAAGTTACAACCAGCTAGGGATAACACAGGTGATTACTCAAGAATATTGCAAAATGTAGAGACGAATAAAAAAAGGTTCGACATGAAAACACGGTTACTACCTGAGCTGGAAACAGGTGACGATGTTGTTGCGGTCGACCAAAACACTGGTACACGGCGCCTGATGCGAGTAGCTGGGCGCGGGCCTCCTCCTCGATCGTACTTTCTAACAGACCAATGTGGCAAGCGTTTCAGACGACTTGATAAAACTACCATCAGAAAACAAATCTCCCCTAGCAAGTCACAAGTCATCATCTGATTCTGATCGTATTTATGACGAGTTGCCTAAAGAGGAAGGATGCTCAAGAGGACATAATCCGCCTCCTGTACGAGCTGCTGCTCGTGAGGCCAGGAAAAAGTTAGCGCAATTACTAAAATGAACATTGTTATTATTGTAAGACTATTTTTGAAGTTATAAATTGGTTTTGTTTCTCTTTCATCGATACAGTATAATTTTTTTATAAAGATTTCTATCAGGGAAGATTTTATTTAATTATTTTACAATGTACTTACATAGGTATTTGATTGTTATTGATGGTCCTTAAGTTAGTAAGTATCGAAGATTTTATTATTTTTAAGATGAATATAAATATGTAATATGGCGTGAAGAGAGCAATCATGTGGTTTTTAGCGGGTGTGAGTCCCGCATAACTGCTCTGTATCACGTACAGATCAGTATGCATAACGCATTTTCCACATGTAAAAAAAAAAAAGGTATGAATGATTAAGTGAACATACAACGAATTGCTGGTCTGATCTTCAGAATATCAGGGAAAATCTTTGCCAGAGTTCTTCTCAATCGCCTATTTACTATTTCAGAGAAAATCCTTCCCCAGGCTCAATTAGGCTTCCGGCCTAATAAAGGCACCTGCAAAGCTATTTTCTGTATTCGACAGTTACAGGAAAAATCTCAACAAATTTTTTGGCATCCACATTCGATGCCGTATATATGGCGGACTTTTCAGTCTGGGTAGACACCTACATTTGCTGCTTCCTAAAATTGCATGCGGCTATGTGTGGGTGTCTGATTGTTCGCGGGGGCATCGAGCGGCGCGCGGGGAGGTGAAGGGGCCGGCACGGACCGGTATTAGTCAAGGGCTTCGATCATTAAGACGAGGACTCAAATGTTTGGTACCTTCGCTCGGCAAAGGACTGATCAAGTGCGCGCAAGGGATAGCGCTTGGTGGTTTAGCCCGTGAATGATGAGATAGGAGATAGTCTCGAGTCGCTCAAAGAAAAAAACGTAAGCGCCAAATTCGTTATTTCTATTTTATATAAAATCAGACCGGTTAATTGTATTTTCATATTTACATTTTGATGAATTACTAATAACCTATCTTTTAGTCTAAAAATCATTATTTCATTCGTCGCATTTGAGCTACAATAACAAAAACTCTGCGAACGAAGACCATTTTTCAAAAAATATTTCTATCGAATAAATTTTATCAAAACGTGTTTTCATCTTCAATTTTTGGAGATGAAATAGTAAAAAATCATATTACTTAGATTTGAAACTCCTAATTTAAGTATTTTGCGAGATAAATAAGGTTCAGAACGACCTTATTTACAGTGGTATCGCCTTAATACCAACTAGATAACGCATTACTTACAAAATCGTAGCAAAATTCTGTCCGCTCGAACATATAGCTATACATCTGTTTGACTTACAACATTGACTTACCTACTAATAAACAGAGACTAAAGTTTTAAAACCATTTTAATATCAAGATATTTCAGACCATATCACCTTACAATAAAGTCGCATTTTTTAAAACAATTACCTTATGCTTACGTTTATTCGTCACGAAAACTAGCAAAGTAATAAATAACACCTGTCACTTAGAAACGAAGAATCATTTTGTCTAATAACATCCATTGTGATGACAACCTTATTGCACTAATCATAATGTACTTTTCTCTTTGATTACATTCCGAGTTACGTCGTTTTGTTTCGTTTCTGTTTGCTTCGTCAAATGTTTATGCGGATGTTGGCGAGCTTGGTCAAACATTTCTTGCCGTGGTTGAAAATCGGTAACTTTTATTCAAAATATTTATTAATAGTGAAAAGGTAAAATGTATAAAATATTATTATATCCATTTACTTACCGAAAATAAGATACTCCGGACGAAAAATAATTTTTTCGGACATTATTTCGACAAGTTTTTAGTGCACACTGCGGCATCGTGACACTTCGTTACGTTGGCTGTGTTTGGACCGAACTAAATAAAATATCCACTTACTGCTTGGAGTGAGGGGATATTTGCCGAGCCGTTTTTTATGCGCTGACCCGACATCTAGTTGGTATTAATGATCGAAGGTCAAGGGCTAGAAGTGTTTGCGTCTCGCGCACGCTCTCTTGCACCACGCAAGTGAGTAAAGAAAGGGTGATTTGAGTACTACGCGTTTTAAATAATAATCTTGCCCGCTGGTAGGACTTATTGTTGTGTATATGGATGTGGCAATAATGAAAAACACAATCGATAAAAGCTTCTTCTCATTGCCTAGCGAACCTGAAAAATAAGTACCTACCTAGTTAAATTTTCTATTACCTAGTAGTAGGTACGGGGTAGGTGACGTACCGTCCGTTTTACACGTAGTAAACACCTAAATCACTTTGTCGTTTTACATGATTATGCTGCCTACTTCTAAGTAGCCTAAGTAGGTATGTACTCATATTATTATTTGGATCATTTATCAAATTAACAGATTATCTCGTGGTTTCGTCGTAATGAAACATGTCATCATGATTTTCAACTAGTTACTACTTTCATCATCATCATCATATCAGCCGCAAGAAGTCCACTGCTGGACATAGGCCTCCCCCAAGGTTTTCCAATACGACCGGTTGAAAGCGGCCTGCATCCAGCGTCTTCCTGCGACCTTAGTCAGGTCATCCGACCATCTGGCCGGTGGATGTCCGACGCTGCGCTTGCCGATACGTGGTCGCCTTTCGAGAACCCTTCTGCCCCATCGGCCATCGGTTCTACGCGCTATGTGCCCCGCCCACTGCCACTTCAAAGAGCTAATCCGCTGAGCTATGTCGGTGACCTTCGTTCTCTTACGAATCTCCTCGTTTCTGATTCGATCTCGCAGAGAAACACCGAGCAAAGCTCTCTCCATAGCTCTTTGAGCGACTTTGAGCTTTCTTATGAGGCCCATAGTAAGGGACCACGTTTCGGACCCATAAGTCATCACTGGTAACACACATTGATTATAGACTTTCGTCTTTAGGCACTGAGGTATTTTGGACGAGAAGACACCACGGAGCTTCCCGAACGCTGCCCAGCCGAGTCGGATTCGACGAAAGACCTCGTCCTCAAAGCTGGAACTTCCAACCTGGATCAAATAACCCAAGTAGACATATTGGTCCACAGCTTCAAGGATGGAGTTCCCAACAGATACTGGTGAAGGCACAACATGGATATTCGACATTATTTTCGTCTTGTCCATGTTCATTGTAAGGCCCACTTGTTGGGAAACTCCGTTGAGGTCATTGAGCATAGTTCTTAAGTCCTCCAGCGTCTCCGCCATAACAACGATGCCATCAGAAAATCGAAGGTGAGTGATATACTCGCCATTGATGTGGATGCCAAGTCCTTCCCATTCCAGGAGCTTGAAGGCATCGTCCAGAGCAGCGGTAAACAGTTTCGGAGATATCACGTCTCCCTGTCTTACGGCTCGCTGCAATGGTATAGCCCTCGTGTTCTGCTCCTGTACTCGAACTGACATACTGGCGTTTCTGTATAAGCACTTTAACACTTCGATATACCGATGGTCGATGCGGCATCGCTGAAGGGACTGAAGCACGGCCCATACTTCGATCGAATCAAAGGCTTTCTCATAGTCCACAAACGCTAAGCATAATGGCCGGTTATACTCTCTGGTCTTCTGTATAACCTGCCGCAGCGTATGGATGTGGTCTATGGTACTGTAGCCTTTTCGGAAAACGGCTTGTTCGGGAGGCTGGAAGGCATCGAGCCTGTTCGTGAGACGATTCGTGATCACCCTCGAAAACAGCTTATAGACGTGGCTCAGGAGTGTGATGGGTCTGTAGTTCTTCAGTAGAGTATTATCACCCTTTTTGAAGAACAAAACCACCACACCCCTGTTCCACGCCTCTGGCGTAATGCCCTCGAACAGGACGGAATTAAAGAGCCTCTGAAGGACTTTCAGCACCGGCGTTCCGCCCGCTTTCAGAAGCTCTGCTGTAATTCCGTCCTCGCCCGGCGCCTTGTTGTTCTTAAGCTGTTTGAGGGCAATCCTAATCTCGTACAGGCTGATGTCCGAGATGTCTTCGGTATAGTGTCGGGTTAGCTTGGCTCTCGGATCTTTGGCCAAGCTGACAATGGGTTTGGCTATTGAGGTATAGAGCTGTCCATAAAACCCCTCAATCTCTCCCAGCACCTCGGCTTTTGTCGAAGCCACACCGCCGTCGTCCGTCTTCAGCTTTGTTAATCGACTTTGCCCAATAGACTCCAAATAATCTCTCTCCTCGTCGACAAGATGAAGACTATATCGTTTTTGACAGGGGGTTGGTCCCTTCTGCTGGGCCCCATCCAAGTCCATTTTCTATGAGGCGGCTTCTGGAAGAAAGAGTTCATCGCATAGAGTCCCTCTTCTTCCAGAAAATCAGCCGCCTATGACCCCTGTCATTCCGGTCTCCATATCCAAATTGTCCCACTATGGACTCTCCATCGCTCTGCTTGCCAAGTATTGCGTTGAAATCCCCCATAACAATCGTATAATAGGTTTTAGAAGCGTGTATGGCCCTACTGATGTCCTCATACACCACTTCCACCTCTTCATCTGAGTGTTTCCCGGTCGGCATATATACCTGAATTACCTTCAACGAGTATCTTTTAGATACTCTGAGTATCAGGTATATTACCATGCTGGAAACACTATCGATGGTTATGACGTTGTTGATGAGGGACTTGTGGACGAGAAACCCGACATCATGCTGTGACTTTTTTAAGTCACCCTCCCGGTGATAGAGTAGGTTACCAGACTTTAGGGTTGTCGTGCCCTCTCCCTCTCTTCGGACTTCAGACAGACCCATTATGTCCCATCGTAACCTACTCATCTCCTCTTCCACTTCCTCGACCTTTTCGTCTAGCCTCATTGTGCGAATATTGTGTGTCACCAGGGCCAGTCTCTGTTGGGGGTGGTAGCCCGATCTCTTCCGGAGATTTTTCGCACCCCCTGCCCCGCCGTTACCGTGACCGCTACCGGAGTCAGGAATAGCGGGGCCGCCGGGGACTGGGGGCATTGGTGTATTGTTTATATTCATGAGGGGTTTTGCCATACTCACCACGCTTGGCAAACGGGTTAGTGAGCGCAGTTAGTTTGGCTTATATCGGTTCCGATGCTGCTGCCCATCGAAACCACTTTGAAGCGTGGGAGGGGAAGGAATTTATTGTGCTAAGGGAACGGGAAAAGGTATTTGGGATGCTACTTGCTCGGAAGGATTGGGGATAAGAAAGTAGTAGCTCGGGGAGGCCGGGTGCGCGTACCCGATGCCATACGTACAATCACCGGACTGGCGATTAAGTATGACACCCCTGGCCTACTACTACTGGTACTACTTTACTACCACCTTATCGGAGATGTTTGGCGCGTAACATAAATTGCTAAAGAATTCAGTAGCATTAGTACCGAATATCTAAGATAATACCAACTGATATTGTCTTACTACTATTTATACTGTTTTGAGGTTTCCGTACCTAAAGGGTAAAAACGGGACCTTATTCATATGGCTTCGCTGTCCGTCTGTCTGTCCGTATGTCTGTCCATCTGTCTGTCTGTCTGTCTGTCCGTCCGTCTGTCCGTCTGTGACCAGGCTGTATCTCATGAACGAATTTTCACAGATATACTTCTATTGTTATAACAACAAATACTAAAAACGGAATAAAATAAATATAACAATAAAATAAATAAATAAAATAGAACTTATTTTTCATTACTTAGAAATGTCCTTACGTAAGTTTACATTACGTAACATACTATGCGTAATCTTTTTAAGGAATAGTTAATATTCCCTTTCGGTTTTGGATCGACCACGGAACAAGAAAAAAGAGTGGACGTGTTAGTTAGAAAAATTACCTAGGAACAATTGTAGATAGAATACAAATAAACAAACAATAATTTGCTTCACTACATAGAAACAATGAATTTCATTAGTACTTTTCATTTTACTTTAATAAATATTAAGTCTCAATCATTTGTTATACACTACATAGAAACAATGAATTTCATAACTAATTTCCATAAAAATATTAAGCCATCAATCCTACATCCTCTTTTTTCTTGTTCCGTGGTGTCAACCCAAGCGCTTTAACGTTGCGATTCAAGGTCACCGAAACTCGAAGTCACACGTACAGGGAATGTCACCGCTGTAATTATAGTGTTACCGATTCATGTTTCTTATTTTATATGTTTTGTTGTTTCAGCTGCATACAGTCAGGACTCAACACAATATTAGTAATTAAAATCTCACTTACTAAAAGTTTGATGTATGATTGATCGATGTTTGTTATTACTACGATCTGAGGAGTCTGGTTGCCCAGTGGGAGAGAGCATTATTAACGCTCACGCATGTTAAGCAATCCCGGGCGCGGTCCACATTGGGATGGGTAACCGCAAGTGGCATAAAAATATGTTGAGCATTCTTCGAAAGGCACGTTAAGCCGTAACTCCTGGCTGTCATCATTGTTGGCAGTCGTTATAAGCTATTTCAGATGCCTTTAGATAGCTCGAAAAATCTGACCCGTTTTGGTATGTGCTTCGATCTAGCGGGGCCACGTGAGCTAGACTGAAAAACCTAGTGGCAATGCTTAGTTTAATCAATGTACCTCTCCTCGAATTTATTGACAATATCCAATGTACCTCAACCGTTTTGACAGAAATTTGTACGCACATTTGTATTACATCACAATGGTGTGCTTTTCTTGAGTATATGAAGTCACATTGCATAGGGCCCTGCTGGACAGACGATTTTTTTTTATTGAATTTCTCCCCTTCTGATGAAAATTCCTTGAAATTAATACATAAATAGAGAGGTACATTGCAACAAATGACGATCACCATTATATTTATGTATTTCTAGCGTAATACAACCGGGGGCCCCGTAGGATGGACGAGTTGATTTTTTTAATTTCTGTCATAACGGTACATTGGATATTGTCAATAAATTCGTGAGGTACATTGATTAAAAGTACATTGCCACTAGGTTTTTCAGTCTAGCTCACGTGGCCCCGCTAGATCGAAGCACATCGATTTGGTTACTTACACATACGAAAAGCAAGGCAAGAACTTCTGGATGGATTTTGTTACATAATGTTACATACGAGTGCCCGTATTTCACGCAGAATCCCTGCCTAAAGGAATCAGATGATTAACTGACCTAATATTGAAGGCCTCTTTGGCGTAGGCTGTTGTTCTCAACCTGCAATATGACGGGCTTTTACTTTTACTTACTTCATTATCACAGGTATTCTTTTGCGATTAAAGCAAAAGAGCCTCAAAAGAGGGTTGACGTCAAGCAAGCAGCCGACGCGTGCGTCGTCGGAACGGCGAACCAAATGAAATCACTTAATTATATATTTCAGTAAAAGCGGACACTAAAAGCGGAATCATATTTACCTAGTGTGTTTGTTATTTAGAACATTTAGAGTAGGTAAACATCGGACGGACACATAATTAGTATTTATAAAGATTTAAGAGATCGAAAACACCGTCGCTGGTCTTCCATTGGCGACTTAAGGACTTGTAAATTTTTTTTTTTTTATTTGAGTTGCGTCTTCTTTTGTAGAGCATTAATTCTAGGATTAATTCAAAATATTTAGTCCCAAATGGCGGATGACACCATCATCACCACCAAAACCTACGAAGAATCCTTACAAAGACCCTCTTCGGCACAAGAGGTTCTATAATCCCGACAACGGGTATCAAGCATACTGGGCGGACGGCGAATGGCATATTCGAGAGGAATCGGATTGGGACTTAACAGATACAAAATACACCAAACCGCCCACAATCTGTGGAGATGAATGCCCGTATGTGTATAGAAAGTTAGTAATGTATTTACCACAGTTATCAATTGCTACATTAAACAAAGAGATTTGGTGTGCTATTTGTAAAAAGATGGAATCTATTGTTCGGCTAGCTCCGTGGCGCTGCGGTCAACACGCCAGCCTGCGACACGAGAGTGGCCGGGTTCGAGCCCCGGCCAGGTCAAGATGGAAAATGATCTTTTTCAGATTGGCCTGGGTCTTGGATGTGTATCTATATATGTATTTATTATAAAATATAGTATCGTTGAGTTAGTATCCCATAACACAAGTCTCGTACTTACTTTGGAGCTAGCTTAATCTGTGTGAGTTGTATATATATATATATATATATATATATTTATTGTGCCTTATTTTGAAATCCTTGCTTAAGCTGTAACAACACTGCTAGGGTTTTCAGGTCTTAAAACGAAAAGCCGGATAGACAAGCCAGTTTACCTGTCCTCGGTTAACTTTGATTTAGAGCTTGGGACGGTGGGTGGGATATAGCCAGCAACTAACGGTTTCGCTTTAGGTTTGTTATTATTATGGGTTTTCGGAAGTTTGAGATATCTGTGTTTCTGACTCATTAAAAGACTAGGGATTGCCCGCTGCACTGCGGCTGAAGTTATACTACGCAGTATAACTTCAGCCGCAGTGCAACTGCTGTTACCTTTTCTGAATAGGTGCTGAATATGCTAAGACCACACTAGCGTTTGTTATTGTTTCTGTTTATAAAATAATTGCATAATTACTCATGGTTAACCTCCTGTAAACTCAACAAACCACGAGGTATTCTCGAAACTCAGGTATTTGAGTGTGAAACTAACTAAAGTCACCCATTAATCAAGAAATATCTGTAAATTATTTACGTTAGCGGAATTAGAAGGCTACAAAAATATCTAAATACAAAGTGGCAAGCAACATTTTATCTTCATATTAAAGTCATATTTATAAAAATTCAAAGTCCGTACGTAACCGGTCTACTGTTTCAATATCACTTAAGCGGATTAAATAAATCTTTCGACTTATTAGCTGTGTGTAAGTAGTTTGTATGCGTGACAAAATTGTATTTCGCTTCGCGAGAAGAAGTCACAACTGGCATTCGTCTTCCGCCATGATCAACTCATGAAATAATCAATGAAGGCAAAAATCAGCCACAACCTCCGATTTTGTTGAACCTCCATAGATTTGGATGAAAATTTTGGGATTGACCCTCTACTTCAAAAGTGACATGCTCGTCTTGCGCTTTTTGCATTTTAGGGGTGAATTCCATACCTTTTGTTAAAAATGGGGAAAAATGCAGATTTTACCATTCTGGCTATTGGGTATTCGTGTTTAATTAGATTAAAAAAAACTGATTTTTTAATATTTACCTATATTTATCATTTATGATTTTAATTAATTTTTTAACCCTTTTAGCAACCACCCCATAGCTTAAATCGAAAATCATGAAAAAAAATTTTTTTGACCGAGCGAGCGAAGCGAGCGAAGCGTCTCAGTTTCCACTGGCCCAAAATTCTTTTGTCCGTCTGTCTGTCTATCTATCTGTCTGTTCTCGCCTACAGGTCGCATTTCTCAACCGATACTCATGAAATTTTGTGAGCAGGTTCGGTAATTATATAAAATTATTTTGTCGGGCCAGTTTTTCAAAATTTTAAAAATGGCGGATATATGCGGTTCCGAAACTTAAAAACACTCATAGCACAGCTATTAGGAAACAAAATCAAAAATGTCATTAGACTTTTTTGTTATTCTTATTAAGATGCAACTTTTTTGTCTGAACAAGTTTTTTATACGATAAACTTGAACGTGTAGTCGGCAATTTGCCCAAAAGTTGTCTGAAATCGATTTTCTGTATATTTATGAAAGAAGTTGAAGTACGTGAAGTGGGAGAGGGAGTGAAATTGAACAACTTTCCCTAAGGAACAAAAATCTAAATATGAAAAATATTTTTTGGCTTAAAGCATGACACTGCGTATTACTTTTATAATTGAAAACACTGAATAAACTTAGAATCCTGAAATAAAAATTAAAAATAAATAAAAAAATTTCACATGCTAACCTGTGACTTGAACCCGGGGCTTATAGATGCCGGCCACTTCTTAACGTAAAGTTCGCATGTTTGTCTGCCATAATAGTTGAAAATTAGCGTCCTATTAAAATTTTGATATTAAAATTTTGACCACTTGGTAACTTAACAACTATGAAACCGGGTACTTAAACTTTGCCTCCTATTCACCCATGCCAAGTTCGCTATTCCGATATTTCCGATCTTGAAGAAGATCACTCCAACTTAGTTAATGTGTACAAAATCATATTAAACATGGTGCTCAAGGGCCGTGTTTCCATACAAGAGTAATCCCCTGATTCTAGCTCCGTGGCGCAGCGGTCAACACGCCTGCCTGCGACACGGAGTGACCGGGTTCGATCCCCGGCCAGGTCAAGATGGAAAATGATCTTTTTCAGATTGGCCTGGGTCTTGGATGTGTATCTATATATGTATTTGTTATAAAATATAGTATCGTTGAGTTAGTATCCCATAACACAAGTCTCGAACTTACTTTGGGGCTAGCTCAATCTGTGTGATTTGTCCGTATATATTTATTTATTATTTATTCCTCGCCGGATAGTACCAATAGAGTAATGATTTTTTACAAATAAAATCCGTATTTTAAAATTTTTTCATAATTGAATTATTTCTAGAGATATGAACCTTCAAAAACATGAAAAATTGGTTGTGTTTTCAAATTTCCGTTGTGTTCAAACATCAAGAAAACAAATTTGGGCAATTATATAAGAAAAAGAAACGCAGAAACACAGCCATAGCTTATTTTAAATTTTTAATGTAAAAAGAAATTAAATCGGTTAAGTTTTGGAGAAGAAATCAGAGGACTACGAAGCGTTAATTTTGTGTAATTTTTATAAGTATTTTCCGGCCGAGCTGCAGTTATCTCTATCGCACTCTGCGGGGTTTGTTTGGGCTCGCGGCACGACAGCAATAGATATTATAAATATCTATTTTTCCAATTCTCTCGAGCTTAGTGTTTCCTCTTAAAAAAGGGTCTGGTCGGGTCTTCTGGTAAGGGGAATGTAGGTTTAAATTTCCGTTTCCTCTGGTACCTAATTAAGAGCAGCGGGGATTGGGAAATAGTAACTGAAGGAAATCATCCTTTAGTCAATTAGCATATCAGTAACAGATATATTTTAGAGCACTAGAGGGCAAATGTGGATGTTGGTTGTAAAGGCTCGCGAGGTCTACTGTTCTCGCAGAACCACTAGTGTATTTCGACATACCGGCATTCGCCGAGGTTAGGCGGTGACGGTATCTACGTGCCGGCCCCGCCTAAATTGGTTTCATAATCCGTGGCCGACATTTGATGCGAACACAGTTAATCGTGTTATCTAACAAAAATAAAATAAAATGATTAAACTGCCGTATTTTGCCGTGAAATGGTGCCGTGTAAATCAAGTAGAACCTCCAGCCTTAAGCCTTAAGACGGTATTACATTTCACCGGTAAGCTTCGATCAAATATAATGGTAGATACACGATTCGCACTCGAAAACTGGCACCGGCAAAACAGCGCCCCGAGCGGGTTTTGGAGCTGTTTTGTCCACAGTTTCAATAATGCGCGCTAGCACTTACACGTCTCGCGATGACGAAGGTCAGTGAAAAGACGCAAATACTGCGCGTCAAAAGTGGAAAAGAAAGATGGAATGTCATACTTTCAGTATGTACCGTTTTTGTCATAGATTTAAAAAAAAATTCGTCCTCTGGTTTTTGTTGATGTTTGTAAGTATGCATGATGTTTTGGCTCGGGGACATTATTTAGGCTTCAATTTGTATGAGACTGTGTATCTACCATTATATTTGATCAAAGCCGGTAAGTAATAATAAAATATTTTATTTTATTTGGGTCAGCAAAAAGTTACACATGTAGAATTACTAAAAAAAAATATTAACAACACAATATTGATAGAAGTGCGACCAACTACGCTATCCATAGCTTATTAAATGAGAATTACGTGTGTTGCTGAACTTCGAGTGTTCTCTATTATATAGGAACAGTTTGTATTTAACAATTATAATAAAGATTTAAAAAAAAAAACAAAAAAATTAACAATTTAAAAAGCTAAAACAATGGTAGCACATGTTATGTTAGCTAAATTATGATCACTGAAGTTATAAACAAAGGTTTTAAACTAAAATTACAAAGTATTATAATTAATATAAGTGAAATACAATTAAAATGATTTCAATAATTCCCTCAACCCTATCTTAAAACTATAATGCGAGAGGAGAAATAAATCTAAATGATTATAATAATTATCATAAATATCAACTAGTCTTCTTAGAGGTGCACGTACACCTGCGTTTGTTCGACAAGAATCTAAGTAGAACAAACGAGCCGCACGCGCAGCCCTTGGCAGAACGTGGCACGTGTAATTTTGAGTCTAGGATTACACCTAAGTGTTGGACTGAGCTTACTTTTTTAGTAAAGTTGTATTAGTAAAGACGTATTCATGATTAAACACATTTCTATTTTTGGTAAAAGTAATAGAGTTACATTTTGGTAGATTGAGATGTAACCTATTTTGTGTACAATAGAAAGAAAACCTGTGCAGGTCCTGCTGCTGGAGCTCACAATCTTTTATACTCGAACAGGCACGGAGCACCTTAAGATTGTCTGCATACAGCAATACTTTTGAGTTTTTGAAACATATGTCAATGTCATTATTAAAAATAATGAAAAGCAGTGGTCCGATTATAGAACCCTGCGGAACTCCCGAAGAGGCCACGATAGGCTTGCACTCATAGCCATTTACTACAACCGTTTGCAGTCTATTCGAAACGTAAAAAGAGAACCAACGCAATAAGTTACCGCGAATTCCGTTGTACGCTATCTTAGTCATCAACAATTCATGATCCACCTTATCGAACGCTTTCTGGAAATCTGTGTAAATACTGTCAACTTGTATACGACGATCCATATTTTAAAATAAAAAATCCGTTAAACTCAATAAGTTGGTAGTAAAGGACCGCCGTTTTACAAAACCGTGCTGTTCCGGTATGATAAGGTTATGAATCAGGGGGTGCCATTCTCAACTGCCTGTCCGGTGGTAGTAGATATGACTTCGGGTACGCGCGCCCGGCTCCCCGAGCTGCTACTTGTTCATCCCCAATTTATCCGAGTGAGTAGTATCCCAACAACCTTTTTCCTATTTTCCCAAGTCCAGCCAATTCCCATCCATCCCTAGCTTAAAACGCTTTAGACGGGCAGCAGCGTTGGAAGTGCATAAAGCCAGAAAAAACAACTGCGCTCGCCAACCCGCCTGCCAAGCGTGGTGAGTATGGCAATATCCCCTTAATGAATATGAAAAGAAGGACCAGGCCCCCAGTCTCCGGCAGCCCCGATATTCCTGACTTAGGTAGCGGTCACGGTAACGGCGGGGCAGGGTAAGAATCCCCGGATACGACCCGGCTACCACCCCCGACGACAACTGGTCCTGGTAACACACAATATACGCACGATGAGGCTTGACGAAAAGGTCGAGGAAGTGGAAGCGGAAATGAGTAGGTTACGATGGGACGTAGTAGGGTTGTCTGAAGTCCGAAGAGAGGGAGAGGGCACGACAACCCTAAAGTCTGGTAACCTACTCTATCACCGGGAGGGTGACTTTAAAAAGTCCCAGCATGGTGTCGGGTTTCTCGTCCACAGGTCCCTCGTAAACAACGTCGTAACCATCGAAAGTATTTCTAGCAGGGTGATATACCTTATACTCAGAGTATCTAAAAGATACTCGCTGAAGGTCATACAGGTATACATGCCGACCGGGGAATACTCAGATGAAGAGGTGGAAAGCGTGTATGAGGACATCAGTAGGGGCATACATTCTTCCAAAACCTATTTTACGGTGGTTATGGGGGACTTTAACGTGAGACTGGGCAGACGAAGTGACGGAGAGTTCAGGGTGGGGCGATTCGGATATGGGGATCGAAACGATAAGGGCCATATGCTGGCTGACTTCTTGGAGAAAGAGGGACTCATTGCGATGAACTCTTTCTTCAAGAAGCCACCACAAAGGAAATGGACCTGGATAGATCCAACTAGGAAGGGCCAGGCCCCAGTGAAACAGGAGATAGACTTCATAATGTCGACTAGGAGAGAGATATTCAATGATGTCTCCGTGATCAGCAAGATAAAAATCGGTTGCGATCACAGAATGGTGAGAGGCATCTTGAATATCGATCTTAGACGTGAGAGGGGTCGGCTGATGAAGTCTACGATCCGACCATCTCATGCCCATATCCAGAACCATGAGATCTTCCAACTTGAGCTCTCTAATCGCTTCAAATGCCTAGACGACTGCGTTTCAGTGGATGAATTAAACAATGGGTTTGTAGAAGCTGTCCAGTCGGTGGGATCTAAGATTTTTAAGTCCTGCCGTAAACAAAACTCTCAAAAAATCTCTCCTCAGACCCTAGAACTGATGGCTGAACGACGCTCCATGGTACTGCAGACCTCTGAAGATGCTGATGTACATCGGCGGCTCAATAGACGAATCCAGAAGTCTCTGCGGCACGACATTCGCTCCTTTAATACCGAGCGTATAAAGGAGACGATTGAGCAGAACAAAGGCTCCAAAGTGTTCGCAAGAGTAGAGTCTATTGGGCAGAGCCGATTATCAAAGCTGAAGACGGAGGACGGCAAAGTGGCGTCGACAAGGTCCGAGGTACTGAGGGAGATCGAGAAGTTTTACGGGTAGCTCTACACCTCAAATGCTAAACCCATCGACAGCCTGGCTAAAGACCCTAGAGCCAAGCTAATCCGACACCTTACTGAAGACATCCCGGACATCAGCCTGTACGAGATTAGGATTGCCCTCAAACAGCTCAAAAACAACAAGGCGCCGGGCGAAGACGGAATCACAGCAGAGCTTCTGAAAGCGGGCGGAACGCCGGTACTAAAAGTCCTTCAGAAGCTCTTTAATTCCGTTTTGCTCGAGGGCGTGACGCCAGAGGCTTGGAACAGGGGCGTGGTGGTTCTGTTCTTTAAAAAGGGTGACAATACTCTACTAAAGAACTATAGACCCATCACGCTCCTGAGCCACGTCTATAAGCTGTTTTCGAGGGTTATCACGAATCGTCTTGCTAACAGGCTTGATGCCTTCCAGCCTCCCGAACAAGCCGGATTCCGAAAAGGCTTCAGTACCATAGACCACATCCATACGCTGCGGCAGGTTATACAGAAGACCAAGGAGTATAACCGGCCACTATGCTTAGCGTTTGTGGACTATGAGAAGGCCTTTGATTCGATCGAAACATGGGCTGTGCTTCAGTCCCTTCAGCGATGTCGCATTGACCATCGGTATATCGAAGTGTTGAAGTGTTTATACAGAAACGCCACTATGTCAGTCCGAGTACAGGAGCAGAGCACGAGGGCTATTCCACTGTGCAGAGAGGCGGGAGACGTCAATTCTCCGAAACTGTTCACTGTTGCTTTGGAAGATGCCTTCAAGCTCCTGGAATGGAAAGGATTTGGCATCAACATTAATGGCGAGTATATCACTCACCTTAGATTTGCCGACGATATCGTTGTCATGGCGGAATTGCTGGAGGACTTAAGTACCATGCTCAATGACCTCAATGGAGTTTCACAGCAGGTGGGCCTTAAAATAAACATGGACAAAACGAAGATCATGTCGAATGTCCATGTTACGCCGTTACCGGTCGATGTTGGAAACTCCACCCTTGAAGTTGTAGACCAATATGTCTACCTAGGACAGTTGATCCAGGCAGGCAGTTCCGGCTTCAAGGTCTTTCGACGAATCCGACTCGGCTGGGCAGCGTTCGGGGAGCTCCGCACTGTCTTTTCGTCCGCAATACCTCAGTGCCTAAAGACAAAAGTCTTTAATCAATGTGTGTTACCAGTGATGACTTACGCCTCAGAGACGTGGTCCCTTACTATGGGCCTCATAAGAAAGCTCAAGGTCACCCAAAGAGCTATGGTGAGAGCTATGCTCGGTGTTTCTCTACGAGACCGAATCAGAAATGAGGAGATCCGTAGAAGAACAAAAGTCACCGACATAGCTCAGCGGATTAGTTCTTTGAAGTGGCAGTGGGCGGGGCACATAGCGCGTAGAACCGATGGCCGATGGGGCAGAAAGGTTCTGGAATGGCGACCACGTACCGGCAAGCGCAGCGTCGGACACCCACCGACCAGGTGGTCGGACGACCTGTCAAAGGTCGCAGGGAGGCGCTGGATGCAGGCCGCTTCCAACCGGTCATTCTGGAAATCATTGGGGGAGGCCTATGTCCAGCAGTGGAATTCTTGCGGCTGATATGATGATGATGATGAAGGTTATGAATAGGAGGATATATTTCTCCATGTACTAGACTCTCGAACACCTTAGCCAAGGTGGAAAGTATTCAGATTGGACGGTAATTTTCAACGTTATGTTTGTCTCAACTTTTATAAATAGGTATGAAGAAAGCACGTCTCCAAACATCAGGAAATATACCAGATTTTAAACATTTGTTGTATATTATATGACTAGTGGTTCTGCGACAACAGTAGACCTCGCGAGCCCTTACAACCATATCCACATTTGCCCTCTAGTGCTCTAAAATATATCTGTTACTGATATGCTAATTGACTAAAGGATGATTTCCTTCAGTTACTATTTCCCAATCCCCGCTGCTCTTAATTAGGTACCAGAGGAAACGGAAATTTAAACCTACATTCCCCTTACCAGAAGACCCGACCAGACCCTTTTTTAAGAGGAAACACTAAGCTCGAGAGAATTGAAAAATAGATATTTATAATATCTATTGCTGTCGTGCCGCGAGCCCAAACAAACCCCGCAGAGTGCGATAGAGATAACTGCAGCTCGGCCGGAAAATACTTATAAAAATTACACAAAATTAACGCTTCGTAGTCCTCTGATTTCTTCTCCAAAACTTAACCGATTTAATTTCTTTTTACATTAAAAATTTAAAATAAGCTATGGCTGTGTTTCTGCGTTTCTTTTTCTTATATAATTGCCCAAATTTGTTTTCTTGATGTTTGAACACAACGGAAATTTGAAAACACAACCAATTTTTCATGTTTTTGAAGGTTCATATCTCTTGAAATAATTCAATTATGAAAAAATTTTAAAATACGGATTTTATTTGTAAAAAATCATTACTCTATTGGTACTATCCGGCGAGGAATAAATAATAAATAAATATATACGGACAAATCACACAGATTGAGCTAGCCCCAAAGTAAGTTCGAGACTTGTGTTATGGGATACTAACTCAACGATACTATATTTTATAACAAATACATATATAGATACACATCCAAGACCCAGGCCAATCTGAAAAAGATCATTTTCCATCTTGACCTGGCCGGGGATCGAACCCGGCCACTCTCGTGTCGCAGGCAGGCGTGTTGACCGCTGCGCCACGGAGCTAGAATCAGGGGATTACTCTTGTATGGAAACACGGCCCTTGAGCACCATGTTTAATATGATTTTGTACACATTAACTAAGTTGGAGTGATCCTCTTCAAGATCGGAAATATCGGAATAGCGAACTTGGCATGGGTGAATAGGAGGCAAAGTTTAAGTACCCGGTTTCATAGTTGTTATGTTACCAATTGGTCAAAATTTTAATATCAAAATTTTAATAGGACGCTAATTTTCAACTATTATGGCAGACAAACATGCGAACTTTACGTTAAGAAGTGGCCGGCATCTATAAGCCCCGGGTTCAAGTCACAGGATAGCATGTGAATATTTTTTATTTATTTTTAATTTTTATTTCAGGATTCTAAGTTTATTCAGTGTTTTCAATTATAAAAGTAATACGCAGTGTCATGCTTTAAGCCAAAAAATATTTTTCATATTTAGATTTTTGTTCCTTAGGGAAAGTTGTTCAATTTCACTCCCTCTCCCACTTCACGTACTTCAACTTCTTTCATAAATATACAGAAAATCGATTTCAGACAACTTTTGGGCAAATTGCCGACTATAAACACGTTCAAGTTTATCGTATAAAAAAGTTGTTCAGACAAAAAAGTTGCGTCTTAATAAGAATAACAAAAAAGTCTAATGACATTTTTGATTTTGTTTCCTAATAGCTGTGCTATGAGTGTTTTTAAGTTTCGGAACCGCATATATCCGCCATTTTTTAAAATTTCGAAAAACTGACACGACAAAAAAATTCTATATAATTACCGAACCTGCTCACAAAATTTCATGAGAATCGGTTGAGAAATGCGACCTGTAGGCGAGAACAGACAGACAGACAGACGGACAAAAGAATTTTGGGTCAGTGGAAACTGAGACGCTTCGCTCGCTTCGCTCGCTCGGTCAAAGAGGTAAACTTCAATACTTTATTTGCATCCTTAATGTACATATATATATAGGTATTTTTACAATGGTACAGAAGCAATTAAGGACCCTTACGGGCGCAGCAAGCGAAGAGGGGCTTACTTGTCATTTTTTAATTTTAAATATCAATCGTTTTAACAAAATTATATACCTACTTGGTCTTGTGTTGATTCCCTGTACAAAATATTTTAATTTGATGTTTTAGATTTAATATTGCGGTTTAGTTATATTGTTGCCTATGTCATAAATATGTTAGATTATTTGATTGTTTGTCAATAAATTAAATGGACAAATATATAATTATTAATATGTACCTTAATGTCAAATTATATTCATCATCAGGTCCTTTTTAGTCTCCACTACAGGAGCACGACCCTCTCTGTCCTACTAGGGCCATACTTGGCCAGAGGACTTGGCCTACACTCTCCACGCTGGCCAGACGGGTTGGAGCGGTGTCTTAGATGTTTATAAGCTTTGTTTAGCTTGTATTTCCTAAGTTGCCTTCTACGACATCCACGGGAAGACTTGGAGTGGTCCTATTCTACTCTGCCGGATACCACACGGCTAAATTATATTATTCAATTTATTTTTATAATTAATTATTATGAATACATAGTTAATGTAAATAAATATTAATATATTTTTATATTATAATTACATTTTTATTCATTCATATGTTATTTAGTTTATGTAAATGTGTCTTCCAGATACTCAGTAGTAGTGTAATAACATTTGTTAGTTAGCTCCGTGGCGCAGCGGTCAACACGCCAGCCTTCGACACGTGCGGTTTCTGGAAGTTTGTTATATAGTTTGACAGACATTACCAGGGACTAGATGAGTGAAGTTGAAGACGGAAAGTTGGTAGCTGCAATTTAGTATGACTTCTTAATGTTTGTTTTCCTGTTGTTTCTCCTCTTTTTCGGAAAAGGTTTAGATGTGATTTGTTGTATGTTGGATATTATTCGGATTAGTCGTTTTTGGAGAGTAAATACCCTATCCCAATCAGTGCTATTTCCCCAAAGAATTGTACCATAGCTAAGACATGAGTGGGCATAGGCGTAATAAGTGAATATTGCAGTCTCGGTGTCGGTTGTTTTTTTTATCTCTCTGAGCGCAAAAGCGAATTTCGATTAATTTTTGCACATGGGACTTTCAGTTGATATAACTGTCTATGTTCACACCCAACAAGGTAAACTCATTTACAACCTCCTAGTTAAAGCCATTAAAATTTATATATATATATTTAACTTTTTTTTGGTGGGGGTGAAAAACCAATAGTTTTGTTTTAGAATAATTTATTTCCAAATTATGTCAGTCCAGTCAGATACTTTTGTTAGATTTTTTTTAAGGCGTTCACTTAAATTTAAATTAATTTGTTCTGAAGTAAGAATTGAAATGTCGTATGCAAAAAGGACGCAGTGTTCATTTATAATTTTGGGGAGGTCAATAATATATAAGAGGAAGAGTAGGCACCCGATAACTCTTCACTGTGGAATGGACGCATTTATTATTTTTTTAGTAGATGGAATTTTTTCAATAGTAATGTTCTTATTATTTAAATATTCAATTTCTACATACTGTCATCTATTTATAAGGAATGACATAAACCATTTATGAGTGGTTCCTCTAATACCTGCCCAGTATAATTTTTCAAGTAAAAGATCGTATTGGACTCTATCATATGCTTTAGTTAGATCTAATATCATTCCGATGCCGTATTTACTTTCATTTAATATATTTAATATTTCCTGGACATATTTGTACACAGCCAATATAGTGGAACGGTTTTTTCTGAATCCATTTTGACATTCATTTAGTACTTTATATTTTTCACAAAATTGATGTACGCGGTCTGTAATTGCTCTTTCGAAAATTTTAAACGACGTCGGTAAGAGAGCTATGGGACGGTAGTTATTTGTATTCGTTGTCTCTTTTTTTTTATGAACTAGTTTTATGATAGTTACCTTTAACAAATCGGGAAACACACCTTCAGAAAATGATTGGTTAATTAACATTTTAAATGGTAGAGCCAATTCATCCGCGCATTTCTTATATAATTTTGGTGGTCGTCTTTGTGTGATTGCATTTATTTTTAAGATTTCGTATAATTCTATGTACTTCTTGGATATTAACAGGGCGGAGGAACATAGTGTTTTCAATAGAGTTGTTTACCGAACTATTAAACCAGATTATAATTTTTTTAAAGTACATAACAAGAAATAAACTAAATATTTTATAGTCAATCAAAAATACCACCCCGGACCATACCCGGCTCTAAGGTACCCATCACACTAGCCGCGTTTCCTCGTTGAATAGCAATGGATATCCTTTGGACCAGGTACCATCCGGAGCGATGGTCAAACCCTCGGTCTCTCAAGCGGCGTCCAATTTCTTTTACAAATTGCTTGGCCTCTGTACACCAAGTACCAGCTGTTTCAACGGCAACTGGGATAAAATCATAATTAGATGCTAGATATATCACTTTTGTTTCTTAAGGTATCTTAAGGTGAAAAATTGGTCAGTAAGTCAATTTTTCATGAAAATCGATGGATATTCAACGAAAACGGAGGTGGAAGCCTTCATTGACTGCACTAATAAGAAAGGGTGCTGATTAAACAGGCTTCTTTTAAATAGCATTATTCGCCTTTAAGAATTTATGTTGCCTTATAAATTACTTAGTCAGATCCAAATAATACTATCTTAGCCACTAGTTATCTTCTATGTAAGCTACTCTAAATACAACTCAGTATGATTGTTGGTTATTATTTAGCATCTAAATTTGTAACATGCATTCTAACAGTAAACTTCTAAAATACTAATAAATGACCACAAAAAAAAAAAAAAATATATATATATATATTGCTTCTAATTTTCTAACTCAATACGTTTAAAATGTAACTCATCCCACATTAATTGATCGACAAAATTTTGCTTAAATTGTCATCAAATTGTATTTATAGCCATTAATATTACCAGAAGGTATTGAGGAGAGACAAAATAAGACTTAGAGACTAGACTAGACTAAGACTTAGACTAAGAGAAAAATATGTTTATTAAGTTACCTAATTTTACTAATAGTAATCGTAGGAGAGCTGGTACAAATTTTTAGGATGGCGTTTGAGGCAAGCTGAAAACTTGTCACATACCTCTCCTATTATAATATCCCAACACGGAACTACAGACCTGGCTGGTGACTAGCGGGACTAAATCAACTCCTAATTTTTTGGTGGCCTGGCAGGTAGTAAGTCCTACCAAAATGATCTGACTTTGAGAATCTTAATTTTTAATTAAAAATATTACTAACCCTTTTAAAATTTCAAGTTGCCTCAAGTAGAATTTTTACATATTTTTTTTGCAATATAATTTCGCACGCGTCTGTCAATGTTTCGAAATGATGATGATGATGATGAAAACCCTGGCTAAATCGTCTGGCTTTTGTATTTTTGTTTTCTTTAAACTACAACATAAAAAATTGCAAATTGCCTCGAATATCTATATTATTGGAAATAAAAAAAAAATATTTAAAAAAGTTTGGGGTTTACCAGCCAGGCCTGTAGTTCCGTGTTGGGGTATAGTGGGAGAGGTATGTGACAATTTTTACTACTATTAGATATATGAATCGAATGGCGCAAATCGCGCAAGTCGCTGTCGTCTCGCACACTCGCACCAAATCATGTAGTGGCTATTTTCACGATAAAAGAATATGATGTATTATTTTACATGCTAAGTTATAATAAAAGATGCTGTCTATCTATAGAAGCTTGAATTATATTTTTTCTGTCCACCAACCCAAATTTTATTTTATCCTGAAATTACAACATAATCCTAAAATATCAGCGATTTAATTTGGACGAAAAAAGTGATTTAATTTGGACCGGACAGAACCTCCAAACGGTTCTGCACTCCTGGCCAATTAGTGTAGGGCCCTTGAGAGGTAAATGGCTTGTATATCCCGTGTGTATATCCAATAAAATAATAATCAATTTCTAATGCCCATGTAGGTACCCAAATACGTCAAGTTATTTTGACGATTTGGAGCAATCGTTAAAAGACACGAATCTTACGCGGACGTTATTGCTAGGAAAAGCTAGAAGATTATTTTATTTTGTAAAGGGATTAAGAACCTAAGTTCTACGTAGTCTGTAAAACTTGTAAAGGCTCTCCTACATACAATGCCGGCGGCAATTCAAGCGGGTTTTTGTCGCGCGGCTCGTGAATGTGCTGTGTACCTTACTAATAGTACAGTCCGCGCCAAACTTTATTGTGGTCCTGAAGTTGGTCGCAAGACACGTTGCAGTAGCTAACTGTGGGTGTCAGTGAGGCGTAAAGGTGTAAAGCAAAGAAGTGGGGACACGACCGCCTACGTTCCACGTCGGACCCCCGCGCTTGTGTTTTTCAGGGTGCGAGTGCTTCATTCCTGTGCACAGACAATTGTTGTGTAAACATACGCGCTCCTTCAGCCGATACAAACGGCTCACGCAAGCACTCGCATTTCACTTCAGACCCGCAGTAAAGTTTGGCGCGAGCTGTAATACGCATAAAGCACATTATGTTAGCAGACAGGCTACCGGCATTGTGTGTAGGAGCCTTAATAGCAGATTGTTTGTTACAGGGTAGGAAAAGTTTGTGCAACTAGAAATGGGTATACCCCTTTTTATGAATGCAGCAAGGACGAGAAAAGCGTATGTGGAAGCGTTCATCATATGTCTATGGTTAGAGAGTATTGGACTATAGATTCATATTGCAAGTTTCTCGACTTAAAATGTAAAGAAAAACGTTCCCATAACAGTAAGTCCCACCATCTTTGCTATCGAACTAGCTGTGCGAACGACTTCATTCGCGTGGACTTAGATCAGATAGTTATTATTTACTAGCAGTGTCCGCGACTTCGTTCTCGTACATTTTATGTTATGTTGATATTGATTAGGACCCCTATACCAATTACAATTAGGTATCAATTTTCATACTTCTAAGTCTGGAAATGAGAAAATTCCATATAAACTTCACCCCCTATTTCAACCCTTTAGGGGCTGAATTTCTGAAAATCCTTTCAAAGTCAAAGTCAAGTCCAAGTCAAAGATTATTATTCAAAATTGGATACATGTAGCTCTTTTTGAACGTCATATTTTTATTTCTTATATATTTTTTAATATATGCAAAATCGAAATACTACTAGCGTTTCGAAATGACCACTGGTGAGAAGAATACGCCGAAGGAAACTCAATCCAAACTTGGTCCCTATGTGCCTGAAGGGCTCCGATTACGTTGTTTATACGTAGTACATTTATATTAATTGCTAACCAATTTCATCAATTATCAATGCAGTGATAAGCCTTTTTTACTAACTGGTTTTTTTACAGTCGTTTTAAACTTAAGTATAGGCAAACCTAATATTTCTGCAGGAACTTTATTATAAAAGCGTACGCCTAGACCCAGAAATGAATTCATAGTTTTCTGCAATTGCAAAACTGGTGTAGCAAATTTATTTTTATTTTGCGTTTTTTTGTCATGAATATCACTATTTTTCTTATATATATATCAAGATTATAGCGCACAAACATAATATTCGCAAATATGTACTGAGAAGGTAATGTTAAAATATAGATTGTTCGCTGTGAAACTATCCAACACTTGAGCTTAACTACTACTAACCACGTAAAAAGAATCAGTTTGTCTATCAATTTTGAAGACAAGAAAAGTGTCATCGGCAAATAGTACAGTCTTACATGTATGTATTCACACAGTGAGGTAGGTCATTGATGTAAATGAGAAATAACAGAGGCCCTAGGATAGAGCCCTGAGGTACGCCCATCTTAACCGGTGATCCGGAGGATTGAACCCTATCTAAACTAACTTTTTGAGTACGGTCACTTAAATAAGATTCAATTAAATCACGAGGTTTACCTTTTATTCCATAATGCTCCAGCTTGGAGAGAAGGGTATAATTGTGCTCAACGAAATTGTAGCTATTATAGATGATATAGGTAATTGCCATTTCAGGAGCATATATATTTATTTATTATTATTATAGCGAGCTTCAGCCACAATTTTTATTGCCTCTATTTACTTATATCTTTTTGAGACAATTCATACCTTTTAAATAAATTATTTAAGGACTGTTGCAATTCCGAGACCTGTGACTGCAACTCATGAATCTCGGTGTCATATCATATATACAAGGTCCATTTAAATATTTTAAGGGCTGAGTCCCATAGTTAAATGAAATGATTTGTGGCAAATTTTAAGAAATCGACACGCTAGGTTTTTTTTTTAGGTATATTTTTTCATACAAAAAATATTTTTATTAAAATCGATATATCAGCTGTTTTGATCATCGAGGTCAGTGACCTAGTATCCATAGTAGATAATAGTAAAAAGTTGTTGGCCAAGAAAATATTTATTTGTACACAGGTGTTTTTTTTCATTATTTATTTTAAAGGTTCAGATCCAGATATTTCAAAAACTAGCGTGCCGATTTATTTTATTTTGCTTCTAAAGCATTTTTCTAGCTTATGGGAGTCAGCCTTTAAAATATTTGCGTTTCATTTAAATTGATCATATATAGGTCATCTTCACATGACCTTAATTCCTTAGACAAACTTAGTTTTTCCCTGCTTAACTGCGCTAAAGATTTTTTTTTTGTTTAGATAATACTTTCTTAGTGCGTTTTATTATTCTATTAATTTTTATATATTTGTTAATTTTATTCATCATCATCATCATCATATCAGCCGCAAGAAGTCCAGTGCTGGACATAGGCCTCTCCCAATGATTTCCAAAATGACCGGTTGGAAGCGGCCTGCATCCAGCGTTTCCCTGCGACCTTGCACAGGTCGTCCGACCACCTGGTAGGTGGGTGTCTGACGCTTCGCTTGCTGGTTCGTAGTCGCCATTCGAGAACCTTTTTGCCCCATCGGCCGTCGGTTCTACGCGCTATGTGCCCCGCCCACTGCCACTTCAAAGAGCTTATCCGCTGAGCTATGTCGGTAACTCTTGTTCTTCTACGGATCTCCTCATTTCTGATTCGGTCTCGCAGATAAACACCGAGCATAGTCCTCTCCATTGGTCTTTGAGCGACCTTGAGCCTTCTTATGAGACCCATAGTAAGGGACCACGTTTCTGAGCCGTAAGTCATCACTGGTACACACATTGATTGAACACTTTTGTCTTTAGGCACTGAGGTATCTTAGACCAAAATACAGTGCGTAGCTTCCCGAACGCTGCCCAGCCGAGTCTGATTCGCCGAAAGACCTCATCCTTGAAGCTGGAACTGCCTGTCTGGATCAACTGTCCCAGGTAGACATATTGGTCTACAACTTCAAGGGTGGAGTTTCCAACATAGACCGGTAACGGCGCAACATGGACATTTGACAAGACCTTTGTTTTGTCCGTATTCATTTTAAGGCCCACTTGCTGTGAAACTCCATTGAGGTCATTGAGCATGGTGCTTAAATCCTCCAGCAATTCCGCCATGACAACGATGTCATCGGCAAATCGAAGGTGAGTGATATACTCCCCATTGACGTTGATGCCCAATCCTTTCCATTCCAGGAGTTTGAAGGCACCTTCCAGAGCAGTGGTGAACAGTTTCGGAGAAATAACGTCTCCCTGTCTCACCCCTCTCTGCAGCGGAATAGCCCTCGTGCTCTGCTCCTGTACTCGGATTGACATAGTGGCATTCTTGTATAAACACTTTAACACTTCGACTAAAGCACGGCCCATGTTTCGATCGAATCAAAGGCTTTCTCATAGTCCACAAACGCTAAGCATAGTGGCCGGTTATACTCTTTGGTCTTCTGTATAACCTGCCGCAGCGTATGGATGTGGTCTATGGTGCTGTAGCCTTTTCGGAAACCGGCTTGTTCGGGAGGCTGGAAGGCATCAAGCCTATTCGCGAGACGATTTGTGATCACCCTCGAAAATAGCTTATGGACGTGGCTTAGGAGCGTGATAGGCCTATAGTAGGGTATTGTCACCCTTTTTGAAAAACAGGACTACCACGCCCCTCTTCCACGCCTCTGGCGTCACGTCCTCGAGCAGAATGGAATTAAAGAGCCTCTGAAGGACTTTCAGAACCGGCGTTCCGCCCGCTATCAGAAGCTCTGTTGTGATTCCATCCTCGCCCGGTGCCTTGTCGTTTTTGAGCTGTTTGAGGGCGATCCTAATCTCGTACAGGCTGATGTCCGGGATGTTTTCGGTATAGTGTCGGGTTAGCTTGGCTCTAGGGTCTTTAGCAAGGCCTTCGTTGGGTTTGACAACTGAGGTGTAGAGCTACCCGTAAAACCTCTCGATCTCTCTCAGTACCTCGGTCTTCGTCGACGCCACTTTGCCGTCCTCCGTCTTTAGATTAGACAATCGGCTCTGCCCACTAGACGCCACTCTTGCGAACACTTTGGAGCCTTTGTTCTGCTCAATCGTCTCCTTTATACGCTCGGTATTAAAGGAGCGAATGTCGTGCCGCAGAGACTTCTGGATTCGTCTATTGAGCCGCCGATGTGCGTCAGCATCTTCGGAGGTCTGCAGCGCCATGGATCGCCGCTCAGCCATCATTTCTAGGGTCTGAGGAGAGATATTTTGAGGATTTTGTTTGGGACGGGACTTAAAAATCTTAGATCCCACCGCTTGGACAGCTTCTACGAACCCGTTGTTTAACTCGTCCACAGAGACGCAATCGTCTAGGCATTCGAACGATTGGAGAGTTCAAGCCGGAAGATTTCGTGGTTCTGGATATGGGCCCGAGATGGTCGGTTAATTTTATTATGACTATTTAAAATAGAATACTGTGACTATGGAGTACTCGCAGGTATTTCCACGACCGGTCCCTAACCACACTCCAAGAGTTCGCTGTACAAATGAAGCGTTTTGTTACATATTTCATCATTTTGGTCTTGTATTTCTAATGCAGATTTTTGTGCATCGTTTAAGCTTTGTTCTAACTCATTTATGCGACAAAGGGCCCGTTCATGTACCATACGGCACTCATTAGCTTGCTCTAAACATTCTTTCAACCTAAGGTTTTCTTCCAATAATTCTGTACTTTTAATGTGAAGACTTAACATTGCATTTGATTTCCGCTTAAGACTATGGATCATTGTTGGAATTCCATTTGCAAAGAAAATTGATTCCTACTAATTGTGTCAAATGGAAATTGTGCTACTGAAAATATGATTACGCCAAATGCGTTGGGACGAAACGCGACAGCCGATGTACAGCCGACAACTTTTAGTTCTTATTTAGTTTTGTGTTTTTTATCCGTTTTTTCTTTAAATATTTGTGCGTTTAATTCATAAGGTTAGTGCACTTTTTCTCTACTTTTTCATTTTAAATTCGTATGTCCCAGCCGGAGTTACTACGATGCCAGCAGTGTAACGATGGGAATCTTTTCAAAGGGCGAAGAGGCCTTTCCACATCATTCGATGCCATAACAATCACCAGCATGCATCCCCAGCCTACTCTCATCCTCAAAACGATACCTTGAATACAGCCAACTCTTCCTCTTCTCTTCGCCCTTTGAAAAAGTTATCACCCACCTTCACGGAGCAAAGCCCGTTATTAAAAGAATCCCACACAGAGTGACTCTTGCACGATCTCTTTCACTGACCTTACAAAAATGCATTTCAAATAACACATTGTCAGACTGGCATAATCTTTTCACTTTTGCATATCGTTACCTCCATGTCCACAATTCATCCAATTAACTAACAAAGGTCTTAAAATTAAACACCACTCATCCAGTAGCCATTTCTATGTCATCCGATACTTTACCTCCAGTCAATCACTCACCTGATGTTAAAAAAGTAGAAGAAAATAAGGTCAAGGATGGAGATCTGAGAAACGCATCACGGATTCTTTTTTCCAACGACACTCTCGCCCCTTCCACGCAGGAAACTTTGGACTGCCTTCGAGAAAAACATCCTACAGCCAACTCAGCCGTTTTCTTTTCCGTACCAGGACTATTCACACCGCCAAATTTGAAATTAAACACGAAGGTCCTCTTTCGGCTATTCTGTCATTCCCTAATGGCTCCTCCGGTGGCATAGACGGAATTACTCCCCAGCATCTAAAAGATCTGGTGAGTGTGTCCGCTGGTGATGCCGGAAGGGAGCTACTAGGGGATCTCACGAAATTCTGCTCCTTTTTATTATCTGGCAAAATTTTAGACAGCTTTACTGAATTCATGTACGGAGCAAGGCTATGTGCTTTCAAGAAGAAGGACAGTGGGGTGCGACCTATTGCCATTGGTTGTACTTTACGCCGCCTAACTTCGAAGCTAGCTTGCATGCACATAGCGTGCTCATTGATGCATTAACTTCAACCTGTCCAATTAGGTTTCAGAAGTAAAGGCAGCTGTGAAGCAGCGGTGATGGTATGGAATGGTCCTTCGAGGTATACCTAGTCCCTATCCCGACTGTGTTATTTTAGTATTTCACGACTTTATATAATACTCGTCGAGAGGACACTAAGGGAAACCAGTGCCGAACATTACCAGTTCAGTGCCTACGAACTATTGTTGGAGTTACCAGTTACCAGAATACCAGGTATAGTCGCCACCAGGATTAGGCCACACCGTTGTCGAGCATTACCATTGCTGGACAGCACTTGCAGTTCACCATAACCAGTCAACAGTGTTGAGTTAACCAAGAGCTCACACAACCAGCATAAGCCGAAAATCTCAAGTAAGATCTTTTCATTTTTAAAACTTATTTGAATTTTAATAACCATGGAAGGCGTGCTTGCCGACCCAGAACCAGATCATGGCCGCGGTGGATCAGCTGCTGACTAACTTTAAAAAAGATAGTCGTGATCGTAAAACACCAGATAAAATCAGGAGGAAGCTGGAGACCTTGATTAGTTACTGGGAAGAGTTCCAAACTAACCATTTACAGTTATGTAATTTAATTATTGATAAAAACCATACCTATTTCGATAGCAAAGATTTCAAGCGAACCAATGAATTCTATAACCAGGCTAGGCAGTTAATACAGGGTTATCAAGTTGAAGATAGTCGTCTGTCCACACCTATTTTAAAACCAGCTACCCCAATTTTAAAACCCGCTACACCATTGAATATTCCTTCGATTTCTGAACCTTTTATTACAGGACCCTCCAAAAATGTTGTAGGTACGGATAACAAATTAGACGAATTGTTACAAAAACAAACCAGCAATTTCAAGGCATTTTCGCGAACATTGATATCAACGCGTTGACGGACAAATGGGAGTTTGAAGATGCACTTAAGATGCTGCATTCTCGCTGGCAAATTATCGACTCCTTGCATTGGGAGATCGATAGTGAACTAGACGGGGACTACAAGCCGTATGAAGCGCAGTTCTCCAAGTATGAAGAATATTACACCCACATGAAGAAGTTGATCAACGCTAAAATGTGGTCTATGTCACACCGGGATCAAGCCACCCCCAGGATGGACATACAAGTTTTCACTGGCAGCTACCAACAGTGGACGTCGTTCAAGGACTTATTCGTTGAAACCATACATAACAACCCAACCATGTCGAGCGCTCAAAAGCTTCAATTACTAAAAAGCAAGCTAAAGGGCGAGGCAGAAAAGCTAATTAAACATCTTAGCATTAGCTCCGACAACTACCAAATAGCCTGGGAAATACTAAACCATCGTTATAACAACAAAAAATTGATTTTCTCTATATATAATCCCATACCTCTGTTTCAATATTGCGATTGCACGACACCAACGAGTGTTTGCATGCTATCCAGAGGTTAGGAGTCGACATATCATCGTGGGATCAACTCACCGTGCATCTTTTGTCACAAAAATTGGATGCTGAGTCTCTTAGTGACTATGTAGAAGGTCTCAAAAATCCGAAAGAGCTACTAACACTGGACGATTTTTTACGTTTGTTGGAAATGAAATTTACATCTCTTGAAGTCTCCAGGCGTAAACAAGAATCCAGCAAAATTACAACAAGGCCCTAAGTCTCATAATTTAACCCAAACGTCATGATATTAGCAGACTAAAGCGCCTATTATACCATCCTGAATTTAGGATCTGGAATTCAGCATCCGATAAGGACAAGAAATTCAGTCGTCAGAGCTCCTGATTACACCGTCCGGAACGTGTCCTGAACGGAGACTGCGCGTCCTGAGAGAGCCATCCGTTGGCCATCCTGAATGCGTGAGAGGGACACCGCTATACGTGCGATGCGATTGGAGATATTATCGTATCGTTTCTAACGTATAGCAGCGTCCCTCTCATGCGGCGATCCTAAATTCCGGATGGTTTCACTTTATGCTTCCGTTATGCTTCCGATAAGGACATCGGAAGCCATTCTGTCCTAACAACGGATCGACCGTCCTGAATGCGATTAAACTGTCCGTTGACTATCCGTTGACTGAATTCTGGATCCTAAATTCTGGATGGTCTAATTGGCGCTTATCGCAATGCAATTCACAAACTACTGAAAATTAGTAGTCTGTTAAATCCAATGACGCGTCGGTGATCGGTGGTCCGTCAGTGGTGGCTGAATTGAGCGTGGTGTTTACATATTCAAAAAAATATTGTATAGTAGTGTTTCCATTTATTTAAACTATATTTATGATCAATTTCTAGAACGAGAACCTTTTTGTGGTCTGTTCGAACTATTAACATCAAAACAGTTATATACTTGTTTCTGGATTGAGATTATATTATGGGATTGAATATAACCCAAGCTGTGTTTCTCAACAGTATTTGTAAAGAGCTCCAACTTGAAGCTGTTGACCAATATATTTATCTGGGTCTATTGATCCCGTTTGGAAGTTCCAGCTCCAAGGACGATGTCTCTCGACGAATCCGACTCTGCTGGGCAAAGTTTGGAAAGCTGCGCAGTGTCTTCTCATCCAAAATATCTCAGTGCCTACAGTTGAAAGTATTTGACCAATGTGTGTAACCAGTGATGACTTACGGGACCGTAACGTATCCCCATACTATGGGCCTCATAAGAAAGCTCAAGCTCAAAGGGCTACGCTCGGTGGTTGGACGTCAGCAGTGGATGTCAGCATGGATATGTTAACACCACACTCAAATTGTATATTGGCAAGATTTGAGCATATCCAAAAAATTATAAAATATCCAAATTTTATCGATAGAATCTGTCTTTTTCTAAGATTTTCTCAGAATAAAATATTTTTATTGGGAATTTCATATAAAAATATTTCTTTTAATATTATGATATCAAGGTCTATCGTATACAAGCACAAGTAGTTCTTTAGTATTGAATGCTGCCTCCGCGGTCCAGTGGTTAACCCCGGGTCTAAGGCGTTTGCCTGTAGACCCGGGGGTCGTGGGTTCGATCACTACGGTAAGCATACTTTGTTTAGTTATTTCCAGTTTGGTTAGGACATCGCAGGCTTGAAACACCTGATTGTCTAAAAATGAAGATGATTCCGTGCGTGGGAAGGCACGTTAAGCCGTTGGTCCCGGCTGCCATCTGGTAGTCGTTAAAAGGACCCACATCAGAGGCCGAGGGGCGGTTCCGAAATACTCTGACACCAGGGTCGATTGACCGTGACACTTACTCAAAATGACGATGATGAATGTAGTCATATTCCGGAACACACAAAGTTTCGCAATATCCCTGAGCAATATCCGTTATTTTTTTTTAAATAAAATCGTCTGAATAGTCTATACTATTTCTTACGTTTTTACCATAGATTTAAAATTTTCGTATAAATACATAATGCATTTTACAATATCAAAAACGTTATCTTAACAAAATAAATCATGTCATCAGGATGTAGCACATCAGCTAAAGGTGTGCAAATAAAAAATCTATGAGGAGAAGGTTGAAAATAAGACATATATTATATCATTTAATCACTTAGCGAATAACATTTCATTGGAGCCAGATAAAAAATTTATAAGTACTATACAATATGTTAAGAAAACCCTGTTCCATACAAAAGCGTTCGTCCGCTCGGTCAATTTGTACAGAAAACTCAAAAAAAAAATGTACCTAAAAACGCAGTCGCAACATTGGCTCTTGGAAAAGTTGTTACAGGCTGAATCAACATATTTTATATTGAATATCTTCGATTGAAAGATATAAAATCGTATTTTATATGTAAAAACGTAAGTAAAATAACTAAAAAGTTACTAGAAATGAGCAAAACTAGCGGCACGAAAATGTTAGGATTAATTCGACGTTCGCAGTGAAAGTGTTAAGAGCCCGCCATATGCCAGGCGGCGTGGCGATACAAACGCGGATGGTCTAAACGCGTTGGCTACTTTGGATATTTTAGTTTTTTAGGAATAATTTTTTAGGAAATTCCCATTCCAAGGGAACGTTCCCCGTTCCCGTTTACGGGAATGTTTCCGGAAACTTTTTATTGTAATGTCGTTATAAACCAAATAAACTAGCTGCGAAAGTTTTGGGATATAGAGGAGACCGCTGTATCAAGTTCTACAAAGCAACCACCAGAGAGATGGAGGGATGAGGAGTATGTCAGATTACCTTTGAAACCAGATTTTGAGGACAAGTTGGGCAAATCGAAACCATTAGCGATAGCCCAATTCCGACAACTAGAAAAGAAATTTTCTAAAAATAAACTATTACAAAAGAATTATAAATTATTTATAAATGAATATCGCTCTTTAGGACATATGAAACCAGCCGCCGGCGCCAGTAACCAGACACCTGCGATTTACCTACCACATCATAGCGTGTTGCGTTTAGACTCTACTACTACTGCACTTAGAGTCATTTTTAATTCTTTCGCCAAAATGACCGGTGGTTATAGTTTGAACGATTTGATGGAAGTAGGCCCTAACTTACAGCAGGACACAATCTTTAATTCTGAAGTGGAGACAATATCCGTACGCTTTCGTTGCAGACTTAGAGAAAAGGTACCGTCAAATCAGGATGCATGAAGATGATCTGAAATACCAGATGATCGTTTGGAGAGACGCACCAAATAGTCCTATCGAGGAATACAGCTCACCACGGGTACCTATAGGACAAAATCCGCACCATTTCTGGCGATGATGACCTTAAAGCAACTCGCGAGTCACGAACGGTCAAAATACAAGAAACATTGTCCGTCAACGCGTTGATATCAATGTTCGAAATAGTTCGCGAAAATGCCTTGAAATTGCTGGTTTGTTTTCGTAACTATTCGTCTAATTTGTTATTCGTACCTACAACATTTTTGGAGGGACCTGTAAGAAAAGGTTAAGAAATCTGCAAGGAATGGACGAAGATTAAAACCGACATTAATGAAATTGATCAATTAGGTAAAATACCACGATGGCTTGGCACAAAGGAACAAGATATCATTGAATTGCACGGGTTTTGCGACGCCTCTACCAAAGCATATGCTTGTGCAATATATTGCAGAATTATCAGAAAAGAATCAACATCCATTGTCTTCCTTATAGGTAAGGCTCGTCTCGTCCCAGCCAGTAAACCAATTAGTTTACCAAAACTAGAGTTATGCGGCGCTCATCTGTTAAGTAGACTCATGCAAAAAGTAAAGGATTGCTTAACCGATTACCATATTAAGATGTATGGTTGGATAGATTCGATGGTAGTGTTAGGATGGATTAACGGAGAACCAAGTCGTTGAAAGCCATTTGTTGCCAATAAGGTTAGAAAAACAACTGACGTCATCCCGCTAGCTGTTAGAGTTACGTAAAGTCGGAAGAAAACCCCGCTGACTGTGCTAGTAGAGGTCTATACGCATCTCAACTAAGACAACATCCATTATGGTGGCAAGGGCCAACGTGGCTAATGTCTCCCAACGTAGGTCATAGCCATCCTAATACATCATTATAGCACCGAGGGAGAGTTGAAAAAGATTGATAAACGTAAACAAACCAATTTGGTTAGTCATTCACCTGACTATAATATCTTACAGGCTCTTATTTTAAAACATAGTTTTAAACTCTTTGGCACGAGTTATACGCATTCTTGCTTGGGCGATGCGTTTATGCAATAAGAAGCATATGATAGCCGTGTGGTATCCGGCAGAGTAGAATAGGACCACTCCAAGTCTTCCCGTGGATGTCGTAGAAGGCGACTTAGGAAATACTAGCTAAACAAAGCTTATAAACATCTAAGAGACCTCTCCAACCCGTCTGGCCAGCGTGGAGAGTGTAGGCCAAGTCCTCTGGCTGCTCTAGCCAAGTATAGGCCTAGTAGTACAGAGAGGGTCGTACTCCTGTAGTGGAGACTAAAAAGGACCTGATGATGATGATGATGAATAAGAAGCAATAACCTTATTTAACCACCGTAGAATTATCTAGGGTAGGAAACATAATAATCAAAAACACTCAGCATCTAGAATTTGCAGACGAGATCAACAAATTAAAAAACCAAGAACACCTCCAGAAAAATAGTAACATTCTTAACTTGAACCTATATCTCGACCAAAACGAAATATTACGCGTAGGCGGAAGGTTAAAAAATGCCAACCTTAGTGAGGATATGAAACATCCAATAATATTACCATACAACCATCGGTTAACCGAACTACTTATAGATCAAGCCCACCTACAATCTCTTCATGGAGGCGCGATACTTACATCTGCCATCTTGAGACAGCGTTACTGGATTTTAAGCGGAAACCGAGCTACCAAAAAACGTCTCCGTTTGTGTGTAAAATGTCGACGACCTAATCCCATATACAACAACCAATCATGGGAGAGCTACCAGTATCGGGAACCAATGTCTCAAGGCCATTCTCAAAAATTGGAACCGATTTAACAGGACATTTCTACATAAAAACTAATAAAAGTCGTGGATCGAAGACCACCAAGGGATATGTCGCCTTATTAATATGTATGGTAACCAAGGCTGTGCACTTAGTCTAGTCTCCGACCTGTCGACGGCGTCATTTTTAGCCGCTTTGCGTAGAATGACTTCAAGAAAAGGATTACCACAAGACATTTATAGCGGCAATGGTAAAAACTTCGTAGGAGCCAGCCGCGTTCTTAAGAAGGAACTTGAGGAGATGTACCAGGTTTTTAATAACGATTTTAAGTCAGAAATCGCCGAAATGGGAATCCAATGGCACTTTAATGTAGCTTCCTTCCCCTACGCGGGGGGGCTTTGGGAAGCCGAGATTAAAAGTGTTAAATACCACCTTAAGCGAGTAGTCGGCGAGCAGAAACTCACATTTAAAGAATTTACCACCGTTCTCACTCAAATCGAAGCGTGTCTTAACTCCCAGCCGCTCTGTCCTCTTTCCGAAGATCTTGACGAATTGGACTACCTCACTCCATCACATTTTCTGACCAGCGAACCTGTACTAACCATTATGGAAACTGAAACAGATGCACGTACCAGATGGCAACTCACTCAAAAGATATTCCAGTATATTTGGAAACTATGGAAAACTGAATATCTAACCAGTTGACATCGGGAAGTAAGTGGAGAACACCAAGTAGTGGTATTAAAATCGACGATATCTTTATAATTAATGACGCCAATCTACCACCAGGAAAGTGGGCATTAGGCCGAGTCGTACAACTACATCTAGGAAAGGACGGCTGTACCAGAGTTGTCACCCTTAAAACCAAAAACGGATTAATGAAGCGACCCGTCCTCAAATTGTCAGTTTTACCAGTTCACGACAACCAGCCTGAACAACCAATGATACATGATATCACGACAGCAAGTCTGACGTCATCACTAGTGCCGCCCCTGAAACCCGACGACGAGCCAAGAAATCGTGAAATTATTTGTCTCTACTATTTACACTTCTAATGTCTCGTTCTATTTACTCCAATCCGAGCTGATTACAACTTATCGAACTTAAGAAATAATCAGAGCATGTTCTATTTCGATAAACTCTCTACTATGTTCCTGATTCGTGACGAGTGGAAATTAATAGTTTATTATGATTTGAAACCATACTGGCAAAGTGACGAGTTATTCAAGAAGTATCTCCATCATCTGGAAAACATATGTTTCAATTCCAAGAAAAAACTACAATGCGACATGATCTTGTTACAATTACATTATAAGTATGAGGAATATAATTACTATAATAAAATTCTACTCGGTCAGCAATTCACACCCCGGTCACCGCACTATAGGCAGCGACGCAGACTGATAAACGGTGTCGGTTACGTTGCCCACACGTTGTTTGGAATTTTAGACGAAAATTTCGCCGAACAATACAGTACGGACATCGGATTATTAAAAATCAAACAAAAACATCTAGCTAGCTTATGGAAAAACCAAACATCTCTTGTTGAAGCGGAATACAACTTGCTAAAGAGAACTGAGAGTACCATGGACCAGCAACATAAGATTTTCAACCAGCATCTAATATCTCTTGAAAATACAGCTAAGAACTTAGAGTCTAGGACGTTTCGGAAACAACTGATTTCGCGATGTCATCCATAATTGCTACCAACCTCTTAAACGACTTCAGAAATATCCAAGACACTCTTGATACAATCACCAATATTTTCTATGGGAATTTTAATATTCACATTTTATCCCCGGAACAACTTCTCTACCAACTTAACATTAATGTCAGTCATCTTTCCAAGGTTCCTTGCCCATCGATACAATCCAACTTATCGAAAATTTATCGGTTACTTAAAGTGCGTACCAGAATCACCAGAGAATATCTTCTATTAGAAATCAAAATACCATTGGTGAGCAGAAGTCTCTACGATATTTACCAAATATTTCCTATCCCTCCAGAAATCAACGAAACTATGGTAATCCTAGTCCCTACAACTAATTTGATTTGTTTATTGAGAAAACCAACAGCGTTACAATTTCTTAACAATTAATATTAACTATTATAAAGCCAATAACAGGTATCCCTAACTGTAACAATAGTGTAGTGCTATCGTAATTGGTGAAAAGAACGCTAAAAGTAATATATAACAATATTGTGAGTGTAAATTAACTCTATTCTATACTATACTATTTACTAAATAAACTAATGAATAAAGTAAACTTAACGCTTGTTGAAGACAAAATACAAAAGTCAAATTAATTATTTTAAGGTTTTGATAATCATTTAAAAGGTTCACGCTAAAATTTAATTTATGTGTATAAAGCGCGAAAGTTTATACAGAATCAGTAGATTATTTAAGAAGTTCGGCAATTTGTAACTTAAATTTTGCTTTGGAGTTCGCAAAGATGTCGACGCTTTCAAATGACGTGTTGTAAGTGTGTACAATTCGAGCAGTTACCATATTCTGAGCATAGTTAGTTTTACAGAAGGGGACATGGAACAGAACAGTCTGTCGGGTACGACGCGAGGGTGTTCGGAAAAAGATATGCGAAACCAGGTCGGGGGAGTCCACTCGGCTGTGGACTATGTCATAAAGCAAACACATGTCAGCCAATGTTCGCCGCTGTGCCAGAGTTAGGAGACCATGAGCTCGACAGCTATCGTCATATGACTCGGAGCACCTGCGGGTACGATAGTTGAGGTGTTTGATGAAAATTTTTTTGGATGCGTTCTAACTGACGTATATATGTTAAATATTGGGGACACCAAATAGGACATGCGTATTCTAAAATACTTCTCACGTACACGTAGTAAATTGTCTTAATAGCAGCTAAATTTGAAAAAGGTTTGCAAGTTCTAATCACAAAACCCAGATTCTTAAAAGCCTTAGTTTTGCCGAGAGTTGCATTTTGCTGTCAAAATATACTCCTAGATCCCTGACAACTTTAGCTCGATCTATAACAGCGCTGTCGAAGGTATAATTACAGATGATCAGATTCGTTTTACGAGAGAAAGTTATGCATTGGCATTTTTCCACGTTTACTGCTAATCATATTGCTATGAACTTGCAAGAAGACTTATATGTGCCAATGTCAAACAATGACTTTAACAACTGCATTCAGTCAGACGACAACACCTATTTATGTTTGCTACACAGTCCTCTTTACCAATGGGAGACTGATCAGGTACCTTGTATCAAAAGCTCCGTCACCAAGACATGCAAAACTAATACTCTTTCCTGTAGTAATTCTTGGCTCCAGCTTCACTGCTTCACAGAGTTAATACATATTTATTTTCTTGTTGCGGTGTTTGCTCAATTCGAGTTATCTGTGGCAACCAGATCACGACAGAGCGACTTACTCAGACAGGCGTCATCACTCTTGGAGAAGACTGTATCGTCAAGGGCGATTCACTTACAATCTTTCCTCACAAATCGATAAGCAGCCAATTAACCATCAAACCAGATATTCTTTCACCTGTAAACCATGTGTCGTCGCTGGACATTTGGGGCTTCTACTCTTCAATAAAAATCCGCAAATCTTGAAGACTTTGATTTATTTAAATTTTAAACAATATTTGATTGTGGAGCTCAACTAAGGCGTGGCACTGGCAAATGGTGAAGAGTACATTTTTTGTATGAGGTAGTTTGACAATAATTAGAAGTATGAAAATATTATGACGCCTGATTACACTCGTGAGCAAAAATGAGGGCGAAGCATTAGCAGGCGTAGACATCTTCTGCCCCGTTGAAGGGCTCCATAGACCTTCAACTCTTGAGGTCTTCTTCATTGGGAAGGGGACACAGTCGAACCAGGGGTCACCGCGTGCATCCTCGAGTAGTTTTGACGTCTGCCACACGAGAAATGCCATCAGGTCCAGGAAATAGGCGAGTTACACGTCCAAGGCGCCAGGACAAGGGGGGAACATGATCCTCCTGGATAAGCACCAAGTCTATATTCAATTGGGCTGTGTTAGTCTTCCATTTTGTGCGTTGTTGGAGTTCCATTATGTATTCCTTTTGCCATCTCTGCCAGAAATGTTGGCGAATTTGTTATAGTCTTTGGTATCTTTGAAGTCTATTGATATTGCCTTCTTCTAAATTGGGTGATGGTAATGATGTAAGCGGTCTTCCGATGAGATAGTGCCCTGGGGAAAGGAAAAGGAAGTCATCGGGAGAAGAGGACAGTGGACACAGGGGACGGCTATTAAGAATCGCCTCCACTTGTGCAAACAACGTAGAAATCTCCTCAAATGTGAGATGGCTTTTGCCCATAACACGCTTTATGTGATATTTTGCCGATTTTATACCGCTTTCCCAGATCCCCCCAAAATGTGCTGCGGAAACCGGAATGAATGAGAACCGGAAGCCTTCTTGAATTGCAAACTGAGATAGAGGCTCCTGATTTGATTTTAGAAATAAACTTAATTCTTTAGCAGATGCAACGAAATTCCGACCGTTGTCACAAAAAATTTCAGATGGCTTGCCTCGGCGCGATATGAATCTACGAAGTGCCAATAAAAAATCCTCTTTGGATAATCCACCAACGGCCTCCAAATGAATGCATTTGTAGCGAAGGCAGACAAAAAGACATAGGTAGCATTTGATTGTTTTAGAACCGCGTCCCTTGCGATTTATGATATAGAACGGACCGCCCATGTCTAATCCGACGGATTCAAAACAGAAGCCCGGATTCAAACGTTGGGCCGGCAGCTGTCCCATCTTGGGAACCAAAGTTTTGCCTTGAATTTTTCTGCAAGTGACGCAACTATGATATGTACGACGAGCTAGCTGTCTTCCATTGACAGGCCAAATAGTTTGTCTTATTGTTGCGAGCAATAATTGGCGTATGCAAAACATCTATGCAAACGGTTAAAGTTAGAAAATCTATCAAATTCTATGACGGGTTTAACGATAGTGACAAATTTACCTTTATTTCTGGGAGTTCAGTATTATTAGATAAGTTTAATATTGGCCACTTGGATTCATTATGTTTTAAATATTGAGGACCAAACCACCAAAGATTTAAATCGGGTAATTGGGTAGCATTTACTCCTCTTGAAATGAGATCAGCTGGGTTTTCGGCAGTTGGAACATATCGACATGACTCAGGGCTAGTTTTCTCAAGTATTTCACCAACTCGATTAGCGACAAATGTTTTTAATTGCCTAGGATTTTTCTTTAGCCAGCATAATACAATTGTGGAATCACACCAATGCACTAGACGCGTAGGTTGATACCTAATTGATTCCATAACGCTGTTGCTAAGCTTTGCCGCGAGCAAAGCCGCACAGAGCTCGGCTCGAGGAATCGTGCAAGGTTTCAAAGGAACCAATTTCGATTTTGCACATAACAGCCTAACGGAAACCTCATTTTTACTATTGATAGATCTGACATATATGCAGGCAACGTATGCGGTCTGAGATGCGTCGCTAAACAAATGGATCTCAATGATTTTAGCAGAATCACACAAAACATTTCTAGGAATTCGTAAAGTGGACAAAGTTCGTAAGCCCATGCAAATTTCGTCCCCGATTGATTTTATCTCAGATGAAACTGGTTGATCCCAGTCTAAATTTTCAAGCCATAATTTTTGGAGAAGCATTTTTGGTTGTATTGTTGATGGACTTAGTAATCCAAGTGGATCGAAAATTTTGAAAGAGTTGGACATTATGATACGTTTTGTGATATTGACGTTGGACAGAGGTATTTCAACCGGAAAATTAAATTGGTCGGTGTTTGGGTCCCAACCCAAACCGAGGGTATTAGAGGAGTTACTAAGCATAAGACTTACTTGATTGGTTGATTGTAAATCTTTAATAATTTTAGGTGAGTTAGATTTAAATTTTCTAAGATTGAAGCAATATTCATTTAATATTATAGAAATTGTGTTTTTTATGTAAAGCAAATCGTTTTCATCATTTGAACCAGTATACAAGTCATCTTTAAAAAAATCCCTTTGAATTATTGTTTTAATGAGATTGTCTTCACATTCCTCACCCACCTGCCAAAGACACCTTGTGCTTAAGTAACTTGCACTTGCTGTGCCATAAGTCACAGTATTTAATTGCATTGTTTTAATAGGCTGAGACTCATCTTCCCTCCATAAGATAAGCTGTAGGTCACGATCCTGTTCGTCTACTTGAACTTGGCGGTACATCTTAGCCAGATCACCAGTCAAAATATATTTGTAGTGCCTACCTCTGATTAAAATGGAGAAAAGACTGTCCTGAACATTAGGACCTACCATCTGGATATCATTTACTGAATAACCAGAAGAGGTGGGCGCGGAACCGTCAAAAACAACTCTGAGTTTAGTTGACTCACTGTTTTGTTTAAATACCGGATGGTGTCCTAAAAATATGAAGGATATGGTTTCACTATAGCAGCTTCAGATAAATGAGATAGATTTGAATATTCATTGATAAATTTGACGTACTCGGCCTTTAGAACAGGATTTCTTTTGAATCTTTTTTCCAAAGATAGCAACCGTTTTTTAGCATGATTATATGAATCACCAAGGCAATCAGAAGAATCAATCAAAGGTAGTCGTACACAAAATCTTCCGGTATCCAAACGTGTGTAATGAGTAAGGAAATGTTTTTCACAAGCTTCTTCAATTTTACTTAGTGTTGTTTTTTGTGGAACATCTTCTAACTCCCAAAATTAGTTAGTGATTTATTGAGTACAACGTCATTAGGTGAACGAGATGTTATAGCATGATTGCAGTGAATATTGGTTGGGATAGCCTTTGTATTTATGGGTCACACAGTAACCAGGCGAATTTAGAGTATTGAAGTTTAGGATTATTTTGACCCAAATTGCGTTGTTGTGGGCACAAAATATCCCAAAATATATCGGCTCCTATTAAAACATCAACAGGAGCTGGCTGATTAAATGTGGGGTCTGCTAAATGTATATCTTTTGGAAGATTTAAGTTTCGTATATTGATTGGATATTTTGCTATCTAGCCAGTCAACTGGTCTAGAACAAGACAAGAAAGAGTGACACTGAATGAATTATAGACTGAACTTAGTTTTGTAATACAGCTTTCTTCAACTTTAGACATTGAATGGTTGCCGATTCCAATAATGTTTAATGTATTTATAGGATTAGATTGCAATGATAGTTTTTGTTGCAAAGATTTAGATTGAAAAGTACTTTGGCTTCCACAATCAAGTAAAGCACGCACCTTTATTGTTTCAATAGTATTTGGATTGGATACTTCAATCAAAGCAGTCGATAGAAGTACCTGTTTCGATTGTTGTTTAGAAAAATTAGCAGCAGTGTCTGACTCACTAAGTGCAGTATTGTTTATTGTAGTAGTTGATGATGGGTTATGAAGCATTGTATTATGCCTCTTTTTGCACTCACGGCAGGAACCAAGGCGGCATTCACCTATAGAATGACCCTGTCGTAAGCAATTAGCGCAAAGTTTATATTTATAAACGTCAGCATATTTATCTTAAATGTTTTTAGATTTGAAAGTAGGACAATCGTAAATCCTATGACTTTCATTACAAATTATGCATGCAGAAGAAAAAGATTTAGGTTGACATGAACTAGTAAAAGATTTAGTAATAGAAGTTCGATCTTGTTTAATATTATTGTTATTAGAAGCCGAAGAAGAACGAGAATTGGATGCAAAAGTTTTTGGAATCTCGTTATAAATTTTATTCCGATTCAAAGCTTCTAAATCATCAGCTCTATCGATTAAAAATCTTTGAAATTGATCGAAGGTTGGAAAGTCAGTAAAACTGTTACGCAATTCCTCCCATTTTACAAGAGTGCGACTGTCCAGCTTGGCTTATAACATAAAAATTAATAAACATTTATCAGTGGGTTGTCCCAAACTGGCAAGGGCACGTAAGTTCTTTGTCACGTGATCGACAGTGAAACGCAACGATTTATCCGACTCACGAGTAATAGGTTGCACATTTAATAAAGAGCTGAGATGGTGATCGATTAATAACCTCTTGTTGTCGTAACGCTCCCATAGTAATTTCCAAGCCTCATTGTAATTGGCCGATGAGACTTCAAGATTGGAAATGACGCGTGCTGCTTCACCTTCGAGATATGATATTAAATAATGAAATTTATGTATGGGTGGTATTCGAGTATTGTTATGAATAAGGTTCAAGTATAAATCACGAAAAGCAAGCCAACGGAAAATAGAACCATTAAATTTTTCAATTTGTATCTGAGGTAATCGAAATCCCAAACCTTGATGATCGTGATCACATTGAGATTCGTGAAAAACGGATTCATATCTTTGTTCACTTACATGAAGCTATGTTGTTCAATCAATGTTTTAGCGGTAGCAATGGTTACCAATAATTCCTGCTCAATGTTGTCGCGTTCATCAATTTCAGAATCTATATTTGCTGAATTTATGACCTCGATCTCACTTTGGAATTCGTCAAACATTGTTGACAAGCCCTCAAATTTTCTAATTTTAAGTGACAATTCAGTTATTTCAATATTAGACAACTGTGATTGCTTGGAAATTTTATCAAAGTAATTTTTAAATTTAGTTATCTGCCCCTTAATAGAACTACGTTTTATGGTCAGTTCTTTTAAGATATACTTAGAATTTTCATCAGACAACATTTTGAAATTAATACAGTACAATTATAAAGAAACAAACAAACTAATAGTATTTAGAATTTGAAGTTAAAAGAGAAAGCGAAGTCAACAAAATCAAAATTAATAAAAGGCTCACGCGTTCCTTGTTATGCACCGTACACCGTACAGCTGGCAAACCGGTTCTCAGCCGCGCCTCCGCTCGTTACTGCAGCACATATGGTGCGGGAAACGCGCTGAATCCCTGGAGTCGGCGTTTACGTTTAATATGGTGTAATAATAATATGGGCAATGAAGTTGATTGAGGTTTGCTGACTATTTAATAGACAATAAAGAATAAATCCTTATATCGGGCCAAGTGTATGAAAATATTGTATAAAATAGTATATTATCTAATATTGTATTAATAGTATATTATTACGTCTATATCCCTTACGGGGTAGACAGAACTTAAGGTCATAAGACCGAAAGGCCAAGTTTAGCATGTGGTTGGGCGTACAGGTGGAAAACAGGAGTCAAAATAGTGATGGGTTGCTAGCCGCATCGCCTATTGTCATGACTTTTCAAATTTTGGCCCACTCCCTTGACCGGCTTCTACGGTCTGCGCGGGAAGAGAAGCAGCTGGCACAATTCTATGTTTTTTCTTTTCTCCCAGACCAGCATGGAAGGAAAATGAGAGAAAAAATAAAATAAAAAAATAATAATAAAAATAATATAAACGTATGACGTCGAGCCAAACCAGCTAAAAGAAGATCTGAAAACCATCGGTAACCAAATCGAACGAATGAAATCTGAGAAAGGTATTTCGGATCAAATTTCATACCATGACCATTACGTCATTAGTTACGTATTAGTCGGCGTAGTAGCAGTCATCATCATCGTGTGGGCGTACCGGCGGGTGCGCCAGGTGCGTGCAGAGCGGCGGGCTGCCGCAGCAGGCTTTTCCGGCGTTCAGTGTGTAAGTGTGAAAGTGAGTGATACTAGTGATAAGTGCTGGCTAATAGTGTCAGTGACCCAAATCTCCCTAGTGTTAGTGATAATTCTTCCTCATGTGTAAGTGTTAGTGAAAAAATTCAGTGCGCGAGTGGATAGGGCAACCTCCCCAAAATTGCGTTACCAATTTGAATCGTTTAATCAATCGGACTCTTAGAGAAGTCTGTAGTTTAAATATAACATTATGCCCAATCACCTTGTTAATCACCAAATATTGATTCACCTTATTGACCGAGCGAGCGAAGCGAGCGAGGTCTTCAATTCAAGTTGGGGCGAAAAGACATTTTTTGTATGTATATATGTATGTTTGTTCCACGATAACTTTTGAACCAATGCTCCAATTAAGATGAAATTTAGAATGTATATAGGTCTTATAAATACAATTTTCAAGTTCATTGGGCATTAAAATCGGTTCACAGTTTACGAGATATTTAAATAAATGTTTAAGAATTTCGAGAAATGAAAATTGAAAATGACGTTTAGGCTGAATATGTTACAAGATGGCGCTGAAAGAAATTTAAATTTTGGAGGTTACCACGGCAGCCGCTAGGTGGCGGTATTTCGTTGAAGCCTGATTTGTCCATGCTTTATGTATTAAATTTAAATTTATTACACAAAACATGAACAATTATAAACTAGGATGGTACTTTCTCCTCTATACTTCGTTTATCAAATGGTTGGCTTAGTCGGAGTACGGTAGTTACCCGATCGAAAAGATTAGACATCGAGCCGCACAAGAAAATTTGATTTTTCAATGATTGCAAATATTTCTTTCGCTGTCTGTTCCAAGTTAAATTCCAAGTGACTCTCTTATTTTTAATTTAAAACATTTCATTCCTTTAGAACAGAAAAATACCATTCCATGAAAATTTCCTTACTAAATTCTTGTTAGTTTCAAATTTCTCCAACAGATGGAATCAGAGGTCCAAAAATGCGTAGGGATATTTTAATAAGTTTTTGATTATCTTTAATTTTAAGTATGTATATGTTTGTTCGGGTTTAAGTCTGCAACCAAAAATTAAAGCAGTTATTTACAACCAATTTAACTGCAATTTCGTATTATACTTAACTTTATGGTGGTGGAAGATAATTATAAAAAATCACTGATCTAATTTAAAGATGACGAGCTATTTAATGATGAACATCCCGTTTACAACATTTTACAGATCCAATCACGAAGGTTTCCGTACCGTTATCTATAAAAACGGCAAAATAATCATGGCTGATGCATGGGAGCCCCACTTTAATATGTCGGACTCGCACACGAATGTTTCCGTTCCGTTATCTATAAAAACGGCAAAATAATCATGGCTGATGCATGGGAGCCCCACTTTAATATTATTTTTATTTAATTATTTCTTTTTTAAGGATTTATCTACATATTCTATGAATATTTCAATCGTCTACCTGTTGCCGCTATCAATATCGAGCAAAAACAAGCAAAATTATCACGTTTGTTGTATGGGAGCCCCCTTAAATATTTATTTTATTCTATATTTTAGTATTTGCTGTTATAGCGGCAACAGAAATACATCATCTGTGAAAATTTCAGCTGTCTAGCTATCACGGTTCAGAGAGAGATACAGCTTGGTGATAGACGGACGAACAGACTGACAGCCAGACGGACAAACGGACAGAAACGTTTTTACCCTTTGGGTACGAAACCCTAAAAAGGAATGAAAAAAATAGTGCAAGAAGAACAAACAAGAACAAACAATTCCGCAAATCAGACACAATAAAGACAAAAAACACCGAACCCCCTGGTGCGCGAAAGATAAGTACAGATGTAGAATCCAGACGTACAAAAACCATATTTGGAAGGTAAAGCCGAAGCATAGAAAGAGGAGTATGGGAGTGCAGCACTCTGCGAGAAGAAAACAAAAACAAAAGCCAAATGAAAAAGGAGCTGGGGGGTTGTCCGGACAAAACAAGCCAGAAAATTGATACGTATGAAAACCAAAAGTTTTATAAGTATAAAGCTCAAGTGAAGAAACGGGGGTAATATGTCTATCGGGGCTAAACAAATTAAACTTTGACGGGTACACATCAAAACCATATACTTAGGTTAAGAAAGCAAAACACATATGTCTCGTTTTTAGAAACTTAATCATCATAATCATGCCGACCGAAGCTCAGTCACCCGGATACTTACCTATTAAATGAGGTTTTATATTTATATTCCCTGAATTTTACGTCGCAGGCCTATTGACATTTTCAAACACGCTTGTGGAATATTTGGTACGAAAATTATTTTTATAAAATGTCCAATGTTGTGATTCCGTTAATAACCATAGTCTTTCAGATATGACAAAACTGTATTTATTTGTGCCTTAGTGAAATTATATTTATTTTTCTGTGAGGACCTACTCAAATTTTGCTCGATAGTGCAACGCAGCTCTTCAGCTACTCGTTGCACTATCGAGAGCTAAACACCTCACAAATGTTGTATTGAAACCCGGTTTTGATTTTGTCATATTAATTAGATGAAATTCTACTCGTACATTTAGGGATTGGAAGGAAAAATCTATTTCATTTATTCTTGCAACAGTAATAAAAAAGGGTTTTAACGTTGCATGGTAGTTTATTTGTTTGGATAGAAATGAATGTTAACTATTAGTACAAGAAAGTAAGGATATTTTGTTCATTGTATGTTAATTTGAAATAAGTTGTGGTTAGTAAAATTAAAAGAGTGCTATTGAAGTCATCTAAACAATAGCACTATGACAACATGCTTATCAAAATCAGTCTAATAGCCGCTAGCTCACGAAATTATCAGAAAAATTAAATAATCGCGAGGTCCACGTTCGCAGTGAACTACTAGTTACCATCTCATCAAGTCACTTTCACATCTTTCACATCTTTTGCACTTTAGATAACTTCTCTCGCCCGGGAATATGAACAGTTTACATACATCAACAGCGCGAGGGGCGCGGCGGCACCGTCAGCACATTGACGCCGCGCCCGAATTTAATTTTAATTCGATCCTTAGTTAGTACACCATCAACCTTCTTACCATTCGCGAGTACTGTGTAAACCATTTAGTGCTCGTCGCGTGTGCTTATACCATTTTACCATTATTTTAATAATTATTTCCTTAACCATTTACTTACTCTTAATTATAGTAATAGCATTACAATGCTCGGTTTAATATTAAAATCGAAATATGTGAAGAATTTTTTTTTATATAGTGGGTTGTAATGGAGATTACGCATGCTTCGAATGCATGTGTGTACACATAGATGTCGAAGGTTGTAGGTTCAAATCCAAACTGTGGCGAAAATTTTTTCAGTGGCGAAAATTGTTAGCTAAGACTATAATTCTGCGCCTTACCTACCTCTCGCATTCATTGAAGTCCTACCTAATTGGTTGCCTGTAAGAAATTTCTCTAGCGATAAGGCCGCCATTGTACATCCATTTTCATAATATTAAATCCCTTTGTATGTATTGTTGGTGCAATAAAGAGTTTATTATTATTATTATTGATTATAGACTTTCGTCTTTAGGCACTGAGGTATTTTGGACGAGAAGACACTACGGAGCTTCCCGAACGCTGCCCAGCAGAGTCGGATTCGTCGAAAGACCTCGTCCTCAAAGCTGGAACTTCCAACCTGGATCAAATGATCCAAGTACACATATTGGTCCACAGCTTCAAGGATGGAGTTCCCAACAGATACTGGTGAAGGCACAACATGGACATTCGACATTATATTTTCGTCTTGTCCATGTTCATTTTAAGGGCCACTTGTTGAGAAACTCCATTGAGGTCATTGAGCACGGTCTTAAGTCCTTCAGCGTCTCCGGCATACAACGATGTCATCAGCAAATCGAAGGTGAGTTATATACTCGCCATTGATGTTGACGCCAAGTCCTTCCCATTCCAGGAGCTTGAAGGCATCCTCCAGAGCAGCGGTAAACAGTTTCGGAGATATCACGTCTCCCTGTCTTACGCCTCGCTGCAATGGTATAGCCTTTGTGCTCTGCTCCTGTACTCGAACTGACATGCTGGCGTTTCTGTATAAGCACTTCAACACTTCGATATACCGATGGTCGATGCGTCATCGCTGGAGGGACTTGAAGCACGGCCCATATTTCGATCGACTCAAAGGCTTTCTCATATTCCACAAACGCTAAGCATAATGGCCGGTTAGTCTTCTGTATTACCTGCCGCAGCGTATATGTGGTCTATGGTACTGTAGCCCTCGAACAGAATGGAATTAAAGAGCCTCTGAAGGACTTTCAGCACCGGTGTTCCACCCGCTTTCAGAAGCTCTGCTGTAATTCCGTCCTCGCCTGGCATCTTGTTGTATTATCTTCGGTATAGTGTCAGGTTAGCTTGGCTCTCGGAACTTTGGCCAAGCTGACAATAGGTTTGGCTATTGAGAATAATGGGTTTGGCTGTCCATAAAATCTCTCAATCTCTCCCAGCACCTCGGCCTTCGTAAAAGGTGACTTCGACGCCGTCCTCCGTCTTCAGCTTTGTTAATCGACTTTGCCCAATAGACTCCACCTTTGCGAACACTTTGGAGCCTTTGTATTAATACGCTGAAGCAGCGACTGTCGTGTTGCAATGATTTTTGGATTTGTCTATTGAGCCGTCGATGCACATCCGCGTCATCCGAGGTCTGCAGCGGCATGGATCGTCGCGTGGCCATCAAGTTTAGGGTCTGGGGTGAGATCTTTTAAGGTTTGTGTTTGGGGCGAGACCTAAAGAACTTCGATCCCACCTCCTGAACAGTCTTTACAAACCCATTGTTTAACTCCTCCACTGAAACGCAATCCTTCAGGCAATCGAAGCGATTTGAGAGTTCCAGTTGGTAACTGTCGACATTATGTATATGGGTTGGTGATGGTCGGAGCGTAGACTTCATCAAGCGAGTCTTCTCTCGTCTGAGATTGATATTCACGACGCCTCTCACGATTCGGTGATAACTACCGATTTTAATCCTATTGATCACAGAGGCATCGTGAAATATCTCTCTCCTCGTCGACAAGATGAAGTCTATCTCGTTTTTGACAGGGGGTTGGTCCCTTCTGCTGAGCCCCATCCAAGTCCATTTTCTAAGAGGCGGCTTCTGGAAGAAAGAGTTTATCGTATAGGGACTCTATGCGATAAAGTCACTTTATAGTAACACTCTTCTCCCAGAAAATCAGCCAGCCTATGACCCCTGTCATTCCGGTCTGTCCGTTGTTGATGAGGGACTTGTGAACGAAAAACCCGACCATGCTGTGACGTTTTTAAGTCACCCTCCCGGTGATAGAGTAGGTTATCAGACTTTAGGGTTGTCGTACCCTCTCTCTGTCTTCGGACTTCAGACAGACCCATTATGTCCCATCGTAACCTTCTCATCTCCTCTTCCACTTCCTCGACCTTCTCGTCCAGCCTCATTGTGCGAATATTGTGTGTCACCAGGGCCAGTCTCTGTTAGGGGTGGTAGCCGGATCTATTCCGGACATTTTTCGCATCCCCTGCCCCGCCGTTACCGTGACCGCTACCGGAGTCAGGAATAGCGGGGCCGCCGGGGACTGGGGGCCTTGGTGTATTGTTTATATTCATCAGGGTTTGCCATACTCACCACGCTTGGAATCCGGATTGGTGAGTGCAGTAAGTTTGGCTTATACCGGTCCGACGCTGCTGCCCATCGAAACCACTTTTAAGCGTGGGAGGGGAAGGAATCTATTGTGCTAAGGGAACGGGAAAAGGTATTTAGGATGCTACTTGCTCGGAAGGATTGGGGATAAGAACGTAGCAGCTCGGGGAGGCCAAGCGCGCGTCCCCAATGCCATACGTGCAATCACCGGACTGGCAATGAAGTATGACGCCCCTGGCCGCCATAAGGTTTAGTAGGACTCAGTAACTTGGACTGAGATGTAGATTTAGTATGACTCAGTAGCTCGGACTGCGATAAAGATTTGGTAGGACTCAGCTGCTTGGGCTGAGATGAATCCTAGCCTAAAAGTATTGAGAGCAAGGTCTTCCATGGCAGCTATTCGAACAGGAAGTTCCTTAGTATCCTTGCAGCTGTAGTGGACCTCGGAATGTATCCTAGCTGATATATACTCAATTCTGAGTAAATATTTAGTGACATCTTCACCGCTTAATTGTTTGCAATTCTGCAAATCTATTAATAAGCGCGTAGAATGCTTTTTCTCGCCAAAGGCATTTTTAAGGAATGATTTAAGCTCATCCCATGTTGCGAATCTCATAATTGGGATAAAATAAATTTACACAGAACACTTTCTTGTTCTTGAGTGGCTAGAGAAACAGCATTATCGCAGTTTGTTAAAAAGGCGGGACGTGACTCTCTCACCATTAAAGCGTTTAATAAATTTTGATATAAATATTAGTAGGACTTTCTCAGATCTCTCGGAAGTAGAGGTCTTGCGACCATCTGACTCTGCTTTGACCGACATCAGTGTGACCGACATAAGTGTAAATATTAGGAAATGGTAAAATAAAGAAATTATATAGAAATTGTAAAGATAAGAGTCAAATCACGAGTATAGGAAATAGTAAGACACTCACGGAATCCTGAAGATCACTTTTACTAGCATTATGAATTCTGGATATATGATGCACGCTCTCACGGCGTGGGAACTGGAACACGTGGCAGTCACGTGGGCAGCCTATGCGTGTGGAGCACCTTGTGGTATGGTAGAGGTGTGCTCTTGATGATGAAGATGGTGGTGAGTTAGTACCGGAGCTAGAATACGGCGCGGGCTTAGGGTACACCTGAGGCTGATCGTCGAACTTGCGCAGGGATGACACAGTGATGCTTGAGGTGCGGGCTCACGCTATAGAGCGGAGGTTGACCGTCGACCTTCAAAGGGTGTGGAGAACACGCAGCGCGGGCGCACGCTATAGAGCGGAGGCTGACCCTCGACTTTGTGTTTGGGGTGTATCGGTGAGACACGTGGCGCGGGCTCACGCTGTAAGGCGGAGGCTGACCGTCGACCAGAGTGCGGCTGATGCAGGCTTGACCTTTGGGTCGAGTCTTACTTTCGATCAGATACCGTGATGGGATCCTCGGGTTCTTGAAAGGACTTCAACGGAAGCCACTTACAACATTCAGCACTTTTGACATCAAAATTGTTGTGAGGAATTCTATATCGGTCTTTAAAAAAAAAAACCACGCACTAAACCACACCTTTATTTAATTCAAAACCGAAAAATACACTAAAATATAAGAAGCCATGAGGCAAACAAAATGCTGACGAAGCTAGGAAACGGTTAATAATAATATAATACAATAATAATAAAGTATTCATTATACCTCTAGTTATATCAACCACTGGGGTAATATCCAAAGATATATTTAGACGCCTTGAACAGTTAGGTCTGCCGAAATTTGGGTACGTAACTCTACAAAAAGCCGCCATATTAAACACTTGTAGGATTGTTCGGAAATTCCTCCAACTCGACTCTGACAACTCAATCAATATATAAATAATTTAATTGTGTCAGCACTTGGTGATCAGCCCGTGCAAAATTACCAGGCCGAGCCTGAGCACAAAATGTGAAAAGAAAACATAATAATAATAATATAGGGTGTAAATATTATTATAGGGTATAACAGAACGAAGTCGCGGACACTGCTAGTGTTACTATAAAGTGCGTATTAGAGTCACAGAAATAAACATTTTTACTTTTTTTTTTCAGAGTTTGCATATCTTCACCTTGGACCCTGTCGCCATTGGACATTTCACGCTAAGCTGAACCCACCGAATGACCCACCAAATCTAATCATAGATAGAATGACAAAATATTTGGACGACTACAATAAATATAGGCCACTTGTGTACCTCCCTTCTAACATGACCACAACGACTTTGGCAGCAAGATACGATGGCTAGGAAGACAAATAGGGGTTTTTTCGGGCATACTCAAGCGCGTTTATTTTACTATGAGAGACACCTTAGACATTTTCATCTATTGCTATTATTATTATTATTATCATCAGGCATTCTTAGTCTCCACTGCCGGAGCATGACCCTCTGTACTACCGGAGCCATACTTGGCCAGAGCAGACAGAAGATTTGGTCTACACTCTCCTCACTGGCCAGACGGGTTGGAGACGTCTCATTGATGTTTATGAGCTTTGCTTAGCTTGTCTTTCCTCAGTCGCCTCTTACGACCTCCATGGGAAGACTAGGAGTGGTCCTATTCTACTCTGCCGGAAACCACACGGTCCGATGCGCACCTAGGATAGAAAAAAATCGATATTCTGAAATACTCGAGCGCCTCAGATAATGGTGGTTGATATAGTGCTTTCAGACAAAATTTAAATTTAATCTGGTGATAAGTCTTTGACATCGTAAAGTTATAGGGTCGCGGACTTGTAAAAAAAAACGTTTATCCGGCATTCCCGAGTACGATATTTTTTTTATTTTATTTTAAAGAATATTATCTACAACTTACAAAAATTACAAAATGTTTCGGTTTCCGCATAACCAAAAGTGTGGAGGAGCCATTTCGTCTTCCGAAAAATGCGTTGCGGCATATAAGTCGCAAACGATACATTTTACAAAAAAAGGTTTAAATAAAAAAGGTAATTAATTTTATTTTACACAAGAAAGTTAAATAAAACTTTTGGACTTATAGCATCATAGAAACTCAAACTCCTAAAACAGAAATTACTGTTACGGAAAACAGATGTTACACACACTCAGCAAGAGATAATTGTGCATGAGCCAAAATATGAAAGTTCCAGTGATGAGGAAGATTACGAATTGTATTGAACAAGCATGTAAAGTTAATGATTTCCATGAATAAATAATACAATTTTTACTACATTTCATCTACATTTACGTTGATTGTATCTGTAACATATTCGTAAGATTTAAAAAGAATTGCTTTCAGGACACCGAAATAGCCTATAAAATCTGATGCGCTCGAGTATTTTAAAGGATCGTTTTTTTTACATATTCAAACTTTTGTCGTAAGTTATCGTCACGTCGAAATCATCAGTTTTTTGGAAGGGAGCTTCTGAAAATCCGTTTTTCTTCGAAAATGAGTTTTTCATTTCGGATTTTTGCCCCTCTTGTATACTACTTGTTATCAGAAGCACTTGGGGCATACGTGGTATTAATATCTGATGCGCTCGAGAATGCCCAAAACAGTTTTTGTTTTTACATTTTTGATTATACACGCCAAATCCACTGCTAAAATGGTTTTTACTATACACCTTTTCCTTTAGAAATTACTTTAGCTTTCGATTATAATAGGTATCGACGTCGCTTTAGAATGCCACCATTTAGCGACCTCACAACTCTAACTATGATTCTTAGACCTTTTAAATAAGAAGAAAGAATAAGGATTGGTAATTGTATGCTACTAAATACCACAGGTGAGGATGCTATCGGTGACACGGTAGCATGAGGTAGAGTTGGTACTTACTGAAATGGTTTGATTTTACAGAAAATCATGATATTTAGTACTCGCTGTTACCTGCGACTTCGTCCGAGTTGACTTTAGAATTGCCTGCTGAGTGAATTACAACATGAAGCGGCAATTTAACCATACATAAAATTTTCAGGGTGAAAGTGTTTAAAATATGTGCCAATTTTCATCTTACTTCGCTTTGCGGTTTTTGTTTCATCTAAGAACAAATACTCAACACACATGAATTTTATATTTTTTTAGAATAATTAATTACTGTATGTTTGGTAATATCCAAACCGATCTGATTTGCGACGCAAGCGAAAACGAATTTCCGTCAGATAGGAGTTGCTACCAGAATAGTAGATTAGGTTGGGTTAGAACTGCGACCCACCGAAACGCTTCCTATCCGGATGTAAGAAATTGGTTATTTAATGTATGTTAACTAATTATGTGCGCATCCATATATTATATTGCCAAACACTATCTTATACATCTGAAACTCGCATTGGTGCAACGGTCAATCGGAATTAGTTAGTCGGAAATCTTAATATAAACAATTAACTTACTTACTTACTATCCTGGCTCAGCGACCCAAAGTGAGTCTTGGCCTCTAGCACAAGAGAACGCCAGCGCTTTCGGTCTTTTGCTAGCTCTTGCCAGTTGTCGCCAACTTGCAGCTCGCGCAGGTCCGCCGTCACCACGTCACTCCAGCGATATCTGGGACGGCCCACCGGCCTGCGACCGATCGGCCGGCCCAGGTATGCTCTCTTCACCCCTCGATCCTCCTCCATTCTTTCGACGTGGCCAAGCCAGCGAAGACGATGTGCTTTAACTTCGCCCATAATGTTAGGCTCGCCTACTAGGTCTTGTACTTCGCCGTTGCTTCTCCTTCTCCAAATACCATCCTCTCCTTTCACTGGTCCCAGGATCTTACGAAGTACCTTTCTTTCCGCTGCGAGCAGCCTTCTTTCCTCTTTTAAAGTTAGCGTCCACGCCTCACAACCATACATTAGTATAGGACGGATGATCGTCTTATAGATCCGTATTTTAGTCCATCTGCTAAGAAGTTTGGACGTCAGCACCTTATGTAAGGCTGCACTACATCGTAGGGCATTTTGAATGCGGATGTTAATTTCGTCTTCTCTCGTGTTTGTGTCTGTAACCGTGCATCCTAGGTACTTAAACTTCGCCACTCCCTTAAAAACAGTACTATCCACATGGAGATCCTCTCGCTTGACTCGCGTGTTCTTATACCGCTTCATGTGAAGATATTCCGTTTTTTCCTTATTGATCCTGAGGCCAACCTTTGCAGCTTCTATTTCCAGGACCTTTACGGACTTTTGGACGTCTTCGCGGTTTTCCCCTAACAGAGCAAGGTCGTCTGCATAACCTATCACCTTATGACTCCCATTCAGTTCCACCCCAGAACTTAGTACTAGAACCTTTCTGATGACATATTCCAGGACCAAATTAAAGAGCATCGGTGACAGGGCATCGCCTTGTTTGAGACCGGTAATCACCGTGAATTCATCGGTCAACTCATTACCAACTCTGACTCGCATTCGACTTGTAGTAGTAGCGACTTGAATCATAGTGACGAGTTTTTCAGGAATTTTAAAGCTCCTCAAGATGTTATAAAGCGCATGCCGGTCTATGCTGTCATAGGCTTTGGTGTAATCCACAAATAATGTGTGAATGCTTTGCGCGTACTCCCACTTCTTCTCCATGAGTTGTTTTAGGAGAAAGATTTGGTCTACTGTGCTGCGATTAGGGCGGAATCCACACTGATAGTCACTGAGGTTTTTTTCCGCGTGAGATTCTAATCTCCTCAGCAATACATACGAAAGAATTTAGTATGCTGTGGGTAGCAACGCAATTCCCCGATAGTTAGCGCACCTCTTCTTGCATCCTTTTTTGTGAATAATAAACAATTAAAAAAAAAACATTTAAAAAGAAGTCATTAGACAATGCCAGAACATTTAGCTAGTAATGCAATAAATAATAATAATAAATTTTTCTTTCACCGCAATAAGGTTTTAGGTGGGTCGCAGTTCTAACCCAACCTAACCTACTATTCTGGTAGTAACTCCTTTCTGACTGAGGAAAATATGAAAAGGAATAAAAAAAATTAGCAGTTAATACAATCCGGGTATAAAAATTATTCAAGCAGTGAATGGCCAGTAAAATGATGGGCAATTAGATAAGTAGTTCGGTGAGTGTTAAAACCTAAAAATCTGTTTGATGTGCCCAATATAAAAAAAACGGCCAAGTGCGAGTCGGACTCCGTACCGGTTCCGTATCGTTATCCTATATAAAACCGGCAAAAAAAGGCGAATGTTGTATATACACATTTCATTTTGTGGTTGACTGACTCCATACATTTTGTTCGGCCGACTATAACTACATAAGTTGGTCGAGTTGTATAAAAATAACTATGATACCGAGACCGCTATAGTTTTAATTGAAATTACATACTTAGAGGTATGTAACACATTTTTTTCAAAATTATTTGAGTAATATTTCTAAAGTTATGGAGGGGGGACACCTCAAATTTTAACTTTGTATTAGATTATCTCAAGACTGGGGGGTTTGATTTACATAGTTTTAAAGCAGTTTTTGTTGCATTTTAAAAGACCTTTTCAACGATATTCAATTTAATTTTAAAAGACATTTCAGATCATGAAGAAAAGAAAGGAAATGGGGGAGACCTTTGCCCAGCAGTGGGACAATATAGGTTAAGTAGTTTAAAATAAAAGGAAAAATATGTTTTTTCATAATTTTTAAAACCAAATTTTTGAACTTCAATATCTATCTTTCCACCAATTTTCGTGACAATCGGTGCAGTAGCAGCGGAGCACGAGCCCTGACGGACGGACATGATGAAACTATAAGGGTTCCTTGTGGACTACGGAACCCTAAAAAACAACGGGTTGCACTCCGGGAGTGCTAGCAGAGGTGAAAACTTCAACATTAACGTTGTACATTTTTGAATATATTATATAAAAACTTCTTTTAAAACTTCAAGAACAGTATTCAAAAACAGTGAATTAACCCTGTAGTCTCATTTCTCACGCTTAGACCACCAGGCGTCATTGTTCTGACGTAAGTAATGAAATATTCCTTTAAGAGAATTCACTTATAGGAATTTCATTACTTATGTCAGAACAATGAGGTGAGGCAACAATAGTCGTTCGAATTCATGAAATTGACATTCTCATTCTTCATCTTACGAATTTTCAATCAGGCCACGTGTACTGACGCGAGTTTAACATTTTTTAACCATCCGAAAAAATGGCTAACTCTGCTAAAGAAGTTTTCACTTCAATAACAAGGTCACAGATGGTGGTTAGTCCGTATTTATCCCACGTATTCTCATCCCACGTGTTTAAAAATTCTTTACTCATCCCAAATTGTTAAGCTTTTCTTCTCTCATCCCATTTATTTATTAAAATTTAGAATATGCCGCAACCGCCTTTTGTCCTGATTCTTTAGAATTTCGCCCATTCCCTTGACCGGCTTATATCTACTGTCAAGCCGTTCCCGAGTTTCAGTTGGACGCATGAATAGCAATTGATAATTTTTTTAATACAAGAAGAAGATTAGAGGTACCTACTTTGTATGTGGAATTCGTTAAATACTTACCTACTAAATAGAAATAAATTGATACTAAGTAGCTATCTTACCTTTCGGTGATTGCAGGTAATTTAAATAATGTTAAATCTGGGTGGCTTAATGATGAATTTAAGCAACCAAAAACAGCACAATATAATCCATATTTAACCATTTTATTCTTACACCGAAATGGATGTGCTTATAGGTATATAACAATATCCACAAATAAACTGTAAAACAATCATGCGTATCGGCGGTTGCGTACCCAGAATGTACTTCGAGTGTAATGACCTCGAAGCGCGTAGGTGTGATGCTAGTTTCGACCGTTTGTATGAAGACGGAATACTGTTAGATATCATTACCGTGGCAAAAGAATCAAAACCTACAGGGTACTTCCCGTGAACTCAGAATCTTGAAATTTTGTATGAAGCAACGTCTACACAGATAAAGGAAAAATTGCGAAAAGTATAAAAATTTAGTTACATCATTAAAAATATTTTTAATAATTTTTAACTTATTATAGATACGGAACCGTTGCGCTAGTCCAACTCGCACTTGAACAGTTTTTTTGCTCGATATTGATAACGGCAACATATAGACGCTTGAAATATTCCCAGAATATTTAGTCATACATAGGGCGCACTGTAAGTTTCCGGAACTGGCCACTTACATAAACAATATTTAAAAATTTATTGCAACATTTGAAAATAGAACTCTTTGGCTGTAGAATGCAGTTTGTTTCATTTGACTGTCTTTTGTTTTTACCTTGTGGCGCCATTTAAAAAATTGTGTGTCTGCATCAACATAGATTTAACTCGGGAAAATTTTCGTAGTATGATTTTCTACGATTTTAAGTATAATTTGACAGCTCAACAGAGCATCGCTCGGCTTGAAACAGCTTTTGGCAATGAAGCACCATGCAAGACAACTGATTATAGCTGGTTTGCAGAATTCAAGCGTGGTCGTATCAATCTCAGTGACGAATCTCGCGATGGTCGGCCGTCCACCGCTGTGACCAACAAAAACATCGATGCTGTGCGCCGTATGATTGAAACAGACAGGCATGTGACCTACCATGAAATTCGCGCATCTTTAGAAATAGGCATGAGTCAAATACAATTAATCCTACACAAACATTTAGGTTTGAGAAAGCTGTGCTCGCGGTGGATCCCACACAACTTGACCGAGGCTCAAAAAACGGACCGCGTCACTTGGTGCAGTGCCATGCTTACCAGATTCAACGAAGGTGCGTCAAATTTGGTGTGGGACATAGTAACAGGTCACGAAACATGGATTTATTGCTACGATCCCAAAACAAAGCAGCAATCGAGCGTATGGGTCTTTCAAGATAAGCCGAAACCAACCAAAGTGGCGCGCGTGAAAAGTGCATCTAAGCGGATGATTGCTTCTTTTTTTAATAAAACTGGACACGTGGCTACTGTTGCTTTAGAGAATCGTCGTACAGTGAATAGTGACTGGTACACGACTATTTGTTTGCCGTAAGTTATTGACGAACTCCGTAAAAATAACCATAAACGCCGTATCATCCTGCACCACGACAATGCTAGTTCTCACACGGCCAGACAGACAAACGACTTTTTGAAGGCGAAAAATGTAGAACTCATGAGTCATCCTGCATACAGTCCCGACCTGGCACCTTGTGACTTTTTTCTGTTCCCAAAAATTAAGAACCAATTACGCGGTCAACGATTTTCATCACCAGAAGAGGGTGTCGAGGAGTATGAAAAACACGTTTCAGAGGGCACCACAGAGGAGTGGCACAAAAGTTTTCAAAACTGGTTTCATCGAATGAAAAAGTGCATAGACGCCAAGGGAGATTATTTTGAAAAACAATAAATTAATTTTGTACCTTTAATAGTATTTTTTCATATTCATTCCGGAAACTTATAGTGCGCCCTATATTTAGGTATTCACTTTAAAAATACATAATTAAATAAGAATAAAATTAATATTTAAAGGGGTCTCCCATACGACCGACATGATTTTTTAGGCGTTTTCTATACTAATATTATAAAGCTGAAGAGTTATTGCTTGTTTGAACGCGCTAACCTCAGGAACTACTGGTCCAAATTGGAAAATTATTTTTGTGTTGGATAGTCCATTTATTGAGGAAGGCTTTAGGCTATAAAACATCACGCTGCGACCAATAGGAGCGAAGCATCAATAAAAAATGTGCTGAAAACGGGGGAAAATTATTCGTTCTTACTAAGAAAAAACCTAATTAATCATTATAACAGAAATTGCCGCGGACGAAGTCGCGGGCAACAGCTAGTTATAGATAATGGTACGAAGCCCTTCGTGCGCGAGTCCAAGTCGCACTTGGCCGGTTTTAACCCTTTGGGTACGGAAACCTAAAAAGCACGTTTGTTGTATGGGACCCTCCTTAAATATTTATTCAGTTTTTAGTATTTGTTGTTATAGCGGCAATAGAAACACATCATCTGTGAAAATTTCATTTGTCTATAACTATCACGGTTCATGAGATACAGCCTGGTGACAGACCTACAGACAGACAGACAGTGGAGCCATATGAATAGGGTCCCATTTGGGCTCTCTTTGGGCACGGAACCCTGAAATGCAATTTATTTATTTCCGACATCATTTCTGGCTAAGAAACAAGTAATATTTTGACAAAATTCCATTAAAGTTTCACCTATAGTTATGAACTTATGAGTGACGTCATATCTGTCGTGCCGTGCTCTTCGCAACGCGGCTTCCGCCGTGCTAGATACCAGCTAACAGCCATTTTTGTATAGAAAATTAGTTTTGCACCATCATTTCGTTTCCCACATTTAATTTTTACTCGCGCTTTTAGATCTCGGATTTTCTATGTAAACGCGCATGCTTAACGCGGATAGATGTTAATCTGGTATCAAGTTTGCTAATGTTTTTTGCCTGCTAGTAATATTGTCCGCTAACAATCAGTAACGAAAAAATAACGCGTGGAACTGAAACGGGGCGGCCGAGCGGCAGCGCGCGTTCAACTCCTAACAAGCACGCAGTATTTGAACATTGGACACTAGCTATACATGAACATAGTGCGCGTTGAACGCCTAATTACTCAACGGACCCTTATTCATCATCAAAGATTTGACGAGAAGTATCCGCATCTGATAAAGATAATTTTATAAACATGGAAGTTAGTGAAGATGATAATGCCGCTGAAACGACTAAATTAATAATAATGAAATTTTACAATATTGTAGCTTATAAACCAGAATAGCATATACGCTACAAATTACGTAGACGAAGTCTCAGGAAATTACTTCGACGAAATAAAGAGTATGTTTCTTAGTCCGGGCCGCACATTTTATATCCAAGTATCTAACTCTGCCTTAGATAAGCGTGGTTCTCATTGTATCCTTAGCTGTGATGTTTTAGAACCTCGAGTCTTTACACTTCCCGTGAAGTATAAAGGCAAGAAAATATGTCATTGATTGTTATTTGCTATTAACATATTAAATATTAAAGTAAAAAGAATAACTTTTTTCTCACCTTTTGCTTATTTTACATAGATATTATAATTCTTCAGAAAATATTGTCATGGTATAGGGCATCTCGTGAAGGGAAGAGATTGTCTTTTGATTTACACTCACGTATATAAAATATGTTGACGTACATAATTCACATTAAAATTTTGATTTGTCAAATTATGAAACTGCTAGACTTGTTGATCGCATCATGCATGAAAACAAAGATCTACTATTAAACAGTAGATCTTTGCATGAAAATTACAAAAGTAGAAAAGGAAGGACGTGTCATTTTATACAATTGACACGAATGTCACGAGTCACGATCATACCTGATTACTAATCTATACCTGATAGTTGACATTTTAGTTTGTCGACAATTCCAGTTTACAATAAAATCTATTCACGCATTCAATATCTGCAATATCTGAGTATGGTATCATCTCATGGTATGCTCCCGGCTCATACTTTTCCAACCCGTATTGATAGCTGTTTAGATCACATTATATTAAAGTCTAAAGTTCCCTCTACCTGCTGCGTAGTCCAATCATCTATCACAGACCATCGATGTGTCATTCTCGGAATGGATTTATATTCCATTAACAAATGTTCATCTAGACTAAAGAACATACTAAATTATGAAGGCTTAGACAATGATATGAAGAAATTAGACTTTGAATCTATTTATGCTGAACAAGAAGTCAATGCGGCATTGGAATACTTTATTAATTCTTTAAAAAGAATAATAATCTGCAACACTAAAATTCGAAGTTCACCATCGCGGAAAAAAATCATTAAGCCTTGGATAACTCCTGGTCTTTTAAAATGTATGCGAAATAGAGATAACTTACATATTAAAAATAAAAATTCGCCAAATGACCCAATACTAAAGCTTACCTACACACGCTATCGGAATTTTTGTAACAAAATACTAAAAAAGGTTAAAAAAGAATATGAGGCATCAGAAATAAAAAAAGCTGGCAATAATAATAAAAAGCTATGGGATACAATTAAAGAAGTCACTCATACTGCTAAATCCAAGAACTCTGCAACAGAACTAATTGATGCTAATAGACCGGCTGAATCAATTAATGAAGTAAACAGATATTTTGTAAACGTTGGCGAATCATTAGCTAGGAAATGTTCTCCCTGTGCTCCCAGGTTACGATTGTCCTTGAAAATAAGTATATACGTTCTAGATTACAATTAAAAAAGATCTGTGTAGGTGAAATGTACAAAATTCCCCCCTTAAGGGATAAAAGGGTATGGAAATTTTCTCATTTCTGGACATAGAAGTATAAAAATAAGTATATATGTTTACATTACAATTAAAAAGATCTGTGTAGTTAAAATGGACGAAATTTCCCCTTGAAGGGGTAAAATAGGCAGGGTGAAGTTTGTATGGATTTTTTTATTTACTTACAAATATCACAATAAGAAGTTCTCCATTACAATGAAAAAATATCTGTGTAGGTGAAATGGGCAAAATCCCCTCCTTAAGGACTAAAGATCTATGCAGGTGAAATGTATTAAATTCCCCCTTAAGGGGAAAAAGCAGAGAGGGAGGGGTTTGTATGGAATTTTTATCATTTTTACTGTTCCCAAGGGAACGACATTAACGCGGGCGGAGCCGCGGGCAACAGCTAGTAAAAGATAAAATCATTCAACGAAATGTCGTATAAGCCAATGAAAAAAAGTATTTACCACATTTGTAATACCAAAAGTACACACGTTGGCACAAGTTATTTTTAAATGTATTGGACCATTTTAATCAACATTTACTTTTGATGTATTTTAACTTTTTGTAAACCAAAGTTCGAATTCTTTTCGTAACATGCATTCCATAATAGTTAGTGATAAATATTTTAATCAACACATGGGAGCAACCTAAAAAATCTGAGATAATTATATTAACTATTAAATATTATCGATATTATCAGTTCGAGTGCAACGCAGCTTTCGTGTTGCTATCACGCAATTGAATTTACATTGCGCGTTCTCCTTGGAACGAGCTTTGGAACCCCTTTGGATGTGAATTAGTCGTTTTGTCGTTTTATATTGAAAATCGTGATAGGTCTTTTATTTTTATTTTTTTTTTTGTTGTTAAATCACGATTTTAGTTAAAACAAAGTATTGATCCATGGAAAAAAATACCTTGTTTCGACCTATTTACTTTCATACTTTTGTTTTTATAATTAAATACCGCTTAATAAAGCATATGTTCAAGTTGGGACGTGCGCGCTGACTGAATGAACGTTTAACGAATCTCGTACGATCGTACAAGATTGAGAAACGCGTGTACCACCCACTTGGCTTTACCTAAGTACTTGATGTCCGAGAAATCTATTCTATAGTTGGTCACCCTACTTTAGAGCGAGATAGAATTCCGAAGTTTGTCTTCGATTTCTGCTCCAATTATTACTATGAGAGCTCAGTCCTTCTACTATAACGTCCTTGGTGGCTACCAATCTCAGAACAATAACTAATATTGTTCTGAGCTACCAATTATGCTGACGTAGTGACACTTGACGTCTCTTTATTGTTCAAGGCTTTTAAATAACTATTTAAATTGAACAATACTTGGCTATTTAAGGGATTTCGTATTTTTAGTTACTTTTTTGGCAACCATTTCACTAATAGTAATAATCGAACACAAAAATAAAATAAAAGAATTAAACACATGCATGGACGAGCCTCGCCATAAGCCGAAATCACACCTACACCAAAGAATATATACCCTACGGAAAAGAAACGACACTTAAGCATGTGTGCACGTAAAAGCGCTTGCGGTTATGTGTGGGTGTCTGGATGTGCGCGGCGGTTTCTAGAGGCGCGCGGGGCAGTGAACGAGCCATCACGGAGTGAATTAGTCGAGGGCTGTAAGCATTTGTTGTGTTTGCGTCTCGCGCACGTCTTGCAGCACGGTGATTTGAGTACTACGCGTTTTAAACAATAATCATGCCCGCTGGTGGGACTTATTATTGTGTATATGGCTATGGCAATAATCAAAAACAGAATAATGATAAAACCTTCTTCTCATTGCCTAGCGAACCTGAAAAGTAAGTACCTTGTTAATATTTATTTTCTATTACCTAGTAGTAGGACGGGGTAGGTGCCGTATCTACTACTAGGTAAAAAGCCAAATCACTTTGTCGTTTTACATGATATGCTATTATCACTATCATCGATTTCATCATGATGTCCAACTAATTACTAGCACCTTATCGGAGATGTTCGGCGCGTAACATAAATTGCAAAAGAATTCAGAAGTATTAGTACAAAATACCTGAGATAATACCAACTGATGGTTTTACGGTTCCGTACCCACCTTATTCATATGGCCCCGCTGTCCGTCCGTCCGTCTGTCACCAAGCTGTATCTCATGAACCGTGATAGTTACAGTTGAAATTTTCACAAATGATGTACTTCTGTTGCCGCTATAACAACAAATACTAAATACGGAATAAAATAAATATTTAAGAGGGCTCTCATACAACAGATATGATTTTTGCCGTTTTTATAGATAATAGTACGGAACCCTTCGTTCGCGAGTCCGACTCGCACTTGGCCGCTCTTTTTAGATTCAGCTTAAATGCTGAACCGTAGGTCGTACATAGAAAATATTAAGTCATCGATCCTACGTCCTCTTTTTTCTTGTTCCGTGATGTCAACCCTAGCGCTTAAACGTTGCGTTTCAAGGTCGCTGAGGTTCGAATCACACGTACAGGGGAGTATCGCAGCTGTGCCTACACTATCTGTGTACACTCACACAAATGTAAAGCTCAACTTACGCCTATTGATCTGTACAAAGGCGGACTTACGCAATATGCAATTTTTTCCAGCCAACCTCATACCTTTGGGTAGGAATAATTTAAATCATTAATTGAGAGCGGTGCAGCATATATACTTATTATTATTATACCACATAAAATAAATTATATTATACATACTGTAAAAATTAAACTAATCTATCTATCTATACATATGTGGGAAGTTTTAAATATTTAGTTTTGGTCTATGGTTAGATTCTGACAGAAGATGTCAGATAATGTAAGACGGAATAATTATTGAAGACTACGATTTGAATAAAAGATTATTGATTCAACACGCTTACTTTACTTCTTCCAATCCCACAACAATTTTGGGGGCTCGTCCGGGATGGAGACTAGTTTTGGTGTGTGGTACTCCCCAGTATGACCATAAACGCTTTTCTAATAACGGTAAGATGTAAAAGGTAGCTTGTATTATGTACGATTTTGTACCCCAGTTTTAAAATTTTGTACCGCTGCGGTTTCGGAGATATTCAATGTCCTGCTGGAAAGCATACTGCCTAGCATGACCAAGCGTAACCGATTATGATTTTCAACTAATTAAAACGCATTTAGATAGCCATTAATTTGTACTATTTTATACGCCTATTCTGAAATGTCAATCCATTACCGTTCCAGAGAATTAAGTATGTCGTGCCAGGAAGCTTTCTTCCCAGCATGACCTCACACAACCGTTAATAATTTTGAGTAACTGAAACACTCACAATATAGCTTTGAATTTGTACTCTTTTGTACACCTACTTCGGAATTTCATTCACGTTTAGTTTTGGAGATACGTAGGTCATGCTGGAATGAACTCTCCCTAGCATGACCAAACAAAACCAATAATACCTTTTTTCAGAATTTAAAGCTGTATAATATAGCTTAGATTTTGTACTGTTTATCATCCCTATGTAGAAATTTGTTACGCCTCCTCTTTTGGAGTTGTCATGCAGATGAATATTTGAACCCCCAACAAGCTAAAAATGGGCAAAACCTGGCTGGTGTGGGAGAAAGATCTAAATTATATTCCTGTATTGTGTAAATCTGTAATAAATTGGAACTTCGCTTACTGTGTTACACTTAACCCATTACTGCATTGAAGTTCAAATTTTCATAAATTATAAATTTGTATACTATTTTCTATTCACTGTAACCAGAAGCTGAAAGGCAGATAGACTTTGATGATTAACTTTGTCATGGAATTTTGGTTCAGCTAAGCGAATGCAATTTCGTAAATCGGACTATATTCATAAATGGCAGTGTAGGTCAGGCCCTAAATTGTACTGAAAACGCATTAAAATAATTGACGTCATAATAGGTACTTATTTAAATAATTATATTACGAAGAAAGGAGGACTTTATTATTACATCACATCTCTACCATGATGGTCTGAGAGAAAAAAAAACCATAGAATGTACCAGCTGCCTCTCTACCCGCGCAGATCGTAAAATCCGATCGAGGGAATGGGTAAAATGTGAAGAATCATGTTAAGGGCCCGTACTACCTCACATTGCTTTGCATGATTGACTGTTATATCAATAATAATTAAATACTCAAGTTGAAATAAAAATGCAGCAAAGTTCAGGACTAACTCTGGTAACTATATGACTCAAAAACACGATTGCGTTAAATTTTCTCGATAGAAAAAAATTGCAAAGTTGCCTCCAAATCACGTCTAACTTACTCGGTATATAGCATTATTCACAAAATACATTAAAATTAACCTTGAAACTTTTGATTATTATTGCATTACAGATAAGGCAGTAATCATATGTTTTTCTTTTTCGAATAACCCTTGAATATTCCTAAAAAACGAAAATATCCAAAGTAGCCAACGCGTTTAGACCATCCGCGTTTGTATCGCCACGCCGCCTGGCATATGGCGGGCTCTTAATAGGCGATGCGGCTAGCAAACAGTCACTGTTTTGATTCCGCTTTCCACCTGATGCCCACCAACATGCTAAACGTGACGTGCAGGTCTTATAGACCTAGGCTCTGTCTGCCCCGCAAGGGAAAAACACGTGATACTATATGTATGTTACATCTCTACGAAAGTATCTATCAAATTCCGTTTATTCATATAAATAAATAACACAAACACATATGCTGATTTAAATTTTTATTGAAAAGGTAAAACCGGAAACCACCAGTGACATGCACATAGACTTCTAATAGGACAGACATGCCGGCCTATTTGCTAACTCAATGTACAACGTTTTGATAGTAATTTCATAGTACATTACGTTTTATATATCTTTAATAGAAATAGTCTATCATAGGAAACCCGCAATGTATTTTGAAGTGACTATCAAAACGTTGGTCACTGAGTTAGCAAATAGGCCGGCTGGTCTGGTCTTATGCGTTTTTATCAAACATAATAAACAATATTTTATTTTAAAAAATACGGTCGTCATTTACAACGACTAAGAGTATGTAGACTAAAAATATAGTTTAACATAAACGAAAAATAAGCGAAAAGTAAACAATATTTCTCTGGGATAAATTAGGGAAGTCTTGGGACCCTCTTCAAGAACTAAGTTATTATTGCCTTTACTTTAAATTTCAATTACAAAGGGTCTTTATATTTTATTTTTGATACAAATAATCTATAGCGGCGGGTTTGATGTGAAATATCTCGACCGATGGTATGGGGCGAAACGTTATAATTTTAGTATCTATGTATGTACAAAATAATTTCGCTGTTTTACGTCTGCCAGCCGTCCCGCGATGGCTCATAATTATTATAATTTATAGGGCTATTTGGAATTCCCTATCTTTGTGTTTTTTTTTCACTCACACACAATGCTATTCTGATATTCTCATAATAAAATATTGCCGAGGATTTTAGAGTCAACCAGTATATAACCAAATTATAAATAACAACCAAATTAAAAAAAAAAAAACAACAAAAATATTCAAACCAAATATACTCTTCTGAATGTACAGCTGAAGGTTTAATTATTATACATTTCGGTTAATAACTCCGTCTCTTAAAGTATTGATGCGACATAATGTTGTATATATGTTCACCTTGCAACGAACATAATGAAACACATTAGATTTACGACCAATTTTGTCCAATAAGGCTATTATGTCTAATAATCTGACGGAGACATATAATACATACAGCAGTAACTTGCACAAACATTTTGTAGAAGGTAGATAGAAAGATAAACCTGGTAAGCAGATACAACATTCTTGTTTAAAAAAATAACCGATCAAGTGCGAGTCGGACTCGCGCACGAAGGGTTCCGTACCATTATTCTAAAATAAGTTTAAAATTATTAGAAATATTTTTATTATATGATGTTATTAAAATTTTATACTTTTCGCTATTTTTCCTTTATTTGTGCTATACTATGTTGCTTCGCACCAAATTTTAAGATGCTGAGTTCAAGGGAAGTACCCTTTAGGTTTTGGTTCCCTTGCGAATGTCGAAAATGATTATAAATATTTCATCTTGTCCATACTTTCCAGCGTCTGGTGTAGTATGTAATGGCATGGTAATTTAAAACAAAATGCATGAATGCAGACATGTTTTATTTCTCTGCCTTGTCTTCTAAAACTTGCGACCTTGACTCCTTTTTTCGCCAGTGGTCGTGTCGTGACGTGACTTCATAAGCAATTACGCAAATATTTATTAAATAAAGTGTAAAAGTAAAGTAACTTTAAAAAATAAACCGACATTAAAATTGTTTTTTATATATCGGTGTAAGTCTTGATAATTTGAATAAAATTACACTTCGCTAGTTTGCGGTACGAGTATGCAGGTAGAAAAACAGTTGGCGTACTTATTTACTGATATTTTTAACATATAATTTTTATTTCGCACTTTCCGGTTATTAACCAACAACATTTACAGTTTTGAAGTCGGTTTAAATTACTTATTAAGTTCTTTTAATTCCCTTTTTACTTATCCGTTTTTTGTATTTGGTGCTAATGACAATTTTTGGTAGGGAAATAAAGCACAAAAGGCGTGGTGTGATGCCATCACCTGATATTTAAGTTTTAATTTTTGGCGTTTAATGAAAATTTCCCATTTTTTGTTCTTGATTCATTAATTTACTTTGTTATCAATCACTTATCATATCAACTTAATTTTTAGTCATATGTACTTACAAAGGCTTTTCTTTAATTAAAACTTAAATTACTTCACAATAGGTATGTTTTTTGGGGTAAGTTGTTCAGTTTTACGGATAGGATACCTAAAAATCGCAACAGCATAGAAAAAACAGTATGTAAAAAAACTGTCACAGTTTGCTTTACATACAAGCGAGCAAAGTGCATACCTTCTCAGACTGCTCTGAGCTCGTATGTACTTTGCTCCAATTTGTTTGTGATTTTAATGAGCACGACGTAGTTCAGTACAGACTATGGGTGTCTGGGTCAGTATACAGTTTGGCAATACGCGTCCGGACCGGTCAATCAGAGGGTTGCCGCGCGATGCTTAGTTAAGTGTTTGCGTTAATGAAATGGAACCAAAAAAATATTGCACAGTGTTTAGTTGTTGTTTATAATAATCATCATCGTAATTTGAATTCTTTTTAGAAATATCTAAATAATATTACACAAAGTCTCTAATTATTTAAATAACTGTGTTCTTATTTAATTCAACACACCTAATAATAATTTATCTATTTCAATAATTCTTATCGTCTTTCACTCGCCTCATACCACTAGACTGGCTGTTTTGTGGTCGACTTGTCATTGATTCGCTTCACTCCGTTGTAGCCGATAAGGTATACAAAATATAATTCGTAAGAGCGGGCTAGATTGTGCTTTATGTGTACGCGGCTAGGGTTTTTATCTATTTAATCGACTCCAAGGAGTGAGTCTTCTGTACGTTAGTACTATTACTTATTCTGTGAAATGTATATAATGCATTTAAGGGTTAAGTGTAGCATAGTAAGCGAAGTTCCAATTTATTACAGATTTACACAAATACAGGAATATCATTAGATCTTTCTCCCACACCAGCCTGGTTTTGCCCATTTTTAGCTTGTTGGGGGTTCAAATATTCATCTGTATGACAACTCCAAAAGGGGAGGCGTAACAAATTTCTACATAGGGATGATAAACAGTACAAAATCTAAGCTATATTATACAGCTTTAAATTCTGGAAAAAGTATTATTGGTTTTGTTTGGTCATGCCAGGGAGAGTTCATTCCAGCATGAGCTACGTATCTCCAAAACTAAACGTGAATGAAATTCCGAAATAGGTGTACAAAAGAGTACAAATTCAAAGCTATATTGTGAGTGTTACAGTTACTCAAAATTATTAACGGTTGTGTGAGGTCATGCTGGGAAGAAAGCTTCCTGGCACGACATACTTAATTCTCTGGAACGGTAATGGATTGACATTTCAGAATAGGCTAAAATAGTACAAATTAATGGCTCTTTAATCTTAATGCAATTTAATTAGTTGAAAATCATAATCGGTTACGCTTGGTCATGCTAGGCAGTATGCTTTCCAGCAGGACATTGAATATCTCCGAAACCGCAACGGTACAAAATTTTTAAACTGGGGTACAAAATCGTACATAATACAAGCTACCTTTTACATCTTACCGTTATTAGAAAAGCGTTTATGGTCATGCTGGGGAGTACCACACGTTTTGGTGCGGAAGAATTGACTACGAATTAACGACGTGCGCGGTTCGACAACGTGCAACATTTTCAACAACGAATGCTGCGGGACGTTGTTGGTGTATGTAATTTCTAAGAAGAAATAAGAAGGTTAAATGATTATTAAGATATTATGATTATGATAACCGGATTATGCAGATAAAGATTATTTTTTGAGAAGAAGATTTGTTTAACGATTTCATACGATTTATGACAAAAGAAGATTTAGTGATTTGAAGAAGATGACTTATTTTTAAAAGATGCCGCCGAAGAAGGATGTTCCCTCGTTTACAGACGTAGAAAAGTCTATGACATCGTTTAGTGGAGACGACACTTACCCACTTTCGATATGGTTAGATGAGTTTGAGGATACTGCGTTGTTGATGAACTGGTCTGAAATTGAGAAGCTCAAAAAGACTGCTCAAGGGTACTGCAAAGCTTTTCTTACAATCGCTTGGAGGTACTAAAGATTACGAAAAGTTGAAACAAGAGCTTGTAGAGGAATTTGGTTGTAGATTGAATGGTGCCACACAAGAAACTCAGTTCACGTAAAATGAAGAAAGATGAAACTTACCAACAGTACTTCCTCCAATTGAAAGAATGTGCACTCTATGGCAATATTGAAGATGAAGCGTTGATGGAATATGTCATTAATGGCATCCAAGACAGTGAGTCGAACAAGTCTATTTTGTACGGAGCGTCAGACCTTAAAGAATTTAGAAAGAAGTTAGATATTTACAAAAGTATGAAAGAGAAATGTCAATATTGGCCTCAATCTGAAAAGAAGAAAATAAAGAATAGATGTTTCAAATGTGGAGAGCAAGATCACGAAACTACTACGTGTACGAAGGGAATTAACTGCTTTAAATGCAATCAATTTGGCCACAAGGCAATGGAATGTGATAAGAAATGCGAAATAAAGAAGTCGCTAAATATTCAAGTGAAGAGTACAACGATAAAGACTGGTGAAGAAGATAACGAACTTAAGATTCCATGTAAAAAGATAAAGATAAATGATGTTGGCATGACTGCAATGATTGATACCGGAAGTGACGTGAATTTGATAAGGTTATCGGAAGTAAAAGATGTTCTGAAGTAAAAGTATAGTTACGACGAAGAAACAAGAATATTACTAACAGGAATTGCTGGGCAAGAAGTAAGCACCGAAGGAATTCTCAATGCTAACGTTAAGGTTGATGATTGCGAAATCAAGATAAAGTTTCATGTTATGCAAGACAATTGTATACCTTTCACCGTCATACTCGTAAATCCTATTCTTAAAGACTTCGATGTTCATTTTACAGCAGATGGCATTTTCCTGGAAAAGACTACATATCTTGCAATACGACTGAAGAGAAGAAATTTGACAAACATGAAGATTGCTCTGAAAAGAAAGAAATAGTAAAGACGATGCCAAAGACGACAAAAGACTATAAACCTGATGTTGAGAAAAAGAAGGTTAATATTAATATGAAAATACCCAAGGAAACATTAGCAAAAAGACCCTATGAAGACAAAACTAAGAATAGAAGAATACTATATAAAGATAAAGACGGCACAAGATTAGGCAAACTTCAAGACGAAAGATGAAGGCTAAGAGAATGATAAAAGAAGTCAAGAACTATAATGAGCAAAGAGATGAGTTAAGAGTAAAGGCAAAAGGATCAATTAGAAATATCGAAGAAGAGAGTATAAGGAATTATAACCGTAATAGAAAGAAAGTAATTGAAGAAGACAACTATTCATCTGGGGCAGATGAATGCTCAGGACGGCCGTGTGGGAAGAGGTTTTAATATTTAGTTTTGGTCTATGGTTAGATTGTGACAGAAGATGTCAGATAATGTAAGACGGAATAATTATTGAAGACTACGATTTGAATAAAAGATTATTGATTCAACACGCTTACTTTACTTCTTCCAATCCCACACATATAATACAAAACAATAAAAATATTTTGTCTGTACATTTAGAATTTTTGACTGAAATGGATATAGGGACGCTTAAAAAGAATAATAGAAAGCCAAAAAAAAGAAATCAAATTTTTTGTCTGTCTGTATGTATGATCACGATTATCTCCAAAAATACTGAACCGATTTACTTCAAACTTTCACTAATTACTTAGTTTTAACTGTTTCATCAAAATCGGTTCATTAAAAAAAAAAGTTATCGTCATTTGAATGAACTCAATAATATAAAGTGAATAAAAAAGTATACCTTATTGATATCGCTATCCCCAACACTCACAACCTGCAAACCACAATCTCTGAAAAATTAAGTAAATACCAAGATTTAGCAATAGAAATAAAAACACAATGGAAAGTACAAACCGTTCAAATTGTTCCAATAGTAATATCATCAACCGGCATCATACCGAAATCCCTGACTCATAGCTTAAATACATTAGGTATACCAGCGTACACACTCACCTTAATCCAGAAAGCCGTAATTCTTAATACGTGCCGCATCACACGGAAGTTCCTTAGCTCTTCGACACTTACGTCAACTTACAGCATACAATAAGTTCCCCCACTTACGCTTGGCTCTGGCCCGCGTATTTGGCGTATACTCTCTTTGCGAGGAGAAAATACTTATAAACAGAATAATAATAATAATCATTTATTTGCATTAAATAGGGTGTACAGTGTCAGAGAACTACAATACAAATTGTCAAGCAGCTTAACCTATTTAGCCATATTTAATAGCATGCAAATTACGACATATAAGTATATTTTAAAATAAAATTAGTAATTATGAATTATAGCAATTAATCTATGCATTGTATTACCTACACTATCTTTGTAAGAAGTCATTAAGAGAATAAAATCATTTTTCTATAAGCCACTTACGGCGTAATGCCTTGCAAATATATAGCATTAAATAAATAATATTAAGTGACATAGGAAAATTAAAATCCAAAGTCAATTCATCATCATTATACGACAGCATTATACCTATCCATACTATCTGGGGAAGCAAGCTTGTACAATAGCTCGTTTCCTGTTAAATTTAGCGGGGGAGAAAAAAGAAGGGTATGACATGCAAGGAGCAGCGCTGACCCGACCTGCCACAATGGCATGTAAATCGGTACTAAAAAAGGCCCGAGGAACTGTAGATCCGCTCGGGCGACGCGGGCTATCTATCTCTTTCTAGCCCATACTCGTTGAACGGGTAAACACACAACGGGTGACAACGACGTCAAGCTGTTTAGTTACCTCATTGAGAAATATATAGGGATATGATCAGGCCTTCGGCCTCAACATAGCTCCCCGCCTTGAAAGGTCCAGAGCTTTCAAAAAACAGTCAGGAAGCGAAGCGGGTAGACCCAAAGAGGATCTATACAATAGCGATCTGAGAATATCAGCAAATCGATACGCGCGGTGAAAATTGAATGCGGTTTGATTAAATGCTTTGATTAAATTAAATTAAAAGCTAAAAGTTTGATTTAACTCAAGAAAAAATGCGGTTTGTTTAAGTGCGGTTTGAATAAAACGGTTTCTATAAAAAAGGCGGTTTAATTAAAGCGCTTTGTTTTTTAAAAAGGCGGTTTATATTACTGGGTGGGCAAAGGATAAAGTTTAGTGACAGGACGTTTATTTGTACCTGACACGGTTTTTACTGAAGCTACTCGTATTATACCATTCGATCCAGGAAACACTTCTGTTATTATCCCTAATGGTCAACTAAAGGCGGTACGTTATCTTAACCCAAGATTCAAAGATTTATTTAGAAAATAGGCCTTTTCAGGCACTTTTTCACGTCAATTCACATTTTAAATAAAACTTATTATACCTATTATATTCAAATTATTAATTATTGTTCAAAAACTACAAACTACTAGCGTTTCGGAACCGACCACTGCAGAGAAGAAGACGCCGAAAGAAACTCTTTTCAACAGTATTGGTCGCCTACTTGCCTGAAGGGCTTTGTATGATATTTAATATTTTTATCTTTTCTTTTTTTTCTGATGTCATGTTATATACAATTTCAATTTACATATTTTTGTGGAACACGTTATGTTAGCTTGAGCGTGCAACAACAACAACAACAGATATGATAAAAGTCTCAAAGATAGATAGAAGTCTCAAAGAGGCCGAGCAGAGCTGTCCCCCCCGGCAGCACCCGTTCACGAGTTGACGCATGGATCAGCCATCGCTGAGCTCAACCATATTAGAGGGAACTCGACGACCCGACACACAACGCCGCCACCAGTTTGAACATTTTAGTGAGCATGACTTACTCGATCTCAAAAGCACAAAACTCAAAAGCTAATTATCGACACTCGTAGACCGCAAACATGTTTTACAATTGAGAGTTGATTTTAGACAGTTATACAAAATAAAATAGTGTTAATGATATATATGTCGTCATAGCGACTGTGGGCGCGATGCGCGCGCAAACTGAAAAAACAAGAGACTAGCAAGCGGCTCGGCCCGACGACGATCACTCAAAACGTTACATAAAAATATATTTTAATAAATAAGTAAATAAAGAAGTATTACAAGATCACGCTGTTTGCTGGAATCCTTGGCGGCAGCCCTAACATTTTGGTGACCCAGCACAGGATGGAGCACGCAGCTATGTATCTGGTATCCTGAAGGAGTCCACCACGGAATCGATCCAAAAGGCAAGTAAGTCCAGCTAGGATATCAAGGTTGTTGCGCGTGTTTTTAAATACATATACATCTCGAATTCAAGGTTGCCTCTATCTGTGCGAACAGTGTGCCTTTTTCATGCTCTTGGTACTTATTTATCGTGCATGAGCCTACATCTATTCATATCCGTAAATTTTATATGTAATATAGCGTTTGCCAAGTGAATGATCGCATTCGTCGCCTATTTCTAAATTACTGAGCCAATATTTTGCTTTGCTATGTCCAAGAAGTTCTAAGGTACGTTGATGCCCTAGGTTACCTTATTTCTAGCTGCCTTTAAATGCAGTTGTAACCTACTAAACTTCCTATTTCATTTTACTGCATGCTTACTGCATGCAATACCTACAAACGTTTCTCAGTTGCATTGTCGAAAGTGCTAAGACCTTATTCTAAGTCCTAGGTTGTTTACCTTCTATTTTAGCTGCTTCAAGCTAGTAACATGCCTCGCTTTCGTTTTGCAATCTGTTCTTATTCTCGTTTCCTAAAATTTATTTCTGTTTTGTCCCTAAAATTCATTACAATTGTATTTTTCTGTTGAGCATAACTCGACTATATGAATACATGGTTATTTCAAATATTGCTCGTGCAAATTTCAGGTTCACTGTCACAACGGCCTACTCCTTGATTCTGCCGAGTTTATACTGCGAATTCGCGAGTTTTCATCAAGTCACTGACGTCAAGCTCTAGTCGGTGGTCTATTGCGAGTACATTGCCGTTTCGCTGTACATTGCGGGCGGACTTTATGGTTGATAACTTTTGTTAGTTTTATTTTTTAATAACTGTGTCTTGTTTATTGCTTGCTCCTACTACCGTTACTAAAAAATAATAATGTCGGAATCGAACGAAATGTCACCTGAAAATAAAGAACAATTTAAAAATCTTAATAGGCAAAGAGGTAATATTAAGGCAAGACTGACTGTGTTCCAAAAAAATATCAATAATCTCCTCAAAATAGATTCTAAAGAGATAGATAGTATTGATATTGGAGAGCTACAGCTTAAGTTAGTTCGTATGCAGGAATTGTTACCAGTATTCGACGAAATCCAAAATAAAATAGAATGCTTAGTATCAAATTTAGAGTCACAAATTGAGGAGCGCGACACCACTGAAACTAGTTTTTGTAAAGTTATTTCTCTTGCACAAAATATTATAGAGACCTATATTAAATCACAAAAAGCTAGTTTTCAGCATAACAGTCAAGGACAAGGGTCTTGTCAGGGCTTCGAGTATTGTAGTCATGGCAACCAATTAGATGTCAAATTACCTACAATTAACTTACCTACTTTCGATGGCAATCATTTAAATTGGTTAGAATTTCGAGATACATTCGAGTCATTAATACTAAAACATAAAAATATAACATAAAAATGATTCTTTGCCGGCTATAAGTAAGTTTCATTACCTGCGTAACTCACTAGAAGGAGGCGCAGCTGTAGTAATCAGGTCTATCAGTTTTTCGTCTTCAAATTATGACTTGGCATGGTCAACATTGTGTGAACGATTCAATAACAAGAGAATACTCATAAATAATCACAAAAAAGCTTTATTTAGTTTTGAAGCCATCTCGAAGGAATCTTTTAGGTCTATTCGTTATATGATGACTACTACTCAAAGAATTTACGAGCCTTGGAGGATTTAGGCGAACCAGTACAACATTGGTATACGTTAGTTATATATATTATGTCGTCAAAGCTAGATAGCGCGACTAATAGAAAATGGGAAGAAAATAGAAGCACTTTAAACTCTTCACCTAAGTTAGCCGATTTCTTGGACTTCCTTCGTGGCCGTGCTGATGTCTTATAAACTACACAGTACAGTCGTGTTGACTCGAGATCGGACAAGAATGCAACAATGAAAGATGTTAATAAGAGTACGAAAGCTTTTATTAGTACAAATAATAATGCTAACTTTAGGAACTGTGTTGCTTGTAAGCAAGGCCATTTACTTCACACGTGTGACACATTTAAAAATATGTCCTTGCCTGATAGAGTGTCTTTAGTAAATAAATATAAACTTTGTCCTAATTGTCTCCGGTCTGGTCATCAAGTGTCACAGTGTCGTTTAGGTCCATGTAAATCCTGTAAAAAAAGACATAACTCATTATTGCATAAACAATCTGATAACGAGAATGTGAATAATTCTAACACACGCACCTTACCAACAACGCATGTAGATTGCGCCATGCAGGCTCCATCGCCCAGTGTAGCCTTATCTGCGTATATGGTGCCAACTCAAGTTTTATTATGCACTGCCGAAGTTGACTTGGTAGACGTCACTAATAACAGAGTCTATCCTGCAAAGGCGGTACTTGACAGTGGCAGCCAGTCTTCTCTTCTGTCTGAAAAAATGCAAAAGATTATGAATATTTCATGTTTTAAAACTAAACCTATATCTGTTACTGGTATCAATAATACTGTAACAAGCGTAGTAAGGACGTGTGATCTAAAAGTTAAATCTCGAATTAATGATGTTTCTGTTAATGTTAGCTGTATGATAACACCACAAATAACTAGTCATTTACCAAACGTCCCAGTCGAGGTGTCCAAATTACACTTCCCGCCTAACATTCAGTTGGCTGACACAACTTTCTTCCAACCTTCTGAAATTCATATATTGTTAGGTGCCGATGTGTTCTGGGATATTGTTATGGGTAATCAGATAAAGTTGAGCTAAAGTCAAACTATATTGCATGAATCTAGATTCGGCTGGCTTGTAGCTGGTCCTATAGATTTTGAGTCTAGTCAAACTACTAAAGTTTATTGCAACTTCTCTCAAGAGAAAAATGAAGCTCTTGCTAGATTTTGGGAGGTTGAAAAGCTTCTGCATTCATCTAAACTATTGTCCAAAGTAGATAAGGAAGCTCCATTTCATTATAATTATAAACGTTTTGCAGATGGTAGATTTTGTGCCAATCTTCCATCACGTAAGAACCCAGAGAAATCTTTTGATGTTTCATTTCCTATATTTAGGAAACTTTTCTATAACTTAGAGAAACATTTAGCTAAATCTAATATTAAGCAAGGGAATTCTAACTCTACGTGAATACAAATAGTTAAGAAAAATATTCATAATTTAGTTAATCACTAAGATTTATATAAGCTTATCTGCTATGTTTCTTAAACATTTGTATAAATAAACTTAATAGAGAAAACGTTATACTTACCATAATACAACTGGAACAATCTTTATTCGTAAAGCAATCGCAAAATGATTCTATTCCAGCGGTTATTCCTTTACTGTCGACAATAAATTCAGTCAACTCAAAGTCTAATATTGTAACTTTAAATCCATTTTCTTGATCAAAACATTGTCACTAGACTTCATTTGACAGTGAACATTAGCGACTTTTTCATGGTGGTCTTTAGTTATTATTATGTTCTATTCACCAGCGTTGTTAACCAATTGGTAGTATGCTACTTAGGCTAATTCCTTCATTTTATGCTTGTTCAGGTTTATTGCACGTTGTTGCAAACCTCAAACTATTTACTACGATAACGATACAAATTCGTAGGAGCACGCAATGAATTGGCTAGGTTGTTGAAAATAGTGACCAACCTATTGGTGCTTGTATGCGTCTGGTGAAGCTAACCACTTTAGTTCAGTTTGCTTACTAACCTATCGTCGGTAGAATCCAGGAGGCCGGTGTGTAAGCAGTCAAATTCAATTTACATATAACGGATTGCAGGCAGTAGGTTAACATTCGAGGAGCTTTCCACATTGTTTGCTCAGACTGAGGCTATTTTGAATTCACGTCCTATAAGTATTTTGTCCTCGGACCCGTCAAACTTAACACTGCTTACTCCTGGGCACTTCCTAATTGGTCGACCTCTAACGGCGCTACCTACACCTGCGATACCAGCTGCTAGAGAGACTGCGCCAACAATTTTGGAAGAGGTGGACGCAAGAAGTGCTTTCCGGCCTACGGCAACGCGTAAAATGGCGCACTAAAAGCCACAACATTCAAATTGGAGATATAGTTATTGTTAAGGATGATCAACTACCTCCACTACAATGGCTATTGGGACGGATAGTCAGATGTTATCCTGGTGAAGATGGCATCACCAGAGTCGTCGATGTCTCCACAAAGAAAGGCATTATACGACGAGCAATTTCAAGATTGTGTCCTTTAATCGCAGAATCCTTTCCTCTTGAAAGTACTGCTTTGAAATGTTAGTGATATATATGTCGTCATAGCGACTGGGAGAAATGTTAATGATATATATGTCGTCATAGCGACTGTGGGCGCGATGCGCGCGCAGACTGATAAAACAAGAGACTAGCAAGCGGCTCGGCCCGAGGACGATCACTCAAAACGTTACATAAAAATATATTTAAATAAATAAGTAAATAAAGAAGTATTACAAGATCACGCTGTTTGCTGGAATCCTTGGCGGCAGCCCTAACATTTTTTTATATCATTAACAAATAGCAGCAACAAAAAAAGAAAACAATTATAAGTAAAATTAAAATAAAAGCGTTTAGGGAAGTCCTGCATATAACTCAAGGTCTCGACTCCAAGCATTCTTATCAACGAAATAATCATTAATGCCATAAGAAGCTCTTTTCAATAATATATTTTTGTAACGTCTTTAAACTTCGGAAATGGCAAAGCTGTAATATTGTCAGGAATTTTATTATACAAACGAATACTGAGCCCTAAGAATGTATTCATAGTTTCCTGTAGTCTAAAAGCTTCATTAACTAGTTTATTTTTGTTTCTAGTATTGTATGTATGAACATGACAATTCTTAACATATTTGTGAATATTTTGATGTACGTGCAGTATATTAGCAAGAATGTATTGGGACGCAACCGTTAAAATTCCAATTTCCTTGAATTAGTCTCTAACAAAATCCCTAGCCCCTAGTTTATAAATTGATCGAATAGCACGCTTTTGCAGAACGAAAATTCTGTTGACGTTTGCACCATTTCCCCAAAGCAATATCCCGTAAGACATTATACTATGGAAATAGCTAAAGTAAACAAGACGTGCTGTTTCGACATCTGTCAGTTGCCTTATTCGCTAAACGGCGTATGCCGCGGAGGTTAGTCTACCAGCAAGAGCTGTAATATGTGGACCCCATTGTAACTTTGAGTCGAGAGTTATTCCTAGAAATTTAGTCGAGTCAACAAATTCTACCACTTCATCATTAACAACTATTTTTGTAGACACATGCCTGACATTCATCATCATCATCATCATCAAGTCCTTTTTAGTCTCCACTACAGGAGCACGACCCTCGCCTGACATTGGGGGTATAAAATTTGGCACATTTCGTTTTTTTAGCATTTAGCAGGGGATTATAAGCTGTAAACCAATCTAATACCTGAGCGAGAGTATCATTCACATCGTCAAAATTTGTCTCCTGTCTATCAACTTGTAAAACAAGTGACGTGACATCAGCAAATAATACAGCTTTACAGGCACAGGCGTAGAATGGCAAATCATTAATATAAATGAGAAATAATAAGGGCTTCAAGATAGATCCCTGAGGAACTCCTATTTTAACAGACGTCCCACTTGATTTAACTCCATTAAAACTAACTTTTTGTATTCTATTTACCAAGTATGATTTAATAAGCCTCAAAGATTCATTTTTCACCCCATAACTTAATTTATTTAATAGCGTTTCATGGTCTACACAGTCGAAGGCTTTAGTGAGATCACAAAAAACTCCTATCGCATTTTGCGACTTTTCCTATGCCTCTAGGATATGCGTGAGCAAAACAACTCCTGCATCTGTGGTGGAACGACCTTTAGTGAAACCATATTGTTCACTATGGAAAAGTTTATTTTTATTAAAGAAAGAAAGTAACTGTTTGAATATTAACTTTTCAAAAATTTTACTTAAGAGGTGGTAGGATTGAAACTGGGCGATAATTATTAGGATCGTCTTTACTTCCCGCCTTATGCAGAGGTATAATCTTACTACATTTCATCAGATCGGGAAATGTTCCGGTATCTACACATTCATTAAATATTAACGCTAGATTAGAGCTATATCGTCTATAATATTTTTTATTAAGGAAACAGAAATATCCCATAGATCCCCAGTTTTTTTAATGTTTAATTCATTAAAAGTGTCGATAATTGTTTGGGGAGTCACATTTTTAGAAATTAAAGTATTGTTACATTCCGGTACATGATCACGTAATATTTTTTCAGATCTTTGAGATGATGAATGTAGCGAGGCAGTTGTTTTAACAGGGATATCAGAAAAATCTTCAAAACATTGAGCAACTTCAGTATTTGTCTCAAACTTCTGATCTTTGACTTGTAATTTTAATGACTCATTATTGCGTTTTTTAGTTTTTCCCGTTTCCTGATTAATAATGTTCCAAGTCGTTTTTATTTTGTCCCCGGAGCTGGCAATTTTTTTACATAAATATATAGACATTGCGCAGGCACACACTTTTTTGAATATTTTAGAGTAATTTCTATCGTAATTTAAAAAAATGGGATTACTATTATATTCTTTCATAGCCAGCAGATCATATAACTTATTCCTACTTTTATAAATTCCTACAGTAGCCCATTCACAGAATTTTTTTTTTTTGTTAGAAATATTACGTGTCTTAACTTTAAACGTTTTGTTAAATTCTATGTCTATAGTCTTAAATAATTTATCATATAATACATGTGGATTGTCACTTTCATCAAAAATTATTGGCATTTTACTTGAGACGTTTGCTTTAAATTCATATATTTGAGATTCTGAGGAAGGTCTTTATGTTACTTTTTCCAAGTCGGTATCACTATCGAAATCTGAAAAACCGCTGATAATCCGAAATGATCAGATATCTTTTTTATCACGGTTCTTTCAAGAGCTTCATAACTACAGAAAACATTATCCAGACAAGTGGCTGACGTTTCTGTAACCCTGGTTGGTTCAAGAAACAGATATTCGTAATCAAAGGATTTAAACAAAAAATTAACAAATCCAATGCTCTCCTTATTACTTTTTAATAAATCTACATTAAAGTCACCAAATGTTATGTTTTTTTTGGAACCTTGGCTAACTTTATTTAGTACATCCTCCAAAATTGATTCTAGTAAATTATAGCATGAAGAAGGAAGACTGTAAACACATACTATTATAAACCTCTCAAGTTCAATACAGGACAACTCTACTTGCTGTTCCACCGTAAGGTCAACTACATCCTTTCGCTCTTTACATTTTAGGCCATTTCTAATTAAAATGACACTGCCTCAACGGATGGTGTCCTTCCGGGCGAACACGCTTGTCATACTATAATTGTTGAAATTTAATTGTACATTATGTTTTTCTTGAAACCAGTGCTCTGTTAAGCAGAGTACATCAATACACTGGGTATCTAAAAAGAGTTCTAATTCTAATAGTTTGCCGGCCAGGCCTTGCATATTTTGATGAAAAATGCTGAATCGTTTGACTCTGGCCGTTGTCTTACAGTTTAGTTTAAATTTGATAAGCAACTAACACTAGTAATGTCAACATTAACATATTTATTATGTCAATATTCTGCTTTGTACAAAGTACTGAGGCAGAGTCTTGTAAATTATAAGCTACTAATGTAGCAATTAGTCGTTTAGACTGGTATGGGAGGTACAAAGTATCTCCTGTCAATTTGAGTTTAAAAATAAACTTATTAATATCTAATAAAAAAATTACGTCATTATGACGGTACGTCAAATCGTACAAATGTACATTAAGGTCAAATATATGCTTATTTCTAGTATAGTCAGGTGTCTCCAAGTATGGAAAAGTACATATCATGTACTTACACTTAGTCTTATTATTGTCAAAAAAAGGCTAGATTCAAATTTTTTGACATTAAATGTCAGTAAAACTAAGTACATGGCCTTTAGTATAAGAAATGCAAATCTTCCTGACTCCAATACATGTCAATTGTATGCCCATGCCTTTACGTCTTCAGATTGCAGTAATGGCAGTTGTAACTGTCCTACATTAGAAATGACCACCACTACTAAATATCTAGGAGTTTTAATTGACTCAAACCTTAATTTCTCCCCACGTATTACCCAACTTTCTGCCCGAATCCGAAAACTTCTGTACATTTTTAAAAAATTACGGTTTATAGGGGACAATAATATTCTCCGAATAACATATTTGGCTCTTTGCCAATCGATTATCGCCTATTGCATAACGTCTTGGGATGGTGCATCAAAATCACATCTGCTCGTTGCTGAAAGGGCACAAAGAGCCGTCCTAAAAGTATGCACATTCAAGCCATATAGGTACCCTACATCAGACCTATATAGGGATTGCCAGGTACTGACAGTGCGGCAGCTCTTTATCCTCTCGACAATTATGCAGCAGCATTCATAACTCCCTTTCAACCCTCAACTACTAACAAGAAATAATAGACTAACATATCCCCTCCCTGTGTTCAATACTGAGTTCATAAAGAGATTCTTTTGTTTTCTAGGACCATATTTATATAAAAAAATAAATTCCAATGTTTTCATATATGCACTAAATAATTATAATTGCAAAAAAGTTATCACCGAATTTTTACAAAACCTGTCGTATGAGTATGACCAGACTGAGAGCCTTTTGCAAATTGTAACCTAAGCTTAAGCTATATTTATTATGTAATAGGCACCTGCACTTCTTACTAATTTTAAAATTATCTTTACAACATTTATTAAGTAGTATTTTATTCCCTGCGTTTTTGCACTAGATTTATTTATTGTGTTTTTGTTATAGTTATTGTAATCATGATTTACATTGTATAGTTTAATTGTTAAATTATCCTAGAATTAATGTCGAGTCCTGGTGACCCGTAATACAGGTTTTTTACAGAAACCTAGTATGGGCGCCAGTTCTCCATAATATGTTTATAGTTAGTCTTTTTAAAATATTTTTTACATTTCGCAGTTATATCGTACAGTCGGCCAAGCAGATACCTGACCCCCTGACTTTTAAAACGTAAATTCACACTTTGCTGTGAAGCGCCACCTACCGTGATTTTTGGCAAGTAGACAGACAACTGCTGGTATAAACTTGTTTCTGATAACCTGCTCAGTTGCAAATTTTGTGTTTCTAATAATCTCAGCTAATAATTCAAGTAATCATCAATGGTAAGAACAAGAAAGAATCAAAAATAATCCTACGTAAAGTTCGATCCGAACCATGGACCCACGACTTGAGAAGCTAGCGCTCATCTCAATACGCCAACCGACGATATGACGTCTCGGGCGAAATTGGCTATCTATTTCTACTGCTATGACATCATTGTCACCAACTGCAACGCATTGCTTTAACAAATAAATTGAGGGTAATCTATCAGATTTATTTATACCTGATACCAACTAATCAAAAATATTGTTCACTCGCGTCACAAATAAGATACTGCGATTACTGTGTAGTGATCCAAAACCCCACCAGTTATTAGGCATCCCGTTTCATCTTATATAGCAGATTTTGTGAAAGCTAATATTGTATTGTAAAGACAACCACAGTATTTAAAATATCTATATCTAGAGAGTTAGGTATCGCGGTAAGTAGAAATTATAAGTATTTAATATACTTACTTAATTGTCACACTATTTTTTGTTCCGTAAAACATAGGGTTTGTGATAAATGTCTAAGATAAATATATCTCTTACAGAGAAACACCGTCCGTTTGTGGATTCGGAGTCAACTGGCATAACATATACACTACAATATTTCAATTGAAACAGTGAGGAAACATTCGACAAGAACGAGATCGTATTTTATTCTGATGAAAAAAGTTTTAAGTCTGATGATGATGGCAGAAAAATATTGCGGAGAAGACATGGCCAGCGTATAGCCATCAAAATAATTTGCCTTTGAGAACAGTGGCAGGATAACATTAGGTAAAAATATTCATTAAATAGTGAAGTAAAATAATAATAATATTTAATACCTAGTGTATTACGCAGTGTAGAATAATAGGTAACTGATCGTATTATTGTTTTGCAGGTTATTGGGGACAGATGTCTTCAATGGGCCCAGGGGAGCTGATAGAATTCGGCGGCCGGATGAATAAAGAAAAATACTTGGAAAATTTATGAGATGTGGTGATTCCAACAGTTTGCAATGTAGAATATATTTTATTTAAGACAATTGTTCTGTGATCTAACTGTTATTGAGTGACCAATTAAAATCCCAGATTGTAGGGTCAAATAGTGCTTAACTGGGACACGAGACACGAGTAAAGTTTGATTTAAATCAATTTAGACAAAAAGGTTATACTAAATTAATAAATATGCACATAAGTGATATGTGATCTGATCTAACATGGTAAGTGAAATGACAAATAGACTTGAACAAAAGCTTCAAAATGGGGGTCACCCTCTCCCATATTAAAATTCATTTAATGCCATAGGTTTATATTCATTCATATACTATTATCGAAGCAAAGTTATTCACATAGCACTATTTGACCCTACACATTTAAAAAAATATAATACTATGATTAAAAAGAAGTTGAGAGATGTAAATTGTTACTTATTAAGTAACATGTTGGTTCTCTCTACAGAAGATTAATCATAGTTTGAATTAAGTAGGCAGGTATTTATTTCCCTGTTACATTTTTTTGATGTAATAAAGTAATTAAAAATTTAAAATGCTTTTTATTCACAGTAATTAGCTCGGTAACATTATGTTAAAACAACCAAAATTACACCAACATCACAATACGAAGTTGGTGATATTTGTAAAAAATAAAAAGCTTTGGAGGATTTGACCCTGTTCATTTATAATCACATTAACTATTAAACCGTAGTGCCTACCACTTGCGCCACATCTAACTATTGAAGTATCTTTGAAATAAGCGTATCGTATGCTAGGGCTTGTTTTATTTATCACAAATCGAATAGATGGCATTAGTCGTCAAGGGTATCAGATTTCTGCTTATTAACCTTATTTGTTCATTCACAATTCAATAGATGGCACTAGTCGCAAAGGATATTACACTTGTATATTTTTATCTTTGGGTTTAAACCACGGATGTTTCTTTAGTTTGCGAAAAATGGCGCTGTTGTAGGGGGTCAGATATCTCATTGGCTGACTGTACATGTCATAGTTATAGGATTTTTTGGAGAAAAATAAAAGTTATTATTATTATATTATTCAGCTCAAGAAGCCTGTCAATACATAATTTAATGTCTTTTTTTCTTACAGAAAAACTATCACCACAAAGTATTAGAATTGTGGTATCTTCATCTAAGGAATCACAATTTATTTTATTAATTAAATTAATGAACGAAGCACCTGGTGAACATGAGCTATATACTGTACAGGCACAGTTGAGAGTATTATACATAATACTGCCTTGGCCCACTTCATCCGAATAAATTAACAATTTTTTACATTAAAATTTCTTATTAAAACAATTGTCAATAGTGCTTATCTTTGTTTGCAAGCTACAATTACCACTTGTGCACTCTTTTATGTCAAGAGTACAGTCAATTAAAGGTGAAGTGGTGATTTCAGTACTGTAAATGTCACATGGTGTCTGAGATGCAGAATCACATTGTTCACCCCTGCAGCTGGCCAAATCGATTAATGCCTCAGCTGCTAAAAACTTTTCTGTATTGCTTTTTATTGATAGCTTATATTTTTTTGTAAGTCTATCTAAAGATTTTTGGAGTGAGTGAATTTGAGTCTGCAATACATACACCTCATACGGCTTGCTAAATAAAGATTTTCCTCACTTGGTTTTAGTTCATTAACTAAACACAATTTCTCTTTCCTTAATTGGATAAGACTTTTATTACATTTTTGCTTAATGAGCAATTTCTTAGTACGTTTAATAATTTTATTAATTTTAACATATATTTTTATTTTGTTATGGCTATTTAAAATAAAGAAACTTGACTGCGGGGTACTAGCAGGTATTTCTACGGGCAGACCCGAGCCACATTCTACGAGTTCACTATATAAAGCCAGTGTTACACATTTCATCCTCTTTACGTTGTTCTAGTTCGAGTGCAGATCTATTTGCCTCGTGTAAGCTATGTTCCAACTCGTTTATGCGACTGAGGGCCTGTTCGTGTACCAAACTGCACTGAAAAGTCTGTTCTAATTTCTCTTTTAAACTTATGTTCATCATATCAGCCGCAAGAAGTCCACTGCTGGACATAGGCCTCCCCCAAGGATTTCCAATACGACCGGTTGGAAGCGGCCTGCATCCAGCGTCTTCCTGCGACCTTAGTCAGGTCATCCGACCATCTGGTCGGTGGATGTGCGACGCTGCGCTTGCCGATACGTGGTCGCCATTCAAGAACCCTTCTGTCCCATCGGCCTTCGGTTCTACGCGCTATGTGCCCCGCCCACTGCCACTTCAAAGAGCTAATCCGCTGAGCTATGTCGGTGACCTTCGTTCTCTTACGAATCTCTTCGTTTCTGATTCGATCTCGCAGAGAAACACCGAGCATAGCTCTCTCCATAGCTCTTTGAGCGACTTTGAGCTTTCTTATAAGGCCCATAGTAAGGGACCACGTTTCGGACCCGTAAGTCATCACTGGTAACACATATTGATTATAGACTTTCGTCTTTAGGCACTGAGGTATTTTGGACGAGAAGACATGGCGGAGCTTGCCGAACGCTGCCCAGCCGAGTCGGATTCGTCGAAAGACCTCGTCCTCAAAGCTGGAACTTCCAACCTGGATCAATTGACCCAAGTAGACATATTGGTCCACATCTTCAAGGATGGAGTTCCCAACAGATACTGGTGAAGGCACAACATGGACATTCGACATTATTTTCGTCTTGTCCATGTTCATTTTAAGGCTTGTTGAGAAACTACATTGAGGTCATTGAGCATGGTACTTAAGTCCTCCAGCGTCTCCGCCATTACATTAATGTTGATGCCAAGTCCTTCCCATTCCAGGAGCTTGAAGGCATCCTCCAGAGCAGCGGTAAACAGTTTCGGAGATATCACGTCTCCTTGTCTAACGCCTCGCTGCAATGGTATAGCCTTCGTGCTCTGCTCCTGTACTCGAACTGACATGGTGGCGTTTCTGTATAAGCACTTCAACACTTCGATATACCGATGGTCGATACGGCATCGCTGGAGAGACTGAAGCACGGCCCATATTTCGATCGAATCAAAGGCTTTCTCATAGTCCACAAACGCTAAGCATAATGGCCGGTTATACTCTCTGGTCTTCTGTATAACCTGCCGCAGCGTATGGATGTGGTCTATGGTACTGTAGCCTTTTCGGAAACCGGCTTGTTCGGGAGGCTGGAAGGCATCGAGCCTGTTCGTGAGACGATTCGTAATCACCCTCGAAAACAGCTTATAGACGTGGCTCAGGAGTGTGATAGGTCTGTAGTACTTCAGTAGAGTATTATCACCCTTTTTGAAGAACAAAACCACCACACCCCTGTTCCACGCCTCTGGCGTAATACCCTCGGGCAGAACGGAATTAAAGAGCCTCTGAAGGACTTTCAGTACCGGCGTTCCGCCCGCTATCAGAAGCTCTGCTGTAATTCCGTCCTCGCCCGGCGCCTTGTTGTTCTTTAGCTGTTTGAGGGCAATCCTAATCTCGTACAGGCTGATGTCCGGGATATCTTCGGTATAGTGACGGGTTAGCTTGGCTCTCGGATCTTTGGCCAAGCTGACAATGGGTTTGGATATTGAGGTATAGAGCTGTCCATAAAACCTCTCAATCTCTCCCAGCACCTCGGCATTTGTTGAAGCCACACCACCGCCCTCCGTCTTCAGCTTTGTTAATCGACTTTGCCCAATAGACTTCACCCTTGCGAACACTTTGGAGCCTTTGTTTTGCTCCATCGTCTCCTTAATACGCTCGGTATTAAAGGAGCGAATGTCGCGCCGCAAGGATTTTTGGATTTGCCTATTGAGCTGTCGATGCACGTCTGCTTCATCCGAGGTCTGCAGTGGCATGGATCGTCGTGAGGCCATCAACTTTAGGGTCTGAAGTGAGATCTTTTGAGGTTTCTGTTTGGGGCGGGACCTAAAGAATATCGATCCTATCTCCTGGACAGTCTTTACAAACTCAGTGTCTAACTCGTCCACAGAAACGCAATCCTTCAGGCAGTCGAAGCGATTTGAAAGTTCCAGTTGGAAACTGTCGACATTTTGGATATGGTTCGGTGATGGTCGGAGCGTAGACTTCATCAAGCGAGTCCTCTCTCGTCTGAGATTGATATTTACGATGCCTCTCACGATTCGGTGATCACTTCCGATTTTAATCCTATTGATCACAGAGACATCGTTAAATATCTCTCTCTTCGTCAACAAGATGAAGTCTATCTCGTTTTTGACAGGGGGTTGGTCCTTTTTGCTGGGCCCCATCCAAGTCCATTTTCTATAGGGCGAAAGAAAGAGTTCATCGCATAGAGTCCCTCTTCTTCCAGAAAATCAGCCAGCCTATGACCCCTGTCATTCCGGTCTCCATATCCAAATTGTCCCACTATGGACTCTCCATCGCTCCGCTTGCCAAGTATTGCGTTGAAATCCCCCATAACAATCGTATAATAGGTTTTAGAAGCGTGTATGGCCCTACTGATGTCCTCATACACCACTTCCACCTCTTCATCTGAGTGTTTCCCGGTCGGCATATATACCTGAATTACCTTCAACGAGTATCTTTTAGATACTCTGAGTATCAGGTATATTACCGTGCTGGAAACACTTTCGATGGTTATGACGTTGTTGATGAGGGACTTGTGAACGAGAAACCCGACACCATGCTGTGACTTTTTTAAGTTACCCTCCCGGTGATAGAGTGGGTTACCAGAATTTAGGGTTGTCGTGCCCTCTCCCTCTCTTCGGACTTCAGACAGACCCATTATGTCCCATCGTAACCTACTCATCTCCTCTTCCACTTCCTCGACCTTCTCGTCAAGCCTCATTGTGCGAATATTGTGTGTCACCAGGGCCAGTCTCTGTTGGGGGTGGTAGCCGGATTTCTTCCGGAGATTTTTCGCACCCCCTGCCCCGCCGTTACCGTGACTACCGGAGTCAGGAATAGCGGGGCCGCCGGGGACTGAGGGCCTTGGTGTATTGCGTCTATTCATGGGGGTTTTTGCCATACTCACCACGTCTGGCAAACGGGTTGGTGAGCGCAGTTAATTTGGCTGATCGGTTATCGGTTCCGACGCTGCTGCCCATCGAAACCACTTTTGAGCGTGGGAAGGGAAGGAATTTGTTGTGCTAAGGGAACAGGAAAAGGTATTTGGGATGCTACTAACTTGGAAGGATTGGGGATAAGCAAGTAGCAGCTCGGGGAGGCCGGGCGCGCGTACCCGATGCCATACGTGCAATCACCGGACTGGCAATTAAGTATGACACCCCTGGCCATTATTTATTACAAACTTATGTTATCATGCAGTAATTCAGTGATTTGTACATGCTGCATATTACATTCAATTTTTAATTGTTTGTTTTATCATTCATTTTTTCAATTTCCTCTTCTGTTTCCTCCCGTTCACTTAAAAGTTGTGTGATTTCCTCGCGAGACGCTTTGAGCTCTTTTAGCGCCTGCCTCAGCTTCATTTCTAGATCTTTTGCTGTGGCTCTGCGAGTCATTATTGTGAAACAGGGGTAACAGCAACTGGAAAATTATTACACAACGTTAGTATATGGATATTAGATGTATGTCAGATATTAGGGTAATTTAATTTAGGGATAAATTTATACGTGGAATTTGAAAATTTATAATTTAAAAAAGAAGTTTTCTTGGCGACCTCTTTTATGCGGGTGTCAAAGTTTAGATTTCTATCTAAGGTAACTCCCAGAATCTTAATCGGTTCGCTCAATGCGATTGGCGCTCCCTCCAGATACACCCTAGGCTCGGAGAACTTTTGCTTGCGAATGACCAGCATTGCTTAAGTTTTGTGCGCCGCAAATTTCATTTTTACATTCCTTCCCCAAGCCGTAATAAGCTTATGGGCGGCATTTGCTTTAGTCTCAACATGGTATTGGTATTTTCCCGATGCTATAACTAAAATATCGTCAGCGAACGCTTGTACAGTCAAGAAGTATAAATGAAGTCATAGCTTAGAGATCACATTACTTTGCAGTACGCATCGTCCCTCTTTGCGTGAGTGTTTGAGTCCATAATGCACACAGTGATCATTATCATATTACCCACACAACTCTGCTACGTGCTTGATACAGACAACATAGCACTAACTATAGGTGTATTGTAAAGAAAACCGGAATAGTAATAACGAGTCATTACGACAGGCGAGATGGAACCGGTTCATAATTTCGCCACTCGCCATAGCTAGTTAATGGTCTAATCAGTAGATGGTTGGACTGCTAATATATTGACCGTGGTTCGTATCGCATTTAGTATATTATTTTTTAATAATTTAATTTTTAACTCATAGTATTTTTTTAATAACTTTATTTTATATACTGCATGCGATTGGTATTAATCCATTTGTTATAAAATAAAAATGCACAAAGACCATGGCAACGGTTTATTAGACGAATCATTTAAGTAATAAAATAAAATATTAGTGTGACAAATATTATGACGGTCAATGTTTACACTACGGACTACTGTCCGTATCCGTATCAGCGTAGGTAAAATTTATGTATAATGTATAAATAAATATAGGTAGAATATTAATTATACCTAAGTTTTATTTACACATTTAAAAAGGTAGAATTAATAATTATATAGGTAGAATAAATCTTGATATATTGGTTAAATTAGGAAAGAATAATAAAATTAAAAAAGAAAAATTATACTCGTATAGGTTAGAACAGTAATTCTTATTATGTTTTTATTTATTTTATTTAAAAATAATCTACTTATATTTTATTTATTTATTTAATTTAATTTATTTATTATTTTATTTTATTTATTTATTTTATTAAAAAAAATTGACATTACACATAAATTTTACCTACGCTAATAGTAAATATTAAGGTTGAAGCTTAATTATTCGTATTCATTACGAAAAGAGGATTGCAACTTAACCTCAATCTTTTACAGTTTACAAACAACTTTTACGGAAATTAATATAACCAACACATCCCATTGTAATACAAAATGAACAAGTTAGTATAAAACTATATTTTTAAGTTTATCGCTTAAAAAAAATACTTTCATATAAACAGATAGACACATAGCGGTGGTCAAACTTAAACTCCTCTGTTTTTGTCAGGGCTTTAAAACAATTGAGTATTAGGAAATGTTTATGTATACTTCAAGTAAAACATGATTTGTCTAAACACAAATGGGGTATTTAACTCAATATTTTGTATAGCCACCATTATTGTCAATATAGTCAAGTAAACGACGACGGATGGATCCTACTATATTGGCACATATTTCAGTCCCATACAGTGAGAAAATAATTGTTCCTGATGTCGCTTGTTTCTGCGCCATAGGTGAAGTCTTCCCTTGGTTGGACATAAATGACTTCGTCTGTAAACACGGTACCCTCCCAATCGAAGTCCAAATAATCTCTCGCGAAATGCAACCGTTCTTCTTTATGCCTCGGTGTTAAATATAATTTTTTTGCCGGTCTGTGGTGCACACCATCAGTATGAAGTGCACGACGAACAGTAGGCAACGAGACATTGAATGCCTGATGGGTATAAAACCATCTCTTTTATATTCCTCCAACATCATACGGCGCTGATGGTCAGAGATAATCGACGGTCTTCCACTCCGCTGCCAGCTGGCAAGAGTACCCTCGTCAGCAAACCGCTGCACCCAAGTCACGCAACGTTTCACGGTCCTCCACTAAAATAAAATAAGAAGGCTAGCGTTACGTTGTGATTGAGACTATATTTACCTAATATTTTTTATTTTATTTCAAAAACTAACACTTATTCATGCAAATCATCATTAATATGTCAATACAATGTGTTAAAAACTTAAAACTTTAATTTGAAATAATTTAATAACCAAAACTTTTAAGTAAATAACGACTGTTTTTAAGCAGTAAAAATACTTACACTTAATCCAGTCTCAGTTGAAATTTCTGATATATTGCGGCCACTGCTATACAGAGAAACAATATTCGCCTTTGTCTCAATCATGGACTCAATATTTATGTTCGCCTGCATTTTCAAAAGTGTAGGTAATTAACACCCCAAATATCACTTAAATACACGTCAATTTGTCTTCACCACGATTCAACTACAACGAGTACGAACTCGGTCAAATGACAAACATCTGTCTTTTTTCATTCACCGTCAAATATTCACTTTTCTAGTCCTTGTTCTGAGACTTTTTATTTCAGCACCATATGAGATACGATACGGAAACATCGTATTAGACAGTTTACGAATAACATGAATAACGATGTTAAAAAACCAACAAAACGATATAAAACATCACTGTGTGGTGAGATTCGAACCTGGAACCCACAGGCAAGTTCGCTATTCTGCGACTGCAGCTATTAACCATTAGGCTAGCTCGTATCTGCAGAAAGCATTGAATTTAAGAATAACATTTATCGTATCTACGTCAATACATCGGCGCACACACAGAGACTAGCAACAACTCATAATCACAAGGTCTTAAGTGCGACTCGTTTGTTAAGCAATTAGTGTGAGAATTTCTGACTGCACTTTTGAAGCTGACCGTACATGAGCCTTGATCTTTTCAGCTTCCCTCAGGAGCGGGTCAAGCTATACGTTCCAAAGAAGCGGGCCACGTGTCGAACCTGGATATACCCCTTTGTGGTCTTCCTCTCAACTGTGGCTCCTGCGTACTGGAGCACTATTTTCCTGTCTTTTAGGTTACTTGCCATGAGCCGCATCATCGCCGGGTCAGTTCTCTTTTCTGCACATCCCTTTATTACACCGGGCCACCAGGCATTACCGAATGCCCTTTCAATGTCCAGTGATATGACTAATGCTATCTGTTTCCCGTTTTGGGATTCCTTTACGATTGTGAGTGCGGAGTAGTCTTCTTTAAAGGGATTGGCTCTTTTCCAGGTTCTGGGGAAGTGTCCGAGGTGTAAGGATGCGTTATATAGGGCTTGCATAACCTCGGGACTAGCCATAAGCGCATGGGTGCAGATATTAGCTGTGAAGCTATCATGTCCCGGGGCCTTTTTTGGGCTCATTCCATTCAGCACTGTAAGAAGTTAATACGTACGAAAAGTACTCTCTCGTCGACAAGATGAAGTCTATCTCGTTTTTGACAGTGGGTTGGTCTCTCCTGCTGGGGCTGCTGCATCCAAGTCCATTTTCTGTGAGCTTCTAGAAGAAAGACTCTTCTTTCAGAAAATCAGCCAGCCTACCCCTGTCATTCCGTTCGCCATATCCAAATTGTCCCACTCTGGACTCTCCATCACTCCGCCTGCCAATAATTACGTCGAAATCCCCCATAACAATCGTAAAATAGGTTTCGGAAGCGGTCATATGTCCTCCGTGCACCAATTTCACCTCTTTATCCCAGTGTTTCCCGGTCGGCATATATACCGGTACTACGTTAAACAAGTACATTTTAGATACTCTAGAGTTTCTGGTATATTACCCTGCTGGAAAAACTTTCGATGGTTACAAGGTTGTTGATAAGGGACTTGTAGAAGAGTAACCCGACACCATGCTGTGAATTTTTAAAGTCATCCTCCCAGTGATAGAGTACGTTACCAGATTTTAGGGTTGTCATGCCCTGTGCCTCTCTTCGTTCTACAGATAGAGTCACTATTTTCCATCGTAGCCTACTTATCTCCTCTTCCACTTCCTCCTCATTGTGCGAATGTTATGTGTTACCAGGGTCAGTCTCTGTTGGGTTGGGTTGGCTGTTGGTAAATGTGCCACTAGTTCGTGTAACTTACATTATTTATCTTATACCGCGATTTACTTGTATTGTGGTTATTCGTATCTGTATATACGTGTATGGCAGTGTGCGTGTGTATGATTAACATAAAAATAAAGGCTTCAGACACATCCAAATATGCTTTAAAAATATTACTCACCTTTTTGAAGAGAATCATAGGTATCACTTCACTTAATTCTTCTATATTGTACTTTTTTATTTATTTACATTTATTGCACACAATCATATATCGGTACAAAAATTTGCATTATCTACAAATTCACCTTTGGGACATTGTGAAAATGACAAAAGGGTACTACCAATATTTTTTATTAGTTTTTTATATCCTACAGCCGAGAAAAGGCCTCCCCTCTTTTCTAAAATTAAACTTACGAGTAGTGTACGTAAAGTAAAGACGCGTGAATTGGTAAATAGTATATTTTTATCAGACTTATGATTTATAAACACTAAGACATAGTTGAATTTCAAACAATTCCATAATATCTTTGTACTCCTCGGTCAAATTTTCCACGACATTCTGCCAATAATACCTTTTTAATTCTTCATCTTGAATTTGAATCGTGATTTGTTTAAGCCCTGTAATATAAAGATTTGTATTAAAATGTCTTTCGCTTAAATTACTTAGGATGCTCTTATTATTACTATTAACTCACTAAATCCCACCGTTCGGCAAAGGCCTAAAATATATTTCAGTATAGTTTATTTCAGGACACTTATTAAAAAATAATTGAAACGACAGGTGTACCTACATACCAACCTACATATATAACAAAGACTCCAGGCACTATGCTAAATACTTCAGGAAGTGAGTACCTACCCTAAAAGTTTTGAGTCATGAAATCTGTGTTAATACCAATACAGTAGAATAAAGTACTCCATTGACATCTTATCTTGAGAATTTAGATTTTTTGGCACTGTCCATACCGTATCTATAAGGGTACAAAGATACGACAAAACTCTTCGAGAAAGGGTAGGTGGTCTGCGCTTCCGTTGTCTCGTCTTTCGGCAGGAGTAAGACCTGGAGGAAAATCACCAACCCGCCGGACTGATCCACTCCTGAATGCCTTAAAATGCTGCCATTCTCTTGGTCGACGACGAGGTAGACGTCTTCTGTTATCATCATTAGTTTAACCGATACGGATCTCTATACAGATGATAACAAAAAGACTCCAAATTTGGCACAAAAATTGACAAGCTATTACGCAGATAGGGAATTTAGTCAGTTTTATAAAAGCATATGTACCACAAAAATTGCCGAATAAGGCTTGGGTAGTTTATTTTTGCAAAACTGAAAAATGCTTATATATTCGGGCGTGCACAGGAGTAGCGCAGGGTTGGGGAAGTTACATGCGCCTTTGTAATGTTTATATTTTATGTGACGATATTGACTTGCCTACTATATTATAAAAGAAATCGACTGGCTATCTGACTGATCGCACAGCTAGAACTGCTGGGTCTAAATGCATGTCGTTTTGCAGAAAAACGTTCCTTAAATGACGTCATTTACTTACGTAAGTATGCACTATGAAAGATTTTTTATCCCCTAAGGGGTTCATTCAGGGTTGAAAGTTTGTATAAAACTGGGTAACATGAGGAAAGTATTTTTTGTAATATAGCTTGTCTTACGAACAGACGGCAAATTCTCCGAAAATGCATTGGTCTGAGCGGTTAAACGTTTATTGTAGGGTCGGTTAACCATTGTGTAGCTGGGAAGACCTATCCTCGAAAGGGACAAAGATGAAATGTTCTGTCGGCTGTCGTCTGATCTATAGGTGAAAGAAAGAGTTTGCTGCGGAAACGGATATAAAGAAAAACCCTGTCGGCGAACAGTCCAGTGGTGGTCAATAAAAGAACGGTTGCGGAATGCCATTCCTCTAAATAACATCACGGATCTTGTTGTCAATATAATGCATAGGTACATTTATAAAATGTGTACAGTGTTGCTATAAATATAGTTAATTTAGCTAAGGTGTTAAAAAGTCGGCACGTTTGTTTTCCATACAAACCGACATACATGTGTCATTATTAGCTGTACCTTAAACTTATGAAGTGCAAATCAAGAAATGTATTTTTGTGCTCACTATCACAAACGCCGCACGCAACTATTTGTAACATCCTTTTGAGGTCCACCTCATCCTCCACTCGGCCGACGTAGAAGAACCTCGCCAGCTGCGGCATCAGCTCGAACACGCGGCGCAACGGAAACAACGCAAATCTCCACTGGTGGATGCTCAACGTGACTATTGTACAGAAAACCACGTGACATGTTACTATCTAATATGTGCCGCATAAGTACCGCAGATACGATCTACGAATATCATCATCATCTCATCAACTGAGCCGCAAGAACTCCACTGCTGGACATAGGCCTCCCCCAAGGATTTCCAATATGACCGGTTGGAAGCGGCCTGCATCCAGCGTCTTCCTGCGACCTTGGTTAGGTCGTCCGACCATCTGGTCGGTGGGTGTCCAACGCTGCGCTTGCCGGTACGTGGTCGCCATTCGAGCACGTTTCTGCCCCATCGGCCATCGGTTCTTCGAGCTATGTGCCCCGCCCACTGCCACTTCAAAGAGCTAATCCGCTGAGCTATGTCCGTGACCTTTGTTCTTCTACGGATCTCCTCGTTTCTGATTCGATCAAGCAGAGAAACACCGAGCATAACCCTCTCCATAGCTCTTTGAGCGACTTTGAGCTTTCTTATGAGGCCCATAGTAAGGGACCACGTTTCGGACCCGTAAGTCATCACTGGTAACACACATTGATTATAGACTTTCGTCTTTAGGCACTGAGGTATTTTGGACGAGAATACACTTCGGAGCTTCCCGAACGCTGCCCAGCCGAGTCGGATTCGTCGAAAGACCTCATCCTTGAAACTGGAACTTCCAACCTGGATCAACTGACCCAGATAGATATATTGGTCAACAGCTTCAAGTATGGAGCCCCGAACAAGCACTGGAGAAGGCGCAACATGGACATTCGACATTATTTTCGTCTTGCCCATGATCATTTTAAGGCCCACTTAAATAAATAAATATATACGGACAAATCACACAGATTGAGCTAGCCCCAAAGTAAGTTCGAGACTTGTGTTATGGGATACTAACTCAACGATACTATATTTTATAACAAATACATATATAGATACACATCCAAGACCCAGGTCAATCTGAAAAAGATCATTTTCCATCTTGACCTGGCCGGGGATCGAACCCAGTCACTCCGTGTCGCAGGCTGGCGTGTTGACCGCTGCGCCACGGAGCTAGTCGAAAACTGTTGGGAAACTTCATTGAGGTCATTGAGCATGGCACTCAGATCCTCCAGCGACTCCGCCACTATAACAATATCATCAGCAAATTGAAGGTGAGTGATATACTCGTCATTAATATTAATGGCAAGTCCTTTCCATTCCAGCAGCTTAAAGGCATCCTCCAGAGCAGCGGTGAACAGTTTTGGGGATATCACATCTCCCTGTCTCACACCTCTCTGTAGTCGGATAGCCCTCGTACTCTGCTCCTTTACTCGGACTGACATTGTTGTATAAGCACTTCAACACTTCAATATACCGATGATCGATGCGGCATCGCTGGAGAGACCGAAGTACGGCCCACGTTCCGATCGAATCAAAGGCCTTCTCATAGTCCACAAACGCTAAGCATAGTGGCCGGTTATACTCTCTGGTTTTCTGTATAACCTGCCGCAGCGTATGGATGTGGTCTATGGTACTATACCCTTTTCGGAAACCGGCTTGTTTGGGAGGCTGGAGAGCATCGAGCCTGTTCGTGAGACGATTCGTAATTACCCTCGAAAACAGCTTATAGACGTGGCTCAGGAGCGTGATGGGTCTATAGTTCTTCAGTATTTATTGTCGCCCTTCTTAAAGAATAGCACCACCACGCCCCTGTTTCATGCCTCTGGCGTCACGCCCTCGAGCAGAACGGAATTGAAGAGCCTCTGAAGGACTTTCAGTACCGGCGTTCCGCCCGCTTTCAGAAGCTGTGCTGTGATTCCGTCCTCACCCGGCGCCTTGTTATTCTTGAGCTGTTTGAAGGCAATCCTAATCTCGTACAGGCTGATGTCCGGGATATCTTCGGTATAGTGTCGGATAAGCTTGGCTCTAGGATCTTTGGCCAAAGTTATAATGGGTTTTGCTACTGAGGTAAACAGCAGTCCATAAAACCTCTCGATCTCGCCCAGCACCTCGGCTTTTGACGATACCACGCCGCCGTCCTTCTTCTTCAGCTTAGTCAATCGGCTCTGCCCAATAGACTCCACTCTTGCGAACACTTTAGAGCCTTTATTTTGCTCTATCGTCTCCTGAATACGCTTGGTATTAAAGGAACGAATGTCGTGTCGCAAGGCCTTCTGGATTTGTCTATTGAGCTGCCGATGTACGTCCGCGTCTTCGCAGCGGCATAGATCGTCGCGTGGCCATCAATTTTAGGGTCTGGGGCGAGATTTTTTGAGGCTTTTGTTTCGGGCGGGACTTAAAAAACTTCGATCCCGCCACCTGGACAGTGTCTACGAACCCATTATTTAGCGTCCACAGATACGCAATCCTTCAAGCAATCGAAGCGATTCGAGAGTTCCAGTTGGAAACTTTCGACATTTTGAATATGGGCCGGAGACGGTCGAAGCGTAGACTTCATGAGCGAGTCCTCTCTCGTCTGAGATCGATATTCAAGATGCCTCTTACTATTCGGTGGTCACTTCCGATTTTAATCCTGTTGATCACAGAGACATAGTTGAATATCTCTCTCTTCGTCGACAAGATGAAGTCTATCTCATTTTTGACAGGGCCTGGTCCTTTCTGGTCCATTTTCTGTGAGGCGGCTTCTTGAATAAATAAATAAATAAAATCGGCCAGCCTTGGCCCCTTTCGTTCAGCTTTCCATATCCAAATTGCCTCACTCTGGCCTCTCCGTCGCTCCGCTTGCCAAGTATTGCGTTGAAATCCCCCATAACAACCGCAAAATAGGTTTTGGAAGTGTGTATGGCCCTACTAATGTCCTCATACACCACTTTCACCTCTTCATCTGAGCGATCCCCGGTCGGCATATATACCTGTATTACCTTCAACAAGTACCTTTTAGATACTCTGAGTATCAGGTATATTACACTACTGGAAACACTCTCGATGGTTACGACGTTGTTAATGAGGGACTTGTGGATGAGAAACCCGACACCATGCTGTGACTTTTTAAAGTCACCCTCCCGGTGATAGAGTAGATTACCAGACTTTAGGGTTGTCGTGCCCTCTCCATCTCTTCGGACTTCTGACAACCCCACTATGTCCCATCGTAACCTAGTCATTTCCTCTTCCACTTCCTCGACCTTCTCGTCTAGCCTCATAGTACGAATGTTGTGTGTCACCAGGGCCAGTCTTCGTTGGGGGTGGTAGCCGGATCTCTTCCGGAGATTCTTAGCATCCCCTGCCCCGCCGTTACCATGACCGCTACCGGAGCCAGGAATAGCGGGGCCGCCGGGGACTGGGGGCCTTAGTATATCGTTTATCATTAGGGGTTTTGCCTACTATATCTACGAATATAGATAACATTTTCTTTAGGTTGGGCTCAATCGAGTACCTATAATCTAGTAATAATAATAATATATACGGACAAATCACACGGATTGACTAGCCCCACAGTAAATTGTGTCGTAGGATGCTTAATCAACGATACCTACTACATATATTTTATAATAGAAACTTTATATAGATAAACATCCAAGACCCACGCCAAAAATATCGTTTTTCATCGTAACCTGGCCGGGAATCGAACTCGGGACCTTATTATTCAAAGACAATTGCGGTACCACTGAGCTACAAAGCTTGTCTCATGCATGACATGTCAATCGCAAATAAAATAATAAACAAAAAGAATGCACAGTTCACTGTAATATGAGTATTACTTTAGGTAGTTTTTGGAATTAGCATAGCAGAAATAGTAATTTTATTTGTAACTTCTTAGCAGAATATGTTATTTTGGGAATTCCGATTGTAATGACTTGAAAATATTTTCTTTTCATAAACGGATCATTTTTATACGTGAATCTTACTTCTTATTTACAAGGCACATTCCATTACTTTTAGTTTCGCAAAACAAACTGGGACTTTTAAATAATACTCAGTATACTCCTACTTATTCGTAGGTATACTCCCAAAAAACGATTCGTCGCCGTTTGTCAGAAACCTTATCTCTATGTCAGAAACGCATTTCGCGATAAAATGTACCGAACATAACAGAAACGCATCTCGTTAGATTTGCAACTCGTCAAATACGCAACTTGACAGATGCACGTCTCGACAGACACGCAAGACAGTCAATAAAAGAATATATCATTAAAATACAGTAATATTTTTTCACAGTTAATTGTGAGGAAGGGGTCAAATAAAATCTATAAAAAAATTATAACTTGTGCTGTTTGAAATATGTGACGAAATGGGTATCTGTCGACTTGCGTATCTGCCAAATTTCTTGTTTGTCGGATTCCGTTTCTGACAAGTTGCGAGTCTATCTTGAGAGATGTATGGACCAAGTGATAAATTGGGCAATAACATAATGTTCGGTCAATTTGTTTATTTGAATAAATATTAAATTATGGTAATGACATTATACATGTTGTCCATCAAATTTTAGACAGAGTAATAAAAACACTTTATATATTTATTTATAAATAAATGATCATTTCTTTTATATGTTAAACAATTTAAATAATCATCCTCATTATTTGGACTAATTAGCAAGGACTTCTACATCAAAAATCTACTAGTTTTTATATTTAAAACTTAAGGAAAGTCATATTATAAAATACTAGGTAACACAAAACATAAAATTTTCGACAAAATTACATATCGACGCTTGAAAGGCAAAACTTCCTAACCGACACGACACACCGACACGCCTGTGCCTGTAAAGCTGTGTTATTGGCTGATAGACCGGCGGCCGGTGGCAGGACTTCCTACCTCATAAGATACCCGAATGAGACTAGTATGTAGTGAAAGTAGGTGCTTTGGAGGTGGGGGCCATGTAGGGTTGCCACTCCGTAACCTGGAAGAACCATAAAAAAAAAGGTGTCGAAAACGTCAATTTTGGCCAAAAATTATCTCATCAGATACTCGAACGGGAGTTTGACGTAGTGAAAGATATCCTTATGGAGACCTGAACCAGCTAAGGTTGCCTGCGGCAACCCTGGAAGAAGTCCAAGTTCAGCCACCCTGAAGGGGGCGATTTTTCATGGTAATTTATCTCATAAGATACCTCAATGAAACTAGTGCCCGATGTTAGTTCTGAGGGTCGGCACTGCGAATAAAATAGGTTGCCTGAGGCAACCCTGGAAGAACCCATGTTCAGGCACATTTAAAAGTTGGAATTTGAAAATTAAAGTAATATAAAAAATCTCGGAACTATATCCAAAAGCACTGCAGGATTACGATAGTAATATTATTTTTAACCGACTTTAAAAAAAATAGGTTTTTAATCCAATGTTCAATATATTCTCTAAAACTTTTAATTACATTGTAACTAATATTAATTGATGTTTCATATTACATCTGATTTAGTGTAAGTTCCATCAAAATCGGTTCAGTAGTTTTCGAGATATAGGCTAATACGTATAACAGTGCCATTTTTTTTTTAAATCTCATATAATACATGAATGAAACTAGTACCCGATGTTATTTCTGAGGGTCCGAACTGCGGAAAAAATAGGTTGCCGCAGGCAACCCTGGAAGAACCCATGTTCAGGCACATTTAAAACGTGGAATTTGAAAATTAAAGTAATAAAAAAAAAACTCTGAACCATATTTAAAAGCACTGCAGGATTACGATCGTAATGTTATTTTTAACCGACTTTAAAAAAAATAGGTTTTCATTCCAATGTTCAATATATCCTCTAAAATTTTTAATTGCATTGTAACTAATATTAATTCATGTTTCATATTACATTTGATTTAGTGTAAGTTTCATCAAAATCGGTTCAGTAGTTCTCGAGATATTTTTTTCATATAGGACATGAATGGAACTAGTGCAGGATGTTAGCACTAACGATCTTGTGTATGAATAAAATAGGCTGCCAATCCGTAACCTGGAACAATCCCAGTTCGGGGATGAACTTGGATTGTTCCAGGCTACGGATTTATACGTGGAATTAGAAAATTATTCATTTTAAAAAGAAGTTGGAACCATATTCAAAAGCAATGCGAGATTACGATTGCGATGCTTTTTAACCGACTTCAGAAAAGTGAGGATAATTTTTCCATAACCTATTGGTTATGTTAATTTTACTTATTTTATATTATATTTGGTTTGACTTGTTGCCAGTTGCATTAAAATAGGTTAGTAGCTTTCGAGTTATAGACAAATACGTCTATGTGTAACGTTTTAGCTAATACGAAATATTTGCCTCCGTGATAAATCAGTGAAACACACCAACTTTCTATGTTTACAGAGACAATAAACTATATAAGAGCATTCCAGACATTATTCTTGCCACACCCGGTGTTACGAATAAGCTTAACAACTGGCGAGTAGAGGTAGACCTGCTGCTTTACCTTTGTCAGATCATATAGCCATGACCATGGAACTGGTATATGTGAATTATGTGATACAACAACAATCCCCCAAAATACTAGTACAAGGAAATACCAAACAGCGAAAGCTAACTGGGCTATATTTGAAAAGAGTGTTAGAGGAAAACTCCTAGCAGATCAAATAACTCAATCAGCCGTATTAAAGATAGGAAAGGCCTTGATGAACTGGTGGCCAGATACTCCGAGATTGTTACAAGGGCTTGCGAAGCATCGATTCCCAAACTTAAGCCTAAAACGAAGTGTAAATTAATATATTGGTAGAACCCGCAACTGACTGTGATGAAAGCTGTTACAAAAAGTCCTCAAAATATAAAGCAAGATCAGGGAGGTAAAAGATAAAAATGCCCAAATTGATTTCTTTTGGGTAAAAGCCCACATCGGTATCGATGGGAATGAAAGAGCTCCATTTTACGATTCAGTGCCTCTTTCCTATTCGAAGCGCCTCATCAGAAGCTCTATACTTGACATATAGCAAACTTGATACACAGAGACAACAACCGGAGCATCCCTCAAGCTATTTGTAACAGATGTCAAACAGGCTCAACGGATTTTCCGAGGAACTTGCTTCACGAACCTAGAAGCACAAATGTTCACTGGCCATGGGGGATTCAGCGCTTATCTCTTTAAAACAGGCCGGTCTCCGTCCCCATTCTGTATTTGTGATGACCAGTCCCAGGAAAACACTCAACATATAATACTTGAATGTCCACGCTTTAGGATCCTGAGACTGGGTTGCGAATTGGGACTCGCAATCGATGTCTCACCTCATGATGTGGTAAACGACAAAGGCGTCGCTGTGGCTACCAACTGGTCAAAAACTGTATCATTATCATCATCAGGTTTTTTTAGTCTCCACTGCAGGAGCATGACTCTCTCTGTACTACCGGAGCCATACTTGGGCCAGAGCAAATAGAGGATTTGGCCTACACTCGCCTCGCTGTTTGGCCAGCGGGTTGGAGAGGTCTCATTGATGTTTTTGAGCTTTGTTTAGCTTTTATTTCCTAAGTCGCATCTTACGACATCCATGGGAAGATTTGGAGTGGTCCTATTTTACTCTGCTGGAAACCACACGGCTAAAAACTGTATAAAAGAAGGCAAACATAACCATTTTGACTCGAAAAGAAGAATATTGGGAGTGGGTATGGAGTTGACACATGAAAATATATTGAGAGCATTTGCAGACGACCAACTAAGGGAAACGCTGTTGAACAACTGAAGACGAGTCATATGATGTGTGGTCCGGGCGAACCGGGAATAAAAATTAATGTTTATATATAAATAATTAATATAATAATTAAAAAATAACATAACCAACAGGTTATGGAAAAGATAACCTCACTTTCTTGAAGTCTGTTAAAAAGCATCGCAATCGTAATCTCGCATTGCTTTTGAATATGATTCCAACTTCTTTTTAAAATGAATAATTTTCTAATTCCACGTATAAATCCGTAGCCTGGAACAATCCAAGTTCATCCCCGAACTGGGATTATTCCAGGTTATGGATTGGCAGCCTATTTTATTCATACACAAGATCGTTAGTGCTAACATCCTGCACTAGTTCCATTCATGTCCTATATGAAAAAAATATCTCGAGAACTACTGAACCGATTTTGATGAAACTTACACTAAATCAAATGTAATATGAAACATGAATTAATATTAGTTACAATGCAATTAAAAATTTTAGAGGATATATTGAACATTGGAATGAAAACCTATTTTTTTTAAAGTCGGTTAAAAATAACATTACGGTCGTTATCCTGCAGTGCTTTTAAATATGATTCCGAGATTTTTTTTATTACTTTAATTTTCAAATTCCACGTTTTAAATGTGCCTGAACATGGGTTCTTCCAGGGTTGCCTGCGGCAACCTATTTTATTCGCAGTTCGGACCCTCAGAAATAACATCGGGTACTAGTTTCATTCATGTATTATATGAGATTTAAAAAAAAATGGCACTGTTATACGTATTAGCCTATATCTCGAAAACTACTGAACCGATTTTGATGGAACTTACACTAAATCAGATGTAATATGAAACATCAATTAATATTAGTTACAATGTAATTAAAAGTTTTAGAGAATATATTGAACATTGGATTGAAAACCTATTTTTTTAAAAGTCGGTTAAAAATAATATTACTATCGTAATCCTGCAGTGCTTTTGGATATGGTTCCGAGATTTTTTTTATTACTTTAATTTTCAAATTCCAAGTTTTAAATGTGCCTGAACATGGGTTCTTCCAGGGTTGCCTCAGGCAACCTATTTTATTCGCAGTTCGGACCCTCAGAACTAACATCGGGCACTAGTTTCATTCATGTATTATATGAGATTTAAAAAAAAATGGCACTGTTATACGTATTAGCCTATATCTCGAAAACTACTGAACCGATTTTAATGGAACTTACACTAAATCAGATGTAATATGAAACATCAATTAATATTAGTTACAATGTAATTAAAAGTTTTAGAGAATATATTGAACATTGGATTGAAAACCTATTTTTTTAAAAGTCGGTTAAAAATAATATTACTATCGTAATCCTGCAGTGCTTTTGGATATGGTTCCGAGATTTTTTTTATTACTTTAATTTTGAAATTCCAAGTTTTAAATGTGCCTGAACATGGGTTCTTCCAGGGTTGCCTCAGGCAACCTATTTTATTCGCAGTGCCGACCCTCAGAACTAACATCGGGCACTAGTTTCATTGAGGTATCTTATGAGATAAATTACCATGAAAAATCGCCCCCTTCAGGGTGGCTGAACTTGGACTTCTTCCAGGGTTGCCGCAGGCAACCTTAGCTGGTTCAGGTCTCCATAAGGATATCTTTCACTACGTCAAACTCCCGTTCGAGTATCTGATGAGATAATTTTTGGCCAAAATTGACGTTTTCGACACCTTTTTTTTTATGGTTCTTCCAGGTACGGAGTGGCAACCCTACATGGCCCCCACCTCCAAAGCACCTACTTTCACTACATACTAGTCTCATTCGGGTATCTTATGAGGTAGGAAGTCCTGCCACCGGCCGCCGGTCTATGATGACACATCTTGTTTTTCAAGTTGGTAGACAGAAAACAAATTTTGACGATGTAAATGACACTCTCGCTCAGGTATTAGCATAGACATACCTTAGACTTTCAAAATGAAAATGAGTAGTACGTCATTATACGGCTTCACTGTGCTTTAGAAAGAGAGATAAGACTGCTGACAGCAGGCCCATTTTTAATGACATTTGACATTACCTGGGCACAACAAGGCCCGCTGAATTTGAAAAGGAAATTATTTTACCTAAAATATAAATAATCTTTTAACTTATACAATAAAATTAGGTAAATACCAACATGGTGTCTTGTGCGGTTGTCGAGTGCACTACAACCCGTAGAAATAATCCTTGCAAATATACATTTCATCAGTAAGTATACCTTTTCGTCACCGGTATAATTTCGGTAAAAAACTCGAACAGTTTTGATTCCTTCTAGGATAGTATTGTTAAGTATGCTTCATAATTGATAGGAAAATGAAAACATTTAAACATAAACCAGAATTCGCGAAAATATTATGTAAAGAAAGTTCGCACACGTTTACACTAGTGCTTGAAGTTATTCATATTTTATCGACATCGACAATAGTTTCGATTGCACTCACTGAAATATTGTTACTTGATATTTTACCCGACTGCGTCCGGAGCAGGTTTATTGTAGCTTTCACGTACTTATATGTATGATATGCTATTTCACTCTTCCATACTGTTCAGACAGAAAAGAATAAAACGTAGAATGAACCGACTGCTTCTCTTACAATAAAATCTTGTAAAAGCCGATCTAGGAAATGGGCAAAAATCTGATAAATTATATTAGTAGGAGATGCAGCTAGCAACCCATCAATATTTTGATTCCGTGCTGAACGTGGCTTTTGGGTTAGACCTGTCTACCTCGCGAGGGAATAAAAATGTAATAGTACGGATGTATCTATACATTTTATGGTACGCTCCATAGCCCAAACTAACATAATTGTTTGTGTTTTATTTATTGCATTACAGTTTTTAATAAGAGCAGAGCTACTAGAGCATCATTAGCATACTTTGAGTACGTTGACCAATTTGTTAAATATTGCATTGTTGTAAATTGCTATGAATAACAAGTGTCATGGTTGTATTATTTCTTTTAATTTTTAACTTGCCCTTTGAAGTTATTCCAAAATTAACGTCATCATCATCATCATCACCTCAGCCACAAAAAGTCCTTTGCTGGACATATACCCTTCGCCAAGGATTTCCAGTACTATAATTGGAAAGGTCAACTCAGGTCGTCAGACCACCTGGTCTGTGGGTGTCCAACGCTGCGCTTGCTGGTACATGGTTGCCATTCGAGAACCTTTCTATTCCATAGGCCGTCCGTCCACTTCACGTAACGATATCTAACAAAAGTGTGCTCAAAAGTATTTTCAGCTAGATGTTTACGTCGCCGTATTTTTTTAGAATCTATTTGTTATGCATGTTTCTTATTCTTGCAGACTCGCGGGTGAAACTATTCACATGGACATAAAAAAATCATACAGCGAATCTTTAATAAACATCATAGAGTTTATTCAGGTACGACTAACTAAACAAATTATGTTTAGAGTAGCCTGAGCCTGTATATCAGGTGTAAAATATGTTTGTATACTTATGGTTTATTTTTCGTAACATATTTTGATATGCATAGTGAAAATGTACGTATATATCCTCGGTGGGGTCATTTAGTCTGTGCACATGACAAATTTTCTCTATAGGAGCAATACTAGTTAAAATACATTGCTAAATCTATTGATTCTCTGGTTAAATTATTATCTTTTTATCTATTATTATTATTATATATTATTAGCTGACCATTCAAAAATGGGCTGATTTGTTACCCGACTTCAAAAAAGGACGAATACTACGAATACAAACGACTACGAATTCGGCCGTATGCCTTTTTTAATCGCATGACTGTTTGTGTCCTCATAACCGCATAAATCTTTTTTTATATAAAACGGTATGCTTTCAAGTTTTTTTCCATTTACATTTTATCAAAATAAGTTCTGTGGTTTGATTGAAGTCGGTTTTTTGTATAAAAAATATTTAAACTATTATTTATGTATCAATAAAGAAATGAAAAAGGTATCTATGTTTTATTTGATGTGTTTCAATGTAAATAAATTATTTATAGAAGTTCATTGCCTTTTACTCTTTGTGAAGTTTCTCTTCGGAAAATGTATATATCCCTGTAAAACTGTATAATTTTGCTTCTTTTCTCAATGGGAAGGTATAATGATTTGACTATCGATACATTGACATACATCAGGTACATTTAGCCAAACACTACTGAATACATATGCAAAATCACACCCACAACTGCATTTCAAAATCGGTCTCGTTTGACAGCATCCGTTTGAATCTCTATCCGTCAGGATTATATTATCTCTATGGGTATTAGATTGGTTTACAGCTAATAATCTCCTGCTAAATACTAAAAAAACGAAATGTGTCAAATTTTGTACCCCTAATGTTAGGCGTGTGCCCAAAAAATAGTTGTTAATGATAAAGTGGTAGAATTTGTTGACTCGACAAAATTTCTAGGAATAACTCTCGACTCAAAGTTACAATGGGGTCCACATATTACAGCTCTTGCTGGTAGACTAAGCTCCGCGGCATACGCCGTTTAGCGAATAAGACAACTGTCAGATGTCGAAACAGCACATCTTGTTTACTTTAGCTATTTCCATAGTATAATGTCTTACGGGATATTGATTTGGGGAAATGGTGCAAACGTCAACAGAATTTTCGTTCTGCAAAAGCGTGCTATTCGATCAATTTATAAACTAGAGGCTAGGGATTCTCTTAGAGAGTTATTTAAGGAAACTGGAATTTTAACGGTTGCGTCACAATACATTCTTGCTAATATACTGCACGTACATCAAAATATTCACAAATATGTTAAGAATTGTCATGTTTATACATACAATACTAGAAACAAAAATAAACTAGTTAATGAAGCTTTTAGACTACAGAAAACTATGAATACATTCTTAGGGCTCAGTATTTGTTTGTATAATAAAATTCCTGACAATATTACAGCTTTGTCATTTCCGAAGTTTAAAGACGTTACAAAAAATATATTATTGAAAAGAGCGTATTATGGCATTAATGATTATTTCGTTGATAAGAATGCTTGGAGTCGAGACCTCGAGTGATATGCAGGACTTCTCTAAACGCTTTTATTGATCGAGCGAGCGAAGCGTCTCAGTTTCCACTGGCCCAAAATTCTTTTGTCCGTCTGTCTGTCTGTCTGTTCTCGCCTACAGGTCGCATTTCTCAACCGATTCTCATGAAATTTTGTGAGCAGGTTCGGTAATTATATAGAATTTATTTGTCTAGCCAGTTTTTCGAAATTTAAAAAAATGGCAGAAATAATGGGGTCCGAAACTTAAAAAACACAGCTATTTGAAAAAAATAACAAAAATGTAACTAGACTTTTTGTTATTCTCATTAAGACGCAATTTTTTTGTCTGAACAACTTTTTTATACGATAAACTTGAACGTGTTTATAGTCGCCAATTTGCCCAAAAAGTTGTCTGAAATCGATGTTTTGTATATTTTTTTGTATTAGTGCATTCAGTATGATGTGGTAAATACAAATCTATGGTATGACAAGTATAAAAATGGTGCGTAGTAACTGTGACGTCGGCGATACGGAGAAAAAATGTTTTTTTTTATATAAACATACCATGTGCGGTATCAAATAAAAGGGCTTTATGCTTCGATCATTAATACCAACTAGATGTCGGGTCAGCGCATAAAAAACGGCTCGGCAAATAGCTTCTCACTCAAGCAGTGTGGGGCTATTTTATTTAGTTCGGTCCAAACACAGCCAACGTAACGAAGTGTCACGATGCCGCAGTGTGCACTAAAAACTTGTCGAAATAATGGCCGAAAAAAGAATTTTTCGTCCGGAGTATCTTATTTTCGGTAGGTAAATTAACTATTTTATACATTTTACCTTTTAACTAATAATAAACATTTTAAATAAATGTTGCCGATTTTCAACCACGGCAAGAAATGTTTGGCCAAGCTAGCCAACATCCGCACAAACATTTGAAAGCATTTGAAGAAGCAAACAGAAACGAAACAAAACGACGTAACTCGCAATGTAATCAACGAGAAAAGTACTTTATGATTAGTGCAATAAGGTTGTCATCACAATGGATGTTCTTTGGCAAAATGATTCTTCGTTTCTAAGTGACAGGTGTTATTTATTACTTTGCTAGTCTTCGTGACGAATAATCGTAAGCATAAGGTAATTGTTTTAAAAAAAGAGACTTTATTGTAAGGTGATATGATCTGAAATATCTTGATATTAAAATGGTTTTAAAACTTTAGTCTCTGTTTATTAGTAAGTCAATGTAGATGTATAGCTATATGTTCGAGCGGACAGAATTTTGCTACGATTTTGTAGGTAATGCGTTATCTAGTTGGTATTAATGATCGAAGGCTTTATGAGTAGATTACACAGAAATAAACTTCACTCCCATATTGCTCAAACCTACAGACTATATGGAGTACAAAAGCTAAATATAAATTGAAATGAAAGAAGTTGAAGTACAGTCGGCCAAGCAGATACCTGACCCCCTGACTTTTAAAACGTAAATTCACACTTTGCTGTGAAGCGCCACCTACCGTGATTTTTGGCAAGTAGACAGACAACTGCTAGTATAAACTTGTTTCTGATAACCTGCTCAGTTGCAAATTTTGTATTTCTAATAATCTCAGCTAATAATTCAAGTAATCATCAATGGTAAGAACAAGAAAGAATCAAAAACAATCCTACGTGAAGTTCGATTCGAACCATGGACCTACGACTTGAGAAGCTAGCGCTCATCTCAATACGCCAACCGACGATATGACATCTCGGGCGAAATTGGCTATCTATTTCTACTGCTATGACATCAATGTCACCAACTGCAACGCATTGCTTTAACAAATAAATTGAGGGTAATCTATCAGATTTATTTATACCTGATACCAACTAATCAAAAATATTGTTCACTCGCGTCACAATTACATTCAAGATACTGCGATTACTGTGTAGTGATCCAAAACCCCACTAGTTATTAGTCATTCCGTTTCATCTTATATAGCAGATTTTGTGAAAGCTAATATTGTATTGTGAAGACAACCACAGTATTTAAAGTATCTATATCTAGAGAGTTAGGTATCGCGGTAAGTAGAAATTATAAGTATTTAATATACTTACTTAATTGTCACACTATTTTTTGTTCCGTAAAACATAGGGTTTGTGATAAATGTCTAAGATAAATATATCTCTTACAGAGAAACACCGTCCGTTTGTGGATTCGGAGATATAAGAAGACTCGATCAACTGGCGTAACATAACACAGTGAGGAAACATTCAACAAGAACGAGATCGTATTTTATTTTGATGAAAAAAGTTTTAAGTCTGATGATGATGGCAGAAAAATATTGCGGAGAAGACATGGCCAGCGTATAGCCATCAAAATAATTTGCCTTTGAGTGGCAGGATAACATTAGGTAAAAATATTCATTAAATAGTTAAGTAAAATAATAATTATATTTTATACCTAGTGTATTACGCAGTGTAGATTATTAGGTAACTGATCGTATTATTGTTTTGCAGGTTATTGGGGACAGATGTCTTCAATGGGCCCAGGGGAGCTGGTAGAATTCGGCGGTCGGATGAATAAAGAAAAATACTTGGAAATTTTATGAGATGTGGTGATTCCAACAGTGTGCAATGTAGAATATATTTTATTTAAGACAATTGTTCTGTGATCTAACTGTTATTGAGTGACCAATTAAAATCCCAGATTGTAGGGTCAAATAGTGCTTAACTGGGACACGAGACACGAGTGAAGTTTGAACTTAAGTCAATGTAGCCAAAGAGGTTATACTAAATTAATAAATATGCGCATAAGTGATATGTGATCTGATCTAACGTAATGGTAAGTGAAAAGACAAATAGACTTGAACAAGAGCTTCAAAATGGGGGTCACCCTCTCCCATATTAAAATCCATTTAATGCCATAGGTTTACATATTGATTCTTATACTATTATCGAAGCAAAGTTATTCACATAGCACTATTTGACCCTACACATAACAGTTATTAAAAAAATATAAAACTATGATTAAAAAAAGTTGAGAGATGTAAATTGTTACTTATTAAGTAGGTAACATGTTGGTTCTCTCTACAGAAGATTAATCATAGTTTGAATTAAGTAGGCAGGTATTTATTTCACTGTTAAATTTTTTTGATGTAATAAAGTAACTAAACATTTAAAATGCTTTTTATTAACAGTAATTAGCTTGGTAACATGAAAAAAACAACCAAAATTACACCAACATCACAATATGAAGTTGGTGATATTTGTAAAAAATAAAAGGCTTTGGAGGATTTGAACCTGTTACCTCATAAACACACTATTTATTAAACCGAAGTGCCTACCACTTGCGCCACATCTAACTATTGAAGTATCTTTGAAATAAGCGTATCGTATGCTAGGGCTTGTTTTATTTATCAAAAATCGAATAGATGGCATTAGTCATCAAGGGTATCAGATTTCTGCTTATTAACCTTATTTGTTCATTCACAATTCAATAGATGGCACTAGTCGCAAAGGATTTGACACTTGTATATTTTTATCTTTGGGTTTAAATCACGGATGGTTCTTTAGTTTGCGAAAAATGGCGCTGTTGTAGGGGGTCAGATATCTCCTTGGCTGACTGTACGTAAAGTGGGAGAAGGAGTGAAATTGAACAACTTTCCCTAAGGAACATATATCAAAATATGAAAAATATTTTTTGGCTTAAAGCTTGATACTGCGAATTACTTTTATGATTGAAAACACTGAATAAACTTAGAATCCTGAAATAACAATAAAAATAATCAAAAAGATTCACATGCTATCCGGTGACTTGAACCCGGGGCTTATAGGTGCCGGCCACTTCTTTACGTAAAGTTCGCGTGTTTGTCTGCCATAGTAGTTGAAATTAGAGTCCTATAAAAATTTTGACCAATTGGTAACAACTATGAAACCGGGTACTTAAACTTTGCCTCCCATTCACCCATGCCAAGTTCGCTATTCCGATATTTCCGATCTTGATGAGGATCACTCCAACTTAGTTAATGTGTACAAAAGCATACTAAACATGGTGCTCAAGGGCCGTGTTTCCATACAAGAGTAGTCCCCTGATTCCTCGCCGGATAGTACCAATAGAGAGCAATGACTTTTTACTAAAAAAATTCGTATGTTTAAATTTTTTCATAGTTGAATTATTTAAAGAGATATAAACCTTCAAAAAGATGAAAAATTGGAACAAATTTCCGGTGTGTTCAAACATCAAGAAAACAAATTTGGGCAATTATATAAGGAAAAGAAAACATAGAAACACAGCCATAGCTTATTTAAAATTTCAAATGTAAAAATAAATTAAATCGGTTAAGTTTTGGAGAAGAAATCAGAGGACTACGAAGCGTTAATTTTGTGTACTTTTTATAGGTATTTTCCAACCGAGTTGCAGTTATCTCTATCGCACTCTGCGGGGTTTGTTTGGGTATGCGGCGCGACAGCAATAGATATTATAAATACCTATTTTTTAATTCTCTCGAGCTAAGTGTTTCCTCTTGAAAAGGGTCTGGTTGAGTCTTCTGGTAAGAGGAATGTAGGTTTAAATTTCCGTTTCCTCTGGTACCTAATTAAGAGCAGCGGGGATTGGGAAATAGTAACTGAAGGAAATCATCCTTTAGTCAATTAGCATATCAGTAACAGATATATTTTAGAGCACTGGAGGGCCAATGTTGATGTTGATTGTAAGGGCTCGCGAGGTCTACTGTTCTCGCAGAACCACTAGTTTTAATTTTACTTATAATTGTTTTCTTTTTTGTTGCTGCTATTTTATTTTGTATAATTGTCTAAAATCAACTCTCAATTGTAAAACATGTATATGTTTGCAGTCAACCAGTGTCGACAATTAGTTTTCGAGTTTTGTGCTTGAGATCGAGTAAGTCATGCTCGCTAAAATGTTCAAACTGGTGGCGGCGTTGTGTGTCGGGTCGTCGAGTTCCCTCTAATATGGTTGAGCTCAGCGATGGCTGATCCATGCGTCATCTCGTGAACGGGTGCTGCCAGGGGGGACAGGTCTGCTCGGCCTCTTTGAGACTTTTATCATATCTGTTGTTGTTGCACGCTCGATCGCTAACATAACGTGTTTCACAAAAATATGTAAATTAAAATTGTATATAACATGACATCAGAAAAAAAGAAAAGAAAAATATTAAATATCATACAAAGCCCTCCAGGCAAGTAGGCGACCAATACTGTTGAAAAGAGTTTCTTTCGGCGTCTTCTTCTCTGCAGTGGTCGGTTCCGAAACGCTAGTAGTTTGTAGCTTTTGAACAATAATTAATAATTTGAATATAATAAGCATTATTTAAAATGTGAATTGACGTGAAAAATTGCCTGAAAAGGCCTATTTTCTGAATAAATCTTTGAATCTTTGACATGTATGCAAATGTTCAATAGAGCTGATCAAAGTTATTTTTTAGTTAAAAAAGCTTATAAAATCTTTAGGTTTTATCATAGATAAATAGTTGTTACAGACTAGGCGTTGTAATATTATTGGCAGATTTCAGATTTCAGATTTCAGATTTTATTGCGAGTCACAGTATTACAAGTTGTTAATATAAATTATAAAAAAGTACATAGTGACGCCCTGCTAGGGCACTGCAAACATAAGACGGGCAACTAGATGCCAATTTACTTAAATAATAAATTACATTTCATACCAAATTACAAATTATATTAAAAAATGGCTTTCACATAAGTAACATTTTATTGACTAAACGCTTTCAGTTTATAAGTTAGAGTCGGTTTGTCACGCACCATTAACCTATGAACATCGCTGACATCGCAACGCTGCTTCCCAGTACTTCGGGCGGTTGCACCACCCACGGCATTCGTTGCATGGATTCCCAGGCGCGGTTGCGCAAGGCCCCATTGTCTGCCGCCGGGCGACTTTTGCGAATTACGAGGATGACTTCATTCCGTATCCTCACATCGGTTCGGTATCACTTTATAATTGTAATGATTAATTGTATCTAATGTAATTTCCTAATAAATAGTTTTTGAGATTTTGGTTTTTTTTGAAAACTGCGGTTATCACCCGCTTAATTGGTTAGTAAATAATTACCTCAAAAAAATTACATTATCTATGCGCCAGAGTCAAATACTTTCAAGTATATTCATTTTTATACTTCAGCTCATGTTTATCCAAATAGGTAAAAATGGATTACTTATGAAAATATCATTTTTTAAAACAGGGAAATTTGTCGATTTTTTTTTATTTTAGTTATGTGATACAAGAAAAATAATCTAAATACTAAGCAATATTTGCAAAACTAACCGCCTTTCTAATGGAGTGTGAATTTTACTGTACTATTAAAATATTTTCAACAAAACATTTTTATGCACTGAAAACAAACAACTTAAACAATAATAAAAAAAAAATCTTAATTTAAATAAGAGTTACACCAAAAATTGCTCAAACGGGAAAGAGATCAAATCATGTTATTAATCATTACTCACACTGGGGCGCACTATAAGTTTCCGGAATGAATATGAAAAAATACTATTAAGGGTACAAAATTAATTTATTGTTTTTCAAAATAATCTCCCTTGGCGTCTATGCACTTTTTCATTCGATGAAACCAGTTTTGAAAACTTTTGTGCCACTCCTCTGTGGTGACCTCTGAAACATGTTTTTCATACTCCTCGACAGCCTCTTCTGGTGATGAAAATCGTTGACCGCGTAATTGGTTCTTAATTTTTGGGAACAGAAAAAAGTCACAAGGTGCCAGGTCGGGACTGTATGCAGGATGACTCATGAGTTCTACATTTTTCGCCTTCAAAAAGTCGTTTGTCTGTCTGGCCGTCTGAGAACTAGCATTGTCGTGGTGCAGGATGATACGGCGTTTACGGTTATTTTTACGGAGTTCGTCAATAACTTCCGGCAAACAAATGGTCGTGTACCAGTCACTATTCACTGTACGACGATTCTCTAAAGCAACAGTAGCCACGTGTCCAGTTTTATTAAAAAAAGAAGCAATCATCCGCTTAGATGCACTTTTCACGCGCGCCACTTTGGTTGGTTTCGGCTCATCTTGAAAGACCCATACGCTCGATTGCTGCTTTGTTTTGGGATCGTAGCAATAAATCCATGTTTCGTCACCTGTTACTATGTCCCACACCAAATTTGACGCACCTTCGTTGAATCTGGTAAGCATGGCACTGCACCAAGTGACGCGGTCCGTTTTTTGAGCCTCGGTCAAGTTGTGTGGGATCCACCGCGAGCACAGCTTTCTCACACCCAAACGGCGCACAGCATCGATGTTTTTGTTGGTCACAGCGGTGGACGGCTGACCATCGCGAGATTCGTCACTGAGATTGATACGACCACGCTTGAATTCTGCAAACCAGCTATAAACAGTTGTCTTGCATGGTGCTTCATTGACAAAAGCTGTTTCAAGCCGAGCGATGCTCTGTTGAGCTGTCAAATTACACTTAAAATCGTAGAAAATCTACAAAAATTTTCCCGAGTTAAATCCATGTTGATGCAGACACACAATTTTTTAAATGGCGCCACAAGGCAAAAACAAAAGACAGTCAAATGAAACAAACTGCATTCTACAGCCAAAGAGTTCTATTTTCAAATGTTGCAATAAATTTTTAAATATTGTTTATGTAAGTGGCCAGTTCCGGAAACTTACAGTGCGCCCTATGTAATTAATTATGGTATATTGATAACATCTCAGGATTCATTCAAGGTAAAAAATACCCATTACCTATATAGCCAGATACTAATCATCATTTCAGCCGCAGGAAGTCCACTGCTGGACACAGGCCCCTCCCAAAGACTTCGGTTGGAAGCGGCCTTAGTCTGCTCGTCCGACCACCTGGAAGGTGGGTGTCCGATACTGCGCACGTCGGTACGTGGTCGCCATTCGAGATACTTTTTGCCCCATCTACCATTGGTTCTACGCGCTACGTGCCCTGCCTACTGCCATTTCAAAGAGCTAATCCGCATAGTTTTATCGGTGTTTTTTGTTCTACTACGGATCTCCTCATTTCTGATTCGGTCTCGCAAAGAAACACCGAGCATAGCCCTTCATTGTTCTTTGAGGAACCTTGATTTGCTTTCTTATGAGGCCCATTAAGGGCATTTAGAGCCGTAAGTCATTAATAGTACATACATTGTGTGAAGACTTTTGTCTTTAGGCACTAAGGTATTCTGAACGAATTCAGTGCGCAGAGCTTCCCGAACGTGGCGGAGCGGAGTCGAACTGTCTCAAGTAGACATATTTGTCTACAACTTCAAGGGTGGAGCACCCACCTAAACTAATACAACATTAACTGGTGACGGCGCAACAAGGACATTCGACGAGGCCTTCGTTTTGTCTATGTTCATTTTTAGGCCCACCTGCTATAAAACTCCACTGAGGTGAGCATGGAAATTAAGTCACCCAGCGATTCAGCCATGACGACGATATCATCAGCAAATTGAAGGTGTAGATACTTGCATTGACGTTGATGCCAAATCGTTTACATTCCAGGAGGTTGAAGGCATCTTCCAGAGTAGTGGTGAACAGTTTCGGAGAAATTACGTCTCATTGTCTCACACCTCCTTGAAATCGAATAGCCCTTGTGCTCTACTCCTGTAATCGGACTGATATAGTGCATTTCTGTATAAACACTTCAACACTTCAACGATATACCAATGGTCTTAGCGGCATATATAATAATCGAAACATACGCCGTAGCCGTACCTATATTTCGATCGAATCTCATAGTTCTCAAACCCTAAGCATATTGGCCGGTTATACTCCTTGTTCTTCTGTATAACCTGCCTGTTCGCGAGACGATTCATGATCATTCTCGAAAACAGCTTATAGACGTGGCTTAAGATTGTGATAGGCCTATAATTCTTTAGTGTCACCCTTTTTGAAAAACAAGACTACCACGCCTCTGGCGTCACACCTTCGGGCAGAACGGAATTAAAAAGCCTTTGAAGAACTTTCAGCTTTTAGAAGTTCTGCTGTTATTTCGTCCTTGTCCAGTGCCTTATTGTTTTTGAGCTGTTTGAGGTCAATCATAATCTCGTATAGTGACATCAGTCCCTGATATCTGCGGTATAGTGTCGGGTTAGCTTGGCTCTAGGATCTTTAGCCAGACCTTCGTTGGGTTCGGCAACTGAGGTGTAGAGCTGTCCGTAAAACCTCTAAATTTCTCTCAGTACGTTTTTTTTATTTTTTTATGTATATCCGACGGCAAACGAGCAGACGAGCCACCTGATGGAAAGTGGTCACCGTCGCCCATGGACATCTGCAACACCAGAGGAGCTGCTGATGCGTTGCCGACTCTTAAGATACCTGTAAACACGCCTTTTGAAGGACCTCAAGTCATAGCACACAGGGAAAACCTCGGGAGGGAGTCCATTCCACAATCTTGCTGTACGAGGAAAAAAACCACGTGACGCTCTGACATTTTTGGAGACCCAAGTGTCAAGGATGTGGGGATGGACTTTACTCCTGTGGCGAGCGGTGCGGTAATAGAAAGGTGACGGTGGCACCAATTCAAAAAGTTCTTCAGAACACTCCCCATAGTATAGACGGTAAAATACACACAGAGAGCCAACGTCTCTCCGTAGACCGAGGGTGTCTAAGTCGTCTGTGAGTGTGGGATCGTCGATAATACGAATTGCCCGGCGTTTGATGTTGATGCCTCTTTGCCATCCTCCGTCTTCAGCTTAGGCTCTGCCCAATACACTGTGCCGTGGAGTACTGTGGATTGAGCAGAACAAGAGCTCTCTCTCTCTCTTTTATACGCTCGGTATGAAAGGAGCAAATGTCATGGCACAGAGACTTCTGGATTCGTCTATTGAGTCGCCGATGTGCGTCAGCATCTTAGGAGATCTGCAGCGCCATGGCTCAGACATCATTTATATGGTCTCAGGAGTGATTTTTTGAGGGTTTTGTTTGATCTTCCAAGCTGGTCTGGGAGAAAAGAAAAAACGTAGAATGTGCCAGCTGCTTTTCTTCCCACGCAGATCGTAAAAGCCGATCGGGGAATTGGGCTAAAATCTGCGGAATTATGTCAATAGGCGGTGCGGCTAGCAACCCATCACTATTTTAATTCCGTTTTCTATCTACGCACCCCCCAACATGCTAAATGTGGCCTTAAGGTTTTATGGACATAGGCTCTGTCTACCCCTCAAGGAAAAAAGACGTGATACTATGTATGTTTTGTTTGGGACGGGACTTAAAAATCTTAGATCCCACCGCCTGGACAGCTTCTACTAATCCGTTGCGCCAGATACTATGAAATACTATACTTACAATAACCACAGACTGATCAACATAGTTTGTTTATTTTCTACACTTGAGCGATCCTTTAATCTCAGCAAAAGTTAAAGCAATATCGATGATTCTGGATGAACGGTGCCTTTGGTTTATTTTGTGTACCTAAAAAATCAAATTGTATTATACCTACTTCGATGGGTAAAATTTGTTAAGTTTCTACAAAAATCTAAAGGTATGTATCAAAATTTTCAGAATCTGCGGCCTTATAATGTAAATGCACACCTTTTATAGAGATGTTTCAAAGTTTTTTTTTTTTTTTTACTTACATTTTTTGTAATTACTATGCGGCAAAATCAATGAACCACGCCTGCGCGTTGCCCAGCAAACACACTAACCGACGCGCCGCATCTGAATGACTCCTTTCGGACGCGAATGCAGTACGGAGTGCGATATGCCTAAGCGACTTTTAATATACAAATTCGCTTCATAAGCGCTAGTTTCTTTTATTTTGAAATTCAAATAAAATGATCCAAGCGACGCGTTTCTTTCAACATTCAGACAAGAAAAAATATCTAAGTGACTTACAGTGTCAAAATAATTTGTCAGGTAAAATTATCTAAGCGACTCAGTTACATATATATTTTTATGCAAAATTATCCAAGTAATTTTTATAACTATTTCGAAACACGCAATAATATCTAAGCATAACATTTTCGGAACAAATGTTTAAGGACACGTTAGGATTATATTTCTCTTAGTTATAAAAAATTATAAGCGACTCAAATATTAAAACCTAATACAGGAAAAATACCTTACTGCTTAGTGGATATGATTTTATTTTAAGTAAATTTATCCAAGCTAACGGTTGAAATAATTTCACGACAGGAACAAATAACTATTCGATTTTTTTTTAATCAAGCTCTCCAACCATTCATTTGAAAGAAAATGGCATATTTTTTGTTGCTTAGTCAGTTAAAGATGTGAGAATACTATGGATTCGCATACTTCCTAAGCGACAGCAAAACTCACCGCAGCGCTACGAGACCCAGACCAATCGACGCTGAATTTTTTGCGAGTCGAATGGTATATATAACTCATTTTACCAAATTGTGTCGGTTAGGAAGTTTTGCCTTTCAAGCGTCGATATCTTTGTTTTATACCTATAATAAGAAACCTTTAAAAAACCGTCGAAGGGTACTGTGTATTTGGTTCCTGCTGTTCGTACCAGTTTTGCCCAAAATTTCTTCCGTTTCCTTGGACCTTACATCTACAACCAACTAAATAAAATTCTCTGTATTTATCCGTTACTCAAATACAGTTGTAAATGTACGGTATCCAAATACTTAAAATCATTAAACTATGAAGACACTGAGAAAATCCTGACACCATTACAATAACCGGACGTTGTTCACAAAATCTCAAATACCTATATCAAACTAACTTTCGACCGCGGCTCCGCCCGCGTCAATCCCTTGGGAACAGTTTATTCGTTTTTTTTTTCCTGATAAAGAGTGTACCTACCTTAGGTCTTTCTCCGTACACCAGATAACGTGTATGCAAAATGCATAATGATCGGTTCCGTAGTAAGGTCATAAAAACATAACAAACAAACAAACTCACTTTTGCATTTATAAAATGAATTGTTTAAAAAAAAAGAAAAAAAAAGACATTTTATCGTTTTCGTTTATATCGTGTTTTCTCTACCCTATATAGCTGAGCAAGTAAGCAGAGTATAACATATTTACTATTTTTCTTTATGCAAATAAACTTTTGTGTTATATTGAGTGTGTAAGCCTTTGTAAAATTAATTTACTTTATTGATAGTTGGTTCCATATCATGTTTTTAATTTATTTTTAACCTTGTAATTTTTTGATATAGACCGGCGGCCGGTGGCAGACCTTCCTACCTCATAAGATACCCGAATGAGACTAGTATGTAGTGAAAGTAGGTGCTTTGGAGGTGGGGGCCATGTAGGGTTGCCACTCCGTAACCTGGAAGAACCATAAAAAAAAAGGTGTCGAAAACGTCAATTTTGGCCAAAAATTATCTCATCAGATACTCGAACGGGAGTTTAACGTAGTGAAAGATATCCTTATGGAGACCTAAACCAGCTAAGGTTGCCTGCGGCAACCCTGGAAGAAGTCCAAGTTCAGCCACCCTGAAAAGGGCGATTTTTCATGGTTTTTTATCTCATAAGATACCTCGATGAAACTAGTGCCCGATGTTAGTTCTAAGGGTCCGAACTGCGAATAAAATAGGTTGAACCCTGGAAGAACCCATGTTCAGGACCATTTAAGACGTGGAATTTGAAAATTAAAGTAATAAAAAAAATCTTGGAACCATATCCAAAAGCACTGCAGGATTACGATCTGTACGGGACAGCGAATAGCAACCACAATGTAAATAGATAGTTAGGTGTAATTGAATAAAATATATAGTTAATTAGTTATTGTAAGTTAGGTATAGGTCTTAATAAATATTTGTTTGTTCGTTGTTTTACTTCCCTATAAGTCCTTAACATAGGTAGGCACAGAATAGGGCTTCAATAAATAATTTGTATTATCTTCGTTTTATTCCCAAAATAGATATAGTTTATAGTAAGGACTTATAGTAAGTTTGTATATATAATTTGTAATTTGTTATAATAGAAAATAAAATAAAGTCCTAGAAAATAAACGGCAGACACGATCGAGGGGCGCGGGGAAGCGGGGTAAGAAGTAATTAGCGCGGCGTTCTGATTGGCCGTCCGCCTCGCTCGTATAGCACCGAAACAAAGCGCAGCTAATGAGCATATAATTAGCGCTCCTAGCCGCGACTAGGCCAAGACCGACACGGTTGCGGCCACTCCCCCCCTCACGCGTCCAGACGGCTCCATCGCCTTCGATGATGACGAAAAAGCTGAATGCCTAGCAGACAGCCTGGAGAGCCAATGCTCCCCTAGTCGTGAGCCAGTTGACCGCGATCACCTTCGCGAGGTGGAATCGCACGTAGAACGCTTCGTGGCTTCTAAGACGATCCCACCGAATACTCCCCTAGCCCCGACGACACTTGACGAAGTGAAGTCAATCATCCGCGATCTCAAACCCCGAAAAGCGCCCGGCGCTGACGGACTCCGAACGGAGTGCTCAAATGCCTCCCACAGACCCTCCTCCTCCTGCTCGTAAGCATCTTCAATGCTTGTCTTGCAAATTGCACTTTTCCAGCCGCCTGGAAAGAAGCAATCGTGATCGGGATCCCTAAACCAGGCAAAGACCTGAAGAACCCCTCCTCCTACCGGCCTATCAGTCTTTTGAACTGTATAGGCAAGATCTACGAACGGATCATCCTTAAAAGACTCAAGGACTACGTAGAGTCCAAAAGTCTCATCCCCGATGAACAGTTTGGATTCCGGGCCAAACACGCGTGTCACCACCAACTGCACCGCCTCACGGAGCATATTCTCAAGTTGAGAAATTGGGGACGTACTACGGGAGCACTCTTCTTCGATGTAGCGAAAGCCTTCGACAAAGTCTGGCATTCGGGCTTGATATCCAAGTTGACCAACTTGGGCCTGCCGGATAGTCTCGTGCACATCATACGAGACTTTTTGTCGAATCGGTAATTTCGGTACAGAGTAGAGGGATGCCTCTCGAGGCCCCATCCCATTCGAGCCGGCATCCCGCAAGGCGCTGTTCTCTCGCCCCTCCTTTATTCGCTGTACACAAGCGATATCCCAAAGACCCCAAATGTAGAAGTGGCACTATTCGCCGACGATACGGCCCTCTACACGTCCCATCACCTTAAAACGGTCATCGTGAATCGTCTTCAGTCCGCCGTGGACGCTCTCGGCAGGTGGTTCAAGAGGTGGCGCATCGAAGTTAATCCGGAGAAAAGCACAGCTGTGTTTTTCTCAAAGGATAACCAAGCTGTGTCACGTCGAAAAATCACCATGTCCGGAGCAGAACTCCCCTCGTTAGGATCAGTATCGTTGTACGGAAAGCCCATTCAGTGGGCAGGCAAGGCTAAATACCTTGGGAGTCGTACTCGATAGCGCGATGACCTTCGGCCCCCACATCACCAAAGTCCGCAACCATGCCGCCTTCGTATTAGGCCGTCTCCACCCCATGATAGGCAATGCTAAGATGTCACTTAGAAATAAGTTGACACTCTATAAGCTTTGCGTCCGCCCTATCATGACCTACGCCGGCGTAGTCTTCTCCCATATCGCGCCCTCCCACATCATCATATCATCATAATCATATCAGCCGCAAGAAGTCCACTGCTGGACATAGGCCTCCCCCAATGATTTTCAGAATGACCGGTTGGAAGCGGCCTGCATCCAGCGCCTCCCTGCGACCTTTGTCAGGTCGTCCGACCACCTGGTCGGTGGGTGTCCGACGCTGCGCTTGCCGGTACGTGGTCGCCATTCCAGAACCTTTCTGCCCCATCGGCCATCGGTTCTACGCGCTATGTGCCCCGCCCACTGCCACTTCAAAGAACTAATCCGCTGAGCTATGTCGGTGACTTTTGATTTTCTACGGATCTCCTCATTTCTGATTCGGTCTCGTAGAGAAACACCGAGCATAGCCCTCTCCATAGCTCTTTGGGTGACCTTGAGCTTTCTTATGAGGCCCATAGTAAGGGACCACGTCTCTGAGCCGTAAGTCATCACTGGTAACACACATTGATTAAAGACTTTTGTCTTTAGGCACTGAGGTATTGCGGACGAAAAGACAGTGCGGAGCTTCCCGAACGCTGCCCAGCCGAGTCGGATTCGTCGAAAGACCTCGTCCTTGAAGCCGGAACTGCCTGCCTGGATCAACTGTCCCAGGTAGACATATTGGTCTACAGCTTCAAGGGTGGAGTTCCCAACATAAACCGGTGACGGCGTAACATGGACATTCGACATGATCTTCGTTTTGTCCATGTTTATTTTAAGGCCCACCTGCTGTGAAACTCCATTGAGGTCATTGAGCATGGTACTTAAGTCCTCCAGCGATTCCGCCATGACAACGATATCGTCGGCAAATCTAAGGTGAGTGATATACTCGCCATTAATGTTGATGCCAAATCCTTTCCATTCCAGGAGCTTGAAGGCTTCTTCCAAAGCAGCAGTGAACAGTTTCGGAGAAATGACGTCTCCCTGTCTCACGCCTCTCTGTAGTGGAATAGCCCTCGTGTTCTGCTCCTGTACTCGGACTGACATAGTGGCGTTTCTGTATAAACACTTCAACACTTCGATATACCGATGGTCAATGCGACACCGCTGGAGAGACTGAAGCACAGCCCATGTTTCGATCGAATCAAAGGCCTTCTCATAGTCCACAAACGCTAAGCATAGTGGCCGGTTATACTCCTTGGTCTTCTGTATAACCTGCCGCAGCGTATGGATGTGGTCTATGGTACTGAAGCCTTTTCGGAATCCGGCTTGTTCGGGAGGCTGGAAGGCATCAAGCCTGTTAGCGAGACGATTCGTTATAACCCTCGAAAACAGCTTATAGACGTGGCTCAGGAGCGTGATGGGTCTATAGTTCTTTAGTAGAGTATTGTCACCCTTTTTTAAGAACAGAACCACCACGCCCCTGTTCCAAGCCTCTGGCGTCACGCCCTCGAGCAAAACGGAATTAAAGAGCCTCTGAAGGACTTTTAGTACCGGCGTTCCGCCCGCTTTCAGAAGCTCTGCTGTGATTTCGTCATCGCCCGGCGCCTTGTTGTTTTTGAGCTGTTTGAGGGCAATCCTAAACTCGTACAGGCTGATGTCCGGGATGTCTTCAGTATGGTGTCGGGGTAGCTTGGCTCTAGGGTCTTTAGCCAGGCTGTCGATGGGTTTAGCAATTGAGGTGTAGAGCTGTCCGTAAAACTTCTCGATCTCCCTCAGTACCTCGGACCTTGTTGACGCCACTTTGCCGTCCTCCGTCTTCAGCTTTGATAATCGGCTCTGCCCAATAGACTCCACTCTTGCGAACACTTTGGAGCCTTTGTTCTGCTCAATCGTCTCCTTTATACGCTCGGTATTAAAGGAGCGAATGTCGTGCCGCAGAGACTTCTGGATTCGTCTATTGAGCCGCCGATGTACATCAGCATCTTCAGAGGTCTGCATTACCATGGAGCGTCGTTCAGCCATCAGTTCTAGGGTCTGAGGTGAGATTTTTTGAGATTTTCCTCCCACATCGATCGGCTGCAACGCTTGCAGAACCGCTTCGTCACCCGTGCCACAAATACGAGTCACCATCGGTACTTGCGCATGACAGACTTACACCGTGACCTAGACCTCCCATCCATTCGCGGCTATCTCAAAAACGCCTCTAAGCGTTACTTTGAGAAAGCCGCACGCCACCCCAACCCGTTAGTAGTGCAAGCTGCTAACTACTCCCCCAACTTACACGATACGACCTTACGTCGTAGACGTCCTAGGAACGTACTTGACGATCCCGATGATCCTATTGACATCGCACAAGCCCGCCCCGACCTCTCTTCGGCTCCGAATAGCCAGAGGAATCCCACTATCCGACCCCGTCGCACTCGCCACCGGAATAGAGTGCGTAGAGTAGGATTAGCTCCGATTACTGGTGACCGCCCGGCGGTCCCGGGTGACTTGCACCCAGGATAGGCCCTTCTGGCAACGTAGCTTTCGGCCCATAAGGCAAAAGACGAGAGGTGCTGCTCTCTAAAGGCTTTTGCCATTGTTTCTCAGATTGGCCCTTCAGGCTTGCATGCACGCATACGCGGCCCATCAGGCAATATGAGAGTTTGCTGTCTCTCCAAGCCTTGCGCACACAGGTAACGCCCAAAGCCGAGGTCCGTCCCTCCTGGGGGCCCTTTGGTGATGTTGTCTATAAAGGTTGAGGGCACTCTGCCCTCGCCTCAAACGCCCGGTGAAGTAGCGAAAGCTCACTTGGAGCTAGCTACAGTCATTTCAAAAAAAAAAAAAAACGCGACTAGGCAGTTCCAGTTCCAGTTCAGTTCGAGTTCCGTTTCGACTTCACCGCGGATAGATAACGCGTCGTATCGTGCCACCGTTCGCTGCCACATGGGACCATACTGTTTCTTCTCCGACTATTTGTTTCTTTTTCTACTACGTTTCCCGTTTCTTTGGAACTCCCCATTGTGGCAGACGACCGCCCGCGTCGCGTTCGTCATAGTATTAAGTTACAAGCTCATATAGCGGCTAAACGTAGGGTCCAACCAGCCCCTTTCGTATATGTACATCACGTACATTGCTGGTCCTTCTCAGCCGGATAACATCGTGGGATCCACGTTTAGCCTTCGTCGTCGTCGTCGTAAACATAGAAGATGCCCGTAACAAGATCGAGGTCCGGTCGTGACGAACGTACATCGAGGACAGCGCCAGAAGCTGACACACACGTCGTCCAAGCGCCGGAACTACCTACCGCCACGCCCGTTCAGCCAGCCTTTCCTTGGGCAGACCGTTATAGGCCATTTAAATTGTCTCTCTTTAGCATGAATCTTTTGAGTGCTATGTGGTGATCTTGGTTACAGGTGAAATGAAATAGAATTTTATTCATATATAAAATATCATGTAACTTTCTGAACGTCATATTATTATTTTTAATATTTGCGAAATCTGCTGAAAAGAATACGCCGAAAGAAACTCAGTCCAGTATTGGTCCCTACGTGCCTGAAGGGCTACACGCTTTCACATATTTATAACAAATTGAATTATTTTACATTAATTACTGACGTATATAACTCCATAGTTTTATCTGTTAGATAGTCATTAATACAATAGTAGGCATTTTTAAGTAATTGATTTTAACAGCAGTCTTAAACTTACCAAATGACAGAGCCAATATTTCTGCAAGAATTCTATTATAGGAGCGTATACTAAGTCCCAAAAAGAATTCATTGTTTTCTGTAATCGTAAAGTTCGTGTCGCTAATTTATTTTTATTTCTCGTATTCCTGTTGTGGATATCACTATTTTTCGTGTAAAGATGAAGATTATTACGAACAAACATAATATTATTTGTTGCAAATATGTATTGCGTGGGGAATGTTGTCTCTCACAATTTTCATGAATGTTTTGTTTTCAGTTAAATGTATAATTTACTGTAAAATTGTGATGAGGAATATATGTATTTATTATTATAGACATGCAGATAACAGCCTCTGTGGTCCAGTGGTTAAGGCGTTTGCCTGTTGACCCGGGGGTCGTGGGTTCGATTCCCACCGGAAGCATACTTTGTTTAGTTGTTTCCAGTTTGGTAGGACATTGCAGGCTTGAATCACCTGATTGTCTGACAATAAAGATGATTCCGTGATTCGGAAGGCACGTTAAGCCGATGGTCCCGTCTGCCATCTGGTAGTCGTTAAAGGAACCACGTCAGAGGCCGAGAGGCGGTTCCGAACAACTCTGACACCAGGGTGTGCATGGTCGATTGACCGTGACACCTACTCGAAATGATGATGATTATTATAGAAGTTTTTGATTGGCCAAAGTCAAAGCGAGTCAGTGTCACACGAGCTTCCCTATAGGCACCGCGTCTAATTTAGCTTTATCAAATTGCCCAATGTCTCGCAGCAATATACTAATGACCGTGCAATGTGTTATATAACGAAGTTTAGATAGTAATTAATCACTTAGACCGATAGAGTTAGACATTATTAATGATGCTTGCACATTTTAATAATGCCCGCATTAATCATCTGGTCCATAAAATATATGTGCATGCGTATATGACCATATGCGTTTCCGACGAAAGGCGAGTAATCCCAAAAATTGTCTTTAATATTTAATTTTGGATCCCCGATTACGGAGTTTTAGTCCCCGAATATGAAGAACGATCCCCGAATACGCCAATACGGAAACATAAATAAATAATAAATAAATATAACAGAAAAATCAAACAGATTGAGCTAGCCCCAAAGTAAGTTCCAGACTTGTATATTTTATAACAAATACATATAAAGATACACATCCAAGACCCAGGTCAATCTGGAAAAGATCATTTTCCATCATGACTAGCTAGCCAAAATATAACTGCATAGGTACAAAATAGAAAGGTAATATGTATGTAATGCAAATAAATATAACAGAAAAATCAAACAGATTGAGCTAGCCCCAAAGTAAGTTCCAGACTTGTATATTTTATAACAAATACATATAAAGATACACATCCAAGACCCAGGCCAATCTGGAAAAGATCATTTTCCATCATGACTAGCTAGCCAAAATATAACTGCATAGGTACAAAATAGAAAGGTAATATGTATGTAATGCACCTACCAAGTGTATTAGCATATCGAAAGGCAATATGCCTAACAAAGCAGCTAATATCAGAGTCCTGTCGCTGCCTCAGCTCTAAGTCGATGCCGAATTGCAGATAGACCTCCCTTAGAAGAATGCTGGGTGTCAAGAACCGACGGACGTTGTCGTAATCACGAAGACGGACTAATAAACCAGAAAAAATAATATTATTTAACATCCTGCTTTACTTTCTAAGATTCCGTACTTATAAACATTAAAGGAATCATAGGCTGATTTCAGTCACGTGTATGAACAGCAGCGCCGCGCCGTCCGGGCGCCCACGCTAGCAATTACCCTGTATTCATATTCAATTATTAATCATCAAAATTTGTAAAAGGTACCTACACATGCATATTACATAGTCAAATAATTTTACAAATTTTACCTTAGCGAGGCATTGTGTATTTATTTTGTATATTATGTAGGTACATATTGAAGAAGTGATATACAGGATATATATTGAAGAAGTGAATTTACATTTTATTAAAAGAATCATTGAATTAAATATTGGTATCTATTGTTGAATTTGTTATGTATATACATGTCATCACAGAGAAAATAAAAATTGTATTATACACTTTAGTCAATAATTTAAAATTACTATACCTCCTACTTTCGTCCAAGCTCCTACTTAAATAAAATGTCATAATTTTATTTTGTCAATAAAATATTCTGTTAAATTGTAATATGTTTTTATGATCATAAGTCGTTTCAATTCAATGTCAAAATTAGGCCCTTGTAATTATTTAAGAGACTTTGGAAGATGGTTATAGACTTTGATTGATAATAGGGACTATTTTTATACATTGTGAGATGAGGTGTAGGTAGGACTAGATCGGTTTCTCGGCGCGAGGCGCTCCTGTCACTGTACCGTTCAAAATAATGTGCTTGTTTACGGACAAAGCGGCATATTTCATAAATATAAATTCCCGTGATCGTTAGCACATTTAATTTGCTGAAGAATTCTCGACATGTGTCTCGCGGCCGTGTAAAGGTTATTATACTTAAGAGACGTTTTTGTAAAATACATAATACATGGATATTGATTGACAACGTCACGAATTCAAACGAAAAAGAATTCAGCTAAAGGAAAATTTCGTCGCTTACGTCAGAAGAATGTTTGGCCTGGTGGTCTGTACGTTCGACTGTGAAAAGAGAATCCCCAGGTTTAAATTACAGTCACGTATACTGTTTTTGAAGTTTTAAAAGCACTTTCTAGATAATTCTAGACTAAATGGAAAAGAAAATACGGGACAGAAAATGAGTGAGAGAGAAGGCGATAGCAAATTAATTATTTGAATTTGGAATATTGATGCGATTCTGTTTGAATTCGGGGGTATATAAGCAGTATAAGGCGCGGCCGAAGGTAGTTCAGGTTGGAAGTGGAATTCGAAGGAAGATGAAAAGAAAATAGTAACCTAGAAGTGAAGTGAGTAAAGTGAAGAAGTAAGTGTTCAGTGCAGTGGAAATCCGCGCGAGTGACAGTGTAGTGACGGTTCCGCGCGTGAGTGACAGTGCAGTGACGGTAAAGCACGTGGGTGACAGTGCAGTGACAGTATCGCGTGTGAGTGACAGTGCAGTGACGGTATCGCGCGTGACAGTGCAGCTCAGAACAACTATAGTACAGCCGCTGAAATAATGCGATCCTGACAGGTCGTAATCGAATCGACGATGTAACTTTGTAACGGCGTCAAACGTACCTGAGTAATATTTATGTTGTCTATTAATAACACTACCAACAAATAATAAGTATAAAACAAAATTATTATGTGAACATAATAGCAATATTGTAATTATGAGGTAATATTTTAAAAAATAAACAAAAATACTACATTTTTTTTAAATCTTTGCTACGCTGTTACATTTACATGGTTATGTCAGATTTCGTTTTGTAGTGATGTGATCAAAAATAACAGAAAATTTATTGTAATCTGTTTTTAAAGAACCAAAATAGTATCTCTTTAGATTTTTTTATTTATCGGTTTGTATTAATTTATGTTCATAATTCTTTTTTAAAAAAAGCAACCCCGGAATGAATTATCCGCCGCCATTTTGTAATGCTCACAGTTGTCTGTTATCGTTTCGTGCATATAAGTCACATTCTCCAGTGTCATTCGATTATTTTTTGGTTGTGTTTCGCACTGAATTGTGTTATACTTTTGGTGCGTAATAATGCCTAAACGTAGACGGACATTGAAAGCTGAAACTCGTGAGTTAACCTTCAAGCTGCAAGATTACTTTGAGCGGGAGCGGCAAAATGGCGGACCCTTGGTACCTATTAAACAAGTACAAAAACACATTTCTCAGGCGCTTGGAGTTAACAGACGAACAATAACAAATATTAATAAAGAAAAGTTCGGCTCTACTGGCACGGCGGATAATAGTATATTACGTACTCCGAAGAAGAAACGTAGAACTAAGCCGGAAACAAATATTGACACCTTTGATGCTAATGCAATTAGGAACCATATATATTTAATTCAAGAAATGAATACCTTAGCAGACCAAAGCTTTTAATATCGTTGAGAGACGCTGGATTGTTTTTTAGCGGGGGTAAAACTGCTTTATCGAAAATCTTGAAAAATATTGGTTTCTCATATAAAAAAACTGATAAAAGAAAGATTATATTAGAGAGATATGACATTATTTTGAAACGGATAAGTTTTTTAAGAGAAGCAAAAATAATTACTAACTGGGATAATGTCGTATTCATTGACGAGACATGGTTAAATGCTAATCACACGGTTTCCCGTTAATGGACAGATGATAACCAAGCCTCAACATCTAAAGTGACAATGGGTAAAAGAGCGCGACTCATAATATGTCACACAGGTACTTCAAAATACGGTTTTCTGGAGAATGGCTTACTTGCCTTCGAATCGAAAAGCACGAACGATTTTCACGAGAAAATGAATGCAGCCACATTTAAAGAGTGTTTGCAGAACGTGATTTTACCTGGCCTTCTGTAATTTTCAAAAAGGCATTGACGCAAATATGCAGATGCTAAAAGCAGAATTATCCAAATTAGTTATAGAAAATAAAACCGCAAATATCCGATACGAAATAGATGAACTGGCTCTGGTGTACGGTCATCGCGTTTTAAGAATTCCTCCATATCATTGTCAATATAATGCGATTGAGCTTATCTGGGCGCAAATAAAGGGTTATAGACCGGGGGCCGGTGGCAGGACTTCCTACCTCATAAGATACCCGAATGAGACTAGTATGTAGTGAAAGTAGGTGCTTTGGAGGTGGGGGCCATGTAGGGTTGCCACTCCGTAACCTAGAAGAACCATAAAAAAAAGGTGTCGAAAAGTCAATTTTGGCCAAAAATTATCTCATCAGATACTCGAACTGGACTTTGACGTAGTGAAAGATATCCTTATAGAGACCTGAACCAGCTAAGGTTGCCTGCGGCAACCTTGGAAGAAGTCCAAGTTCAGCCACCCTGAATGGTTTTCATGGTTTTTTATCTCATAAGATACCTCGATGAAACTAGTGCCGGATGTTAGTTCTGAGGGTCCGAACTGCGAATAAAATAGGTTGCCTGCGGCAACCCCGGAAGAACCCATGTTCAGGACCATTTAAGACGTGGAATTTAAAAATTAAAGTAATAAAAAAAATCTTGGAACCATATCCAAAAGCACTGCAGGATTACGATCGTTATGTTATTTTTAACCGACTTCAAAAAAAAGGTTTTCAATCCAACGTTCAATATATTCTCTAAATCTTTTAATTGCGTTGTATCTAATATTAATTGATGTTTTATATTACATTTGATTTAGTGTAAGTTCCATCAAAATCGGTTCAGTTGTTTTCGAGATATAGGCTAATACGTATAACTGTGCCATTTTTTTAAATCTCATATAGTACATGAATGAAACTAGTACCTGATGTTAGTTCTGAGGGTCCGAACTGCGAATAAATTAGGTTGCCTGCGGCAACCCTGGAAGAAGTCCAAGTTCAGCCACCCTGAATGGGGCTGTAGGCTACCTTATATAAATTAATAATAAATAATAATTACTTCTTTAAATAGCATACAAATATTTATATACTTACTTATAATTATTTATCTTACATTTATAAATATAATATATACATAGATATATAACATATTAAACTTATTTATTTAAATATTTATAATCGACATTTTATATAATATCATAACTGTGTACCAGTTTATCGATGTCGATATCGACAACGTATTTTCGACTGGTCCGACGCACTAGCGGCCGGACTCGCATAACGGGATTCCTGCCCCCGAGTCGATGCGTGGGCGCACCGATCGCCACGCCGCCAGTCGAGATTTCGCTATTACACTGAGAGCACGCTCGCTTGCTATCCGACGCGTACTTACGTTGATTGCGCTTTCGCTTGAGTGCTATTGATATATGTTAATCCTAAGTTTCCTTTCTACTTCCGAACTGTCTATCATCTATTCTTGTACTTTCTATAACTACTGTGCTTGTGCTGTGACTTTCTGCCTACCTCTTGCTACTGCACCTTCTTCTGTGTGTTGGAATAAATTGGAGTTACGTGAGTCCTGCTTTTTATTATCTACATCCAACATTGAGTGGTAGAAACATACACATACATCTACAATACTGGTGACCCCAAGTCCGCATACCGGACGAGAACAAAGAGATTCAAGATGGCAGACGCTATCGATGAGTGGCCTAAGGGGGGCACGTATCGATAGAAAAAGGCGATGTTTTTAAAGTCAGCATAAGAATATGCAGATGCCAACAGCAGATGGTGCCAACCCTGGTTCTATTATTACCAAACTGACGAGGGAGATTGCTGAGTTACGCAGGCAGTTTAACCAAGCTTTTGGGTCCAAGAGAAACAGCAGACCTCGCTCCCAGCCCAATCAATCAGGACGGTCATCTTCGCGTTCCCAGTCTAATTACCGGAAACACCCCATATGCTGGTACCACCACAAGTTTGGAGAGAGGGCAAGCAGATACGTCACCCCATGCGACTTCAAGGCGGGAAAAACTTAAAGGGCAGTCGATAATGGCGGCTGACGACTGCCCCCCAACATCAACTGGTCGCCTATTTGTTACCGATCGACACTCAAAGACGCAGTTTCTGGTTGATACAGGAAGCGACCTCTGCGTCTTTCCTCGCTCGGCGCTGCGCGAACGGCGTACTTCTACAGGGTTCCAGCTGACTGCGGCAAACGGATCCAGCATATCGACGTATGGCTATGTGCATCTTAATTTAGACTTAGGCTTACGTAGGACTTTTTCTTGGCGTTTTGTAGTTGCAGATGTGACAAAACCTATAATAGGAGTAGATTTTCTGAATTTTTATCACCTCATAGTAGATTGTCGTAACAAACGCTTAATAGATAACACTACTTCTGTAACAGCTATAGCCAGGTCTGTAAATAGTTGTGCTAGCCTATACTCTGTAAAGGTCTTGACTGGCGAGACTCCATATCATAAGATTCTTAATGAGTTCCCAGAAATCACTCGACCAGCTGGTACACACCGTAATATCCCACATAATACGGTACACCACATCCGCACCACTCCAGGGCCCCCTGTTGCTTCTGCGCCTCGCCGTCTGGCACCAGATAAGTTAAAAATTGCTCAACAGGAATTTCAGTCTATGCTCGCCAATGGTACGACCAGACCTTCGGAGAGCTCTTGGTCCTCTCCGCTACATTTAGCCCCCAAGATGGACAACGGCTGGCGTCCGTGTGGTGATTACCGCATGTTGAATGCTCGCACACTGCCTGACAGATATCCGATTAAACATATCCAAGACTTCGCCCATCAGGGTGCCAAATCTTCAGTACCCTAGATTTAATTAAGGCGTATAATCAGATACCTGTCAGCGCAGACAACATTCCTAAAACTGCGATCACCACACCATTTGGATTATACGAATTTCCGTTCATGACGTTCGGACTTCGAAACGCCGGCCAAACCTTTCAACGTTTCGTGGACGAAATGACCCGAGGGCTTGATTTCGTCTACTGTTATTTGGACGATTTTTTAATATTTAGCAAGTCCAAAACTCAGCATGAGGAGCACCTGCGTATCGTCTTTGGTAGGCTTTGTGACTACGGAATGCTTCTGAACACAGCCAAGTGTGTCTTCGGGGCAGAGGAGGTAACCTTTTTAGGATACAGCATCTCCCAGCAAGGCACCCGACCACTGGACTCTAAGGTAGAAGCCATAAAAAAATTTCCCATCCCTACTAACGTACGTCAACTTAGAGCATTCTTGGGCATGCTAAACTTCTATAGAAGGTTCCTCCCTCGAGCTGCTCAAGTTCAAGCTCCATTACACGCCTTGTTGACAGGATCGCTCAAGGGATCGCAACCTATCAACTTGACAGGTGAGGCTTTAAAAGCTTTTGAGGCAAGTAAGCTAAGTTTATCTGACGCCGCTTTATTAGCACATCCTGATTGCACTGCCAAGATGGCACTGGTCACGGATGCCTCGGACAAGGCCATTGTAGCTGTCATTCAACAGCTTAAGGACGATGCTTGGCAGCCACTAGCTTTCTTTTCTCGAAAGTTGAGCCCATCTCAGGTAAAATACTTACCTTATGACCGGGAACTACTCGCGATTTATGAGGCAATTAAACATTTTAGGCACATGCTCGAAGCCTGTCATTTTATTGTGTATACTGACCACAAGCCGATCAGTTTTGCCTTTCACGAGAGGAAGAAAAACTGTTCGCCTAGGCAGTACCGGCATTTAGATTTTATTGCCCAATTTACAACGGACATTAGACATATATCTGGCAAAGATAATATCGTTGCAGATACGCTGTCACGTATCGAAGAATTAGGAGCACCGGTAAGCTTCGAGTTATTAGCCAAAGCCCAAGCTTCTGACCCTGAACTTACCAAATTGTTAGACGGAGGATCATCATTGCGGCTAGAGAAATTATATGTACCTGGTAGCAAAGCTCAGTTGTACTGCGACGTCAGTACACCTGCTTCCAGGCCATTCATCCCGATTTTCTTCCGTAAACAGGTGTTTAATAGCTTGCATTCCCACAGCCATCCCGGCGCAAATGCATCGGCAAGGCTAGTAGCTGAAAGGTACGTTTGGCCAGGCATGAGGAAGGATTGCCGGGACTGGGCACGTAGTTGCATTATGTGCCAAAAAGCAAAATTCCATCGGCACGTAAGCGCACCTTTGAACACATTTAACTTACCAAAAGGACGCTTTAAACAGGTCCATATTGATCTGGTCGGACCTCTTCCTCATTCCAATAGATATCGGTATTGCCTAACCACCGTAGACCGATTCACTCGGTGGGCGGAAGCCATACCGATCGAAGACATCACTGCAGAAACAGTGGCTAAGGCGTTACTGTCCGGTTGGATCGCTAGATTCGGTTGCCTTACGGATATTATAACTGACCGCGGCCGGCAGTTCGAGTCTGCTCTGTTTAAATGTCTCTCGACTATAGCTGGGTTCGAGCACAAGCGGACCACAGCATATCACCCGGCTTGTAATGGCCTAGTCGAGAGATTTCACAGGCAGCTAAAGCCGCCATAGTATGCCACGCAAACGATAAGTGGACTGAATCCTTACCTTGGGTACTACTCGGCATAAGAACCTCCTTTAAGGATGACTTACAGTCTTCTTCAGCTGAGTTAGTATACGGAGAGGCTTTAAGATTGCCTGGCGAATTTTTTGACCACACTTCGGCCGGTACTACAGACATTTCAGAGTTTACCACCCGCATTAGGACATTCGCTAGAAAATTGCAACCTGTACCTACTTCCCACCATAATAAGCCCAAAGTATTCGTTTACAAAGATCTAGCAACCAGTGATTACGTTTTCCTGCGAGAAGACGCATCACGTGGTTCACTACAACCTGCTTATTCTGGTCCACATAAAGTTTTGTCTAGAGGGGATAAGGTTTTCAAAATTCTTTTCAAAAACAAAGAAGTTACGGTATCCATAGATCGAGTAAAGCCAGCATTTATACTTACCGATCAGACCGACGATCCCTCCCCAGTAGTTCGGAAAGAATATATAACTCGTTCAGGACGCAGAGTCAAATTTACCGACTTTTATCGCCCTTGACGGTCTCTGGAGGGGGGTGGTGTAGGCTACCTTATATAAATTAATAATAAATAATAATTACTTCTTTAAATAGCATACAAATATTTATATACTTACTTATAAATATTTATCTTACATTTATAAATATAATATATACATAAATATATAACATATTAAACATATTTGTTTAAATATTTATAATCGACATTTTATATAATATCATAACTGTGTACCAGTTTATCGATGTCGATATCGACAACGTATTGTCGACTGGTCCGACGCACTAGCGGCCGGACTCGCATAACGGGATTCCTGCCCCCAAGTCGATGCGTGGGCGCACCGATCGCCACGCCGCCAGTCGAGATTTCGCTATTACACTGAGAGCACGCTCGCTTGCTATCCGACGCGTACCTACGTTGTTTGCGCTTTCGCTTGAGTGCTATTGATATATGTTAATCCTAAGTTTCCTTTCTACTTCCGAACTGTCTATCATCTATTCTTGTACTTTCTATAACTACTGTGCTTGTGCTGTGACTTTCTGCCTACCTCTTGCTACTGCACCTTCTTCTATGTGTTGGAATAAATTGGAGTTACGTGAGTCCTGCTTTTTATTATCTACATCCAACATTGAGTGGTAGAAACATACAACTACCATAGGGCGATTCTTCATGGTTTTTTATCTCATAAGATACCTCAATGATATTAAATATATTAAAAAAGTCTCGGAACCAAATCCAAAAGCACTGCAGGATTACGATCGTAATGTTATTTTTAACCGACTTAAAAAAAATAGGTTTTCAATCCAATGTTCAATATATTCTCTAAAATTTTAATTGCATTGTAACTAATATTTATTTATGTTTCATATTACATTTGATTTAAGTAGTGTAAGTTTCATCAAAATCGGTTCAGTAGTACTCGAGTATAGGCTCATACGTATAACTGCCATTTTTTTTAAATCTCATGTAGTACATGAATCCTTATGGAGACCTAAACCAGCTAAGGTTGCCTGCGGCAACCCTGGAAGAAGTCCAAGTTCAGCCACCCTGAAAAGGGCGATTTTTCATGGTTTTTTATCTCATAAGATACCTCGATGAAACTAGTGCCCGATGTTAGTTCTAAGGGTCCGAACTGCGAATAAAATAGGTTGCCTGCGGCAACCCTGGAAGAACCCATGTTCAGGCACATTTAAGACGTGCAATTTGAAAATTAAAGTAATAAAAAAAGTCTCGGAACCATATCCAAAAGCACTGCAGGATTACGATCGTAATGTTATTTTTGACCGACTTAAAAAAAATAGGTTTTCAATACAATGTTCAATATATTCTCTAAAACTTTTAATTGCATTGTAACTAATATTAATTGATGTTTCATATTACATCCGATTAAGTGTAAGTTTCATCAAAATCGGTTCAGTAGTTCTCGAGATATAGGCTAATACGTATAACTTTTTTTTTTTCGTTGAATTATCGTATTTAAAGCATAAATACGCTAATAATATTACGATCTAGCCTTAACTTAGACCAATGAGTAATTTTACATTGACCTAGTTTTATAATGTATTGTTTAAGAATGTGTCCATCGGCACTTTTCTTACTGTCTCTATTAAGGGGAAGGCACTCTGTTCATGTGTCTTTGTACGCACTATCACTGCACTATAGTTGTGTCATTATCACTTACACTACACTAATTCAAAGGGTTTAGTTCTTTTGAGCCGTCTCACTATGTCCGTGTTGTCGAGGAGCTGGATCGCCTCGACATTCACATGATGAAGCAACCTGTATTCACGTGCTTCGGCATACTGCTTAGTAACCATATCGACGAGCTGTATGTTAAGGTCCCGGTGCAGGTCGTCATTTCTTACGTACCAAGGTGCATTTACAATAGCCCTTAGTACTTTATTTTGGAACCGTTGTATCATTTCGACGTTACTCTTTTTGGTACAGCCCCACAGCTGTATACCATAAGTCCATACTGGCATTAGGACTTGTTTATATAATAGTAACTTGTTGTGCACTGACAGGGCGGAGTTTCTTCCGAGCAGCCAGTACATCTTTTGGAACCTTATTTCAAGTTCCTCTCTTTTCTTTTTGACGTGAGCTTTCCATCGGAGCTTTGCGTCGAGTGTCATACCCAGGTATTTCGCTGTGTTTTCATATGGTATCGGCATTTCATATAAACGGGAGAGTATTGGTCCTGCTTATTTGTAAAGTTCACGTGGATTGATTTTGATTCATTAAGCGTGATTCACCATCTCTTTGTCCAATTGTGAACTTTATTAACAGCTATTTGAACCTTTTCTGCAGCTTCCGCATGAGTATTTCCAACAGCCATTATAGCGGTATCGTCAGCGAAGGTTGCAATAGTGTTGCTATCTAAATGAGGAATGTCACAGGTGTAAAGTAGGTACAGGACCGGACCCAATACACTTCCCTGAGGCACACCAGCGTTTATTTCCTTTATTTCAGAATACGCATCGTCTTGCCGTACTCTAAAGACTCTGTTTGATATATATGAAGTTATTATATCAACGTAGCACTTGGGTAGCATTTTTCCTAGTTTTATGATAAGACCTTCGTGCCATACCTTATCAAAAGCTTGCGCTACATCTAGAAAGATGGTAGAACAGACTTTTTTCTCCTCGAGTGATTTTTCGATTATATTCGTAATCCTATGTACCTGGTCTATTGTAGAGTGGTTTCCTCTAAATCCAAACTGGTGTTCTGGGATAAGACCTTTAGCTTCTATAATGGGTTTCAACCGTTTCAATAACAATTTTTCGAATAATTTGGAAATGACAGGCAATAAGGAGATAGGTCTGTAGGACGTAGCCTCGTTAAGTAGTTTACCTGTGTAACGTTGCAGCATGCCACCTGCATGCTGCATCTCATCCAACCTCATTTCTCACATCCTGTCCATTTTTCATTCCTTATTTTAATTCAAATTTCATTTATAATTCAAATTTCATTCCATTTTTAGATTACTTTCTCTCTCTCTCATCACTCATTCTTCGATCATTCTTCAGTCTGCTACCACCTTTCAATCGGTTAACATCTTTCAGTCTATCACTCATTGAGTCTACTACCATATCCTGGAGCATAAGTCTCTGATAATTATTTATTGAAGTTGTAAAAGCAAAGATTATAATAAAGTTATTAGCTGTGTTCTGTGTGTTCGTCTTGTGCTCTCCCTACCATCTTTATATGTGGAACTCGGCTCGAGCGTCGGGACGGCCGAGCCCTCACACCTGGTTTTGGTATCATGATTACTTCAGCTATTTTCCATAAATTTGGCACATATTTAAGCCTTATTGCTGCGTTGATGATATTTGTTAGCTTAACCAAAGCTTTTCGGGGAAGGTTGTGCAATAATTCTCCGGATATAAGATCGAAGCCGGGTGATTTTCTAGGATTAATATGTTTTTTAATTTCTAGTAGAACCTCTCGCGGCGTTACCAGCCTAATGTTTATTTGTTCTTCATCAATACAGTCATTGAGTATATGAGTATTTTCACTTAATACATCCGTTACCATTTCATCGTGTAACTGATTTTCATTTGGTTGGAAAATTACCTCAAGATATTCAGCAAATATTGTAGCTTTTTGTTCGTTGCTAACAGCCCACCGGCGTGGCCCAATTTTCAAAGGTGGAATTTGGGTCATTGGCCGTTTCATGCGTTTGGTTGCCTTCCATAGAGAGTAATCTGTGCTGCGATCAGTAGATAGCTTTTGGAGAGAGCTTTTTGTAGTTTCGTCAATATGCCTCTGAATGACCCTCTTAAGTTGTTTGGTGAGGTTATTCAGCTTCTTTTTGTCCTCTGGAGACCTAGATTGGTGCCATTGTTTTCTTTGTCTTCTCTTTTTAATTATAAGATTTTTTATTTCATAATGGGTATGTGTTTTTTGTATTTCTTTTTTTGATAACGGGTGAGTTATTCCAAGCAGTCTTTTGGATCAACGTGATTTTCTCTAAATCCATGTCCAACTGCTCTGGTGTTTTTAATGGTACTCTGAGGTCAATATTACTATCTAATTCTATTTTAAAACTCTCCCAGTCAGTGTATTTATTAACTAAAGTTGGGTTTGTTTCGTTGTTTTGGACTTTTTCATTTATTTCTAAATATATTGCTGAATGATCAGAGCTCATGTCATAACTTTGATCTGTTTTCATGTAGTTGGATGATAAGTTTTTGTAGACGAAGAAATCAATGAGGTCAGGAATTTTTAGTGGGTCAGATGGCCAGTAAGTTGGAGATCTTGTTGATGCAACATCACATTTTAATTCTGAAATTGCATACTTAAGTTCTTTTCCTTTTTTATTTGTTAGTCGGGAGCCCCAATAAGTATTTTTGGCATTGAAATCCCCTCCTAAGATGAATCTTTCACCAAGTGATAGTAAGATATTTAAATATGCTTGCTTTCGTAATTTGTGTTTAGGTGGGAAATATATTGCCGCTACAGTAAGCGGATACTTGTTTGTATTCAATCGGACTGCTGTGCATTGCACCTAGGGAATTTCGTGTTTTAGCTGTTCATGATGTTGCATATTTTCTTTAATGATTACAGCACTGCCACCTCTCCCTTTGTTTGCCGGGTGAAGAGCGTGGTAGATTTTGTAACCTTTAAATTTAAAAATAACCTTAATACGTATAACTGTGCCATTTTTTTTTTAAATCTCATATAGTACATGAATGAAACTAGTACCCCATGTTAGTTCTTTGGGTCCGAACTGCGAATAAAATAGATTGCCGCAGGCAACCCTGGAAGAACCCATTCAGACACATTTAAGACGTGGAAATTGAAAATTAAAGTAATAAAAAAAATCTCTTTCTTTAATGATTACAGCACTGCAGGATAACGATTGCGATGCTTTTCAACCGACTTCAAAAAAGTGAGGTTATCTTTACCGTAACCTGTTGGTTATGTTAATTTTTTAATTATCATATTAATTATTTGTATGTAAAAATAAAATTTTTTTCCCGGTTCGCCCGGACCACACCTCGTATGACTCGTCTACAGTTGTCCAACAGCGTTTCCCTTAGTTGGTCGTCTGCAAATGCTCTCAATATATTTTCATGTGTCAACTCCATACCCACTCCCAATCTTCTTCTTTTCGAGTCAAAATGGTTATGTTTGCCTTCATTTATACAGTTTTTAGCCGTGTGGTTTCTAATAGAGTAGAATAGGACCACTCCAAATCGGGGTCCATCCAAGTTGTCAGGGGTTGCCAGTTGTCAGGGGGTGCCATTCTCAACTGCCTGTCCGGTGGTAGTAGATATGACTTCGGGTACGCGCGCCCGGCTCCCCGAGCTGCTACTTGCTCATCCCCAATTCATCCGAGTGAGTAGTATCCCAACAACCTTTTTCCTATTTCCCAAGTCCAGCCAATTCCCATCCATCCCTAGCTTAAAACGCTTTAGACGGGCAGCAGCGTTGGAAGTGTATAAAGCCAGAAAAAACAACTGCGCTCGCCAACCCGCCTGCCAAGCGTGGTGAGTATGGCAATATCCCCTCAATGAATATAAAAAGAAAGACCAGGCCCCCAGTCTCCGGCAGCCCCGCTATTCCTGACTTAGGTAGCGGTCACAGTAAAGGCGGGGCAGGGGGTGCTAAGAATCCCCGGATACAACCCGGCTACCACCCCCGACGACAACTGGCCCTGGTAACACACAATATACGCACGATGAGGCTTGACGAAAAGGTTGAGGAAGTGGAAGCGGAAATGAGTAGGTTACGATGGGACGTATTAGGGTTGTCTGAAGTCCGAAGAGAGGGAGAGGGCACGACAACCTTAAAGTCTGGTAACCTACTCTATCACCGGGAGGGTGACTTTAAAAAGTCCCAGCATGGTGTCGGGTTTCTCGTCCACAGGTCCCTCGTAAACAACGTCGTAACCATCGAAAGTATTTCTAACAGGGTGATATACCTTATACTCAGAGTATCTAAAAGATACTCGCTGAAGGTCATACAGGTATACATGCCGACCGGGGAATACTCAGATGAAGAGGTGGAAAGCGTGTATGAGGACATCAGTAGGGCCCTACATGCTTCTAAAACCTATTTTACGGTGGTTATGGGGGACTTTAACGCGAGACTGGGCAGACGAAGTGACGGAGAGTTCAGAGTGGGGCGATTCGGATATGGGGATCGAAACGATAGGGGCCATATGCTGGCTGACTTCTTGGAGAAAGAGGGACTCTTTGCGATGAACTCTTTCTTCAAGAAGCCACCACAAAGGAAATGGACCTGGATAGGTCCAACTAGGAAGGGCCAGGCCCCAGTGAAACAGGAGATAGACTTCATCATGTCGACTAGGAGAGAGATATTCAATGATGTCTCCGTGATCAGCAAGATAAAAATCGGTAGCGATCACAGAATGGTGAGAGGCATCTTGAATATCGATCTTAGACGTGAGAGGGGTCGGCTGATGAAGTCTACGATCCGACCATCGCATGCCCATATCCAGAACCATGAGATCTCCCAGCTTGAGCTCTCTAATCGCTTCAAATGCCTAGACGACTGCTCAGTGGACGAATTAAACAATGGGTTTGTAGCAGCTGTCCAGTCGGTGGGATCTAAGATTTTTAAGTCCTGCCGTAAACAAAACTCTCAAAAAATCTCTCCTCAGACCCTAGAACTGATGGCTGAGCGACGCTCCATGGTACTGCAGACCTCTAAAGATGCTGACGTACATCGGCGGCTCAATAGACGAATCCAGAAGTCTCTGCGGCACGACATTCGCTCTTTTAATACAGAGCGTATAAAGGAGACGATTGAGCAGAACAAAGGCTCCAAAGTGTTCGCAAGAGTGGCGTCTATTGGCTGGCTAAAGACCTGGCTAAAGACCCTAGAGCCAAGTTTACCCGACACCATACTGAAGACATCCCGGACATCAGCCTGTACGAGATTAGGATTGCCCTCAAACAGCTTAAAACAACAAGGCGCCGGGCGAAGACGGAATCACAGCAGAGCTTCTGAAAGCGGGCGGAATGCCGGTACTAAAAGTCCTTCAGAGGCTCTTTAATTCCGTTTTGCTCGAGGGCGTGACGCCAGAGGCTTGGAACAGGGGCGTGGTGGTTCTGTTCTTTAAAAAGGGTGACAATACTCTACTAAAGAACTATAGACCCATCACGCTCCTGAACCACGTCTATAAGCTGTTTTCGAGGGTTATCACGAATCGTCTCGCTAACAGGCTTGATGCCTTCCAGCCTCCCGAACAAGCCGGTTTCCGAAAAGGCTTCAGTACCATAGACCACATCCATACGCTGCGGCAGGTTATACAGAAGACCAAGGAGTATAACCGGCCACTATGCTTAGCGTTTGTGGACTATGAGAAGGCCTTTGATTTGATCGAAACATGGGCTGTGCTTCAGTCTCTCCAGCGGTGTCGCATTGACCATCGGTATATCGAAGTGTTGAAGTGTTTATACAGAAACGCCACTATGTCAGTCCGAGTACAGGAGCAGAGCACGAGGGCTATTCCACTGCAGAGAGGCGTGAGACAGGGAGACGTCATTTCTCCGAAACTGTTCACTGCTGCTTTGGAAGATGCCTTCAAGCTCCTGGAATGGAAAGGATTTGGCATCAACATTAATGGCGAGTATATCACTCACCTTAGATTTGCCGATAATATCGTTGTCATGGCGGAATCGCTGTGGGACTTAAGTACCATGCTCAATGACCTCAATGGAGTTTCACAGCAGGTGGGCCTTAAAATAAACATGGACAAAACGAAGATCATGTCGAATGTCCATGTTACGCCGTCACCGGTTTATGTTGGGAACTCCACCCTTGAAGTTGTAGACCAATATGTCTACCTGGGACAGTTGATCCAGGCAGGCAGTTCCGGCTTCAAGGACGAGGTCTTTCGACGAATCCGACTAGGCTGGGCAGCGTTCGGGAAGCACTGACTTTTCGTCCGCAATACCTCAGTGCCTAAAGTTAAAAGTCTTTAATCAATGTGTGTTACCAGTGGTGACTTACGGCTCAGAGACGTGGTCCCTTACTATGGGCCTCATAAGAAAGCTCAAGGTCACCCAAAGAGCTATGGAGAGGGCTATGCTCGGTGTTTCTCTACGAGACCGAATCAGAAATGAGGAGATCCGTAGAAGAACAAAAGTCACCGACATAGCTCAGCGGATTAGTTCTTTGAAGTGGCAGTGGGCGGGGCACATAGCGCGTAGAACCGGTGGCCGATGGGGCAGAAAGGTTCTGGAATGGCGACCACGTACCGGCAAGCGCAGCGTCGGACACCCACCGACCAGGTGGTCGGACGACCTGACAAAGGTCGCAGGGAGACGCTGGATGCAGGCCGCTTCCAACCGGTCATTCTGGAAATCATTGGGGGAGGCCTATGTCCAGCAGTGGACTTCTTGCGGCTGATATGATGATGATGATGACTCCAAATCTTCCCATGGATGTCGTAAGATGCAACGTCGTAACGTGCATCTTCCCATGGATGTCGTAGGAAATACAAGCTAAACAAAGCTCATAAACATCAATGAGACCTCTTCAACCCGCTGGCCAGACAGCGAGGCGAGTGTTGGCCAAATCCTCTGTCTGCTCTGGCCCAAGTATGGCTCCGGTAGTACAGAGAAAGTCATGCTCCTGCAGTGAGGACTAAAAAGACCTGATGATGATAATGATACAGTATTTGACCAGTAGGTAGTCATAGCGACGCCTGTCGTTTGCCTTATTAAGGTCTTCGATTGAGCAGGTGAAGGGACAGTTGGGGCACATCATGAGTTGAGATTCTAAATTGCAATAGGGCGCCCATATATCTTAACTATCTATTTATTAGACTTAGCTCTGCAGCTTACGCTATTAAGAGGATCAGACAATTGACAGACGTGGCAACTGCAAGGCTTGTATACTTTGCATATTATCATAGTTTAATGGCTTATGGCATACTTCTGTGAGGAAAAGCAAACGAAATAAATGCAATATGTATATTAGAAAAGAGAGCGATCCGTGCTATTTACGGCTTAGGTCCAAGAGAATCTCTCAAAGAACTGTTCAAAGAAATAAATATTACGACTAGCAGTAGCCAGTATATATTTTATAATATAATGCATGAAAGGAAAAATATTTCGCTCTTCAAACAAATAAGTTTTTTGTACCGATAGGTCATTACGGACAATTCAAAGTGTATGTACAAGTACTTTGTGAAAAAGGCTTATTACAGGAATGATGATTATCTAAATAATAAAAATATCTGGCCAAAGCTCGGCGCCGGACCCTCGTCATGATATCATAATATTAATTTAAAAATGACATGAATTGGTACAATTTGTACATTTAATTAAACATTTTTTTCATTACTATTATTTCATATTGCTAATTTAATTTAATTTTATGACATGGCAATGTAAGCTCAAGTCCACACATTTAATTCAAAGTAAGTATGTCGCAAATGCGCTGTGCAGTTTGTTGTCGCTAATCTGCAATCCGCCTTGGAAGCGGCGTAAACTGAGCTCTTAGTAAGTTATTGACGTCAGCAATTATAATGTTGTACAGCCTCCGTGGTCCAGTGGTTAAGACGTTTGCCTGTTGACCCGGGGGTCGTGGGTTCGATTCCCACCGGAAGCATACTTTGTTTAGTTGTTTCCAGTTTGGTTAGGACATTGCAGGCTTGAATCACCTGATTGTCTGATAATAAAGATGATTCCGTGCTTCGGAAGGCACGTTAAGCCGGTGGTCCCGGCTGCCATCTGGTAGTCGTTAAAGGAACCACGTAAGAGGCCGAGAGGCGGTTCCGAAGAACTCTGACACCAGGGTGTGCATGGTCGATTGACCGTGACACCTATTCGAAATGAATGAATGAATGATGTTGTAAATGATAATGTGTAATTTAAGTCAACGTTCACCAAATGGTATTTAAAATATCACTGTGAAAATATCTTACGATGAATAAAATATTTGACTACTATTGACTATAATGCAGTCGTCACTCTGAAATCGGCCATAGAGATTGTTTGTCTGTCTTTTTTACCCGACTGCCAAGAATGTTTCTGTGTATAACGCGTATCACGTTTGTAAATTTCTTTATAACCTCGTATCTTTTAGACAGTTAAGGTATTGTTAGGTATAAGATATTTTTAATAAAAGGCAGGTAATCTCAATAAAATCTGGTTAGTTAATTTTTGTGATAACACGTCTCTTGAAAACTTGAAAATATTGAAGACTTTTCCTCAGCAACGCGTGAAGGTGTCAAGTTCGATTTTTATTAAATAATCAAGTATGCAGATTCATAAAGCATTGCAAAATGTATACTTCTCAGGACAATCGAAAGAAAGTCGAAAGCTAAGCTAAAAAAGAGTCGCGTACTTCTTTCACATAGTTGTTCTCAGAGTCACAAAATTTGATGTAAAGCAATGTCTTCTTGTATCATTAGCGCATAAAAGTATATGTCCGTAGTTGGAAACAAAACAACAGCCCCTCATCTTGACTAATGCCACGTAGTGTATATATTCTTTGCTAGTGCGTCACGTAGACTTACAGAAGACTATCAATAGATACAGATCCGGGCAGGCGACGGATACGCGTCTCCATGCCGTGTCGGGTATGTCGTAGCCACCGACTCCGAGAGCAGCATCAGCCCGACCAGGAATTTGGTCCTCCCGGCAGATAAGCTGGAAATAAAAAAAGTATTAGACAACATGTGAAATGAGGTACAAGTGGTACCTCGTTTTCACTGGTATTTTGTCTCCGCGGTTCTGGGGCTATCCAAGGAGGCTGAAGACAGGCAGGTGGCCGGCCGTAAAAACTAATAAATAAATATAAATATATATACGGACAAATCACACAGATTGAGCTAGCCCCAAAGTAAGTTCGAGACTTGTGTTATGGGATACTAACTCAACGATACTATATTTTATAACAAATACAAATATAGATACACATCCAAGACCCAGGCCAATCTGAAAAAGATCATTTTCCATCTTGACCTGGCCGGGGATCGAACCCGGTCACTCCGTGTCGCAGGCAGGCGTGTTGACCGCTGCGCCACGGAGCTAGTCAGTAAAAGTAAAAACTGCTGAATTATATTACAGCATGAATTCCGCTCTTCATAATAGTCCCCCGGCTCCAATGCACCACAGCTGAGGATGCAACCGGGAAAACACTCAGATGAAGAGAAGAAGATAAACCAAATGTACATAATCGCTAGTTGTTTTACAAACGAGGAATTAATAACTAGTAGCTCAATTTTCTTTTTGCGTTGTGAAGTGGCATGTGAGAAAAGCATTAGGCACATCAGTGTTCTACTTTTTAACCGTAACACAAACTCAAACTTAACCCAAAACCTCTAAGATGCGAGCGAGTGAACTTGTTTTCGACCAAAACACTTCTGACATCCCACAACGTTGGGCAGCTGTGTGAGTGTTGCGTTTATAGGAATCTAGTGCTACGAATTTAAAGAGCTACTTTAAAATAATTTACTAACTTTAGATAAGTTGGTAAATAATTTTAAAGTAGCTCCTTACTATTTCAACCAAATGTCTGGATAAAAAAAACTATTCGATATTGATCGTTAGTGTAATGAACCCTGAAATTTCGATTATTTTTATTAGCGTGTTGATGTTCAACACATTATTATTTTTCTGCTGTATCCACTAGTTTTGCATGCATGGATCGGCCTCATATAGGACTAGCGTATTCTCCAGCAGAGAAGCAAAAGGCAACACCCGTCGTCCGCAAAACATTCTGAGAAGCACCCCATCTTGTAGACGTTAAACGTCGGCGCAGGTTGTTTCTGGTACAGATCTTCTGCTTGATGTTAGTGAAATTCGAAATACCTAAGTAAAAGGATTTATGATGGTCAGCCTAGACACTGCGTTACCGTGTCTAGTTACTAGCTGCTTCCAGAGAGCGCCGCGGGGACGATCCTGTTATGAACCTAAATTTCGATGAAATGGCAAAGCAGGTCCAACGACTTGCCACAATTCTTCCGATTAAAGAGCTTTAATCGTTGGATTGGATTCACAAGCTCGTTATCATGACCAAGCTACTGTTGGAGCTACCTCGAATACGTCGCACCAGGCAGGCGCTCTGTTTGCGCATGGTCGCTTAGAAGCAGTTAATCAGCGCCGCCGCAAACATGCCTGACGCGCTGCAAAATCGAGGCAGCCGCAGCAACACCCGGAACGCATTATTGCATTGGATGCGAAAGGCACCGTACGATTTTTAGTGTCATTTACCTATAGGTAAAATTATGTGCAGAATGCTCTACACAGAGTTGTTTTCACATCTCACGAGCATCGCTAAAACCTGCTGGCAATCAAATTAGCTCTAATCGACAACGCTCTTCGCTCCCTCGGCGTCGTCGTTCTTGAGCCTGATCTTAAGGACGATGCCGGTATATCTCTAAATACTGATACAAATAAGGTCTATGCTCAATTAAGGCCTAATAGTGCCGAAAAACCTACATTAAAATATATTTATATCACAAGATACTTCACATATGCATTAGACAACAACCCTACGGATCAGCAAACAGTGCGCGAGCGGCCCGCTTGCGATCACTTTATATCTCGTGACATTTAAAAATAAGCTGAAATCATTATTGCTAGATAAATGTTATTATTATTCAGTAAGTGATTATTTGAATGATTAATTGAAATAGATTGACATTAATTATTATTTATATCTCTAATTGTATATTATTTTTATTTTAATGGCATGTTTTTTTATGTTTTAAATATTGTACGTCCAAACAAGGACAGGACATGGTGAAACTGACAAGTGTTACCGATTTATTTTATACCTATGTTTCACAATAAATATTTGTATTGAATTTTATTGCCTCTTTATTAAACCAAACAAAAAGAAATACGATGAAAATATGCTAAAGAGTGCAATTCCATCAAGTAGGTATATTTTAACTTCAAATTAATCGCTATAGTTAAATACCCTGATTTAAATTAGTAACAAACAAGATAAGTTATCAATATCAATCAATCGATTAATCAATACATATACCAAATAAAATCGTAAATGGTGGTGTCTGTACATGAGAGATAAATAAGAAAACTAATATCAGGGGTCCATAATTACGCAATAAAACCCAAATCAACGATTTTTGGAATTTTTGTCTGTTTCTCTGTTTCTCGGTTTGTCTGTTTGTTGTGCAAGTAAATCTCAGAAACGGTTTGACCTATTTGAATGCGGTTTTCAGCAATGTATAATAATAATAATAAAGTCATTTATTTCAGTAATCATGGTTACAATATGATGCTAGGACTTCCCAGTGAGTAATCTAATGATACTCGTAATGGGAATGACCCGCTGCTTCCTATAAAGTTTTACATTAAGACTACATTTGTAAATGAAGTATACATATCAATAGAAGAAAAACAAAACAAACAAGAACATTTGTAAGTAAAGGTATATGGGTGACTGTGTGTATGTGTGTTAGTGATGTAACGAATATTCGCATTCGCGGATATTCGCATATTTTTGCATATTCGCATTCGCGAATTTACTGCGAATGTTTTTGCGAATATTTTTTTTATTGTTGGTTGATATAATAAAACAAAATCTATACATTAACTATGTTTTAATTCAAGAAAATTATTTAACCTCGTCATCACATAATCAGTCTTCTCTTTATCATTTGGTTGGTAACATTTATTTATTAACTTTGAGAAATTAACCTTAAATCTAAAATTATAATGTCTTTGTCTACAAACATTGTACACAAACAAAAACAATTCTTCTATGAATTTTTACCTTTTCTACTTCTTAACAAAACTAAAAATAACAATCAACAAACATTATTTGTCAACAAAAAATAAACTATAATTATGAGAATCATAAGTAAACTCTTTAAGAAACAAAATAATTTATTTTCTTTTATAGCTTTAAAATTAAATTGTCGCCATAAACTATAACCAATATATAAGTATTGTATTATGTTCTTCTAATAACAAAAATATTTTTTACAATTAAACTTTTCTCAGTCTTAAGATATATCTTTAATGTTTAAATAATCAAACTAAAAGTAATTATATTCTTCTACAGTAGACCATAAATATAGCCTTAATCAGTCTTAACACACAGAGAAAATGCTTCTTACACAAAAATATTTTCTCTCTTAAAAAATAACAATGAATCATCTTCTATAACATTTTTTTTGTTAGTAATTGAACTTTAAAAGAGGAATATTAAATTTTAAAAATAGAAGTTTTGATGCCTTGTCTCCTTCAAGTCTATTTCTATGTGGTGTGTAAATAAGTCCAGCGCCGCTAAACTTGCGCTCGCTCGGGACACTCGTTGGTGGCGTAACTAAATAATGCCGAACTACAGGATACAGAAGACCATACCTTTCTTTATTCACTTTCCACCAAGTTAAAGGGTCAACCTCGTTCGAACGGAACTGCTATCAAGGTCACCGAGCGATAGTGAATTGGCGCCAAATTTAAACAAAATCTGAATATTCGCATTCGCATTCGCGAATGTCGGTAGCAAATATTCGCATTCGCATTCGCGAATGTCCAAAATATGACATTCGTTACATCACTAATGTGTGTGCAATGTGCTTGAGTATGTGCCTGCGTGCGTGTGTGAGTGTATGTATGTGTATGTGTGTGTGTGTGTGTGTGTGTGTGTGTGTGTGTGTGTGTGTGTGTGTGTGTGTGTGTGTGTGTGTGTGTGTGTGTGTGCGTGCGTGTGTGCGTGCGTGTTTGTGTGTGTGCGTGTGTGTGTATGTAAGAAGAAGGGGAACACAAAACATATATTTACCTCATGTGCAGATAATATAAATGCCTTAATCCTTTAATAAATATTAACAGATTTTTTTTTAGATATGGTTAGATAATAAGTTTTCAACTTTTTTATAAGAAAGAGTGTCCGACCATTGGATTATAGTTCTTTTGCACTTATATAATTGCATAGGATAGATTCCAAAAAAGTATTAAGTTTATTATATATAAAAGCGGATAGGAATGGGTATTGACGTTTAGCAAAAGCAGTACGTACAAAAGGAATGGGAGCTACATTAACCTTTCTTCTTTTATTTTGAAGGGTTACTTTGTACGGCAAATAATTTACAATGCGATTAAGGACAAACATCTTTCTGACTGAGAGTAGATTACTAATTTTGTATAGGGCATGTGTAGGAAATCTACGAGGTTTAAAGTACATGATCTTTATAAGAGATCTCTGTGCCCTTTCCAACGCTAAGAAGTCGGTCTTAGTAGCTCCACCCCAAATCGGTATGCAGTAGGAAATGATTGATTGGGCTAAGGCAGTTTAAATCTTATCTAAGAGATGGCTAGACATAACGTACCTTAGAGATTTAAAAACCCAATTTAATTTCCTAATTCGATTTATTAACGCTTCCAGATGCGGATGCCAACTAAGCCTTTGATCAATAATTATACCAAGGTATTTTGTTTGAGACACCTTGTTTATAGCAGGACAGTTGCAAGTGTTGTCGTCAGGATCAGGGCAATTATGTAGTTTGATTGTCATATTAGAACCCGGTTGCGACGAGTTGTATAGAGCAAAACATATGTAATTAGTCTTTTGGATGTTAAGAGTTAATAAATTATCCCTCAGCCATTTCGACACCCGTACCAGACCAGTAGCAGCCCTATTATGCACGGCATCCCACGTTTTGCCCGAAAAAACGATGGCAGTGTCGTCCGCATAGGAGAATATCCTTCCCCCGACATCCTGTAGGCTACACAACTCATTAATGTATATGAGAAATAACGTCGGGCCAAGGACACTCCCCTGAGGGACCCCAAATTTGACAGTTTCTTCATCACTAATATGACCATCAATCTTAACAGCCTGGGTTCTGTCCTGTAGGTAGCTCTTATAGAGAGAAAGCGCGACCCCTCTGATCCCAATGCTCTCCAACCTCTCTAAGAGAATCGGGACCGAAACAGTGTCAAAAGCGGATTTGAGGTCTATAAATACGGTTAAGCTTTTGTCACCCTTATCAACAGTCTCAATTATATTAGCGGTCAAGTCTAATATTGCATCTTGGGTAGATATTCCCTTACGAAAACCATACTGATATTTAGAAATAATGTGATGTTTATTGAGATAGTTAGTCAGTCTACTATTAATAAGTTTCTCGATTATCCTTGTAATTGCGGTTAGGACAGAGATGGGCCTGAAATTATTTACAGCGGTCTTATCTCCATGTTTATAAACAGGTGTTATTACTGTTTTTATACCAGTTTTAAAACATAGGTTAGCTAATTTACAAATAAGAGGAACAACAAAGTCTTGAGCACGTTTTAGGAATGAAATGCTAATTCCATCCGAACCACAAGCACTACTAGAGTCAAGGCTCATGAGTATGTTATGGACCTCATCATGGTCAGTGTCAAGCAGTACAATTGAACCAGGGTGAGAACAGCTCGGTAAGGAAATATTGGGAGAATTAGTAGCCGCTTGTTTTAATATAGCTTCTGCCAGGGAAGATCCAATATTTATAAAATAATTATTAACATAGTTTACTGACAGTTGTGGTTTCGGTTGGATATTTAGAAGGTCCTCGTTACTCGTTTTAGGGGGCTTGTATTGCGTAATATCATTTATGGTAGACCATAATTTTTTAGGTTGGTTCATAGATTTAATTATTTTGTGGCTATTATATTTTCTTTTAAGTTTTCTTATGAGATTACAACAAAAATTACGGTATCTTTTATAAGTTATTTTTAGGATATTGTTATTTGGTTTACTTTTAAGTTTGATTTGCATGCTGTTTCTAAGATTAATACACTTCAGAGCTCCAGTAGTTATCCATGGTTTTAAAATTCTTTTATTTCTATTAATAGTAATGCTTTTGGAATTGGCCTTGATAGCAGCACTGATCATACCTATGAATGAATTTGCAAAAATATCAGGACAGTTATATATATTAAGGAAACTCACATCGGATGTGAGAAGCATATTATAGGCATTATCGATATCAATGACATTTTTATTATAGTAAGGAGTGTGCCTGTTACACACATTGGAAAATTTAACCAGGACTAGACTGTGATCGGTAACTGTAGCATTTAAAATAGCTACATAGGCAGAGTTACATTTTAGGTCTAGTTTCAGGATAACATGGTCTAGACACGCATCTATCCTATTGGGATAAGTATGGGCAGGTAAAAGACCATGCAAAGAAAGTGTATTTAAATAGTTAAGACGATTACGACGTTCATGCGCCTTTTCATTTACTGCAACAATTAAATCAATGTTAATATCACCTATAACTGAAATATTTTTAAGATGTGATATGGTTTCAAGATGTTCGTCAAGGGAGTTTATGAAGCCTTCAGCATTTAAATATGAAGGAGATCGGTAGATGGCCAGGAAGATCCACCCAGAGGACTCAATTTGAAGACCAGTGGCATTCACAAGCTTTAGTTCAGTTATCTTAGCTTGAAGATGATTTTTAATGTAGACTACAACGCCATCATTCTGGTTCAATAGGTTTTTTGTTTGAAAAGAGTTATAGCTAGTTAGCGATGGAATTTGTTTACATAAATCTAATCTATATTCAGTTAAAATGAGTATATCAACTTAAAAATTTAATTGTGATAACGAAATTTGTAAATCGTCCAGGTTTGCGTAGACGCTTCTGATATTTTGAGTGATGACAATTAAATCTTTATAATTATTTATCGTTATATATTGAGTCAAATCCTGTATATTGCATTTAACTGATTTAGCGATTTGCAAAGAGTCCAACTCTTCGATTGTATTAAGATTACTATCCATAGTTATTTATTATAGTTGTTTTATAAGTCGTAGCTAGGTAGGAGTTTCCTGAAAGTATGAGAATGTATTTTATATGTTCAATTAAAGATGATGGGTTTAAGGAGAGTAAAAATATCGTGGTGGAGTTACGGTTGGAGTAAATTATGTAGCATAATAATATTGGGGTAAAGGTTAATGTAGTAATGAGGTATTTGAATAAAAATGTAAGTAATAGATAAATTTTTAGTAATAAATTGAGTATAAATGTGTAATAGTGTAGTGTGTGTGTGTTTGAGCGAATTAATTTTTGTAAGTTTATACCAAGTATGAAATGTAAGTACACATGAGTATTTTTAATCTTATTTATAAACATATATTTTGGTGTATTAATTATCTGAAAACATATATATCGACAATGAAAATAAAGAAAATAAATAATAAATAAATGTATACGGACAAATCACACAGATTGAGCTAGCCCCAAAGTAAGTTCGAGACTTGTATTATGGGATACTAACTCAACGATACTATATTTTATAACAAATACATATATAGATACACATCCAAGACCCAGGCCAATCTGAAAAAGATCATTTTCCATCTTGACCTGGCCAGGGATCGAACCCGGTCACTCCGTGTCGCAGGCTGGCGTGTTGACCGGTGCGCCACGGAGCTATTCAAATAAACTAGGTAATAACTATGTAGTACAGCATCATTCTTAACTAGTCATGCTTCTTGCGAAAGTTGGTGCACCTGTGCTTCATTTTGAATACAGATAATTCTTGAAGTGTCATCCTTCCGCACAAAAACTCTCCCAAAAGACGTCCAGCAATACCTATATAATTTAGATCGTACGAGGTCCCTCGATAGGAAGAACAGGCGAGCTCCTTAAGCAGTCAGGAGCTCCGCTATATAGATTGGTATATCCTCATTGGAGGTAAGACCCAGGTGCTTAGCTTGCAGCTTAGTTTTATTTTTTAAGTTGAACTCTTTTGCTTTTTTCAACAAGTCTCCTCTGACTATAGTGGAGGACAGTTCCAGAATAATAGGGGATCTATTTTCCTGTTCATTTCTACCCTTGAGTTTAAAAATATCTTTTATATCCCGGGAACAAATATCAATATCTATAGTCTTGGATAGTGTCAGCACCATGTTGATTAGGTCCTCCCGATTTTCAGACTTTTTACGGGGTACGTTTTTTAGTTCAATGCTAGTCTTACGTGCACCTCTCTGTAGGTCCTCTAATTTATCTTCCAGGACAGTGATATATTCCCGATCTTTTTGTGCTTGGGACTCAAGTGACTCGATCCTCTTACGAAATTCCTCATTTTGAGAAACCGACAGGGTCACTGTATGTTCAATATTAATATTACTTTTTTTATTACATCAAGGTTCTTTGTTATTTCCCCCAGCTCACTCTTCTGATCCGTCACTAAAGAGGCAATAAACTCCTTCATTTCTACTTTAAAACTTTGAAATTGCGAAGGCGACATGTTTTCTTCGCGCGGTCTCTTATTACGATGAAAAGCGTAGTGAGGTGGCGAAAGGTTGCACTCTTCAAGTTCCAAATCTTTGTTTGTTGTGAGTTGTGGGTCGGATCCAAAGTCAGAAGAGGCTCCCTGCCTCAAGATTGGCACTGAGGTCGTCTTAATGGGCGGCGATCTTTTTACAGACATGTCTTATAGAAAAAAGAAGAACAACTATGATAAATGAATAACTCTGCTCTCAATATCGTACGTACTAGTCTATTACTAGCCGTAGTATCAAGTAGCCAACAGATGTTTTCGCAGGTGAAGCGAGGTCCAAAGCGATGTAAACAAATCAGTGTCCGTAGTTATAAAGTTACGCCGCCGGACAATGTAGTGTGAGATATTACTAGGCAGGCATAAACGGTAGTATGGTAAGGGGTCTTCACAATATGGTGGCGATCGACAAGTTCATATAATACTCCTCACCGTCCAGTATGAGATGGGCTGATAACAGTAAGGAATAGCTCATGCAGTAACTGTCAGGGGTCTTCATAAAGCGGTCGCGATTGACGATTTCATATAAAAATCCTATCCGTCCAGTATAAGTTGAGCCCCTCGCCACACGCCGGAACAGGTAGAAATATATTTATCTCACCTCACTGATGTAAGTCGTATGGTCGTATGCAAGTCCTTTTCCCTCGCTTATACGTTAGGGCATGCATACGTCACTGCGCAAAGCACACACCTCGACACACCGCCTCCTCGTAACTTATGCACTCCTATTATTTTGCGTAAATTAATTTGCACATAAAATGATTTTTCGAAATTTTGAAAAATTAAATCAGTAACGGTTTTGTGGCACGTCTACTCTCAACAGAGGTCCGAAGGAAGAGGAAAAGGTATTAGCTAATAAAGGTAGTTAAGGCTAACATTAAAGCTGTGCGTGCACTGGACCGGACGGAGCGGACGGATTTGTTGCTTTGTATGGATTTGTATGGCGCTGCGTGCACTGCATCGGCATTTCCGTGCCGGAGACCGGAATTTCTGCCGGTGACGTCACCGGCATCGGCAGTCGTCAGTGTTGCCGTTCATAAGAAGATCTACCCCTGATGGTAGAACTTTTTATATTGGAATATTATTATGAATAACAGAGAATGGTAGAAACCTCATTTCGTAGGAATTCGATTTAGATCATCTATAACTTTTAAATTCATGAGCTAGTCATTCAATGTAGTCTTCCTCAATTACATATGTCGTGAATGAGTAAGACGAAAATACAGAGTGATGAAAATACTGACATTAAAAACAAAGATATAAATCAATGAACATTGGCTGCACGCACGAAAAATGTCACGTTCCAGACCAGCAACAGCAGCTGCAGCAGGAGTAGTAGTAGTATCTATCACGCATCTATCTCTCCCCGTTATCACGTAAAATTATTGGCCATAAACTGACTTTAGAGTCAACCAATTTTCAGAGTTCCGTAGTAAATAGTGAACCCTTACAGTTTCGCCATGTCTGTCCGTCCGTCCGTCTGTCCGTCCGTGGTTTTACTCATAGACTATAAGTACTAAAAAGCTGTAATTTGGTACGGATATGTATATTAATCATGCCGAAAAAGTAGTAATATAAAATATAAGGTTCAAGAATATAGTGAAGTTCAAAAAAATTTTTCTTCAGTTCCCAAAGAATCTATCTTCATCTTTTAATAAATCAGCATATAATGTATGAAACTCTCCATAGAGGAGTCTTTTAGAGTTCATTTTATGCACCCATATCTTTCTCACTCCAGCCAGAGTAATGATTACCCAGTAAGGTATAGACATCGTGATGATCTAGATCTTAGAATATTTTTTTTTTTTGTGTTTTAGTAATGACAGACTTAAATATGACACAGACATAATAATGGGACAGGGCAGGTTGGTACAGGTTTAGGTGGTATCTTCTCTATCTCTATTATTATAAACAAAAGTCACCGCCGGTAAATAAAGCAAAGCGTTATGCTATATGTTAGTGACCACTTTATAGGATAGCGCTGTGTGGAGGGTTATACTCCGACGCCAAAAACACGTAAATTAAAAAAATTACAATATTGTAACTTTTGCTGCAAAAATGTAACATTTCAGGAAACGAAACGTAACTTATGACTCAAGGGCCCTGGCAACACTGTAAAAATGCCGGTCCGGAATCCGAATGCAGTAAACGCACGCCACCGGCATTTTGAAAATCCGGCCGCTCCGGCCGCTCCGTCCGCTCCGATTCCGGTCCAGTAAACGCACAGCTTTAATCGTCTATTACACCACACGGTATTCAGTCAGACTAAGTCTAACTAGCGTAGTGTAATAAGAGTAAGACCGTCTTACTCTGAATCAAGATCGGGCTCGGCGAGGCTAACTGGCTTAGAGTCTGAACTGAATATCGAGTAGTGTAATAATGCGCCTATTAGACTACGCGTTATTCAGCACACGGTATTCAGTCTGTCTTCGAGTCTAATTAGACCGCTCGCTATTACACTAGACTGAAAAACGCGGGCTTGCTCATTCGCACGCAAGACGTCGACGTTGGCGGTTGTAATGGCACCTGCAATTTCTAAGCCTAAAAAATTTGCCGTAGCAAAAAAACATGTTTCTTTTGTAATTCTTTATTCAAATAATCTTGATGATTATTTTTGTCATAAACATGGCATCTCATGGTACAACTCTAGCATGCAGTCATGCTTAATAATAATTTTCTACCGACTTAAAAAAAAAGGAGAGGTTAATATCAATTTGGTTGTATTTATTTTAATTTTTGTTACCTCAGAACTCCGTCATTTTTAAACCAATATTTAAAACTGTTATTTGTTCTTTTTTTTTAAAGAGTACCTATGCTTTCAATTTGGTCCCATTAAATTTCTTCATAATCGTTTTCATTATTTTTCTTTACTGCGCGCCATTATTGTAAAGGTAACGCAAACAAGACAAGACACACATAATATGAATAAAATATACGTGGCGCACGCGCACGTCCGCTCCCTGTGGTTTATCTCCATCAGTCTATAAACAATAAAGTTACATCAATTTAAAGAATAAGTAAGGGAATTTTGTTCTACGGTTAATTCGGCGAACCATCACTAGATGGCGCTGTGCTAAATTAAAACGCTTTTGTTGTTTTTTAGCTGCGATGCTGCGAGCGACCCAGGTTGCGTGGTCTATCCTAAACACTAATAGGTGATTTCCGCGACTTCGGTAGCGAATAAATTTGAAATTAAGTAAGTGAAATTGTGAACATTTAGTACGTAAATGTGCTTACAACTTTTCTTCACTTTATGTGTTTAATTTAGTTTGTTTTTATAAGATTTTAACTATGTGAAATTGTGAACATTTGGTAACGTACGTGTGCGATATAATTTGGTTAGAATTTTTCAGTTCAGTTTATGTGTTAAATTTAGTTTGTTTGTTTTCATAAGATGTTAAATTCGTTGTTAATGGAAAATTTCGATTTGTGATTCTTTCAGTTTCTAGACGTTGATTACTTTTATATATTTAATATCACTTTTATATATTTGTGGCAATTTGTGTTATAACTATTATAAACTAGTGGTTCTGCGAGAACAGTAGACCTCGCGAGCCCTTACAACCAACATCCACATTTGCCCTCCAGTGCTCTAAAATATATATGTTACTGATATGCTAATTGACTAAAGGATGATTTCCTTCAGTTACTATTTCCCAATCCCCGCTGCTCTTAATTAGGTACCAGAGGAAACGGAAATTTAAATCTACATTCCCCTTACCAGAAGACCCGACCAGACCCTTTTTTAAGAGGAAACACTAAGCTCGAGAGAATTGAAAAATAGATATTTATAATATTATATTGCTGTCGCGCCGCGTGCCCAAACACACTCCGCAGAGTGCGATAGAGATAACTGCAGCTCGGCCGGAAAATACTTAGAAAAATTACACAAAATTAACGCTTTGTAGTCTTCTGATTTCTTCTCCAAAACGTAACCGATTTAATTTCTTCTTACATTAAAAATTTAAAATAAGCTATGGCTGTGTTTCTGCGTTTCTTTTTCTTATATAATTGCCTAAATTTGTTTTCTTGATGTTTGAACACAACGGATACCAATTTTTCATGTTTTTGAAGGTTCATATCTCTTTAAATAATTCAATTATGAAAAATTTTTACATACGGATTTTTTTAGTATAAAATCATAACTCTATTGGTACTATCCGGCGAGGAATCAGGGGACTGCTCTTGTATGGAAACACGGCCCTTGAGCACCAGGTTTAGTATGATTTTGTACACATTAACTAAGTTGGAGTGATCCTCTTCAAGATCGGAAATATCGGAATAGCGAACTTGGCATGGGTGAATAGGAGGCAAAGTATAAGTACCCGGTTTCATAGTTGTTATGTTACCAATTGGTAAAAATTTTAATAGGACGCTAATTTTCAACTATTAAGGCAGACAAACATGCGAATTTTACGTTAAGAAGTGGCCGGCATCTATAAGCCCCGGGTTCAAGTCACAGGATAGCATGTGAACCATTTTTATTTTTTTTTATTTTTATTTCTGGATTCTAAGTTTATTTAGTGTTTTCAATTATAAAAGTAATACGCAGTATCATGCTTTAAGCCAAAAAATATTTTTCATATTTTGATTTTTGTTCCTTAGGGAAAGTTGTTCAATTTCACTCCCTCTCCCACTTCACGTACTACATAAATATGAAAGAAGTTGAAGTATGTGAATGTGAGATTTTCAGTATATTTAAACAGAAAATCGATTTCAGACAACTTTTGGGCAAATTGCCGACTATAAACACGTTCAAGTTTATCGTATGAAAAAGTTGTTCAAACAAAAAAGTTGCGTCTTAATGAGAACAACAAAAAAGTCTAATGACATTTTTGATTTTTTTTCCAAATAGCTGTGCTATGAGTTTTTTTAAGTTTCCGAACCCCATATATCCGCCATTTTTTAAAATTTCGAAAAACTGGCACGACAAAAAAATTCTATATAATTACCGAACCTGCTCACAAAATCATGAGAATCGGTTGAGAAATGCGACCTGTAGGCGAGAACAGACAGACAGACAGACAGACAGACAGACGGACAAAAGAATTTTGGGCCAGTGGAAACTGAGACACTTCGCTCGCCCGCTCGGTCAATAATACTATTTTATTACATGTCTTTCGGTAAGATTAGGTTTTTAGGCTATAAAAATATTCATTTTAAGTAATATCAATTACATATAATAAAATCGTAACTGGTCGCTGTCTGTATATGGAAGATATATAAGAAATACTATTACGAGGGGGCTTTATGAAACAATTTTGTCTGTTTGTCTGTACGTTTGTTCATAATAATTTGTTAATCTCAGAAACGGCTTATCTGATTTGAATGCGGTTTTCAGTAATGCGTTGCAGTTTGATCCTGTTTCATTTCAATTGGTTCATAAATAAAAAAGTTATAATCTAAAGAATCACATATGAAATGCTATAAAATAACCGATTAGTTGAATTGTCTGAAAGTTTATGAAGGTATAATCATCTTTAAAGTAACTATTATAATAAGGTGTGAGTGAAAAGCTTGATTATTTAGAGGTCGTATCGCTAACGCAAGTTAAGCAACCCTGGGTCGTGGTTCCTACGAGGACGGGTGACCACAAATAGCACAAAAAACATTATATAAAGTGGCTCAGTAATAACTATGTTTGCAGAACTGATCATCGCCAAGTGCGACCTGTATAGACTGATTGTTTCTCTTAAAAACAAATAATAATGAAATTCTGATGTCTGATATACATATTATATATGTATAAGCACATAGGGTGTCTTATGTCCCGTAAAAAGTAATGTAGCTACCTGAGGGATTGACATTTATAAGTAACTAGCTGTCGCCCGCGGCTCCGCCCGCGGCAATGTCGATCACTCGGGAATAGTACTTTTTCCCGGGACAAAAGGTAGCCTATGTCCTTCTCCGTCCTCGAGAGAACTTGTATGCAAAATTCATGATGATTGGTTCAGTAGTTACGGCGTGAAAGCGTAACAAACAAACAAATGAACAAATAAACAAACAAATAAACAAACTCATTTTCGCATTTATAATATTAGTAAGAATAAGGATAATACAACACAAACTTATACAACACCAACCTTTAGATTAAGCTTACTACAATAAGTAAGCTTAACTTAAAAGTTTGTGTTGTATAATTTTATTCGATTCTACTCGTATTAGGCGATGGAGACAGTAATAGAGTATGAATTAAAAATGTATGTATAATGTATGTCTGTTTGTTTGTTTTTATACGTTAATCTCTGGAAATTCTGCACGGATTCGCATGAAACTTCTTTTTTATATAGCTGTTAAGCCTGGACAGATTTTTGAAACTGAAACATCTGATACAGAACCATGGTCCAGCTGAACAATAAGAAATATAGAAAAGACGCCTTAACAAAAGTTGTTCAACCCGTTGAGAATTTTCTGTTGAGGTATAAAAAACATAAATAAATATAAATATATACATAATGGTTCAGCTAAACTACAAGAAATGTAAAATTAACGCCGTTGTAAACGTTGTTCAGCCTGGTGAGCATTTTCTGTTGACGTATAAAGATAAAGAAAAAAATATTTAGTACAAATTACTCCTCCTATTTACGTACAAAGATAAAGCCTTCGAGCTTATGTTATTTTGAGTGCTTACTCATTTCCTTTCCCTATTATCTTCGTGACACGGCAGCCTACCCGGTAATGCAGGGGAGGTAATGCAGGGGAGCAGTCACTTAGATTTGTAAAGAAAATATTTATTTTTACACTTACAGCCATGCCTAGAAAAAGGTCAAATCTTTCACAATATTCAAAAGCAGATTAATCGTCACATCCCAAGAAACTAATGAAGAACGTCAGACAAGACTTGATGATATTCGAGAACATCAGGCTGCGTCTCGATCAGCGGAATCCTCATCGGAGCGCGAAGCACGACTGAGAGCTGATCGTGAGCGTCATGTCGTCTCGCGTAAACTTACACACAAAAAAATCTCGCCTCGTCAACGTATTTACGCATTTACGTCTAGGCCTCTAGAAACCAGTGATGGACGTAATGTACGACCGATTTCTCAGCGTATATACGCAACCACATCTAGCGTATGCTCGTGACTCGGACACATTCTCGAATTGAGTTGACAGCGTATTCGCACATCGATTTCCAGATCTCTTAAAACTACTGAGGAACATGATGTTCGATCCCGCACGCATATTGTTACATGTGTTGGCAGTTTACCATATCCTTTAACTGGGCAACTCACCTGCGAACTAGGAATAAACATGTATCTAATAATGGTGGAGACCATCGCAGAGGAGCCAATATATTGTTATCTAATTAAGAGTTTGGGGTCCGCTGCCATGGGAATTATAGAATAATAGTACATTACTGCAGAGGCCGGGAAGTAAGGGATTGCCGGACGAGTCGAGTTTTCAAGGCCGAGCGTCAGCGAGGCCTTGGCAATAAATACGAGTCCGGCAATCCGCTTCCCGGCAAAGGCATGTATTGTGCTTTTCTCAATAAATGCGAGGAAATAATGAAAGACGTACGACGGGAATAAATTAGTGTAATATAAAAAAAAAAAAAACGATAAAAGTATATACATTTTTATTTTCAAATTCGTTTTATCAAAGTAATTATGGTGTAATTCATCAAGGTTAATTCGACGGAGCTCCTCGCGACAATTCCCACGAATCCTCTGGTTTGATCATAAGACGCAGTAACGCGAGCGACCACCAGCCCGCTATGTAAATCTCTAAATCTGCACCACAGCTGCACCATGACACTTAATTTTAGTTATTCCACACATTGTTCATAAACATAGCCATTTATAACACCAAATTACACTGATTTTACATTATGAAGTCCACAAGAAGCAATCTGCAAAACAATCCAAAACATCAACCTTGCAGTCCGCCGAAAATAATCTAATATAATAGTATATTCCCGCGTTATTTTCTTTTTTAATTACAATTGTCATTTAGTGCTAAGGAAACATAGTCCATACAGCCCTGTCATATTTCACCCAAAAAAGCAGATTTTTACGGTATTACCGTAAAAATCTGCTTTCCCGCGTTTTTTTTTTATTATTGGTATATTTTTGTATGATTTTATACCAACATTTTAATACAATTATTTTCATATTCATATACTTATATGCTCGATTAGTGCATTTTTTATAATGTGGTAGCCATTGGCTGTATGACAAGTTACATAGTAGGTACAAGTTACATAGATTAATTAAAAAGTTTTGAGCAGCGGCCAGGAATAAATTTTCATACTTACTTTCGTGGCCTAGGCCGGTAAAGTAATGCACCAGCCAAGATTTACAAACTTCGTGTCTTCTTTTTACTACAATAATGCTTACGGCCTAGGCCAGGAAAGTATTATGAAAATTTATTCCTGGCCGCTGCTCAAAACTTTTTAATTAATCTTTGTAACTTGTACTATGTAACTTGTCATACAACCAATGTCTACCACATCATTAAAAGAAACACTCATCGAGAATTTGAGTATATGAACATGAAAATAATTTTAAAATGTTGGTATAAAATCACACAAAAATATGCCAATAATAAAAAGAAAAAACGCGGGAAAGCCGATTTTTACGGTATAAATTTTTTTAGGTAAAATATGACTGGGCTGTATGGGCTATGTTTCCTTAGCACTAAATGATAATTGAAATAAAAAAAAAAAATAACGCGGGAATATACTTTTATAGTTTCGGCGAACTGCAAGGCTGTTGTTTTGGATTGTTTTGCAGATTGCTTCTAGTGGACTTTATAATGTAAAATCGGTGTAATTTGGTGTTATAAATGCCTATGTGTGTGGAATAACTAAAATAAAGTGTCATGGTGCGGCTATGATGCAGATTTAGGGATTTACACAGCGGGGTGGTGGGCTCGCGTTACTGCGTCATCTATGATCAAACCAGAGGATTCGTGGGAATGCTCACCAGGAGTTCCATCAATGAAATCAACTACACCATCATTTATTTGATGAAACGTTGAAAAATATGAAGGGCTTAAAAGCGTAGAAAGCCAAATGCCGTAAAACTAATCTATACATCCTTATCCTTACTAATATTATAAATGCGAAAGTGAGTTCGATCATCATATCATCATACAATTTTGCATACACGTTCTCTGGAGTACGGAGAAGGACATAGGCTACCTTTTATCCCGGGAAAAAGTACTATTCCCGAGGGATCGACATTGTCGCGGGCGGAGCCGCGGGCGAAAGCTAGTAATCTATATAATGGATTTATAATGGATTTCCTTAAAGTTTTGTATACGGGACTTTAATGAAATCCATTCAGCTTTTTAGGTGTGATTGAGTAACAACCATCAGTACTTTCGTATTTATTTAATATTGTAGGTTTTTATTTCATATTTATGGTAATTATATAATACCCCGGAGTCATAATATCCACGCGAACGAAGTCGCGGGTACAGCTAGTTCTAAAAATATATTTGTAATTACATGTTTTTCGAATAATATTGATACACAAATTTAACTCTCTCTCTCAAAAACTACTGATACGAGTACATACTAAAAACTACTGATAAATATTAGGACAAAAAATAAAATAAATTAAAAAATTGCTGATACATACAAAATGCGCGCTTTTGTATGTATCACTATTTTTTTAAATTTATATCTAACTTTGTCCCAATATTTACTTACAATAAAATATTGTAAAAGTTATTTTTCTACTTAAAAAAAAAATGTGATACATACAAAATGCGCGCGCATTTTGTATGTATCACAATTATTTTATTTATTTTATACTTTGTCCTAATATTTACATACAATAAACATGCGCTTACATACGCACACTTACCTAATATGTACATGCAATAAATTTTTGTAATAACTTCTTTTATTTGTTATAGTTTTATTGTAATCCTATGAAATTAATGACTTCTTGTATTACTTTCCGTTTGCTTTACTAATAAAATCGATTACTTACCTATTATTTACTCCGATTTTTTTACAAGAAAATGAAGTTTATGAGCTTGCGCGAATTTGAATTATTTCGTAGGTATTACTGAAATAATTCAAATTCGCAAAATAGACATGGGTTTATACTAATTAGCTGGTATATTTTCTACGTCATATATTTTTAATACGTATACAATTTATTTTTTATAGATTTTGATTCATATTTATTTTAAATACTATACTTTTTGAATGGTATACATTTTGGCATGTATACTGCACGAGTTGTATAACAGGCGATATTCATAAACGTTATAAAAATGGGTTTATGCATTTCGAAAAGAAAATTTTATGATTATTATAGCTTTTAAGAATATAATCAGTAATGATTATGTCAAGTTAACATTATATCTTTTGAACTTTATTGAAATGAAAATATATAATTCGTTATTATATCAATCAATATGCACCCCATTTTTTCATATAGCAAATTTATTTTACATATCATTATTTAATTTCCACATTTTAGTTGTACATTTTGTATGAAAATCCCCTTCCTCATTGAAGTCGCTACCTTCACCATATGGATTAATGTAAATTGTGATCAGTCATATTTTAAAGTCTAGAAATATAGGCTAGAAATAAGTCCCATAGAAACATCCCCTAATAAGTAAAAAGCTACTTCTTCTTCCTTTATCTTTGCTTACGCAGATCTTTTGTAAACCGATTTCAAACCAACTACTGAACCGATTTTGATGAAATTTAAATAGGATCAACTTTAAAGTATATTCTTTCAAAGAATTTTTCAAATCGGTTCATAAATGTGTTAGTATTGCAGATGTCTATGGGCGACGGTGACCACTTCTCACCAGGTCGCTCGTCTGCTCGTTTGCCGTCAAATATATATAAAAAAATTACGGAGTTCTGAGGTAACAAACATTAAAAAGAACGTACAACCGAATTGATAACCGCCTAAAAACTTCGAATCCTCGACCTAGATATGTAGAAGGCATGCACCTAAACAACTGAGTAAGAGAACAGGGAAGTTATAGTTGCCAAATCCGCGTAATGGAACAAATTTACAAACCTGTAGTCTGAAATTTGTCCGTTTGAGCACCGGCAGCAGGGCCAGCAAGGCTCCACCAGTGCCGTCCGCTATGTGTGAGTACTCAAGACCGAGCATCCTCAGGTTGCGCAGCTCTCCGAGGCTTCTCAGGAAGCAACGCTTCGTGTCTGGGCGAGGGATGTGTGTTCCACTACCTGAAGGAAAGATTAATGGTATTCTACTTAGGTATTTTGAAGTAAATAGGTAAGTACCAACAGTTTTAGCAGCCTCCGTGGTCCAGTGGTTAAGGCGTTTGCCATTTGACCCGGGGGTCGTGGGTTCGATTCCCACCGGAAGCATACTTTGTTTAGTTGTTTCCAGTTTGGTTAGGACATTGCAGGCTTGAATCACCTGATTGTCTGATAATAAAGATGATTCCGTGCTTCGGAAGGCATGTTAAGCCGGTGGTCCCGGCTGCCATCTGGTAGGCGTTAAAGGAACCACGTCAGAGGCCGAGAGGCGGTTCCGAAGAACTCTGACACCAGGGTGTGCATGGTCGATTGACCACACCTACTCGAAATGATGATGAGTACCAATATGTTCTAGGTATTATGGCTCCAGGCACTGTCAAACCCGTAAGGCATAAAAACCTGATTGTTGTAGGTTAGCCAATATAATATTATATGTGAGGGTAAGAATAAATCAGTTGTTGTCTAGCACTCACGGTGTTTTATTCAAACACAACATGGTGACAGCGGTTATTTGTAATTACGTTTAGTTACGCGAGGAATATTAACGTAATTTTGCAAAAAACCGGCATATTGTGCGTTATTGTATGTGAATTCATAAAAATTGGGACAATCTGCGGTAAAAAGGTGCAATTTGTAATTGTGAACAATGGAGCACGCTCGACCCCCAGCAGAATTGAATATGGACGGCGGTCCCGTTAGCAGGGCTAACGCGTGGAAAAAGTGGAGACAGCAATTCTTATTGTTTGTGAAGGCTTCGGGAGTGCAATCAGAGTCATCGAGTGTTCAAGCCAGCCTATTAATTAACTTAATCGGTGCCGATGGTTTTGATATTTATCAAGCATTTAATTTTGCAACCGAGGCAGAAAAAGACGACGTGCAAGTGGTTTTGAAAAAGTTTGACAATTACTTTGGAACAAAAGTGAATAAGACCCTTCGCCGTTACAAGTTCTTTACTCGCAACCAAGAAAATGGTGAATCTATTCAACAATATGTGACGGCCTTACGGTTGTTGAGCAAAGATTGCGAATTTTCTAACCTCGAAGATGATTTGATCAAGGATAGAATAGTGTGTGGCATACGTAACCAGACACTGAGGGACAGGTTATTGCGATGTGAAGACCTAAATCTCGACAAAGCGATGAAACTATGTCAGGCTGAGGAGTTGTCCCAGGAAAGCGGAATGCAGTTAAGTGGAAATAGTGCAGTTCAAGTGAATGCTGTCGAACAGCGTAGTGCGTTCAGCAGACGGGGTACTCAGTGGCGCGGTTCCGGTGAGGCCGGTGCGGGCGGCCGCGGGGCCGGCAGCAGGCGCGGCCAGGCCGCGGCGCGCGGCGCGCGGCGGCCGGCGGCTCGGGCCGCGGCGTGCCAGCGCTGTGGCAGCGCGCGGTGCGATGACGGCGATTGTCCAGCGCAGTTTGTAGATTGTTTTGTTTGCGGGAAACGGGGACATTTTGCACGTACATGTAAGTCCAAATATAATTTTAATAATAATGAACGCATAAAACGTGTGTACGACATCGAGGACGATCAAGAGAGTGATTCCGATTGTGAATTGTTTTATGTTTCCGTAATTAGGGGTCGTCAAAATAGTGCTGAGGAGTGGAGTGAAATGTTAAAATGTGGGAATGGTGTCGAAAAATTTAAACTGGATACGGGTGCCGACATAAACGTAATGTCGTATGATATGTTTTTGTTTTTAGGATTTAAGCCTGAACTTATTATTACCGAACGAATTAAATTAGAATCGTATAGTGGTGACTCAATACCAATAAAGGGTGTTTGCTATTTGCCATGTGTATATAAAAATATAAAGTATAACCTCAAGTTTGCTATAGCTGATATGAGTTGTCAAAGCGTGTTGGGGCGAAAGTGTTGTGAGGATTTAGGGTTGGTTCGTCGTATTCATTCAGTTAATTTAGCTGATTATAAGGACTTATTCAGCGGTTTGGGGTGCCTTCCTGGGAAATACCATATAGTGGTCGATAAATCTGTGCGTCCAGTAGTGTGCGCGCCACGTAAGGTTCCCTTAGGCCTTCGCGATCGTTTAGCGGAGGAGCTGAAGAAAATGGAAAGTTTAGGTGTAATTAGAAAGGTCACTCACCCGACTCAATGGGTTCATCCTTTAGTGATAGCGGCAAAAAAGAATAATGGCATCCGCATATGCCTTGATCCGCGAGAGCTTAACCGCGCAGTTCAGCGCGCCCACTTCCAATTACCAACGGTATCTGAATTTGCCGCCAAGCTGCATGGTGCTCGTGTGTTTTCAGTGCTGGATGCAAATTCTGGATTTTGGGCCGTGGCCTTAGATGAAGAAAGTGCCGACCTCTGTACATTCGCATCCCCACTTGGTGGTAGATACTCGTTCCAGAGATTGCCCTTCGGGGTATCGTGTGCTTCGGAGGTTTTTCATGGTAAAATGCGTCAGTTACTAGAAGACTTAGAGGGTGTAGACAATTTTGTTGATGATATTATAGTTTGGGGAAGAAATAGAATGGAGCATGATATCAGGTTAAATAGTTTATTAGACAGAGCGAGAGAAATCAATTTAAAATTTAATAAAGAGAAGTGCAAAATCGGAGTGCAACAAGTAACGTATCTGGGACATGTTTTTGATGCGGAGGGAATGAGACCCGACAACGATAAAATTAAAGCGGTGAAAGAGATGCCTGTTCCGTCGGATAGGAAGGCCTTAGAGCGATTTTTAGGTGTAGTTAATTACTTATCGAAGTTTATTCCAAATTATTCGGAGCTTGCTCTTCCTTTAACAACTTTATTAAAGAAAGATACTGTCTGGTGTTGGGAGGAAAGTGCACAACAGGCTTTTGAAACATTAAAACAGCGGGTGTGTAGCGCGCCGGTATTGTCATTATATGACGTGACTGGGCCCGTATTATTGTCGGTGGATGCCTCTCAGCACGCGCTGGGCGCGGTGTTGATGCAAAGTGGGCGGCCTGTCGAGTACGCGTCGCGCACACTAACGGAAACACAGAGGCGATACGCACAAATTGAGAAGGAGTTATTGGCTATCGTTTTTGCATGTGAAAGGTTTCACCAGTACGTATTCGGCAAACCTCGGGTTATAGTTGAATCTGACCACAAACCACTGGAGAACATATTCAAAAAACCCCTGATGTCAGTTCCAGCTCGCTTGCAACGCATGATGCTTAGAATTCAGGGTTATGATTTAGTGGTTAGTTATAAGCCCGGTAGATATATGTATATTCCAGATACATTGTCTCGCGCACCGCTGCCCGAATTATACAGCGAGGAAGTACATAAAAATGTGTTATATCAAATCCAAATGGTAGTTAATAACTTGCCCATGTCGAAGAATAAATTAGAATTAATAAAAAATGAAACAGCACGCGACTCCGATTTAAAAGATTTATTGTACTGTATTAAATATGGATGGCCTGACCACAAATGCAATTTGAGCAATAATAATATAAAGGAGTTCTGGTCAATGAAAGATGAGTTATTCGAAATTAATGATATAATTTTTAAAGAAAACTTGGTACTTATACCTAAAGTCTTAAGAAAAGACATGATACATATAGTTCATGAAGGGCACTTAGGTATTGACCGGTGTAAGCGACGCGCGAGACAAGTTATGTTCTTGCCAAATATGTCAAATGAGATAGAGAATTTTGTCAAACAATGTCGAGTATGCCAAGAGAGCTTAAACGCCCCTGCAAAGGAGCCCATGATTCCTATAGAAATCCCCGAGCTGCCGTGGAACAAAGTTGGTTCGGATATTTTTGAGTTTAATAAAAGATATTTTCTTATCATTGTTGACTACTACTCAAATTTCGTTGAAGTGAGTAAATTGAATAATCTAACTTCCCATTCTGTGATTCAAAGTATGAAGGAAATTTTTTCTAGACACGGCATTCCTGAAACACTTATAAGTGATAATGGGACGCAGTATAGTAGCCGGGATTTTAAAAAATTTGCCGATGAATGGTGCTTCACTCATGTGACGTCATCGCCACTTTATCCACAGGCAAATGGGAAAAGTGAAAAAGCGGTACAGATAGTAAAAACTTTACTTAAAAAGTCAGTAAAATGTGATGGGGATTTTTATCTAGCTTTACTTAATTACAGAAATACACCCCGGGACGGTTTGAGCTCTCCAGCACAGCTCTTAATGAGTCGTAGGTTACGCTGTAAATTGCCAGTTAATTCAAAACTTTTAGTACCTAAGACCGTTGAAAGATATGAATATTCTAAATTAATACAAAAACAAATTCGATCCAAACATAATTACGATAAACATTGTAAAAAATTGTCTGAACTCCAACAAGGAGACGAAGTCATTTGTATTGAGGGAAAACAAAGGAATCGAGCTAAAGTTGTAGGTAAAGCAGATACACCTAGGTCATACATTGTAGAAAATAGGTTGGGTACTCGGTACCGGCGTAACCGTAGGCATCTAATTAAATGTCAACAATTAAAAAAAGAAAAACGTGATGTACCGGAAAATGTATCTGAGGAAATATTTTCTGACGCGAGCGGGGATATAGGTCTATCCGATGTGCCGAGAAGTAAAGTCGAAACTACATGCGGTTATAAAAACAAAGGTCTTAGTGATCGACCTATATCACCACCGGTCACGCGCCGTCGGGCTAAACAGGGCACAGACGAGCAGGCGTTACAATGAATATTAACAAATAATTTAACATTATTTTTATTTTATTAAGTTTCTTTTTCTTCTCGAGGACATAGTTTTGTTGTCCTAGATTTTTTTTTTGTCTTTAATCTAACTTCATGTATAATGCAACTATTTGGCATGAAGTTAGATTTTTCAAAGTATGTATAAACTTGATTAGTAGTGAGTCCAGTGCATACAATACATATTTAATACGCTATGTCTAGAGTCTATCCGTTAGTATTAAGTTTAATTTAGGAAAATTGTTAACTAATGGATGGATATTTTTTTTAAATTAGTTATTTCTATATTTTATTCTTAGAAATGACAAGTCTTATAAAAATATATGTTGTCAAGGCAAGGAGCAAGTATTAATTAGTTTTCTGCATTCTGTTATCACCATCACATACGGTGTCTAATGAATATATCAGAATGATGGTAAAATAAATGTAAAACAAGTAGTTTAAGATAAACTAATAATAAGATTTTATTATAAAGTAGGTGGTGGATATAATACTGTTTTTTTTTTAAAGGAAAAATATGGAACATGTTTCTTTGTTTTGTTTATTTAAAGGGGAAAATGTTGTAGGTTAGCCAATATAATATTATATGTGAGGGTAAGAATAAATCAGTTGTTGTCTAGCACTCACGGTGTTTTATTCAAACACAACACTGATTCGGATGTATGTAAGACAAACTTAAAGAATTAATTTATTAGGATTTATTTTTCTTTAACCAATAATAATAATATTGTAGGCATTTTTAAGGCTCACTGCCTTTTTCCTATGGCTCGAAGGCTAAATAACTCTTAAAGCCTATGTAGCTTGAGCTTCATCTATCTATACATATAATAAAACTGTAGAGGAATCAATTCTGTACATTGAGTATAATCTAAAAAAAAAAACACTACTAGGGGTCTTCATAAAAGTACCTAACAGGAGCCATAAATAAGATTTTAAAAATTTTTGTTTTTCTGTCTGTATTGTTAGCCTGTCAAGTAAAAACTAACGGACGGATCTTGATGAAACTTTTTTTATATAGCTATTAGTTCTCGGCTAATAGTTATATATTTATTTACTTAAAGTTCTGTATACTTAATGTTGGAGCCCTAGGAGCCCAGTCTAATCTTTAATAGATATTTAAATGAAATAGCGCCCTTTTTATTTGTAATACATATTTTTATATTTTTTTCTACACTGTCTCTATAATATACTATATGTAAGGGCGTGTGTCACTAGGCAAGGCACGGTAATGGTATCAACAGTATTGTAACTCTGGCCTGTCCTTGAATTTTTATGTACCGCGCGGCCTACCGCCGCGCGGTACATAAACACGCGCCAGGGCTGCCCACGTCTTCAGCGTTTTAACACTGACAGTGGGCATTTACGCGCGCACTTATTACCCGTATTCAACTTCATAACGTTATGAAAAAGAAAATATAAGAGAAATCCATTTAATTTTTTAACATTGTGTTATTATACTATTATATTTCTGTTTTTGAAGTAAAATACTGAAATAATGAAATAATTCATTGTATTATTTATAAGAAAAAATCTTCTCACGTTGCTCTCTGCATCTCTTACCACGTTGTTGTCATTGTAAAGTATCTATTTTATAGAGTACTAGCTTTTGCCCGCGACTTCGTCCGCGTGTAATGCCATATAAACTTCACCCCCTATTTCGGCTCGGGTTGAATTTCTAAAAATCCGGATTTATCCGATGTTCGTGATCCCAGGTGTTGCCAGAAAAGACGATGGCAGTGTCGTCCGCATAGGAGAATATCCTTCCCCCGACATCCTGTAGGTTACACAACTCATTAATGTATATGAGAAATAACGTCGGGCCAAGGCCACTCCCCTCAGGGACCCCAAATTTAACAGTTTGTTCATCTATACATATAATAAAACAGTAAAAATATTTTGTCTGTACATTTAGAATTTTTGACTGAAATGGATAGAGGCACACTTAAAAATAATAATAGAAAGCAAAAAAAAATTTTTCGAATTTTTTGTCTGTCTGTCTGGCTGTCTGTCTGTCTGTCTGTCTGTATGTATGATCACGATTATCTCCGAAAATACTGAACCGATTACCTTCAAACTTTCACCAATTGTTTTGTTTTAACTCAGCAAAACATCTAAAGTTTGTTTCATCAAAATCGGTTCATTAAAAAAAAAGTTATCGTCATTTGAATGAACTCAAGGCATTAGTTTGCCTGCAAATATACACTTGAAAATTGGTGAATCTTTTATCGTTTTGGACCCTTAAAGGGGTGACTCGACCATCAAAATGAACAACTTTTCCTATGGGAACAATGCTGGGAACTCAAAAGAAATTCGACATTCCCATACAAACTGACCGGGCGGCGGGATTTTTTGTATGGAAATTACGAATTTTTTTTGAGTTCCCAGCATTGGTCCCATAGAAAAAGTTGTTCATATTGATGACCTGAGTCACCCCTTTAAGGGTCCAAAACAATCAAATTTTCACCGTTTATAGCAATTAAATAGTAAGTGATTAAATAATAAATAAAATAATTTATTTCAGACAGCTAAGATCCATATAGTATAAAAACTAAACTAATAAAATAAAATAATATCAAATAAAATTAAGTACAATATTATCGAATAAAATAAAATAAAATTAAAATTAAATTGAATTGCATTGAATTAAATTATATTAAATTTCATCAAATCAAATTAAATATCAATAAATATACATATAAAATACTCATTAAAATAATAATAAAATAATAATTTAGTACCTTCTCTGCGACATAGATACTGACACATGTCTATCAGAGCAATGCCGCAGGTAAGGACAGTCAAGTCGCTCGCCAATCATGTGCAGGATGACATTGGAGCTGGCCCGCACCCTGCGCACCAAGGACGCGCTCCGTTTGCGCATGGTGGTATAGAAGCAGTCTGTGCGCGCACGCGCGAACATGCCCGAAGCGCTACTTAACCGGGGCAGCCCCACTATCACTCTGAACGCGTTATTATACAGGATACGGAGGTCGCTGTAACTTCTCTTAGTGTAGTTAGCCCACAGGCTGCAGGTGTATAGCGATGTGCAATATGCTCTAAACAGCGTTACCTTAACTTCTCGTGAGCATCGCGCAAACCTGCGAGCTATCATATTAGTTCTTATTGACAGCGCTCTCCGCTCCCGTTCAATGTCAGCATTGTCCTTAAGGTCGGTGGTTATTATATGTCCCAGGTATTTAATAATAAGTGACATAAGAAAATTTAAATACAAATTCAATTCATCATCAGCATACTACAGCATTATACCTATCCATACTAATATTATAAATGCGAAAGTAACTCTGTCTGTCACAGTAAGCGTGAAAAGAAGACAGACAGTCTTCTTTTCACGCTTCCACCATTGAACCAATTTGGATGAAGTTTGAGACCCGGGGAAGGACATAGGGTACCTTTTATTCCGGGAAATTCTACTGTTCCTGAGGGATAGCCGCGGGCAAACGGCAAACCAACCGAAACTGCTGCGCCTAAACATTTGAAATTTGGTACAGGAGTTCTTTTAATGATGTGAGTGAACGCTAAGAAAGTATTTTTAAGAAATTTAACTTCTAAAGGAGTAACATTTATATGGAATTTTCTCATTTCTGGACTTAGAAGTATGAAAGTAGGTATATAAGTTCTCGATTAAAATTAAAAAAAGATGTGTGTATGTAGGTAGATGAAATTTGCAAAATTCCCCACTTAAGGGGTAAAATGGGGGTGGGTGGGTGGTATAAACTTTGTTTGGAATTTTTCTCATTTCTGGACTTATACGTATGAAAATAAGTATATAAGTTCTAGGTTACAATTAAAAATATCGGTGTAGGTAAAATAGACGATATTTTCTCCTAAAGGGGTAAAATAGCGGGGTAAAGATTGTATAGGAATTAACTCATTTCTAGACTTAGAAGTATGACAATAGGTAAATAAATTCACGATTACAATTGAAAAAGATCTGTGTAGGTCAACTGGAAAAAAATCCCCCAGAAGGGGGGTAAAGTTTGTTTAAAAATTGAAAATTTTCTAATTTCTGGACTATGATGTATGAGAATAAATAGGTATGTAAGTTCTCGATTACAATTAAAAAAGTTATATGTGGGTGAAATGGACAAAATTCACTCCTAAAGGGGTTTACCCCATACAAATTTCAATAAAACCTTTTCCCTCCCATTTTAATGGGAGGGAAAAGGTTTTATTGAAATTTTCTCATTTCTGGACTTAGAAGTATAAATAATATCCATACTTCCATACTACTAATATTTTAAATGCGAAAGTAACTCTTCTGTCGTTTTTTTACGCTTCAACCATTGAACAGATTTAGATGAAATTTGGTATGGAAGTTTGAGGCCCGGGGAAGGACATAGGGCATGTTTGATTCCGGGAAATTCTACTGTTCCCGAGGGATCGACACTAACGCGGGCGGAGCCGCGGGCAACAGCTAGTCATTAATATGACCATCAATCTTAACAGCCTTGGTTCTGCGTAACACATGACTGAATATCGAAGAAACGAGAGATGATCCGGATGCCCTTTACAATAAAATGTTTAATGTCATAGAAACTGAATTCAATAATGCCTTCCAAGTTAAAACTTGTACCAGACGTAATCGTAAAAAATTTAGTGAATGGGCTACTACAGGTATCTACATCAGTAGAAATAGGATATACGAATTACTGGCTATGAAGGCATATAACCAGGATCCTGAATTTATTAACTATGTTAGAAATTATTCAAAAGTTTTTAAAAAGGTATGTATGCATGCCAAATCATTATATACTAGAAATACTATCTTAAATTCTCAAGATAAAATAAAGACAACATGGAAAATTATTAACACAGAAACTGGTAAGAATAAACAGCGTGACAATAAAGTAGAATTAAAAATAAATAATAATGTTCTCAGCAGTAAGGCAGACGTTGCCCAATATTTTGAGGACTTTTTCACTAACATTCCCATAAACACCACTGCCTCCTTATGTTCATCGACAGATGAATCTAAAAAAATATTAACAAGTTGTATACCCGAATGTAAAAATAATTTAATATTTCAACATGTGACTCCGCTCACAATCATTGATACATTTAAAAGCTTAAATAATAAAAAAACTGGAGATTTGTGGGACATCTCGGTATCCGTCATAAGTAATATCATTAATGTAATAGCACCTTACTTAGCTTCTATTTTTAATAAATGTTTAGATACCGGTACTTTTCCAGCCTTGATGAAGCTGAGTAAAGTTATACCATTATATAAATCAGGGGATAAAAGTAATCCCACAAACTACCGGCCTATTTCCATTCTACCAGTTCTCAGTAAAATATTTGAAAAATTGATTTTCAATCAATTATTGTCTTTTTTTAATAAAAATGATCATTTTCATAGTGAACAGTATGGATTTACTAAGGGTCGGTCAACAACTGACGCGGGTGTAGCTCTTTTAAAACATATCTATGAAGCTTGGGAGGGAAAACAGAATGCTATTGGTGCTTTTTGTGATCTTTCTAAAGCATTTGACTGCGTACATCACAATACCCTTATATCCAAGCTGAAACACTATGGAATCAAAGGTAAATCTCTCGACTTAATCAAATCGTACTTGAGTAGCCGAATTCAAAAAGTTAGTTTAGATGGAGTTCAATCTTCCGGATCATGTATTAGGATAGGTGTACCTCAGGGCTCTATCGTAGGGCCTCTTCTGTTCCTTATATACATTAATGATTTACCGTACTATATTAACACATGCAAGGCTGTACTATTTGCCGATGATACATCTCTCATCTTCCGAGTAGATAGGAATACTGACTCTTCTGACGAGGTTAATAGTACATTAGCTCAAGTGTTGGACTGGTTTACTGCGAACAATCTTTTGTTGAACGCTAGTAAAACTAAATGTATTAAATTTTGTTTACCAAATGTTGCAAAAGTTTCAACAAGTATAGTCGTCAATAATGAAACAGTAGGATTGGTAGACAAAGCAACTTTTCTTGGAATAACTGTTGATGCTGGGCTTCAATGGGGTGCCCATATTGAAAAATTGGCAGGGAAACTTAGCTCTGCGGCTTACGCGGTTAGGAGGATAAGACAACTAACTGATGTTGATACTGCGCGTTTGGTATATTTTAGTTACTTTCATATTCTTATGTCGTATGGAATATTACTATGGGGAAACGCTGCAGATGTAAATACCATATTTGTTCTACAGAAACGCGCTATTAGATCAATATATAAATTAGGCGCCAGAGAATCTCTTAGAGAGTTATTCAAAAATATTAATATTCTGACACTCCCTTCACAGTATATCTTTTCTAATATTATGTTTGTGCGCCATAACATTCATTTATATAAAAAAAACTGTGATATACATAGCAGAAACACTAGAAATAAAAATAAATTATTTACACCAGCATTGCGATTGCAGAAAACTATGGATTCTTTTTTGGGTCTTGGAGTACGCTTCTATAATAGAATTCCCGCAGAAATATTAGGTCTGCCATTAATTCAATTTAAAACGGCTGTAAAAAATCATGCTTATTATTGTATAAAAGATTATTTATTCGATAAAAATGCTTGGTAATAATTTAAATGTATATTTTAATGTAGTTAAATTTAATTTTTGTAAAATATATTGTTATATTCGAGCCCTTCAGGCACATAGAGACCAAGACTGGACTGAGTTTCTTTCGGCGTATTCTTCTCAGCAGTGGTCATTCCGAAACGCTAGAAGTTTTTCGATTTTACAAACAAGAAAGAAAAATAAACAACAGAAACATATGACGTTCAAAAAGCGATACATGTATCCTACTTTGAATAAAAATTATTCATTTTCATTTTAATTTTTTTTCATTTACTGGATCCAGGCGATGGTTCAAGGGCGTGACAGACGGCTGGTGGTCCACAAAATGGCGGTGCGTCCGGGAGTATGGCCTCTTGACCGGCGTGGATACGGCTGGTCAAAGTCTCCCAGGAACAGCGAGGTGTGAGGTTCTCGGGCGAGTTCCCCAAATTGGAGAACACAGGATTATTAAAAGAAAATAAATTTGAAAATAGCGCGCGTCATGCACAAACTGTTATATGTATTACTGACAAGTGAACGCGGTGAGCGGCGACTGCAGACAGAGCACGCTGGTCACTACGCGACTGGTTTTGTTGACAAGATAATGGTACTATCGTACCGCGAATCGTTAGCCTTTTTGACTATTATTTTGCGTTGATACGAATTTTTAAAACAAAATAGTGTTTTACCTTTTTTTATATGTATTATTTTATAAGATATTATGAACGTTATTTTGTAACGTTACACCTGTAGGTTAAGGTAAGCTCTTATAGAGAGAATGCGCGACCCCTCTGATCCCGATGCTCTCCAACCTCTCTATGAGAATCGGGACTTAAACAGGGTCAAAAGCGGATTTGAGGTCTATACATACAGTTAAGCTTTTGTCACCCTTGTCAACAGTCTCAATTATATTAGAGGTCAAGTCTTATATTGCATCTTGGGTAGATATTCCCTTACGAAATCCATACTGATACTTAGAAATAATGTGATGTTTATTGAGACAGTTAGTCAGTCTACTATTAATAAGTTAGAGTAGAATCAGACTCGGCTGAGCGTCCGGGAAGTTCCGCAATGTCTCCTCCAAAATACCTCAGTGCCTAAAGACAAAAGACTATAATCAATGTGTGTTACCAGTGATGACTTGCAAAACGTGGTCCCTTACGCATTTAAATAAAATCACTTTAATACTGTATTATCGCGTATATTACATTATTTTAACACCTAACGTTTCCAAAACTTTACAATTTTTTATGGTCGCAGGTAGACTAAGTTGACATTTGTCTTTGTGTTATAAGAACTATACAAAACTACCGCCTACAATATTTATTGATAACGTTTCGGATGTACGCAGTATTGGCTTACAGTGTCTGAAGGTCTTGCAGTCTTGTGATGGAACCCTTCTGCCCCATCGGCCATCGGTTCTACGCGCTATGTGCCCCGCCCACTGCCACTTCAAAGAGCTAATCCGCTGAGCTATGTCGGTGACCCTCGTTCTCTTACGAATCTCCTCGTTTCTGATTCGATCTCGCAGAGAAACACCGAGCTCTCTCCATAGCTCTTTGAGCGACTTTGAGCTTTCTTATGAGGCCCATAGTATACATAGGGAACACGTTTCGGACCCGTAAGTCATCACTGGTAACACACATTGATTATAGACTTTCGTCTTTAGGCACTGAGGTATTTTGAACAAGAAGACATGGCGGAGCTTCTCGAACACTGCCCAGCCGAGTCGGATTCGTCGAAAGACCTCGTCCTCAAAGCTGGAACTTCCAACCTGGATCAATTAACCCATCCTTGAAGCTGTGGACCAATATGTCTACATATTGGTCCACAGCTTCAAGGATGGAGTTCCCAACAGATACTGGTGAAGGCGCAACATGGACATTCGACATTATTTTCGTCTTGTCCATGTTCATTTTAAGGCCCACTTGTTGAGAAACTCCATTGAGGTTATTGAGCATGGTACTTAAGTCCTCCAGCGTCTCCGCCATTACAACGATGTCATCAGCAAATCGAAGGTGAGTGATATACTCGCCATTAATGTTGAAGCCAAGTCCTTTCCATTCCAGGAGCTTGAAGGCATCCTCCATAGCAGCGGTAAACAGTTTCGGAGATACGAGTATCACGTCTCCTTGTCTAACGCCTCGCTGCAATGGTATAGCCTTCGTGCTCTGCTCCTGTACTCGAACTGACATGGTGGCGTTTCTGTATAAGCACTTCAACACTTCGATATTCCGATGGTCAATCCGGCATCGCTGGAGAGACTGAAGCACGGCCCATATTTCGACCGAATCAAAGGCTTTCTCATAGTCCACAAACGCTGAGCATAATGGCTGTTATACTCTCTGGTCTTCTGTATAACCTGCCGTAGCGTATGGATGTAGTCTATGGTACTGTAGCCTTTTCGGAAACCGGCTTGTTCGGGAGGCTGGAAGGCATCGAGACTGTTCGTGAGACGATTCGTGATCACCCTCGAAAACAGTTTATAGACGTGGCTCAGCAGTGTGATGGGTCTGTAGTTCTTTAGTAGAGTATTATCACCCTTTTTGAAGAACAAAACCACCACACGCCTGTTCCACGCCTCTGGCGTAATGCCCTCGTGCAGAACGGAATTAGAGCCTCTGAAGGACTTTCAGTACCGGCGTTCCGCCCGCTTTCAGAAGCTCTGCTGTAATTCCGTCCTCGCCCGGCGCCTTGTTGTTCTTTAGCTGTTTGAGGGCAATCCTAATCTCGTACAGGCTGATTTCCGGGATATCTTCGGTATAGTGACGGGTTAGCTTGGCTCTCGGATCTTTGGCCAAGCTGAGAATGGGTTTGGCTATTGAGGTATAGAGCTGTCCATAAAACCTCTCAATCCCTCCCAGCACCTCGGCCTTTGTCGAAGCCACACCGCCCCACCGCCCCCCCCCCCCTACCCCACCGTTACCGTGACCGCTACCGGAGTCAGGAATAGCGGGGCTGCCGGGGACTGGGGGCCTTGGTGTATTGTGTCTATTCATGGGGGGTTTTGCCATACTCACCACGCTTGGCAAACGGGTTGGTGACCGCAGTTAATTTGGCTTGTATCGGTTCCGACGCTGCTGCCCATCGAAACCACTTTTAAGCGTGGAAAGGGAAGGAATTTATTGTGCTAAGGGAACATGAAACGGTATTTGGGATGCTACTTACTCGGAAGGATTGGGGATAAGAAAGTAGCAGCTCGGGGAGACCGGGCGCGCGTACCCGATGCCATACGTGCAATCACCGGACTGGCAATTAAGTATGACACCCCTGACCTGTATTAAAGTGATTTTATTTAAATGTGAAACAATCGCGAAAACATCAGAAACCATTATTGTGGTCCCTTACGCTTAAGTTTTGTGATCAGGTCCATAGCCTTATTCCAGGCCCATATTCTTATAAGGCTATATATATTTTCAAATTTCATATGTATCTGTTTCAAATTGTAACAAGGGGGCGACCTTGTTCAAGGATCGACTTATGTTATACAAATACTTTTGATGTATTTAATTAATTCAGCGCATAGTACTAGTGATTTGAAAGCTCGTCAATTTTCACAATTTCGTGCAGTACCGTCTTAATTGTTGGCACCTCCTATATGCGGCCAATTTTTCAGAGGCAGCCTTATAACATCACACTCTGAAAAAAATAAGCTTGATCGATATACGTCATGAACGAATAATTTTATCAAAGTGATACCTGTTTACGCCTGGCTGCGAAGAGGTTGCGGCCGAACGGGCAACAGCACCCATAGTTTTTAAAGTCTTTACGTATACTGCTGTCTAATGGATAATATTTTATTATAAAAATAATTGAATGAAATTTTATGTCAATAATTAATTTTCATTATTTTAATTAAAAGTACTTGCTTTTTGATTGACACCTTGTTGAAAGTGTATACTCATATTCAAGTCGATATGTAAAAAAAATTGTTTGATGAACCACATGATTAACGTATAATTTTGCAGCCGGATCTTAGACTATAATGACGTCTGTGAGAGACGTAAGGTTATGATAGTTTTCGAAAAAACCTTAAAAAATCCCATACACAAGCCTCCCAGGGTACAGAAAGTTGCAAACTTGGGTGTAGACTATTCTAGGGGTCACAACACCTTATTAAAAAATTGTCTTAAATACGCATTTGCAATGTTTGATGTCGATATTGACTTGCCTAAATATGTTTACTATTGTTTTGTTCTGTTTAATCACTGATAAAAACAACAATAAATATGTTTCTCGAAAATTCATAATTTGGGATAAAGCGTTTTGGACTCCAAAACAGATGTATAATGTCAAAATCTTCCCAATCCCCCATGTCAGACATTGCCAAGATACTAAGATGAGTATCAATTAAAATGTGCAGCGGACACAACCAAATTCTTTAATTCAAATAGACCAGACAAATTAATATGAGACAGGAAGTCCTGCTGCCGGGGTTACTACCACCGCTGGCGAGTCTTCAGCCACTACGGAGGTGGCATCAGATCCTGAAGGCTTTTCCACAGTCACGGGTCTTGTATCGGCTAAATTATGGGCGTCAGTCAAGATGGAAGTAGCTGTCGAATTTTCAATAGTTTTGTACTGGAAGTTCGGCAAATTCTTCCTTGCTGCGTCCACTGTGTCACGAAGCCGGTCTGCCCCGACAGGCGTCGCCTCGAGTGTTTCTTCTCGGCATTCCTTTACCAACTCCTTCATTTGGCTCTCAGGCATAGGTACGATCATGTCTGAAGATGTTTCATGATGCCGCTTGAGTTCACAATCGATGCGCAATAATTTTTCTTTGCTAGAATTTGTCCGCCAAGGTCTCTTCGGATCAGATCCAGTCAAAATAACGCTGTCAGAGTTCTCTTTTCTTACTCTGAAATTTTGGAAATTGTAACAATTAACAAACGTCATAAAAGAGATTTTAGAATTATGAGATATGTATAACTGTATTTATACAAACAAATAGGTTCTTCAGTTCATATTATAATATTAAAACTACCTTTTAGTATTCAATCCACCTACAGTCTGTTCGGAAATCAATGTTTTATATGACGATAAGATCCAGTTCCGACTCCCTCTACTCCTGGACTCGATCAGTAGAAACAATACATTAATCAAAGAAGGCTGCTCATAATGCTTTGTGTGGTTTGGGTTAGCTTTAAAGATAGAAGTTTGTTTTAATTAAACCTCATACATGTTTAGGCGATAAGCTCCAAATATTTAGCAAATTGAGAGAATTTGATGTTAATATGTTTGTAACTCCTTCACGCCAAAACTACTAGATGGAATGAAAATTACTACTCACTTTTTGTTTATTAGGAGAAGCTCTCGCAATTTGTTGTCAATTTCTTCAATCAAATATTTATTCACTCGGTAGGGATTGTCTTCCAAGTCCTTAGTCGGAATCTCGTCTGCCTCGTCCTCGACTTCTTTGTCAAATTTATCATGAAACTTCTTCACCAGTTCGGTGCAACGCTCCGTCAGTTTAACTTCCGGCACATCTATATTCTGTAGAAGCTTGGATATTTTAGATTTCTCCTCGTCCGTAGCCATCGTTGTATTGACTGGACAGAAGCGTTTTTCCGTAACCAAGGCAACCAGGTACGTTATTACCGTAGGGACGTGTTGTTCGCTAACATATTTAATTTCTCGAAGGCGACTTTATCGTAATAATTGAATAGCCCTCCGAAATAAGCACCCATCATACCTAGTAGCGTCCCAATAGGTAGAAAGAAGCAAAAGAATTTAAGCGTTGGGCACAATATAAAAAATGGCAGGCAATTAATCATCTTGTCAAGATTTTTAACGACAATTATTTCAATTTTTATATTTTTGAATATTTTATTACAAAATTTTATACCTTGTTTATGTCAATACAACACACATATTATATTGTCAAATGAATGTTGTAGAAAAAAAATTAATGTCAAGAAACCAAGCAGGTGATATTATGCTGGACCATAGAGATAATATAATCCTGATGAGCTGGACCGTCTCTAGACCTAAATAGGCTCGTTATAATGTCAGTGTTATAATGAAGCGCGAATAATGAATAGAAAGAAATAAGGTTTAGCTCGCAGCGGATTGAAAATGTTGAATTATTGAAGCCAGATAACAAAGATATATAAAAATATATCTGTTGTCGTTGGGGTTGCGTCATGGATTATCTTATCACTATGGTTATATTTGTAAACTGAGTTTGTAAATATATTCCGAAAAAAGGTATACATTCTAGAAAATAAATATTAAGACTGATAGTCTTGTCAGAATTAGGCGTGGCGTAAAAGCACCATATTTATCGCTAGCTTTCGCCTTAAAAGTTAACCTTTGTCCTTCTCCGTACTCCAGATAACACTTTCGCATTTATGATATTAACTAGCTGTTGCCCACGGCTCCGCCCGCGTTAGTGTCGATCCCTCGGGAACAGGAGAATTTCCCGGAATCAAACATACCGTATGTCCTTTCCTGGGCCTCAAACTACCTCCGTACCAAATTTCATCCAAATCAGTTCAATGGTTGAAGCGTAAAAAGACAACGGACGCTCCTTTCTTAGCGCTCACTCACATCATTATAAAAACCCCTGTACCAAATTTCACGTTTCTAGGCGCAGCAGTTTCGGTTGCGTTGATATATAAGTCAGATTTGCCCGCGGCTACGTCGCCGCCGTTAGTGTCCATCCGTCAGGAACTGTAAAATTTTCCCGGAATAAAAGATACCCTTTGTCCTTCCCCGGGTCTCAAACTACCCCCATACCAAATGTCATCCAAATTGGTTCAATGGTTGAAGCGTGAAAAGAAGACTATACATACATACATAGTATCACGTCTTTTTTCCTTACGGGGTAGACAGAGCCTAGGTCTATAAAACCTGAAGGCCACGTTTAGCATGTAATTTTCCTATGTCACTTATAATATATAAGTAAGTGCTATATATTTGCAGGCAAGGCAAACTAATGGCTTAAATTCATTCAAATGACGATAACTTTTTTTTTAACTAACCGATTTTTATGAAACAAACTTTAAATGTTAATCTGAGTTAAAATAAAGCAATTGGTGAAAGTTTGAAGTAAATCGGTTCAGTATTTTCGGAGATAATCGTAATCATACATACAGACAGACAGACAGACAGAAAAAAAATTCTAAAAAAATTTTTTTGCTTTCTATTATTCTTTTTAAGTGTCCCTCTATCCATTTCAGTCAAAAATTCTAAATGTACAGACAAAATATTTTTACTGTTTTATTATATGTATAGATTAAGGATTTCATGTTGGATCTCTTGAAGTTACGTAATATTTTCTAGTAATTTTTCTTCAGAATCATGTCGAAGTGGAAAAAAAAACTTTATAAAACGCCTATGTTTGTGGGGCGACTTATTGAAAAAAAGGCATGCCAAGCTGGTCTCTCAATTTGAGGATAACTACAAATATTTACTTTACGCACATAAAGTATTTTAAATAACAGGCATATTTTTAACCGACTGAAAAAAAGAAGAGGTTCTCAATTCGTCGGAATATTTATTTTATTTTATATATGTTCCCGATTTCTCGAAGACGGCTGGACCGATTTAGAAATTCTTTTTTTGTCTGAAAAGTTGCACCCTCTAGTTGGTCCCATGGTCACCAAGTCAGGTTCTTATAAACGGATCCTCGAAAAATTGAGGGTTTACCATTATTTTTATATTTACTTAGATGACTTTGTTGTACTTATTTTTTTTTATTATTCCTTTTCAAGCTTCATAGGAACACTTGAATTCCACGACTTCGCTGGTATCTTTCGGTTTTTTTAAGCCCACGTCGTCACTCTACAAATCATCATCTCCCATCCATCCCCCTTTATTCCCCTCTGCCCCCATTCATCCCGCTTCACTCCCCTCCATCATTCTCCCTCCACCCCCCTGCATCATCCACCCCTCCCATGCTCCAAAGCATCACGGTGACTGGAAATATCCTCCCTCAAATTCCAAAGGCACGTAAAAGTTAACTGACTTCTGTGATCAGGGTACTGATCACAGAAGTCAGTTAACTTTTACGTGCCTTTTCGTTCGACGTTTCCGTATCTTGGTACCACCCTTGGGATTCAACCGACTTCAGAAAAGGAGGAGGTTCTATGTTCGACTCATGTTCGACTGTATATACTTTTTTATGTATGTTCACCGATTTCTCCGTCAATTGCGGACCGATTTTACTATTATGAGAGAGTTATGACTATTGACAGCAGGCCCATTTTCGACGACATTTGACATTACGTGTGCACCACTAGGCCCACTGGACTTTAAAAAGGAAATATTTTATCTAAAATATTGAAAATCTTTTATCGTACAACATAAAATAAGGTAATTATACTAACATGGTGTGTTGTGCGGTTGTCGAGTACACTACAACCGGTAGAAATAATCCTAGTAAATATTCATTTTATCAGTAGGTATACATTTTTGTAACCGGTTTAATTTCGGTAAAAAACTTAAACAATTTTGATTTCTACTAGGATAGTATAGTTAAGTATGCTTCATAATCGATAGGAAAACAAAAACAATCAAACATAAATAAGGATCAGTGAAAATATTATGTAAACAAAGTTCGCACACGTTTACACTAGTGTTTGAAGTTATTCATATTTTATAGACATCGACAATAGTTTCGATTGCACGCACTGAAATATTGTTACTTGATATTTTACCCGACTGCGTCCGGAGCAGGTTTATTGTTGCTTTCACGTGCTTATATGTATGGTATGCTATTTCACTCTTCCATACTGCTCAGATAGAAAATAATAATAATAATAATAATAAATTTTTATTTCAGATAACTTGATCCATACTAAATGTTAGTAATAATTGGCCTTAAAACTAAAGTTAGTAACACAACATAAAACGTAGAATGAACCAGCTGCTTTTCTTCCAAAAAAACTTGTAAAAGCCGATCGAGGAAATGGGCTAAAATCTGATAAACCATATTGGTAGGAGATGCGGCTAGCAACCCATAAATATTTTGATTTCTTGCTGAACGTGGCTTTTAGGTTAGACCTGGGGGCTCTGTCTACCTCGCGAGGGAATAAAATGTGATAGTATGGATGTATCTTTGTATTTTATGGCACGCTCCATATCCCAAACTAACATAACTGTTTGTCGGAATACCTATGGTAAAACCTGGGGCTTGAAGCCATACATCCTACGTTGGATATATGAGATGATGGTGAGACCCATTCTGACCTACGGAGCACTGGTTTGGTGGCCTAAGGTTAAACAGGTAACTTGTATAAATGCCCTGAGGAGAATACAGTGAATGGCATGTTGTGCTATCTCGGGGGCATTCTCTACAACACCAACGGCATCTATGGAGATAATCCTAGGACTGCCACCGCTACATTTGTATATTGAAGGCGAAGCCTGCAAGGCTTTATACAGACTATCTTCTTCTGGTCTGTGGAGCAGGCACGCACCAAGGACAAGGCATACGCAAATTGAGACAACACAGGAGCTCGATAGGTTGTTGAACATGGGAAGTGACAAGCTGCTCCCAGTATACAACTTCAAGAAGAACTATAAGATATATATCCCGACAAGGGATGAATGGAAGGGTGAATTTCGTCCGTCTGAACGAGAATGCTCAATCTGGTATACTGATGGATCAAATAACAATCAGGGAACGGGAGCGGGCATCTACTCCGAGGACAGAAAACTGTTTCAGAGCATGGGACAGTTCGCTACCGTATTTCAATCAGAAACATATGCGGTAACTGTCTGTACTAAAATGAATTTAGAGCAAGGGTTTAAAGATCACAATATCTATATTCTAACTGACAGCCAGGCGACTCTTACTGCGCTTAACTCTGACACAATCGAATCCAGATTGGTCTTGGATGGTGTGAATGCCTTGAACCAACTGGGTAGACACAACAGACCGAGGCTGGTTTGGGTACCGGGTCACGTTGGGGTTGAGGGCAATGAGAGGGCCGATGAGCTGGCAAGGAAAGGATCGAGTATGCCATTTGTAGGACCCGAACCCTTCATAGGCCTATCCTATAGCGTGGTAACTACTGCAATCAATGCGTATGTCGACAGTAGACACCAAGCCGAATGGAGAAATATGAGTGGACATTTACACTCGAAGGAAACACTTGGCTTGGACAGCGCCAGGTGGGACAAAGTGATCTGCAAATATAACAGGAAACAGACAAGAGTTCTAGTGGGAGCCCTGACTGGACACTTTGAAAATAACAGTCATCTCTTTAAACTAAAAATTGTCAAAAGCCCACTATGTAGGGCATGTGAGGAATCGGAGGAGACAATGAGACACATTCTGTGTATCTGTGACTCGTTAGCTGGTAAGCGTTTGGACCTCTTAGGATCACCTTATCCTGAGCTAGAGGACTACAAGCACTACGCACTGGGCGATGTTCTGAAGCTCATGCAGTCCTTCTTCAGAATAAACCGTGCGGGTGAGTAAGGCATGGGATAAGTACAAAATAACCCAAAGGTTAGACGTGCTACCGACTCTGAGTCGGCCCCATCGAAGATAAGATAAGATAACATAACTGTTTGTGTTTTATTTATTGCATTACAGTATTGAAAAATATTTTTACAATCCACATTGCTAGTAGAGCATCATTAGCATACTTTGAGTACGATGACCAATTTAGTAAATATTGCGTTTAAGAAAATGGCTATGAATAACAAGTGTCATGGTTGTATTATTTCATTAAAATTTTAACTTGCCCATTGAAGTTAATCCAAAATTAACGTCATCATCTGATGATGATTCGATCTGACGATGAGATCATCTCAGCAACAAAAAGCACTCTGCTGGACATAGGCCCCCTTAAAGGATTTCCAATACTATAATTGGGAAGGTCAACTCAGGTCGTCCGATCACCTGGTCGGTGGGTGTCCAACGCTGCGCTTACCGGTACGTGGTTGCCATTCGAGAACCTTTCTATCCCATCGGCTGTCCGTTCTATGCGCTTTGTGCTCCTCCCACTGCCACTTCACGTAACGATATCTAACAAAAGTGCTTAAGAGTATTTTCAGCTTGATGCTTACGTCGCCAGATTTTTTTTCTTAGAATCTATTTGTTATGCATGTTTCTTATTCTTGCAGAATCGCGGGTGAAACTATTCACATGGACATTAAAAATCATACATCGAATCTTTAAACACAGTAAGCCATAGATTAAAAAAAAATGCGTCTCTCTGAATAGATGTCACATTTTGTCATTTATGTATTACCTAGTGTGTTATTAGCGGGGGTGTAAGGCAGAGGAAAGGGAGGCGTGGTTTCAGAAGTGCTATTTTTTATATAAAAGTCTTTAGTAAAGTCGATAGTTTGAAAATAGCACACCTGACTTTTGACGCTGCTGTCATAAGAGATGTATCAATACAGCGTAATGTCGATATCGAAAAATACACATGAAACCTCTTCTATGCGATTGTGAGGTACAAATTCTTACTTGTTAAACACTATTTTTCTTGATTTTCTGTGTTTTTAACTCTCAGTAATAAATGAATTGCTACTTTGCAGAATCGAGAAATACCCCCAAAAAAAAACAAGTTTCTTGTATGGGATGGGTTCCTTTAGTTACCTAAAGTTTTTATTATTATTTTTTTTTTGCGGCAAAAGGAATACAAAATCGGCGACTTCTTTTTTCGCGCGGCCACCGACCCCGCCTTTTTTTCTAGCAGCTAATAGCGTTATTAACAAAACTTATTATGACATACATAACTGTAAACTCAGTCTGGACAGAGTTATCAGAATTAGAAATTGGTAATTATTATATTTTCATTTTAGTGTCAGCACAGTGAAATCATATAATTATATGAATTTTATTGTAATTTATATATGCATACATGTATATAATTACTAATCACGTCTTTAGCCATTACGGGGTAAACAAACACCAGAACTTTAGCCAAGTGTGAATCGGACTCGCGCACGAAGGGTTCCGTACCGTTATCTATAAAAACGGCAACAAAATCATGTCTGTTGTTGTATGGGAGCCCCCCTTTAATATTAATTAGTATTATTTAATTATTTATTTTTAAAGTGAATATATAACTAAATATTCTGTGAATATTTCAAGCGTCTACCTGTTGCCGTTATCAATATCGAGCAAAAACAAGCAAAAAATACACGTTTGTTGAATGGGAGCCCCCTTAAATATTTATTTTTTAGTATTTGTTGTTACAGCGGCAACACAAATACATCATCTGTGTTGAATTTCAACTGTCTAGCTATCATCGTTCATGAGATACAGCCTGGTGTCAGACAGGCAGACAGACAGAGTTGTGTGTTAGTATATGGGAGTGAACATGGACAGCAACAACAAGAACAGTTTTCGGTACTTGTTGTGTTGCCTCGTGACGCACTAAGCCCTCGCCTGGGATGGTCAAAGCTGAGTCACTATGCTATCGGCTGCACCAATACTTCAAGAGTGAAGCGAAATAGTGAAGACGACGGCCAAGCAAAAAACAAAAAGACCTACCTAATGTATCGAGTATCTATCAAAAGCTACTTCAGACTATCCCAATAAACAATTACTAATATACTCTTGTGAGGGCTCGACAGCATGCAGGTGGCATGCTGCAACGTTACACTCTTCACCTCAAGGAGGTAGCAGAGAAGAGCCTGCTGCTGCTGTATCGTTGATGAGAAAGGCTTTTTGATGAAGTTAGTGAAAAATAGTGCAAAAATCTATGAATATTTAGCAACTTCTAACCTTTATAACTCAGTTCGGACTGAGTTTAGAGGTATATATGCCCTTATAACTTTAGTTTATTGAAAACAAGGTATGGTTAGTGAAAACAAAAAGACGCCAATAACCGGCATTGTCCTTTTGAAGTATTATCTATTTCGGTTCAATAGATACAGTCATGTGGCAGATGGACGGACGGATTGACGTCGAAGGTTTAGTATTACCTTTCTGTTTTTACACTTAGGGAACGGAACGCTAAAAATAATAAATTTTCGGGAAAGTCGTGGAAAGTGAATTTATTATTATTTATTTCTTGGCATTAACGTTATTACTTGTACAGGTACACTCATCTGTATTCATGTTAATTATCGATATTTGCCAAAAAATAACTAAGTGCATCACTATGCGTCTTGCCGCCTTTCACTGACAATGGAATTTGACGTTTTTAATGGAGGATAAATATGATTATAATATTGTAAATAAAATGAACTTGCATTACTTAAATGTGAAAAGTGCACACGCGATAGTTTACTTTAATATTAATTTTAGTATTTTAGAAGGACAGAACTTCAAAAAATGGCATGTTTATAAGTTTTAAAAATTAAATTCTACTTTGTTCAGTGTTGCCAGGGCCCTTGAGTCATAAGTTACGTTTCGTTTCCTGAAATGTTACTTTTTTGCAGCAAAAGTTACATAATTGTAAAGTTTAGGATTCCGTACCTCACAAGGTAAAAAGGAACCCTTATAGGATCACTCGGTTGTCCGTCTATCTGTCTGTCTGTCGGTCTGTCAAGTAATTTTCGACATTCGCAAGGGAATCAAAACCTACAGGGGACTTCCCGTGAACTCAGAATCATGAAATTTGGTGCAAGGCAACATCGTATAACACAGATAGAGGAAAAATTTCGAAAAGTATGGATTTTTTATTACATCATATAATCAAAATATTTTTAATATATATTGAATAATGGTACGGAACCCTTCGTGCGCGAGTCCGACTGGCACTTGACCGGCTTTTTTAACTTACATGTTTTTGGGGTCGGCTCTGAGGCCGAGTGTAAAGCATACGCTCCTTCTAAGGGTATCAGTAACAAGACGGATCAAGTAATGCGCTACTTCTATAGACTTCATACTTCTATGCAGTAAGCTAAATAATAAACATCATAGAGTTTATTCATTCAGGTACAACTAACTAAACAAATACTGTTTAGAGTTGCCTGAGCCTGTATATCAGGTGTAAAATATGTTTGTATACGGACGCTAATAAGCAATAACATGTCAACTGTCAAGACAGCCATTTTGAGAAAAACGCCGTTGAAGTTTCTGGGCTTAAATTATATGTTTTATATGAAACTTTTCTAAACATAGCAATATTTATAGTATTTTTAGGTTAATTATTAAATAAACTTAGTATTTATTTACAAAAACCGTCAAATTTTAGTTCTGAATATCAAAATATTGGAAATTATCTTCAGAGCAAAATGTTGAATAGCGAATAATAAGTTCAACAACAGTTTAAATGACAAACTGTTTTTGAGAAAAACGAAATCGTGCTATTTAATTTATATTAAACAACGTTAAGAGACTTGACTCATTATTGAAAAATGAAGTATGTATATAAAAACCTTCTAGATTTTTCGATTTATGTATCTTAAAATATTTTTGTAGAATTACTGATCACATTAACAAATAATATTTTATTACATTGGCTTTAAATAAAGGCTTCCATATTTAACTATATAAGATAAATTATGGTATGATTCTTTTAAGTGAAGGCCAGGTAAAAAAAGATCCTTTTTATAGTAACTGTTTATTAAGTTATTCAGTCTGTTTCATAATCAGTCTCACTTTTTTTTGCTTATACAATTATATTGTTTATAATAATCTTAATATAATACCGTATATAATCATAATCAGTCTTATTGTCTTCTTTGTATGCTTCATCAAATAACACGAATAAAAAATCAACATTAGCTTTGTTTAACAATTTCAGGTTAATTTATTTAACTTATAAACTATATTTCTAGATTTACTTAACTTAGTACCTAATACAATCATAACAATCAGTCAGATTTCCATACCCCGGAAATATAAGAAGAATATTTTGATGTAGTCTAATATTGTGTTTTAAATCGTACTAGTATTTAAAAAGGTTTACTTATTGCATATTATCCGTCAATAATGTTCTCTTCCTCATGCAGAATGTCTTCTTCTATTTCAAAATCGACTGTTGGCCCAAAACCTTCCACATCATCTGTAAAGTCGCCGCTCTTAATGGTTTTAAAAAAATTGTAAAATGGTCTTGCATCGGCCGGAATCAATTTTAAAATTTCTTTCAAATCTTTTATTTTAGCTGCAGATAACTCACGCTCATGACCATCAGGATACAATAACGGTAGGTCAATAATAAAATTTATTGGTTTCCGTTTCTTTTTTCCGCCTTTGCCAATATCGACCAATCTTGCATCGTCTTCTAGATTAGTTTTCATTAACAAAATAGTCGGTTCATTTTTTGTTAATTGTATCTCAAATGTTTTTAACCATGATATTTTATCCTTATTGACATCGTTTTTTCTGTTCGTTATTTGATCTTGGATGGGTGCAATAGAGAAGAAATCCTTCTTAGATAGTTTTGTGACTTCAAATTTATTTTTTCTGCGACAATTTTTCATTACCTCTATGTAATCGTCTGCAGTATATAGCCGAGTATGTGTTTTCAATGCACACTCAACGTCTCCAAATTCTGAATCATTTGGCAAATATGTATGGCCCGGTTGCAAAAACCGTAGAGTTATGTTCTCCAATGTAGGATGATTTTGAAGGATATTCAGCAATATAAGGACCATCTTTATGCTTCGATTTTGTCCTCCAGCTGAATCCGACCAAAGTATCAAACGAGTTGCTTTAGGTTTTAGATTTTCATTGATAAATTTCCTTAGACACGATTCTTGAGTACCACGTCCTGCTTCATGTTCCAACCACACATAGAAATACCCTTGCCCTGTGCTTCCACAGTGTATTCCTACATTATACAAGTTTAATTGTCTTTTATAATAAACAATACTTGTTGGCAGCCTAGGCAAGCTATGAGTTTTTTCCATATCAAAAGTCAACGTTTCTGTAAAGTCATCAGTTTTAGCAGTTAACAAATCTGCCTTCATTTGCATCCGCAAACTACTAGCATGATTCAGGTGTTCTTTATGATTCATTTCTAATGCCATTTTCTTTTCCGAAGTAGCTGATGAAATATTAGCCTTAAAAGTATCACACCGTAAACAGGTATCTTTTTGAGGTTTTTTAAACTTCAGATTAAAATCTTTCATAAAACACTGCCGAAATCTTGAAAAACTGACTGGATTATTGCGATCAATTTTATATTTTTCAATAAGTATGGCTAAATTTAAATTTGGAGCTAAATAATTGGCAGTACTAATTTCTCTGCCGTAATGTGACTTATATTTGGGCAAACTTTCAATAAAATCTCTCATTTCTTTCAGTTGTTCTGCAGTGATTGAATTTTTACCTCCCGACTTATCTCCTCTTTTATCGTTTAAAGTTTCATTGTTGCGATGTTTAGTTAATGCACTATCTATTCTTGCCTGGCTTATATTTAAAGTTCTCAATAAAGTTTTTTTACAAATCTCTTTATCACGCATATAGTATTTTCTAGTATATTGCCTCTTTGATTGTTGTGAATACGACCTTTTTTTATTACATTCTTTAACATAGCAATTCAATAATGCACAACGAGCTTCAAAAGAACCAGCTGACCAAAATTTATTAAATTCATGCTCTCTTTCATCTGCAGATAATTCGTTGGTACATTTTTAGGGCACTGACAGTCGTACTCGCGACCTATAAAAGCTTTACTTTTAACAAATTTTCCCTTAGCACTTACATAATCTTGATTGGTGTTAATTCTTTTTTTCCTTATTGCTCTATTTTGGTCTACAACATTTCTTTTGCGTCCTCTTTTTGGTCGTTTATTGCTTTCGCTATCTTTATCAACTCGGTCAATAGGGATATAATCTATATCATTCAGATCTTGGTTTTGTATTCTACTTGATGGTGGTACATTATTTTCAGCAACTTCTTCTATGTCAACTTGGTTTGTATGAGTGCTTTCATTTACACCAAACATTTTGCTAGATTCTGACCCATTGATTTCGGAGACTTCTTCAACTACATCAACTGGACTTAAATTTGAAATAATATTTTTACTAATTGAATGTGCGGTCGTTTGGGTAGAGTCAGAAAAATTGCTATTATTTAACTCAAGTGGTGGATGGTGCACTAATGCTGTTACTATTTCAGTATTATGTAACATATCCTCATCATCAGAGCTTTGAATATCATTACAGACAACGTCGAGATCATGTTGGGTAAGATCGTTGATATCATAGGTAGTCAGTTCTTGTATGATAACATCATCCGTAAAATGTACTGTTTCATTCCGGTTATTAACTTGCTTAACTGGTTTGTTAAGAGAACAATCGGATATAAAATTATCGGGTAAATCAAATAATTGGGTGCTAATATTTTGATTAGCAATGGATTTTATAGCCAAGTCAAGTTCTTGATCACAAATTGCTGGTATTGTAATGACCGGTGCCGATTCAGTAATAGCTACTTCGGGAGAATCTATTCTTTGTTCATCGTGACTACGTGTAAGGGAAGCATTTACGAGCTGCCTTGCTCGCTGGTGACCAGCTGTCATCTGGAAAGCAGTTAATTTATGAATAAAAGAGCTACCCGGTGTTATCGTGAACTACAATATTATCCGCGATGAAAGTTACGTCCTTCTTTTTTTGATCGGTTTCCCATTTATAAAATTATTAAATTATGGTTATATTTTTGAAATAATGTTATATTATCGAAAACAAACAAAAACTGCAAATATGCGTTAATTTCAATGAAATATTTTACAAAAATAGATCAAGGAACATGAAATAATATTTAGCTCTGAAACTTGATAATTTAAAATGTGCAATAATATGTTAAGGAACCTAACTTTCCAATTACTCACTTAGATTTTACCGTTTATGTTTTTGCAATAATCGATTATCTTGCTTCCGTTGCAAAAAAACAAGGTTTCTATAAATATTTAATATAGATGACCAAAAGTATGTTCATTATATGATACCTACTCCCTATCTTGATGAAATTAAATCAGTGTAAATAAATTCTTGGTTAGTATCGGCATTTTAAAGACATGAAACAAATGTCAAGGAAGTAACCTAAAAGTTTATTTACTGATAAATACGCTTACCTTGTATACGAACGTTGTTAGGCTCATTTTTTTATAAATCTAAGCTTCTTATAAATAAGGGTGACACATAATCATAATGATTTACACATAAATAACATTTTTATAAGATTTTTTCCACCTGTACCTTTAAATGTGACTTTCTCTTAACGTCCAATGCCCGTTTCTGCAGCAATCGATCAACCCGCTTAAAGTTTTATTGATAAATGGCAGATGGCGCCAGCGTTTACGAATTGTAAATCAAGGAATTTGATTTCTTATTACTAAATTCATTTAGCACCGTAGAGCATTTACTCAAAAAAAGGAATGGGTTTTTTCATGCAATGACAGCTCATAATGCTTAACTTAGTATTGAAAGAAGTTCTAACATTTGTTAAGAATTACGCGGTATCAAAAAGTATTTTTTTTATTTTTTGTGGGTTGACATGTTATTGCTTATTAGCGTCCACTTATGGTCTATTTTTCGTAAAATTTTTTATTTATTTATTTTATTTATTTATTGACACACAAAACAGATTATGACATATAATAACATAATTATTACTCCAAATGAAAGCACTTGTCATTATCCTAAATATGCGTGTACGGCGTGATAATGTGTAAGCAACAAGATATGCATAGTGTAAATGTACGCATTATATATCCTCGGTGGAGTCACTTAGTCTGTGCATATGACAAATTTTCCCTATAGCAGCAATACCAGTTAAAATACATTAGAAATGCTATTGATTTTCTGGTTAAATAATTATTAGCTATTATTATTATATATTATTAGCTGACCATTCAAAAACGGGCTGATTTGCTACCCGACTTCAAAAAAGGAGGAGGTTATGTATTCGGCTGTATACCTTTTTAACCGCATAACTTTTTGTGTCCTCATAACCGCATAATATAAAACGGTATGCTTTCAAGTTTTTTCCATTTAAATTTTATCTAAAGAAGTTCTGTAGTTTGATTGAATTCGTTTTTTTAATGAAAGAATACAATTATACTAAAATTTATGTATCAATAAAGAAATGAAAAAGGTATCAATGTTTTATTTGCTCTGTTTCAATTTATAATGCAAATGTTTTTTCATGTGACCATGTTGTGTACATAAATTTTTAAATAAATAAATAAATAAATTATTTTTAGAAGTTCATTGCCTTTTACTCTATGTGGGTTTTCTCTTGGGAAAATGTATATACCCTTGTAAAACTGTATAATTTTACTTCTTTTCTCAATGGGGAGGTATAATGATTTGACTATCGAAACATGGACATACACCAGGGACATTTTAGCCAACACTACTAATTACATATGCAAAATCACACCCACAACTGCATTTCAAAATCGGTCCCGCTTGACAGCATCCGTTTGAATCTCTATCCGTTATGTCTATGGGTTCCGCATGGTAAATCTTAATTGGCTCTATTTTTGAGCCATTTATCGAATTTTTTTTTTCGTATTTATAACTAAAAATGAGATTATTTAAAAGACAGATCATTTTGGTTTCTACCTGCAAGGCCGCCAAAAATTTAGGGGTTGATTTAGCCCCGCTACTCACAAGCAAAGTCTACAGTTCCATGTTGGGGTATAATAGGAGAAGTATGTGACAAGTTTTCAACTTGCCTCGAATACCTACCCAAAAATTAGTACCAGCTCTCCTACTAAGACCACTTGGCCTTGTCGATTTTGTTCACTTGTGAATGCGAACGGAGTACTTACGTCACGAACGAGTGGCGGATTGATTCTACCAGTTCAAAAATTAAATTACTGAATGCTGTAGAATAAAGTACCTGTGATGTAGCTGTAGTTGATAAGCAAAGGGTTTTCGTTGGGCAAGACAAAACGCCAAAGAAATAGATACTTGAGCGTGTCAGCGTTGAAGGTCGCCAACTGCTGGATCAAGCGCACACCCTCCAACCGCTTGCAGCACAAGTTCTCAAACGACACCAGCTGAAGAGAGTTCTGGAAACTATGTGGAAATCAATATCAAAAGAGCATACAAGAGTTTGATGACTGGGCGTAAGACTTATTATTGTAGGCGTAAGCGATATTAGCGCTACCGCATGTTGACCAACCCCGGGAGTGGTCCCCATACGAAGCTCTTCAGTGCTTTGAAATGCACGTTGAGCCCTTAGTCCCGACTGCGTATATAGAAAAGCTCATTCAGTACGTCCCCACCGGCTAAAACGAACTGAATTATAGCATTTCTTAACTCTTCTAACGATAAACACTCCAATACGTCCCAAAAGGTGACCTACTGCAGTAGAATATCAAGTGTTATCTTATAACGCGCCTTGACGTAGGGGTTCTCCTAATTCGGTTCAATTTTATGATGACCGGTTCAATTGTTAAAGCTTGAAAGCGTACCAAACAAAGAAATTCACTTTCGCATTTATATTAGTTAAAATACATACATACATATATCACGTCTTTTGCCCTTGCCGGGTAGACAGAGGCTAGGTCTATAAGACCTAATGGCCACGTTTAGCATGTTGGTGGGCATTAGGTGGTAAACGGAATCAAAAAAGTGACGGGTTGCTAGCCGCATCGCCTATAAATAGTTAAAATACTTACCTCATAATGTTCAGTAGAATGCGGAAAAATGTCTGCCGCTTGAAGCAGTCGAGCCTGTTAAGCTTAATCAGTTGGTCCGATATTATCAGACGGCTCATTTGTACTTGTTGAGCTTCCATTTTCTGTGGTCAGAAATAATACAAGGATCTTTTAAATTAAGCACAAGTATTTTGAGCAATGGCATCCACAAGTTTTAAAAAAATGCATTATAGACTAATTAGAAATTTCAAATTAGCCTCTATTGCCAGATATATTTATATTTACACACTAGTTTTTAAGATAGGTATATAAGAAAACCCGACGCAAAGCAACACTCTGTACAAAAAAATATAAGTTCTAGGCGTACTATATAATTAAAATACATTTTGTACCTATATTGTATGAAATAGGTCAAACAAAAACTAGTGTCGATTTCTTAAAATTGCTTTTAATCATTTTCTTAAAATATTGTTCTTAATTAAAATGGAACTTATATGGTGTCCTAAGGCAAAGAGCTTCATTACTGAGATAGGGTGCCTCATTCTTGTATTCTACCTGACTCAAAGGATATCTAATTGCCATTCAGCGAGGCAACGCAGCCAGTGTAATGAGTACCTTTGAGCCAAGTGCTATTCGGGGTGGCATTTGTGATTAGAAATATTTTTTTATAATGTTTAATATTTAACGCCTAGTTATTTAATATGATTTTCTGTCACTAAATTCATGTTTCTACAATAAATAAATCTGACTTAAGTATATAATAGTTTTATTAGTTAATAAGAATTATTTCCACTACGGAATTTATCGATTACAGTTTAGTTTCGTCAGATTTTTTGGCAACAACGCCAAAAAATTGCTGCCATTTTCACAGACTGACTACGCAATTATACGAAAATACAAATGCAATCGCGGTTATTACCGTAGTGAAAATAATATTGATTGCGACCGCGAAATCTAAAAAAGCTTAAAAAATCAAGTTTATGGAAAAGCTCTTACAGCTATTTGTATATCTATACTTATTGGTTAGGTTGTTTTAATATTTTCTTTATTGACTTGTATGTGCATAGTTACGACTGTATCACTTAGTTTCTTTCTATTTGTGAAAACCTAATGTGGCTTTCTGTATCATATCTATTTATATAGTATGTTATTATTTGTAAAGTCCTAGATAAAATTAATTCATAAATAAAGTTGTTAGTTACATATTAAAGGGTAAGTTTAACTCATTTTCACTGGTATATTTTGGTTTTGGCCCTTTCGCATAGAGTAACAAGTCGATGATCTAGCCTACTACTCTACCAATTCGCGTAAATCTACTAGTCTTGGTAAAGTAGAAGATAAATAACACGTAAATTAGGATTTTGGTAGTAGAATTAAAACGCCGCGGCTATCAATCACTATTACTTTAACTTTAGTAGACGTATACATACATAGGTAGAGTAACCAAGTATTGATAGGTATAGTGCATTGTATTGTATTGAAGAAACATGGAGGAAGGCAAGTTGTAAAGTAGCTTGCCCACTTTGTTAGTAGATTGACTAACATGGGCAAGCTTTTCTACCATTAGCCTTCCCTTCGTTGCTCTCCCAATTTATACTTATTATATTCTACAGATGCTGTTAAGGGTCCGAACTACCTCACACTGCTTTGCATGATTGACTGTTATATCAATAATAATTAAATACTCTAGTTAAAATAAAAATGCAGCAAAGTTCAGGACTAACTCTGGTAACTATATGACTCAAAAACACGATTGCATAAAATTTTCTCGATAGAAAAAAATGCAAAGTTGCCTCCAAATCGCGTCTAATTTACTCGGTATACAGCATTATTCACCAAATACATTAAAATTAACCATGAAACTTTTGATTAGTATTGCATTACAGATAAGGCAGCCATCAGGGGTTTTTTTTTTCGAATAACCCTTGAATATTCCTAAAAAACTAAAATATCCAAAGTAGCCAACGCGTTAAGACCATCCGCGTTTGTACCGCCACACCGCCTGGCCTATGGCGGGCTCTTAACGTTCGGATAGTTATTAGCATAGTAAGTATTGTACCGTGTACCGATGGCTTTTGAGAAAAGTTTCTATCCGTCTTCACTAACGCAATCTGCGGGGCGATTGGCATATTCACTACCCAGACTAGCTTGAAAAGAAAAGGCTAATCTATCTTTAGTCTATACCTATGTACTAAGAGGACATATTTGGTCGTCTGTTTGTTTGCAAAGAATAAACTAAATACAATTTTTAAGCTTCATTATCAGCGAGTAACATAGGTTATTGTTTTAACATGGGTTATTAAATTATATCAATGAATATAAAAAGAAAGACCAGGCCCCCAGTCTCCGGCAGCCCCGCTATTCTTGACTTAGGTAGCGGTCACGGTAACGGCGGGGCAGGGGGTGCTAAGAATCCCCGGATACGACCCGGCTACCACCCCCGACGACAACTGGCCCTGGTAACACACAATATACGCACGATGAGGCTTGACGAAAAGGTTGAGGAAGTGGAAGCGGAAATGAGTAGGTTACGATAGGATGTAGTAGGGTTGTCTAAAGTCCGAAGAGAGGGAGAGGGCACGACAACCCTAAAGTCTGGTAACCTAATCTATCACCGGGGGGTGACTTTAAAAAGTCCCAGCATGGTGTCGGGTTTCTCGTCCACAACGTCTCGTAAACAACGTCGTAACCATCGAACGTATTTCTAGCAGGGTGATATACCTTATACTCAGAGTATCTAAAAGATACTCGCTGAAGGTCATACAGGTATACATGCCGACCGGGGAATACTCAGATGAAGAGGTGGAAAGCGTGTATGAGGACATCAGTAGGGCCATACATGCTTCTAAAACCTATTTTACGGTGGTTATGGGGGACTTTAACGCGAGACTGGGCAGACGAAGTGACGGAGAATTCAGAGTGGGGCGATTCGGATATGGGGATCGAAACGATAGGGGCCATATGCTGGCTGACTTCTTGGAGAAAGAGGGACTCTTTGCGATGAACTCTTTCTTCAAGAAGCCACCACAAAGGAAATGGACCTGGATAGGTCCAACTAGGAAGGGCCAGGCCCCAGTGAAACAGGAGATAGACTTCATCATGTCGACTAGGAGAGAGATATTCAATGATGTCTCCGTGATCAGCAAGATAAAAATCGGTAGCGATCACAGAATGGTGAGAGGCATCTTGAATATCGATCTTAGACGTGAGAGGGGTCGGCTGATGAAGTCTACGATCCGACCATCTCATGCCCATATCCAGAACCATGAGATCTTCCAGCTTGAGCTCTCTAATCGCTTCAAATGCCTAGACGACTGCGTTTCAGTGGACGAATTAAACAATGGGTTTGTAGAAGCTGTCCAGTCGGTGGGATCTAAGATTTTTAAGTCCTGCCGTAAACAAAAATCTCAAAAAATCTCTCCTCAGACCCTAGAACTGATGGCTGAGCGACGCTCCATGGTACTGCAGACCTCTGAAGATGCTGACGTACATCGGCGGCTCAATAGACGAATCCAGAAGTCTCTGCGGCACGATATTCGCTCATTTAATACCGAGCGTATAAAGGAGACGATTGAGCATAACAAAGGCTCCAAAGTGTTCGCAAGAGTGGCGTCTATTGGGCAGAGCCGATTATCAAAGCTGAAGACGGAGGACGGCAAAGTGGCGTCGACAAGGTCCGAGGTACTGAGGGAGATCGAGAAGTTTTACGGACAGCTCTACACCTCAATTGCTAAACCCATCGACAGCCTGGCCAAAGACCCTAGAGCCAAGCTAACCCGACACCATACTGAAGACATCCCGGACATCAGCCTGTACGAGATTAGGATTGCCCTCAAACAGCTTAAAAACAACAAGGCGCCGGGCGAAGACGGAATCACAGCAGAGCTTCTGAAAGCGGGCGGAACGCCGGTACTAAAAGTCCTTCAGAGGCTCTTTAATTCCGTTTTGCTCGAGGGCGTGATGCCAGAGGCTTGGAACAGGGGCGTGGTGGTTCTGTTCTTTAAAAAGGGTGACAATACTCTACTAAAGAACTATAGACCCATCACGCTCTTGAGCCACGTCTATAGGCTGTTTTCGAGGGTTATCACGAATCGTCTCGCTAACAGGCTTGATGCCTTCCAGCCTCCCGAACAAGCCGGATTCCGAAAAGGCTTCAGTACCATAGACCACATCCATACGCTGCGGCAGGTTATACAGAAGACCAAGGAGTATAACCGGCCACTATGCTTAGCGTTTGTGGACTATGAGAAGGCCTTTGATTTGATCGAAACATGGGCTGTGCTTCAGTCTCTCCAGCGGTGTCGCATTGACCATCGGTATATCGAAGTGTTGAAGTGTTTATACAGAAACGCCACTATGTCAGTCCGAGTACAGGAGCAGAGCACGAGGGCTATTCCACTGCAGAGAGGCGTGAGACAGGGAGACGTCATTTCTCCGAAACTGTTCACTGCTGCTTTGGAAGATGCCTTCAAGCTCCTGGAATGGAAAGGATTTGGCATCAACATTAATGGCGAGTATATCACTCACCTTAGATTTGCCGACGATATCGTTGTCATGGCGGAATCGCTGGAGGACTTAAGTACCATGCTCAATGACCTCAATGGAGTTTCACAGCAAGTGGGCCTTAAAATAAACATGGACAAAACGAAGATCTTGTCGAATGTCCATGTTACGCCGTCACCGGTTTATGTTGGGAACTCCACCCTTGAAGTTGTAGACCAATATGTCTACCTGGGACAGTTGATCCAGGCAGGCAGTACCGGCTTCAAGGACGAGGTCTTTCGACGAATCCGACTCGGCTGGGCAGCGTTCGGGGAGCTCCGCACTGTCTTTTCGTCCGCAATACTTCAGTGCCTAAAGACAAAAGTCTTTAATCAATGTGTGTTACCAGTGATGACTCGTAAGTCATCACTGGTAACGTGGGTGTGAGTGGGGAGGCGTACCTCAGAGACGTGGTCCCTTACTATGGGCCTCATAAGAAAGCTCAAGGTCACCCAAAGAGCTATGGAGAGGGCTATGCTCGGTGTTTCTCTACGAGACCGAATCAGAAATGAGGAGATCCGTAGAAGAACAAAAGTCACCGACATAGCTCAGCGGATTAGTTCTTTGAAGTGGCAGTGGGCGGGGCACATAGCGCGTAGAAGCGATGGCCGATGGGGCAGAAACGTTCTGGAATGGCGACCACGTACCGGCTAGCGCAGCGTCGGACACCCACCGACCAGGTGGTCGGACGACCTGACAAAGTTCGCAGGGAAACGCTGGATGCAAGCCGCTTCTAACCGGTCATTCTGGAAATCATTGGGGGAGGCCTATGTCCAGCAGTGGACTTCTTGCGGCTGATATGATGATGATGATGATGGTTAAATTATATTCGCGTGCGTGGAACACGCCGCGGAAAAACAGCTAGTCAAGTCAATAAAGAAAATTAATGGTATTAAATGGGTCAGGGGGTGTCATTCTCAACTGCCTGTCCGGTGGTAGAAGATATGACTTCGGGTACGCGCGCCCGGCTCCCCGAGCTGCTGCTTGCTCATCCTCAATTCATCCGAGTGAGCAGTATCCCTTCAACCTTCTCCCGCTCCCCTATCCCAATAATATCCTACCCTTCCCACGCTTAAAGTGGTTTCGATGGGCAGCAGCATCGGAACCTAGATTAGCCAAATAACTGCGCTCACCAACCCGTTTGCCAAGCGTGGTGAGTATGGCAAAAACCCCTCATGAAGATGGATAACGCACCAAGGCCCCTAGTCCCCGGCGGCCCCGCTATTCCTGACTACGGTAGCGGTCATGGTAACGGCGGGGCAGGGGGTGCGAAAAATCTCCGGAAGAGATCCGGCTACCACCCCAAACAGAGACTGGCCCTGGTGACACACAATATCCGCACAATGAGGTTGGACGAGAAGGTCGAGGAAGTGGAAGAGGAAATGAGTAGGTTACGATGTGACATAGTTGAGTTGTCTCAAGTCCGAAGAGAGGGAGAGGGCACGACAACCCTGAAGTCTGGTAACCTACTCTATCACCGGGAGGGTGACATTAAGAAGTCACAGCATGGTGTCGGGTTTCTCGTCCATAGGTCCCTCATCAACAACGTCATAACCATCGAAAGTGTTTCCAGCAGGGTAATATACCTGATACTCAGAGTATCTAAAAGATACTCGTTGAAGGTAATACAGGTATATATGCCGACCGGGAAACACTCCGATGAAGAGGTGGAAGTAGTGTATGAGGACATTCGTAGGGCATACACGCTTCGGAAACCTATTTCACGATTGTTATGGGGGACTTCAACGCAATACTGGGCAAGCGACGCGATGGAGAGTCCAGAGTCGGGCAGTTTGGATATGGGGAACGGAACGACAGGGGTCATAGGTTGGCTGATTTTCTGGAGGAAGAGGGACTCTTTGCGATGAACTCTTTCTTCAAGAAGCCACCTAATAGAAAATGGACCTGGATGGGCCCCAGCAGAAAGGACCAACCGGCTGTCAAAAATGAGATAGACTTCATCATGTCGACGAGGAGAGAGATATTCAACGATGTCTCTGTGATCAATAGGATTAAGATCGGTAGTGATCACCGAATCGTACGAGGCATCGTGAATATCAATCTCAGACGAGAGAGGACTCGCTTAATGAAGTCTACGCTCCGACAATCAACGACCCGTATCCAAAATGTCGACAGTTTCCAACTGGAACTCTCAAATCGTTTCGATTGCCTGAAGGATTGCGTTTCAGTGGACGAGTTAAATAATGGGTTTGTAAAGATTGTCCAGGAGGTGGGATCAAAGTTCTTTAGGTCCCGCCCCAAACACAAGCCTCAAAAGATCTCACCCCAGACCCTGAACTTAATGGCTACGCGACGATCCACGCAACAGTTCAATAATTTATAATAATAAGATATGTCAACTATATATAACTAGATGGTCATCTCAAAGAAGTCATTAATGCTATAGAAACATTTTTCCAGTAAGAAGCGTTTCAGTGTATTTTTAAATTGGATTAACCTCGAGATACATTTAAAAGCAACAGGTAAGTTATTGAAAATTCTCACAGCTTGGTATTTAGCCGAGTGTTGAGTTACGTTAAGTCTAGGAATGATATCAAATTTAAGGTCCTTACGTCTAGTGTTTTCTCTAATCTTCCTTTCCTCAGACGTTTCCGTTACAGTCAAATCTTTAAACAAGTCACTAAGCAACACCATTATATAAAGAGACGGTATGGTGAGTATACCTAGTTTTTGAAAATGTCCCCTACAAGATTCCCAAGGGGGAATTCGTGCAATTGTTCGTATTGCACGTTTTTGTAAGATAAACGCTTTACGTATATTATATTGGTAGCTGCCACCCCAGAAGTTGATGCTTTACCTGAATTTGCTTTCTACTAAAGCATAGTACACTGATTTAAGTTGTTCGGTATTGAGTTCGTCACGTAAGCTCCTTAAGGCATAACACGAAGATCTAACGGACTGTTCAATTACATTAAGTTCTTTTTTCCAGTTCAGCAATGAGTCTATGTGAATTCCCAAAAATTTTACAGCATCAACTACAGCAATTTTTTCTCCATTTAGGGTAATGTCAAGTGTTTCTTTGTTCCTTGCTGTGGTTTTGAAATAGATGATTCCCGTTTTAGTTAAATTTACATTAAGATTATTATTATTGAACCATTCCAAACATAATTTAGTAGACAGATTAATGTTACATTTCAAGTTTTCTGTGTCACTTCCCGTTACAACAATACTAGTATCATCAGCATAGCTTACTATTTTAACGTCAGGTAATTTCATGTTTATGTAATTAATCAAATCATTTGTAAATAGGACAAACAGAATCGGCCCTAGGATTGATCCTTGTGGCACTCCAACATTATTGATTTTTAATTTTGAATTATAGACTTGCTCACAGTCTCCTTCGTTACTCTTTATTTCAACGTATTGTGTTCTGTTAGTAAGATAAGAATGAAATAGTTTGTAAGGTTTTCCTACTATACCATAATAATAATTTTTCTAGGAGTATTTTGTGATCTACTTTATCAAAAGCAGAACTCAGATCGAGGAAAACTCCCGCTACTCTCTTTCTTCTGTTTAGTTCCGTGACCACATCATCAATAAACGTATGGATAGCATTTTTGGTACCTACACCTTTTTGATAACCAAATTGTATTTTATTTAAGATGTGTAGTTTATTTATATATCGCACCAACAACGATATGATGAGTTTCTCGAAAATTTTTGAAATAATAGGTAGTAATGAGATTGGCCTAAAGTTATGGGCTTCCAATCTAGACCCTTTTTTAAAAATAGGCATAATTTTTCAACTTTCAAAAGGTCGGGAAAGACACCTTCATCAAAACACTGGTTGAAAAGATAAGCCAAAGGTTCTGCAATTAAATCTATATTATCTTTAATAATTATAATAGTTTTATCATCATGCCCACACGATTTTTTTGAGTCCATTTCTTTGACAATATTTATTATTGTAGATGCTGTAACTTTTTCCCACGTCAAGATTACGTCTATTGGCTTAGTACTTGATCGCATGTAGTTTAAATCATGTTACAATTTACCCATACTTAACTTACTTTGTGTTGTGAAAGTTTTAGAAAATACTTCAGCTACCTTTGTTGGATCATCAATTGTAATATTATTTTTCTTTAGTGAAAGTCTCTCTTTCACTTGTCCGTTATTTTTGTTCCTATGCCTATTTACTAAATTCCATATGCATTTGGAGGAGTTCTTGGAATTTTTAATTTCATTCTGTATACTTATTTTTTTTGCATATCTTATTACTTTTCTATATATACGAATATAATTTTCTTTGTATTGAACAATAGATTCCTCTGTGCATGATCTGTGCGCTGAATTAAGAAAACGTTTCATATGACTGGATATTTTAATACCTTTCGTTATCCATCTTGTTTTTCTACCTCCTTCTATGTTTGCCTTTATTTTTCTTTTTTTACGAGATAAGGATTGCCCTCAAACAGCTTAGAAACAACAAGGCGCCGGGCGAAGACGGAATCACAGCAGAGCTTCTGAAAGCGGGCGGAACGCCGATACTAAAAGTCCTTCAGAAGCTCTTTAATTCCGTTTTGCTCGAGGGCGTTACGCCAGAGGCGTGGAACAGGGGTGTGGTTGTTTTGTTCTTCAAAAAGGGTGATAATACTCTACTGAAGAATTACAGACCCATCACGCTCCTGAGCCACGTCTATAAGCTGTTTTCGAGGGTGATCACGAATCGTATCATGAACAGGCTTGATGCCTTCCAGCCTCCCGAACAAGCCGGTTTCCGAAAAGGTTACAGTACCATAGACCACATCCATACGCTGCGGCAGGTTATACAGAAGACTAAAGAGTATAACCGACCACTATGCTTAGCGTTTGTGGACTATGAGAAAGCCTTTGATTCGGTCGAAACATGGGCCGTACTTCAGTCCCTTCAGCGATGCCGCATCGACCATCGGCATATCGAAGTGTTGAAGTGCTTAAACAGAAACGCCACCATGTCAGTTCGAGTACAGGAGCAGAGCACGTAGGCTATACCATTACAGAGAGGCGTGAGACAGGGAGACGTGATATCTCCGAAACTGTTCACGGCTGCTCTGGAGGATGCAATTGATTGGGTCAATTGATCCAGGTTGGCAGTTCCAGCTTCGAGGACGAGGTGTTTCGACGAATCCGACTCGGTTGGGCAGCGTTCGGGAAGCTCCGCCATGTCTTCTCGTCCAAAATACCTCAGTGCCTAAAGACGAAAGTCTATAATCAATGTGTGTTACCAGTGATGACTTACGGGTCCGAAACGTGGTACCTTACTATGGGCCTCATAAGAAAGCTCAAAGTCACTCAAAGAGCTATGGAGAGAGCTATGCTCGGTGTTTCTCTGCGAGATCGAATCAGAAATGAGGAGATCCGTAGAAGAACAAAGGTCACTGACATAGCTCAGCGGATTAGCTCTTTGAAGTGGCAGTGGGCGGGGCACATAGCGCACAGAACCGATGGCCGATGGGGCAGAAAGGTTCTCGAATGGCGACCACGTACCGGCAAGCGCAGCGTCGGACACCCACCGACCAGATGGTCGGACGACCTGACAAAGGTCGCAGGACGACGATGGATGCAGGCCGCTTCCAACCGGTCGTATTGGAAATCCTTGGGGGAGGCCTATGTACAGCAGTGGACTTTTTGCGGCTGATATGATGAATGGTATTAAATATTAAGTGCTTATGGTGTATTGATAATAAACGAGACACAATAGCAGCTTTATTGTTATAACCGTCTCATTCAGAGTTAAGTGCCAATATGTTCGAAAATGCTTATGTTACTTTGTCATGTGAATAGGATTTGCTGATACTTAACCTTTAAGGTAATTTCAAGCGAGCATTGTAGCTCTTTTTGGTACAGCTTCGGCGGTAGCTTGATGGCTGTGTTGGCCTTCCAGAAATAGCTGCCGAGACGGGTGGGCATCCTCAGGTTCGGGTACTGGTAAGTGAATAAAACTTTTTCACAATGTAAATCACCCACAAAATAGCGCTGGACGTCATGGATATCCCAGTACCGAGTGTCCGTAGTTCTGTAAGAAAAACAAGCGAGGCACCTTTGATGTCGTCGTCGTTGGTCTTCGTGTAGTGCTAGTTGGCATTCTCGTCACACATTGATTATTTTGAGAGGTTATATTATAAACCCACTCATATAATAGGATGTTGAGGCATAAGCAAATTAGTCAAAAGAATCAGGTGTTACTTTGCGACAGTCAAAGCTACACTTACTCTGAGATTATTTACTTTGCGTGCTTTCACCACCAGTTAGTTTAGCCACCAGGTAGCAATAGTTTGCATGAACTAACTGGTGGCGGAAGCACGCAAAGTAAATTATATCAAAGTAAATTAAAAACCGGCCAAGTGCGAGTCGGACTCGCGCACAAAGGGTTCCGTACCATATTCTAATAATGACAAAAAAAATATGTCTGTTGTATGCGAGCCCCCCTTTAATATATATTTTTTTTATTTTTTATTTTTTAAGTGAATATATTACTAAATAATCTGTGAATATTTCAAGCGTCTACCTGTTGCCATTATCAATATCGAACAAAAACATCACATTTGTTGTATGGGAGCCTACTTAAATATTTATTTTATTCTGTTTTTTAGTATTTCTTGTTATAACGGCAACAGAAATACATCATCTGTGAAAATTTCAACTAACTAGCACGGTCCATGAGATACAGCGTGGTGACAAACAGATAGACAGACGGACAACGGAGCCATATTAATAGGGTCCCATTACCCTGTAGGTATGGAACCCTAAAAAGCAAATTAAATAATTAAATGATAAATATAAAGGACCAGCAAGTATTTTAGGGTTCCGTATCCAAAAGGGATATTTTCCGGTGGTGGGAAAACGGAAGAACAAAGCTTTCGCTGTCCGAGTTCCGTCCTTCTGTCCAAGTCCTGTATTTTTTAAATCGTAATATAGAGGTACATTTATCTAATACCGCCATAGAACTATGAAGCTATTTTTTTTAAATCTATGAATGCGACTATAATTCAAAATAAAATAATAAATTTAGGTGAAAATGATTAAAATTTTTATTCTATTAGAAAGAGTAAGGTTTGGCAATTATGAATGAAAAATGATATCGGACAAATGTCTACCGCGACGACGGTTACAGATACCTAACTTTCATTACATTTTTTGCATGCTCTAGCAAGTGGCAGGGACCTTACACGCGCAGAATACGGAAGCCGATGGACGGCCCGTTCTAAGACACCGGAAGCGGGTACATGCTCTCTCACCTCTGTGTGACCGAGTATGGCAATACGAGTATTAATAATTTTCAATTCTCAATAATAATATTGTTCTAGTTAAATATTGAATGGTAGTACGGAACACTGACTACGTGTAAGTACTAATCGCACTTGGTCAGTTTTAATATACAAATAAAACAAATAAATAAAAAATCTGCCAAGTGCGAGACGGACTCGCGCACGAATGGTTCCGTACCATTATCGATACATCATCAAACACCACAATATGTATTATAACCTTATATTTTTGTAACCATACCTGTTACCGTTATAGACCGTCGCGTCGTCCTAACGCGACTTTCTGATCACATTTAAATCATCATATCGTGTAGGTGACACGGTCAATCGACCATGCACACCCTGGTGTCAGAGTTCTTCGGAACCACCTCTCGGCCTCTGACGTGGTTCCTTTAACGACTACCAGATGGCAGCCGGGACTAACGGGACTTAACGTGCCTTCCGAAGCACGGAATCATCTTTATTATCAGACAATCAGGTGATACAAGCCTACAATGACTTAACCAAACTGGAAACAACTAAACAAAGTATACTCCACGTGGGAATCGAACACACGACCACTGGGTCTACAGGCAAACGCCTTAACCACTGGACCACGGAGGCAGTTGCAGGCAGTTGCACGGATGAGATAGATGAGACTTACTATAAAATCAAAAATTACATTTCATTTTGAATCCAAATGATTATTAGGTATATTATTAGATACTTAGTAATCCTTACTTATAATATTACTAGCTGTTGCCCGCGGCTTCGCCCACGTTAGTGTCGATTCCTTTGGAAACAGTATAATTTCCCGGAATTAAACATACCCTATATGCCCCGGGCCTCAAGCTACCTCTATACCAAATTTCATCCAAATCAGCTCAATGGTAAAGCGTAAAAAGACGACAAACAGAGTTACTTTCGCATTTATAATATTAGTATTAGTATGGAAGTAAATATTATTTATACTTCTAAGTCCAGTAATGAGAAAATTTACATAAAAACTTTACCCTCCCATTTTACCCCTTTAGGGGTGAATTTTGTCCATTTTACCCACATATATCTTTTTTAAAGGTAATCGAAAATTTATATACCTATTTATTTTCATACTTCATAGTCCAGAACTGAGAAAATTTTCAATTTCCATACACACTTTACCCCCTCGCATTTTGCCATTTAAGGGGGGAATTTTGTCGATTACATTTTCTCAGATCGTTTTCAATTGTAATCGAGAACTTATATACCTATTTTTATACTTCTAGGTCTAGAAATGTGAAAATTTCCATACAAAATTTACCACCTTTCTGGAGAATTTTTCCAGGTGACCTACACAGGTCTTTTTCAATTGTAATCGTAAATTTATTTACCTATTTTCATACTCCTAAGTCTAGAAGTGAGTAAATTCCTATACGAACTTTTACTCGCTATTTTACCCATTCAGGGGAAAATATCGTCCATTTTACACAGATATTTTTAATTGTAACTTAGAACTTATAATATTATTTTCATACGTCTAAGTCCAGAAATGAGAAAATTTCCATACAAAGTTTATACCACCCACCCACTCCATTTTACCATCAATTTTACCCCTTTAGAGGTAACATTTCTAAAAATCACGATTAAAAGAACCCCTGGCCCTGTACCAAATTTCAAGTTTCTAGGCGCAGCAGTTTCGGTTGCGTTGATATATAAGTCAGGTTTGCCGTTTGCCCGCGGCTACGCTGCCGCCGTTAGTGTCCATCCCTCAGGAACAGTAGAATTTCCCGGAATAAAAGGTACCCTATGTCCTTCCCCGGGTCTCAAACTACCTCCATACCAAATTTCGTCCAAATTGGTTCAATGGTTGAAGCGTGAAAAAAAGACAGACAGACATACAGAGTTACTTTCGCATTTATAATATTGGTATAGATAGGTATAATGCTGTCGTATAATGATGATGAAATGACTTTGGATTTTAATTTTCTATGGATAGGTCTTAAAAAATGATAGTGAGGTGTCTAATATAATTTTTTACTAAACTGAATATTTCCAAAGTGGTAAAGTTTGTGTCCGCCTCCTGTAACCTCTAAAATAAAAGGTTTGAACGAGATCTAGTAAGTAATTTTTTTTTAATATGTCATAAATCGTTAACCGCAATTTAACTTACATTTTATACTATGTTACTTGCTGCTATGGAACCCTTCATGAGCGAGTCCGACTCGCACTTGGCCACTTTTTTCGAATTATTGCATTACCATCAGTGCGTGCCTCGGCAAACATACCAGATGCTCCACAATAACGAGACAATATCAACAGCATTCTAAATATTTATAGAGGACACGAATCACATCACATCATAGGTTTTACCAGATATTTACCCATAAGCCTGAATAAAGAGATTGGCGTTGATTGGCATAGGTAAAGCACCTAAATATGTAAGAATATACAGTCAAATATAGTCAGCAAGGGGCAAATAAATATGATCCCCTACATTTTAAAATCTGTTGTTAGGTAAAGCACTTAAATATTTAAGAATATACAGTCAGATATAGTCAGCAAGGGGCGGATAAATATGACCCCCTACAGTTTAAAATCTGTTGTTAGGTAAAGCACTTAAATATGTAAGAAAATACAGTCAGATATAGTCAGCAAGGGGCAGATAAATATGACCCCCTACAGTTTAAAATCTGTTGTTTGGTAAAGCACTTAAATATGTAAGAAAATACAGTCAGATATAGTCAGCAAGGGGCAGATAAATATGACCCCCTACTGTTTAAAATCTGTTGTTAGGTAAAGCACATAAATATTTAAGAATATACAGTCAAATATAGTCAGCAAGGCGCAGATAAATATGACACCTCACATTACAAAATCTGTTGTTAGAGGTATCTATTTTATCTGCCCTGTCTGCACTGTCTTGTACAGTCAGGGGCAGCTACATACTAAACACGCTATGTCAAATCTAAGCTAGTAATAAAAATGACTGATGCTTTTAACTTATGCGTACTTCAACACATCATCATCAGGCAATATACCATCGTTGCTTTCCACATAGTGCATCCAAATGAAAGGATCCTTGGTCCAGTCTCCAAGGGCAAGGTAGTCCGGGCTGGGTTTGTAATGCATCGGCCACAAGTACCATTTTACCGCTTCGAGGTGCCCAATTATCTTTACACATTTGCAAAACTCTAAACAAAAAAGGTTTTTAGGTCAGTTTCAATTTCATAAGTGTGTATATTAGAGAGTTGTAAACTTGTAACCTACCTTAGACATACGAGTATCTATGTATCAGAATTAATTTGAATTATTGATTAGGAAGCTATTTTATTTTCGATGATCTAAGAGCAGTTTAAAAATAAAAGTCATTATCCTGGTCGAATAAAAAAGACATCTAATCCCGCAGCATCATTTCTTTAATCGGTCGGTTTCTGCGTGACTGCACATTTTTAATCGCACGATCCCGGTAATTACATAGAAATTAATACCATTATTTTTTACATTTATTTAACACTAGCTTTCGCCCGCGGCTCCGCCCGCGTCAAAGTCGATCCCTCGGGAATAGTACTTTTTCCCGGGATAAAAGGTAGCCTATGTCCTTGTCCGTACTCCAGAGGACTTGTATGCAAAATTTCATGATGATCGGTTCAGTAGTTACAACGTGAAAGCGTAACAAACAAACAAATAAATAAACAAACAAACAAACTCACTTTCGCATTTATAATATTAGTAAGGATAACGTAGGGGCATCGAATCCCGCGGGACCAAAAAAAGGCGCGGGATCTCAGAATACCAAATTCTGGGAATACCGGGATTGGAGGCTCTCAGTTGGTTAAGACGTCATTTTCCTGTTAGCCTTTTAATATGATTCAGAGCTGACTATCACTGACGTGAATCACTTCGAAGGTAATGCCTTCTTTAAAATAAACCTGTACGGAGCAGCACTGTACTGTACATCATGTGTAACGATAGGGGTTGCTAATATATTTTGGTATTTTATAAATGAAACTATATTTCATCCGAAGCTACGCTCGAGTGATTAGAAATCCCGCGTAATCAGAAACCCCGCGGTATTTCTGATTACGCGGATAACATTTTATCGATTCAAAGATTCAAAATGTTATCCAATCTGATTATTGATTGAAGCTTGAAAGGATAACGGATAAAAAAAATTACACACTCCTATTTATTAGCGTGGATTCTTACTATGCATGCATGCTGCAGCACGGTGCAATATAAGTTGCATCCAGCTACATTGTGTATGTTTCACGGTGCGTTCTTACGATTACTGAGACCAGGTGCAGCGACACCAACGACCACGTAAAACAGTAGGATCATTTTCTAGTTGCTATTGCTATTAGGCATTGGTGATCAAACTCACCTTCTTCCTCAGTATCCATATTGATATCGTAAAATATATGGGCGATTTATTATAAATTCTCAAAATAAAAACTTAAAAAACATTCAAAGAACGTATAAAATATAAATATTTCTAAACATAATCAAGTATACCAACTTGTGTGTAATTCGACACGTACTTGTCAATATTGATTTATTGATGATTTATGTCAGATGATTTTAAAGTAGGTAGTCAATGGTGTCTACACTTCTTACACCATGAAGTTATAGGTTTACACTTACACACATTAATATTTTTTGGTGTTTTTGTCTTTTATATCTATTGCGTTCTCAGAACAAGGATTGCGTTGAAGATAATGTGAAATAAAGGTGCACCCGCACGATGCAGCAATGCACTGCAGCGGACGTGCACAGCACGGTGTGGCATTTTTTGATATCCCGCACGTAAACTGCAGCGACCATTGAGATAAGGAGGAGGAACCAGGGGTTGGAATACCGGTAAAAATCTATTACCGGTACCTCTATGAAACGACAGTACCGGTAATTGGTTTGGTACCGGTACATTTGTTACCGGTAAAAATCAAGTACCGGTACCTCTATAATACAACGGTACCGGTAATTGGATTGGTACCGGTACCTCAATAAAGCGACGGTACCGGTAATTGAATTGGTATCAATACGTTTAATAACGTTAATAACAGAAGTACCTGTACCAAATACCGGTAAACAGTACCGATACTCGTATTGGGAAATATCATTTCGTTAATGTGTGTCGTTGCCGTGTTGTGCATGTGCGGCGTGCATGGGGGCCCACAATAGGGCGGCACTTTTACAGTCGAGCGAGTCCCATGCGGTGGACGGCAACAATGCGTAGGTACCGGTTAAATTAACGCAATTTTAACAATATTATTACCGTTATTTTTTAGATGATTACCGTTAAAATTTAACAGAATAGAAGTACCGGTACTTACCGGTACCTATAATGTGAATTTGGTACCGGTAACAAGTAGCGGTAAAATTACCGTTAACTGTTAATAATATTATTACCGTTAAATACTAGATTACCGGTACCTCATATTACCGTTAAAATTTTAACAGAATAGTAATACCGGTACTTACCGGTTCTTATAATGGGAATTTGGTACCGGTAACAAGCCCTGGGAGGAACCCTTATCAGTCGTCTTCTCACTGCTGAGCGTCGCGTCGTGTTCCCCCCGACCTAACTTCTTCACGGTCTCTTACCATATATGGCGATCTTTGGCCTGTTGCAGAGCATAAGAGAATTTGGTGTTAAATGGTCTTTGACTTAGTCGGTTTATGGTATCGGACTACAACCCCTGGACCCCATCCATATTTCCGGTGACAAATAAGTTTCTCAAGAAGGCTGCGCTACGAAAAAAACAAAGCAACTAACATGTTAACACGTTTTTTAAAACCAGTTTATTTACATTTTTGGCACATTTTTCCACCACCGTAGACAAAGACCACCGTAGCTACTGATAATAGCACTGTTATTAAGCGAACAAGAAACAAAAGGGAGGTATGGATAAAATAAGACATAATCGTGGACATGATTGGAGAGCGTAGGCAGTATAAAAGTACGTCTCAGACAAAGTACGCTGATTGTCGTAAATTGAAAGCGGAATGGTATGAGAGACAACACGAAAACCTGTGCAACTGTTGCCCATTTGCACAGGTGTTCGTGTTGTCTCTCATATCAAGCGATCAAGCCTCAGCCAATCAAGCGATCCTCAAATACTTAAGTCTGAGGTTATTTATCATCATCATCATTTCGAGTAGGTAACATGGTCAATCGACCATATACACCCTGGTTATTTATGCTTTGCAAAAAGCAAAATTAGGTAAGGCACCAGGACCTGATGAAATCCGCATTAATGTGCTTAAGTTGCTGGATCCAGAAAATATTGATGCTCTTCTTTATATTTTCAATTCCATTTATGACACTGGAGATATCCCCACAGAATGGCTGAAGTCCGTCTTCGTCGCTCTTCCAAAGACACCAAATGCTAAAAAAATCTTCCGATATGAGTACCATAAGCATAATGAGTCATATTCTTAAATTATTTATGACCATAATTTACAATCACATACAACAAAAATGTGACGAGTAGGTGAGCGAGAACCAATTTGGATTTCGATCGGGAATGGGGACAAAAGAAGCGCACTTTGCACTAAATGTTTTGGTACAGAAATGCAGAGATACGCAAAGTGATGTCTATATGTGCTTTATAGACTACGAAAAAGCATTCGACCGTGTTCAACATGAGATACTCTTGAAAGAACTACAATATATAGGTCTAGACGGCAAAGATATCCGCATCATTAAAAATCTGTACTGGAACCAAACCGCAACTGTGAGAGTAGATGGAGAGGAAACTAAACCCATTGGCATACAGAGAGGTGTCAGACAAGGTTGCATACTATCCCTGTTTAACGTTTATTCTTTAACGTTTATTCTGAAGCTATCATTAAGGATGCACTTCAAGATATGACTGCCGGAGTAATCATAAATGGCAAAGCAATCAACAATTTGCGATATGCAGATGATACAGTGCTCATTGCTGACAGAGAAGAGGATTTGCAGGAAGTAGTGGACAGGGTTGCGTTATGCAGTCGGAATGCAGGGCTAAATATGAAAGTCAAGAAGACCAAGTTTATGGTAATTACAGAGTATCCTAAACAGGTTTCTATTTTCGTAAATAACCAACCTCTGGAGAGAGTTATCAAATATAAATATCTAGGTTCGTGGGTAACCGTGTCGTGGGAAAGTGAGATAGAAATCCGAACCAGAATAGAAATAGCCCGATCAGCATTTGAAAGAATGAAGCAGGTATATGCAGACGAGAACTTTCTATCAAACTGCGAACAAGGATGCTTCAGTGTTATATCTGGCCTCTTGTTTTGTATGGTTGTGAAGCGTGGACCCTAAAAGAAGACCTCCGAAAGAAATTAGAAGCGTTTGTGATGTGGTGTTATCGCTGAATGCTACGCATAAGTTGGACGGACCGCAATACCAATGTTGATGTTTTAAAGCGCTTTACTTGTTAGGACCATTAAAACAAGAAAAGTCGCATATCTTGGTCACATCTTGAGAAATCCACAATATCATCTTCTCCAGTCCATGATGAGAAAATATTGTCGGAAAGCGCAGAGTGGGAAGACGCAAAATGTCATGGTTTAGAAACCGGTGGAACAACTGTTCAGATTCGCCATGGACAAGACACGATTTAAAGAGTTGACGGCCAACCATAAAGTTATCTTTTCTCTTAAATCTCTACTCCATGTATGTTTTTGGACGACGGCATAATTGGGGGTAATCAAACGGTTGTAGAGAATGACGTTAAAGCAATCATAGCTGGGTTCAATAAATTGGATCCTCAATTATCCTTACTTAAATGTGGAGAAGTGCGAATTGTTTACTTGCACTCGAGATTTAGTGCACTTGGAAAGTCAGTTTGCTCATGCCATGCAGACGCATATTTAGTCATTATTTGGAGATAAAAGAAAACATATAAAGTGGCAAAGATAAAAAAAATGATTTTACAAGGGTGTTCTCAAATTGGCACAGTGGCCGCTTATGAGTGAAAATCAGCAAAGTAAGATAATATTAGATGATAAAGGGCGAACTTTGGATCTTTGCAACGATTGCCTTTGGTAGTCAGATACTAATCTGGCTATGCTTCGTCTAAATAGTAATGATCCATAGGATCTTCTCTCGACATCACATGAACACGCCAAGCATTTGACATAGTCATGTCAATCATGTAAGTAAATAAAATACACCAACATTTTGTACCGTGAATTTCGATCCGGTAAATCGATATCGATTGATCCAATTCATCTACTCCACCCAACCTTTATTCTAATTTTGAAATAAATGGGTGGGAGCTAAAATATTTTTCCGTCCCCTCAACTCCTCAACAGTGATATTGAAACTATCTATTATATTGACTGGCATTAAATTACTAAAACGGACAATCATTCCATATATTTATTTATTTATTTATTTAACACTTTATTGCACCATTAAAAACAAATACAAAAAAATTGATAAAAGGATAACAAAAGGCGGCCTTATCGCCAAATGCAATTTCTTCCAGGCAACCTGAGGGTAGTAGAAAGATTAGAAAAATACTACGAGGTAAGGCGCAAAATTTACAAAAAAACTAAATTATGAACATAATAAATATACATAAATATATATATAAATACATACATACTATATCTGACGGACGACATGAAGAGGATTAAAAAAAATGTGACAGGAGATAAAAAGTGCCTACAAAGAGGACAAGAAGTGTGATTTGACAAGGGATTTAAAGCTGGCTAGCGTTTGAGCACACCGTAACAAATAAATAAACAAACAAACCATATAACTAAACTAAAACTAAAATAAACTAAAATAAACAAATAAACCATTTAACCATATACTGCTTCAGCTATTTTTTTTTCCAAAATCTGCGCGTAAATATTCCATTTTTACGCGGTTTTCGCAAAGTAGTCTCTCATCGGCTTCATCATAAGTAGTTGTATAAGCTGAAGTACGCTTTGGACAAACTGGAATATTCATAGTGCATCGACGAGGCGGGTCAGTACTACTTAGTTCCTCAGCAGACGACGTTCCAGTTCTTTTTTGAGCAGTTTTCTTTCGTGCCCTTTTGGCAGCCAATGGTTCAGCGTCACTGCTGTCATCAGAGTGCGAAAGTGTGCCTACAGGTTGAACAAAAACTCCAATGATAGCTGGAATATTTTTGGGCAAGCTAGATTGCATGGAATCATCATCAAATCCCTCTTCGTCATCGGTTAAAATGCTGGGTTCCGGTGGAATTATGGCCAAGTTACACTCCAGACCATCACAACTGTTTTCCATTATAGTGTTGATTGCTTCTTCAAGCCCTTTGTAATTATTGCTGGTGCTAAATGTTCGTTTTTTATTCATAGTGATTTTCTGAAAAATACGCAAGAGACGCTTCGCAAATAAAATATTCAATAACAAAAAAAATAGATTTTCTAATTGTTACAACATAATTTAACAGTAATACATTCGTACGCACTTTTCACTTCTTAAAAAGTAACGCAAAATTACCTTTCATAGAAATTCGTCCAGCTGATCGGCGACTTTGTATGGGAAACCTAATTTTCTTTTTCGTTTTTTACCTTTTTTCTTGCAATTCTGTGTTCCATTAGGGATTCTGATTCCCAGATTTCAATATAGCTAGGGGGTTCAAAATCATGTTGTATATATACATATACATAATATACGTATAGCCTCTGCTACCCACGCGCTACCCCTTATAATAAGGTACTGTTCCCGTGGGAACGACGTAAACGCGAATTTAGCCGCGGGGAAAAGCCAGTTTTAAATTATCTTGAAAACTCCTTCACATCTGTCTAATAAGTAATTGAATTTATCTGGGGTTATGTTTCAAATAATATCAGGTTATGATGTAAAACGATATTTTTCAGATTAGCCTGGGTCACAGAATTAATATAAGTACAGAACAAATACAGCTTTTAAATATATATATATATATAATTGTGTTAATATATCCCATATCCCGTGACACAAGTTCATAACTTAGTCTGGGGCTAATTCAAATTATTTAAATAAGACGAAATTTATGTACCAAGCGGGCAGCATATACTAGATTACCTAGATTATATCATCATCATCTGCCTTACCATATCCCATTATCTGGGGTCGGCGCAATATGTCTTATTTTTCCACATTACTCTATTTCCCACCATTCCTACATCCGCACCCACCTCTTTTATATCCCTTTTGACACAATCCATTCACCTCTGTTTTGGCCTGCCCCTTCCTTTATACCCATCAACCCTCATATTTAATATTTTTTTGGTCAGGTGTTCTTCGTCTCTCCTCATCACATGACCAAACCATGCCAGTCTATTGCTTCTCACCTTATTTGTGATAGGCGCCACTTTAGTACTACCTCTTATATATTCATTTCTTACTCTATCTAATCGTGTCACGCCACACATCCACCGTAACATTCGCATTTCGGCAGAGTGGAGTCTCTTTTCGTCCTGCACTTTAGTTGCCCAACATTCCGAGCCGTACAGAGTTACAGGTCTTATAACAGATTTATAAATTTTACCTTTTATTTTAAGCGGCATCTTAGGGTCACAAGTAGTACTGGTCACCTCTCTCCACTTCTGCCAACCTGCGTTAATACGACGTTTTATTTCCCTGTCAATTTCTCCGTCTTTTTGGAGTAATGACCCCAAATATTTGAAGTCAGAGCAAACTGGTATAACATCACTACCTATAGTAAGGGTCACTTCGCTAGAAATACCGCCGAAATCACAGAACAGATATTCCGTTTTGGTTTTGCTGATTTTCAAGCCTACATTTTCAAGAGAGTGCCGCCACATATTGAGTTTGCTCTGTAATATCGCACCGTCTTCTGCCACCAGTACGATGTCGTCTGCAAAAAGCATGCACCAGGGTGAGTCTTCCTGTAGAGCCGATGTGAGAGCATCCATAACTATCAGGAAGAGGTAAGGGCTTAAAGCAGAACCCTGATGCAAGCCAACTGTTACATCAAAACCGCCTGTTACTCCAGCAGCGGATTTCACCTTCGTGACAGGTCTGTCAAACATGGCACGAATCAGATTGATGTATATTAATGGTACTCCTTTCTTTTCCATAGCCCCCCACAAGACTTTTCTCGGTACTCTATCGTATGCCTTTTCAAGGTCAACGAATGCCATGTGCAGGTTCTTACGTGCACGTCTGTACTTTTCAATTAACTGTCGCATAGCAAATATGGCGTCCGTTGTACCTCTTCCAGGCATAAATCCAAGCTGATTTGGTGTTACATCAGTTTCAAGCCTTAGTCTTTTTTCTATTATTTTTTCCCATACTTTCATTGTATGTGAAATTAACTTTATCCCTCTATAACCGTTGCAGTCTTGAACATCACCTTTCCCCTTGAAAATGGGCACCAAAAAGCTGCTACTCCATTCGCACAGTACTACACATGCTTGCAACAGTTTATTAAAGAATAAAGCTAACCACTTGAATCCATCCTCACTCAAAGTCTTCCATACTTCCGCTGGTATATTGTCCGGTCCTACTGCTTTTCCATTTTTGATATTTCTTACTGCGCTCCTAACCTCATCTATACCTATTTCATTTACCATTGCAATATTTTGTTCCATCTCTTTCAAAACTCCATCCCAATCATTTTCCACGTTCAAAAGGCTATCAAAGTACTCTTTCCACCTTTCTTTAATATGTTCGTCTTTTGTTAAAACTTTTCCTGATTTGTATTTAACTCATTTAACGTAAGTCAAATCTTTACCTTTTCTTTCCCTCAGTTTAACTATGCGATAGAGTAATTTTTGATTTTTGGGGTTATCTAGCTGGCGGTTGAGCTTTTCTTGGCCTTCAGCTTTTGCAATAGCAATGAATTTCTTTGCTTGTCTTTTTGCGATGTTATACAATTCTCTTTTCTCATGTTCAAATTGACTTTCTTTGCTATTCTGCCATTCTTTGAAAGCATCCTTCTTCCTTTGTAAAGTCTCTTTCACTTCCTCTTTCCACCACTACGTTTTTTTACCAGCTTTACTCCGTTTCCCTTTTGTTTCCCCCAGGGTAACTCGTGCACTATCTCGAATGACATTTGCCATCTCTTCCCAACATTCATCCACAGACATTTCTGGTAGCCTATTATGCATCTCCATCATTTTACGTACTACTCTATCTTTCTGTCTAGCGTTATCTTCTTTCTCTAACATCCACCATTTTAGTTTAGGGGTAGGTGTTATTTTGTTTCTAATTTCTTTAAACTTTAATTTTAATTCTACAACTAAAAGCCTATGTTGTGTGACTACTGCTTCGCCTGGAATTACTTTACTATCTTTAATTTGATTAAGCCTACTTCTATTCGTTAAAAAATAATCTATTTGTGTTTTATGCGATCCGCTTTTATAAGTTATAAGGTGATCATCGGATTTTTTGAAAAATGTGTTTACTAGTGCTTGATCGAATACACTTGCTGCTTCTAAAAGACTTTCACCTTCGTCATTTCTGGCACCAAAACCATTACCTAGATTATATAAACAAATTAATTGAAATATGTTAGTAACTACTATTGCCATTATATCTAAAAACAAAAACAAGTGAAATATTTGGAATTTCGTTATATTTGAAAAATATACAAAGAATTAATTATATAATTAATTTGTTCTGTACAATGTAAACATAATTAAGAATACTAATAAATGCGTTAATTAACAGTTAAATTTGATTATCTCATTTTCAAATACATAATAACCATTCGTTTTGGGAAGTTCGATACAACCCGTACCTGAGTTGCTGTGCCAGCTTAATAGCAAATAGTGCCAATTCTCCTAATAGATACCTACAATTAGTGATGTGCCGTTCCCGAGAACGTTCTCCCACCTGAGAATATTGCCGGCAGCGTTCCCGGCAACGTTCTCCTAAATGAGAACGGTTGAGAATCATTTTTATATAATGGAAACAACCAACCTTTCTTAAGTAAAATAGTATCAAATAAAGTCGACAGATAATTGTGTATAAAACAATACACTCTATTTGCAATAAAAATGCTATATTTCCAGTGTTCCCAATATTCCCGAGAATATTCTCGAGAATACTTGCTATATTCTCGAGAATATTCTCGGGAACTTTCTCAGCAATATTGCGTCACCACGAGGTGACGAATAAATCTTGATTTTTTATTAGTATACAATTCACCACAGTAATTACAGTTAAATTTAATACGGTCGCTTTCTTCTATATGCGTAAAATGATCGTAAACAGGGCTTCTTTTACTCATTTTTAAAATTCGAAAACAACAGTGTTAATGCCACGTGTTAAGCCTTTAAAACTCATAAGTACATTAATACGCGCGGCCGTGTCTCAAGACCGCGGCGCGCGTTTGCCACGATAAGAGTGAGCAGGACACCAATATCTCACACACACATTTCATGCCTTGTTTATAACTAATCCTAGCGCCCAGATAATAAAGCAAAGAAACACTAAAAAATCACCTACAAAATATAAACTAATTTTATTTTGTTGAGAACGTTGAGAGTATTCCCGGCAGCGTTCTTGTTTCCTGAGAATATTCTCACTGGCAATATTGCCAGCAACGAGAACATTCTCAGCGGCACATCACTACCTACAATAGGCTAGTTTCCTAAAAAAATATAATTAGTCCGTCAGTTACATTTTCAAAAAATATTGGACACGTATTTTTTCTTTTGTCGATTAAACAGAAAATGATAAAGATATAGCCCCTTTGAAGTTCCGTGTGACGTCATAGTTCGCTACAATTTTTAGCAAACTTTGACGTCACGAGCCCCCACTCCTGAACTATGACGCGCTTTATCTTTATTATTTATTTGAAAAAAGAAAAAATACGAGTCCAATATTTTTTGATTATTTTACTGACGGAATAATTGTTATGTTATTATTACGACCCAGGAAACTAGCCTATACTGTTTGTTAGGCAGGTGTGAAAATGTATTTTTACAAAGTATGAGGCATCGGGACTACGCATCTTGAGTTTAATTCAGTAGAAACCCTATTTTCCAAAACACCTAGTAAGCTATGCTATTTTGAAAAATTATTATTTTTGGTTCTTCGCATTTTAAAGACAGATTTTCAAATTAATATTATACATTCTGCAATTCATCCGATGTATTGTTCGGGCTATTTAAAAAAGATCTAACCAACTTAATTCTGAAAATAGAATTTTTACTGACCTTTGCCCTATTGCGTGAAACTAACATCAGCGTAAATACATACATCCATGATCTTGGCAGGATAGTTTAACAAAATCTGTAGCAGCAGCGTACGAGTTAGAATTTCGTAGTGTATCATCGAAGAATATCGATTCTTTTAGGTACGTTTAAGTACAGTTTTAGACTAGAGTATGTATTTTTAGGTTCTTATATGTACATGTTACATGTTCAAATATTCAACCAACGTATTCAAGTTGGTTTAGAAATGTAAACTAATTGTGCAGATCGTATAGCTAGGTATTAGCTGCTGCCACTTCACACGTACCTGCGCACTGCATATCAAGAGCGTCGCATTGGAGTCAGATAGAGCCAAAACTTGGGGGGGGGGGCGGGGTATCAAAATCCAAGGAACTGATATTCTTAGTTTATACGTTACGGCGGTTGTAATAAACGCTAAAGTTAAAAGGGTTGAAAAGACCTTGTTTCAACAATAGTCTCATTGCACCTTCGATAAGACTTAGCCCCCCTCTGCCCCCTCTTGAGGACGCTCTTGCTGCGCATGTCTTACTCGTAAAAAAGCGCTGAGTGATAGTTTTGGAATTACATTACCGCACAATGTATGTACATAAGTATTAAATAATAGTTTTAACCGAGTTTTTTAGTGATGCATAAAACTATCTTTGACTACAATGTTTTTCCTGTAGGTACCTGCATAGGTATCGTTTTTAGTATGCCTATCCATCGGACCGGAGCAAGATGGCAGAGCTATGAGCTAGGTAAAAATCTACCTCCGGTGGTGGACAACCTTACTCGTCCGCGGCCGAAACGCATCTGTATCTCCAGCGCTATCTTTACGGAATACCATATTTGTCTTAATATTTTTACAATCCAAATAATATATACCTTATAATAAATAGATTAGGTTATTTGTTATCCTTTTCCACGAAACCACGCCTGTGATTCGTGGAAAACATCAAACGTGAAAAACCTATGATGCAAAGTAATGCTTGATACTTAGCTCATTTATGCTAAATAATTTAAAATTCAATTGGACTTCACATGTTTAAGAATGTTTATTTTACGTAAGTTATAATTTTTGAAATACATGACTTAATATCCCACCAACCCCAATAGTTTTTGAAATACATGACTTAATATCGACTCGGAATATTTTTGGACGCAAGTTTATTGTCAATATCGAATTGAATAATAATTCAGTCTTCGCAACCCGAAAGTGTGTTAATTGGATGGAATACCGATATACAATCAAACTATAAATTTCATATTGTTATACATATCAAATCCAAAGTTATGAAAATTGTTCTTATCTACTATACCAGGTGGTGCGTAGCGAGCCTCTTCCTTGTGTGTCGAACATTTAACTTAATATAGTTGTACCCGGGATAGACTATAAAAATAATAGGCTATCCATTCATATAGTTTTTTGATTGACAAAGAAAATCCTACTTATTGAAAGTATTTTTTCAATCCACAATTGAAACTATAGATTTACACCACCTTAAAGTATTGATAGAGTAAATCAGTAGGTATAGCTACAAAGCGAAATATTCGAGAGCCTCCGAAGTTACTACTTTCGAAGTTAGGTACTATGAGCTAGACCGCGGAACATGCTCAAAGGTGATTTAATTCTACCTATATCTTTCTAAAGCTTAGAACTCACAGTTAAATTAACGATAAGTTCGCCCAGATATCTTATTTAGCTATTCCCATCTAGTTAGGTGTTTGAGGCCTTTGTCCTCGTTGTTTAATTTTACCGGAATGATAAGTGCCGTCTTCCGCGCATAGTTTAGGACCCCAAAATTATTCGACCTAGGCTGGTTTGGTGCACCAACTGGCACTGAATGTATAATAATAATACCGCTTGTAAATTACCTACGAATAGCTTTCCCTAAGAGAAGAATACTGGGAGCTTGATTTTATCTTCATTCCCATAAAAGTGTGTACAATTTCTTATAAATGTAAAGGGTCGAAAATATTTCAAGATTCCAGCATTAGTCCCAAAGGAAAGGTTGTTCATATTAACCAGCCGAGTCACCCGAGCAAGGTAATGTCAAGGTAAGTTTAGACCTGTTGTAGTTGGTGCTCAGGGCCATTGAGTTAAAAACAACACTGGGAATGATTATCCGTGTAGAAAACGAAAGTGTTTATTTCGGAAGGTAGGTATTTGTGTATACAAAATAGAAGAAATTCAAACAAGCATCAGTAAATGGATCCAGATGATAAAATCACAGCCCAAACATAACATAACACAACACTGCAGTGCAGTGAGATCAGACTCATCGGAGACTGCTAATTCCCATTTGTACCCTACTCGTAGGGTCGTGTTCAAAGGGGATAAATGCAAGCAGGGGTGAATTATAACACCTCAATTCCTTTCTTCGTTCGTCAATATAACTTTAAATCAATGTTCCCATTGGACGATATGAAATCAGGGTGAACTAATCAAGTAAATCAATGCATCTATAAAAAGCCAATACATGAAAATTGTCCCACATTTACATTTATCCACTTTGAAACTTACTAAACACAAATTACAATTTATCTAAACACATACATATTGATTATTAAATACAAGTAAGTATAAGAAACCCCGACAAGTGATTTTAATGTGGCTAATATCAATAATAAATAGATATATGATTACCTATAGGTAATGCACGTTAATGCAAGTGTTCTTAGTAATAAATATAATAAACAGTTTATTTCGTATGAAACTGTAGACATCTATCTATGTACAATAATAATTTGTCTCATCGACCACCGAGAGGCGGCGATGAACCACGAACCACTTAAATATACAGCATGACTATGGCACAAATTAGGAATATGACAACTCACTATGTAATGAAAGCCTCACCGGATAAAGTACCTCACGCATCTTCTATATTTTTTGCATTTTTTTAATACGATACATACCTATTACGAGAATGCTATTGATATAATGCGCTACTACAAATACAGCGTGTAAATTGACCCTCGACGCCCGTCAATGTGAACAACTTTTCATATGGAAACAATTTAAAAAGAAAATTACATTTCCATACAAACTGGCCGGGCGGCCAGTTAGGCGCCACCATTCTTTTGTATGGTGATCATATGTTCTGCAGCACGATCAATTTACACGCTGTATACTGCATAAATAATACACATTATTGGCATACATAAGTATGTTTACTAACAAGGGTATGCTTCAATGAGACGCGATAAACAGGCTGATTTTGAACCGTCTGGCAATATTTTAATCTAAAAAACCTCAATACAATTCTAAATAGCAAGAACACAAGGTATGGAGACGCCGCGGCGTGCTGCGTCTCTTAGCGGTTGCGGATTCTAAAAGGACCCAAACATTCCCTTCGGATTCAAGCAAATCTCTTAAACGATCGTATCTGTTCAGGATATCCCGACCCCAAAGTGACTTACCAGTTCGCAGACCAGCCTCTCAGGAAACCAGGAAACCAGCATCAGCTTACGACAGCTACAATCGGCACACTCTTCGATTACACGTATATAAAGTTCATGGGTTATTTATCATGAGCGGTGGGTCGATCACCCTGGCCAATTTAGTCAGCCTTGCGGATTTTAAGCGGGCAAACAAACTTCACAGCGTATGAAGTCACAAGCAGCAGAAGGACAATAGCGTGTCACCTCTGGAGATCACCTCACGCGACGGCGTTAAGTAGGCTACTGGCCCCCTCTTGCGGCGAGGGTCGCGCGGTAGGCTAGTCAACTTTAGAATCGGGGCTCCGGGACAGTTACGACCTCTAGTGAGATTTTGCTTGAACTATTTGGCGCAACCATCATTCCCCGGCTTGAAAGAACCTACTTTCAAAACCCAACAAAGAGGGAAGCGAAACGAAAGAGAGAAAAAAAATTATAATCAAAATAAAATAGTGAGCTAGTTGTGGGTTGCACATCGTCACAAACTCTACCTGAATCTATGAGTCAGTTACGACCCTGCGGAGCGGTATAATAGCGGTAGAATAAACTAATCTAATGCACGCGTGTGCAAGCTTATGAACTATGACCTAACCTAAGATAAGCATTAATTTAACTATTGCGTCGGTAAAGGACACAGCTTTACAACTGGGCGGTTGAGTATAAACCCGCCTTTAGTCTTTAAGGAGGCGACTCTAGCTATTCCGTTTTTATCCGGAAAGAGTTCGGTAATGACACCTAGAGGCCACTGCAAGGGCATGACGTTATCCTGCATAGAGACAACAACCATGCCGACCTTTACAGGAAAGGCAGGAGTGTTCCACTTCTGTCTGGATTGTAAGGTGTGCAAGTATTCTTTACGCCACCGATTCCAGAAGGAATGTACTAATTTATCCATTAATTCATATCGCGTAACAAGGTGCAAACGTGTTTCGTCGTCGTCGCGAGCGGGCAAAAACACGAGAGGTTTCGTATGCAAAAAATGCGCGGGGGTTAATGCGGTCGGTTCTGACGGATCAGAACTGAGTGGGTACAATGGTCTAGAATTCAACAAGGCTTCTACTTGTGTTAGGACAGTATTAAGCTCATCAAAGCACAGTATTTGTTGACCAATAACCTTGAGTAAATGTGTCTTAACACTCTTAATTTCACTCTCCCAGCAGCCCCCGAAGTGAGGTGCTCTACAAGGAATGGTCTTTAGCGTAATTCTATGTTCAATGAGTTCCCTCTCCCATATAGATTTATATTCCTCAGTTAAAAACCGATAAAGTTCACGAAGGTAGGACCTTGCACCGATAAAATTTGTAGCGTTGTCGGTGTACAGAACCTCCACTGGGCCTCTGCGAGCCAAAAAACGCTTGAAAGCTGACAGAAAGCTCGCCGTGCTCAAGTCTGAAGCGACTTCAAGATGTAGAGCGCGAGTTGTCATGCAAGTGAATAGGCAAATATATGCCTTTCTGGTTTTTTGGCCTCTACCCCTCACCGAGGTGATAGATAGAGGGCCTGCATAATCACAGCCACAGTGTGTGAACGCTTTAGGGGCGGTTTCCACGCGGAAATGTGGAAGTTCGGCCATGACAGGAAATGAAGGTTTCGGCTTGGCCCGAAAGCAAATGTTACAGCGATAGGTAACTTGACGTGCAACACGTCTTGCGGACAAGATCCAATAGCGCTGCCTTAATACAGAGACAAGCAAGTTGGGGCCTGTATGAAAATTCGATATGTGATAATGGGAAACTAAAAGCTCTACTATGTGATCCTGACTGGGCAGGAGGATAGGATGACGAGCGTTAAATTCTAACTCAGAATTCGCGAGTCGACCTCCAACTAGAATAAGTCCATTATGAAGAAATGGGCTCAGTCTCTGCACTTGTTTAGAACAAAGCTGTTTGCGAGATAAGTGTTGGATCTCAGATGCGAAATGAACCTCTTGTACCAATTTCCATATGACATTTTCGACGAAATCTAAATCAGATGCGGTAATAGGTCCTCTAGGGAGTCGTTTTGCGAATTTATAAACAAAACAAATTGTTTTTAAATATTTTTGCCAGGAAGAAAATCTAGCAGCTCTAGCGTATAATATATTCTCGGACGGAATAGTTCCGTTCGAATTCGCGTGTGAGAGCACAGGTAGAGCGACTGGCTTCATTTCGGGAAGCTCCTGTGACTCACTGGATGTGAAAGGCTTAATAGGCCATTCAGAGCGATGCGATGCCAGCCACGGCGGGCCAGTTAACCACAGAGGATGCTGGACTAACTGGGCCGGGGTAAGGCCGCGTGAAAGGCAGTCACTGGGATTTTCCAATCCTCGGACATGGAAAAAGTAATCTGCTGACAAATTCATGTATTTTAAGTATTCATGTCATGTATTTTAGCGATGCGGTTGGCCACAAACGTGTGCCAGCGGTGTGGTGCTAAATCAATCCAACTCAACGCCACTGTTGAGTCGGAAAAGGCGATGACAGCCTCAATGGCATGTCGAGGAGCGTAAAGCGAGTAAACTCTTTAAAGTAGAGTCGACAAGAGCAATGCAGCGCATAACTCGAGGCGGGCCAAGCTGACTACCCGTAGTGGGGACAGTTTGGACTTAGCACAGACCAGCGACACGACCACAGTACCGTCAGGTCTAACGACGTGGGCGTAGACAACTCCACCGTAAGCCATTTCGCTGGCGTCAGCGAATCCGACTAAAGATATCTTACAGCGATCTACAACACCAACGTGACGCGGAAAGTTTAATTGCGAAATGAGGGGCAACTCACTCTGAAATTGCTCCCATAAGCGGATAATTCGAGTTGGGGGAACATCGTCCCAATCGAGTTTGAGTAGCCAAAGCTCTTTAATTAGCAGCTTGGCGTATAAAATGATAGGTGCCACAAGGCCCATAACGTCAAAAAGACGTGCGACCGATGAAAGGATATTCCGTTTAGTACAGGGGCGGTTATCAGGAGTTACTTGAAATGCAAAATAATCCTCATCTGGGTACCAACGGAGGCCTAGTATCTTTTGCGTCGGGTCCTTGCTTAAATCTACGCTCTTTGAGAGTCTAAGTGATTCTGGAATAGACTGAAGAACCTCGTCACTATTACTCGACCATTTAGTAAGTTGAAAGTCCCCTAGACTGAATATTTTAATTAACTGATGCGCTGAATCAACGGCAAGTTCAGTATTAGCGATTGAACTCACGATATCGTCAACGTAAATATCGCGTTGTAATATTTCCTCAGCAAGGGGGTACTGTTGTCCCTCGTCCATACACAATTGTTGGATGGTTCGGATAGCTATAAAGGGTGAGCACTTAAGTCCAAAAGGAAGAACCGAGAATTCAAAGACTTGAAGCTCCTCATTTTCGCTAAATCGATATAAAATTCGTTGATACGAACGGTCCTCTGGACGAATACCTATACGAAGAAACATAGCCTTTACATCGGCCGACAAAGCGACAGCGAAGAGTCTGAAATTCAACAAAATGTTGAGAAGGTCCGCCTGAAGGGCGGGACCTGCGTGTAGGACCTCATTAAGCGACGTACCGTTGTCCGTTCGTGCGCTAGCGTCTAAAACCACACGTAATTTAGTGGTTGATTTATCCTCACGAATCACAGGATGATGAGGAATATAGTAGGAAACGGATCGCTCACGAGCTTGTCCTACTTGTGACATGTCCTTTAGATCATGTTTTACTAACGATATATAGCCGTTATTTAAATATTCTCTAATTACTTCATCGTAAAGTAATTTTACATTTGCGTGCGATTTAAATTTTTGTTCAAGACTGTAAAATCGACGGCGTGCGATATCAAAAGAATTACCTAAAACGGGTATGACAGACTTGAACGGTAAAGCGGCGACATATTTACCGGACGGTGTACGAGTTGTGGTAGAACGATAAAATTTCTCACAGTATTCATCATCCACACTCGAAGTGAAAGGCGGCGATACTACTTCAATTTCCCAAAATTTGCGTAAGTCACAACAATCGATACACGATGTTGAAAGAAATGAAAGCGTGTCCGTGGGTGACTCTGAGATAGGAGCCTGACCCATAAGAATATAGCCTAACACGGTTTCCAAGGCGTCAGGACAACCTGGCGTATCAGTAACATGACCCGGACGCAGCAATTTAGCAAAAAGCGTGACACCAAGTAACATGTCTATGTTACCCGGAACTCCCCAAGCGTCATCAGCCAGTAACTCAGTGTCAATGTGGTGCAATTCACTCGTGTTAATACGGCATAAAGGAATTTGACCCGTTATTTCATCGAGCACCAGCGCGTTGATACTATACTTAGGTTGTGAGCGGAGACGCGAGCTAAAAGTGAAGTCGACGGAACCTCGTACAGGTTGAGAAGTTCCACCTATTCCTCGAACAATGCTTATGTCGTCTGCTCGAATACTCAAGCCGAGCATTCGGACGCAGCGCGAAGTAATATAATTTTTCTGCGAACCTGGGTCAAGCAGACAACGTACTAGCACATTTTTCCCCTTTTTGTTCACTACTACCACCTTAGCAGTAGCGAGAATTTCTGTCGTGCAATTAGTGCCGTAAGCTGCAGAGTGCGTGCATAAGGCTACACGATCAGAAGTGACGAGCGGAGCGGGCGGCGGGTTCGAGGAAACGTTAGATGCGGCGGGCGCGGCGACGGTTTCATTAGAAGGACTGCGCGCGGCTGAAGTCACCGTCATCGGCGATGATGACGTCTCAAAATGCAACAGAGAATGGTGCTTAGCTTGACATTCCCTACATGTACCTTTCGAATGACATTTAGAAACTGTATGTCGATGGCTCAAACAATTAAGGCACATTTTTTTGTCCTTTATGAAATTATACCTAGCTTTAGCCGTCAGAGTTTTAAAGGTGTCACATTGGAATAGGTGATTATGCACCTTATTACAGAGTGAACATTTTGCATTTAGCTATGAGCGCGTCCCATACAATACGATAGTTCTCAGCAGAAGGGGTGATTCCGGCAGCCACATTTTTCGCCTTACCCTTGAGACAATGAAGTAAATAATGAATTCGTTCACCGTCCTATAAGTCGGAATTAGTATGAATAACACGTTTGAAAGTTTCATAAAAATATGGAAAACTTTCAAGGTCACCTTCGAAACTAGGAAGTTCGATTCGCGGTACCTTCATATTTAAGGCTTTGTGACCTATATTTTCCGTATGATATGACGGTTTCGTCAGCGGTTCAACCAACGAGCTGAGCTTGTATTTTATTTCACTAGCCAAATCGTCGAATGAATTTAATGGAGTATAACTGACCTCATATTTTTCGTCTAACGAAAGCGAGATAGTATTAATGTTGTCCAGTATCTGGACAAACTCAATTCGCCATAAGTCTATCTGTTTAGCCTTAGCGATAAAACTATTACGTAATTTATCAGTGGTAAGCACTGACGAACTGTCGTAAGTTGCTTGAATACGAGCAAAAAGCGCATTACGTTTAGCCGTAAACAACTTAAGTTGAATTTCGTCACCCATGATTACGAACGGTAAATAAATAAAAAAAGAAAAATAATAGCTATAAGTGTAACAAACAAATAGCTTTATGCGAGATTGAGAAGATACCAGACTTATGTATAATGCGGTGAGCGGAGTGGACTGTTTATTACTTAAATATGCGGAAAAACTGTACAAGTGATCGAATAAAAATCATCCGAAATAAAAATGCTAATCGTTAGCACCAGGCATTAGCGCATTACGTAAGTATACGGCCGGTAGTCGAGTGAACTACGATCACTAGTACAGAGTTACTATAGCGAAAAGCGGAAATTAGTGTTTGAATGACATTAATTCAAACATAACAAAATTCATAACATGAATGGATACCATATACGCGAATGATATCAAACCCAGACGATTAGTTGTTCGAAATTAAAGTTGAACAAAAGCGCGGCGCACTGGGCGTGTCTCGATCATGCGACGATGGGTTAAACTACCCGATTCTATAAAAATAAATGCTATCTCAACGAAATTAACACTTTTGCGGGAATTAACTTATTAGGCGATATAAATCAATGCATTAAATCACAGTAATGTATAGATTACCTATGGAATATGCGAAAATAAGAAACTTTGTGAATATTTTCAAATGCGGTAGTCAATATGACAAATTGAACCCTAATGCATAAGCAGGATGGTCGAAAGACGTGTGACGATGTGCAACAACGATATTATTACAATGATTTTTTATCGAGAAATTTGAACTTATTATGAATCCAAATGAAATTAAATGGTTCGAAATACCTATCCGGCTCGAAGGAGATATGGAGACGCCGCGGCGTGCTGCGTCTCTTAGCGGTTACGGATTCTAAAAGGACCCAAACATTTCCTTCGGATTCAAGCAAATCTCTTAAACGATCGTATCTGTTCAGGATATCCCGACCCCAAAGTGACTTACCAGTTCGCAGACCAGCCTCTCAGGAAACCAGGAAACCAGCATCAGCTTACGACAGGTACAATCGGCACACTCTTCGATTACACGTATATAAAGTTCATGGGTTATTTATCATGAGCGGTGGGTCGATCACCCTGGCCAATTTAGTCAGCCTTGCGGATTTTAAGCGGGCAAGCAAACTTCACAGCGTTTGAAGTCACAAGCAGCAGAAGGACAATAGCGTGTCACCTCTGGAGATCACCTCACGCGACGGCGTTAAGTAGGCTACTGGCCCCCTCTTGCGGCGAGGGTCGCGCGGTAGGCTCGTCAACTTTAGAATCGGGGCTCCGGGACAGTTACGACCTCTAGTGAGATTTTGCTTGAACTATTCGGCGCAACCAAGGTACAATACGAAAAATTATTGACTTCCCATAGAAATTCGTCCAGCTGATTGGTGAATTTATTTAAAGAGCCAATTTTCAGAGAATGAGAATAAAATATTGAAAGGGGTGCATGATCAACCAGTTTGTAAGCTATTAGTATACCGCGTGTCAATGGAGCCTCGATATTCCTATTTGAGGGGTGACTCAGCCCGTTAAAATAAACAACTCTTCCTATTGGCCCAAAAGCAGGAACTTATATCACAACTTTTCATATGGGAACAAGTCATAAAAAAATAACGACATATCCATACAAACCTGCTAGGCTGGACCAGCTATTTGTATGAAATTTCCATAGAAAAGCTTATTTATTTTGATGGGCCGAGTAACCCATTCAAAGGAATGTCTGTTAGGTTTGTACTGCAGATACGCGGAACGCGGCACTGAAAGAGTTAACACTGCTGGTAAATAACCCGCAGAGATTTCATCAAAGGTTCAAATGACACCTGCTTCGATCGTGAATACAGATTTCTGGCTCTGATAAAATGTAGTTTTTTATAGACAAAACCTTATAATTTATTTTTATCGAAGATGTTGTCAGCAATTTATCCAGAAAACAATTTTAAGGACGCGCGTGACGCGTCTCTCATACTCGCAATAATTAACTAGGAACATAATATAAAATTGACAAAACTCCAACTTCACGCAATAAATATATTTTGATTGTCCACTTGTAATAATGACCTTTTCTGTGTCTATAAAATATTCTATATATAAAACTTCGGAGGTATTTTGAGCTCTGCTCGTCACAATGTGCTTACTTAAATGTTTAATTTTAATATACATTTTTCTGTTTATTACAAGTAAACAAGCAAAATCCATCCTACATACCTTAGTATACCATTTTCAAAATAGCACCGCCATTGAAATTACTATAAATTAATTATTTATTATACTTTACTTTAAAAGGATCATAAATTTAATATCCAAATTGGTCATATTAGGTTTGTAAATTGAAATTATGTATAACAAAAAATTGAGTTATTTTTAATTTGAATGTCATATTATATTCATCAAAACGACAATAAATTGGATAAATACAAAGCGGATAGTTCCTACGCCACGCGTACATAGCACATGCTTCTTGACGATAATACCTTCACCGAGAAGCATGTAATTTTAAGACCAGGCGTAGGTATTATCCGCTCTTTTAATTTATTGCTTAAAGTTTGGGCAAATATTTGCACCTCATCCTTTCTATTAATTGAATATAAATTTTTCTAAACAATTTTTTACTTATTTTTTCATTAAAGAGAGCATATTTGGTAAGTTTTAAAGTTACTGCGCATTCTACTGTCCTAGCTCTTCGATATTTTAGCAAATTACGAGTTTCAAGTGCTGCCGCAACTGAGTAATCATAGACAAATAAAACAAATTAGCTGCACAGACATCACATTATCATACAAACTTAAAGTTGAGGCGATGAAAAGGACAATCAGGCTAATTTATCTACACTTTAGATCATTGGCATCGTACTGAACGATTGAGTTAGGCAGTAGGATGCACCACTGAGGGATGCGGGTGTGTTGACAGATGCGTGGACTCGCTGCGCCGCGGGGGCGCGGGTGGTGGCCTCTTCTTGATCGGTTTGGGCTCTTCCCGACGCGGCTGAGGCACTCGTCCGTACATATTTTCATAAAATGGATCTTCCACCCCACCACCATAGTGCTCTTGTACCCACATCGATACACTCGTCTCTTTATAGTCGTCTGAAAGTGGATATTCTCTAAAACCCAGTACTTCGTGAGGCGTCGTCGCAGGTTCTAATTTACACTTCTGAGCTACTTGCCACTTTTTTCTCATTACCCTCTGTAAATCTTTTAAAAATTCTTTCGGAGGATTACTGTTAGAGTCCGCCAGTTTTTTAGGGGAAGACAGTCTGGTACTCTCATTACGTTTAGGCGGTGGTGGTTTCCGCGGTGAGGGCGGGGGAGGATCTTTTAAATTGAATGAAATTTTCTTCTTCGTCTTTGTGTCAGAACATGTCGGAAGATCGTCTGCGAAATTGACTCTCTTTATTGAGCCCGTACGCTCCTTGGCAGGTTCATTAGTGAGTTTTTTTTGGATAGAAGGGCTGCCATTGCTTAGTTTCTTATTTTGCAGTTCTACCAGACAAGCACCGTAAGCTACGCTTTGCTGACCATAAATGCTCTTATCGGAATGGAGAGAGGAGGTTCGCGACGTGTCGGAGTTAACACTGTCTAGGGACGGCTGTCTCGGGAAGGTGCGACTGGTCTCGGAGCTGCGCGAGCTGGTCCTGGACAGGCCAGCCCGCGCCGCCTGCTCGATCTGCTGCGCGGTCAGCTGGCTTACGATGTCCTGCACACGGCCGCTGTGCGCCTCCATGGCGTGCTCCGGCGGCGGCGGCGGCAGACTGAGCTGTGACCCCGACAAGTCTTCGATGGGATCCAGAGGCGGAGGAGGTGGTGGCAGTGAATCTAAACTAAGGGTGGAACTGAACATGCCATCGGGTACATCTTCAGTGGGTGGTGGCGGCAGAGGCAAGTCCTCCGCTGCCGGGGCCTCTGGAGGTCTTTGCACTTTATCATAAATAGTTGTATAGCCATACAGAGCAGAGCTGTTGTCTGCGCTATTTCTGTACAGATTATCTCGCGGAATGCTTTCGTAGTGTCCATATGAGGGCGACAGTGGTTCGTGGCGAACTGGACTTCCAAGCGAACTCAGGTGGGTGCTGTTAGTACCGCCGTAAACCGAGCTCTCAGTTGTTTCTAAAACAGAATAATATTTTCAATTATATAAAAAAGAAAACTTAAAAATTTGTATGATGGGTGAAATAATCCCTGGTATAAGAATACAGAAATAATGTTAAATGTGATTTAACGTGAAATTTATTTCTAAATCACAGAATGAGGACTTGGTTCAATCATTCTAAAAACACAAAACGTATACTACATTTAGATTATTTTTACACCACTGCTGTAATAAGAAGTGAATTATTTTTATATTGTGTTTCTATATTTCACCATTACTTCTGAATACCACAACGGACTTGGACGTATCGGGTATCGTCAAGATCCTTAGTTCCCGAGTGACATCCATACTAATATTATAAATGCGAAAGTAACTCTGTCTATTACCACTACACGCTTGAACTATTAAATCTTAATAAAATTTGATATGAAGGTGGTTTGAGGCACGAGGAACGACATAGGGGTACTTCATGTCGTTCCTCGGGATAAAAGGTATTTTATCTCAGAAAAACTAATATTTCCAAGGGATCGACATTAACACGGGCCGAACCGCGTTCAAAAGCTAAATTTAGTTTGGCAGGGCAGTGGTATTTTTATTTTTCTTTTAGAAAACTTGAGACTTATTGGACAGTCTGAGCGGGTTTCATACCGATGCTATGGTGTCGTTTGAGAGTGGAGTCGTCCGCGCGTGCGTTCCTGGGTCGCCGGGTGAGCGTGCCGCTATCGCCGCCACCCTCGTCCTCCCCCTCACACTCGCCCCCCTTTTCCACCATTTCTTTGAGTTGCCTCGTCATCCAAGTCAAAGGAATGTTCGGTTTCATGGAAGGCTTTCGTTTTATAGTACCTGTAAATTAATTAAACTTGCTTAAAACAGATTCTATTTAAAGCTGCCTTTTTGTACATAACATGTGTGCCAGCACTTGCTTGCTTTGCAAACTTGCCAGCAAACACACACATGCAGTGTTACTTGAAGATATTTCGCAAACGTTTTTCAAAATCTGATTGGCTCGGGTTGTTAGACGTGAGACTTGTATGCTTAAGCTCACGGATTAAAATCTCACAATAACCTATCAAAAATCTGCAATTTCATGATAATTTTACATACGTGTAATTTTCCAGGTATTTTTAGGTGAAAGTCACGAAAATTTGGTCAATTTAGAGATTTAAGATGGCAGACGATATTTTTCATGAAAATTCGACATGGGTTTACTTGACGACGTATTTACGTATTTTGATCACGGAAGCATGAAACCAATTTCAGGTGGTAATCTGATTAATACACTAGGCTACTTGGCTACGTCTAATAGTTTGTCTAGGCCAAGCTAGTTTATCCTAAAAATCGAATATAGGTAAACAAACAAAAAACAACAGCGACGTTAGGAGTTAATGATCTCCGTTCTTGATGCGGGTTATATGACCGCATACTTTTCTTTTTAAATTGGATATGTAGCTAGCTCCAAGTGGGCCTCGCTACTTCACCGGGCGTTTGAGGTGACGGCAGATTGCCCTCAACCTGTATAGACAATCCACCAAATCATTAGGAGGAGCGGACCTCGGCTTTCGGCATTGCCTGTGTGCGCATGGCTTGGACAGACAGCAAATGTATGATGGGCCACGATTTCATGCATGCATAGCCTGAAAGGCCAATCTGAGAAACAATGGCAAAAGCCTTTGGAGAGCAGCTACTCTAATCTTTTGCCTTATGGACCAAATCTTTTTTTCTAGTCACGCACGGCGAACCCTATAAGATCATACTGAATTCCAGAGCAAAAAGTACTTGTCTCTCCCATTTAAGTTCTAATAGTTGTCATTGTGTAAAAACTAATATAAGTCAATCAGTATATTTTTACGTACCCACTAGACATAACTCGCAAACCCCAAAAGGTAGGCAAATCCCACTTTGAGAAACCCGATATACTGTCAAAATAATACGTACCCATAGGAAACTCGCAGTCGAAAGCACTTTCGGAAGCCGTGCCCCCGTCAGACAGGCAGCCGCTCGAGCTGGACGAAGACGCGCGCGAGTGCCTGTCCCAAATCATCACTCAATGAATTTCATTGTAACTTAAGAAACAATAAAATTATACATATATATCCTCGAAAAAGCTACAATTGGGCGACTCAGCCCTTTAATATGCACAACGTTTTCACTGTGACCAATGCTAAGAACTCGAAAAAACATAAAGGTCAAATGTAAGCCATTTCGTATGTGAAGGTCAATTGTTTTTTATTGTTGGGGCTGAATCGTCCCTTTACGGTATGTCCAGAGTAAACACCCGGTCACATCGACACAAATTCTCTCTCTCTGTATAAAGACAGCCTAATCAAATATTTTGCAGAGCAGTTACAGAGTAATGTAAATTTCTTGTGTGATGTAAAACAAAATTAAGCATTTGTAAAAAAGAAAATCCAAATATGATAATTCTGCAGCATATGTGACAATATAATCATGTTTTTTTATATTTAGTATGGTAAGTCGCAATTGGTCGCAATACAATAGCGTGGAGACGCGCGGTTTGGAATTGATGGCGATAATGGTCATTGAGATACACTGACATAGACAGAGCTACATGATGGATTAGAACCTGGATTTCGTTCCCCATATTATGATCTTTTATCACCAATATTTCACTTAACACATAAGATATTTAGCACGAAAAACATAAGATCTATAGTAAATAATAAAGCAAAATAAAATGCCTAATAAATAAGTATTTCAATTTAACCTGCACTAAAGATAATCGTACCTGAATTTTTCGAGGTCCAGGTTCGATAACTTTTGAAACAAAAAAAAATATAGTAGGATAATACCCATTGCAAAAAAAGGAGAATATAACAAAAATGAAAGTAAACATTATTTACGGGCGATATGAGGTCGGGTAGTGGGAGGGGGTGAACTTTTAAGGATAAAATGGTTTTTCCGGCAAAACTATAAGTCCAATGGAAATAGATAAATGGCAAAAATGTAGCTAATAAAAATTTGCGCGGTGTCTTTTGGTCTTGGTTTGAAGAAGCGTGGTGTTAACCACTCCTAGTTCCAAAACTCTGAAAATAAAGTTTGATAGTACCAAATGGAATATTACGAAAAAATACGGAAGGCACAATTTAAATAAATAAATAAACAGCTTTGCGATTAAAAGCGTCATTCGCGATTAAAAAAAAACAATTCGCAGAGCATTACATACTATGTCTATACATATAATTGGTAACTTACAATAATGTAACAAAATTATTTTAAGATTGGAACTTGTTTACAGACGCCCCAGGTTTTCGTTGTCAGTGGTCACAATGGCGACTAATAGTTTGTTTATACTATAATTTGAAATTTTGACCCCAACCGACGTTCTCCGTGGCGCTGTGGTAAACATACCCGCCAGCGGCACGAGGGAACAGGGTTCGATTCCCGGCACCGGCAAATACTTGAATTCCATTTTCAAAGGTTTTTGCTATTTTTAAGCTACCCAAAGATAGCGGCCGGCAGGTAGCTAGCCGTAAAAACTTTTAACGAATTGCAGCATGAATGCTGTAATCATTCCAGCCGCATGAAGATCACTGTGGATAAACCCTCTGCTAAATTCTTCGTTCCATGGGTTGGCGAGCGCAGTTTCTGTGGCTTCTTGTGCTTTCAGGAAGCATGCTGTCATAATAACGGACTATTGGCTCTGAAGCCTCACAGGTGAGAGCGCAACAGGGAATATCCCTCGGATGATAATTTGAAATTTAGTTTGAACAGTATGGAATCGAAAACGTGGTGAATCTGTAAACATGTCCAGGAAATATTTGTGTTAGAGCCTACCTTCCACTGCTGATGTCAGAGTTGGCGACACTGGCGTTACTAGAGTTGGACTGTGCAGGGCTATTGATGCAGGCGGGGGTGCTGCCGTGCGTCTTCGTCGGGATTGAAGATATCTAAAAAAATTCAATGTTCGTTAGTTCTTTGTTTTTAGTGGCCAAATGCCACTTCGTGAACAAAGCTTTACTTCTATAAAAGATATGCGACCAACTACTTATCATTCTCTCCGAGATACGGAGGATCTCAAGATATTTTTATGATACTTGTGGTTCCCATCTTAGTGGATGCTTTACTAAATATGTAAGCGCTAATAATTCTTACGTCCAAATGGGCTATCGAGCTCCGAGTAAATGCCATGATTTGTACAGATGTATCCACACTGCTGTTATTTGACCTTATTGGACATTGCCTCCGTGCTACAGGAGCTCTGAGTTCGATATGAATATGTTTTTAAAAGTTTATGTTATATGTATCACTACAAAGTCACTTGCCACTGTCTGTCATATGTGCATATGTTAAGAATCTTTAAAACTACGCTACGGCTTTTTTAAAGGTTTATATGTATAATTTATTGCACCCGTGTGAAGCCGGGGCGGGTCGCTAGTTGATATCAAGGGAAATAATAATAAGGGAAAAAATATCATCACGAATAAAATTTTGAGTCAGGATTATCTTATCTCTATGTTTTGAACCTACTGGATTCCCAATAAAACCAACACAAAGATCCATTATGGACTTTTTAGATATCAAAGATACAGTTTTTTTTATGAACGTATTAATACTAGTGTTGTAAAAAACTCGAGTCTGGAAGTATTTTTGTTAATTTGACTAATTTTGTATACTAATTTTGTGTACTTGATAAACTAAGACATTTATAAGTCAGAGTCAAGTCACGCACGAGTCGTCAGAGCACGGACTCAAGTCGGCTAAAAACTTGAGTCGCAGAATCAACTTGAGTTCAAATACCAATCTCAAAACACCTTCTACTCAACAAACTCTTCAGTACAACAAGTTATACAAAGCATTATTATTAAACAATAATTCAAAATTTAATTTTTTATTTATGACAGGTACACTAAAAATAATTACATTTCACTCCACCAGACTCGGTGCGACTCAGTCCATAATCAGGCTCAAACATTTACTCGAGTCTATTACGGGAGCTTGAGTATAACTAACACATCGAGCAGAGGAGTCTCTACGAGTATTTATGATTCGAGTCCTGTGATCTACAGTCGCGTCAGAATATTCTCTGAAAAAAACTCGAGACTCCCGGTCTCGAGTTTTTTTCAATACTTTTACTCTATACCACAGAATAAGTAATAGTACTAACGTAACTATACAAAATACGAAAAGACCTTGATTATTCAAACCCCCTAATATTTCAAACAATCAACCAGAACAGTTTTTTTTTTTTTGCAAAAACGAGCTAAAAGTCACCTTAAACATTTGTTTTATTATGATTATTTACTTTTAAAGTAAATTTATAACTTAATATTCTGTGTATATTTCAAACGTCTACCTGTTGCCGTTATCAATATCGAGCAAAAACGGGCAAATAAAATCACGTTGGTCGGAGCGGAGAGGTGGGAGCCCCCTTAAATACTTATTTTATTATGTTTTTTAGTATTATTTGTTATAGCAATAGAAATACATCACCTGTGAAATTTTTATTTATCTGACTATCACGGTTCATGAGATACAGCCTGATGACAGACGGACGGACAGACAGACAGACAACGGAGTCATATAAACAGAGTCCCGTTTTTACCCTTTGGCCACGGAACCATAAAAATCAACAGTCAACAGTTTCATATAATAATAAAGTATAGACGTAACTACGACACTAGGTTGGTTATTGATTGATGCGCATGTTGTGACAGCAATTCACCTGAACACGACAAGGCCAAAGTTTCGGCCGAACTCATGTCGTAACCGAAACTGTCACTAAAATATTTTTTGCCGAAACCGGAACAAGTCGGACTTTATATTAACTTATACTTTATATTACTTAACTAGCTGTTGCCCGCGACTTCGTCCGCGGCAATTTCTGTTATTAGTATAGATGAATAATTTTTCCCGTTTTAAAAACATTTTTTATTGATGCTTCGCTCCTATTTGTCGTAGCGTGATGTTTTAATAGCCTAAAGCCTTCTGAAATGGACTATCCAACACAAAAAGAATTTTCCAATTTGAACCAGTAGTTCTTGAGATTAGCGCGTTCAAACAAACAAACAAACTCTTCAGCTTTATAATATTAGTATAGATTACTTACAGAGCAAGATCGCGCGTGTGCTAAGTGATCCAAGTCCTCTTGAGTAAGCTCTTCCACTAATGACCTGTGGTTTTCCAATAGCTGCCTTCCATGCTGCGAAACAAAGATTAGATATGAGCAACTGCATCCCCTAAACCACCGGTTCTTATAGGTACTCTTTTTGCCGCGGAACTAATTAAAAACTGGTAAGACATTGTTTTATGCCTTCTTTACATGACTGAAGGATTTTGAATGTGCACCTGGCACTGGCATATTCGATTATAAGAAAATATTTTCGCAACCTTAACTAGTATTTTCGTAGAAATAGAGGAGGAGGTGGCACACTTTAAGGATGGCTGCCCTAAACAAAATCAATAAATTTACCGTCTAAAATTTCTATTTATTTCAACATATATATATTTGAACAAATGTTGTCAAACATAGACGAATCAGAGGATCCAATTTGTCGTGTAATTTAAAAAAAAAGAGAAGTTAATCTTTATTTTTTCTAGCTTTTTCCCGTGGCTTCGCTCGCGTCAATGTCAGTCCTTCGGGAACCTTTTTTCCGGGATGAAAGGTTTGTCCTTTGTCGTTCTCGGTACTCTAGAGAAAGTGTTTAAATTTTATTGTGATCGGTTCCGTAGTTATCGCGTAAACGCGTAATAATCAAACCTACTTTCGTTTTAATTTTAGTTAGGAATCCTAACTAAAACTAAAAATGCATGTTATAAAAATATTGTTCAATAGAATGGATGTAATTTACAATACTATTTTCTGACTAGCAGTTCAGAGCTGTGGTAATAGGTAGTTATAACGTTTTGCACACGCACTACTCTGCCGTCATATGAAAAAACCGCACCATTATCTATAAAAACGGCGAAAAAATCGTGTCTCTTGCCCCCCTTTAATTTTAAATTTAATTTTATTTATTTTTAAAGTGAATATATAACTAAATATTCTGTGAATATTTATAGCGTCTACCTGTTGCCGTTATGAATATCGAGCAAAATCCAGCAAAAAAATCACGTTTGTTGTATGGGAGCTCCTTAAATATTTTTTTTTATTATATTTTATTTTTTAGTATTTGTTGTTATAGCGGCAACAAAAATACGTCATTTGTGTAAATTTCAACTGTCTAACTATCACAGTTCATGAGATACAGACAGACAGCGGAGCGACATTAATAGGGTCCTGTTTTTATCCTTTGGGTACGGAACCCTAAAAAAGTCACATGTGACAATTACATATTCCTTTGGTACTTTAGTTTACGGACATACTGTGTCCGTAATCTAAAGTACCAAAGGAAGCCGCAGCACGTAAGACACGAATGGAGTTGTATCGTGCCTAACGTACTGCGGCGTCCCTCTCAGTAACTAAATTCAGTAACGTGTAATTGGAATTTATGCCTTGGTTTCCTCCATTGCGGTGGCGCACTTGTGTCTAACTTGTGTCCATCCAAGCAGGACAGATACGTAAAAGTAAAAGTTATAAGGTTTTCTCTTTTACATTTATATGTGCAGGTATACACACAATATTGGCTCGCTGAGATCCGTGAGACAAAAATACTATACTCATCGAAAATAGTTGGTTGATACGAAGGCTTATATTAAGGCTTATACGTAAGGCTTTATATTTATTGTAGTTAGTACCTTGGCTATGCGCATCGCTATCATCCATCGCTCGAGAGTGCGTTGGTCGTCGGCACATAGGAACTTAATAAATTTAACACTCTTTGGTTGTTGCAGTCTCGGGTGTTTGATGGCGAAACAGTAGTCCGTCGGGGACTTGTACTTTTTCTTCCAATTCAGGCCTAGGTAAACTTCGTTTGTGTCGAAAGTGGCCAAGCAGATCAATTCTTTCAGGGTCTTCACTTTGTCCTTTGGCGAGTAGTACAATCCTATTTAGGACAAATGTGTTGACATTATTTTGAGAGACAATGGCGTTAAACAATAGAAAATTCGCTAAGCTAATTCGCTGTGCCAGTAAGTTTAAATACTTAAAAGTGTGGCCACACGATTATTGTCCTACATTACTTACCTGATGGTCGGAGCACGAAATGGTATTTCTTCCATCCTTTTTTGGCATCGCTTTTTAGGTAGAGGGGACCCTCCATAGGCGGAACAGGGTTCCCTGAAACGGAAGGCACCGTGCTTATGGTGCCCCCGCTCTGGCCGAAAAACTCTTCGATGATGACTTGCCTTGAATGCTCGTCATGTTCACTGGACCAACCTGTGACATTGGGTAAAATCATATTTAAACCTTTGCATTTAACTTCAAATATTATAATAACTTTGCCAGGAAATATCTAAACCAATAATTTCACTTGCGCTACTTTGAATCGAGGCAAAGTTTACAAAGTAGGTAGATGTGATACTAACCTCTGTCGTCCTCAGTTAAGAGGAATTTCTCAGGTGTCTGGAACAGTGATATCTTGTCCGGTCTCTCAGCAAACAGTATCTTGTTCTTCGACTCTCTGGTCCACAGCATCAGATTGTCCACCAGCATCTCGTGGTCTTCGTATACACGTTCTGAAAACACGACAAAACATTGTTATTTTTATAAGTACTTTCACAGAGACTTATTACTATATTGTGTTACTTCCTAGTAGCATTATCGTTTTAGAAACAATAGCGATAAAGACTTTCGTAAGAAAAGACAACGACTAAGGGATTCGTTATCTCAGTGGTGATTGAACAAAAGGGGTTTTAACTATTGTTTTTTTTTTTTTTTTGTATACATTCATCTCTGCTGAAACGTGTTGTTTTTGAATTATAAAAGTAAAAGAAGGGATATTTCGTCATTTTAGTAGGTATGTAAAAAAAAACAATATTTGGGCTTTTGATTTTGAATACACACAAGTATAAAAGGTTTGACTTCAGTTTTACCCGTTGTGCTGAGAGATCTGTTATTTTCAAAAGAAATAAGGTAGCCGTCGTATTATAGCATGGTCTATCACAAAATAAAAGCCAAATTATCTTTAATTCAGTAAAAAAAATCCTCGTGCAACCAAAATATCTTTATGATATAAAAGACATTAAGTCACATTTTTCGACTTGCCGTATATGTTCCACTAAAAACCAAATAGTTGTTGAGTCACTTATGTGATTGAAAGGCTACTTCGGTTATGTTACGTTAAGTATTGCGTTTATGGGAATAGCATCCTTTCCTTACTAATATTATAAATGCGAAAGTGAGTTTGTTTATTTGTTTGTTTAATGGATTGTTTGATTGTTTGACTGTTTGACTGTTTGACTGTTTGACTGTTTGACTGTTTGACTGTTTGACTGTTTGACTGTTTGACTGTTTGACTGTTTGACTGTTTGACTGTTTGACTGTTTGACTGTTTGACTGTTTGACTGTTTGACTGTTTGACTGTTTGACTGTTTGACTGTTTGACTGTTTGACTGTTTGACTGTTTGACTGTTTGACTGTTTGACTGTTTGACTGTTTGACTGTTTGACTGTTTGACTGTTTGACTGTTTGACTGTTTGACTGTTTGACTGTTTGACTGTTTGACTGTTTGATTGTTTGATTGTTTGATTGTTTGATTGTTTGATTGTTTGATTGTTTGATTGTTTGATTGTTTGATTGTTTGATTGTTTGATTGTATGATTGTTTGATTGTTTGATTGTTTGATTGTTTGATTGTTTGATTGTTTGATTGTTTGATTGTTTGATTGTTTGATTGTTTGATTGTTTGATTGTTTGATTGTTTGATTGTTTGATTGTTTGATTGTTTGATTGTTTGATTGTTTGATTGTTTGATTGTTTGATTGTTTGATTGTTTGATTGTTTGATTGTTTGATTGTTTGATTGTTTGATTGTTTGATTGTTTGATTGTTTGATTGTTTGATTGTTTGATTGTTTGATTGTTTGATTGTTTGATTGTTTGATTGTTTGATTGTTTGATTGTTTGATTGTTTGATTGTTTGATTGTTTGATTGTTTGATTGTTTGATTGTTTGATTGTTTGATTGTTTGATTGTTTGATTGTTTGATTGTTTGATTGTTTGATTGTTTGATTGTTTGATTGTTTGATTGTTTGATTGTTTGATTGTTTGATTGTTTGATTGTTTGATTGTTTGATTGTTTGATTGTTTGATTGTTTGATTGTTTGATTGTTTGATTGTTTGATTGTTTGATTGTTTGATTGTTTGATTGTTTGATTGTTTGATTGTTTGATTGTTTGATTGTTTGATTGTTTGATTGTTTGATTGTTTGATTGTTTGATTGTTTGATTGTTTGATTGTTTGATTGTTTGATTGTTTGATTGTTTGATTGTTTGATTGTTTGATTGTTTGATTGTTTGATTGTTTGTTTGTTTGTATGTTTGTTTGTTACGCTTTCACGCTGTAACTACTGAACCGATCATCATGAAATTTTGTATACAAGTTCTCTGGAATATAGAGAAGGACATAGGTCACCTTTTATCCCGGGAAAATGTACTATTCCCGAGGGATCGGCTTTGACGCGGGCGGAGCCGCGGGCGAAAGCTAGTCAAATATAAAGCTTCTATAAATTTTGATTCGCTATTTCATGGTACCTAGTATTCATTTTTAGGGTTCTGTACGTCCGAGTGTCAAAACGGAACCCTTATAGAATCACTCCGTTGTTAAAAATATTATCATAATATTAATAAAACCTTTAAATAACTGACCCGTGACCAGAAGGCTGGTCTATACCTTGGCCAAAAGATCAGCATTGCCATCCAACGTGGCAATGCTGCCAGCCTTCGCTACCGCGAGGCAACGATTTACCCGGCCTTTTTTATTTGTAAATATATATTAAATTTTATTTATTTTTAGTTGTACCATTATTTTAAATATTTTATATTTAAATTGTATATATATTGGTTAAATAAATAAAAAAATAACTTTCACTTTATGTAAACTTAACATTCGATGTCCAATTAAAAATGTACTTTTTAGTCTTTTTCAGCTAAATGTTCAGACCTCAGAAACATTTGCTAAAATCCACTCATCATTGCAGTATTATTGATGTTTAACTTTGGATGGATGTAGAATGATTATTTAGCATCTTATTATCCACCAGAGACATTTGGAGCAGCCATCTGTAGAAATTATTTAGTTCCCAAAACGTTATTTTTGGGTTCGGGATAAAAGTGCCTTCGCTCTCACCTCTCTGCCGTACTCGCAGTGGAGTGGTATCACTCCGCCGCGGGTACGGCAGAGAGGTTATGTGTCGCCACTAAAAACACCCCAGTGTTCCTCAAAGCGCAAAATTTTCGGCACTGTAGGTGCGACGGGAGAACGCTAGGCAACATAACCTAACCGAGTCGTAATCAAAAGTACCTATACGTCAGACACGTATACAAAACATACCCATGTGTAAATCGGGCAAATGTTCTACGATGGCCCACTTTGGTTCCATAGTGACATGATTCTTGTCTGCCAGTAGCCGCGCCACGTAGCCACAGGTCATCTTTTCGTCCACCAGCAGGCTCTTCGACGAGCCATCCATGGAAAACGCCTTGATGAACAGTTTTTTTACGTTTGCCTCTCTCATTCTTTCCAGAGCCAACTTTATTTTGTCAGCCTTTTGCTGGAAACTTGCATCCTGAAAGGTTTCATCTTTTAGTTGTGATTCAGAAATAAAATTGATAATGTGTTGTATTTTTAATTATTTGTTAATTATATGTAAATAGATACAGAAAAAATCACACCGATTTATAAGACCTCAAAGATACCATATTTAATAACAAAAACTTATATAGATAAACATCCAAGACCCAGGTCAATCTCAAAAAAGATCATTTTCCATCTTGACCTGACCGAGATTTGAACCCGGGATCTTCGGTCTGAGTATGGCATGACTACGTCGTTTTAAAAATCTTTATATTCCACAGTAAAGAACAAGCTGACAATACCAGTACTAAGAAGGTAATGGTCTTCGTCTGTCATACTCTGGACAGTTGGACCACAAAATAAGAATAACTGCACCATTCGCTTTAGTACTAAAAAAACAAATATCTTTTCTTCATTGACTTAAAGATAAAAGGTATAAGTAATGTACGAGATGATCATCCCCCACAGATCGTAAAAACTGATCGAGAGAATGGGCGAAAATCTGAAGAAACATTTCAATTGGTGATGCGACTAACCATAACTATCACTATTTTTTCACAACAATGGCAGGCTCTAGTCTCTGTCTACATCGTAAGAAACAAAGACGTGATTAGAATGTATATTTTACTTAAATTTCTAGTTAAATTACCTTCTGGCTTTCATGAAGATTCAGTTTGAGTGCTTTGCACTTGGAGCTTGCGCTGCTGGACGCGGATGACTCACTGGACAGCATGGATACCTGCACCAATGTTTAGTCTCGTCAGACAGTTTAGTCTAGCCTGGTATCTAGGTTGAAAGTAACAGATAGCTTGGAGCCTGCTCACATCTTTCAACGTTTCACGTTTGTTTTACACTTCAGCACAATGTTTCATAAAAATATATTGCTTTTGAATGAAAAAATATATTGTTTCGAAATGTGAAGCTAACACGACACTTCCTCTAAGATGGATTCATTGAACGCAGGTGCCGTCTCTATACCAAATAGGAAGCCAACTTTTAGGGCATGCTATAATGTGGCTCACTAGTTTACACTTTTGTTAAATTAGTTTATTTTAAAATGTAATTTTGCTCATATACCACTTTTCTTATGGGACCAAAGCTGGGTACACAAATTTCGGCATTTTCATACAAATTGCCGAGCAGGCCGTTCGGCCTGCTCGGCAATTTATTATAATATACATTAAGTGTTCACTTATTCATACTTAAGAGTCGTCCCCATCAAGTGAATGTAGAGGGTAAATTTTTATTTTAAAATAAACTAATCTAAAATAGCCTTTCATATAAAAAACCAGACTTCAATCAATCTACTGTTCCAATTATGATGAAATTTCAATGGGATCAATGTTAAAGCATACCCATTGAAAAAAAAAATCATTTTTTTAATTGGTTCGTAAATAACGGAGTACAGAGATTTATTTTGATGACTTACTTATGTACTCAATGATCATGTTTTTGAATGGTGTGTTACAAAATTATTCATAATATTACTCATGATCACCGAAACATTAATGACTGTAAATACTATTTAAGTATATGAGTAGGTAAATAAACGCAGTCTATATGCATATAAACAAAATGAGTGTAGATATGTAAATGGTGACGATTTTGGTTTCTTATTTAATAACATAAAAACGTGAATAACGAAGTTACTAAAGTACCTACATCAAAACATAATGAAATGGGGACTAAAAAAAATTGAAGACAAATGTCTTCAATTGTCTTCATTTCTTTTAAATAACCAATAATGTCCCACTGTTGGGCATAGGTCTCCCCCATTTCCTTCCACTTGTCTCTGTCCAATGCAGTTTCGGACTAACCACATTAAAAAACGGCAAGGTCGCCGCGCCATCGCTTTCTTATTTATTTAACAAGATTTTTTAATTTTTCGCCCATTTGGATAACAATGCAATTTGCAACAGCCCAAATAAATTGTGTTGGGTATGTCTTTAGAGTTTACGTACCAATATTGTTGTATATGCGTGTGAATAGAGTATGTGGAATTTTTTTATTTTTACCATAACTTATAAATGACTTGGAGATTTTTGAGGAGTCGTTAGAATAGCAATATGTCGATTTTTAAAATGATGTTTTTTATTTTTCTTTCAAATACTTATTGTATTTACCCGACTGACCTACACAGAAGGAGGGTAATGTTTTTCATGCGTATGTATGTATGTAAATATGTCTGTTCAATTGTCGTCTCCTGTAGCCTAATCGGCTTGACCGATATTGAAGTGCGAAGTATCATTAGATTCGTAGTCTTCCTCGGAGTGCCATAGGCTATGTAACGTTAGCGAAAATAATTATATGGCAGACGTATACTGTCTAAAAGGCAGTCGGTTTTTTTAAAATGATCCACTTAATACTTACGGTGTCACTGAAAGCGGAATCATTGTCTGGGGAGTCTGTCCGGGCGATACTGGCCGCGCCTTCAGCGCACTCCTTGCTGCACTCCTGCCGCTGAGAACAGCCTTCACCGCCATTGCCTCTTTCTTTAGAACCAGACGAGAATCCTGAAACGTTCAACAAATTATTAATAAACAAGTAAAAACAAGTAAAAATATATAAATAAATATATACGGACAAATCACACAGATTGAGCTAGCCCCAAAGTAAGTTCAAGACTTGTGTTTGGGATACTAACTCAACGATACTATATTTTATAACAAATACATATATAGATACACATCCAAGACCCAGGCCAATCTAAAAAAGATCATTTTCCATCTTGACCTGGCCGGGGATCGAACCCGGGCACTCTCGTGTCGTAGGCTGGCGTGTTTTGGCAGCCATCTTTTTTAAATATAGGTAGTATCGTTGGGTTAGTATGTATCTCGCAACACAAGTTCACAACTTTCAGTGGGGCTAGCTCAAGTCCGGTACAATCGGTCTACTATCCCGATAGGTCAACTTTTACAAACGGTCCTGTGTTCTATGTAATCTGTCCCTATATGAATATTTATTTATAATATTGCATTATCGAAATTTAAACGAGAATTTCTACTTTAAAATTCAGTGACAAGTGACCGAAAACAATAACAAAAGGGGTAAGTTATTACAAAGCTTGTAATAATGAAATCCATGCCAGTTTTGTTCGATAAATATTATCAGTATATACCGACGGAAATAAACACGCTGAATCACAAACCAAATGGAGGACAACAAATGACAGCGGATAACGGCTCAATGGAGTACATACCTATACATAATATCACTCAGTTATTACTAATTCGCGTATTCTGAATGATACTACATTTAGCTTTGATGTTGACAAGGATTAACGCATAGTATTATTTAAAAAAAAAACTATAGTAACCCGAGTGCTTTCCCTTCTAATAATACTTGGGATTTTGAGACATACCTAACGATACCTTATCCTACTGTTTGGAAATACGAGGTACGGAAAGGTACATATATGTATTGATATTGTGAGGGCCATGCTACGACTGCCAGACGCCTATCCAGTAGAGTTGGTGTCAGGTCGTATGACGTTGCCAAATTATATTACAGCATAAATGCTTTTAAGAGTTGCCAAAAACAAAGTCATCAAAACGAAAAGAAAAACAATATCAGCTCAAAACAGCAAATATTAATAAGTAATTAATGAAGCGTTAACTGATATTTTAATCTATACATATAATAAAACAGTAAAATTATTTTGTCTGTACATTTCGAATTTTTGACTGAAATGGATAGAGGGACACTTAAAAAGAATAATAGAAAGCAAAAAAAATTTTTTGGAATTTCTTGTCTGTCTGTCTGTCTGTCTGTCTGTCTGTCTGTATGTATGATCACGATTATCTCCGAAAATACTGAACCGATTTACTTCAAACTTTCACCAATTGCTTTGTTTTAACTCAGTTTAACATTTAAAGTTTGTTTCATCAAAATCGGTTCATTAAAAAAAAAGTTATCGTCATTTGAATGAACTCAAGGCATGAGTTTGCCTGCAAACATATAGCAAAAATAAAATAAAATAATAAGTGACATAAGAAAATTAAAATCCAAAGTCAATTCATCATCATTATACGACAGCATTATATCTATCCATAGTATCCATAGTAATCCATACTAAAAAAAAAGGAGAAGCTGACTGACTGACTGACATATCAACGCAGGGCCTAAACTATAAGGGTTATGAACTTGAAATTTTGCACAGGGGTTCCTTTTATAACGTAGGGGAGCACTAAGAAAGGATTTTTGGAAATTCATCTCCTTAGGGGGAAAAACGGGTTGCAAAGTTAGTATAAAACTTTGTTGTTTTTGAAGTTATTCGAATGAAATTCAGCATGTAGGTTCTTTACTGAAAGGTATGAAACACGAGTAAAATATTTTACTCAAAAGTCATCCCTTAAGGGGGTAAAATAGGGGTGCAAAGTAAGCATGAAACTTTGCCATTTTTGAAGTTAGTCGAATGAAATTCAGCATGAAGGTTCTTTACTAAAAGGCATGAAACACGAGTAAAATATTTTTCTCAAAAATCATCCCTTAAGGGGATATAACGGGGATGCAAAGTTAGTATAAAACTTTCCGTTTTTGAAGTTATTCAATTGAAATTCAATATTAAGGTGTTTCATTGAAAGTATTCCGGGTTCAACTATTAATTTTACTGTTCCTGAGAAATCGACACTTATGCGGGCGGAGGGCCAAAGGCAAACCTGACTTATATATCAACGCACAGCCGAAACTACTGTGCGCAGAAACTTGAAATTTGGCACAGGGATTCTTTTTATGATGTAAATGAGCACTAAGAAAGGATTTTTAGAAAATCAAAGGGGTTGAAGTTTTATGGAATTTTCTCATTTCTGGACTTAGAAGTTTGAAAGTAGGTACGCAAGTTCTCAATTAAAATTAAAAAAAGATCTGTTTAGGTGAACCAGACAACATTCTCCCTTGATGGATAGGGGGTAAAGTTTGTATGGAATTTTTCCATTTCTAGACTTAGAGGTATGAAAATAAGTATATACGTTCTAGGTTACAATTAAAAAAGATCTGTGTAGGTGAAATGTACAAAATTCCCCCTTAAGGGATAAAGCGGTTGTATGGAAATTTTCTCATTTCTGGACATAGAAGTATAAAAATAAGTATATATGTTTACATTGAAATTAAAAAGATCTGTGTAGTTAAAATGGTCGAAATTTCCCCTTGAAGGGGTAGAATAGGTGGGGTAAAGTTTGTATGGATTTTTTTATTTACTTAGAAATATGACAATAAGAAGTTCTCTATTACAATAAAAAAATATCTGTGTAGGTGAAATGGGCAAAATCCCCTCCTTAAGGGCTAAAGATCTATGCAGGTGAAATGTATTAAATTCCCCCTTACGGGGAAAAAGCAAAAGGGCAGGGGTTTGTATGGAATATTTATCATTTCTACTGTTCCCAAGGGAACGACATTAACGCGGGCGGAGCCGCGGGCAACAGCTAGTATACAATAAATTACAAAGGTTATATAATTTTTACACTTCGTGGGTCACATTTTGAATTGACGCAATTATTTCTTTAGATATATTGATATTATCATGCCAAGGAAGGTACGTTGTCACTCGCATCAGAGTGTTTTCCCGGTTGCATCGTCAGCTGTGCTGCGTCCAAGGCTGCTGCGTCGAAGTCTGTTTTGACAACATTTACGCTGTATAATGATTTGGCTTCGATTTAACTACTTGGGTAACACCAAAAATTTAGTCGAATGCCTGTGAAAATAAACTACAAGTAGATTGACATCCCACCCATATGCCACCGGGCCAGCAAAAATGCCTGTCAGCCTTAGGGAAGGCATAATCATAGGCGCCGGGGCTGAGATCACATTATAAGGTAATCTGCCATAGGATCTAGTTCTTTACCTCTTGCACTTACCAGATGAAACCCTGGATATTTCTTCATCGTACTCCGAATCCAGAGCGCAGAGTTCCCCCAGGATCGCGTCCAGATCCGCGTCTTGTGTTTCTTCTAAGTTGGCCATCGAAAAACGGTAGGTGTCGATGCGAGGCGCCACAATCTCTAGCGGCCGCAATGCCGTCGACACTTCGTTTGAAGAATTCAGACCCTGGAATAGAAAATATGATACTCAGTGTAAGAAAATATGACACCAGGAGGGTTTGGGCACCCACCTTGGAGTTGCCTTGAGGAAGACAACCTCTATAAAAATACAGGAGGGGCCGTTTTTTTTTGAGTGGCTTGGCTGTGGGTGAAGGGGGTGATCTCTTCCTACACTCACAGTCGTGGTAGGAGTCGCGGGGGAAGAGGAGTGCCGGCGATAAGGTGTGCCGTTCTCCCTGTCCTCCGCGACAAAGCGCGGCCGTGGCGTTTGCCACGGCATCGGTGGGGCCGCAGGGGAAGAGGAGTGTCGGTGATAAGGTGCGCCACTCTCCCTGTCCTCTGCGGCCGACAACTGGTGGGCCTCTGTCACCTTAAGAAACGAGAACAAACTGAGGGCTAGTTGAGCGGCGGAAACGGGATTCCGTCTCGCTCGACAGACAGCCCTCCGAATTGAGACGTCGCTGGTATCAAGGCGTCTAACCATTAGGGCCAAATTGGTTGGCCGAGGTCCGCTCCTATCCCTCTCATTTGAGTGTCTGCCGGAGCTGGGTGGCGCTGCGAATTAGCAGCCGCCACGCTGGGGATGTGGAGCATTAGGAAGCACACGGCCCCGGCATTATGCGGATTGGATAATAACACCGTGTGCTTTTAGTGAGTTCGAGTCCCACATACCTGTCCGGCTTTCCGTGGTCGGATGGACGAGACATGAGTCTTTCCACACGTTAAAAAATGAGCACCCAAGAAGTTCTGGCATACATGAGTGAGACACCACCTTCGATGCTATAATAACGACAGGTTATGCAAGTGAGTTAGGTGATTTTTAAAGGAAAATAAAAACACGTTTTGCTTGCCAAAAATATATAGCCCATATTAAATTTTTGCTAACTTTTTACATTAGGTAATTGCGGCTTTTATATGATCGACTATTTTTAACTAAGATATACCTATAAATCGTAATGGAAGTTAATGTGACCATCAAAACATTGTACACCGCAGTAGACCTGGATCTTATCAAAACTTTTGTCTACTACGTTGTATAAAAGCCATTATAGTAGCATTGACTCTGTCTGAGCCCATACAGACAAAAATGTGATAAATAAAATACTGTATCTCATCACCACTAGGTATTGGTTAAGTTGTTTTTTTCTTTGTGCTTTACTTCCAGCCGTCTAGTAATGATAAAGAAGAGATACGAATATCCAGCTCGAAGGACCGACAAAATGTTTAGCTACACAATACAATTGTAATAACATATATGAGATTGATATGTGGATCGAAGGGTACGCGAAAAAAAATATAGTATTATTATTGTCTAGTCAGTTAAATCAGGTGTTTGTGATGATTTTCTAATGTTGATGATAAACCACCCAACAAAGTCGCGGGGGCAATAGCTAGTATGAGTATTTTGGGCGCCGTTTCCTGATACATTTAAAATCTTTAAATATATGTATCTATTATATCTTTAAATCTTAAGTAATATGAAAATAATGCTTATTTCTAGGTAGATTGTGTTTAACCAAAGCTAACTGATATAAAGCGTTCCGTTCATTAATTATGTATACAACCCTTAATGAGTAGGAAACTAATCCTTAGCCATAAAAGTGTCCAGAGGATACCATGAATATGAATGAGTCCCTATATGCCTAGAATTCATTAGCCATGCACATGGGGACATTTCAACATCCCAAAACATTGTTGAGAATGCATTGTGTCACAAAACAATGAAGTTGATATCTGTATAAAGTGAGTACTTAATCAAGCATTGGATCTCGAGGGCTATGTAGGTACTTATTTGTAATTAAAATCGTTACTATAAATATACGTGTGGCTTCTTCACTCTTATTGCATTTCTCACTATTTGTATTCATTATCTGCGGCGCTATACTGTCGAGTCCAATGACCTAACTACATTCATTCTTAATCAGTAGCCTAATTTTAAAACTTGTGAGTCGCACAACTGCTATGTAGACGGTAGATCTGTCGTCATATCTTTTCAGTGATCAGATCAAACGAAAAATTCAAAAGATATGTGTGTGTGTCTGTAGCACTGTGGCTCGTTTTGTTTTTATTTGGAGTAGGGTTTTCTCGCGATGGTAACTAATAGGTCGAAACGCTCAACTACTCGGTTCTTTACATGGTTTAATAAAATCGCTCAAGCAGTTTTCAAGATAAAGGGATTATGGTGTCGGAGGAAGATCACATTTTTAAAATTTTATATAACTTGCACTTACCGTTGTTGTCATGTTTAAAGTTTGTTCGACAGATTTGTTGTCTACTGGTGAACTGCTAACGCTCCGAGACTTTCCACTAGCGATCCTGAAGCTCCTGTTTAGGGTGGACAAGAAACCACCACGATGCCACTTGCTCGGCTCAGGCGCTTGCGAGTCCGTCATCTCGTTAACATCGCAACTTGCTATGACTCATAAACCAGCACTTCGCACTATTAGTAAAGAACGCGTAAAGGCCGGCATTCAACCCGATTCAAGTTTTAACACTGCCCTTTCGCCATCGAGAACAAAACAAAGTACGGAAAAGGAAGGCGATTTGCAATTCAGAAATTAAGGTCTCTTTCAATTGGAAATTAGAAACACTACTTTTCACAGTCAGTACCTAGCTAGACGATTTGTTATTCCACTGCGTACGGAGTCTGCGCGCGAGCGTGCCACTAACTTGCACACACTGATGACCTCGCCCATTCACTTATTTCAAAAACTTTGTTTTCGTGCACCAATATAGGTATACTGTAGATATAACAAACTTAACTAACGGCGGAGGGCACGACAGTTCACGAGACGCGTTAAACGTACGCTGTCGTGGACACAACTAGAGTGGTCGAGTCGAGTAGCGTTACAAAATGCGGCATGAGCGCTTGCAGGGCAGGCAGGCTACAGTTTGCGCAGGGGGGAGGTAGGTAAGTCGACGATCGTCAAGCAACCGCGTTTGTGGACTGTGCACGTGTGCGGGCCCGCTACGTTGTTGGATTCCAGAATGACGAGATAGAAAACGTGCGAGTGTGTGTGAGTTCCCCTTGTACAAGCGTCCCGGCTTCCCGAGCCGTATTGCTTGCTCCCGGGCTGCTTGGCATCACGCACACGCAAGCATTTACGCTCTCTAACCCCCTGGCACACACACTAGCGAATCTGGGACGTCGGCCGACCGATGCCGGCCGGCGGCGTACAATCAACCACCCGTGCCTAGTAGCGATGGGGTGGATCAGGGTGGATTTACGATTTGATATAACAAGGATGAATTATGTGTAATTATAAAATGTTCAATTCGACTAAAGACAATTTCTATTGTTTCAACATAAAGTATTGTGAATTAAAATTAAAGTACCTACCTACCAACAAGTACAAGTAGGTAAACATAAATTAAGAATAAGTAATGTTAAAAATTAAACCTTCTAACTACTAAAACCACTTAACTCGCTATGTCAAAAACGACCTTACCAATTATGATGAAGCTTGCACTCTTCCTATAATTAAACTATAGGGTAAAATACGGATAGTTGCTGCACTTTTATATATTTTAGTACATAAAACAAAATACTTTATCTTTAGAATTGGCTAATAATTTGGTTCTCTACAAATATATGATAATTAAAAAACATTACCTTTAATATTGCCAGAACATTAGCGATTATTGCGGACCTATTGCTATCTTCGTCCAAGCATCTATCCCACATAGGGGATAGATATAATTAAGAATAGATGCCCCGCCGAGGAAACGAGGCATCTATCCCCAAAGTCCTTGATCGCAATTTTCTTACACTTGCAATCGCACCGAGACGTGCAAAACGATGTACTTAGTAGTAATTAGAGAGTCTTTCAATATAGTAATCTATTAGCATGTGGTTCATCTATAAACCTAGAGTAAATGCAATCAGGGCAACTAAACCCCCGGGGCAACTATCCTGGTTTTACCCTATTAGTCTAAAGAATAGTACATTACTGCAGAGGCCGGGAAGTAAGGGATTGCCGGACGAGTAGAGTTTTCATGGCCGAGCGTCAGCGAGGCCTTGGCAATAAATACGAGTCCGGCAAGCCGATTCCCGGCAAAGGCATGTATTGTGCTTTTCTCAATAAATGCGAGGAAATAATGAAAGACTTACTACTGGGAATAACTAAGTATAATATAAAAAAACGATAATAGAATGTACATTTTTATTTTCATATTTGTTTTACGATATTTGGTGTTCTACGCCTTTTAGACCTTCATATTTTTCAACGTTTTATCGAAAATTAGATAGTATAATTCATTTCGTTGATTCAACGGAGCTCCTGGCGTCATTTTTCACGAATCCTCTGGTTTGATCATAGACGACGCAGTAACGCGAGCGACCATCAGCCCGCTATGTAAATCTCTAAATCCGCACCACAGCCGCACCATCACACATTGTTCATAAACATAGCCATTTATAACACCAAATTACACCGATTATACATTATAAAGTCCACTAGAAGCACTCTGCAAAACAATCCAAAAGAACAACCTTGCAGTCCACCGAAAATAAATAATAGTACATTCCCGCTTTATTTTCTTTTTTAATTGCAATTGTCAGTTAGTGCTAAGGAAACATAGCCCATACAGCCCAGTCATATTTTACCCAAAAAATTTAATACCGTAAAAATCTACTTTCCCGCGTTTTTTCTTTTTATTATTGGCATATTTTTGTTTGATTTTATACCAACATTTTAATAAAATTATTTTCATATTCATATACTAATATGCTCGATGAGTGCCTTTTTTATAATGTGGTAGCCATGGCTGTATGACAAGTTACATAGATTAATTAAAAAGTTTTGAACAGCGGCCAGGAATGAATTTTCATACTTACTTTCCTGGCCTAGGCCGGTAAAGTAATGGACGAGCCGAGAATTACAAACTTCGTGGCTTCATTTTACTACAATAATGCCTACATTTCCGAGCATGTTTGAGAAAAATATATTTATGTAATCTCATTAATAGTTTTAGAGACAGGTGCAATCATACAAACCTACATGCAAACACTTATAAAACATTGCACACATGTTTAGAAGTTGGTATGACTTATATATATATAAAAGACTGGGTAATTCTGTCAATATTACTTATTGACCGAATTGATAACCTCCTTTTTTGAAGTCGGTTAAAAATAGGCAGAAGATTTTATATTTCAATTGGCATAGACAAATTAAGTGGGAGGACTAATAAAATATATAATAAACAAACCGGTTTCGCATATTTGACCCCTTTTCTGACCTAACACGATGACCTACATTCATTTCGTCCTACTTTTCCACAAACCGCAGCCCCACCCTACACCCTTACGAAACATAAATTTGGCGACATTCTAAATATAGAAAAACAATCAGCAGATTGCTATTTTATTACTTACCGTCGCAGTAAAGGACACATGCATCCCACAACTGGGAACGGCTGTCAATGTACGAATTCATGATTTTATTTAAATCAGGGTAATGCCGGTGCAGGTTTTTATTTAAACCGAAAATCGTTCGGTCACCCATCATTTTAGTTCTTTACTTAGGATCAAGAGAAAAAAAACTGACCAAATAAAATTATATTCTTCGTAGTGTTTTGGTTTCTTTTTATCATTGCGCATTTGAAAAATTAAGAGAATTGATGCAAAATGGTGAAAAGTAATACAAAAAATACTTCAAGTACATTTTTAGTGTTCTGTACCCAAAGGGTAAAGACGGGACCCTATCTGTCAGTCACCAGGCTCATGAACCGTTATAGTTGAAATTTTCACAGATTGTCTTCGATCAAATTGCAGATGATGTATTTATGTTGCCGCTACAACAACAAAATACATACATAAAATCAGAATAATATAAATTTTTAAGGACGCTCCCATTTAACAAACGGCAACCGGTAGGCGCTTGAAATATTTAAAGAATATTATTAGTTATATATTCACTGTTATAAATAAATAATTAAATTAAATTAAAACAAATATTTAAGGGCTTCCATACAACAAACAAGTTTTTGCCGACTTTAAAATGGTACGGAACACTTAGTGCGCGAGGCCGACTCGCACTTGGCCGGTTTATTTTTTATTTGATCTGATTTAGGAGTAAACGGAAATTAAAGTGACTGTTTAAATAGCGCTTGGCGCTACTTGCCTAGTTAAGCCTTACATATAAGACTAACATGTTTGATATTATATAGGTATACCTACAACAGAGATCGCAGCAGGGCTTGTTACCGGTACCATATTCACATTGTAAGTACCGATAAGTATTGGTATTTCCATTATGTTGTTGACGGTAATTATGGGTATCGGTAATCTAGTTACATAACGATATAATATCGTTAAAAATTAACGTTAATTTTATCGGTACCTACGCGTTCTTGCCGTCCCACACGAAAATCGACTTCGAAACAATATTTTCGGTCCTCACCTAGCGCTGCACAACACAAAACGGCAACGTGCTATCACTGTTGGTTTGTTTTTCGTGTATGTAACACCGGGGTCCGATTTTTCAAGCTGCCTAAAGGCATCTGACATAGCTTAACGACTGCCATCAACGATGACATCAATAAATGATGAAAACAATAATTACCGATACTACCATGTATCGGTACCAAGTACTGGTAAATTAGTATAATACCGGCAGTACCGGTACCAAATACCGGTAAAATAGTGTCAAATATTCGTTATCACACATAAAGATACCTCTGTTATTAACGATACCAAATTTATCGGTACCAATTCAATTACCGGTACTGTAGTTTCTTAGAGATACCGGTACTGGATTTTACCGGTATTCCAAACCCCTGGATCGCAGTAAGAAGTCACTTTCCTCCACTAAATGTACCTATATTTGTATCTAGTCGGTTACTTTCGCCCCTGCTGATAAATTAAGATGATTTTTGGTCATATGATTATAGATAATAGGTATACCTGGACCTACCAGATTTCCGGTTTCCGCCTTCAGAAAAGGGCGATTTGAAGAAATTACAAAAATAAAGTTAATAAATGAAAATACAGACTACAGTTGAGTTAAAATTTATTGGCCTATCCAGAAAGAGTACGAGTATGTATGTATATCTGTTCCATTGTCGTCTCCTGTAGCCTAAACAGCTTGACCGATTTTAGAGTCATCATCATCATCATCATCATCAACCTATACTAGTCCACTGCTGGACATAGGTCTCTCCCATGGCACGCCACTGAGCTCGGTCTTGAGCTTTTCTTTTCCAATCACTCCCAGCAACCTTCCGTATATCGTCGCTCCATCTAGCCCACGGGCGTCCTACACTACGTTTGCCAAGACGCGGTCTCCACTCAAGTACTCGTTTTCCCCAGCGGTCATCGGTTCTGCGGCATATATGACCAGCCCATTGCCACTTCAGCTTACTAATTCTCTGGGCTATGTCGGTAACTTTAGTTCTCTGCCGGATCACTTCATTTCTGATTCGATCCTTCAGAGATACTCCGAGCATAGCCCGCTCCATAGCTCGCTGAGCAACTTTGAATTTGTGGACTAGTCGCACCGTGAGTGTCCACGTCTCGGATCCGTACGTCATAACAGGCAGGACGCATTGATTGAAGACTTTAGTCTTCAGACTTTGGGGTATGGGCGACGAAAAGACCCGACGAAGTTTACCAAATGCTGCCCATCCCAGCTGTATTCTCCTATTGGCTTCCCTCTCGAAATTGTTCTTACCCAATTGTATTGTTTGCCCAAGGTAAACATACTCCTTAACAATTTCGAGAAGCAATCCATTAACAGCAATCGGTTTCGGAGCGACCAGCTCGTTGAACATAACTTTGGTTTTGTCCAAGTTCATCCGTAAACCGATGCGTTGAGAGGAATCAGCTAGACTGGTCAGCATCTGTTGCAGGTCTTGCAGCGTTTCCGCAACAATGACGATGTCATCCGCAAATCTCAAGTGTGAGATGTGTTCGCCGTTGATGTTAATACCACGACCTCTCCAGTCCAGTGTCTTGAACATATCCTCCAGAGCATTCAAGAACAATTTAGGGGAAATAACGTCCCCTTGTCTCACTCCACGTCTTAGAGGAATAAGTCCAGTCTGCTGGTTCTGGACCTGTACGGTCATTGTGGCGGTGTCGTATAGACATCTCAGCACTTGGATGTATCGCCAGTCGACTTGGCATCGCTGCAAAGACTCCAGAATCGCCCAGGTCTCGATAGAGTCAAAGGCCTTCTCATAGTCCACAAACGCTAAGCACAGGGGCTGATTATACTCTTCGGTCTTCTGTATAATCTGCCGCACTGTGTGTATGTGGTCTATGGTGCTATATCCTCTTCGAAACCCGGCCTGTTCCGGTGGCTGAAACTCGTCGAGTCTTCTTGCGAGTCGGTTTGTGATGACTCTTGAAAACAACTTATATACGTGGCTCAAAAGCGAGATGGGGCGATAGTTTTTCAGCAAGGTTTTGTCACCTTTTTTGAAAAACAACACCACCACGCCCTTGCTCCACGCCTTTGGAGTTCTCCCTGAGAAAAGAGCAGAATTAAAAATTCGCTGGAGCTCTTTAAGAACTGGAATGCCTCCTGCTTTTAAAAGCTCTGTGGTAATTCCGTCCTCTCCAGGGGCTTTTCCATTTTTAAGCTGTTTAAGAGCCATCACAATCTCGTCTAGGCTGATATCCGGCAGGTCTTCCGTGTAGTGGCGGATCAGAGTGGCTCTTGGGTCTTGTGTGCAGGATTCAGGTTGAGGTGCGTGCGAGGAATACAGCTGGCTGTAAAAGTCTTCTACTTCCGCGAGAATCCCCGGCCTAGAAGTAACGACGTTTCCACCGGATGTTGTCAGCTTCGTCAGATGGCTCCTCCCCAGTTGTTGCATAAAGACTTTTGACCCCCGATTTTTCTCGATCGCTTCCTCTATGGAGCGTGTATTAGAACTTCGGAGGTCTCGTCTTACTGCCTTGGAGATGGTCTTATTAAGAGCCCGCTGTTCTAACGAAGTAGATGGTGGGTCTTCACGTCGCTTCCTCATCAGCTGTACTGATTCCTGTGAAAGTTTATACTTTTTGCCCGTGCGTCGCGTCTCACTTAGTTTGGCACCTTCTTCCCGCATTATTTCTACCACTCGATCAAGGTCCTGGTCTACGTCAATTGTAGTTTCTAAAGCAGTGAACCGATTTTCGAGCTTTAGCTGAAACGTTTCAGATTCAGCAACGGTTTGGAGCAAGTTGGGTCGGAGCGTGGACTTCATCAAACGGACACGTTCAAGCTTGCAATTGATATTCAGGGTGCCTCGGACGAGCCGGTGATCACTTCCGGTTTTAAACCTATTGATTACTGAGACATCCCTGAATATTCGCTTTTTGTCCGCTATGATGAAGTCGATCTCATTTTTTGTTTTACCGTCGGGGCTCTGCCAAGTCCACTTCCGTTGGGGCTGTTTCTTGAAAAAAGTGTTCATCACGAAAAGTCTCTCTTTCTCCAGGAAGTCGACGAGCATTTGCCCCCTATCGTTCCTACTACAAATACCGTGTGGTCCTACTACTGATTCGCCGCAAATCTGTACTCCCACTTTGGCGTTAAAGTCTCCCATGACAACGTTGAAGTGGGCCTTAGTGGTGTTGTGCAAGGCTTTTGATATTTCCTCGTACATATCTTCAATCAATTCATCCGAGTATGTCGACGTTGGCGCATACACTTGAATAACCTTGAGGCTATACCTCTCAGTTATTCTGAGTATAAGATAAGCTACCCTCGTCGACACACTGGAGATTTCAACAACGTTGTCACAGAGGACCTTATTGACCAAGAACCCAACGCCACCCTGGGATGGTTGGTCTCCCTCTCTGAAATACATAAGATGGCCCGACTCTAAGGTAACCGTATCCTCCCCCTCTCTTCGGACTTCGCACAATCCCAAGACGTGCCATCTTATGTTTTCCAGTTCCTGCTCGAGCTGCGCAAGGTGTTCGTCGAGCCGTAGCGTGCGTCCGTTAAATGTTGCCAGAGTCAATTGGTGTTGGCGGCCTACCGTAGCCCGGGGATTCTTAGCACCCCCTGCCTTGCCGTTACCATGGCCGCCGCCGTGGCCAGGAATAGCAAGGCGGCCGGGAACTGGGGGCCGTATATTTGTGTGGCTTGCCATAAAGGTTTATGCCCATAATCGCCACGCTGGGCAAGCGGGTTGGCGATCGCAGGTCGTAGCTGCTCGCACCGGTGATGCTGCTGCCCATCACTGGCCAGTGGGATTTAGCTACGCTTGGTCTAGATGGATATCCCGCCATCGGTCGGACAACGTGCTGCCTGATACTCGGCGTTTATATTTTTTTTTTTTTTACGAACTGAATATTGGTTTTCAGTTCAACCCTCCTCTTTTCTCATCCGGGCTTGGGACCGGCAAAGGCAGAGTTTTAGAGTGCGAGGTATCATTAGATTCGTATTCTTTCCGGAGTGTCATAGGCTATGTGTTAGCAATAAATTATATGGCGGACGTAAACCGTCAAAAAGGCTGTCGGGTCTTTTTATTTTTGCAACGATCTACTTGATTAAATACATGAAGAAGTTTTATGTATTTATATATATATATATATATATATATATATATATATATATATATATATATATATATGTATATAATTTTAAATTTAAAAGCATTTTGAGCACGTTGCTGCAGGATGATGGTATGCAGGGACTATATAATTAGTAAATATTTATATTTTTTAAGTAAGTAGTTTTAATTATTATTAGTATTAAAAGTTAATTTGTATTATTTATCTTTAAAGAATCTTTAAAGAAATATATATATATATATATTTATAATAAGGAGTTCGTATGTATAAAAGCAATTTATACACCAATGTCCACAATTAATAAAATATGTATGCAATTATTTTTTAAGAATGGTACTTTTCCTAAATTTTGTTTTGTGTGCCTTCTAGTTATGTAGGTAGGCTTTGATCCCATAGGAAAAGTTTGTTCAAATCAAAGAGTTGAATCACCTCTTCAAGGATCGGACAGGTTTTTTTTTACATATTGTATACCTACATTGTGTTTGAATTTGTTACATCCTACACTTACTAAGTACTTTAAAAAAACACATAAACAACATACATACTATCACGTCTTTTTACTTAGCGAGGTAGACCAATTCTAGGTCCATGAGACTTAAAGCCATAATAATATTATTAACCAAAAAAAAATTAACAAAAAATATATATAATAATATTTAACAAAAAAAAATCACCATGGCTTTATGTATAATATAATAGCACAACATATTTATACCCTTTACAATGATGTCACTAATAAGGGAATGAGGTCATTCCTTTCTGCTATGCTTTGTAAAGCAGCAGGGAGTGCTATTCCGAGAGGCACCCGATTAGGCGAGGCGCGTATTAAAATCACACGGCTTCTTGTTAATTTAAGCTTGGTGCCGAAATAAATTGAAAGAAACTATGTACAGTCAGCCACAGAGATACCTGACCACGTCCTCTGCCTATATCTTGAAATTTCTCTTAAACTAAAATAGTATGATCATGAAAATGTATATTCAGAAAGTATTAATTTAACTTTTTCTGAATATATAAGTTTACTAGCTTTCGCCCGCGGTTCCGCCCGCGTCAATGTCGATCCCTCGGGAACAGTACTTTTTCCCGGGATAAAAGGTAGCCTATGTCCTTCTCCGTAATCCAAAGAACTTGTATGCAAAATTTCATGATGATCGGTTCAGTAGTTACGGCGTGAAAGCGTAACAAACAAACAAACAAACAAAGTCACTTTCGCATTTATAATATTAGTTAGGATGAGAAAATCAGGTATCTCGGTGGTTGACTGTACTTGTATTGGCATAATCAATGACAGAAAGCAATGGAAATGGACGGTCTTTGCTAAGAGGCACACTGAACTCAGAGACATCCTATTAGAATAACCAATATAACCCAAGAGTTCATGATAAAGGACTTATACAATACAATACAATGTACTTTTATAGCGTGTCAAGAATTCTGGTTAGCTTGAACAAGTCAGAATAATATAAAGGACTAGCAGTCTAGCTGTGCCGTTTCCTAATATTTTCTTCAATATGAACCTTCAACAAAAAAATAATTAGCCAAATCTGTCCCGCCGTTCACACACGATACCGTATATCACCGGCGCGCGTATGAGCGCGAGTAACATACAACAAAGTTAATTTGACCTTATACATAGTGAGAAACATTTCATATTTGAATGACTCTGGTTGATTTGATTCAATGATGGATTTTAAAAACAGCATAGAAACTAAACTCCTTGTCCGCGCTGTGCATTTTGCCCATAAACAGATTAACATAGGTACCTAGCACCAGAGTTCGCAAAATAAAAACAAATGTTTTATACCTAGCTATCTCGCCGTGTGGTTTCCAGCAGAGTAGAATAGGACCACTCCAAGTCTTCCCGTGGATGTCGTAAGAGGCGACTTAGAAAATACAACCTAAACCTAAACAAAGCTCATAAACATCAGTGATACCTCTCCAACCCGTCTGGCCAGCGAGGATAGTATAGGCCAAATCCTCTGGCTGCTCTGGCCAAGTAAGGCTGTGGTAGTACAGGGAGGGTTATGCTCCTGCAGTGGAGACCAAAAGGACCTGCTGACGACGATACCTACCTATCTGTGATTTTGCAATAAACCTAGTTATACTTACATTACATAATCAAACAACACTTCCGAGTCTAATATTTTGAAAATTGGCGCTGGATTGTCCAGCGCAGGTAAAACGTCGAAAATTAAACATTACGTAATGTATACAATAATTATTATATTTACGCACTTTCACTTTACTTACATTGAATATGGTTTTACAAAATGTATAAGGGTGGTAGGAAAATAATACATATATATTAAGATAATTGTAGAACATTAATAAACGTCACGGCCTTTAATTTTTAGATACCCACTTCAATTCCGTGTTAAAATGTTGTCCTCAACTTATTTACCGTGATATCTACAAAACTGTTTTTATACTTATTATAAAAGAAAGGATTTATTTGTCTGTGTTATCGATAAAATTTGAAACTACAAAATAAATTCTAGTAATTATATGATATGTTATTTTAATGTTTAAATGCGAAAATAACAAGTGTATAAAAAATAATATACCTTATTACTCGCAATGGCAACCAATAGCACTGTTGCCTCCTCAACGCTTTAAAAATGAATAATTACAAAATACATTGCAACTAACAAATAAATAAACCTGTTTTCTGTGAAGTAATAGTAAGTAATTTAATTCTAATGGCATACTCTATAATTTTTTAAATATTGCTTAAGATTTTAATATAAGCTAGTTTGATAAAAAATGCAATAAGCATATCTCGTAGTAACATCACAATGATGCTACCGGTATAAACATTTCGGACAGATTATCGCTTACCGCGGGATACACACGCAATCCCGACTATCATAAAATAATCAATTTCTAAAAAATATAATTTATAATAACTTCATCATCAGGTCTGTTTTATCTCTACTGCAGGAGCATGACCCTCTCTGTACTACCGGAGCCATACTTGGTCAGAGCAGGCAGAGGATTTGGCCTACACGCTCCTCGCTGGCCAGACGGGTTGGAAAGGTCTCATTGATGTTTATGAACTTAGTTTAGCTTTTTCTTATTTTCGTGTCGATTGGCTCAAATAAATAAAAATCAAATTTTGTCTCTCCAGTATGTGGCGACTCCTATACCATACTCCGTCGCCGAGTACAGGTCGTGTATTGGCGACTTGTGGCTGGTTGAAGTCCATAGAGGGGATGTTTTGGGTCAGAAACCTGCTTATGCATCTCAATTTCACAAGCTACTTTTCGACGAACTGAAGTGGAGCGATCGAAAATCTTTCTAGTTTCACGTTTAAACTACACCCATGACTTTTGAACACAGTCTAGCCATAATCATAAAAAATACAAACAACTTATTAACCTTTTGCACACCAGTGTTTTCTGTTTGTTTTTTTTTTTTTTATAACAAAGCAAATATATCTTAATGTACGCAATTTTTTAGATTCATACTTCTTAGGTTACATATTTACTAGCTACAAAACTAAAAAATAATTATTCCTATTATATTATATTAGGAAGCTATCTGGCCAGGTATATATACCTGGCCAGATAGCTTCCTTCGAAAACAGGCAAAGTAGAGAGATCGATCGCCGTATCGATAACGCCTGAAAGAGCTTCTGGTCCATGAAGGCGCTAATGAAGGGCAACCTTCCATTATGCCTCAAGCGCAAGCTCCTCGACATGTGTATCCTGCCTATACTTACCTATGGTGCACCAACCTGGTCACTTACCGAGGATCAGAAGTCCAAGCTCAAGGTCTGTCAACGGGCAATGGAGCGTTGTATACTCGGTGTTCGCCGCTTAGACCATATTCGTAACACCACGCTACGCTCCAAAACCCAGATAAAAGACGTCGGTGTGAAGTCAGCACAGCTGAAATGGGACTGGGCGGGGCACGTTTACCAACTACGTGGATACCAGATGGCCGTCGAGGAAGAGGAAGACCTAGGAGGAGATGGCGCGATGACATGGACGCACACATGAACGATTGGAAGACTGTAGCCCTTAACAGGGACACTTGGAAACAAAAAGGGGAGGTCTTTGCCCTAAAATTTGACATTGCGAGTCTAAAAAAAAAAAAAAACCACCTATAAATAAAAAATGTCACGCAGGTCATTGCCCTGCGATAATGTGCCCAGAAGACTGGCAGCACTGCCACGTTGAATGGCAATGCTTATTCGTTGGGCAAGATAGTTGTTACCAGCCAGTGTTTGTTTACGTTACTTCACCCCCGACGCCAGGCTAGTACAAATTGTAATAACTTTAGTTGTCAATGGCGTCTCAGTCACGCGACCGTTTTGCAACTAAAGTGGTCAATGGCGGTCAATAGGTTAAGAAACCTATTTTCACAAATTTGACATAGCAACTGCTCTTCTGTTGTTACTTAGTTGGATACCTACATTTTCAAGAGACGCCATTTTTTAAAATCTATCTATAGCATTGTTATAGTAAGATTGATTTTCTATAAATACGGCAGTTAGAGTTGTACTACATATTTTTAATGCAAATATAATTTTACGTTGTCACTAGAATACAAGGCTTCCGGCACATTTAAGCTTTCTGAAGTAGTTATATGGGACAGATTATGGAAAGATCCACAAAAAATGGACAACAGGTGGTGCGGCGTGGCACCTGCGCGCGCGCAGATGTGGCCAGGCATTATTGATGGCTATGCAGCACCGATAGCTACTTTTATTTCTTTGTTGCATTTAATAAACAGGCAATTTGTGACTGCTTTAGCAACCACATATGCAAGTGATTATTAAGAAGTTCACTTGATATTATTTTGTGATTTAAATCACTCTAGAATGCGATGATAACTTTTCATAATGTCGAATTTTAGTATGTAATATTTCTCATGCCTATGCAAGGATCGTCAGTTTAAACTTAGCTATTGAGATAATACCTATAAGGCAATAAATATTGAGAGAATAATAGGTACAGGTACCTTTTAAAAATTACGAATTCTGTGGAGAATGAGTAAACTAAAGATGTTGATTGCATATGGTTAAAAGTGGTAATGATTGATCTATGAGTGCGTTTCTAAATTTTACTATATCTCATAGATACCCAGACAGTGAATGTATGATGTGAATTGATGTCGTATCGTTAGTATCGTCACAACCTTTAAGGGCCCGCTATAGGCCAGGCGGGGCGTGGCGATACAAGCGCGGCTGGTCTAAACGCGTTGGCTACTTTGGATATTTTCGTTTTTTAAGAATGTTTAAGGGTTATCCGAAAAAGAAAAATACATGATGGCTGCCTTATCTGTAATGCAATTATAATCAAAAATTTCATGGTTAATTTTAATGTATTGATGAATAATGCTGAATACCGATTAAATTAGACGTGATTTTGAAGCAACTTCGCAATTTTTTTCTATCGAGAAAATTTAACGCAATCGTGTTTTTGAGTCAGATAGTTACCAGTGGTAGTCCTGTACTATGCTGCATTTTTATTTTAACTTGAGTTTTTTATTATTATTGATATTACAGACAATCATGCAAAGCATTGTGAGGTAGTACGGGCCCTTAACGGCCCGCCATAGGCCAGGCGGCGTGGCGGTACAAACGTGGATGGTCTAAACGCCTTGGCTACTTTGGATATTTTCTTTTTTTAAGAATATTCAAGGGTTATTCGTAAAAGAAAAATACATGATAGCTGCCTTATCTGTAATGCAATTATAATCAAAGTTTCAAGGTTAATTTTAATGTATTTGGTGAATAATGCTGTATACCGAGTAAATTAGACGTGATTTCGAGGCAACGTTGCAATTTTTTTCTATCGAGAAAATTTAACGCAATCGTGTATTTGAGTCAGATAGTTACCAGAGTTAGTCCTAAACTTTGCTGCAATTTTATTTCAACTTGAGTATTTCCTTATTATTGATATTACAGACAATCATGCAAAGCAGTGTTAGGTAGTACGGGCCCTTTTTTTATAATTATGAAGCTTCCTTTACACTACTAAGTTTAAAAACTGTTAATGTCGATTTCTTGACAAATGTAGATTTTCCGGTATTAGAGTTACTCTATATGCTATGCATAATAATACATACCTATAGATATAATACTAGCTTTTGCCCGCGGCTCCGCTCACGTGAAAGTTGATCTCTCGGGTACAGTAGGTACTTTTTTCGGGACAAACAGTATCCTATGTCCTTTCCCGGGCTGCAAACTATCTAAACTCAGTGGTTGAAGCGTGAAGAAGTAACAGGCAGACCGACAGGCAGATTGAGTTACTTTTGTATTTATAATATTATTAGTGTGGCTATATACAGTAGTATTGATGTAACATTAATACACCTATTTAAAAAGGCACATACCCCAAAAAGTCTCTGGCCCAGTATGGCTCCGGTAGTACAGAGAGGGTCATGCTCCTGCAGTGGAGACTAAAAAGACCTGACGATGATGATGATGATACCCCAAAAAATCGGCTAGCCCATCCAACTATAAAAGATTAAACGAACTAAGTTGTCGATGTACAATAAATACCTATGTGTTTATTAGGAACATTTTAAATATCTCAACCAAATTGTACCTATGTAAATGTACTCGTACGAAACCTGGTTCGGCGGCGTCACCTGCGCTCGCGATAAAATAAAGATTGGAAAAATCTTACAACCCTTCGTTTTTGGTAAAACTACAGGTGAAATGAACGATTTTATTAAAAAGGAGTACTATTCGAAACAGACGAGCATGCATGAAGAGAGTGATGGATGAGTGGAGAGGATCGTGGCAAGTGAAGGTCCATAGTCACTGCCTACTCCCTTGGGAAAGAAGTGTGACAAAACATTAAGAACATTGATCATGTTAAGTTTATCGACTTAACGGTTTTCGGATAACATCCGTTTTTGACGAAAAATACTTATAAAATGGTAGCAAATTATTTTAGGATTGCGGTTCTGCGCCGTGTCTTCGGCTGTATTTATTGCTTCGAGTATCAACAGAGATAGCACGGTTTAGATATTAGTGGATGCATGTTTATAATTTGTGGTGTACCAATAATGTATCAGATTAGTTAAGGTTAAGTCACAAAAAACTAATTACAATATATAACATAACATTGCGCCGAAATGCGAATGTTACGGTGGATGTTTGGCGTGACACGACTAGATAGATTAAGGAATGTATATGTGAAAGAAAGTATTAATTAAGGTGATGATGTGATGAGGAGAGTGGAAGAACACCTGACCAAAAAGCGATAAATATTGAGGTTGATGGATATAATGGAAGTAGCAGGACAGAAACACGGGTGGCTTGCGTCAAAAGGGATATAAAAGACGTGGGAGTGGATGTGAGAATGATGGGGAATAGACAATTGTGGTGAAATAAGACACATTGCGCCGACCTCAGATATTAGGATAAGGTAAGACAAATTTAAAAATGATGATGATAATACAAAATGACTGCTCCAACTTGTCCCCTAACATTATTTTGCAGAGCTATCTTTAGTAACCGCTGCTGGTTTCTCAATATCTGCCCAAACTTCAATATAATGAACAAGCACGTGCGCTGTTTCGAGGAGCTTCGTTTAAGATTTTTTTTACCGGGATCGAGACGGGGCGCAGCTGCTATAGCTTTTAACGAGGCCCCAAAGGCAAACTTATAAAGACAAACAAAAAAATGCAGTGGGCGGATTGTAAGTAGGTAATGTTAAAAGCAATTTGCAAATAATAAATTCAATTTTATGTTCAAGTGGCAGTTAAAAACAGTTGATAACTAAATTTTTTTAATGAGTTTTTATTTGTTTGTTTAAAACTTATAACCTTAATTGGTCAGTAATTCAAATATATTTTTTATTAAAGTATACAAATATTGATTTAAATTCCTCGTAATATTATCTCCCTATTTATATTATACAGGCTATTTAATATCATCATAAAAATACAAGAGAATTTAATTTCCAACAAGTATTGTCTTTGGAGAGTTGAGTCAAATCAAAATTGCACATTTCAAGTGGGCGGGAATTGAACCTACCTCCTTAAGTCTATGTGCGACTTACGCTCTTCCAACTGAGTCACCGCCTGTTCTAACCTCGGCGCCAAAATTCTCCACCATATCTCATTCCCCTTCACCTCACTCAACTACCCGACTTTTACAAGCGAGGTATTTGATTCAATTCATTTTACAATGAATTTTAAATCAACTATTAATATGTAGGAAGCCATGCAATATTTTTAAGTGACATATTTTGCATTCACAATGCTATTTTGATATACTCTTATTAAATGAAGAAATAAAATATGGTGATAAAATTCCAAATGGGCGGGATTTGAACCTGTGACCTTAAGTCTATGTACGAATTACGCTCTCCCAACTAAGCCACCGCCTGTTCTAACCTCGGCGCCGTAATTCTCCACCATTTCCCATTTCCCTTATACGTATTAAGGCTTACTTACGTCACCTAACACAACTACCCGACTTTTACAAGTGATGTATTTTATTCAACTCATTTTACAATGAATTTGAAATCAACTAATATGTATTGGTTCCTTGTTAGGTATTTGTAGAATAGTTTCATTTTGTTTAATTTCAAGCCATTAACTGTCCCACTGCTGGGGCCCTCCATTATTTTCATTCGGTTCGAATTGTACAAACGGCTACTTCTCCAAACGAAAAAAAAATTGCGTCTTAGTGGAGAATCCAGTTTTCTGAAGATAAATTTGTTATTCAAAATATTGTTTATTGTAGTTTGGCATGCAGGCTATCTTGGACATTTACTTAATGGTTCCTAACTTAATTAGAAGTTAATTTAAAAAAATCGCGAACCATCAACAGTTGATCGATCTGGTGTGTCCTTACTCCAGATTTGTTACAATAATGTTTTATATTTTTTTTCTGCTGCCTTATTTTGACCAGCATAAATGTTCATAATATTAAAAAGCTATGTGGTTTTAATAAATAAAATCAATTTCATGCAAATTTTACTTAGTTTCGCGTCAATGCAAAAATAAAGATGTGTCCGACGGTTTTCGTTGATTACTCTGGGACGATATAAAATCGTCTGCACCTCCCTAGTTTTTGAACGCATTGCCCCGTTTTCCCATCAGCTAGCTATTCCAAGTCACGTTTCAACATTTGTAGGGAGTTGTGGTGCGCTGCTTTCACGCATTGGCGATTTACGAAGGTAAGTATCTGATCACTCTGGTTTTGGTTTCCAAAATTATTGATTGCTATATTTTGATTTTTTTAATGACAATTTATTTCTCATGCTAATTGTTTAGCCTAGAGTATTTATATTGAAAATATAAAAATAATGTAAAAGAGTGAAATTCTTAATGTTATTACTTTTGCCAAAATTGATTAAAATGTAACTTTTTTTGACTGCTATGGCATTGATCGCTCTGGAAAAAGTGACCATGGTGATCAATAATGTTATGAAATTAGTGAGGTATTGGAGTAATATTAAACTATTTTTTTGTAAAAAGTTTGCTGCAAGTGTTTTTATCTGATATATTTTTGTAAATAGCCCCCCAATCGGCTATGTTTTACGAATGTATGGCTAGAACAGTATAAAAATATATTGTTTTGAATTGAAACAAAATGTTTTGTTTCTGCTAAGGCACTTCTAAACTATTTACCTAATATAGCAAAAACGCATAACTATAATAGTTATCTTTTAAGTGTTAAATTCTAGGCTTCGTGATGATCGGTTTATTAATGAGGACTTGAAGACATAAGAAACAAACATTCAAATTTTAATATCTGTTAGTATTAGATTCTAACAAACAGATAAACAAACAATTAAATCTTTCCTATTTATAATATTAGTAAAGTTAGTATAGATAAGTTATATTAAGATATATATATGCCACTAACAGATGATTAATATTATAAATATAAATTATTTTTGGATGTTTGTTCTGCTTTAGCCCAACAGTCGACAAAAATGCATAAAACACATAGCATACTTGCTATAATGTATGAAACTATGAGCGACTCTCTATTTTAATGTGCCAACATTAAAGTAAAGAGTCGCTCATAATTGTTTAGATTTATTTAATATATAACGGAGGTAACTACAATTAACTAAAGGATCAATAAAAAAGCTTCTTATTTTTATTTTTATTTTATTTCTGTTGCTTAGGAGTTATTTAATTTAATTGGCGCTACTTTGCTTTGTTCTCTTTTATATAAATATTTTTTTTTTTAATTTTACATGTAATTTTGATGGCAAAATAATACCTGTACGAACATAAAAAGCAAGAGAATTAAAAGTATAAATTTGAACAGGTTTTCCTTTAAAAAATATCCTGCTTTCTTATCTGTTCATGTTCACTTCATTGTGGTTTTACGATGATATTTCTATTGTTGGTTGAGTGTTATATTTTAATGACTTTATTTGTTGCCCCGTTTTGTCACAAATAATATTCATTATATTATTATTTGCCTATAATTAATGGTATTCTTTGATCGATCTGGAGTCTATATTGATCGCTCTGGTCTCAAAATTTTCAACAATAAATATCTCAAAAACCATTTGTTTAAAAAGAGGGCCAATAAGAAAATAATAATTCTCTTACGGTTTTCGGTCTAAATCAATATATAAAACTTATTTACTACTGGTAAATAAAAAGCACCAGAGCGATCAACAGAATAACGTTTTTTTTGGAGAAATAGCCAATAATACTCGATTTAAAAAAAAAACACAAATAGTAATAATATCCGTTAATTCCTCAGTCCAATCCTCTCGGTGGGACTTCCCCAAATACGTTCAGTTTCAGCAAAGCCGAGCACTCTTATCGGAAAATGAAATTGTAATCGAGTCCATTTCTATTTTTTTTTTTAGGCCTGCTTTTGTGTCCCACTGCTGGGCAAAGGCCTCCCCTTTCTGCTTCCAAGTGTCCCTGTCAAGGGCCACAGTCTGCCAATCGTTCATGTGTGCGTCCATGTCATCGCGCCATCTCCTCCTAGGTCTTCCTCTTCCTCGACGGCCATCTGGTATCCACGTAGTTGCAGCTCTGGCCCACCTGTCCTGTCGCATACGGTAAACGTGCCCCGCCCAGTCCCATTTCAGCTGTGCTGACTTCACACCGACGTCTTTTATCTGGGTTTTGGAGCGTAGCGTGGTGTTACGAATATGGTCTAAGCGGCGAACACCGAGTATACTACGCTCCATTGCCCGTTGACAGACCTTGAGCTTGGACTTCTGATCCTCGGTGAGTGACCAGGTTTGTGCACCATAGGTAAGTATAGGCAGGATACACATGTCGAGGAGCTTGCGCTTGAGGCATAATGGAAGGTTGCCCTTCATTAGCGCCTTCATGGACCAGAAGCTCTTTCAGGCGTTATCGATACGGCGATCGATCTCTCTACTTTGCCTGTTTTCGAAGGAAGCTATCTGGCCCAGGTATATATACTCCTCGACATAGTGTATTATCTGCCCATCTACTTCGATCTTGCGCTTGGTGCTGTTGGTCATCATTCTTTTCATCTGAAGTCCAACCTCAAGGCTTGCCAGGCATAGATCTTGAAGCATATTTTGAAGTTCGGATGCGGATTGGGAGAAAAGGACAATGTCATCGCCATAGCGAAGGTTAGTTATCCTCTTGCCGCCGATGTCAATGCCTCTCGTCTCCCATCGTGAAGTCAGCTTGCGGAAAACTTCTTTAAGACAGCTGGTAAAAAGTTGAGGAGACAGTGGGTCTCCCTGTTTCACACCTCTTTCCACACCAAACACAGGTCCTGGTTTGTGTATTTTCACGGAAGCGGTGCTATCATAGCATATATTTTTACTTTGAGACAATTTACTTTGCGTGCTTCCGCCACCAGTTAGTTCATGCAAACTATTGCTGGCCAGCGCCCACCCACTACTGTTAGTCCCTTCATACCCGCCACCAATAGTTGATGCATGCAACCCTGGTCGATACTGCTCCATCCGTTGAGGCTGCAGCAATGTCGGCCGTCGTGCTCGCGACACGTGTTTCGCCACTACACGAGGCATCTTCAGGCAGTGAAAGCTAGATGTTGATCGTTCGAATGACAAGCAACGAATGACAAAAATTACTTTTTTTTTTTTTTTTTTGAAAGGACTATGTAGCTAGCTCCAAGTGAGCTTTCGCTACTTCACCGGGCGTTTACTTCACCGGGCGTTTCAAAAATTACGCCGTATTACCGCCTTTTATACTATCTGGGAGGGGGGAGGGGATTGATCGTTATTTTGGTTTTGTATTGATAATATATTTAATAATGGGGAATTATTTAAATCTATTTGTTTATTTATCAAAGTAATATTTGATCTTTTATGTTTATTTATTTCTAATTGCTCCCATATACTCATTTTTATTCCCTTCTCCGCTGTATGAATAAATAATCAACTTATATAAAGTTATAACTCCTATGCTGTATGGTCATTTTAAATTACAAACTGTTGCCTTTAGCGAAATCGTCCCGGAAATGTACAGAACAGGTGCAGAAGCAGACTGTGTACGCATTACTTTACCGCTAATATCCAAGATAATGGTTTGAGGTCCAAGTGGTTGGCAGAGATACACGTAAAATCATGGCGGCGGAGCATATGCTCGCGCACCTGTCCCGCCGGCTGCGCAGAACACGTGTTCAATTTTTTTATGCCATCCAGCATCTTCCCTTTTATACTGCAGCGTTTTCGTTTTATTTATTCAATTAATGAAGGTATATCTTATCTTTCGACGTGGTATACGGTTTCGGCGCGCGGTTACGGCCAGATGCCTCTATTTATGGACAGATATTAGCGGTAGAAATAGTTCAAAGAAAGTTGTACTATTTTTCTCTGATTTATAGTTAAAAACCGGAGCACATAGCGCGTAAAACCGATGGCCAATCGGGCAGACATATTCTCGAATGGCGACCAGAGTTGGACACCCACCAACCAGGTGGTCGGACGACCTGACCAAGGTCGTAGGAAGGTGCTTGATGTAGGCCGCTTCCAACCGGTCGTATTGGAAATGTTTGGAGGCCTATGTCCAGCATTGTACTTCTTGCGGTTGAGATGATGATGATGAAAGTGCCGAACCTGAGTCACCTCAGGTAGAAATTTTATTTAGAAGAAGGTTGCAATGATACTCGTAGATACGCTAACAGCTTATTCAAAAAGGGATTAAGAATTTAAATTGTACTGAGTATACTTTTATGTTTTAATACAATAACATTGAAAGATGACTCAGGAGCTAACAATAATATTTAAACTATGTTGCTTCAAAATTTGTATTTTAGCAAAATGATTCCAACAAATTAGCTAAGTATGAATAAATATAGGTACCTATATTTTTATGTTTTGCTTCTACAACCTTATATGAAGAACTTTGTTAGAATAATACCTATGTTTTAAGAGTCATAATAACTTTGAATTAGGTTGTAGAAGAAACGTATTTGTAATTTCGCCACGGGACCCTAAAGTTAATGCAATATTGCGGTGTGATGCCCAAAAACGGGCATTGTGGTGATACTAACCGCGGTGAGCACAGTCAGCTCCCCCAGCCACTCGTTCAGCAGGGCTTCCGGGTCGTCGGAGGCGCCCGCGCCCGTCTCCTCTACCAGCGCCATCTGCAAACAAGTATATTATGTCTCTTATTATATACGGACATATGGACAAGTTACATAGTTTGTGCTAGCCCTAAAGTAAGTTCGAAACTTGTATTGTTACAAATATATATATATATATAGATAAACATCCCAGGCCCAATCTGATAAAGATCATTTTCCATCTTAACCTGGTCGGGGATCGAACCCGGGACCTCTAGCAAACATGGCATGATGACCACTAGAGCATAGAGGTCAATATATATTTTATACAATATGTTAAAAAACCATATCTGCCCCCGTAGCATGGCTACTATCTACAGCTCACGCCAAAGATAGATAAAAAAGCAGCCTACTTACAATTTTTCGAAGCCCACCAATGAAAACGTAGTATTTATCTCATACGATTCGTAGCACGCATGCAGTCTAGAAACATTATTCATATTTCAAACACGAAACTACAAATAAAAAATTAAAACCTCGTATGATTAAAGAAAACGAACGTATTAGACATAATTTATAAAATACCTAGTGATATTTACTTAAAAACTAAATATATTTGGGTTTATTTTTATTCAATATGGAAATAACGGAATGTAAATCGTGTACCAATCTAACGCAAACAACCACTTTACACTGACAGTACACATCTGTCATTATTCTGTCGGTAAAATGGTTCTTTCCGTTTGAGTTTTCGTTTCTCACGCAAGATGGCGTACTAGTATCGGGCTTTTATTTTCGTAAAAATCATTCGTTTTTGTACTGTACATTAAAATATTATACTCATTATAGGTGTCTGACAGCTTGTAACTACGCAAAACAAAATATTTTGATTGTTTTTTTACTTTAATGTTCGAAATGCGTATGAAACATATTTTATCTAGGCTTTGCTAAACCCCGATAAATTTATGCGATTTCAAGGTACCAACCTCGATTTTGCCTCGATTTGTCTATCGCGAGCTGTCAAACCCATGCTCGCAAGACGCGCACCCCGCGACTTGTAACGTATTTATGAATGAAATTTGACATTATTTAACGCGTGTGCCATGCTCGCTGGGTTAAAAGACGCAAAACGCGATATTTTGTCTTTTTATCCACGGAGACAGTGAGCCATGCTACGGGGGCTGATACTTGTAGGAGACACTCAGCCTATATTTCACATAAAAAACAGAATTTTCATTGGACCAACAAACTTCGATGTTCACACAAGCATTTGTATGGGAATGTAAAACAAAACCGCGTTCCTAGTATGAACTGGTCTCATAAAAGTTGTATACATAAAATGTAGTAAGATTATGGGTACCTAACCTGTCTGTGTTTACCTAAGTACGTAACTCTCGAAACACAATATAAATATCTTTTAAATTTTTAAACCTAGTTATTTGTGAGGAAAATAGAGAAACTAACAAACGTTTCAACGCGGGATGAGCAAACCCTTTTGGCATGCCACATTTACAAGATACCTATTTTTTTGGATCAACCAGTATCATTTTTCTATCATCTAAATTAATATTTAAATAACGGGATTTAATAGTCTATTTGATTATATAAAAATACTTATTATTTTAGTTTATAGAAAGCGACATTACGTACTCGTTATCAGCTACTAGCGGATACACAGGCTAGGCATAGGCATATTAATAATTTATGTGAATGAGTCAAGTAGAAAAGGCCTATTTTAATAATAAATTGTTTTCGACATATGTAGAAACCGGTATTATTTAAAAAATTGAAGAAATTAGACTTTAAACTTACTTGGGTTTTTGAGACGAGTCTAGCGATACCTTACCTGTCGAAATCCATCCAGAGAAACTTACAAAAATAAGAAATTATATTTATGCACTAAATACGTAACCCCCGTGACAGTCGGGTAAAAAAAAGTTTAACTTATAATTTAAACAAATGATAAGCAATAAGATTACTCAGAGACCCGAAAAACGAGAACGCAATCCTTTACAAAATGTATTTCTTAAAAGTCTGCTGTAGTTATACAAAACAGATTATAATAAGAGGTAAAGAACCACGTGCCGAGAAAATTACGGCTTTTATTTGAACAGTGTGAAGTAGGGACTGCCATTATATTTCATTGTGGTGCTGTCCCTTTATAACAAATTTCAAAGAGCATTGCCATTGTTGTTTAAAAGATAATTTATATTGTTAGTTTGGAGGTTGTCTTTAGTATTTCGAAAGTATCTGTTCTCCCTATCTCCATTACTCATATTTTTGTAAACTGCAAACATTTTTTTGATATCGAAGTTGTTCGACTGTTAGGGTCGGGAACGGCCGTTTTTGAATTTCAATTATCATTATCTCCAAAATCGATGTCATGGTACCACTATCAATTTTTCTCTATTCCTAAAGTTTAAAATGTGTCTTATGTGATATATTATGATATATCACGTGAAACATTATAATGTATTATGATATATCACGTAATATTGTAATTAGATTCTTTTACAAATCAATCTTATCGCGTTATCCGAAGTTAAGTAGTTAGTTTTGTAATCAACTTTCAAAGTGCACTTGATTCATATTTAGTAATTGATAAACGTTGCTTGACATATGACGAGATTGGCAATATAGTATCATTATAAAATTAATTTAATAGATGTAATCTACGATATCACATTTGCAACATTTAGTTCCGGTATGGAGACTACGTCTACGGTCATACTGGTCGAGTTAACTACGGAATTGCATGACGCAAATTGTATTATATATATGGCACTATATTTTAATTTACAGGTCACTGCTTACACTATTCACAATGATATAAAATTATAATTTAAATATATTTTGATAGTTCTCCTTTAGAAGAGTCAGGACCCACGTCAGAGGCCGAGAGGCGGTTCCGAAGAACTCTGACACCAGGGTGTGCATAGTCGATTGACCGTGTCACCTACACGAAATGATGATGATGAGGACCCAAATCATAATGGAAAAATGATGTGCCAAGAATCTGAAAATGGTATTTGAAATGTAGTCTAATGAGGTGGACAGGATGAGATGCTCGTGAAATGCGGTAGATTAGCTAGATGCAGCATGAAGGGTAAATGTAGCATCGATACACCTTTACATCCGTAATGTCTGTGAAAAGTTCAAGTCTCTTCCTTTAACGGTTCCGAAGCTACATCCCTGAGATAGAGAGACAGTGGAGCCTCAGTTATAGTTTAGGGTACTGTAAGTATATATTTTTATAGTTTATATTTTTGTACCATTTAAAAGGATTAATCTTAGATTCATTTTTGAAGAAGATTTATATTTATAGACTTAGATCTAGCATTTTATTCCTTTTGGTAAACTTGCTTTCACGTATGACTCCGCTGGCGGAAACAAACTTACTTTCATAATTATATAGTTAGGATACATTGAAAAACAATGTTAGGATATAGATAATGAATGGTAGGATGAGATAACACTGACGTTATGGTAATACTCAGTAACTGTCCAAATAAATAATACTATTAAGGCAAGCTTAATATATTAGTAACTAGTGACCCGGACCCCGGTTTCGCACGGGTGGAATGTACATAAGTATAAAGATTCCTCTTAAATCACTCTATCTATGTATTAAAAAGCCGCAAAATCCGTTGCGTAGTTTTAAAGACCTACGCATACATAGTGACAGACAGAAAGAAGCGACTTTGTTTTGAACTTAGCAGTGATAGTGATAGTAATGCTAGCTTATCGTGGATCTTGTAGTATGCAGTATCCGAATAGCAAGTTAACTCGGCTAATGTGAAGTGGGCCATAAAGGCAAAATAACGGCATCGCCCGCAGGCATCACACTCATAAGCGACTCAGATGAAGTGTAGTAACGAGAGAAATTTTAATAACATACCCAGCTATTGTCATAATTTATGATGTTACTTCGCTTCAACGTCGAAAATTGACGTAGTGTCAATTTTCGACGTTGAAGCGAAGACTGCCAAAAATACGTTATACACGATCAGCTGAGATGAATTAACATGCTGCGTAAATTTTTTTGTGTTGGTATAAAAAGACCTGCCAAAAATTAGCACATTGTTTAACACAAAAACTCTTTCAAATATAAAAGTAACATATTTTTAGACGTTTTTAGATTTTTTTGCTGAAATGCCTATGAATTTGTGAAGTCACGTCAGGACCAAGCTCGTACGCACCTCCGTGCTCGTATGAGTGAGTGCGGTGACGTGATAACTTTTTTTTATAGCTACATTCAATATTTAGTGTATGGTTATGGCTTTATAATAAAATTTGCTATCAGTGTATTATGCTAAATTTGTATTTTAAGATTATCTTATTTTTAAAAGTAGCCTTGCCATTAAATTAAAAGAACCCTTTATAGGGTTCCGTACCCGAAGGGTAAAAACGGGACCCTATTAATATCGCTCCGCTGTCTGTCTGTCTGTTTGTCTGTCTGTCCGTCTGTCACCAGGCTGTATCTCATGAACCGTGATAGTTAGACAGTTGAAATTTGATGTATTTCTGTTGCCGCTATAACAGCAAATACAAAAAATAGAATAAAAAATATATTTAAAGGCATACAATAATAAAACCCACACAACAAACCTGACTTTTTTGCTCGGTATTGATAACGTCGTTTTTTTTTTTTTTAATTTATTAAGTCCAAAACATTACATTTAAATGTCATCCAAAAACCACGAGGGTTTGTCTGGATGCACTGTGATCTGCATACAATCCAACTACTTAAATAAGTACTTACGTAACATTTTGAAAAACATAATAACATGTACACACAAAATAAGATTATACCTATAATATAATTTTACCAAAGAAAAAGTTAAATTAATTTAGTTAAATGCAAGTCTACGCGGATGGATTCTCGGGTACCAGCTAGTTTAAACAGATCTCTCAATAAGAATCAGTCGACTGACACAAACAGCCTATGGTAGAATATCGGTCACATAATGACTAGTGCAAAACTGGTTTTTAATAAAACATCTACAGGTTGTTCAGAAAGTAGGACTTGAGTTTATTTTTAATGTTTGATTTTGTGATGCTATTTATAAGAGATTGTTGTAGGTTGTTCAATAAGCGTCCCTCTATATATGATGTTGTCCTTTCACCATAATAGTTTTTGGACGAAATAGTTATTAGTTTTTTATTTGTTTTTTGTCGCGTATTTATGTCATGCGTTATATTTTTTTGTATTTCTTTATTGAAAAATTCTTCTTTTAGTAGACTGTACTTCACCTTGTCATTTATAGGAATAACTTTACTGTACTTAAATAAACCCAACTCATCGTTTTTATATTTTCCCCTTATACTCGATGGTACTATCATTTTCAATATTGTAATCTGCAGCTTAAATATACAGTTAAGGTAGCTATTAAAAGTTCTTCCATAGCTTGATAGACCATATCCTATAATCGATTCAGCAAGAGCATTAAACAGCAATATCTTAATTTTATATGGAATTCGACTTTTTATTACATACATATTCGCTTGAAATGCTCTAAGTTTATCACAAACATGGTTTATGTGTGGATGCCAATTAAATTTATGATCTATAATTAAGCCCAGATATGTATGTTTGTCGACACTCTCAATAGTTTGGCACTTACAGGTAATTTTTTTCTCATGCAGACCGTCTTGGTCATGTATAACTAATCTATCATTGATATTAGATTTATCCTTGGCATACGGTGAACGAATATGTATCAGTTTAGTCTTATTACCATTCAGTACAAGTTTATTATCATGACACCATTTGTTAAGATTGACAAAATCCTCTTGTAAATTTCTTAATGGCAGAGTTAACATTTCGGTCAGCGATAAAATAATATTACGCGATAAAATGTAAGGGGCCCATCACGGAGCCTTGTGCCGTACCCTCTTCCGCTATATAAGAGTCACTCAGGCTGTTATTGACTTTCACACAGTAAGTTCTATTTTTTAGGTCATTATTGCACCATTGTAGAGGAGGTCCCTGTACGCCAGTGTTTTCTAGCTTTTTAGTTAACGTTGGATGATCTAGCGTATCAAAAGCGCGGAAAAAATCAATGAATAAAGCCAAAACATGTTTCCTAGAATTTAGGTGAGAGTTTATTTCGTCAGTAAATTTAGACAATAACATAGCTGTACTTTTATTGGGCTGAAAACCAAACTGATTTTTATCTACTACTTCATTTTCTTCATAAAACTTATAAATTTGATCACTGACACGTTTTTCAACGACTTTGTTAACAGTGGAAAGCAAAGTGACAGGTCTAAAGTTTGATACATCGCATTGTTTACCTTTTTTGTACACCGGACATACACAGCCTTTTTTTAAATCATCTGGATATATACCTGTTTTTAAACTAGTGTTGATGAGGTTTGAAATAGCAATTGAAATATTCTTACTGATTTTTTTTTTATATCAATTGCTGTAATGCCATTTTGTCCAGGAGCTTTAAATCTATGCAATTTATCTATAATTTTTTGTACACTATCAGGAGTAGCTTTTTTTATAAGTATAGTTCTGTCACATTGATTTATGTATTTTATATGATCCAAAATAGGTTTTTTTACATAGAGGTAATATGCCTTTAACAGCATTTTGGAACTCGTAGGCGAATTTATTTGCGATGTTAGTTGAAGTAAGATTTTCTTTACTAAAAGCTTTTACAATGAAGGATGTTAATGGGTATGCAAAATCACTTGAAACTTTGTCACAGTAAAGATTTTAAGTTTACAAATACTCTAGTTTTTGTTTCATTTCAAAAGACCAATTAGTTAAGATTTTACAGGCATCTAAAATTCCCGTAAATATTAAATTTACCGCGCGGACGCACCGCCCTGCGTGACGTCACAGTACAACGCTCTTCCGCCCGCTCAGTGGGTAGTAGGTACTGATTATTGCGCGGCCGCAGTTGCACCTAGGTACTTTGCGCTAGTGGATTGTGTTTTGTTTCGTCTTTGCTACTACTGTTACTTTCATAATATTTTGTGGTATATTCATTCAATACCGTGGATAAAGGATTTAAGAAAGGGCAATCGGATAACCTAACACAAATTGATGGACTGATGGTGGCCCACTATGTTGCAAAAAATAGTGATTTTGTTGCTGCCGAAATGCGAGGAGTAAAAATGAAAAGTAAAATAACCTTATTATTTGCCAAAATCGAATGTAGGTAAACATTCATTATTTCGTTTACAAAGTGCCTTGCCTACCTACTTACCTGTACCTAGGTACATAACTTAACCTCGCACGCAGCCGCAGCTTAAACCTACTTAACCTACCAAATCTTTTATGTTCTGTTTAATCTCAGACATGTAATATTGGGTATTTAATTTTTTATGGATAAATATTGTTGTGTTATTTATTAAGTACCTATTTAATATCATAACATTTAGTTATTGCAAATAGCTAAGCTACTTAATAAAATATCATAACATTTAGTTATGATATTTTATTTTGCAAATAGCTAAGTACTGTGAGTTGCAAAAAGCTAAAACTTAGCTCAATCTTCTTGTCCGTATTAAAAAAAAAAAACCTGCGTTAGCAGCGTTGTGCACTTTTTGGGATGGGTAAAAAATATTAAATTCGCGCTAGGACACGTGGCCTGATCGAAAATTCGTAAGACGGACACGTGACATTCCAAAATATTCAAAAATGCACGATAGTTATGTTCAAGTTTTTACTTCTGCCGGCACTCCCAGAGTGCAACCCGTTGTTTTTAAAGAACATACCTACATATTTAGGTACTTATTTATACAAAAAAAATCTACAAGCGGGTACTTACCTACGGCAAACTACATATTATTATAGTTAGTGTTAATGTAATAGATTGTCATTGTACTTGTGTCAAAATGATCTTCACAACAATATACTGTGCTGTTAGTTCCAAATGGATCCAACCTCTTCATAGCTATTAAACATTTTTTTCGCATTTTTAAGTCTTTTGGAACTACAAAAAATATCTTCTCCAATGCATTGGTGGTTGTGTTCTTACATTTTGGCACAACACATGACTTTCTTGTATTTGGGTTTAACATTTCAAATAATATTTGCTTAAATCTCCTAGTAAACCGTACCGGAGCGCGCAACGTACTGCGCGGCCGTTGTAGTGTGACGTCACACGCAGCGAGCGCCGGCCGGTTGAAACTCTAGTCATGCGCCTATGTTTACAATTCTATAACTCGGGAACTAATTGACGTATCGAAATAATTCTTGCACAGGAATTTTTAATTTTCTGTAGAGAATATAAAAAGCTAAAAATTGAAATGAGTTAACATTCTTCATTATCTGGTCGATAGAATGAGTTACTTTGCCACATATTGAATTTATAATCTGCCACAGTCTTTTCGGGTTCGAGAAATTATTATTTATTTTATTTTTATAATAATTATTTCTATAATACTCTGTACTTTATTACGAATTTTATTATATTCTAGCCTCAAACACTTATCAGTAGTATCTCTTTTCCATAACTTAAATAAATGATCTCTTTGGTTACTTAGATTTAAGATTTTCTCATTTATCCATGGAATTCAAATTTTTTTATTAGTAAGTTTGCTAATTTTAATAGATTTATGTGACTTTATTTTAGCATTTTGAAAATTATTATTTATAAAATTATTAATTTCGATTGGACATTTCATACTTTCAGTTAAAGACCTGTCGATACTGTTGAGTTCATTGTAAAATATTTCATTGTCATATGAGTTATATTTATATGAAGATTGCATATTTGAACACCTTGTATCAGCCTGTATACGACCGCTCATACCTGCGCCATCGCTGGCGAGCGACCAGTATGACGCGATGATCCGCCAGTACTGTATCGATAGCTGCCGAGCACGACGTTTGCGTTAGTCTAATGAAAACGTGGTCAATGCATGTTTTAGTTATTTTTCCTAATCGTTTTTCTATACGTGTGTAGTCAGTAATTTCGCAACCAAACCCCTGCTCGGACAGCATATCAGTATATGTTTGGCAGACAGCTGTGTATTTTTTCAAGTCTACGTTGATGTCTCCAACTAATATCATGCCAGTCGATTGATGTTTATTGAGAATTCGAGATGGTTCAGTGACAAAGAAGGATTTGTTTGTAACCGGAGGTCTATAGACTGCGCACACTGTTACGGCCTTGTTGTGTTTAGTAATTAATGTGCCAGTAATATTTTCAAAAGTGTGTGATTTTAATACCTATTGTTGGTGTGAATTTTAGACAACTTTTTATATAAATTATTATGCCACCACCTTTCTTACTTTGCCGTAACTGTGTGTTCATTCTATACCCTGGAATTTGGAACAAGTTACATATAACCTCAGATATACCTACTTCAGTTAAAATGATCATATCAAATGACCAATTAGATGACTGAAGTAAACTAAGTACTTTATCAAAATTCCTGATCATTGAGCGTATATTAACGTGCATACATAATAAGTCGGTCTCTGTGAAAGGTGTACTACTTATAAATGAATTTATAGATGAGCAATTCTGGATTTCAATAACTTTATCCATAAAAGTAATTAGGTATTTATTTATTATGAATAAAAATACACTAAGGAAATAGTAAATTTAAATCTGAAATGCTATCCAAGTAAGTTATTATTCACAAATTGACTCAATATCTGAAACACAACGTACTATAACTGCTCGGCTACTATGTTCGTCTTTTTTGACAAATATTTTACCGTCCTTGCACCAAATAAACTTATATTTACCACCTAGGCTAGTTTTATCTTTATATAAAAGCGCCTTTGTTTGCTGTGTAAGTGCTGCCCTAACGTAGACGCGGTTTGTGGCCATTTCTGTGGGTAGGTCCGTCCAAATCTTTCCAGCTTGCATGTCCTGGGCTCTTGCCGATGCTATCCACTGCTCGCAGGTCCCCTTGGATGGTAACTCGACGACGATGTGTCCCGGCATGTCCTTGCGGCGCGATGCCACTCGTCGAGCACTATTAATATGCTGGCTGCTCAAATTTAGTTTTCCAGCTACCTCCTTAACTATGCTGACCGCATCTTTATTAGGTATTTCAGGAATTACAGCTATCTCTAGATTAGTCGACAGAAGCTTTTGCTCCATCCCTTGACATCTTTGCTCCATAGCACTTACGCGAAGATCTAGATTTTGATTCTGCTTCAGAAGTTCTAGATTTTTATTAACTAGACTTTTAATGGTGATCTCCTGTTGTTTCACTATGCTTTCTAGATCAGCCACTTGGCTATTCAAGTACTCCACAGAGGTTGTTAAGCCCTCTAGTTCACTTTTAACTAACTTCCTCATTTCGCAGCTGATTTGTCTAACTAATTGATCATTATTACGTTCCTTGCCTCTATTTCTAAGCTCTTCCTCGTTATCCGAATCATCTGGAAGAAAGTAAAATGATCGCCGTGACACATTACGCAGACACTCCTCGCAGCTTCACTCCAGACCGTCAGCGTTTCGAAGAGCTGCAAGCTGCTTATTCGTGAGATTCCCGCAGGATGTCGTTGCATGTACAGTTTTATTACAGCGGCTACATTCCAATCCCGGTAGCTTTTGAGTTATATTCTTGTTGCAAGAAGAACACTTTTTCAACACCATTATCGTTGTATTGAGGGTACACTTAACGCTTTTAGTACCTAACAATTGACACAAGTTTGTCGCTTGACGAAAGTACGCAGACTGTGTTAGCCGCTTGAAATATGCGCAGAATATTTATTTATGTATTCGTCTTAAAAATAAATATTTAAATAGAAATAAAATTAATATTAAAGGGGGCTCCCATACAACAGATATGATTTTTTGCCGTTTTTATAGATAATGGTACGGAAACCAACTCGCACTTGACCGGTTTTAGATAGACGTCAGAAACATAGGATTTTTTTAATATAATACCAACATCAGTTCAAAACTGTATTATGTAGTTTCAAATTAAATATCATATCAAGGTTTTTATGTAAATACTAATGAGAAATTATTTTCATACCGGTATTGAAATTCAATAACCGGTATACCGATTTTTTTTTAAATACTGCTAATTACTGTTTAAATTATTGCAATAACGATTGGTAAGTCTTGTTACCGGAGAGCGATTAAAGAAGTTTTCTTGGCTATGTGGTAGAAACACTGAAACTATTTATCAACTCCTTAGAAACCACAAAATGAATAAAGGTAATTAAGAATACTAAAGAAAATATGTTATTTGATCCAATATTTATTTAAATTGTTTCCTTGCTACAAATATCACTATCAAATATATATTAAAATTAGTTTTATTCTCTAATAATAAGTAAACACTTTGCCCTAAGGGTCGTCATGAAGAAATACAAACGGAAGAACACGTATCTCCACTTCCTGTTTCTATATATGGAAAAAGCTTTCGACTGTGTTTCTCGAGGGATGATCTGGTGGGCATTGAAGTATTTACATTATCCGACACATGTACCGTGACTCCGATTCCAGAGTTAGGATTGCTGTTGGTGAACCGTCACAGCTGGAGTCCCCCAAGGCTCGGTTCCTAGCCTCTTCTTGTTCAGTACGATATTAGAAGAAGTGTCATAAGGCATCAGAAATAAACATGAGCGACATCCGTGGCTGCTCACGCATGTATACTGACGATATCGCACTTGCTGATGCGGAAGGGGAAGACGTGTGCGACGCGTGAATATGTGGAAGTGGTCGCTTGAGAACGGTGGCTTGAAACTAAATGTGGCGAAGATTGACTACATGGATTGCAAAGTTACAAATTCCGCACCTGTGGCCGCATAAGGAACTCCCACATTCGCGGCAGCCTCCTTGTCCGTTACATAGCAGCGCTGGTACGGCCATGTTTTGCGAAAACCAGGAAATTACATAGGGAACAATTGTCTGACCATGCCGCCTCTACCGAGTCCCGGCAGAAGGGAGAAACCCAAGAAGTGCTGACTTGATGTAATTGGGAAGGATTGTGTGCCAATGGTCTCATAACATGCAATGTCTTGAGTAGTTGTGGTGATATTTTTATAATCGAGATTTTTCATGATTTATGCATATGGAAACTCATCAGCCGTATGAACAACACTATGAACCATAGAAATCGAACGTTCTTCATAGACTTTAAACACCCTTGCGGAAATAAATCATATTTTTCGAAATACCGAAATGCCGGTATTTCATCCTCAAATACCGGTATCAAAATACCAAAATTTTATATCCGGTATCCATGCCCGACTACTGAGGGCTTTCTATAATTAGCGGCGGCAGCACTGAGTCGTAGGGTCCAAAAAGCTGTTATTGGGCAGCTATGTATCAGTTGTTGCTGCCAAATGTTATCCAAGAACAGCAGTTTATCGAACCCTACGCTACAGTGCTGTCTGAAAGTCATTCCAAAAAAATCATTGTCTCTTTGATTCCAATTCTAATAGTTTCTTAAAATAATATATATAGAGTCCGTCGATTAGATAATAAAAACATATCAAAATTAATTTATTAACATATAATAATACATAACAATACTTATTTTTTCTTTGTCCATGAAACAAAAAGTGATGAAGATATGTAGAGCGCTTTGAAATTCCGTATGACGTCATAGTTTGCTACACATTTTACCAAACTTTGACGTCACGATCCCCACTCATGAACTTTGAAGCACTTTATCTTATAATTTATCGTTTATTTGATAAAAAATACAGGTTCAATACTTTTTTATTAACTAACTGGCGGACTAATTTTAATATTATTATTAAGACCCAGGGAACTAGCCTATTGTTGACGTTAGTAATTTTCAGAGAGCTACCGAGGTAAGTTTAGAGCACATTTTTTTAAGTGACAACTTCTTGTGGTTAGTTTAATACACGGTGAAATTTTGATCGTTCAGGACCCTTAAAGGGGTGATTCAGCCCGTTGATATAAACAGCTTTCCGGTTGGGAGCAAAGCTGGGAATTAAAAAAAAAAATTGTCGTTCCCATACAATTTGATTGAGCGGCCAAATTTTTTTTGTATTTTCTTGCATTGGTCCAATAGGCAAAGTTGTTCATATCGACGGGCTGAATCACCCCCTTAAGGGTAAATTTCACCGTGTATTATTACTGAAGATACCTGTATGAGGTCATTAATGATTTAATAAAGGTATTCCTGTAAGGTTACTTCTTAAAACATAACTACATATAGTATTAATCCAGTAAAGCTTTTTTAACGAAACCTAAACATATATTTTTTCTTCCTACTGCGCTGCAATTCTATCATAACTGCACTACATATCCAGCACAAACGGAACTTTGCTACTCTAGAGCAGAAAAAATGAATGGAAATCCTTTACTGCTCTGTTTAGTTCTTTTTTAAATCGCGTGACCATAAGAAGTGTCACTTGTCACAAAAAGGTTGGCCAACCTGACGGCCGTATGGAGTAGCCTGTGAAGTGACGTGTGTATTGCCTGACCTAAAAAAATACCTGGCCATAAAGAAAAAAGACGGGAACGTAAAAAACAAATTATCACTAATTGTAATTTATCTTCAAATTTATTTTTCACAGACCTACTTTTCTTGTAATAGTTGAAAGAAAAGCAGATTATGCACATCGCATTAAGTAATTTATATTGCACTCGTGCTTTTTAAAGCCCTCGCTAACGCTCGGGCTCCAAATAAGCTCTTGGTGCAATACTAAATTACTTTCTGCTTGGTGCAACAATCTACTATTAGTTATCTCGTGTTCTTTTTTCAAAAATTGACAGCGATTTGTTGTTATATTTTTTGAAGATAATGAAACGTGACTATCAATAATAATTATGTTATTTTATCTAGTTATAAAATAATTGCATTTATTTTTTTCTTCAACTAGTAGGTATGTTTGATACTACTAACATAGCGTATTTGGACGGATAGACAGCAGACAGGTTACATAAGGTAGTAAGTTAGATAAGTAGTTCCAGGGTTCTGTCTGTAGTCGAACTGATGTATGACTGCGGAGCCCTAAAACCAATTTGACATAGAAAAGAAGTACTCTATCATGTAATAAAGTGTGACAGTGATCAATCACAGAATGTACATTTTGTAAGAAACGAAAGTTAGAAGGTTATGCTTTGCTATTGGAACTCGCTGGGGCACAACGGCCCTTCTGTACTAACGCTTGGTTTTTGTCAGTATATCATAATAACAGGGAAGGAAAGTTGGATCGATGCAACATTTACGTAATAACTACAATAACATATAAAATATACAATGACTTGCTTACCTATTGTTGTAATCTCAGCTCATACCGAGGCATACCTTGACAAGTGAAGGGCCTCAGCGTTAGCATTTTCCTTGTAATCTAGATCAGTTATGGTTTAGTGCTTATGTGAAGACCCTATTAAAATTCTAAGGTAGCTGGAATAATTAAGCTACTTCCATTTTTTTTACGAGCTTTTACAGTCTGTGCCGGTAAAATAAGCATCAGCTATTACATATTTTTGGATGCTAATTAAACAGGCTTCTTTTTAATAGCATTATTGGCCTCTAAAACTGTAAGTTGCCTTTTAAATTACTAAGTCAGCCACAATTAACGAGCATCTAAATAATACTATCTTAGCCACTAGTTATCTTCTATGTAAGCCACTCTAAATACAACTCAGCATGATGGTTATTATTTTGCATCTAAATTTGTAACTTGCATTCTAACAGTAAACTTCTAAAATACTAAAATTTGACATAAAAATATATTTATTTCGCTTCAAATTTTTTTACCTCAGCATGTTTAAAATGTAACTCATCCCAAATTCTAATCAAATTATCTATTAACTAAAATTATCATCAAATAGTATATTATGGCCCCTAATATTACCAGAAGCTATTGAAAAGAAACAAAATAAAACTTATTATTGAAAAAAATGTTTAATAAATTACCATATTTTTACTAATAGTAATAGTAGGAGAGCTGGCACCAATTTTTGGACAGGTATTTGAGCCAAGCTGAAAATTTGTCACATACCTCTCCTATACCCCAATACAGAACTGCAGACCTGACTAGTGAGCGGTGAGTAGCGGGGCTAAATCAACCCCAAATATTTTGGCGGCCTGGCAGGTAGAAAGTCCCACCAAAATGATCTGTCTTTTGAGAATCTTATTTTTAGGGCTCCGTACCTCAAAAGGTAAAAAGGAACCCTTATAGGATCACTCGGTTGTCTGTCTGCTTGTCTGTCTGTCTGTTCTGTCAAGAACCTTTTTCTCAGGAACGCGTTGAGGTATCAAGCTGAAATTCATATCCAATAATAAAGTCTGCTGTCCCTTAGAGGTGTGAAAAAATCAAACTTCTAAGCCAACGCAATCAAAAGATACAGCCGTTTATGTCGCAAATTTTTGTGTTTTTTCGGCATTCGCAAGGGAATCAAAGCCTACAGGGTACTACTTCACGTGAACTCAGTATCTTGAAATTTGGTGAGTAGCCATGTCGCATAGCACAGATAAAGGAAAAATTGCGAAAAGTATAAATGTTTTGTTACATAAGTTAAAAATTATTAAAAATATTTTTATTAATATTTTTATAGATAACGGTACGGAACCCTGCGTGCGCGACTCCGACTCGCACTTGACCGATTTTTTTAGGTAATATATTTCGATAATAAATAAGATATTTCGATTCCGTTTTCCACCGAATGCCCACCAACATGCTAAACGTAGTCTTCGGGTCTTATAGACCTAGACTCTGTCTACCCGGCAAGGGAAAAAGACGTGATACTATGTATGTATGTACCTATTATAGAACTATTCAGTGAGCAGATGATTATCTCCTATTGGACCAGTACGCGCGAGCAACATAGCGCTTACTCATGTTAAGCAACCCCGAGTGCAGTCCCCACTAGGATGGACGACCTAAAATGGCATAAAATATCTCGAGCTCCTCCGTACTTCGGAAGGCACGTTAAACAGTTGAGCCGGCTATAATCATTGATCGCAGTCGTTAAGCTATCTCAGATGCCTTTAGGGAGCTTGAAAAATGTTACATCGGTGTTGGCCACTTACACATACAGAAAACAAATAACATCAACTTGTAGAGACATCTATTTCGCATCACGACCATGTTGATTTCGTCACGATCCTCCACATCTCAGTGCCATGCCACGAAGAGGTTTTCACGACCTAATACCTAGTGGGGTTCGGAATCGTAAATCCAAAAGGAGTTATTACGTGACAATGACATCTATGCCCCTGTTCTGTTACACAAGATATCCAACAAAACAAATTATGCGAGGCATTAGAAAGTGTGTTTTAAGATGTAGATATACATTATGTTGCATATGTACATAACTTACTACCTACTAGGTATACTACATGTTTATATGTTAACCTATCTCTGCTTTGGAGCAAGTACTTTGTACTCGCTCCGTGGTCAACCCCTAAGGGGGTGAAATAGGGGAATTTTCTCATTTCTAGACTTAGAAGTATACAATATTATTTATTTATTTAGTATCTAATATAATACATAAATATTGTGTTAACAATTTGTTCTACGGAATAAGTATATAAGTTATCAATTACAATTAAAAAATCTGTTTAGGTGAAATGGGCAAAATTCACCCCGGTCAAATGGGCACGCGGAAAGTTTGTATGGAAATTTTCTCATTTCTGGACATAAAAGTATAAAAATCCATACTTCCACGCTAAAAACGCGAAAGTAACTCTGTCTGTCTATCGTCTTTTCACGTTTCAACCATTGAACCAATTTGAATGAAATTTGGGAAGGAATAGGGTACCTTTCATGCCGGGAAATTCTACAGTTCCTGAGCGATCGACATTAACGCAGGCTGAGCCGCGGGAAACAGCTAGTGTTGTAAGATATGATTTGATTTCATTGACATCATCATCATTTCATCAGCCGCCGTAAGAAGTCCCCTTCTAGGCAAAGGACTCTACCAAGTATTGTTTGCCCAATGAGAGAAAATTGCCATACTCACCACGTTTGGCAGGCGGGTTGGCGAGTGCAGTTTTTTTGGCTTGTGCTTCCGACGCTGCTGCCCATTGGAAGCATTATTAAGCTGGGAATGGAAGTGAATTTGTTAAATCTGGGAAGGGAATGAAAATATTTGGATATTACTGCAGCTCGGGAGGCCTGGCGCACATAACCGATGCCATACCTGCAACCGCAAGCCAAGCAATTGAGGATGTCACCCCTGACCATACCATCGTGGTCATTTATCCACTATTTATATAAATTGTCGTAACACTTACAAAATCAACTAGGCAGAGACAGATATATATAAATATTCATTACATAGCTATCTATGTAAAGTTCATTTATGCACTGCTGTGATCTGTCCTGCATTATTCGTATTTGCGAACGTGTCCTACAATTCAATATCTCCGCAATTAATCATACTGCGCTGTACCGCTGTCGCCAAGGAATCTACGCTTATCGATTTCATTATCTTTAAATCCACACACATGCCCACAATGAGCAGGAGCTTTCTCCGAATTAAATACTCCATTTCGTTAGGGGAAAGTGCAGTTGTGAAGATAAATTAACGGACTCATTTGACGTGCGCCGCCATCAATAAACGAACATGCGGGCCCGCCGACACATACAAACAACTACGATAGATCAAGATCCCAGGCGTGCCAGCTTGTGTCATTTTATTTGAGCTGAAATTTTCAGGATCTATTGTCTATTTGGACAGGAATGAAGAGGACATGGTTTTATTTTTTAAAGAAATGGATACTTTTCAGTTTGGACGCTCTATCTTTTCAGAAAAAAAGGGTACTAAATATTTAAAGACCTACTCTGACACTAGCAGCAAAGCTGGTATAAACTAAATAAAGATGATTTAATCTATTATGATGTCAATTATTCAAGAGAAGTGAAGTGAACATATTGGAGGAATAAAAATGGTTAATTTTTTTTTATATTTTGGATTTTATAGTATCCAGACGATAGTGATCAATTTTTATCGTTTTTATCGAATTTAAAGGCATAAAACATTATTTTTAAAACATATGTTCAATTAGGCAAGCTATTAAAAACGTAGATTGTGTCTGCTTATTTATAATCTTTGGACTCGTCTGATAGATGAAGGTTACCAATATTTCTTTATTGTTTATATGGAACTATAAACATTGATTTTTGAAAATGCTCTGTACAATTATGTTAAAACCAGCTTTGCTAAAATGACGTAGGGTGGGCAAGCCTGGGATCTTCAGCTATGATGGGTCGAGTGAATGGAGGCACGTGCCTGAGGGTAATATAATATCGCACGATTTTTGCTCTCATGTAGTGCTCTCTCTCTCTATTCAGTATTCCACAATATACATTTCATTTCTTGTAGTTAAAATCGCTAAAAGTAAGAAACAGTTTGTCAAAGTAGAGCATACCTATTGGTGAACTACTTCATTCTAAAAGTAAGTCCACACTTCTCAGAATTCAAGTATACAATGATATCTACATTTCGTGTGTTTTCCACATGCTTAATTTAATTTAATCGATGAATTGTGAACTTCAAGAACTTTTGGATTTTCTATAATTACATACTGTTATTTTAAAATTAAATTATAAGATAAGTCAATTTAATACCAAACCACTCCTGGTTAAATAATTCAGCCTTTACCCTTGGCTTGATCAATGAATATTCAAGATCTCCGTTTATTGTATTCGCTAAGACAACGAAGACAGATCAAGACCTATCTTCTGTCTGTGCAATTATAAGCTGAATAGAAATCAACCTCATTAGTCTGCTAAATGCTCATAAAGCTGAGCTATTTAGCAACAGCTTTATGAGCATTTAGCAGCCATGGCTCCCTTGCTAAATATAAATGCTGGCACATTTTAAAAACCTTTTTATTGTTCCGTCGCCAAATGGCAAAAAACAGAACCATTATGGATTCGTTTGTCTGTCTGTCGTCCGTCCGTATGTCACAGACACATTTTTCAGAAACTATAAGAACTCTACTGTTGAAACTTGGTAAGCAGATGTATTCTGTGAACCGCATTAAGATTTACACACAAAAATAGAAAAAAGAACAAATTTTGGGGTTTCCCCATACTTAATGAAACTCATTTTTTTTTCATCAAACCCTAATGTGTGGGTTATATATGGATAGGTCTTTAAAATAATTATATTCAGGTTTCTAATATATTTTTTTCTAAACTAAATAGTTTGCGCGAGAGACCCTTCCAGAATGGTAAAATGTGGGCCCCCCCCACCCCCTGTAACAAATACGAGAATGTTAAAACTAAAAAATATATGATGTACATTACCATGCACACTTCCACCGAAAATTGGGTTTGAACACTAGTCTAGCCAGTAGTTTTTTTTTAAACAAGAACAACAACTTTTTTTCCTTGCTGCTACGGAACCCTTCATATCCTTCATGGTCGAGTCCGAATCCGACTTAGCCGCTTTTCTTATATTTTTGCCGACATTCAAATATAGCGTCCTATGAAAAGTTTTTAATTTCGTACATCTTACTTGACAAGAGGCTCTGGTTTGATAATAACGTATAACTTTGAATGCGTAGACAACTATTATAATAATATTGAAAACAAAAAGGAAAGAAAAAACAAATGCATGTATTTTTTTCTTAGAGGGTGATGAAAAGCAGAATGTGTTGTCGTCGAATGTAACAAAATGTTTACTGCTGGAATCAACTTTCCTACATAGAATCTCTGTACTGTTATAATAATAATCCTAACTAATATTATAAATGCGAAAGTGAGTTTGTTTGTTTGTTTGTTTGTTTGTTTGTTTGTTTGTTTGTTACGCTTTCACGCCGTAACTACTGGACCGATCATCGTGAAATTTTGCATACAAGTTCTCTGGAGTACGGAGAAGGACATAGGCTACCTTTTATCCCGGGAAAAAATACTATTCCCGAGGGATCGACGTTGACACGGGCGGAGCCGCGGGCGAAAGCTAGAGCTGGGAGACCACATTGTTAAGATATTAATAGACTCCCACTCTTGCTTTCCGTTTGCTCTGTCGTTATTTACGTTAGGAAGAAAGTGAAGCTAGTATTCTAAATGGAAAATGAATTTGTCTACAATACTTTTTACGCAATGAGGCCGCCGCTTTTTTGCTCACTAGTTGGCGCCACTGTTGAGTGAGGTACCGAAATATCTTTTTAGTACATGCGTGGAAACAAAGTTTTCTATTCAATCATATTTAACGCCTTTGTCACCTTAATGTATATTTCCTAATTAGTTTAAATAAGCATTTCGTGTAATGTATAAATGAAAAAAAAAAGAGGGCGAAAAATCGATATAGCTGTGTTTCATATTTGAGAAAAAACAATATTCCGTCAGATAGGTAGGAGTCCTATTAAATGTCACCTCAGATACTTTACGCTACTCTAGCGGACGATTCACACTTTTATTTATCATTATTACACTTTTATTTATCATTAGTTCATGATACCCAAGGTGAAGATATACTAAAACTACAATAATTCTGCTAATGTAAAGATCACCAAGGTTCAATTCATAAATATCAAATTGTAAACCAAACATCGTAGCATTAACACTCCTTTAAATTATAAAATTACTGCGTCTATTATGTCATCAACTGTTCGATGAAATAATAATGAATCCATCTTTGTATCTACTAGCTACGCCATGGACAACTACTTGTTTTAGTGTGGAGCCTTCGGTAGACAGGCGGAACTGAGATATATGTATGCATTAGTATACTATCTGTGACAAAAAAAGGGAGTGTTACTTTTGAGTGTCATCAAGCAGAAAATTTAAACTTTAATGCAGTAATGGGTTAAATTTAGCATAGTCAACGAAGTTCTAATTTATTACAGATTTACCATCGGATATACAAATACAGGAATATAATTAGATCTTACTACCACTCGAGCCTGGTTTTGCGAATTTTTAGCATGGTCGGGGTGCAAATATTCAGCTGCATGACAACTCCTAAAGGGAAAGCGTAACAAATATCAAAATAGGGATGATAAACAGTACAAAATATAAGCTTTATTACACAGCTTTAAATTTTGGAAAAAGTATTATTGGTTTTGTTTGGTCATGCCAGGGATAGTTCATTCCATCATGACCTACGTATCTCTAAAACTAAACGTGAATGAAATTCTGAAATAGGTGTACAAAAGAGTACAAATTCAAAGCTATATTGTGAGTGTTTCAGTTACTCAAAATTATTAACGATTGTGTGATGTCATGCTGGGAAGAAAGCTTCCTGGCACGACATACTTAATTCTCTGGAACGGTAATGGGGCGTATAAAATAGTACAAATTAATGGCTATCTTAATGCGTTTTAATTAGTTGAAAATCATAATTGGTTACGCTTGGTCATGCTAGGCAGTATGCTTTCCAGCAGGACATTGAATATCTCCGAAACCGAAACGATACAAAATTTCAAAATAGGTGTACAAAATCGTACGTAATACAAGCTACCTTTTACATCTTACCGTTATTAGAAAAGCGTTTATGGTCATGCTGGGGAGTACCACACAAAAATATGCATGCGGACTGTTAATAATATAGTCCACATTCAACTAAAATAATCAATACAATCACAGCACTGAAGGTTTTGCACATTTGACGTTTCTTTATTTTTGCTCTTATGACGTCACAATTTACGATAATAACGGCTGGCATTTTGGGGCTTATATTTTTATCCAGTTAAGTACAAGTTGACGATCGAATCTATCTAACATTTATTCGAATTAATAGATGCATATAATATAAAATAATTTACAGGAACAAGGCTAACAAAATGTAGCTATAAGTTACCTACAGAACAGAATAGAACAAGAAGCACATTAAGTGGTATAATAATAAGCTAGTCCACTCTACCGTGTACTACTCGTGTATCCAAATTATGTATAACATAACTTTTTGTGTCATTACAAACATTTCAATCACCCTACAGAATCTAAACGCAGACTGTAGCAGTGAACGAACACCGTTTTTCATATTAGTGAAATAAAACGCAATTATGGTCATACACGCATAGACCTTGTTATGTGTCAGTTTGTCGCCTTGAACTCTCGTGTTTCGACACACATTCTGTTGACCGTTTTACAGCACTTGTATCTACTTAGTGTTTACAATTATTTCATGTGTTAGTATCGTTGAGCATATGCGATAAGCAAGCAGACGGCTATGAATTTTAATAGGTCTCCCGTTGTCCAGTGTAGAGATAATGCGGAATATATAATGATATTATATAGATAGTGTGCTAGTAGCTCAATGGTCTTAGAGCGCCACCTATAAGCAAAACGTCCCGGGATCAAACCCCGCCCGTTCCGACCTGTACCTCTGAGTATGTAGACCAATCTGACTCAAGTTAGTCATTTCCATCGACCACTATCTGCTTCCAACGAAGGAAATCATCGTGAGGCAACCTGTACACTAGTGGATTGTTCACTAATGTGTGAAATGGAGAAGGCAATGGCAAACCACTATTTATTTCCAGCCAAAGTTTTGAATTTTTTTTTTACAAAACGTTTATTTCCGCCACAGGATTACCGTTTATTTACGTTCCAGGTTTATTTATTTATTTATTTCGAGCCATCATGTGTCCCACTGCTGGGAAAAGGCCTCCCTCCACATCTTCGATTCAGTCCAGTCCTGCGTTATTTCCAGGTTTAATATTTACTTAATGTTTAGTATATCTTACCTCGTTTGTGTTTATTAAACTACTGAATAAGACAATTTATGAATCAAACTTGCATCTTTTGAATACTGAGGTATCTTTTTACTTACTTATTGAAAACATTTTATCGATAACAAACGCCTTATTCCACTAGGTAGGTACTCTATTGGTTTGGCGATCAGAAGGTATTTGGTCTTCATTTATTAGTTTACTAGCTTTTGCCCGCGGCTCCCCCCGCGTCAATGTCGATCCCTCGGGAATAGTACTTTTTCCCGGGATAAAAGGTAGCCTATGTCCTTCTCCGCACTCCAGAGAACTTGTTTGCAAAATTTCATGATGATTGGGTTAGTAGTTACGGCGTGAAAGCGTAACAAACAAACAAACAAACTCACTTTCGCATTTATGATATTGTATATATATATGTATAGTACTAGCTTTCGCCCGCGGCTCCGCCCGCGTCAATGTCGATCCCTCGGGAATAGTACTTTTCCCGGGATAAAAGGTAGCCTATGTCCTTCTCCGTACTCCAGAGAACTTGTATGCAAAATTCCATGATGATTGGTTCAGTAGTTACGGCGTGAAAGCGTAACAAACAAACAAACATACAAACAAACAAACAAATAAACAAACAGACAAATTCACTTTCGCATTTATAATATTAGTAAGGAAGTAAGGATATATAGTATATATAGTATAGTACATAGTAAGGATAGTAAGTATAAGGATAAGGATATTCACAAAATTCCGTCCTAATTATCAGCTACTTCTAGCCAAGGCGAAGTAGCTGCCTGTGCCGCTGAAGCTGGCAAAAAGCGACAATACGCGGGATTGACAGAAAACTATATACTTTTGCCCTTAGTTCAAGAAACTTTAGGTCTCTAGAGCACTAATGCCAAGTCGTTGTACGTACAATAGGGAAATGCTGCCAGCATTTTTAGCACTGCCTCGATGTGGCACTGCACTGGCACGTTAGAATAAGTTTTGTTTATTTATAAGGCTGTCTAAGTTTTATATTATTATGTTGTACTTTGAAACAGTTGTCTGTCATTGTGTTTCTAAATATAATTCCTAGTACATACGGTAACACTTTAATATTATTATATATTTAAATAGATTTTACTTCTTTCAGAGTTGCAGTATGGGTTTTTAGTATTTTAATACAATTTTAATAATAAAGTAAACAAAAGTCCATAAATACAATTTACTGTACGCACCTGTTATACTCGTATTTATTATAACATTCAGTATCCAGTTCTGTATTGCAACAAAAAGCAGTTAGCGGCTTCGTATGTATATTTAAAAATATACATACGAAGCCGCTATCTACAATTTTAACACACATCAGTATAAACAAGTTTCTTTTTAATGCAAAGAAATTGCACAAGGTACCTACCTCGTGACATTCGAATGTAGGTCCCAGCTGGTAGAGGTTCTCCCCTGAGCGCTTTGTTATCTCACGAACATCCAACTTGTACTTATCAGTAACAAGGTTAAATTGCCACTCGGCTATAACGGTCAATTCCCACAGTCTGCACTTCACTTAGAACGCAATACACTGCACAATATCTAATACTGGAATGCACTGCGATTCGTTTGATTCGTAAGCGCAAACGATTTGAACAATTCGAGCGAACGCTGCCGGCCGCAGCAAACGATATTGTGTTATTAAATGAGTTCTGTCCAACTACTATTAAGTGAATAAACACGCTATGATGAGATCGTGGGTGACGCCATCTCGATGCGATAAATATAGTGAAAAAACGCGCGTTACGTCACAGTCCCGCACAATGCCTCGCTAATGGAAGTGCGGGAACGTAATGAACTTGCCTTCTGCCTGACTCCTGACACGAAAATCCTTTCTTGGCAGCAATTTTCTAATGTAAACTCGTTACTTGCAGAGTGGTAAGGGGAAGACGAGCCAAAAAGCGTACTGTTTATGAGTCGAGGAAATGATGAGTCTCCTTCCGCGGCTGTCTCACGCGGTGACTCACATAACATAATCACTGTTTGTAGATGGCACGTATTATCTTTGGCAAACAATTATTGCAGATCTTTTATTAAGAATAGATAGACGTGTTAGTGACGAATATGTAATTAGTTAGTTACCTATGTCGCAAAATTCGCTGCTTATTACTACATAGCTCATCGTCATTCGAGCGTTTTTCCCGGTAGCGCCCTGGACCGTGATGCATCGCAGCCCGGACTACACTATTATAAATAAATATATATATAGATAGACAGATCACACAGATTGTGCTAGCCCCAAAGTAAGTTCCACAATTGTGTTATAGGTAGGATACTACAATAATTTTTAGCAAATACATAATAGATGTATAAAATACATATAGATAGATAAATATCCAAGATTTAGCATTATGACAGCATTCTGGGGCTGTAATATGATTTGGCGACAGTTTTTGCGGCCGGCTTCCTGCCTGCCTTGGTATCTCCAAAATCGCAGACAAGTACATGTGAAAATGAAGTACATGTATTTGCCTGCGCTGGTAATCGAACCCGCTGTAATTTTGATAAAAGCATTTTTAATTTTAACATACTCTGTACCATGTTATGTGTGTGTCAACGTTGAAGCTAGCCAAATCTCCATACTTGTGATATTGTATTTATTATCTTGGCCAATTTTCCCTCTAATAATAACCATGAATTATTTGTCTTCTTTACAAAGAGTATCATTGCGTTTGTTTTAACCAATATCAGCTACATACCGCGGGATTTTGAACCTCTGAACTATACTGAAATCCTGATAATACTTAGTTCAGAGAGTTTCAGAGAGAATATACTGTACAACAGCACGCCAAACGTGGCCTAAGGGTATTTAAATTAAGAGGGTACTGCACCAAATTATGAAAATTGACGTGTTTTCAAATCACTACTACTATGCGCTGAATTAATTAAATACATCAAAAGCATTTGTATAATTTAGATCGATCCTTGAACAAGATCGCCCCTTGTTGGAATTTAAAACAGATACATATGAAATTTAAAAATTATATATATATATATATATATATATATATATATATATATATGTATAATATATGTTATGATATCTAAAAACATTTATCTTCGAAAACTTTATAATTTTTACGTCTAAAACTATACGTCTTAATTCTCACATGACAATATTTATATGTACATCTCGGAAGTCACCCTTTCTAATTTATATTTCTTATAATTTTTTATAAAAACATAAATATGAAAATATTTATAAGACTTTTCATCCTTTTTCCTAATCGCCTAATAGTTCTGCGCGGCGTAATGGCTTGCGTAGTAGCTTCGATCATTAATAATGATCGAAGCGTAGTAGCCACGATTTTCGTTCGCGCGGCACCCGCTGGATACGGTTTTATCGCGTTTATTACATAATTATTACACCTAACGTATCGAAGTTTAAGTTTCTTATTCGCAGGTAGTCAATGTTATAATAGTCAAATGTCCATTTAGTCTACCCGCGAACATGAAAACTGTAAAGTTTTCGAAACGTTAGGTGTAATAATTATGTAATAACCGCGATAAAACCTTATTAAACGATAAAAAACATTGTGTCCATTGGATGTGAAGGCCCTTGGCTATGTCTATCTTATTAAGGGATAATGTATTTCTTTTTGGCATTAATAGGTATTTTTTGACATCGGTACAGGTAGCCGGAAAACAAAACAGACAGACAGTTCTATTTATAAACTAGATAGTTATATTTATATTTTTTGATTTAAGATATGCGCTCTTGGCGCTGAAGCTTTTTCCATGCCAAAAATAATTAAAAAAGGAATATTTTTTATCAGGAGCAAAGGCTCGGGTTGTGGAAGCACGTTGGAGTCCGTGGTTGTAGCCTGGTTTCAGGTTACTTGGAACTGCAGCAAGCTTTTGTTCGCAGACCTTGAAATACCATATACTTGTCGATTTATAAGAAATGGCGTACTATTATAAGTCGACATCAATTTCCAACATTAAAGTTCCGTACCTGTTCATTTTAATGCAAACATTTTTAGACTTCAATACATTAATTTAAAAAAATTGTATGATCGTTAATTAATATGTTTATTCATAGTCAGTGCGTCGCAGGCCGAACCAGTTTATCCTAAATATTTTAGGCCAAACTAGTTTATCCTGACTCACTAATTTGATTTAGTAAGTGAAGGTGTAGGTAACTTGAACGGAACTCTAAAAATCTGTACGTGTACTCTAATGCCGCCTGAACAAGGACATTGCGAGAGCAAATGTCACGCACGTGATGCACTTCATCCACTTACTGACTTAATACTACGAATAAGTAATTTTAAAGTCTCGCAGTCACAATCTCTATTATTGTCACTAAGCGAATTAAATTATTCCCTAATTAAAATTAGGAAGCATCATTCAGTCGGAAAGACGGCTTCAAGTTATCTATGGACTCAATCACTGGATTCCATGTACTCGACATGGAATCCAGTGATTGAGTTGTGCAAAAGGTGTAGTAGACACGCGCCATAAGACAGTTCCCGAAAGGACACCGTCAGTGTTTGTCATGTGTGTAAAAACCTTGTGCTATAAAAGACTAAGAAAAAGAGTACCTAGACTGATACAGTTCCCCTTGACCGTTGCAACATCCATCGCAGCTCTTCAATCAGTCTGTGAAGATGACGGCTGCAATTTTACTGCTTTTTTTACCAAATGTTGAATGTTGGAGACAAATGCCTATCTCCCATCTCACCTGATGGTAAGTGACGATGAAGACGAGGATGTCACATGCCTATCCAAGAGAGACCCATTTATTCTAATTTTGAATGTCCCGGGACTGTACTTGTCTGGGAATATACTCGTAGACGCAGGCAAATATAAGACAAATCTCAAAAATAAACGCGGTAACTCCCGTAGTCATCATCATTTCGTGTAGCTGTCACGGTCAATCGATCATGCACACCCTGGTGACAGAGTTCTTTGGAACCGCCTCTCGGCCTCTGACGTGGTTCGTTTAACGACTACCATATGGCAGCCGGGATCAACGGCTTTACGTGCCTTCCGAAGCACGGAATGATCTTTATTATCAGGTGATTCAAGCCTGCAATGTCCAAACCAAACTGGAAACAACCATTGTTTAGTTTAGTATGCTTCCCGTGGGAATCGAACCCACGACACCCGGGTCTACAGGCAAACGCCTTAACCACTGGACTACGGAGGCAGTTGGTGTCCAGTACCAGTCCCGTAGTGACATTAATAGATAAGAGTCCGCCTATAAAACTTTACCAAACCTATTACAGCAATGTAACACAGCTGAGGATGAAACCATAGAAGTATTGCTGCATAGATTAAAAAAAGGCCAAGTACGAATCGGCCTCATGCAGCGATGATTCCGTAAAAAGTGTTTTTTTGTTTTCGTACAGTAAACAAATCGTTTACTTTTATCCGTTTTTAATTTTTTCTTTACTTTATACCTTGGTCTCGTCAAAATGTATGATTTTAATAGGTCAACGGAAAGTCCCTATAGGTTTTGCTTTTCTTTCGTTTCTACAAGCGGCCGTATTTTTGGTTCGCGTGGACTATGAATTCTATTTTTTCTTGGGTTAATCCTAAATTTGTATTTGTATTGTAATTTTCAGTCACATCTCACGTTCCTGAGATAAAGGTCTTGGTTGATAATGAAATTAATTAAACGGGCAACTATACTAAAAAGTAATCATAATGGCTTGTTTTTACCTTGGAAGATGCCTACGGATTCCTAAAAATACGTCCCGTGGACTTCATAACTCTATGCCTGCACGGCTGGCTTTATGTTTAGAGATCCACTTGGTTATTATCAAATCATACCGTCCCGAAAGTGTATGGAACCTTTCATTGATTGAAGCGCACTTGACTCGACGTGTTAATTCAAACATTTGATCCACTCAGATATAAAAATCGATCACAGAAGAAATGAGAATAAATTTGGTACAAAGCTTTTGAACAGAAGTGGCAGATTGATTAGTATATGCTCTATCCAGTCCGATATCTAAGGGTGATCTAAGGGTGATAGTTATGGTGTGGACGAAATCCCTCCTGTTCTCATAAAAGCTTGTGCTGCGGAATTAACACCACCGCTAACAAAATTAATAAATCAATCTTTTGTAGAGGGATGTTTTCCACCCAAATTGAAAATAACTAAAATAAGACCCATACCAAAAAAGAAATGCACTCTAAACCGGGAAATCTCCGACCAATTGCACTTTTATCAAAGTTCTCACATATTTTTGAAAAGCCTATGAAAGACAGAGTATATTATTATATATAGCTATTCTTTGGGGCAACAGCACTGAAGCACAGAGCATATGTGTGTACGCAGTATGAAGCAGCGAGACAGCTGTAGGCCACATTTTGTAAATAATAATATATTGACACAACCATGTATTTATATTTTGGAGGTAGCATTATTCGTTAGAAAGCTTAAGCAGCTATTTACAAACATTTGTAATACACACACCAGAAACACTAGTCATAAGAATAGGTTGCTGCTGCCGACATCTAATTTAGACTTATATCATAGGAGATATTGTTTATTTATTAAGGTGTATTTTAAAATACCCAAAGACATACAAAGTTAAGAAAATGACATAATTTTCAAAAATAGAATGAAAGCCTTTTTAACAAAAAAAAATATTATTCTGATAACGAATATTTAGAAGTAATAGAAACAAAGTAGTTATTAAGAAAGTTATTATTGTATTTTGATTATTATTAAATTATTATTTTTCATCGATTTTGAGTAAATTTATGTGGATAATTCTGACATTTATTTTAATATTTTTATCCTTGACATGTATTCTCCATTATGTAACATTTCATGATGTAAAAAGTGTTTAAAAAGTTAAGTATTGCAACACCCAAGCAGGGTACGTGTGCATGTATTGTAATCTATTGTGTTTTATTGTATACAACGTGATTTTGAACTCCCTAGCTTTATTGAAATCTGGGAATCAGAATCCCTAATGGAAAACAGAATTGCAAGAAAAAAAGGTGAAAAACGAAAAAGAAAATTTGGTTTATACATAGTCGCCGATCAGCTGGACGAATTTCTATGAAAGGTTAAATTTATTTTTTAGTTTTTTACCTTTTTTCTTACAATTCTGTATTCTATAAGGGATTCTGATTCGCAGATTTCAATATAGCTAGGGAGTTCAAAATCACGCTGTATGTGTGTGAAGTGAATTATGAATTCAGAGTGACGCCGGCGAGACGCGCCGTTGACAACAGCGTTTTCAACAAGTTTCAACAGCGTGCGCTAGACCGGCGGCCAGCGGCGGCGTGCGCTTTGAAACGAGTTTTAGTATCTCGCGCTTCGTTGCATTGGGATACATAATAATAGGATTTGCTGTTTATTTTCTATGGAAAATTGTACGGGTTTAGTCGGATTCCAACCCGGGAACTTTCGCATATGAGTTGCGCTCTTAGACCACAGAGCGAGTACAGTCTTGTATCTGCTCGATCTTAGGCTGAATACCAATCTAAGATGAAATCACTACATAGTATAAAACAAAGTTGCTTCCCGCTATCTGTCTGTGCCTATGTATGCTTAGATCTTTTTTATACGGTTTTTTAGGACTCGGACTAAACAAGGAACCCTTATAGTTTCGCCAAGGCTGTCCGTCTGTTTGTCCGCGGTTTTACTCGGATACTATAAGTACTAGCTAAAATGTTGCAATTTGGTAAGGATATGTATATTAATCGTGGCGAAAAAGTGGTAAAATAAAAAAATGAAAAAAAAATATTTTTGCCCATAGGTACTTGTAAAGTGTGAGTCATTTTTTTTCTCGCGCCTAACCCAACGTATGGGGTTTTGTTGTATAGGCTTTTAAAAATATTGTGAGCCTGTGAACATCATTTTGCGATTTACTTACTCGTTTCTGCAAAGATTAGGCCATGGATAAAGCTCAAAGCTGGCATTCGCAACTACAGAACCCACATTGCGCGTGGCCCGACACGCACTTGGCCGGTTTTTAAATAGATAGAGTGATTTCAGAGGAAGGATTTATATATACATTGCACCCGTGCGAAACCGGGTTCTGGGTCGCTAGTTTATATATTATGCTAGTTTATATTAGTCATAACGCAAAGTTGGTGTTTTGCGTATTAGATATACCTCGCGTTAAAGATATTTTCATCCTACATTGCGAGAGTCTCATTTTACGATGACCAATTATAAAGATTGTATGTATGGTATGTATGAATAGTTTTTCTCCATGGCCTAATCGATTTTTGACTCTGTAGAAATAGAGAATTAGGCATAGGAATTGGAGGCGTTGTTTTGTTGTGATATCATCAATATCAATAATAAATCTGTAAGGATTGGTCATGGAGTAAGTTACTTTGTGTACTCGTAATTATTCCTAAATGGCGCGGGCCTCGTACTCGTTTGTTTTGGTTTTTTCGAATTTTGAAAAATAGATTAAACTCAGCTTTTCTCGCAGGTAAACAAAATTTGAAATTAAGTGAATTCGGAAAGATTTAGCATTATATTTCCATGACATAAAAATATTAGAAAATAAATTTAATTTAATGACCAGCTCAGTCATCAAATTAAATTTGTTTTCTAATATTTTCACTGTATAAATTCTAGTTTGGTATTTGTTTGGAATAGAAAATAATTAAAAATTTATAGGAATGCCCGTGGCATTTGTTCGTGGTGTTGAATCGTATTAAATCTAATATTTCTAACCATGGATAGTGATTACCTAATTATTACTTCTTCACGTAAACATTACTAAATAGATGTAAGTACCTACATCAGAATAGCCTGCAGTACATATATGTAATATGCCATAATTCACAAAAACGAAGTCGCACAAGAGCCAGTAATTTATAATGCAACAGAAGCAAACCACCGAAAGCGTGAGTTGGCTGCATGCAACTTGTGAGTAAAAATGTGCGTAGTCGTAAAACGAGGCCAATTTAGTCCGTTAACGGCGCAATGTAAACAGCAAGCATACATGCGTGTGCCGCGGCGAGCGTTGCTTTATTGCCTCTGAAATAGTTTGATAATTTCCGTTGCATTCTGTGTTTAATTGCGTCCACAGCCAATATTCCGTGCCATATACAAGAAATATTATTTCAGCTTTATCTTTACATAGTTTAAAATGAAGTCGTTTCCGCTGTCTGTTTGCTTAAATCTTTTAAACTAATCTACGGATTTTAATGCAGTATTTAAGATAGAGTGATTCAAGAGGAAGGTTTAGTGTATAATTGACTGCTCCATATTATTATCTACATTACGCCCGTGTGAAGCCGGGGCGGGTCGCTAGTCCTCCACATATAAAAATTAATCCCTATTTCTCTTGGACACGGGGTCACGGCATTACGTGTGAACGGTTAGATCAAATTGGCGAATTCCTTTTGACGTGTTTGTTTACATCAAGAGAAAGTTCTTATGAAATAAAAAAAAAACTGCGTGAAAAAATAAATGAGAGAACTTAACAACCTTATTAACTTTTTAAATGCAGATTGGCATGCGGATTGGCAGTCGTTTGACAGTTGGCATCTACCTGTTTTGTTAAGACAGAACCGCGTGTGACAAACCAAACTCCAAATTACACTGATTTCACATTATAAAGTCCACTAGAACCAATTTGCAAACCAATCCAAAGCCAAAGACATGCAGTCCGCCGAAATTCCCGCCATGAACTTTAAAAACCATCAGCAATACGGCAATAAGGCAGTCGGTTATCCTTATCCTTACTAATCCTTACTAATATTATAAATGCGAAAGTGAGTTTGTTACGATTTCACGCCGTAACTACTGAACCGATCATCATGAAATTTTGCATACAAGTTCTCTGGAGTGCGGAGAAGGACATAGGCTACCTTTTATCCCGGAAAAAAGTACTATTCCCGAGGGATCGACTTTGCATCAAAGGGCGGAGCCGCGTGCGAAATCTAGTTTAAAATAAAAATAAAAAAAAACTATGTAATTTGGTGTTATAAATGCCGATGTTTATGAACAATTGGTAGAATAATAACGAAAAAAGTTTTAGTTACCCCTGAAAAACATACGGCTGCTTGTGGTGCTGAAGCAATTGTGTGACAATAAAACAAAAAATTCAGTAAGGGTAAATGAAAATCCTTATAATTTTAAATAGAATGGATCTTAAAGTATTTTTCATTTACCTACGTTGTCCCCTTTGATCAAATATAATGGTAGATACACAGTCTCATACAAAATGAAGCCTAAATAATGTCCCCGAACCAAAACATCATGCATACTTACAACAACAAAAACGGTACATACTGAAAGTATGATGACACTCCCATGTTTCTTTTTCACTTTTGACGCGTAGTTTTTGCCTCATTTCACTGACCTTCGTCAACGCGAGACGGGTGAGTATAGTACTCACCCGTCTCGCGGTTTATTGAAACTGTGGACAAAACAGCTCCAAAACTTGATAAGGGCGCTGTTTTGCTGGCGAAACTTTTCGAGCGCGAATCGTGTATCTTCCATTATATTTGATCGAAAATTGTCCCACTACCGGACATAGGTATATTTCCATTTCCTTACATTTGTGTAGATTCATAGCTAACCTGAAGTATAAAATCACAAAGCTGCACAAAATAACGAATTGTTTTTTTTTTTTTTTTTTTATTCAAAATTGGATACATGTATCTCTTTTTGAACGTCATATTTTTATTTCTTATATATTTTGCAAAATTGAAATACTACTAGCGTTTCGGAACGACCACTGGTGAGAAGAATACGCCGAAAGAAACTCAATCCAGCCTTGGTCCCTACGTGCCTGAAGGGCTCTGAATACATTGTTAACATTAAATACAATTTTTCATACTATAGATTAATTTTAACATTTAATAATTGTTAACATTAAATAAATTTATATAAATTTCCACGCATTTTTATCAGTAATATAATTACCAATGCAGTAATAAGCCTTTTTTATTAACTGGTTTTTTACAATCGTTTTGAACTTAAGTAAAGGCAGACCTAATATTTCTGCAGGAATTTTATTATAGAAGCGTACTCCTAAACCCAAAAATGAATTCATAGTTTTCTGCAATCGCAATACTGGTGTAGCTAATTTATTTTTATTTCTCGTGTTTCGGTCATGGATATCACTATTTTTCTTATATAAATCAAGATTATAGCGCACAAACATAATATTCGCAAATATGTACTGAGAAGGTAAAGTTAAAATATTTATATCTTTAAACAATTCTCTAAGAGATTCTCTAGCACCAAGTTTATATATAGATCTAATAGCGCGTTTCTGCAGGACAAATATGGTGTTTACTTCTGCAGCGTTACCCCATAGTAAAATCGCATAAGACATAACACTATGAAAGTAACTGAAATATACCAAACGCGCAGTATCAACATCAGTCAGTTGTCTAATTCTCCTGACAGCATAAGCTGCAGAACTAAGTTTACCCGCTAACGTAGTAATATGGGCACCCCATTGAAGCCCGGCATCAAGAGTTATTCCAAGAAATGTTGTTTTATCAGTTAAATCTAGTGGTTCATTATCCATTACTATTTGTGTTGGAATTTTTGTAACATTTGGTAAGCAAAATTTAATACATTTCGTTTTCTTAGCGTTCAACAATAGATTGTTCGCTGTGAACCAATCCAACACTTGAGCTAAAGTACTATTAACCACGTCAAAAGAATTAGTTTGTCTATCAATTTTGAAGACAAGAGAAGTGTCATCGGCAAATAGTACAGCCTTACATGTATTGACACAGTAAGGTAGGTCATTGATGTAAATGAGGAATAACAGAGGCCCTAGGATAGAGCCCTGGGGTACGCCCATCTTAACCGATGATCCGGAGGATTGTACCCTATCTAAACTAACTTTTTGAGTTCGGCCACTTAAATAAGATTCAAGGAAATCGCGAGATTTACCTTTTATTCCATAGTGCTCCAGCTTGGAGAGAAGGGTATTGTGGTCTACGCAATCAAAGGCTTTGGAAAGATCACAAAAAACACCAATAGCATTTTGTTTTCCCTCCCAAGCATCATATATGTATTTCAACAGAGCTACACCCGCGTCTGTAGTTGACCGACCCTTTGTAAATCCATACTGTTCACGATGGAAAAGGCTATTTATGTTAAGAAAAGCTAATAACTGATTAAAAATCATTTTTTCAAATATTTTACTAAGCGCTGGCAGAATAGAAATGGGACGGTAATTAGTGGGATCATTTTTATCGCCAGATTTGTACAAAGGAATGACTTTACTTAACTTCATCAAGTCAGGAAATGTCCCAGTATCTACACACTTATTAAATATAGAAGCTAAATATGGTGCAATTACTTCAATGATGTTACTAATGACAGCTACAGAGATATCCCACAAATCTCCAGTTTTCTTATTGTTCAAACTCTTAAATGTATCAATGATTATTTGAGGTGTTACATGTTGAAATATTAAATGATTGTTACATTCTGGTATACAGCTTGTTAATAGTTTTTTAGATTCCTCAGATGATGAACGTAAGGAGGCAGTAGTATTTACGGGAATGTTAGTAAAGAAATCTTCGAAATATTTTGCGACGTCTTCATTAGTACTGAGGATCTTATTATCTACTTTTAATTCTATTTTGTTGTCACGATTTTTAGTTTTCCCGGTTTCCATGTTAATAATTTTCCAAGTGGTCTTTATCTTATCATGAGAATCTAGAATAGCTTTTCTTGTATATAAAGATTTTGCGCACAGGCACGCCTTTTTAAAAACCTTAGAGTAAGTTCTAACATAATTAATAAATTCAGTATTTTTATTGTAAGCTTTCATAGCTAATAATTCGTATAACCTGTTTCTACTAACGTAAATACCAGTTGTAGCCCATTCACTAAATTTTTTACCGATACGTTTAGTACATTTTTTAATTTTGAATGTATTGTTGAATTCCGATTCAATAATACCAAACATTTTATTATATAGAGCATCCGGATCATCTCTAGTTTCTTCAATTAGGGGCATTTTTTCAGATATTTTTTTCTTAAATACATTTATTTTAGCTTTGGTTATAGATCTAAAGGTTACTTTTGGTAAGTCTACTTCTACATCATTTATAAGTTTTACAAACTGACCGTAGTGATCCGAGGTTAGATTTTTAGTTGTATATTTGTCAACAGCAGTGCAATTGCAGAAAACATTATCTATGCACGTTGCAGAATCTTCAGTAACTCTAGTTGGTTCCAAAAACAATTTAACCAAATCAAATGATTTAAAGACATTTAAAAATCGAACACTTTCAGTTGTTGTAACTAACAAATCAACATTAAAGTCACCGCACACTATAATATTTTTGCGACAACAACATAATTTTCTTAAGACATCTTCAATAACTGATTCTAAAGTATTATAATCTGATCTTGGGGGTCTGTATACACATACTATAATATAATTCCCTAGTTCGATACATGACAGCTCAACATTACAATCTACCGAAAGACTAACAATATCCTTACGTTCTTTACATTTTACGTCACTTCGAGTTAGAATTAAGCTACCGCCTTTCTCTTTAGTCTCTCGGGTGTAAGAGCTTGTCAATAAATAATTTTCTACATTGAACTGTTGCTGGTGCGACTGCATAAAATGTTCAGTCACACAAACTACATGCAAATCTTAACTGTTTATAAACAACTCTAATTCTAACAATTTGCTAGTCAGGCCTTGGACATTCTGATGAAAAATATTTAATTCTTTAGCCTCGACTGTTGTCTTATTAATTAGTTTAAATCAGACTGAGGATTTTGTATTTTAGGTATATCATTAGTTGCAATACCTGTGTCAAATTTAAAATTATTTGCAGTTGTACTACATACAACAGAAGTTTGTAAATTAAAAGCTACTACTGTAGCTATTTGTCTTTTAAAATTAAAAGGAAGATACATAGTATCGTTAGTCAACTTAAATCTACTTATAAACTTATTTATATCTAAATAAAAAATAAAATCGCCATGACGATACGTCATGTTGTACATATGTACATTTAAATTGTGTATGTGCTCGTTTCTTTTCCTATCTAAAGATTCCGAATACGGAAAGGCACATATCATAAATTTACATTGTGTTCTTTCATTTATATTAATTAATTTGTCCATACTTTGTTTAATATTCCTTTTTGATACAGAGGAACTGTCACCACATAATATTAATATTGTACAGTTTTCATCAAGACTGTCACAAGTAATACTGTTTACCAGGTTTAAATAAGAAGCGCCGGGTGTACATGTGTTGTAGACAGAACAGTTATGGTTGAGGTGACTCAAAATTATGCTACTAAGACCCTGACCTAATTTATCAGAGTATATAAATAATTTGTTACAAAACCTTTTTTTATTAAAACTGTTTTCTATCGTACCTATCCTTGTTTCTAAGTTACATTTACCAGTATCACATTCTCTAGACTCGGGAACAATGGCTATTACAGGTGACATTGTAATTGCCGTTTCAGGAGTACTATAGCACTGCTGTTTTTGTAAGAGAGCATCATACCGCTCTTTATTATAGTGAGCTTCAGCCACAAATTCTTTGGCCTCTAAAATATATTTACTTATATCTTTTTGGGACAATTCATACATTTTTGATAAATTATTTAAGGACTGTTGCAATTCCGAGACCTGTGACTGCAACTCATGAATCTCGGTGTCATATATACGGCTAGCCATATATAGGTCATCTTCACATGATATAAGTTCCTTAGACAAAATATGTATATATAATTGTGTTGTGTGATGGGTTATCGCGTCGCCTATTGTGATGCTTCTTTAGATTTTCGCCCATTCCCTTGACCTGCTTCTACGGTCTGCGCGGGAAGAGAAGCAGCTAGCTCATTCTACGTTTTTCTTTTCTCCTAGACCAGCAGGAAGATATATATAGTATTTTTCTTCTGTAATAAAAATATCCTTCGGAATCAAAAATTTGTTTCATTTCAGATGTGTATATTTTGTGTGTGTTTATTTCGTGCTTGAATGAATGAATTCGTTTAATTTGCGTATTGTCTGGTTCACCCCGGCTGCGTCCCCGGTTCGTTATCTTTGTTGGTGCCGTCACGCAAAACATAAAAGAAGCAATGTACTTATTTTGTTTATAATGTCGGCCATATGTTTACAATCTTTAAGGCATTTGGTCATAATTTTGCGTGTTTAATTAAACCTGGACGCAAAAGAGGGGTGTGAGACGTTTGACATGTCTGTCAACCAACGGAAACAATTTTGATACCTACTTGTTTTGTTTGCAAAATAATTCCAGTGATAGTGACTTTATCTATATTTTTCACGAAATCGGTTAAGCCGTATACTGAGTTGCTTTGACTGTTGAATCGTTGAACTTATCCAGTGTCTGTCTACTTGCCTACTCTGCCTATTAACAGCGATCAACTGAAGGTTCGGATTTGGTTCAGCAAGTTTCAGAAAAAATATAACAGTTTCTGTTTTGGCATAAAACCGGCCGAATTTTCGGCCTCAATGAAATTCACATATTTGTGCGAGTTGGTGTCGTAAGTTGCGACACGCGGCAATAGTCATCCTAGTCTAGTGTAAAATTTATAATGATAATTTTATTAAGATTTATTCAATTTAGTAGGTGCATAATAATACTAAGTAGTAATTATTATTATTCACACATCTGAAAGTTTCGGTTTCGGCCAAAACGAGACCCAAACCGAAAATTCGTTTTCGGTTTCGCGGCAGAATATCCTGTTTTGGTCGACCTCTTCTTATTATTTGTCTATAATAGATTTCATTGACTTCTCTGTGTCTATTCATTCTGAAACTTCGTACATTACCCGTGTTAATCGTGCAATCATACATAAATCTTATACTTTATTAATAGTGTTGCCCACAAAACTTTATTTAAAAACATTTTATATAATGGTGATAATTAAAAATAACAAACTTTTTTTCCAGTACCTGCATAGGAAATGTATCAGTACTTCAACACAGTTTGTACAGGCTCCCCGTAGAGCTCCCATGAAGTGATCAATGAAGTGCTTACCTTTATTGTTTAATATATAATATGATATCCTCTATCTTTAGGCTAAAGGAACAAAATATAAAACGAAGTCGGGTTTGTTACACTATTATATTTATAACTCAAGAATGGCTGGACAGATTTTGATGAAATTTAGTATGGAGGTAACTCACACCCTGGATTATCATATATTGACTGTATATATAAAACAAGGTCGGGTTAGTTACACCATGTGTTAGTCAAGAACGACTGTACGGAATAACTATAAACGTGACAAAGTAGCAAATAAATAAGGCGAGCTCTGTGGCGGAGTGGTCAACACACCAGCCTGCGACACGAGGGTATACCCGGGTTCGATCTCCGGCCAGGTCAAGATGGAAAATGATTTTTTTCAGATTGGCATGAGTCTTGGATGTTTATCTATGTTATTATATATGTATTTGTTATAAAATATAGTATCGTTGAGTTAGTATCCCATAACACAAGTCTCGAACTTACTTTGGGGCTAGCTCAATCTGTGTGAGTTCCTATATATTTATATATTATAATATTATATAAAGAAGATAAATATATTTTTTAATGTAACAAAGTACGCCTAGCTATTTATTTTAGTTTTATATACATTTATGTTTATGTATTATTGAAACGTATTCCAAAGTCGCGGCCCGCTCCTGGATGAGAGCGGAAATGGACTGCGTTGATGATGATGATGGGTTGTTCATGTTGAAGTGACTCATTAAATTCTTAATCAAAATTAACAGAGGGAAAATACCTACTATGCACCGTTTTTCAGTCCGTAGCGTAATAACAGATGGAAAAAAGGAACTTTTCTCACTGTAATATCGATTCAGGTTTTCCGTAATCAGCACAAATGCACCTTAAGAACTAAATTATCTGTCTCTCCTACATAGCTCTTTCCACAGTCGCAAGGTACTTCATACACACCAGACACATTTAGTGGATCTCTGTCCTTTGGGGAACGTACAAGCTGCCTGATTTAGAGAGATTAGATTTGTTGTAGACATTGACAAATAAGTAAATCTATTTATATATATATATATATATATGTATATATATAATAATAGATTTACTTATTTGTAAATAAGTTAAAGTCTATTTACAAATATAAATGTCTACAACAAATCTAAAGACTGCGTATTTCTGCGTCTTCGTCCTCTTAAGTTGAAGATTATGTAACTGCTAATAATGTAGCCTTTTTGACCTGCTGTAAAAATTTTAGTCAACTTTATATACCTACCTAAGAAAGATAATTTTTAAATTTTATTTATATTTGGGTTTATTTATTACAGACAAACAATCAAATCTTTACTCTTTATAGTAAAGGTTATAATATAACTTATTATAATTATTTATTTATTTAATAAGGCACGCTTACAGCATTACTTATATTACATTAAGGCGCTGTGCATCAGGAGAATACCGTAAAACGTGTATTTTTTCGTCGCGCAGTTAGCCTTATTTTTCTTGGAATACTAGCATTTAAAAAATATGACGTACAGTTCAAAGATCAAAATAAATGGTTACACTAAAATATTTCCAAAAATATATTTCAAACTTAGCTAAATAAAATAGCAAAAAAGCTATATCTAGAAAAAGTTTCGTCGCGAATTACTTGATATTTTCAGCGACAACTACCAACTTTTTTATATCTATAAAAAGTATAACTGGATGAGCCAGATGAATACCTAAAAAAATACAATATTTGGTTATAATTATTGAATTATTAAATTAAAAGTAAAAATTAACACGAAAATGGCAGACACGGATTTGAACTGAGACTCACAAGAAGTATGACACGAGTAAAAAATATATCGCGCAATGTCCGCTACAAACGGTTAAGGGATACAGCGCCTTAAGCTCAAATCTATACATATAATAAAACAGTAAAAATATTTTGTCTGTACAATTAGAATTTTTGACTGAAATGGATAGAGGGACACTTAAAAAGAATAATAGAATGCAAAAAAATATTTTTCGAATTTCTTGTCTGTCTGTCTGTCTGTATGTATGATCACGATTATCTCCGAAAATACTGAACTGATTTACTTCAAACTTTCACCAATTGCTTTGTTTTAACTCAGCAAAACATTTAAAGTTTGTTTCATCAAAATTGGTTAATTAAAAAAAAAGTTATCGTCATTTGAATGAACTCAAGGCATGAGTTTGCCTGCAAACATAAAGCAAAATACATATAATAAAACAGTAAAAATATTTTGTCTGTACAACTAGAATTTTTGACTGAAATGGATAGAGGGACACTTAAAAAGAATAATAGAAAGCAAAAAAATTTTTTTCGAATTTCTTGTCTGTCTGTCTGTCTGTCTGTCTGTCTGTCTGTCTGTATGTATGATCACGATTATCTCCGAAAATACTGAACTGATTTACTTCAAACTTTCACCAATTGCTTTGTTTTAACTCAGCAAAACATTTAAAGTTTGTTTCATCAAAATTCATTAAAAAAAAAAGTTATCGTCATTTGAATGAACTCAAGGCATGAGTTTGCCTGCAAACATAAAGCAAAAATAAAATAAAATAATAAGTGACTTAAGAAAATTAAAATCCAAAGTCAATTCATCATCATTATACGACAGCATTATACCTATCTATCTATCCATAGTAATCCATACTAATAAAAAAGGAGAAGCTGACTGACTGACTGACATATCAACGCAGGGCCTAAACTATAAGGGCTAGGAACTTGAAATTTTGCACAGGGGTTCCTTTTATAACGTAGGGGAGCACTAAGAAAGGATTTTGTTATTCGAATGAATTTCAGCATGAAGGTTTTTTACTGAAGGGTATGAAACACGAGTAAAATATTTTACTCAAAAATCATCCCTTAAGGGGGTAAAATAGGGGTGCAAAGTAAGCATGAAACTTTGCCATTTTTGAAGTTAGTCGAATGAAATTCAGCATGAAGGTTCTTTATTTAAAGGTATGAAACACGAGTAAAATATTTTCTCAAAAATCATCCCTTTAGGGGGTATAACGGGGATGCAAAGTTAGTATGAACTTTCCGTTTTTGAAGTTATTCAATTGAAATTCAATATTAAGGTGTTTCATTGAAAGTCATTAAGTTTGTATGGACATTTTCTCATTTCTGGACGTTCTGGATTACAAATAAAAAAAGATGTATGTAGGTAAAACCGACGAAATTTTCGCCTGAAGGGATAAAATAGGGGAGTAAAGTTAGTATGGATTCTTTTTTCATTTCTAGACTTAGAAGTATGAAAATAAGTATATACGTTCTAGATTACAATTAAAAAAGATCTGTGTAGGTTAAATGTACAATATTCCCCCCTTAAGGGAAAAAGGGGAGGGGGGATTGTATGGAAATTTTCTCATTTCTGGACATAGAAGTATAAAAATAAGTATATATGTTTACATTACAATTAAAAAGATCTGTGTAGTTAAAACGGACGAAATTTCCCCTTGAAGGGGTAAAATAGGCGGGGTAAAGTTTGTATGGATTTTTTTTATTTACTAAGAAATATGACAATACGAAGTTTTCCATTACAATAAAAAAATATCTGTGTAGGTGAAATGGGCAAAATCCCCTCCTTAATGGCTAAAGATCTATGTAGGTGAAATGTATTAAATTCCCCCTTAAGGGGAAAAAGCAGAGGGGGAGGGGTTTGTATGGAATTTTTATCATTTCTACTGTTCCCAAGGGAACGACATTAACGCGGGCGGAGCCGTGGGCAACAGCTAGTATTACATATAGGCATCGTTTTATAAGTAAGTGCCAATTATTAGCGTACACAGCATTTACAATAAAAATGTACCTATATAGTTCGCTACCGTGATACAAATGTAAGAATTTACAGAAATAAAGAGACATAAAAACTAAATAAGTAATGTACGTACATACTAAACATTATACAAATTTAATGAATTGAAAAATATTTATAAATTATTTATAGGAAAGACATTGTTATTTCTGTTCCTTGTTCCCGAAGTGTTTCAGAAATTTACCTTTGAAATTTATCGTAAAAGATGTCGAGCTCCGGTATTTTGTTATTTAGGTCATTATAGCAAGCACAGATTCTGGCAAGTGCTTGATGAAGGCCTAGATTAGTTCTATAGTATGGTATGTTGAATGTTTTGGATAATGTTTTCCGTGGAATATTAAAGGGGACCGTAAAGTTAATAGAATTTAACAGTTCTACGCAGCTGATTTTGTTATGTATAAGCTTATGAGTAAATACTAGGTCAGATATGGCACGTCGGGTTTTAAGACTAGTCATATTAAAAGATAATCGTAGTTCATAGGGTTGGCTTAGTGCAACGTCACGGGTTACATTTGCAAGATACCTAGTGAAAGCGCGTTGTATACTTTCGATCCTTTGTGATGACGTTGCATACACAGGGTTCCAAGCTACGGAGGCGAATTCTAGACGACTTCGAACCAAGCTATTGTATAGAATTATTCGAGATTGTTTTGTCTTAAAGCCTTTCAAACTCCGTTTTAAGAAACCTAGCAAACCTAGCATTTATACAGAGGAAAGATTTATTTGTAAACAAACTCAACCATAGTTATACACACACACACACACAGTAACACGTCTTTTTCCCTTACGGGGTAGACAGAGCCTAGATCTATAAGACCTGAAGGCCACGTTTACCATAGTTATATTCTAAGTTATTTCCGTTCCATAAGCAAATCTTGTTTTCTGTCAACACATAAGTATCTAATCTACCTATCTATGTAATGTATCATGGCGCCAGCATTCATGAATAGTAATTATATTAATTTTAGGTACGTGCCGTGTGTGCTTTTGAAAGAAATGCCCACGTCATCAGTTGGGCCCTTGTTATGCCTATCACGTATTTCTTTGTCCGTTTGCTATCATACATTTATTGTTTATTGCTAGCTCAATAATCGCGATTGGTTTATTGATTACACCAAGAGGTAGTAGATTTAATCCATGACACAGCACACCTTTTCTACCGATTAATTCATAGTGATCGCTCTTGTATGTGTGGCTCGATAAAAGACTTGGCAGTAGTGATATTAGAGACTTTACTTTTGTCATCCTTCGAAATAATGAGACTGCATATTTTTTGAAACACAGTTTCTATTTTTTATATAATATTAGGTCGGGGAAGAAGCTTTTTCGTATAATGTATAAATTTGAAGTAAAATATCTTCGGTTATGCTGCATGTATCTGACTGATTTTGATACAAAAATGGTAAAACATATTTAGCTGCTTTTGTCAATTAATTTCTGTTAGTTAAAATGAATCAGATCAACAAAGAAATTCTACACAATTTTAAAAGTTTATTAAATATAAAGGAAAAATCGAGAATAAAATTGTATGTTATTAAACCTACTGCGAACCCAAGCCAACAACGCAGAGTCGATTTAAGCATTTTTTGTCTTTGAATTCAGATATCGAAGTTACAGATAGTTTGTGTGAACGGATAATCCAGACAAAATATGCAAAGACTTTTTTCCGAACAGATTTTTTTAGATCTAAAATGCAAAAGTTTTAATAAAATATAATAAACGTCTGTACTAATCAAAGTACGGCCGTTTTAAGCCGCCATTTTTGTCGTAAAAATATATATATTATTTTTACGACAAAAATGGCGGCAACGTGTAAATTTACCGGCGACTTAGCCCGTCCAAATGAACAAATTTTCCTATAAGACAAATGCTGAGAACTTAACTTTAAAAAATATGAATCACGCATAAGTAAAATATTATTATTTTGCGACTATTAGGCATGATCCATTTCCATGATCTTTAAAGAAACGTTAGTTTTACACGAAATAAGATATTTTGTGAATTATATCCTAATTTAATACATAGGCGCAATCGGCGACATAAGTTGCTTGTGGTTCCCAATGCACGAATCGAATATCACAAACAGTCTCAACGCGTTCCTGGCATCAGAGCGTGGCTGTAAATGTGATTTGTTTGCTGATAGGTTTGCGCGATTGAAGAATGAATATCTGTGGTTTTGTGAAGAGAAAGAATGAATCTGTTATCTATATTTTAAGTTGTGTAACGCATTAGTGTAAACTGTAATGTTGTACAACTAACATTTTAAATAAATAAATAAATAGGTTACTTCCAAAACTAGTTTACGTCAATTAATTTTGAAGACGTGACTTTTCAGCAATATGAAAAATGATTTTCGGCCCTTCAGCGTGGTAATCCTTCAAGGGTTTCAGCCTTCGGTTTCACGGCGAGGGTCGTGTTCGCGCATAATTTTATATGAAATAACTTTTCACCATCATCTCCGAACGTATAAAGGTACTTCTTATAAAAAAAAATACGTTTATGTTATTTCTCCTCCTCATATGACCCATCTAATAATAATGTTCGGTACCAACGGCATAACGCGCCTTCCGGAACACATATTTTATGTCATTTGTTGTAACTCACAAAAATTGTAAAGTTGCTGATGGATTGCAAAATTTATCCATACACAAAAACGTTAGATGTTTAAAAAAATAGCATGGTATGCTTTACCATGCTATTTATAACGAAATTCATAGGTTTTACATAATTAAGAATTGCATAGATATATTACTTATGAATGCAGCGGGTCAACGATTAGAAATTTTGTATAACATGAAACAAATCAGCGATAAAATAAAGCGTTATGCGAATTATTGGTTTCATTTTTTTCAGAAAGGGGAGGACTTTAATGTATCTATAAGGAAACATTAATGTTTCTAAGCCTCAACTGTATCTAGACCACCAAAAAAATTTTGCTGACTTATATTCAAACTGTTTATTAACAGTAAATCTACGTTCATATCAATACAAACACACGATTTACGAGTAAAAATCAATAGGTAATGGTAATTTGTGGCTCAATTTGAGGCCCCCTGACGAAGTGGATCGATGGGCACCCCAAGCAGCGCGCCTGCCATGCTTGGTTCGGCTCCCAAGCTATGACTCATCGCTTGCCCGCCTCGGTGCCATCTGGGGGACTGGCGTAAATCTGATTGTGTTGAAAACATCATGTTTATCATTAATAAGAGTATATCAGAATAATACCATTTGGATTGCAAAATAAAAACATGTTTTTCTTTAATGGGGAACTCTAAATTAAGAACCCAACAGCCAAAATATATGTCTTGAACTTAACGATAGAGTAATCACTGACTCCAAGATAACTGAAACATTTGCTCGTTTATTTGATCATAGCAAACATACTTCGTTTGGGAATGCAAATGAATCAGCAGAAATTCTAAGAACATCGACAATATCGCTATCTACTCAATTTGAATATCAAATAGTAACTGAATCTGAAATCAAAGATATTGTAAAAGAAATGGATGACAAAAAATCGACTGGCTATGATGAAATACCTATTTTAATTATAAAAACTAATATTGACATATTGGCGAAACCTCTGACACAATTTTATAATGCATGTTTTGACTTAGGCTTGTTTCCAGGCCAAAATTGCGAAAATAATACCAATACATAAGAAATACTCAAAATGAGACCCCTCCAACTTTAAAGCTATGCCGTCGGTATTTTCTAATATATTTGAGAAAATCACCAAAATAAGAATTATTAATATATATATATATATATATATATATATATATATATATATATATATATATATATATTATAATAAATATAAATATTGTACATAAAGTAGATAACATTATTTTTGTCCGAAAGACAGTTTGGATACCAAGAAGGCATCGGAACCGCAAACGCTATGGACAGTATCATCAAGGATATGACCTCAGAACTAAATGAAAAATTTAAAGTCGCTGGTGTGTTCCTAGATCAAAGTTCCGCCTTTGAGTCGATAGATCTTAATAATAAAATTGGCACACTACGGAATAGGAGGCCTAACTTTAAATTTTATTAAATCGTATTTTAGTAATCAACAACAATTTGTGGAGATAAACGATAATCACGGAAAATATATAAATTCAATAAATAATTCTAAAATTATTAAAATTACTATATAAATGCTGTTCTATGAGATTCGGACATTGACGCTCTAAATAGAAGATTACCCATGAGGCCAGACAGATTTATTGCTTATATGTCAGTTAATAACGTAATGCTAACAGTAGCATTTATATCGTCAGCAAAAATAACTGCTTGAATGTCAGGTAGTGTAATTTTTATATAATTGATTACGTCGTTAACAAAGATTAAGAAGATGATAGGTCCCAAAATTGAGCCCCTCTATTAATTTTAATAACCAACATTGGTTCACTGTTACCTAGACCCTAATAATCTCAAATTGAATACAAGTAAAATTAATGTTGTGCTTTTCAAAACAACAGCTAGAAACAGAGATATACTTGACGTCCACTTAAACAGTGATATAATAGAGCCAGTGAGAGTAGTTAGATTTTTAGGTATCAATATTGACGAATATCTCAATCGGAAACCAGAGTTGCAAGCCGTGGATAAGAGTATTAGTGGTGCTTATTGCGCACTGCGGAGTTTAAGAGAAGAATTGACGATAGACCAACTAAAATCAGTTTGTTATTCCATGGTTGAGTCTAGACTATGATTTAGCATTAAGTATTTGATGAAAAGCTACCAATACAATATTTATTAGGCTTTTGCAGCACAAAAAAGAGCATTACGGGCGATGGTCCGTATCCCACCATTTCAATCGTGCAAAGGCTTATAAACAACGACGTGGTCTCAAATAGGAAATTGCAATCCCTGGAGCATCACCGTAAAGTCGCTTGTCGGTTTTTTATAGGATCTATTTTGGAGAATGTGCGACAGTGCTTTTTGAGCTAGTTGAACTCTCACCATTCCTCCCACGGACAACACGACGCAGACAGAAATTTCAACCTCATGTCGTTGAAATACCAAAGAGTCGAACTAAATGCTTTGACAGTTCCTTTTTGGTTCGAGTAGCTAAGGTGTCGAATGAACTGCCTGCGTCTATATTCTCAGACAAGTACAGTCCCGGGACATTCAAAAGTAAAATAAATGGGTATCTCTTGGATAGGCATGTAACATCCTTTTCTTCATCGTCACTTACAATGAGACGTGAGATGGGAGACAAATGCCTACTTCAACATTTAGTAAAAGGAAGAAATATAATACTTTAGAAACGGTTCCCAGTCTCTACATATTCGTTCTCCTTACAAACTTCATAAAAAAAGACATACGTTTGAAACAGAAGCACAGAATTAATATAAGTACTAACGTAACAGAAGTAGAAATGCGACATCGTGATACATCGTGATACGACATCGAAGACCTAGGCAGGAAAATAAACCCGTCATTTGACATAGTAGCTGATAGTGCACGCAATCAAACAGTTATTATCAATACATATAATAAAAGAGTAAAAAAATGTGTCTGTGCATTGAAAATATTTACAAAAAAATTATAAAGGCCGATGGAGACATATTAATAGAGTAAGAATTTAAAAAAAATGTCTGTCTGTTTGTCCGTTTATACACACATCTCCGTAAAGACTGAACGGATTCGAATGAAAGTTTTTGAATTCGAATGAAACATTTTATAGCTATCAAGCCTGAGCAACATATAGGGTATAATTTATTTTGAAAGCTGTAATACTGATGCAGAACTATAACGGTCCAGCTAAACTATAAGAAATATAAAAATGTATATGTATAATGTATATTATGCCTTATTTTAATACTTATTGTGTATTAGTTAAGTCTTCATAATATATATATACTGGGTGGCGCAAAAGTAAAGACCCTATTTGGTTCAGCTATAACATTTTTTCTAAATTAGAAAACTAGATTTAGGTTTTTTTAAATGTATATTTGTGCCATTAAATTTCGTACCATTAGGATTTAAAGATGATGTCTTTTAAATGGTGACCTCCAGAGTTGATACACATTTGAGCCCTATTTATGACATTTTGCATAACTTGCCGTAACACTTCCTGCGATATGTTCGTTATTTCTTGACGAATGTTTTCTTTTAGAGCTGCGAGAGTCTGTGGCTTGTTCACATACACCCGAGATTTCAAAAAACCCCAAAGAAAGAAGTCTGGACTGGTCAGATCGGGTGATCTTGCAGGCCAAGGCAAATCGCCAAAACGAGAGATAACTCGGCCTGGAAAAGCGTCCCTCACTAAGTCCATAGTGTCGCGCGCTGTGTGTGCCGTAGCGCCGTCTTGTTGAAACCAGATGTGCTCCAGCCCCAATTCGTCCAAACTGGGTATCAAAAACTCTCGTAACATGGTTCTGTAGCGTTCTCCAGTGACAGTTATCGCATTGCCTCCAGCGTCTTCGAAAAAATAGGGTCCGATCACTCTGTCAACACAGATGCCACACCATACAGTAACTTTTAGTGGGTGTAGAGGTGTTTCTTGAATAATGCGCGGATTATCAGTGCCCCAGAACCGAGTATTCTGCTTATTGACATGCCCTGAGAGATGGAAATGCGCTTCGTCACTCATAACCAATTTTGAAGGAAAATCATCCTCTTCAAGGTTGAGGTTTATGACGCGCTGGCAGTAATCTAGACGAGCTCGGTGGTCAGCAGGCAGCAGCTGATGAGTCATTTGAGTTTTATACGGGAACATCTTTAAGTCTTTCACCAAAATACGCTGCAGGGTCCGTCTGGAAATGCCCAATTGCGTGGCACGTCGCCTCGTTGATGTTTCTGGACACTCTTCCACATCTTCGCGCACAGCATCGATATTTTCAGCTGAACGGCCTGTTCTTGGTCTCCCAGACTTAGGTCTATCCAATGTTGAGCCAGTTGCTTCAAGGCGTGTGGCAAAGCGTCGAATTGTGCGACCAATCGGTGCCGGACGGTGGTGAAATCGTCGACGAAATTCACGTTGTGTTCTTATCACTGATGAATTATTCCGTAAGAACATTGACACAATTATTCCACGTTCTTGGGGAGTAAAACGGTCCATGTTTATTTTCAGTGTATTTTACATTTGTTCACTACACAATTTTCAAAAACAGAATGACAGAAAATGTCATATAAAAAAAATAAAAGTATTTTCTTTAGTGCCAGTACTTTTGCGCCACCCAGTATATAAATATAATATAATAATGTAATATATGTGTATAATGTAATATATATACTTATTTACTTCAGCCCATACACAGAATTATCTAGTTGGGCTTTGAAGTAGTACAATGTATTTTAATCTAGTAGCCACTACACTAGTAAACATGTAACGAACATCAGACGGTCGCTATTACCCTTTTGGTTGCCTATTCCCTGAGATACAGACCCATACCGTCTAGTTTAGGGATGGTCACCCGGATGGGGTGGCTTCGCTTTGTTCTAAGATATATATTTACTGTAATACCTACAAATGTAATGTGTTGGCAAATAAAGTTTTTATTATTATTATAATGCCGCCTTAACAAAAGTTGTTTAGCCTGATGAGCATTTTCTCCGAAGTCATAAGGTCGACGCGAGTCGCGGGTATCAGCTAATCTTCAATAAATTACCGACCGAAGTATATAAGTATATGTTAAAGATGATAATATGTAATGATTATAATTACTTATAGTACTTCATTTTTAAATTTTATATTGATAATTCGAATACAATTTATTATTGTTTATGAATAAATGAATAGAGAAAGCATCACGTAACATGTAACATAGCTATGCACATACACCTGAAGTGCATATGAGTGTAGTTAGGGTTTATTTCCTTTGTGATAAGACATAAGGTTCACGCTCATGTACGAAATAAAGGTCGATTACTGCACCAAGATATTATACCTATTGAACAAGTAAAAGTAAAGTCTCATCAAACTGATTGTGTTAAACTATGTAATGTTGTCTCTAGTATTACTGTATGTATCTAGTATTTCACAGTAAACCTCGCTATGTTAATTGATGCTCGCTCAATAGGACCTTGATTGCAACAGAGATATGGTTGGCTGGCGCGACATGGCTTGTAAATCAAATTTCGATACCTACACCTAGTTACGCGTTGCATTTTGATGAGACCTGGTTTCGGAAATTACAGATGTAAATAAGGGTTCAGTTTTTGGACCCCTGGCAAAATTTAAATCTCGGAATCAGCGTCGCTTACTTAACTTATATTTCATAAGTAAAGAAAGCAACGCTAATTCCGCAAAATGGTATATAAAAAAGGTTAATGCAAAAAAAAAAAATTATGAGGCCATTGTAATTGTACCAGCTGATCGGTGAATTTGTATGAGAGATCTTTTCCTTTTTTACGATTTTGTATTCTTGGGTTTAAAATAAATCTGTATAGTATGCATGGTCGATATATACTTTGATTACTTTGATTATACAAATTGTCCAAATGAAAAAAAATACGTCCATATTTTTTCCCACTATAAAAACAAATATAAATTATAAAAAAAAAAAAAAATGAAAGGGGACATAGTAAAAAGTCATTCGGCTTACTTCGCTCCAAAAACTATTCTACGTTGGTACGGAACCCCTTAATAAAGATATTTTGATTTTAGATACCAGGATAAATATATTCAGGATTTTAATAACGCTCCCCCCCCCCCCCCCCCCATCTACTAAATAGCTGTATCTGAACACGTGAAAAAAATCACAGCAGTAGTATATATTACTAAGTAGAGATAACAAATTAAAGAGTTATAGTCGACCAACTTATAAAATGTACTCGGAAAAGTAAAATTTCCTACAAATAGAATTGAAAATTTGGTTGATAGTTACGTAAAAAATCTACTGAATTTTTATAGATGGTACGGAATCCTTCGTGCGCGAGTCCGACTCGCACGTGGCCGGTTTGTTTTAAAATTTGGATTCTGAAAGTGGTCCATCATCGGAAAAATTAAACATACCTACATTGATTTAGTGTCATTGAGGGCCTCCGTAGTACAGAGAGACTCCACCTACACGATGGGTATTGGGTTCGATTCTCGGTGCTGGATCTGCTATTCTGGATAAGAATTTTAATAATTCTGGGAGTTACCCAAGGAAGGCACTTACCAGGCGACCCGCTGGAAAAACTACAAAATCACATTAAATCATAATATTAATCAAATACTGTCATAATATAGGAACCCGGGCTCCGACGCATCACAGCAAAGGATGCAACCGGGAAAATGCTCAGGTGAGAGAGAGACAGAGAGAGAGAGATAAATATAGTCAGTGACATGGAATTTCGGTAAAGTTAGGAGTGGAGCTCGCGGAATACATGTAGGGGACGCGGGCGGCGCGCCGCGCCCGTATTGATCGCCACGGAGCCACTGCACCATCGCGCTGCAATTCGAAAAATTTTGCTCTCAATCGATGCGAAAACAATTTTAAATTCCATTGGACGTATAATGGATATCACAGTCTCGCCTCTTCGTTAAGCAACTTTGCATTGTATATTTTTTTGTTTTAATGCATGCCTTGTGTGTTATATATATATATATCAATTGTTACGATAATTCGTGTCTTCCTATTTATTTACCTATTTATTTGATGCTTTAAGCCATTGTATATGGAATCAAATTATGTTTTCCTTTATTGTTGACACTATAAATGGGTCAAATGCCAATTGAAAAAGAGTTCCCTTTTTCTTCGAGTGTGTACAGGGAGCGAGCGAAATAGGCCAGAATTAAAATCAAAATCTTGAAATAGATATGTACTATGTAAGTATCTATTATAAATTTAAATAATAGTATCGTTGAGTTACTTACCCGCAGCACAAGTTCACAACTTACTGTGGGGTTACCTCAATCTGACTGATCTGTTCCTGTTTATTTATTTAATTGTGGTATTACTTCTGTTCATTGGTATCATTAAATAGCTGTGATATACAATACTTATCAGTAAAAACAATAGCAGTATATTTGAAGAATACTTGTTAGCGGTGTATCAAAACTTCAAGAAGAATTCGATTAATAGGATCTGAACAATATAAAAAGGACAAGAAGAATTCGATTAATTTGAACTAGGTACTTTTACGACAAAGGAGAAGTAATTGCAAACTTCCGAACATCGATCCAACAAAGGTAATATCGTCTATAAATACATAAAAACGTGAACATATCCACGTTTAAAAGTGCATGTGTCAAATAAAGTTTAAGTTCCAACAGTGTTACCGGCACAAAGCGCTCTCGCCCCTTTTAAATATTGCGTTCTCGGCTTTTCGCGCGTAGTATGGAGGCGAGGCAAATTCGTTTATCCGCATATTTTTCACCTTTCAGCGTATTACAGAATACGCTCCGTTTGCATACACAAACGATTTTTTAAGTTACGAGTCGGTTCAAATCTGCTTTTATTTATGTTTGTTCACGGTATTGGTTATGTCAATAGATTCAAATATTGATTTTGTTTGTAAAACGAATCACTTTGGGAGTGAACTTTCATGTTTTATAGGCAGTGATGATGGAGACCTTTCAGCAATTGTAAGTGCTGAAATTCTAGATTTAATTGTTTAGTTTTTGGGGTGCATAAGTAAGAACATGGGTCCATGGGTACCTTAGCCCATATTTTAAAGTTTAAAAGGTAAGAGGTTGGGCGTTGTGCGGTAATAAAAACTCTAATGAGGCCCAGCGTTATGCACGATTTCTTTAAATATACAAGGCTTACAAGGCTTGAGTATGATTTATTTATTTATAAGTCTTAATTATTGGTAAGTAGTAATAAGATACTGAATAAGTTTATAAAGTTAAGTAACTTTATAAACTTATTCAATATCTTTTTGATTCTTTTATTAATGATCACATGATCATCGTTATTTCCCAGTTCCCAGGTTCTCAGACTTATCCCATTTATATAAGCATGACCTTTCTCCTTCCTTCATTCACTCGAAATTAAATGCCAGCTTAGTTGCCAGCATACGTCCATACCTCCGGTCCTTACCCTATGTAGAAAAATATATAATAAATTGCCTAATGTATACGGAAACTTTTTTTATACCTTCCTGTGGCCACATTACAAGCGTGACAAGCTGCTAATTTATTTAGACAAAATATTATAAATGCATTTATGTCTTGAATCATATGCAATGTTATAAATGAATAAATAAATGTCTCCTTCATACCTCGGCTAGTATCCAGTTCGCTATTAATAAGATTCTTGGTCTTTTCAGGCTGACGTCAAGCAAGCCGAGCAACATGGATATCGAAGAACATATGATGTATGCCCAAGAATGAAGCTATGGTCACGATTGAATAACTAGGCACATCATCAATGTTATAAATGGTTATTTAATGACCCATGCAGGAAACGCATGTGCAATGATTACTATGGGAAATGTGCGCTATGTGCACAAACATCATGCATTGCTGTGGCCGATTGCAATCATGCGTCCTTGCAGTTCCATCCACAGCTTGGCACAAAGTGTGCTAGTCGACCTATTTGTTAGAAGCTGTTATTTGTTATTATCCTATTCATGACTGGCTCTGTTAGACTGTAACAGTCAAATCTTTAAAGGTACATCAGTTACCTTTCGTGGAGCAATACTGCAACACGGTAAATTAGACAACTTTTGTGGTTACTATTTTGTTACTTTACATATACCAATACGGCAACTTATAGTTTGCTACCGGATGTAGGTTAGTAACACTTGAAAACGTTGTTCTACAAAAAGTAACTGCGGTTTGGATGCACCTAGCTAAATTAGAACCACTTCCTGACTTTCGATGAAGCTAAAATTTTTGATACTTACAATGCAATATTATAGAGTCAAAGATTAGCTGGTGATGATGAAGCCGGAAGACGATCGTAGGGGCTTCTAAACTAAAGGAGATAAACCCACGTGTGTATAGCCTCATTCTGTTTTTATCTTGGCAAACCCTTTATATTCTAAAAAATAAAATAAAATATATCATCCATATAACTCAACACCCCCCTTTGTATAAAAGGCACAAGCTCATGAAATCTCGAATCTTACTTGAAATAGGGACTTTATTGTGACGCGGATTTATGACAACTGCCACTAAGCACGAATCCGGGCGGTAATGTTGATTACTCGTATATACTACAAAATACCTGTCAGATCGTATATTGTGTAAAAGTTCTGTTCTTGAGATTAAGGTGAACATTGTCACTGTTTTTGTTTTTATATGTTATTTTGGAAACTCCACAATGTTGAAATCAAAACGCAATAGCGGCTTTTAAAATATTTTCTGTACTTTGTTATGTAACTTTGTGGTGTGGCGAGGGGTGGTTAGGTGTGGGGGGACTGGAGGAGGCGAGGTTCAGCGGCACGAATGACGACCAAGACCTTCAACTAACGGTGCTATTGACCTGCAAACGGATTTTGTAACGTCATGTGCGCGTAATGGAGCGTTAACGACTGACGGTAGTCCATCGATTGTCGTCGCCGCCGAACAACGAAGACTGACACCAGAGCTGCCAATTTTCGCATTTGCGCGTCTTAAATTGTCTTGTCCTGTTTCTCAGCCCCATCAAGGAAATCCTGCTTAGGTACCATTGCATTTAGGGTTGCGGTTTCGATATGACATATCGGAATAGTGCAAATTGGATTTGCTGTTTCTTCCGACCGCGCACAAGGTCTGGGTTCCCGGGTCGTCGTCCTGCGGCCCGCCCCGCCCCGCCAGCTGTCTCCGCCCGCTTATATTTAGACCGGATGGCAAGCTCTCACTGAAACAGTTTCTCCCCTCTGTTTGCATAACGTACCAAATTGTTTGACGGCATAAATCTTTTATTTCAGATGTACGGAATATGGTTCCATGCTGCTGCGGAAATATGCAGACAACTTCCTGACTCGGAACATATGTATCTTTATAAAGTTTAGCATGTATATGACTGACACAGATTGAGCTAGCAGCCTCAAACTTAGTCGTGAACTTGTGTCGTGGGATACCTAACAATCAATAGTTTATAATAGAATTACCATTCTGAAAAATATGGTTGGGCTTGTGTAATTTTTGTCGAAGCTGGCGTTTATGGGGACGCAATGAAGATATCGCTGTCATCGTTGGCGCATATTCCGAAGGATTGATCTCATTACAGGACTGCTGTAAAAACGAGTTTTATGTTTTCAGGGTTCTTGTAAAAAAACGAAAGACTTGTGTGACACTTTATTCTACTATAACTTCCAAATGCTTGGACATGTTTGAATGTGTGAGGTATCCTAAGAAATTGTCAGCTGTTTACATATTTGTATAAACTCTGTCACTGTGCTTTAATATTAATAAAATCTTTAAGTTCTCTCGCCCGAAGTTGATAAGTACGTGTGAAAGTAAGTACCTACTTGGACAAACGTGGGTGTCGACGTTTAAGATACATATATTCATAGAAAGGCGACAAACTTTTCACATCTCCTGGTTAAGTCATGGGAACGCTCATGAGCTATGCAATAAATCTACTTTAAATAAATTCTAATACATTTTTGTTAATAGTAATGTCTATAAATACTGAACCAACCGATTTTTATGAAATTGAAATGGGGTCTATTCTAAACTATACTCTTCCAAATAAAAAAACAAAACTATTCTGGTGATAAATGTTTCAATTAATTTAATGCGCATTTTGAGATGAGTTATTGTATATTGTGTTTAGTGGGATGTGGTATAATGGTATTTTTTATGCACATTATTCGGTCGGATGAAAATTTTATTCGTAGTTTGTATGGACACTTTACCCGTTCATACAAAAGAGGTTTATTATCTGAACAACAGAAAAAAACTGCTTAAATCGATTCCGGATTGTTAATCTGAATTTCTACGTTAATTTGATTCATTTTAACTGACAGACATCATTGAAAAAGCAGGAAAAATCTTTTTTTACATTTCATAAATCATAATTTTATTTAAAACGTCACTTTTTAATGATATCAAAATCAATTGGATACAACTAGCATAACCGAAGATATTTTACTACAACTTTATGCATGCAAGTACGAATAAAGATTTCCCAGAACTAATATGCCATTATATTTTGAACAAATAGATGGTTATTCGAAAACTTAAAGGTTATACTGAATTTAGGTATATTCGTAATTTAAGAAAAAAAAAGTATTGGCATTTGTTCAGAACAAAAGTTAAAGTAAAGAGTGAAGATAAAACAATACCTTAATATTATTTAATTTCTAGTAAGGTAAAGTTACCGGTAAAGTTCCATAGTTAGTTATCGTCAGAGGCCCTCCACAATCTTGTAACGAACACAAAATGGCCTATACAAATCTGTTGCCTTAAACATACTTACAATGCTCGCTCCTAAAAAGGGAGTCTAAAATTACTAGTATACCGAAAGGTCACGGGTAGACACCCGACGTGTATGGCGTTGGGATCTTAAAGTTGCCGCGATAGCAAAGCGACTGGCCATTCGATGCTTAAAAAGGGCGAAGTGCCGTTACCACCATGCAAATGATCAATGCCAGTTAAGTACACAATAGTCAATGACATATCAGTGTGAAATTTAAATGAAATGTAGAAGATAAATATGCGTCTATGGTGACTATGATAATGCTTCAACCGTTGTCTGTCAGGAAATGTTTGAGAAACAGTGAATGTGATAGCAAGAATAAAATATTAGACAAAAGGGTACACGCGTTGGGTAAACGGTAGAATACTTGATAATGTTACTATACCGGTGCTAAGGTAAGGTCAGGGGTGTCTTACTCAACTGCCTGTTCAGTGGTTGCAAGTATGCTGCGATCAAATATAATGGTAGATACACAGTCTCATACAAAGTAAGCCTGACTTACAAACAACGACAAAAACGGTACATACTAAAAGTATAACTCCATCTTTTTTTTCACTTTTGATGCTCAGTTTTTGCATCTTTTCACTGTACCTTCGTCATCGCGAGACGTGTAAGTAGCGCGGTTTATTAAAACTGTGGACAAAACAGCTCCGAAACTCGATTAGAGCGCTGTTTTGCCGGTGCCACTTTACGAGCGCGAATCGTGTGCCTCTCGAGCCACTACTTGCATTTCCCCCATTCATCCAAGTGAAAAATATCCTAATACCGTAATTGCCTTCCCAAATACAATAAATTCCTATCATTTGCCAGCTTAGAAATTCTTCCAATGGGCAGAGCGTCCGAAGTACAAATAGCCAAAAAAATTGCCCTCGCCGAGGGACATACCTACTGAACGAAGAATCCTTGAGAGATGCCTTTGTCCAGCAGAGGACTTCTTACGGCTGAAATGATGTTGATGATAATGGCACAAGAAATTGGTAGAGTAGTGACTAGCAACGTGGCAAATCACATATACTTAACCAAAACTTGAAGACGGGTTGCTCTAAAAGGTAGAGTATGCTAGTGAACTTTACCACCAACTGGACGCGTGTACGGGATTTACTGTGAGTACTGTGAGTTACTGTAGTAGTGCCAAAAGGCAAGGGACCTTTTAAGCGTTTATGAGTTTCCATCATCAGCCCATTAAGTTGAGTTTTTATTGCATTGCTTTCTGATTAATATGGGTATAAAAAATGAATGAAACTAAGTAATAATTAGTTTGTAATTTGCAAAAACAACCTGCCCAGTGTGTGTCAAAATCGGACACATACAAGCGATCTAAGAACGCATTGTTTGTATGAGGCCCGAACATATGTTTCAATATAATTTTATTTTTGTTAATAATTGTTGTGAAAGCGACGTGTTGCACACATTTTGTGAAAATTTCAAGTCTTTACCTATTATGGTTCAACGTTTGACAGACGGAAGGTCGGTCGGACGGACGGACGAACGGATAGCGGTGCCTCCTCTTAACGCGCACTAGTTTTATATAAGTTTAACATACCTAAACAATGCAAACAGAAAAACAGGAACGATCTGTCCAGATCTTTTATTGCACTGAATTCGGATATTGAAGGGCCGTACCAATTATATTGTCTTTAGCCGTACGCTTTACGCTAACACATCGATACGAAATTCTCCAAATGCCTGAATTCAGGCCACTCAGGCTTAATTGTTCGAATGGGCGGAGTCCTTTGAGAGTTTCGGGATTCACCCTTCCAAAATAAACGCTTCGTTGCTCTTCTGCACCGTATGGCAGCTGCGTTACTATTTTGAAACAGGCAACGCTGGTAAACGCGCGATTTTTATATGGATGAATTGATCGTTCTCAAACAGTCAGCCGTTTAAAGATAGACTTTGTGATTTTCGCAGGTTTATTTAGGTTTTTTCGGAACTACGTTTCGAAATCGAAAAGCTAACTACGTATAATGAAATTGATCTTGTTGACTAAAGTAATAGATAAGATTATATGTTAGTGTAAGTAAGAGAACTCTTCGTGGAATCAATAGCAAGATGAATCAGAATTGTGTTTGCTCGAAAATAAATAGGCAAGCACGTAATTGTAAGGAATATTTTTGAAGGATAATATTCTAAAATATTGTTCACAAAGCACACAGTAAGATTATTGATTTGGCTCTATTCTTAGCCTTTTCAAAAAAAGGTTGAGGTAATTAATTCGGTAGTTTTTTTTTTAACGCACAACTTCATCATTTATGAACCGATTACAATATCTTTTAAATTTGAAAAAGCATGCTTTCAATTTGGCCCCATTTAAATATCATCAAAGTCGTTTTAGTAGTATATGAAAGATTATGTATTGATTTTTCGTTTATGCTTCCGGTACACGCGTAGAGTTGGTGATAATGAAACTAGTAGCGTAACATCTATCACATCGTAACATCTATCTATACTAATATAGTAAAGTTGAACAGTTTGTTTGTTTGAACGCGCTAATCTCAGGAACTACTAGTTCAAATTGGAAGATTATTTTTGTATCGAATAGTCCATTTATTAACAAAGGCTTTTAGGCTATAAAACATCACGCTGCAACCAATAGGAGCGATCAATAAAAAATGTTTTAAAAACAGGGAAAAAAATTGAAATTTCCACAGACGAAGTTGCGGGCAACAGCTAGTGTTCGAGAGTTCGAGAGAGGAAAGGGACGATCTAGGGACAGTTTTATGCGACTAGTAAAGAAACAGATTAAAATTTACGCAAAATAAAATATTAAGCTTTAAGTTGGGAAGAATTAAGGTCATTGGTTACTCCATAGACAAGAACCTAGCTCTTTAATTAAAAAAGTAGAGTTAGAACGGTTAGAACATCAGCTCGACTAAGCGTGTACATTTGGTTGAATAAACAAATATTGGTAAATTGCGCGATAGAGTGCAGTGATGGGAGAAGACAAGTGGGAGAGTATCTTGCCCACATTGCTAGTCACTCTAGTATACCCATTTGAAGACGTATGTGGTCTAGTCTAGTCCTAGTGGTTACATGTCAGGCTGTCACAGGTCTCGTGTTCGATCCGCCATTAGGTTAAGATAAATTGTCTTTTTCAGACAGACCTGGGTCTTGGATGTTTTTATCTTTTTAAATATTTGTTACTAAATATAGTATGGTTGAGTTAGTATCCTATAACATAGATTGTTTTCTACTTTGATCTGAGTAACGACTCATAGAGCCACAAAGGTATTCATTAAACACATTTTTAATTTACTTTTACATATTTCACCTTAAAACTTAAATAGTTACTTACCCGCAACCACAAGATGTTTATCGGTCCTGCATGATATTTATCTGAAAAAGAAAGACCTTCTTTAGTAAATTGCAATTCCTCACCATAACAGTTTTTTACACTCACTCTTACTAGGAATAGAATGGGCACATTATACCACAGTCTTATTTGGAATAAAACAATCAATCGGTGCATTATAACTTTATAAGTCACTTGTGTGGTTAAGGAAGCTGACTTCGCTTTATAAGGGAATATTCAACACACTACTCGAGCCTTAACGTTTTACTACTTAGCTTGAGAATGGCTGAGGGTATATTTCTGATATGTTATGGACAGAATGAAGGTTTTCTCAACTGCTCACCACCTGATGGAAGCACTTAATTGTAGTTGATCAGCCGTTGTCATTGGATAAAATTGAAGCTATAACAATTGAAACATTGTTACCCAATAACAACTTGCCGGACCCATCGCCTCAGTGCTGCCGCCTCCTATTGCAGGAAATCACTGGTCAAATGTATTTTAAGTCGAAAGTAGTATCACAAACACCTGTATAAAAATAACATCTTCCATACTGGTTGGGAAGAAAAAAAAAAGCATAATATGTGCCAGATGCTTCATTCCGCGCAGACCGTAGAAGCCAGCCGTGGGATTGGGCAAAAAACTAAGGATTCGTGTTAATAGGCGATGTAGCTAGCAACCCAACCCAAACACTATTTTGATTCCGTTTTCCGTCCATGAGCCAATAAAGCGTCAAACGTCTTTAGTTTCTTAAGGCCTTAGGCTCTGTGTACCTCGAAAGGGATAAAAATGTGATAATATGTATGTATTGTCCATCCATTAAATACTTTTACTCAGTTTTTCGGCCTCTTCTGCAGTGGTGTACTTCGCTACACAGAAAGCTCTAAGTACAATTCCCATCGCTGGAAATTACTTAACTTCATTTTCACAGGTGTTTGTCTGCGGTTCTAGAGTTACTCAAGAAGTTTGGCTTTAGGCAGGCAGCCGGCCGTAACAACTTAGCCAAATCATATGATACTATAGTATAAATAGTAGAAATTAAGCATGCCGTCAGTCAAAAGCGGAAGCCAGGCTGCCGTGTTTGTTGAGGATGCAACCTGAAGATGATGAATTTATTATGTTAATGCCTCTTGGCCTCCTTCCTTTAACGACTACCAGATGGCAGCCGGGTCCATCGGTCTAACGTGTCTTCCGAATCACGGTATCACAGACAATCAGGTGAATCAAGCCTACAATATCCTAACCAAACTGAAAACAACTAAATAAAGTATGCTTCCCGTCGGAATTGAACCCATGACCACCGGGTCTACAGGCAAACGCCTCAACCACTGGACCACGGAGGCAGTTACTACCTACTGAAAACACTGACGAGATTGAGCTTAGCGAGAAATAGGATTTCGACCAAATCTATACAATCAATTAATGAGTTCTCTTGATATCGCTCTTGGTTTATTTATTTGATTTATGCAGAATGCCAAAGTACTACTACAAAGTACATTCGTCACTAACGTATAATACGTTATTAGGTTTAATTTTTCACACGAATGAAGATATATACAATCGTTTCTAACGTAATGCGGCATCCCTCTCGGCAGTGATTTAATTCAGTATAGTGTATTAAGTCTTTTAGCAGCAATATACATGCTGTGTATTTATACATAATTCAACAATCGATTCTCAAGGTACCGCAAAGTGTTACAAGTGCTTTATCATTCTGCATAAACTAATAAATAAACCAAGAGCGGTATCAAGAGAAATCATTAAATACATATTGATTGTTTAGATTTAGTCCAAATCCTATTTCTCGCTAAGCTTTGTCATTCGTTAAGCTATATGATTTTAAATACTTACATATTGAATGAAACGTATTTATTTAAAATCAATTCAATTGTGATTGATTCCTTTATAATGGATATGATGAAAGTCTATTATGAATAAACTACTAAGTTTTGCCTAGCGTATATATGAATGTATAGGCTTGCGTTGCTTAACGAATAGCATCCATTGAATTAATTATTTGCTGGAAAGTTTCTTAAAGAAAATTGTTGTTATTGTAAAACAAGCAAAGTTTGTTTTAGAGTTTTTAATTACTGTTTTCAAAGAAACTACTAAAATTCATAGATAGGATATTAATCGTGTATTCGCAGACTTAGGGGAATAAGAAAACTATACCGTAAAGCGGCTTGTAAAGATAATTGTAATATGATTTTAAACACATTTCTAGTAATCAATACGAATATTTGAAGTGAAAGTAAGTAACTCTGTCTGGCCATCTATTACCTTTTAACACTTACTATTACAATCGATCGTCGTGACATTTTATATAAACGTACCATGTTAGGTAATATAATATTATTCTCCTTACATTAATATTCTCCTATTATTTTATTATCTCTTTTACAGCAGCAATATAAATTGACGTTGTCACATTAATTTATCTGCTTAAATAATAGAGCGCTGTGTCAGACGAACATACGGATAGCGGAGGCTTAGTTATATATTATTTATATCTATGTATGTATTTCGTAACGCAGCAACTGATTTTGAAAATGCCCAGATATCAAGCAGCACGCACTCTGGCAAGTTAAGCTCTAAAACCCTTTGTTAGATGGCAGTAGGTCCACTGCTAGTTAACTAAACTAATCAGAATGTAATAAACCGTAAAAAATCACAAATTGAATTAAATGACATTATTGTACCTAATCTAAATAAATTTAACAACCGAAACTGCTTTTATTTGTTAATTCTAATATGTGTCTGCTGCAAAAGTTTACGTTCATGTACGTAACGCGCTCTATGTATAGTTGCAGCGCTACTACATTTTGTATAGAATTATCGTGGAAACGTACTAAAGAATGCCAAAACGATATGATTTTGGCAATTGAAATCAGAAAATAATATTGTCTTAAAAATTTGGTCCAAATTTTGTTATTTTCATACAAATTGTCTCGCGGGATAAACACGAAAGGCGAAAAAATTTTTTAGGTCACACAAAAATTTTTGAGGACACATTGGTTTCATATGAAAAGTTGTTTATTTTGACTGGCTGATTAGCCTATAAGGGTTTTCTTAACATACGTGTACAAAAATTGCTCGTCTTATAATTCCTAGACCTCTGTGCTCAATAATTAGTATTAGTAAATTCTCGTTTGAGTCGATTACCAAAACGGAAATGCCATGCCTACGCCGCGCCCGCACATTGACGCCTGCTATGAACATAATGTCGTCATCGTAAGAAAGAAAATTATAATTTTGTATTTTTGTCATCATGTTTATTCACGAATAATATCGGCGAGTACTCGAACGTGGCCCATGGATACTCGTAAATACGACTATGCAAGTACTAACTTAAAATAAAACTACTTATTGATTTAAACTATTCTAAACTAGTACCTAAACAACTATCTTCAATTATTCTATAATTTTCTATTCGTACAATTATATTATTTTTTGTAGCATTATATAATTGTAAGTATTTCTATATAAAAATAAATTACAAAGAAATTTGAACCATTTTATGATTATAAAGAAAAATATTTATTACTAATTTTCTTTACCTATTTTACTATTTTCAGAAGGGAGCGAAGTGTACGTCTATTTTTGTACCCAACTGACCACTTCAAAAGGGAGTAATGTTTTTCTCCAGTATGTATATGAGACATACTTGCATACATGTATGGCTAGGCTAGGTGGCATCAGCAAAAAAAACAACATTAAGGCAGACGCAAACTTCCAAAAATGTTTTTTTATTATTTATTTTATAATGCTACTAAATTGAATGTGTAGGTATATATCATCAAGCATTTTTTTATGTAGGGCATTGCAGTGAATTGCTGCCATCACATTGATCACGTTGCCTCAATGCGATGAAAGAAGTTTTTATAATGTGTGCTTTTACTTTTATTAACCCATATACTAAGTTATAATTGTGGCATAATAAACAACATTATTTTCGAAGCATTTAAACTTGAGAAGGTTAAATGCATTCTGTGAATTTGAAATGCCAGCTAATGTGGGTGCACTTTTCTAAATAGTCTGCGCGTGGGTGAAGAAGAGACAATGGCGCCGGTATGTCACAGACGGTGAACAAGGCAAAAGGTAAGCGAACTTGACCTGCGACGTACTCGTACGGTAAACTCACTGCGACTCTCATGCATAACCTAGTTACACAAAATACTAGATTTTTAACTCGCGATTTTGTTTGCGTTATGGCTTTAGCAATACAACAATGTTATAATATTGTGAAATTTCGTCAAAATCAAAATAAAAGTATTAACTTGAAGGAGTAACTAACATCCTTACACCTATACAAACTTTCACATCTTAATATATATAAAACAAAGTCGAGTTTGTTCGAACACAACGGGTGAACCGAATAATTAATCTTTGATTTGGTGTTTTTGTTATCACACCTAATAGCAGAATCACTATTAAAATGTAAGAAATATTTACGACAAAAAATTTATAGTAAAATGAAGTTCGCCGGGACAGCTAGTTAATAATATAGTAAGAATATGAGCAATTCGAACCACGAATTAAAGTACTGTGAATGAGGATTTAAAAGCATTACACGGAAATTAAATGTCTAAGACCTAGGTCAACAACTCGATTAAATGCTAAGAAATACGGTAACTCATAGACTACTAGAAACTGAAGATATTACCCATTTCGTTTGCATTGCGGTATATAAGTTATTGAAATTATAGCGTGCAGATAACAATTCCTGTTATTTAAGTGTTATCAGCTGATAATTCTATCGTTATAACTACTATTGGGTCATGCTAGTCCTTAAGAATTATATCATACCAGTGTTTCTTAAACTTTGCCGTCATCAACCAGTTTCAGAATTCAAAGAATTCAGAAGATTATTTTTTTTTAAATTATTGTACATATTTATCTAATATAAAATAAAAACAATATGTATCCTTGAACTTATAATCATAAAGATTATTATAAAACCAGGTTTACAGTAAGTTTAACGTCATCAAAACGAATCATACCTAAGACTATTTATCTGTCAAACTAAGTTAAAGAAAAAGATGTTGTTGGTTTATCTCATTAGCACTTCAATTTGTTAGTATCAATCCCCAACCCCACTTTAAAAACACTGATTTACACTATAATATAGACTTGTAGTTGACTTTTAAAACTTGTTATGCTTGATAGTAAAATACTATAAAACCGTATCTTGATTCTGTTTCACGGCGCGACAGGGTAACGGCTTCGTTGCACGTAGGAGTTCCGGGCTTGCCACACAGATATAAGATACTAAATAAATATAAATTTATGGGCGCGTTAGTAACCGAGAAATGCGTAGGATAGCCTACCTCTACCTGTCTTCGCCCACTCTACCAATCGTAGTTGCACCAAACTTTAGCACCATTCACATGCTTCGCCTATTAAATATGGCTCTAGTTAGCTTTTAACTTAAACTACAGTATAAATTAAAGACTAATTTACAAATCGTCGCTTCGCCGATATTTTTAATCTCTAATATAACAATGATATTATAATAAGTATAAATTAAAACTATAAACTAAAATTAACTATACTTAAAAATTAAGTAAAAACAAAAATTAAATTATATAAAAAAATAGCTATTTACTTATACTACAGTATGAGTTAAAGCCTAATTTACCAATGGAGTTGCACTAAACTTTTGCAGTAGACACGTGCTTTGCCTATTCTTTAGGCTTTAGTTAACTTTTAAATTATTAATACAGTATGAGTTAGGCCCAAATTACCTAACCAATCATAGTTGCATCAGAATTTGCAGTAGATACATACATTTGATATGTAAGGGTGATATATTAGGGTGAAAGCTAATTTTCTACAATACCTGTCAGTTCGTAATATGTATGTAGTTTATATATTGTTTATTATATCAACATACAACGTGTCCAGTATCGGTGTTAGAGCAGCCCTAAATAGTATGATGTATGGTAATATTTATCGACAAATCAACCCCCATAATTGTTTGTTGGCGGCGGCCGTTTTGTTTTTTGGAAACGAAGGCGCCCGTGCGTTCGTTCCCAAAAACTTGTTGTTGTACTTATTAAACTTTAACTACTTTACAGGAGTAGTAAACACAAATTAATAGCTAAATATGTGGATAATAATTCGATAGAAAAAAAATCTATTATCTTTGAATAAAAATACACAGAAATTTCAAAAGATTAAAAAACATTATTAATTTTTTCCCAAAAAAAGTAGGCCAAATAAACTATTTACTTCTTTTTTATTTTTAAATGAGAGGACATAATATTTGCTATAATAAAATCCTTATCATCTTAGCTCTCAGTGAGATAGTTTTGAAGTTGTAACAATTTGAATAAAACAGTTTTTAGTTTCTCCATACTGACGCAGCATAATTAATGAGGGAGGAGAAAAAACAAATATGGAGAGTGATTTGTCACTTTAAAGCAGATATGTGTCTGGTCGTCGGTATATACCGACGACACATAGTATACTAGTGTGTATATTTGTATGTAGTTTATTATTCTAGATTGGTTTGTTTATTATTTTTCAAAATTACAATTTGGCACTACCCCAACAACGCTACATCACCCAGTTGATTGTTTGGCAAAAAAAAGCCATTGGCTTTTAAGTCCACCTTTACACTGTATTATGTACCTATAAAGTTAAATAAATATTCAAGCTTCGCCTTTTAAATTAGGGTTTAGTTAGCTTTTAACTCATTCTGTAATATATACAGACAAGTCTTTGTCAAATACATAGACGAATCTAGAGGTTGTGTATGTGGTGATAGAATATCCGAAGAATCACGTTTAGCTACATTACAAGCCTTCATGTGAAAAAGTTTTAATATGTATTATTTTTATGACTGTTGTTACAACCGTTTGTTTGTGATAGTTATACTCATAAACTACTTAAAACTATTTTAATTTCTTACTATAGAAAACTACATTATCAGTTGCGATATGGGTTATAATATAATTTATGCAAACGAAATTGCGGGAAAACAGTTGTCCACATACACATTACAAGTTTTGAATTTTGTTTGTAAAAGCATCTGGCTTCAAAAAAGTATTTTATCAGAAGTGCTCATTACTCCTTCCACGTTGGAAGTAAAAACGTAGATTGTACAAGCTTTGTCTTTTCCGGCCAGACAAAGAATATGGCTGAGAGAAAGAACAAATATTTAAGGGATCATATCAAAAGGCCATGAGGCTAATATCCCATCACAAATTATAATACGTTTTCTACTTATACGCCCTCCTAATATGCTTAACGTGACCATTGGGGCTTCGCCATCGGCTCTGTCTACCACGGGTAAAGACGTGACAAATATGAACAATTGTATTCATACTTTGTCACACTACACACTGGCCTATGACGGTGTTTGTACGACTGACGATTCATGTTTTATCACTACACTACGGCAAAGACATTCAATAAACATTCTTTTCACATACATTAATACATTAACACGGTCTCTTAAAGGTTTAATTAATACATTAAAATAAACAGAGACATAAACGATTTGCTTACATATTACATTATGCGCTGTTTTCTACGATGCTTTGATAGTGTTATAAAGAAGTAAATACATAAGTGCCTGCGCTGTAAGAAAATTGAATGGCAAACATTAAAAATACTATGACAAGGGAAGCGCCAAGTCACGTAGCCCATGTAGCAGGACGCACGACAGTAAACAGTCATATAAATTCGAAACACACCTTTATTTGCGTTTCCCGACACCGCCGGCACTCCAGATACCGCAACTGATAATTTTATTGATAGTTTACTTGCCTGCTTGCAATGGAGGGTGGATGCTAATGTTTTTTATACGGTAGCCATAAAAGAGACCAAATAAAATTGACAAATGTTTTATTTATTTACTGAATGGTAAATTGCAGGTGATGAAATACTAGAAAGGTAAGGCTGTAGTTAAGTACTAATAAAATTGTAGTAATACTTGACACTATCATGAATCGATGAATTATCAGCATTAATCAAAGTTAGGTATTATAAGTACCTATTAGAAATTTCTTTAGAATAGTATCTACTTATACGAGTAATTAAAATGTAATTCCCTTCGACTATAAACCCATATTATAAGGTATTTTTTCATGACTAAATTTATCTTTATTTATAAGTTGAAATAGCAAGTTGTGGCTTTATTGAAATAATAATTTTTATTCATAGCAGGAAATTTAATACTTACATATGTCATTATTTTCTTATCTTTATAGATTGAAGCATGTATATTCTATAGGCAATTTTTTCTATTAAATTGTTAAAACGAATTGTGTAAAGATTTACATCGTCTTAAAGGAAAGATTTGATTGTTTCTGTGTTTGTCTTTAATAAACTTAAAAACTACTGAACTACTTAAGGCTACGCCGACTAAGTCACAAAAAAACAAGCTGTAATACCTACTTCATTTAAATATTTATATTGTTACTAGCTTTCGCCCGCGGCTCCGCCCGCGTCAATGTCGATCCCTCGGGAATAGTATCCCGGGATAAAAGGTAGCCTATGTCCTTCTCCGTACTCCAGAGAACTTGTATGCAAAATTTCATGATGATCGGTTCAGTAGTTACGGCGTGAAAGCGTAACAAACAAACAAACAAACAAACTTACTTTCGCATTTATAATATTAGTAAGGATGTAAAATAACTAATGTAATACTCTAGATAATCTTAGTAATTGTAAATTTATTAAACAAAAGAGTACTTAGTTAATCTGTGTTTCCGTTAAATGCCAAAATAAATGGCTACTAATGGTAGCATAAAGTTATTCTTTGACTTTGCTTAGGCAACATCAGATCAGATACGTAAGAACCAGAAATTCGAAGTAAAAAATAAAAAAAAAGTTTAATATAATCTGTGGAACGGAGAAATTAAGTTTTAACTTAGTTTTAATAATGATGTTGAACCTCCTCTTCCCTTCTCGAATTTGTAATAATATTTCTACTAATTCCGGCGCTCTGTATGTATTGAGTTTGTTATGTTTCTAAGGCGAATTTCGAATTAATCGTGCGTCGATTATATAAACACGAGTGCACTGAAATCGTACGTTTCTCAGATCATAGTCTACAATTACATATATTTGTCATGGGCATACTTGCCCGTTTGTCTGATTCTAAGAATTCTTAATTGGTATACTTATAAGTTACTATGGTGGTATACGATTGGTATAACCATGCGTTAAATTTGGTAAATTTATTTATTTCATATAAATTTTATATACAAAGTATGTCAATGCATTATTTTCATCGATATGTAAGTGAGTTACTAGAAATGTACGTGTTCTAGATACGCTGATTAATTCAAACGTTGTCGCGTGAATTGTCAACATTTCACAGTATTATATTTATGATCTTAGGAAGCATTGTTTTGTCAATAGTTCTGTCGTGGGAACATTGTTATTATATGAATGCTCATGCAGCTATAAATAATATGATATAATATTGAACATTGTTGTGATTTGTATATAATGTTAATTAAATCATGTGGGACATTGGGATATATATCTTTATTTGCTACTAACATGGTAAATTTTGTACAGATGTGCACGAAATATCACAAATTAAATTAATTTCTATTTTTATTCGAGTATTCAAATTTCATTCTCAACCATGTTGCTTGGAAGAGTTTAAGGCATAATTTTGAATAACATAAAATATAAATAACCCACCCAAAGATTGTTACGTACAATTATTTTCAGGAATATATTACATGTATATGAAATAAAAATAATTCGCATCTGTAATATTCCTCCACTAATTATATATACGTACGTTGAAAAAGATAAGGCCAATTTAGATACAAATGCAAAAACAAGGACACCGAGATAATAAGTTCCAGAGTATTATTAAAAAGAATTCATCTTCCTAACTATTATCATTTTGAGACCACCCAACCAAGGTCAGGGTATTGACTAAACAACACGTCAAATTAGGCGATTCAGTTATCTGGGAATGAAGGCATGTAACATCAACAAGATTTTTGAACGAACATTTAAAATCACGACAATCAGGCTTTTTGTTTGGGTGTCCGGCAAAATTAATCTTGAAATAGCTATATGTATCAGGAGTTTCTGACTTCGAAGAGGATGGGTTCTCAATTCGTCGGTTTTTTACGTGTTCCCTGATTATCCGCAGACGCCTGGGCCGATTCCTTTTTTGTTTCAACGTGCATACTTCCCAGGTGGTCCCATGTCTTTTAAATTAAATCAAAATCAGTTCATCACTTAGGTTTAAGTCAGTTTTTATCTAAAAGATTATAGATTATGGAAAGCAATAAATCAATAAAATTGTCTAGAAGCAGCTGTATTGTTGTGATGACCTGAGGGCCGACCTATAGGCCAAAAGATCAGCATTACCATTCGACGCTGCAATGCTGCCAGCCTTCTGGGAACGCCACTACGGGGCAACGATATGCCTAAATCCACCCTTTTTAAGGTTCCAAACGCCCGAGTGACAAAACGGAACCAAAAATGTACATAATATAGATTTTTTACTTATAAATAACAGGAATACCTATATAACGCCTGGTTTGATTTTGAGGGGTTCATTTGAAGTAAATTATATTCATCGTACGGAACCCTCCACGCGAGTTAACTCGACGCCGGTTTTTTTTGTAAATATATGTATATGAAAATTAATTATATGGGTCAGGGGTGTCATCCTCAACTACTTGGCTGGTGGTTCCAGGTATGGTATCGAGTACGCGCTCCCGGTCGCGTATTGCCAAACTGTATACTGACCCAGACCAGGGTTGCTCTGAGTTCGATCGCAGTTTGCCTTTGTAGTTGAAGAGCAAACTGTATACCTATTCAGAGAGTGTCTGAATCAAAATACATTTTGCTTTAAAATACTTGAGCAAAATACATACGATTCCAGACATCCATACTTTCCAGCGTCTGGTGTAGTATGTAATGGCATGATAATTTAGAACAAAATGCATGCGAATGCAGACATGTTCTATTTCCCTGCCTCGCCTTCTAAAACTTGCGCCGCTTGCGACCTTGAATCCTTTTTTTGGACAGTGGTCGTGACTTTATTAGCAATTACGCACGTGTTTATTAAATAAAGTGTAAAAATAGAGTTACTTTTAAAAAATAAACCGACTTAAAAACTGTTTTTTTTATAGATCGGTGTAAGCCTTAATAATTTGAATAAAATTAACACTTGGCTAGTTTGCGGTACGAGTATGCTGGTAGAAAAACAGTTGGCATATTTACTGATATTTTTAACATATAATTTTTATTTCGCACTTTCTGATTATTAACAAAAAAAATCGATAGGGAAATAAAGCACAAAAGGCATGGTGTGACGCCATCTCTTGTTATTTGAGTTTTTGTTTTGGCATTTAATGAAAATTTTCCATTTTCTGTTCTTGATTCATTAATTTACTTTGTTATCGATCACTAATAATATCGACTTATTTGAGTTATTATTACCTACACTGAAATTAAAAATAGGTACAATTTGTTGAGTCAGTGCATCTTTCTTTGAAAAATTAATAAATACTGAAGTGGAAACATTTATAGTTTTTTTTAACACTCTTTATAATTGTTACAGTTCAAATTAATTTTTAGTCATACTTACAACGGCTAAACTTAAATTACTTCACATAGGGTATGTTTTTTGGGGAAAGTTGTTCAGTTTCACGGATAGGATACCTAAAAATCACAAAAGCATAAAAAAGTTACGGGAAATTACGAAACACGTTGTATAGTTAGTTAAAGATATTTGCGTGTCACAGTTTGCTTTACATACAAGTGTGATGATTTTAAAGTTTATATATATAAATAATAATTAACATTATACATAATTGTCTAGAATTAAAGTTTAAATATTTTCATTGTAATGGCAATACAGGCGTCATTCGTTTGGTCGTTTAAAAACGGCCAATCGAGTGGGGATTGTTGACTATACATAAACCGTTCTGAGCTGTCATTCGATTCATTCTATCTTCAGCGGTTGAACTGAGAGGTTGTGCCTACGTTGAATTATAACACTATTATTGTGTAACGAATTAATTGTCTTCAAAGTTAATGACTAAATTAATTATTTTTATATGAGTTTGCATTTTATTATACTTCAGAAGTGGTAAGTGACCGACGGCTCAAAAAGGTAAATAATTGTTGAAATATTATTATATTCTAATTAAAATTGCTGCTATTTCTTTACCATACCTTTAGTCTAAGGTTATATATTTTGAAAGTGAAATGCTGTTGGGATCATTTGGTTGGGGTTAGTCTCTAACAATGACTTCCGGCAGCAATACTAATTTATAGTGCTGAAAATAAAGTTGCACTAAAGCGGATATACAGCTTGAGTGGTGTTTAATTAAGGCTAGTCCTTGATAATGCTATTCTCGTGAGTTAAGGTTAATTTGTTGCTCAATCCAGTCAAGGCTAATTAAAGGTATGGTACAGAAAAAGAAAATATATATTAATGATTCGTGAAATATTTTAAGGCATAAGCCAATGCCATGTGTCTGTCTGGATATTAATTTTGATGGCCACGTGCGTCCCTATTACCACGTGTGTCATTCTTATGGATATGTCCATATATATTTCTTGTGTGATATGACCCTATATATATATATATATATATATATATATATATATATATATATATATATATATATATATATTTATGGACCATGTGCGTCCTTATATGCGTAAAATGTGAATTAACGTGAAAAGACCTATTTTATGAATATTTTTTTGAATTTTACGGCTATGTGTGTCATTCTAATGGGCCATGTGCGTCCATATGAGCATGTCAGTAATTTTTATGCGCGTCTATAGGACAATGTGCGTCATTCTAATGGGCCATGTGCGTCCATGAAATGACCATGTCTATCGTTTTTATGCGCGTCCTTATGACAATGTGCATTATTCTTATGGGCCATGTGTGTCATTCTAATGGGCGATGTGCGTCCGCATGACCATGTCTGTCATTTTTATGCGCGTCCTTATGACAATGTGCGTCATTCCAACGGGCCATGTGCGTCCATATGACCATGTCTGTTGTTTTTATGCGCGTCCTTGTGACAATGTGCGTCATGCTTGTGGGCCATGTGCGTCCTTATGAAATGAAATGAAATTTATTTGCCATGTGTGTCATTCTAATGGGCTATGTGCGTCCGTATGACTATGTCTGTCATTTTTATGCGCGTCCTTATGACAATGTGCGTCATTTTAACGGGCCATGTGCGTCCATATGACCATATCTGTCGTTTTTATGCGCGTCCTTGTGACAGTGTGCATCAGTCTAATGGGCCATGTGCGTCCTTATGGCCATGTGTCATTATGATGGGCCAAGTGCGTCCTTATGGCCATGTGTGCCAATGTTATGGGCCATGTAAGTCCTTATGGCCATGTGTGTCATTATTATGGGCCAAGTGCGTCCTTATGGCCATATGTGCCAATCTTATGGGCCATGTGCGTCCTTATGGCCATGTGTGCCAATGTTATGGGCCATGTGAGTCCTTATGGCCATGTGTGTCATTATTATGGGCCAAGTGCGTCCTTATGGCCATGTGTGCCAATCTCATGGGCCATGTGCGTCCTTATGGCTATGTGTGCCAATCTCATGGGCCATGTGCGTCCTTATGGCCATGTGTGCCAATGTTATGGGCCATGTGCGTCCTTTTGGCCATGTGTGTCAATCTTATGGGTCATGTGAGTCCTTATGGCCAATATTTAACAAACATTTGTCCGTATAATTTATTTATTTATTATTACTACTTATATCCTGGTGAAGCTATACACATTCCACTCTTAGATCTAGGCCATGTGTGCTACGATAACAACTGATACAAGGTCATGTACGCCTTGGTTGAGCTATATATTTTTGAACTAGTAGATCAATACTCTTAATATTTGGTAAAAAAAAAAAGGCTATGACCACGTGTATGCAATTGCAAAGTCCCTATCGGCTTTAATTTATTTTACTTGCACCTATATTTTGATGAAATATTTAAAAATCGGTATTATACTAACGTTGCATCAAATAAGAGTTGCCAAGTTGAACACTGCAGTCAATAGTCAAATACTTCTTACCTACCCTGTTTCACTATTAACTTTATTTTGCAATGACTAAATTATTGTTTTGTTTTCCGAGGAAAATGGAGCCAAGCACAAGACTGCATTCAAGGTAGTATAAGTTGTACAATCAGATGCGGTGAAGGACGATCCAGTTGCTTCGTCAACGTCAGTCCTCATCCGAGTCTTCAGTCTGAGTCAACGCCACGTCATAGCCAGCTTCCAGTTTCACCATAGACGAGGTACTTGAATTTGTATCTAACCTAAGAGAGTCGAAGAACTGTCTCATCTGCTTAATAATAATCAAATGAATAATGTTGTACCCAACTTTGATCCCTCTAGTAAAGTATAAAATGTATAGGTAGTTGGGCAAGGAAAGTAAACACATGCGGAAGCATTTATGAATGGAACCAGAAGCAGACCATACATTTTGCTCACCAAAAGTTGGATGGCTTAACAAAAAGAAAAAAAACTGGTTCGAGGCTTTGCCTTCAGTCAACTATGACTGGTATGAATGGCAGGCAAAGCTTGGGAGAAGAGTTTCCTAACAAGCAGAATTGTGGTCAGCTTCTGGGAAAAATGCTTGCGCGTACTAGTAAGGATTTGCGTGATTATTTGTACATTAAATTAAGTTTATAAGTACGAGATAAGAGGCCAGAAGGCCGTTTACTGTATTGTTCATTGTATTATCGACAAATCTATAAGGAGTGGAGCGCAAACATTGACCTGTAGGGAAGTGGTGGATCTTCTGAGCTTTCTCAAGCGCTTCAAATCCAAACGATACAAATACGCGTTTTAATTGTCTAAATGCTCAAACTGACATTCGTTTCATGATTGCCTAAATATGGCACGATGACAAGTAGTCGAAACTACTTGTAAAATGCTGCCCTGACCCATCGTTAGATCATTAATAGCAGGATTAGTCATGATAACTGAAAGACTTTGACCATTTCCACAATGCATAATACTAATGAAAATTTTTTATAAGAAGGTTGTTGTTTATAAGCATGACCTGCTTTCTTTCATCGATTTTTTAATGTATTTTTATATGTGAGCCTGAAGCCCAAAAAGCTTGTTAAGGAAAAACCGGTGATTAAGGGCTTGGCCTTCAGTCATAATCATCATTTCGTGTAGGTGACACTGCCAATCGATCATGCACACCCTGGTGTCGAAAGTCCTTCGGAACTGGTCCCTTTAACGACTATGGCTATAAAGGCTTAACATGTCATACGTAGCATGGAATCATCTTTATTATCAGACAATCAAGTGATTCAAGCCTGCAATGTCCTAACCAAACTGGAAACAATAGGCTAGTTTCCTAAAAAAATAAAATTAGTCCGTCAGTTAGATATTCAAAAAATATTGAACACGTATTTTTTCTTTTGTCGATTATACAAAAAATTATAAAGATATAGCCCTTTGAAGATCCGTGTGACGTCATAGTTTGCTACAATTTCTAGCAAACTTTGACGTCACGAGCCCCCACTCCTAAACTTTGACGCGTTTTATTTCTATTATTTATTGTTCATTTGACAAAAGAAAAAATACGAGTCCAATATTTTTTGATTATCTAACTGACGGACTAATTGTTATGTTATTATTACGACCCAGGAAACTAGCCTATTCTTCAGTAATACCCAGCTATAAGAATATCAAATTTAACACTCGATGATTTTTAAGCTGTTTTTGAAGTACTTATAGTCAAGGACGTACTTTTCTTACTCATTGGTCAAAATTTTACAGAGCTACCTTTGTTACTGTTCTCAAAGATGTCACTACTCTTCTCAGGACAAGATCTTGAAACTAAATACTGTAGGGCACACTGAAGTATCTACAATTAGTCTTGTTGACGTTTTCTCTGATGAGCAAGGTAGAGGTCATATAGTGGTTACCAACTTGTCATCCGGATGACTAAATTATAATTCAAACACGTCGTTGGGTCTTGCTTTACCTTTTCTTTGAGAAAAATAAGGACTGATGGAAAATTCAACCCGTAATGTTAAATGTATTAGTAAAGATTTGTTGGCAAACTATATGAATTGTCAGTCATATTCTTTGCCTTAAACTTTAGTGAAATAGGTTTTGCAAAGGAAGTTGAGATAACTATCGATTTGCATGATGACAAGCCAGTAGTGTACACTTGTATCGATCTTATTGACTTACCTGCCCCGAAAGGTGGTCACGATACCACTATTAGCCTGATATTTTAGTAAATTTGTTCGAAATTTTGGTGAAATAGCGCGCCCTTTTAATTCATAATTAATTTATTCATCGCTTACATGTTGCACAAAGTTTACTTATCTATAATCATCTGTTGGATATTAATTTTAAAGAAGGAACAGACTGCCACCTTATCTGGACTGCACTTACCAAATGTGACCTAGTGCCTCGCATTGCCATATGGTGACTCCAAATTAGCGAATTTACGTTCAAAATTGAGTTCAGACCAGTCATTCTAGTGGCGCATGTCGATGCGTTGAATTGTCATACTTATTTGAATAACCAGACTCTACACTCACTGTTTAGAATATTGGTACGGAAGACTGGCTTTTAACACTCCAAACCTTGACGTGGTCAGGATAATCAAGGTTCTAAATCCCGAAAACGATGAGGAATCAAAGGACATACTTCTCAGAAGAGTAGAACATAAGCTGTGTCTTGTGGTTCCCTGAAATGTTCGATTCTAGATTTGTCATTCCAATCATGACGAAATGGGGCATTTAGACGAGACGAAGACGATTGAGAAAGTTCAGACTCGGTACTGGATCTAACCTGCGTAAATATGTGAAAAAGAACGTGAAATCTTGTATTCAATGTGCATATAATGAGGATAATGCTAAGGACCAGAAAACTGTTATTTGTGTCCCATAAAGAAATAAATAAATATAGAAGTACCATTTCACTCTGTCCACATTTACCACTTGGGTTCATTCACAAAAAGTAAAAAAAAAAAGGTTATAAATATATTTCACAGTGGTTGATGGTTTCACCAAATATGTTATTGTGAAACCTGTGGAGGATACAAATACTAAAAGTACATTAAAGATTCTCGGAAATGTTTTTAATGGTTTCATGTTGTATTCCAAAATCATATTCAATTGAGGTATAACCTTTACCAATTGCTTTAATTTATTTACTTACAAATAAAATTTAACCTTCATGGAATCAAACAAGTGTTAAATGCAGTCGCATGTCCTTTAAATGCAGAGCTAGCGGCCAGGCCAAACGTTACAGTTGGATGATACTTACAATCATTAACAAAATACAATATCGGCAAAGGTGAGCGATCTTGGGACAAGTGGCTTGGTCAAATACAACAGGGAATGAATAATACTATCAATCTACCTATCTACTCGAAAAAAACGGCATCGGAGTCTCTGTTTGGGTGTAGACTTCGCGATAGGTTAGCTAATATTGAATTATTTAAATTACAATATTGTATGTATCAATATATCAAATTAGTAATGCTCCTGGATTTTTACTGTGGATACACGCTGGCACGGGTAGCCATAAGTCTGATGATGAACCCTCAAAATCATCCGATTTCGACAGTGATTTGTTTGTTTATTTGTTTACTAGCTGTTGCCCGCGGCTCCGCCCGCGTTAGTGTCGATCCCTCGGGAACAGTAGAATTTCCCGGAATCAAACATACCCTATGTCCTTCCCCGGGCCTCATACCTCCATACCAAATTTAGCGTAAAAAAACGACAAATAGAATTACTTTCGCATTTATAAATGCGAATGTAATATTAGTATTAGTATAGAAGTATGGATATTATTTATACCAGTCCGGAAATGAGAAAATTTCCATAAAACCTTTACCCTCCCATTTTACCCCTTTAGCAGTGAATTCAGTCCATTTCACCCACATATATCTTTTTTAATTGTAATCGAGAACTTACATACCTATTTATTTTCATACTTCATAGTCCAGAAATGAGAAAATTTCCAAACAAACTTTATCCCCTTCTGGGGGATTTTTTCCAGTTAACCTACACAAATCTTTTTCAATTGTAATCGTGAATTTATTTACCTATTTTCATACTTCTAAGTAATGAGTAAATTCCTATACAATCTTTACCCCGCTATTTTACCCCTACAGGGAAAAATATCGTCCATTTTACATACACAGATATTTTTAATTGTAACCTAGAACTTATATACTTATTTTCATACGTCTAAGTCCAGAAATGAGAAAATTTCCATACAAAGTTTATACCACCCATCCACCCTCATTTTACCCCTGAAAGGGGGAATTTAGCAAATTTCATCTACCTACACACATCTTTTTTAATTTTAATCTAGAACTTATATACCTACTTTCATACTTCTTAGTCCAGAAATGAGAAAATTCCATATAAATTTTACCCCTTAAGAAGTTAAATTTCTTAAAAATACTTTCTTAGCGCTCACTCACATCTTTAAAAGAACCCCTGTACCAAATTTCAAGTTGCTAGGCGCAGCAGTTTAGGTTGGTTTGCCGTTTGCCCGCGGCTACGCCGCCGCCGTTAGTGTCCATCCCTCAGGAACAGTTTGGACCCTTAAAGGGGTGACTCAGGTCATCAATATGAACAACTTTTTCTATGGGACCAATGCCGGGAATTAAAAAAAATTTCGTCATTTCCATACAAAAAATTCCCGCCACCCGGCCAGGTTGTATGGGAATGTCGAATTTTATTTTGAGTTCCCACCATTGTTCCCATAGGAAAAGTTGTTCATTTTGTTGGTCTGAGTCACCCCTTTAAGGGTCCGAAACGATAAAAAATTCACCGTGTATGCAAACTAATGCCTTAAGTTCATTCAAATGACGATAACTTTTTTTTAATGAACCGATTTTGATGAAACCAACTTTAAATGTTTTGCTGGGTTAAAACAAAGCAATTGGTGAAAGTTTGAAGTAAATCGGTTCAGTATTTTCGGAGATAATCGTGATCATACATACAGACAGACAGACAGACAGACAAGAAATTCGAAAAAAAATTTTTTGCTTTCTATTATTCTTTTAAAGTGTCCCTCTATCCATTTCAGTCAAAAATTCTAAATGTACAGACAAAATATTTTTACTGTTTTATTATATGTATAGATGTGACAGAAACGATTAGTTCCATTTATCACTCATTAATTGAACAATTATGTACAAGTAAAGACATACTCACATTTTAAATAAAATGGATTAAGAATAATTCGTCGTCAAAGTAATTAAAGTATTAAAATTTAATAAGATAATTAAAAATACAAAAAAAAAACTAATTTATTTGTGATGACGACAACATCATTAGCCAGATAGCATTACAATTTTAGATTTTGATACATTTAAAAATAAATTAAAATCAATTTTGACAAAGAAATGCTATTATATTATAAATGATTTCCTAAATGACAGTTTGTTAATTGATTAGAATTATGTTTTGGACGAATATTTTTATTAGGTTAGTAGAGTATTTTTATTTTTCTTAATTTTAACTTTGTTTTGAATTTTTTAGATCGCTATGGTATTTTTATTATTGTACGTCTCATATAGATAGGTCACAGTGACACACGCATTACCTGTAACTATTATCTTTTTTTTTTTTGTTAACCTGTGTACCACAATAAAGATATTATTATTATTATTATCATTAAATTCACCACACAATATCGCCAAATGTGATGATTTCTATTAGTTCATCAACGCTGAATGTAAAATTAAAGTAATAATTTTATACCCATGTTCTTAAGTTGTTGTTAAGCTATTATTAATATTTTTCTTATGACATGACAATGTAAGCTCAAGTCAATACATTTAGTTCTAAGTATGTCGTAGATTGTAAGTTGATGTCATTTGGAGAAAATGCGCTGTGCAGTTTGTTGCCGCTTCTTCTGCACTCCGCCTTGGAAGCGGCGTAAACTTAGCTCTAAGTAAGTTATTGACGTCAACAATAATAATGATGTAAATAATAATGTGTAATTTAACGTACGCCAAATGGTATTTAAAGTATCTTACGATGATTGACTTTGACTCTTGTAATCTATACTTACTTGTAGTCAAGTTAATTATAGATCACAAGATGTGGTGCACCAGGAGTTGCACCATGACGGATGGCCGAATGTGATGATTTTAAAGTTTATATATATAAATAATAATTAACATTATACATAATTGTCTAGAATTAAAGTTTAAATATTTTCATTGTAATGGCAATACAGGCGTCATTCGTTTGGTCGTTTAAAAACGGCCAATCGAGTGGGGATTGTTGACTATACATAAACCGTTCTGAGCTGTCATTCGATTCATTCTATCTTCAGCGGTTGAACTGAGAGGTTGTGCCTACGTTGAATTATAACACTATTATTGTGTAACGAATTAATTGTCTTCAAAGTTAATGAGTAAATTAATTATCATTTTTATGAGTTTGAATTTTATTATACAAGCGAGCAAAGTGCATACCGTCTCAGACTGCTCTGAGCTCGTATATACTTTGCTCCAATTTGTTTGTGATTTTAATGAGCACGACGTAGTTCAGTACAGACTATGGGTGTCTGGGTCAGTATACAGTTTGGCAATACGCCTCCCGGTCCCCTAAGCTACTACTTCTCCATTCATACCAGTGAGTAGTATCTCAATACCTTCAATCACTTACCAAATCCAAAAAATAAAAATATTTTTTCCGTAATAAAGCTTCCGATGGGTAGCAGCTTCGGAAGCACACGAAGCCAAAGAAACTGTGCTCGCCAACCCGCCTGATGCGTGGTGAGTATGCACAGGCAATGTGTGAGATATGGCAACATCCTCCCATGGAGCAAAGAATCCTTGGTCCTTTGTTTAACAGTGGACATCTTTTTTCTAAAATGATGATCATGATAAATATTAGATATTTTATCTAGGATACCGAAGACAGTGCGAAGAGGAGCAGAAAAACCCGGCCTTCGAACCACCTCTGCTCAGGATGCAACCGGGAACAATTTCAGTTGAAAAGACAGATACAAATAACTTATATACATTATTAGCGTTTGTTTAGGCATTTCTTTAATTTCAAATGTGGTATTTTTTTATTTTTCAATTCCAGCTACAAAGTAAATAAAACCATTCAACAACCATACAACTCTCCATTCATACAACTGTGTATATATGTGTATGAACACATCGACGAATCCAGCTTACAAGTAGCTATCATTATCCTAACAAGTATCTTCCATTACATCATCGCCTATTACGTCTTTGGAAGAAACGGAACGTTGTCACTGACAATTACCGAGTGTAGATGAACCTTCAAGTATGTAATTAAGGCGGACATACAATTATTTGGTATCTCGGCCTTGTACCAGATAGCCCAGTGAATCAATTGAGCGCGCGATTATTACATAAAATACGGGTACACGGACCCGTGTCCGTAGGTTTATTCTGAAGTTACCTTTACCTACCTATGAAAATGCATCAAACTCTAGTCGGTTGGTATTACGTTCAGAATGTAAAGAAGACGAGAGAAGAGAGAGTGTTCAGCGAGAAGTTTGATGTATTATTAATAACTTACAACTAAAAAACGTTTATGTATAAAATACTTTAGGAAACATCTCTTCCATGCTGATCTGAATAAAATGTAATAACGAAGAATGTACTAGCTGCTTTTCTTCTTGTGCTGACTGCAGAAGCTAGCCGAGGGATTGGGTGAAAATCTAAGAAATCATATTATCATATCAATAAGCGATGCAGCTAGCAGCCTATCACTATTTTGTATATTTTTCCACCTGCATGCTCACGAACACGCTTATCGCCTAAGACTGTCTACTGCGTGTATGGTACAGTGAAGGTCAGGGGTGCCATCCTCAACTCCGGTAGTAGCAGGTATGGCATCGGGTACACGCGTCCGGCCTCCCGAGCTGCTACTTTTCTTCATTCATCCAAGTGAGTAGTATTCCAATACCTTCATTCACTTCCCAGATTCAATAAATTCCTATCCTTCACCAGCTTAAAATTGCTAACAGTGGCAAGCTGAGTTGGAAACACAAGAAGCCAAAGGAAGTGCGCTTACCAATCCGCCCGCCAAGCGTGGCGAGTATGGCAATGTCCTGCACTGAACGAAGAACCTTTGGGAAAGGCTATATTTTCCAGCAGTGGACTTTATACGGCTGAAATATGTGCTAATGATAGGGGAAAAGATTTCAGCTGAGCTAAATTGCCTAGGCCGGTAAAATAGTTTCGCTTGATTTATTTACTTTTCCAAAATAATGTTTCACATGTCAAACACAACACATCGAAAATATTTTGTAAAAACCGACAGTCGCTCCGTATCGTATTTGGTTCAGAGGCTTTCCATAGCGATTGAAAGGGGAAATGCTGCCAGTGTTATGGGTACTTTTGGTCCAGGGACGATGCGGGGCGGTATTTAAAATTAAGTATTTCTGACGAAGCATGTTGGGGATGGATTTTGTACATTTTTGACGAAGCTTGTTGCTGATCAATTCTTGTATCATGAAATAAATATAAATTATTTTGTAAAATAATGTGTAAAGACAGTTAATCAGTAAATACCAGTTTTGGCTCATTTGGCCTTATCACACTATGATACTAGATATCACTACACGATATATGACACGAACTGAACTGAGCATAATATAATAAAACTTATACAATGGCGTATCAGCAGGTCCACCAGCGGAAACAAGTCTTTTATTATGAAACAAAGTAAATGTTTACAGTAAAGCCAGTCTTTGTTAAAGGTAACTTCAGTTCATATTACTTGATTGGCTTTTAACCAATGTTATTCTTTTCGTTCTTCAAAACCGTAATATCGCTGCTCTCATCAATACCATACATAGGTGCTCAAAAGAGACTAGCGCGGTACCCATATAAACTATAGGGTACATATTATTACAATCCAAAAAATTATAACACCTTTATTTAAAATGTACGAGCCCAAAATACCCGAATTCTAAATACCGTATATTTAAAATACCAAGTATTTAAAAAATAAAATATTTAAATTACCTTATGGTTGAATAGCTCAAGCTCAAAACATCTTATTACAGAATACCTTATCCATAAATACTTGACTTTAAAAAGACTTAACCTAATTTAACTGATTTCATAAGTTCGAAGAAGAAACGAGCTGCTACCAGAATACTAAGTTAGGTTGGACGAGAACTGCGACCCCACCAGTAACTGAATTGCCGGCAGAAACGAGCTGCTACCAGAATATTAGGTTAGGTTAGGTTAGAACTGTGACCCACCAGAAAAAGGGTTGTCGACAGAAACGAGCTGCTACCAGAATATTAGGTTAGGTTAGGTTAGAACTGTCACCCACCAGAAAACGGATTGTCGTCAGAAACGAGCTGCTACCATCAGCATCATTTCGTGTAGGTGACATGGTCAATTAACCATACACACCCTCTGCCGTGCAGACCCTAAAATGCAGTAATAGGATTTTTAAGAGATTTTAGTTGAATACTGAACCTTATAGAGTACGTTATAAGGAGCATTGTGATTGAACCGATTTTTTAATACGATGATTTTTAAGACATAAAAATCAAGTTTAAGATTGCAGTAACTCAAAATCGCATGCCTGAATACACTATTAAACTAACTAACATACAGTAAGAGCATTTACGTATACGGGTCTCCATGACTTTACCAAGTTAAACGCAGTAAATATCGTTACTGCCTTTAATTTCTACCTAATTAAATATGATTGCATGTATATTAAAATGCAGTAATATTTTTTTGTATGATAAACATTATTACTGCATTAATGTTTATTATAATAATTACTAATTAAAGTGCAGCAAAGCACTTGAATACGGTATCTTATTTAGTATTCATAAAGGGGTTTCTGAAATTAAAACTAACTAACTTGCAGCATAATCAAAATACTGCTTTTTAGTTCTATTGTGCAATATTTTTGAACGCGAGTGTTAATGTTTAAAATGCAGTATATTTATTATTTACTGCAGTAAAGTAAATTAAATAGTAGACTAATCCAAATTTCCAAAATAGCTTAAAGATAATTTAAACGCAGTAATAATCACTATTACTGCATTTCAATTGGTAACGTAAGCAATAAGACTGTTTTTACTCTAAACTAAACCTTATTTACTGCGTCTTGTCGGCTCGGGATACGTCGCTCTTTCTCGCTCTAGCCACGGTAATGATATCTTTACCGTGCTCTAGCAGTCGCCTACCGACCCTACCGTACGCAGTGGAAGAAAGTCGTCTGCGCTGGTGCGGAAAAACGTGATTTTTTGATCCTTAACAAAAAAGAAAAAAGTCTACGAATTTGAAGACTTTTGCGCTGCTGTTGGAACTGCAACTTTCGGAAAAATATTTATCAAACACATAGAAATATCTGATTTCTTCCTTTTTAAATTGTATATTGCTCTACGGAAAAACTTAAAGATGAAGATGGCAATACCTAAGTATGTACCTAAAAATATAGTTAAAATAAAAGTTGACAGAGGCAACTACTGCATCTATTACAAAAAATATAGCGAATTGAATTGCCTAAAATAAAAATAAAATCCCAAACCTGATATTTAAACTACACCTAAGGGCTTCCACCATAAAACAAAATATTATAAGAACCTATTAAAGAATGGTCCTACCATTGATGCCGGAAAACAGGTTGGCACTGGCCTGGAAAAGTTTACCTTTTTCAGCTGAGGAAACCAATGGTTCATTGGTTATTGCAAATTTATTTCTATTGGTTAATGGAAATTATTTTTGTTGAGGATAGCGAAAAATGATGATGATTCCTAAGAGGTGTTTTTCCCTCAGCAGATTTTGTTGTCTAAAACTCGTATTAAAACTTAAAAAAAAATGTAATTAACATTTTATGCGAAGTTCGTTTTCGTTTAGTTATTTTATTAAGTTTATGTTTTTGTTGTCTCTTTATAGTTTTTGATAATGATGATACCGAGTATAGAATACTCATATCATTGCCATATATTTTATTTGATTGTCTATCGTGTTTTTTTCATTTCATGTGCCGTTAAAAGATCTCATGTGTTTTGCTAAAAGCCCAAAGCTATTTCACTGACATAGTTGTAAGTTTATACATAAATATAGTTTTATTAAGTTATTATGTTCAAACAAAATACTATTTAATAATTTGATATACGAATAGTACATATTATTTTCAATTTTTCAAATTGTTTTTTATAAAGATTTATTTATGTAAAAATTTTATATTTCCTTACTACTTGCTGATTTACACGAATATTCACTATACAAATTAAAATGAAGTAAAGAAAGCGTTTTGCTGCAAATTAGTCTGCAAGGCTGCAAACGAATCAAAAATAGTCGCAGTATTAGGTTTTTTTGTCGCATTTTAATCTGCATAAGTTTACAATTTTGTATGCAGTAACAGTCATGATTTTGAAAACAATCTATTTATTTAGAAACAAACAATTATTTTAAAATATTTTTTACGTCAGTTCAATCTTTTTGTTCAGTTATTCATCGTAGTAAAAAAACAACTTACCAAACATATGAAATAATATAAAAAATAAAGCATCAAAAAGATTTTCGCGCTTTTCTCGAAACCGCTTTTTTTCTCTTACTGCACTTTAGGTGCTGCAGGGCAGCCCTGGTGTCAGAGTTCTTCGGAACCGCCTCTCGACCTCTGAGGTGGTGGTGACGTTGCTACCAGAATAGTAGGTTAGGTTGGGTTAGAACTGCGACCCCACCAGAAAACAAATCGCCGTCAGTATCGAGCTGCTACCAGAATACGAGAATTAGGTTAGGTTGGGTTACTTATTTTATACATTTCATATTTTGGAATTGTAATGTAAGGTTAATTGAAAATTTAATATTTAAAGGTTTGGTATTTTAAAAATCTGACATAATAATGTTTTAGTGTTTCGAATTCTGGCATTGTACAGTAAGGTGTAATCGGTTCAGGTATTTTAAATCATAAGGTATTTTGAGGCCGGATATTTCGGGCTCGTACATTTTAAATAAAGGTGTTATGTTTTTTGGGATTTTAATATGTACCCAAACTATATTCTTTCATATAAAAAACCGTCTTCAATTAAATTACGAAACCGATTTTTTATGAATTTTACATGTGACCAATCTGAAAGCTTATGGGTATCCTCTATTTTTTTTCAAATCGTTTCATAAATGACATAGTTATGAGACCTGGTAACAAACGTTTAAAAAAACCGGCCGAGTGCGAGTCGGACTCGCGCACAAAGAGTTCCGTATCCGACATAAACGGCTATATCTTTTGATTGCGTTGACTTAGAAGTTTGATTGTTTCACAGCTCCAACTCCAAGTCCAAGGGACAGTAGACCTGAGTATTTGATATGAATTTCAGCTTGATACCTCTACGCTTTCCTGAGAAAATAGACATAGAACAACAAAGTGCTCCTATAGGTGTTCCGTTTTTACTTTTAAAGGTCTTGAACCCTATAAAACGAATTGATATCCTTCTCCTTTTTTAAAGTCGGTTAAATATACAGTTTTTGTATTGTTCATGAATGAGTATATATGAATTGGAGATTTAGATAATATGTTAACTTCTTTTTAATACGCTCAATAATTTCTTCCTTGAGTTTTAGGTAAAAATATGGGTTAAACAAAATACCCTATTTTTATTTAACCCTTGATAGATATACGTAGAGAAGAAAACTTCTCTGGACACTAGGGCTGCGATTTACGTGTGTATGTCTTTTTGTATAATATAGGACGGCAAACGAGTAAGCGAGTCACTTGATGGTAAGTGGTCACTGCTGCCCATGGACTACTGTAATCAGGGCGTGATAGGAGCGTTGCCGGTTCTTCGAGGAGTTGGGGGTGGAAATGAGGTGGAGTGGGTGAAAAGGAAGGGCCTCCGGCTCCCTTACTCACCGAACGAAACATAGAAGCGGTAAAGCTTATACTCAAACGTCGAATATGAATTCTTCATTCAATTAAATTATATTTTATTTAAGTTATAACTGTCATTGTGAGTTATGAAAGATGACATTAGTGAAAACAAAATAAATAAAGAAGAACGTAGGTAATATATGAGCTACTGCTTAGTGAAAAAACTCCTGCAAATTGTAATAGCTGTTGTATCCCATAGATATATCTTTCGTCCTAGGTATATTTGTTTAAAATGATTCACACTTTGACCTGAAATTATAATTGAACCGTTGACATAAAGGTAATTTACAGAATGATCCAGTGCGAACATGTCATGGCGCTTAGATACCGTTGAGAACTCGGTCAGGTGGTCTTATTTGGTATTCTAAACAATATGTATTATTCATCGTTCTAAATAATTCTGAAACTCGACGGCGGTGCATTTATGTCACAAGTGCTCCTCTTGTGATGTAGTAGTGTTGTCGCTTGATATAGTCCTTCTTTTTTTAGTCCGACTATCGATAGTCTATCTATAGTCCACTCCAGCACTATCGATTGTTCGAACAATCTGCGTTGACAACAATGGATTTTGCAAAGGAATCGTTGCTATCGATAATTCATTTAATATTGAGGATCAATAGTATTGATAGTATCGATAGTATTGTGTTTGATCAATGCTACGGTCAATGGTATTGCTACTATAAAATAATATTCCTTCGTTTTTAATGAAAACTGTTGATTCTTGAACCCTTATCATTTTTGTCCACTGTGGTAAAACTATTGATTTTTCTGCGACACTCTTGTACAGACGAGGTGCTGTAATATTGCTATAGCAACACGATTTAGTTGCCAGACTGCCGTTAATATAAAAGGAAATTTATTGTCGGTACAACTTTTACAAAATTGCAGTTGTTTCCATGCTAGTCATGAAGAAATGTCAGTTGAAAGACGACGCGGCTAGCAACTCACTATTTTAATGACGTTTTCTACCTATACGCTCACCAACATGCAAATCGTAACCTTATGGAACAAGGTTCTGTCTACCCAGTAAAGGATATAGACGCGACAGTTTAAAAATAAAAACTGAATTTTAAAACAAGTCTGTAAATTATAAATTCGAATTTTAAAACATGCGGTAGCTCAGTAGTCATACGCAGACCTAGGTCACTGGTTCAAACCCCACCCGCACGGTTTTTTTTCACCAAATCTTAACTAGTGGCCCGCACTGGTTTCGTATAGTTTATATATTTAGGTATTTTTATAGCCTATGTTTTTCAGGAATAATGTAAGATTCTAATGTTGCAAGATTTTTTCAAATCGATCTTGTTGTTTTCCGAGCCTATTCAATGCAAAAATACAGTCAAATATTTCCTGTTTATAATATTAGAATAGATACGAGTATAATAAGAGAATTTCTTAATTTAATAAGACTGCAAATCCGTCATGTATATCAGTTTACTCAAGCCGCATTCCAAATACATTTCATTGGAATCACGGTAATAATGGCATTTAGGTCTAATGACCTAGTCTCTGTCTACCCCGTAAGCGATAAGGATGTTAAAATATGTATGTATGCCGTATGAAATAAAACTGAGTACTAAGAACGAGTCTGCAAATCCTTCATGTAAATCAGTCCCCGGGGCATGGCAACCGTATCCAAATACAACTGATTGGAGTCACGGCACGTCTTATACAATTGTTAGGAGGCGATACCGCCGGAAGGAAGTCCCTGCCCGACGGCAGGCGCGTGGGTTGCATCACACAGTGTTTATAATTGCTTCGTTCGTCATTTGGGAGTATGGGACACCATATCCCATAGACGCTTTCGTAAAATCACATGACTCGAAGCAAATGTTGTCATTGAGGTAAATTTTTTAACGTTGCGCTCCTAGCGGAAGGGCTTAGGTTCATATCCAGCGAGCGCGCCACCTGGACCTCCGAGTTTGAAGTCCAATCTAACTTAAGCTCGATCCATATTGTCAACCACTAATTGTTTTCCCTGAATGGGCGAGTGGCAACCCTCTCGATGTTTTCCTTCTTTAATTATTATTAATTATTTTACAAATCTTTACCCTGCCATATTAATTGTGCGCGTTTCTTCAACGCAATGACACCAAAAAGAGCCTAGCTCTTAAAAGAGCCTAGCTCTTAAATATCACGGAGATCACGGTGACCATTGAAAGCGAGTCCATGGTCGGCGTGGGTTGCATCACAGTATTAAAAACTGCTTTGACATTTGGGAGTATGAGGCAGTTGGAATAGTGACAGCATATTTCGAAGACGTCCTCGTAAAATCAGATAATTCAAAGCAGTTGTTGCTCTTCAAGTCACGGAATCAGGATCACTAACAGCACAGAAAAATAGACTAATTGCACGTAGAACGGACGGCCGATGGGGCAGGTTCTCGAATGGCGACTACGTATCGGCAAGTGCAGCTTCGGATACCTATACCAGGTGGTCGGACTATCTGACTAGACGCAGCAAGACGTTGGTAATATGTAAAACATTGTGGGTAGCAAAACTAGCGTTTTTGGGTTAAAATTATTCAAGGTCACGTAGAAAGCCAGATCAGCGTCGAGATGGAATTAATATTTTAATTTTTTTGTTGTTTTCTTATAAAATATGCAATAGATTGGTTTTCTTCCTTGGCATATGGAAACTGTAATTATGTTTTGATAAGCGCTTACAGCAATTTTCCTATAATTTACTAGTTCCATATTGAATGGACTCATTATTGGATCACGCCTTGCTTATCTTCATACTAGCAACGAAGCGAAGCCGTAATATTACTTCTTGTTGTTGGACCAAAAGGAATCAAATAGATTGATTATCTGTTTAGAAAATATACAAGCTCAATACCGCGACTTCTTCCTTTTAAATTTTAATACTTCTATGACTGTAATAGCTTTTTTGTTAACTCTTAGGGCTCCATTGAACTCGTTAGTTGGTGTAAGGTATTTAACTAACTATATTTAAGAAGTTCAGCCGTCTGTGTAAGTGTCAGCAGACTCCCCACAATTGCTTTTAGTGTTTTACGTTTCTTAAATATTTTAGAGTATGTTATACAATAGTAACTAACTCCAAGCTAGCTCCATAAGTTATATATTTTTCTTTATTTCTATTATGCCTCTTGAAACTTTAATTATTTATTCATAACGCCGCAGTAGGGTCTAAAGCTATTGTCGGAGTTCTGATATGTCGTTTATAATACTGTAAATGCCAAAAAAAAGGTTTCCCTTAGCGCCAAAATGTTTTTTGGGAAGTGGTGAATACCGGTCAGTTAGGAAATTGACCAGTATCAAGACGTTTAACTTGAAATCTTTTCCCGTTTGTTTCTTTAGCTGTAATATTTAACTATGCTGTGATATAATAAAGCAAGGTTGTACTGCACGATTTTTATACCTGCCTGACGCCAACCCTCCTTGGGTATCTTCAGAACCGCAGGTTTCCTAAGAATAATAAAGTATAAGTATTTTCTTTCTCTAAACCCACAGTAATACGTGTAGTAAACTGTCGATGTCGTTTCAATCACTGCACAACAGTAGTCGTTATTTGTTTTGCTATCTGTGTTTCTTTTAATTCTTCTGTTATAGCTATACTTATGAATATATATGTATAATATTAATATGATAAATTTTGATGCTTTAGATTTTCTAATAGAACAACAGTGTTTTACTTAAATCTAAAGAGTAAGTACAATACTAACAACATACTTCATATATAAGCACACGAATGACCAAACACTGCACAATTTCTCCAAAGTATTCATAGACCACAAAATACACTCGGCGCCAGATTGTACACTCTTAATTGATTCGGTACGGCCGCGATTTCCTTTCCTGCGCTGCTTTATGACGGTGTAGATGGAAACGCCGATACGGCGATCATTTGCGACGCTATTCACGGGAATGCTGCCATTTATATAGTAGGTTTACGGACTATAATGTAATAACGTTTAAAGGTATGAGCATGATGCAGCGGGTCTAAATATGTACTTTAACTATATGTCTTATAGAGCTACGTGCTGCAAGCGTCAGGAACCACCTTTAAATCATTGCAGGTTATATAATGGGATTCCCCGGATAACTTTAGGTAATACAGAGGTTTTTAGAAATACTTCGATACGGGGGCAAATATTATGTGCAGATTCTCAACTCTCAAATTATCACTTTAAGTAGAGTTATAGAATTTAAAACACTATACGTATTAGTTAAATGTAACCTCATAAATAATATTTTATATCTTTTGTTTACGTTATGCAACGGGATTAGGAAAAAAATCGATTCGAATGCATGCATGGAAAGTTAAGAAAAGAACGGACACAGTCAGAAGTAAAGTTCAAGTTCAGTCCCGGGACATTCAAAAGTAGAATAAATGGTAATCTCGTGGATAGGCATGTAACATCCTCGTCTTCATCGTCACTTACCATCAGGTGAGATGGGAGACAAATGCCTAATTCAATTTTTAGTAAAAAAATAGTTTTATTAAAGAAAAGTGAATTAGACTGACGCAAAACTGCGACGAGTCATCATTAACTGAAGAAAAAATAATAACACAGTGACAGGAGACGGATTACCTACACATACTATTAGTGGAGAAACAGAGTTTCGTAAAAAACATCATATAATAACGTGCTTCGATAAAATTTTAACTTGAATATATGTTTTAAAACATAGAAAAGTTATACTTATCAAAGTTTATATTTTGCGTACATTACGAGTATAGGGTATCAGAGCAGGCGTGGTGAAGCAGTGTCGATAGCTCCATCGTCCACGTCGTCGTGTGATTTATAAACGTTACGAGGTATGGTATGATTTTCTCAATTAGCAGCCTAATCTATGTATTTTTTATTATTATATTTTTTTGGATGTCATGGATGTACAAAAAGGGCACGCGCGACAACGTTTATCGAATATCGCCGCCTTGTTTTCCGTAATATTTAAGAGCGAGAGGGGATAATTTATAGCGCGTTATAAACGGCTCGCTGGCTCCATACTACTGGTACAGAAAGGAAAATCGTAAGATACAATGTAGGTGAGGAGTGTACTCGTAGGTAATGCAATAGCTTGAAATGTAAAAAAAAATATTTTAGATAATATAAGACAGAAAACAAGTCATTACAACTAAACAACTTCTTCAGTAAAGTTAAGCGCATGCATGACACATCGATGAAACATCAAGATAAATCACAATTATACCATGCGTAGACTTGTTGAGCAAGGATTTTTTATGAGAACTAGCTTTGTCGAGATTGCTGTGCCTTATATGGCGAATGTCGCATACCAGCTCCTTGCCCGATAGATAATTTTATTTTATTACGGCAGCCGCGACCACACGCATGCTTCGTGGTGTGTGCCCTAATCGTTGTTTGGATGGATGCGGGAGGTACATGTTGCGGTCATAGATTTAAAATAAATGCGATTGCGGAACTATGATGTGACTTGTTTATTGTGAGAGATGTCAAAATAAATTTATTTTTTTGGCAAAAGAAAGTACTTCATAATTAATAGTCACATCTATTGCCTTTAAGTCCAAAAAGACATTTTAATAATAAACACATTGGTGGTTAAAACACATTTCTAAACAAAGAACTTCTTACACATACAAAATTTATAACAGTCACGCATTTTTAGGCGTTTTGGAAACGCTTTGCTAAAATGCCTGTAAATTCGTCACGTCACACGCGTAGGAGTGGCGTGAGAACTTTTTGGTAGCTATATTAAATATGTAGTGTATAGTAATGGATTTATAATAAAAGTTGTTATAAATTTATTGATTATGTCATGGTAAAATTGTAATTAAGATTTTCATACTTTAAAAAAAATATCTTTCCCATCAAATATTAAAGGATCATTAAGGTAGGTAACTTAACGAATCGATATCAATTTTAAAGTGTTCTTAAGTGTATTTTTAGATCACTATCAGTAATATTTGAAGAATGTTTTGAATAATCTCAGCATCAGTCAAATAGTATACAAGGGACTTAATAGTAAACTTTTATTTTTTAATTATTCCAGTCTCGTTGCGACCACGATGGATGTAATGTTACTCCATTAAAACCTCAACAAAAAAATAAAAGATTCCATCTAAGTCTCATAAAAGGTAACGTGTTAAAAGCGCGAATGTTTAAACAATAAAGAGTTTAACTTCAGGTGAAAGGAGCAAAAACTTATCTGTGATAGATATGATTTGTCATAGTATTTAGGTACTTTTAAACGAGATTTTCTTGTATTGAATTCGACAAAATTTTGTTACGTAGTAAAGTTTTTTGGGACGGAAAATAAGTCATAAGGTCGTTTTCTCAAAAAGAAACATGATACAAGAGAAACTTGGTCTCACTCGGGAAACAGGTTAGGTACATTGGAAATATTTTGAAACGATTTATTTATTAATAACAAACTTCAGCAATAACATTTCATTTGTAACTTTAATTACCAAGGTTTTACTAGCTGTGTGTGTAATACCTTGGTCTGCCTACACAAGGACCTGTTTGTATAATATTACCACCCTGTAGTTACTCCCAGTGGTGTAACTGGTAGAGCGGGCGAAATACCACGGGCATCTGGTATGAGGGGGCCTTGGCGATAAGTAAAATCAGTAAGGAGTCATTTAAATCTTCACGAGCGAGCGACTCCTTACTGCCGTGGACACTCATAAGCGTCTAAACTCATAATCTTAAGTTCCCAATATAAGTGTTTGCCACAGGTTATGCTACGCTACGTAGTCAGTTATGCTACTGGTTACTAGTCCCACGCTGATCCAGTCAAGTTGAAAAAAAAGAATAAAATGAAAAATTACGTAGCTTTGTATGCAGATCTTGTGAATTAATCTTCTTGTTCTTTTCGAGTCGAAATGGTTCAGTTTTATTAAATTTTCTTTCGACAAGTATTTGTCTAAGCCGATCGCCTTATCATTCGCCTCATTGAGGATTTATAGCGTGCAATTACTGGGGCAGTTAGGGCAGGTCTGAAAGCAAGGCACACGGATTGTTGGTAAAGTTGGTACATAACTCTTTTTGTCGACATCTCCCAACACCAGCCCGGCGACGGTTACGGGACTTCCGGACAGCCCAGGGAAGATCTTTTTCGGGTGGAAGCTTCTAAGTAGGTGGATATCTGATCGCTTTCTTTTTCGAAGTTGGAGCCTGGTTTTGATCCCTCAAATATAAATAATTCCTTATTTGGGATCAATTTTGGGCTGCCTCATAAAAATATTGCGGCTCTTTAGACGCGATGAAGGTAGAATTTGAATTAATACTGTTATTTGATAGTTATACCTCATTTTATTTCTTCATTTTTATAGAGGCAATAGAAATTCAGATCCCGGGAGATATTCATAATCTTTTTATATTATCTCATGGTACAGCAGGTTGTCGGAAAGCGAGCCCTAGTAATGGGGTTCCATTGTTATCCTTAGGATCTGAGAATTATGTTCATATCAGTGCATAGAACCGCACAGATTGACTACATATATAACACCACACATGAAAATAAAGTAGTTTGCCATTGCCTATTTGTAAAGCGCCTATTAAACCATCCTGAATATCGGACCCGATGGGAGGGACGCCGCTATACGTTTGACACGATACGAGATATCTCCAATCGTATCGCAAGTGTTGCGGCATCCCTCTCATCGGATCCGATTCAGAATAATATAATACTTAACCGCTTAAGAGTAATCCTAAGTAAAGTACGAGTTATAAAATATCCTAATCTATATCTATACATATAATAAAACAGTAAAAATATTTTGTCTGTATATTTCGAATTTTTGACTAAAATGGATAGAGGGACATTTAAAAAGAATAATAGAAAGCAAAAAATTTTTTTTGGAATTTCTTGTCTGTCTGTCTGTCTGTCTGTCTGTCTGTCTGTATGTATGATCACGATTATCTCCGAAAATACTGAACCGATTTACTTCAAACTTCACCAATTGCTTTGTTTTAACTCAGTTTAACATTTAAAGTTTGTTTCATCAAAATCGGTTCATTAAAAAAAAAAGTTATCGTCATTTGAATGAACTCAAGGCATGAGTTTGCCTGCAAACATATAGCAAAAATAAAATAAAATAATAAGTGACATAAGAAAATTAAAATCCAAAGTCAATTCATCATCATTATACGACAGCATTATACCTATCCATACTATCCATAGTAATCCATACTAAAAAAAAAGGAGAAGCTGATTGACTGACTGACATATCAACGCAGGGCCTAAACTATAAGGGTTAGGAACTTGAAATTTTGCACAGGGGTTCCTTTTATAACGTAGGGAAGCACTAAGAAAGGATTTTTGGAAATTCATCTCCTTAGGGGGAAAAACGGGTTGCAAAGTTAGTATGAAACTTTGTTGTTTTTGAAGTTATTCGAATGAAATTCAGCATGAAGGTTCTTTACTGAAAGGTATGAAACACAAGTAAAATATTTTACTCAAAAATCATCCCTTAAGGGGGTAAAATAGGGGTGCAAAGTAAGCATGAAACTTTGCCATTTTTGAAGTTAGTCGAATGAAATTCAGCATGAAGGTTCTTTACTAAAAGGCATGAAACACGAGTAAAATATTATTCTCAAAAATCATCCCTTAAGGGGATATAACGGGGATGCAAAGTTAGTATGAAACTTTCCGTTTTTGAAGTTATTCAATTGAAATTCAATATTAAGGTGTTTCATTGAAAGTCATGAACTAATGTATTCCGGGTTCAACTAATAATTCTACTGTTCCTGAGAAATCGACACTTATGCGGGTGGAGCTGCGGGCCAAAGGCAAACCTGACTTATATATCAACGCACAGCCGAAACTACTGTGCGCAGAAACTTGAAATTTGGCACAGGGATTCTTTTTATGATGTAAATGAGCACTAAGAAAGGATTTTTAGAAAATCAAAGGGGTTGAAGTTTTATGGAATTTTCTCATTTCTGGACTTAGAAGTTTGAAAGTAGGTACGCAAGTTCTCAATTAAAATTAAAAAAGATCTGTTTAGGTGAACCAGACAACATTCTCCCTTGAAGGGGTAAATAGGGGGTAAAGTTTGTATGGAATTTTTCCATTTCTAGACTTAGAGGTATGAAAATAAGTATATACGTTCTAGGTTACAATTAAAAAAGATCTGTGTAGGTGAAATGTACAAAATTCCCCCCTTAAGGGATAAAGGGGGGGGGGGGGGGGGGGGGGTTTGTATGGAAATTTTCTCATTTCTGGACATAGAAGTATAAAAATAAGTATATATGTTTACGTTGAAATTAAAAAGATCTGTGTAGTTAAAATCGAAATTTCCCCTTGAAGGGGTAGAATAGGTGGGGTAAAGTTTGTATGGATTTTTTTTATTTACTTAGAAATATGACAATAAGAAGTTCTCTATTACAATAAAAAAATATCTGTGTAGGTGAAATGGGCAAAATCCCCTCCTTAAGGGCTTAAGATCTATGCAGATGAAATATATTAAATTCCCCCTTACGAGGAAAAAGCAAAGGGGCAGGGGTTTGTATGGAATTTTTATATTTTCTACTGTTCCCAAGGGAACGACATTAACGCGGGCGGAGCCGCGGGCAACGGCTAGTCCTGACTAATATTATAAATGCGAAAGTGTGTTTGTTTGTTACGCCTGTACTTCTTTTCTATTGAACCGATCGTCATGAAATTTTTAATACCCGTTGTCTAAGGTACGAAGAAGGACATAGTGTACACTTTATCCCGAGGAAAAGTACTGTATCTGAGGGATCGACATTGACTCGGGTGGAGCCACGGGTGAAAGTAGTTGAAAACTGTTTTCGAAACGTAAGGTGTAAAAATAACGGTTTAAACTTAAACAGTGTTATTATAAAAAAACGGCAAAACCCAGATTTAAACCTGGTCTACCTTAGTCCGGACTAACGATGGATCAACCTAGGTTTAGCAAATTAAACTTTGTTTCATTACAAAAAGTGAAGTAAGTCAGGACTAACTTAGACCTGATACGATTTCTGGATGATCTAACGGAAGCAGGATTCATTCAATCATTCGTTCAGTATGCTAGTACTACGTTCCGATCTACACTAATATTAAAATAAATAATAAAATGAATTGTTTCAAACTAGTATAAAACTAAAAATAATAAAATTGAAATGGAGAAACATGTTTATTTATATCATAAACGATATATTCAGTGGTCAGATTAAAAATTGTACCTAAAAAATACTTACTATATAGATGATTTGTACAAACTATTTTTCCTAATATGAAATTAAGGTGCCTAAAAGTCATTGTTTTGTGGCGTTTGTGAAATATAAATGACGACAAAAGCGTTGAAAATAATCTAATTAAATGTTTTGATATGTTAAAATGCAAATAATTAAAATATTTTTTCATAATTTTATGTGTTGGTTTTATTCATTTCTTCGAATTTCCAGGTTTTTGATCATTGCGAATAGGGTAATAGGATTTGACATAGATTTTAGCATAAAAGTATTTTTTTTGGTGAAAAGTGACCTATTTGTTGGTAACAAAATAAGTTAGTACTAGAGTTAAACTAGGGAATCGTAGGTTTATCTTTAGACCTAGGATCATCTCTGGCTTAAACGGTAAACCTCGTTTTATAATACGATTTTCCTTAGTACTTGACTTAGACCCCGGCTTAAACCTGGTACTAACTTTAGTCCGTGTTTTATAATAACACTGAAAATGTGTAACAATCGCGAAAACATTATTTAAAAGAACTTTTCTTGGTTGATGTTATCATACAGTGTAGAGACAGGCCATTGTCCGTCATGTTTAAAAAGTGTAAAGTTTCGGAGATATAACAAGCTCGGACTCGCTTCGCGCGGCTCGTGTCTGATCCCGATAAGGCATGATTGCAAACTCGCTGCAGGCTGATGTAGAGATATTTTCCTAGTACGTGATACCTACCACCATTTTTAACCTCCACGCATAAAAGGGGTGTTATAGTTTGATTGCTATGTGGGTGAGTGTATGTCTGTATGTAGCACCGAAGCTCTTACCCGATCGTACAGCTTAATAAGCTTTTTTTAAAAAATAAATGCAGGTTTTCTAGCATGTTTCTCAGATATGTTTTATCAACATTGGTTCAACCGTTTGAAAGATACAGAGATATTTGTGTCTCCGGTAGCTTAATTTTTTAATTTCTTCTAACTACCTAGTGTTACATATGCGAGCGCCAGCTGCACAAGTTAGTAATTTATTATGAGTTGACAACTCACATATATTATTTTCGTCATACCTAGTACATGAAAAGACGTCTAAGTATATATTGAGTGATATATTTTCACTTTTTTAATATAAAAAACGCGCTGTAAACCGATAGAAAGATTGCTTTCCTAGGACGTGACGCCGCGCTTTTGTAACATAGCTTATGAAAGCGCCAGCCGTGTACGCTAGGGATTTACTATGAGTTGATAACTCGCATACATTATTTTCGTCATTACCTATATGAAACGATGTCTAAGTAATAGATATTGAGTGTAAACATAAATTTTTTAATACAAAAAACGCGCCGTAAGCTGATGAAGAGATTGCGCTTCTAGGACGTGACGCCGCACTTTTGTAGCGTTACATTGCATATGCGTAAGCCAGCTTACGATATCGGTTTTTTTACGAGTTGATAACTCGCAAACATTTTTTCGTTGTTCTGTAAAAGCCGCGAGAATCTGCGCGAGAAAATATTTCGCTTGACATGACTAGAAGAAAAGAAAAACCTATAATGTATCAGCATACATTCTTGGTTTTTCTTTTCTTTATGAATTCTCATTTTGTTTATGAATGTATGATAGTAAAGTCATAAAAGCAATGTAGGTAATACGTCTTAAAAAGAAATCAGGAAAAACATTCAGAAACACATTTTGATCTAAGATTTCAGATATTATAAAAGTTTATCAGTTATGAACATTTTTTGAATCTTCTAAAATAGCTTTTAGAACATGCTAGTGATGCGACGTCACAATGCAGCCTATGTGATAACTTCATTCAACAGTTATAATATTGCGTTTATGGCATTGACCTCATAACGAAAGTTGCGATAAGTTTGTGGATGTGACCTAATATATATATTTTCATACATTTAAAATGGTCATGCCAAAGCATCTTTATCGGATCATAATAGTAATTTTGGTTGCTTATCAGACAGAAATTTTATAGAATTTCGATTTGTAGAAAATGTTTTATAGAATATTTAAATCTAGTATTTTTATTTCTAATATTATTATTTCAAAGACTATTTACTTGAAATAATAATAATAAGATAATTTATAGAAATAAAATTCAATGAATTATCTCATACGGTTTAAGATCAACTTTATTTCTTATAAGAATCATACAAAAAAGATAATTCACGTACTGAGAAAACAATTTGCAAAAATTATATTTTCATTTAACAAACTAATCAATCAGTAGAATATTGTTTGGAGATTTTTGTTTCTTTCATGGAATTTTAGTTTACGGCAGAAAAGTAGGTTAGGTTAGAACTGCGACCCCATCAGAAACGACTTGCTACTAGAAAAGTAGGTCAGGTTAGTACTGTGACCCTAACAGAAAACGAATTGCTATCAGAAACGAGGTGCTACCAAAAAAGTAGGTAAGGTTGAGTTAAAACTGCGATCCCTAAGAAGCGACTTGCAACTAGAAAAGTAGGTTAGGTTGGGTTAGTACTATATAGTACCCAACAAAATTTAGTTTAGTCTGAGTATACATAGTTTAGAAACTATAACACGATAAAATGTTTTTCTTGGTATAGTTTTATATTAACTTTTAATTAATTAAAATAAAAATATTTGATTTGATTAAAAATCTAAAAAGAAAATGTTATTTGTGAAAAAGCTATGATTTAAAATTCTTCATAATAAATATTCTGAGTATTAATTTTGTGTAACAGAAATCTATTTTAAACATTCTACACACTAACTAATCTACGTAATGATTATTCAATGAAATGATAATTTGAGAAAAAAATATTACGGTGCAATGTCGAGAGTAAAGGACATCGCACTAGTAGTGACCAGGCTCAAGTGGAGATGGGCTGGGCATATGAGCAGGAGAAAAGACAGCGGAATGGAGACCTAGACCTGGACGGAGAAAAGTCGGAAAACCACCAATGCGCTGGGCCGACGATATTACAAAAATATTAGGGAAGACCTGGATGCGCACAGCAAAAGACCGGGTCAAGTGGAAAAGCCATGAAGAGGTCTATACCCAACAATGGGTGAACACGGGCTCAGAAAGAAGTCGAGCAAACACCATTTTAGTAGTCAAAAAGTCCTATGAGAGAGCGACATGTTCTAGCGCCGGCCTAACAAGAGAAATTTGCAACAGATGGGACTGCGTCGCCTTGATGTCGTCTCTTTCTCTTGTCAGCGAGCGCCGCGAACCAGGTATTATCGCAAAACTCCGTCCGTTTCTCTGCAAGCTTTTCCCAATTTCAGTGATCAATGTGAAAGGCAACGCAATCCTTAAGGCGAAACAGTGGCCTCCCAATGTCCCTTTTGGATTCGCAACAGCACCAAGAAAAACACGTCGTGGTAGTCAAGAGGGTTCCATCCTGTGCACATGCCCTCGCCAGCGCAAACGTCTCGGTTTGAGAAACGCGATCAGGCTAGGAAGCTGTGGTATTTTTAGAACTCTTTCGTTTGTGATCCTGTCTTGCCCTGATATGACCAATATCTTACGAAGGCAGCGCTTATAGAAGTCGTTTGAGCGACGTTCTACTTTTGCGTACGTCGTCCAGGTTTCGATTCCGTACAAGAGTATGCTTAAAATGGAAGCTTGAAAGACCAACACATCTTGGTCTTTGTTGTGATTTGCTTGTTTTTCCACACTCGAGTGCTAAGCCTCCCAAACATGGTTGCTGTGCTTCCGATACGTATGTCGACCTCCGCATCAAGCGACAGGTTGTTCGTGACGGTCGACCCTAAGTAGCAAAATTTGTCAACTACCTCTAACTGCGCGCCATTAAGTGTAATCGCTGGGGCTACGGAGATACTGATTGGTCATCACCGAAAGCGGTATGTAATATAAGGGAAAAGTATATACCGAACAGGGTAGGAGCCGAGACAACAGTTTTCATAGCTACGTGCTAGTATGCATAGTACTTAGTGTAGTGCATTGCACGCATTATTGAAAGTCAACACATCAAACCAGTTTAAAAGTCTACATAGTAAACTATTAATTTATATCAGAAGAATGTTCAACCTACCGCAAAGGTATGAAATAAAAGCCACTGAAATAGTTACAAGTCTCAACTATTTCATAATTGAAATTGAAATAATAGAGAAGTTAAGGTATTGGAGAAAGCATGATCCCAGAGTATCGACATAACCAAAAAGACCTACCCGTAAATAAATACAAGAAAAATATGGAGACAAATCACGTAGATTAACAAGCTAGCCCATTATAAGTCGTGGGATACTGACGCTACGATACAATAGTTATAACAGAGATTATATACTTACTGCAGAATGTTATCCAAACATCGTCGTCCCTTTACCATCAAATCAGTCAACGTGAACAACTTTTCCTATGGGACCAATGCTGGAAACACATTTGTATAAAAATGTAAATCGATAATAAATAAATTGGAATTACTATGGAAAAAGTTGTTAATTTGGTATGCCGATTTAATTGTTTGAGCCAACGATGTTTACACTAACATCCTATATAGGTAAACATCCAAGACCTACGTCAATGAGAAAAAGATCGTTTTACATCTTGAGCTCACCGGGGATCAAGCGCAAGATTTCAGGATTCAAATGCACTTGCACAGAGGTCATCAACCTACTAACAAAGAAGACGATAAAAAAATCAGGCTTTTGTTTAACTTGCATGCATTGTATAATGGGTAAAATATTGGAAGCGAAATGAGAACCACTAGGCTTCATAGCGCTTGTCTGACGATTGATGTAGAAGATTATAAAACAAGGAATAGCTACTTAAAGTACCTGTATTGAGACCTGTACTAAACCAATAACCGGCCAAAATAATTTAACAATTATCTATCACTTTACGTCTTGTAAGTTGTTATTAGCTGTCATTATAATATGGGGCATCAACAGTTTAAGCAAAGTAGTGTTTTGTCTAATTTTAATTTGTCTTGGCAAGCACTTTACAGTCTGAATTCGTTGAATAAATAAGCTTGTCATAAAAATTACATAATTGTAAAAAAAAATATATTTCGTTATTATATAAATAAGCTGTTATTTTAGATGAAACATAACGCTATATGATACGGATCAGGTAGCTAATATACAACGCCAATGAGCATAGAGTTTCATATAGTACCCATAATACGATTTGAAATAGGAATTTTAAATGCGTTTCGTCGTTCCCTCTCGCTCCGGTCCGCCCACGCGATGCACACTGCACTTACCGACACCACAACCTACTTAGCATTAACAGCATTCACATTTGTTCGGCTCATTTTCCCTTTTATTTGGGTAGCCATCCGCTGTCATTTTCCTCCGGAAATATGCGAATTACTAATTTAAAACCCTTTTAACTTAAAACCTGGTTCTTCGCTAATTCTCTGCTAAAAATAATGGTACCAAAAGTTAGGAACCTCTGTTTCATACCAATCCATTTTACGTGTATATGAAGTGAATCAGGGACTCGATTTGGGAATCTGGGTTTCGATATGTATTTTAAATAGAAAGCTAGGCTGTTGGCGAGAATTGAACACTCACATAACTTATTTTCTATGTATGGGTAGAACTTTAAAATAGGCGTTCAAATTCCATTAAAAACTTGTGAAAAGGGAACATGGTACGTGTTATTTTCCGACGATAACCACGCGAAAATGTTTGAATTCCACGCCCCAGGCGTTGCGGTTTCGATTGCACTTGACACATTGTTATTTGAATTGTTTGAGCATCGAAAACCACTTTTTTAAAACACTTTCTTTCTTTCATCTTTGGTTCAGCTCGCGTTGATGTTGCGTTGATGTACATTCCTTTAAAAACAGTACTTTTATCCGGGATCCTATATTTTTTGGTTTGTCTGTTTAAAATTTTATATTATTTTTAATCAATTCGCGACTAAGCGAACACCCCTTGTCTTTTGCCTCCTCGAGACCTTTTTGTATGCAGTAGGATGATGATCCCTGGATGGAAGGTACTGTGAGTCCTTCTCGGTATCCCTGGCATCGTGTATCACACATCAACCACTCGCCATGGAATTCATGGCGAGTGGTTGATGTGTGAAACGTTTACAGACAGAGTTACGCCTATACCATTCACATTCCCTTGAAGAGGACTCGTCGGTCGTCAGTATAAACAACTTTTGATGGCTATGAATAGGGGAATTGGAAAAAAAAACATTTTCATGTAGGTACATACATTTCTGGCTGGCTATTTGCTTTTGTATAGAAATGTAAGATATTTTTTTGCGTTTACAGCATTGGTCTCATAAGAAAAGTTGTTTATACTGACAGGCTGAGTCACCCCTAGGTATATCGAGCGCAAATTTACTCCCTGTATACTATCAGTATCGATTGCATAATAGGAATATCTCACAAAATAATATGAATCATATTGGTTGCGACCACGACGAACTGAACGTGAATTTAGTATGGATATTCAACGATACAAAATTTCATGTTTATCTTTATATGTATTTATAAAACTATAGTATTATATCGTTAAGTTAATATCCCATGACACAAGTCTGGAACTGCGTGTGCATGTGATTTGTACATATATATTTCATCATCATCAAAATCAGGTCTTTTTAGTCTCCACTACAGGAGCACGACCCTCTCTGTACTACTAGAGCCATACTTGGACAGACCATATATATTTAATTATTTTAATTCAAAATCAAAAGATCTAACACCTCATTAATTTTATAGATCTTTCTAGAAGATCTATAGAATTATGGTGGCGTTGGACTGGCCGCAAGGGGCGTGAGCTCTTGCGCAAGCGAAGCCCGGCGCCTCGCGATGCGTATTTAATTACTTAATAGTCCGTTTGTCAATCAGGTAACAAAAAATTGAGATTGAGCTTAGAATGGTGGCATAAAATCATTCTCGAAGAAGAAATAAACTAACTTATACTTTTACATGTATCCTAACTAATATTATAAACGCGAAAGGAGTTTGTTTGTTACGCTTTCACGCAATAACCGATCGTGTTCATGACGAACTCGTAGGTAGTCAAACGAAGAAATAGGGACAAATACAATAATCCCGGAAAATAGGACTGCACCCAAGGGATGTTGCTAGATCTATTAAATGATGACACATATCAGAAAAAGACATATAATGTAACCAGGAAAAGTTGAAGAGTAAAAAATATTACTGAGGTCAAACAACTCCAAAATCCTTGTAAAATAAATGTAGCTTTAGAATTTCCATAATGTTACAAATAAAATATATGGCGGTGCTCGAGCCACAATGGTTGCCATTTATTATATGGGGCCTTCGATTGTCGCCCGAAATACTCTTGGGTCAAGTGGTGAACGACGTACTCGTATTTAAATTTCAACATATTCAGACCTAAAATGGATTCTGTGGCTAAAGCGTTTTACATTAGGCCCTTCAGGCGAATAGGCGACCAATACTGTTGGAAAGAGTTTATTTCGGCGTTGTCTTCTGTATAGTGATCGGTTCCTAAACGCTAGTTTGTAGCTTTTGAACAACAATTAATAATTTGAATATAAGTGTATTATTTATTCGTTAATTAACAAGTAATACACAAAATAAAATTAATCGAAAATGCCACCCTGGATTGTGCCTGGCTCAAAGGTACCCATAATACTAGCTGCGTTTCCCCTTTGGATAGCTATGGATATCCTTTGAACCAGGTACCACCCAGAGCGGTAGTCATACCCACGGTCCCTTAAGCGACGTCCGATCTCCCAAATAAAGTCCTTGGCTTCCGGGCACCACGGGCCGGCTGTCTCAACAGCAACCGGCACGAATTCATAGTTGGAGGACAGCACTGAATATTTTGTCATTTTGTGAGCCGCCGCTGCTTTAGCAGCAGCCCCCGGCAGCCGTGAAGTGTTTGTGAGATAAGTAGCCGCAAATGTGCTTACACAAGTTGCGTCCCATAAAAGACATCGCCCCCTCTGCCACGGTATTAACGTAATCCCATCCGGTCGTTTGCCATCCGTTCTAGAAAGACCCGGAGGTTCCAATTGGCACGGAATATTTGCCGAAACTAGCGCCCTACGAATTATGTCATTTAAAGAGTGATGACGGGATAAGCGGCCAGCACATCTTGTACAACCCAGAGCATGATGCCCATCAGCCTCGACTGTCCTACCACAAACGCAAATGTGAGGCTCACATACTGCGCAGCCTAATCTCAATGCCACTGCCACTCTTAATGAGTCATTTTCGAGGTGTGTACCCATATGGGGTGACGGCACAGCATGCAGCCAAGCTCCCGACTCCGATTGAACGGAGGCTTTTATTCTCGCTAAATGGGCACCATCTGCTTGGTCTTCCAACTCTCTTAGAATTACACGAGCCCTGGGTTCATCCCAAAGTCGTTGAATCTCTGGTTTGTGAGGAAATTCCGTATCTGGGCATCGCATCGACCAAGCTCTCAAAGCCTCACTAACATGGGGCAGAATCAATTCAGCTCCGTCGATTCCGAGTATTTTAGAGACTAAATTGACTACCCCATGCGAGGATGCCAAGAATGCAGGCAAAGATACCTCCGACAAGCAGCGAATACCAAGACCTCCGAGTCGCACGGGTAAAGAGGACTGTGTCCACTGTGATTGATCAAGCTTGACATTGAGTATAGTCTCTAGGATAGATTTCAACACACTGTCAAACCGATCAACCTCCAGAGGAGACAACCATATTGGACCAGTTCTGATGAGATATGTCATACGTGGGATAGCTAATGAATTCCGGAGAAGTATTAAAGCAACATGCGAAGATAGCCTCTCAAGATGTTCGCGCAAAGCGGCAAAAGAAGTTAACTTATCCTCTATTGCCGTAGGGATCGCCTCTTGAAATATAGGAGCACCTAACAAAGAAAAATTACTCTCGTTTATTATCTTCAATCCTGGCATTATAGACTCAATATGTGAAACCGATGACCGTGTCTCCGTACTGCATAAAAAGAGCTCACACTTGTTTGCACTTATCTGCACGCCAATTGACTTTAAATTTTCTTGCAAACACTGCAAATCTGTTGCAACAACCTCCGGAGGTCCTCCCAACGTACCATCGTCCAAATACCACACATTAAGAGGAGACTTTAGACTGCAAATTGTCTTGTGGATAGCGAGACTAAAAACTAAAGGACCTAGAGGGTCTCCTTGTTGCGCACCAACTTGGGAGGATATAGGTACATCATCAAAAAAAAGATGACTGGAAGATGCGTAACATTGGTGTAAATAAGGATAGAGTTCTGGCACGTGTTCCAGAACTTCTTTCAACATTACGTCCCGCTCCACACTGTTAAATGCATTTTGCAAATCTAATTTCAATATAACGCTACTGGTATTTTTATTTATGGTGGCGAAATGACGGGTTGCATGTATGGCAGCCTCGCAGCCCCTCGCCGTCCCAAATCCAACCTGATGTGGTTGTAATAAAGGCGATATATTCTGTCTCACTGCTCTACACGCAAGTTTAGAAATCAACCGTCTCAATGTATTACCTATCGCAATCGGTCTAATGCCTCCCTCCCTTTTCTTCAAGGCACATAATGAAGCTCCATATAAATAAGGACACACCTCTGGGTTAAGTAAACCTCTTAACAGAAAATTGCACAATCTGGTCAGAGCCTCCACTAGATGAGTACCATTATCTCCTGCCGAGGGAGAAATTAGTTCTTTTAGATGATCTGGACGCATACCATCCAACCCAGATGCGGAACCAGACTGAAAAGATTTCAAAGCAGTAACCACTTCTGTAGAGGTGACCGTAAGGAAGCTGTTCCTAAGATTTGGTTCTGTTGGAAAACATAAAGGACGGGAAGGTGCCGGATGCTTAAGTATTACAGCATTGCGTGTCTCCGCATTATTTAGCGCTACAGAGCAATCGGACAATAGCAAACGAACGGCCCCCTTAAGATCTCCGATAAAGGATATCGGATATTATTCAGGATATTAGTGTATTTGTATTATTTAAAATGTGAATTGACGTGAAAGGTACTAGTTTTATGAATAAATCTTTGAATCTTAAATCATATCGCATAGAAGATATAATATAAAAAAACTTCGAATCTGACTGTTCTCTTACGTTAAATGGGCCCGATTCAAAATCGGAAGTACGTCTAACTTTTGGTTTATTTTATACTTTCTGATTGTTTATATAGTTATAATAAGGATTGATTTTTACCCCTGGCAATATAATTATGTTCCAAGGAATCGGTCTCAATAAAAAAAACTGTGAAAAACGAAGAAAAATATTTCGAACTCCCATACTAATTTACAGAGATCTGTAGGTCGAATTGTCCAAAAGAATGGAGTGTGGATTACTAATAGTTTTACATAGTAATTTTTTTTTCCGTATTATATAATCATACATAACATAGTAAATAGGAAAATGAAAAAAAAAAAAACTATGTTAACTACAGTCAAAAGTCATCCAATACAAATAGAATGACGGTATGTGTCCTACATTTTGACATAGATGAATACACCTTTAGCTGTATCGATAACTTCGATAAGTAATAAACGTTCGATGAGACACGAACCTGGGTGTTATCGTTCACCACGTCAGTCGTATCGCTGCCCTCGTTCGCTGACCCGCATCCAGTGCAATGAGCACGATGGGCATCCCTACTTCATTTAGGATATTAGTATATTTTTTCACTTATATTTATATATTTTTTTCAAGTAATGCTGAAATTAGACTCTTGAAAAAGTTTTAATTTTGCGTTATATGCGACAGCTCTATATGATCTCGACCACATGCATGATAGTAGACGTTTTTTCACACAAAGAAAAAGGGTCGCAATGTAGCGTGGGAATACAGCCAGCGTTATTGCCAATATGCCACACGAACATAAATTGTTAGTTTTAAGTTTATTACGTTTAGTTGTAGGTAAGTAGCTTAACTCCTAACTTTTATTATTAGTTAGTGGTTTCGTTTATCCGTGTACCTTACTATCATAGAGTAAACTCATTATTTTAACATTATGTTTCAATTTCCTAATAAACAAATAAACTTTCACAACAAAATATATACGAACATGCTGCGTTATCAACCGGTACCTTTTAGACTAAATTGTGTAGGTTTTGGGGACTTTGTGTGCGCCCGGTGGCCCACAACTTTTTTGAGAGCTGGATCCGCGCCTGCCCGTCGACGGTCGACGCCCTTGGTATCGTGGGACTGGCTTATCTTCTACTAGTTGCCATTATGTAATGATACACACTGTTTAATTAGAATTAGGAACGCTACTGATAATTCTAGAGCTTATAAAGTTGCGTTACGTTTAAAATTTCCATTACTTACATTACTTTTGAAATTATATGTAGTCGTAGCCTTCCAAGAAAATAAACCAAAAACCTTAATATTAAGTAAAATCGTATTTGAATAATTTATATCCGTCTTCCCGTTCAGCGGGTTCGATACGACATAATCTTATCTCTATGGCTGCCACACAGCAGCAAGGGCTGTCCACCACTAAGCTTCGGGCAACAGTTCAGCCCTGATGTACTTGCCCAGGTCATTAGTTGCGTTTGGGAGGCCTTAAGCCGGCTACGGGTTAAATAGCGCGAGGCGTTTGCCTGTTGACCCGGGGGTCGTGGGTTCGATTCCCACCGGAAGCATACTTTGTTTAGTTGTTTCCAGTTTGGTTAGGACATTGCAGGCTTGAATCACCTGATTGTCTGATAATAAAGATGATTCCGTGCTTCGGAAGGCACGTTAAGCCGGTGGTCCCGACTGCCATCTGGTAGTCGTTAAAGGAACCACGTCAGAGATCGAGAGGCGGTTCCGGAGAACTCTGACACTAGGGTGTGCATGGTCGATTGACCGTGACACCTACTCGAAATGATGATGATAAGCGCGAGACCCCTAAGCGCAAGGCCTCGGGCGGTGGTCGGCTTACCACCCAAGCTGCCACCACATACAGACACATACGCAGACATACAGGTAATCTTATCACCACTCTATTGAATCGGGGTTAATTCACTTGTTCTCTGCATCATCCACTCAAATGATCTTTTTCAAATTTACCTGGGTGTTGGAATTTTTGTCTATATATGTACCTGTGCGATATAAAATATATGTCGTTAAGTTAGTATCCCGTACAGGTGATCCCATTACACAAGTCTCAAATACTTACTCCTTATATATTTATTTATTTATCATTATTATTAGTTAGTCTAGTAAGGAGAAGTTAATCAAATATGGCTTCCGATTTGAGTAAACGAAAAAAAATCCTGTGTAGTCTGTAAAGTTTTCTCAAGGCTTTTTCTAAGTAACTCGCAATGCTAGTAAAAGTTTATTTTTCAATAAAGGAAACATTTTCTTTGAGCATACTTTGGTACTTTTATCATAATAAAAGTACCAAAGTATGCTGTAGTATGAAGTACATATACTAGCTGTAGCCCGCGACTTCGTCCGCGGCAATTTCTGTTATTATGATTAATTAGTTTTTTTTCTTAGTATCCATGAATAATTTCCCCCCGTCTACAAAACCTATTTTTAATAAACCTAATAAATGGACTATTCAAAGTATCCAACACTAAAATAATTTTCCAATTTTAAACAATACTTCCTGAGATTAGCGCGTTCAAACAAACAAACATACTCTCCAGCTTTATAATATTAGTATAGACAAGGATATTTGTATCAAAAGGAATATAACTACGCATAATGTATACATATATAATACTACATACCTATCTTCAAAAGCTTCTGATACCGTGCAATCAAAGCTAGGAGCTAGCTCAATCTGTGTGATTTGTCCGTATATATTTATTTTATTTACACATAACTAAATACAGGGACGGATCTGATGGAGCATAACAGCTGCGCGAGCAGGGGCTGATTGCAAGCGCACTCGCCGGCTATTAATAGTTCGCCAGTAAAAATAGACCCACTTCCTGGAACTTCCGACGTGATGACGCCGTTTACCGCTGTTTTTGCCGCTTTTAGCGTTAGTTGTTAGTTTATAAAATCCAGATCGAAATGACGTTTCAGTAGCTTGTCTGTCTGTTCTGTATGTGCGTCTCTCTGTGGCATTGTTACCGATAAATGGAAGGACCGAATTTAATCCGGTTTTATTATGCGTTCTAGACACGTATTATTATGTGTTAGGTTCATAACTAATTGATTACTCTGAACAACCCAGATTGTACCTGTAAAAAGTTTTGTTGCAATCAGTTTGTATGGAAATATCGTTTTTAGGGTTCCGTACCTTAAAAGGTAAAAAGGCACCCTTATAGGATAACTCGGTTATCCGTATGTCTGTCTGTCGGTCTATCAAGACCCTTTTTCTCAGGAACGCGTTGAGGTATCAAGCTAAAATTCATATCAAATACTCAAGTCTACTGTCCCATGGAGCTGTAAAAAAATTAAACTTCTAAGCCAACACAATCAAAAGATACAGCCGTTTATGCCACAAATTTTCGTGTTTTTTCGACATTCGAACATCACGGACAACAAGGGAAAACTACAGGGTACTTCCCTTGAACTCAGAATCTTGAAATTTTGGGCGAAGCAACGTCGTATAGCACAGATAAAGGAAAATTGCGAAAAGTATACATTTTTAGTTTTATCATATAATGAAAATATTTTTTATAATTTTTAACATATAGATAACGCTACGGAACCCTACGTGCGCGAGTCCGACTCGCACTTGACCGGTTTTTTTTCTCGAAGCACCGATAATGGTCTTTTGTAATGTTTTCTCGATTGTTACTAAATTAAATCACTTATTACGGTTTATCGCAATTATGTCAACTTAGTCTACCTGCGAACATGAAAACTATATATTTTTCGACACGTTCGATGTAATAAACGCGATAAGACCGCATTTAGTGATTTACCAATATTGGTCTTGATGGACTGAGTGCCAATGAATGAGGAATTTCACAACATATTGGCTGATCACTGACGAGCTCTGTGGCTTAGTGATCATGCCATCCCGGGTTCGATCCCCGGTCAGGTCAAGATGGCAAATAATCTTTTTCAGATTCGCCTGGATGTTGGATGTTTATCGTTATACATATGTATTTGTTATAAAATATAGTATCGTTTATACTATAACACAAGTATCGAACTTCGTTTGGGGCTAGCTCAAGCTGTGTGATTGGTTCATATGTGTTTATTATTTATTTATATTGTATGAAACTGTGGAAATAAAATAAAACTAGTTAGACAGTGGTCAGCGCGTACCGCGATGGCCGATGAGTCACCGAGGCGAGGCGGAAGCGCCTTCCAGCAAGCGACGTGGCACGACACGGCATGATAACAGTACGTGTTGTGTCGCACTCACACGACATGTCAGACTTTCCCTGCTAGCTGTACCTGGTAACCCCAGGTCAAAATAACCAAAGACGTTCTGAAAACGAATAAATTTATGTTTTTAGAACGTTATCCTGGTCTTCCATGCTGGTTTGGGACGTAGAATGTACCAGCTGCTTCTCTTCCCGCGCAGATCGTAAAAGCCTATCGAGGGAATGGGCGAAAATCCGTGGATCGTGTTAGTATGAGGAGCCCGATGGCCTGGTGGGTGTGAGCATAATTAGCGCTTACGCATGTCAAGCAACCCTGGTCGCAGACCCTGGGATGGATGGACCGCAACTGGCATAACAATATCTGGAGCTCCTCCGTGCTTCGGAAGGCAAGTTAAACCTTTGGTCCCGGCTGTCATAATTGATGGCAGTCGTCAAGCTATGTCAGATGCATTTAGGCAGCTTGAGAAATCTGACACCAGTGTAGGCCACAAACTACGCTGAAAAAAAAAATAACGATGTCGCTTGCAATAGTGCATTCAACGCACATCAGTCTCAATAAAATTTAAAAAAATTTTGGATGGCAATATACGCTTACAGCGAACGATTCAATTACAAATATTGAGCCCCAGGATAATCGACGCCGCTCGAATGAAAATATTTAAAACATGATATTAATAAGCAGTATGGTAGAAATCTTGCATCGATCCATTTCTACCAATGCACAGTATACATAGTATACATATTTGTATTTAAATCTTCTTCTTCTTATAATTACCTAAAGAGTTAGGCTCTTGTCTGTGGACTAATCAATGACCTCAATTTTTCCCTATTAAAAGCTTAGTTATGTATCTATCAAATAATAGTGTATTTGGGAATCAATTTTCCTAATATTGTTTCGGCAGGCCTGGCGAACCCAAAAAAAGATGACGAGGTAACCAAGATTATTTCCGCAAATATCAAGCTTTAAAAGCACAAGCATCAAGCTTCAGATCGCGAGAGTTGAAAGGAAGGTAGGGAGGCCTTTGCTCTGTAGTGGTGAATTAAAGTTTACAGTAAAAGAGTTTTGCCGTTAAGTCGGGCCAGCAGAAGTCCTTGGTATGAGCCACATACATAACCATAGCTTACATTCGAAAGGTAGACTACCACTGGAAACCTCTGGGGCCAGTAGTGGCAACTTCGATGAGCCAGATCTCATGTTAGAATTTCTTAACATGTCTAAAACAATTTTAGATAGATGTGTAGAATCATCTTGACCCTCTCTTTCAATTAACTAAACCCCACATTGGTAGGGGGGAGCAAATGGATTGAGTACTCACAAGAAGTCTTATGTATTTCATGCCTGTTATCTTCTTTAATCATATGATTGGTGTAATCAAACACTAAGCCGTATCCCGCGCAAAATCGACTGCCACATCAAATCTTCCTGTTGTTAATCATTTGATTGCTTTGAGGGATCTTCTCTCTTCAGACAAGCCTTTTCGAATCGAATAGCTTTATTATAAAAGACACGGTAAGCCAGGCAACTGCCAATAGGATAAGCAAATTAAAAATTAATACATCCGCTCCATGATGAAATAAGTTTAACAATAGATCGCAGATGATGGAAACACCAATGACCTGGGTTCTTTAAGATTAAGATAGTGGAACAAAATCATAGTTATTTTTTTATCGCAAAAACGTCATCCTTATGGAAATGAAAAGTAAATACCGTCTTGATTTCATACAAGCGTAAAGAAAAAGTTATCTAAACAAGCTGACAATGAAAGTCAGTATGTCTCGTAGGCGCCGGCGTGGACTGGCCAATCCTGGGAGGTATGGAACGCCGACTACTCTCCCTTTTTTACCTTTCTAACGACACTTACGTTTTTGAGACAAATCTAAAGATACCTTTAGAACTGCACGAAATTGTAAAAATGACGTGTTTTCAAATCACTAGCGCTGAATTTATTAGATACATCAAGAGTATTTGTATAATTTAGGTCGATCCCTGAACAAGATCGCCCCCTTGTTTCGCGTAGTGTATATATTCTTTGCCTTTGTTGGAATTTGAAACAGATACATATGAAATTTAAAAATTATATATATAACCTATCTATAATTCTTACATGACAATATTTATATTTACATCTCGCAGGTCACCCCCTTCCTTTTTTATTTATAAAAATATAAATATGAAAATATTAAGACTTCATCTTTTTTCCTGATCGCCTAATGGTTCGCGCGGCACCCGCTTATTGGTCGTCCATCCAGCCGTTTGGGAGATAATAAAGAAATTTACAAACTTCGCCTCGCTTGATTGCGCGGGCGCATGCGTTCAACCACGGAGCATATCCGTGCGTTCAACGGATTTACAGCAACGTCGCAGGCGCCTGAGATACTCGGGATGACCGGTTGCAAGAGGATTTGTTTTTAAAAATAATTTATAAATAACAGTATTAGGTCTTTTGATAATTCTTTACAATGTTACTTTTGGAATACATATCGAGATACAAGAAACGACCGCGACGCACCGCGCCCAACTGCGCCGTGACGCAGCGGACGGCCTAACACTGGCAACTTGACGGCCATTCGTAAGAAATACAAATAGGTATGCATATTATTGTATATTGGTTATATTTATTTGCATTGGCGCGTGTCAACGGAAATTAACCATCTGTGTGTATCACGGCGATACGGCATCTATCATGGCTGACATTAACTCACGTTTAATGTACGATTTCCGGCGGTTCTGCGCAGACGCACTGCAATCGCCCGGTCAAGGGTTAACCTTTTATTGTTGTGCTGATAAGTGAGGCGCCGCCTCTGCCGCCACTCGCAATCGCAGGACGCAGCCCTCTAGCCCTCAGCGTGACATCGCAAGTGCGCAATGCGTGCACTCACTGTAGACCATCCGAAGAATATAATAGAATTATATTTATGACATATTTTAATCACATACATGCTATAATATAAAGTGTGTTGCCTGCTTTTCAATTAAATTTCATGATATGTTTAACATAATTACAACTATATTCTATACGTAACACTTACTATTATAGTATACCTACCAGTTAGTAGCTAGTCAGTTGTAAAGGCGCGTCGTTAAAATATGAAAAATTATAATTATAAATAATAATATATAATAAATGTCAGAGCATCACGTGGGTTTTTTCCTCGTACAGCAAGATTGTGGAATGGACTCCCTCCTGAGGTTTTCCCTTTGTGTTATGACTTGAGGTCCTGCAAAAGGCGTGTTTACAGGTATCTTAAGAGTCGGCAAGGCATCGACGCCTCCTCTGGTGTTGCAGATGTCCATGGGCGACGGTGACCACTTTCCATCAGGTGGCTCGTCTGTTCTTTTGCCGTCAAATATACATAAAAAAAAATAACTTAAGAGTTAATACCTACTACAGAAAAAATAGCATCACAGCACAGGTATGCATTTGACAAGTACTGATTAACTGATATCAAAAAGATATTCAGTGCGACTGATTCTATCAAAGCCGGTAATTTATTGTTGAACTGCTGACCGATTTTTTTTGGTATTTTTTGCATATTTATAGCATAAAGGTTCAATTAGATATCTGACGCTTGTCATCTAGCTTATAACGTATTTTTAAAGGATGCAGATTTCGTCTAACATACATACGTTACGTTTTCCAGGGTAAAAGACAGATGTAACTGTTAAGATTCAAATTTGGAATTTCCTACACGTTTATTTATAGCTCGCATTAATAACACGTTTCTTTATAGCTCGAATTAATAAGCATATATAGCCTGTAATTGCATTCTTTGACTAGCGTTCCAAGTCTGTCGACTGTCCCTACAATATGATTCCATAAGTTTATATCCAATACATATATGCGTTATAATTATGACGTTTTAATTATTCATAATTTCCGCCTAATACTCATATTTCACACATAGTATTTATATAAAAACAACCCCAAAGGCGTTGGACCTGGCAAAGACCCGACGGAGCAGTAAAAAATGAAATAGACTACTTTCTAACACCAAATCATAAAACAGTCAAAAATATAAATGTAATCAATAAAATAAAATTTACTTCAGACCATCGACCTTTAAGAGCTACAGTGAAATTTAGTACAAAAATAAAAAGAGCGGAGATTGTCAGACAAAAAATCAGAGCAATCACTAAAGATTCTCTAATCTTAAATAAGGATAAATTTAATTTAGAACTAAAAAACAGTTATTCCATACTTCCTGAACATTCAGAAGACGTAGAACTACAGTTTAAGGCTTTAGAAAATTCTATAAATATAGCAAGAACTAAAATTAAACAACCAAAAACTAAGCTCAAAAAGTTATCCGAAGATACAGTAAAATTAATAGAAAAAAGACTGAACAAAAACCGAAGTGATCCAGAATTCAAAGTGTTAGATAGAGAAGTAAAAAGAAATATTAGAAAAGACGTCAGAAATTATAATACAAAATTAAATGAAATAGCTTTAGAGAAAAACCAGCCATTAAAATTCGCGAGAGATAGTGGAAATAGGGGTAAAACATGGATTACAAGTTTAAAGGATAAAAATGGACAAAAACAACAAAATAGAAATAAAATATTAGAAATTTGTACCGACTTCTATAAAGAATTATATGCTAACCCTGACAACACTTCAACAGAACTCGTTAATAACTCCACTCTACAATCCACGGAACCTATACCACCCATTACAATGTTTGAAATTCACACAATATTAGTTAAAATGAAATTTAACAGGTCACCCGGTAGCGACGGAATCACAACCGAAATGTTAAAAGTTGGAGAGCCAACCTTATTAGTTAAATTAACGGAATTATTGAAACTGGTATCTTCCCTAGCAATTTTTGCCACTCTGATATAATCCTGTTGCACAAAAAAGGTGATAGGTCAGACATAAATAACTACTGCCCTATAAGCTTAACCTCCCACTTATACAAACTCTTCATTAAAATAATAGAGAATCGCATTTCGGAACAACTTGATAAGGAGCAACCCTCAGCACAAGCCGGCTTTAGATCCGGACTTTCCACAACCGACCACCTTCAAGCCGTAAATCAACTAATAGAGAAACATATAGAGTACAACATTCCCGTTTATTTCGCCTTTGTAGACTATACGAAGGCGTTCGATAGTATTAATCATATATCAATATTTAGTGCCCTCCAAAATCAAAACATTGACCCGCCATACATAAATCTAATAAATAAAATTTATAGCTACAGTACCGCTGCCATAAAACTCAACTCAAATACAGGCCCAACGTTTAAAATAGAAAAGGGAGTCAAACAGGGTGACCCGTTATCGCCAAAATTGTTTACGTGTGCTCTAGAGGAAGTGTTCAGGAAACTTTCACCAGCCTGGGACCAAAAGGGTATTATCGTTGGCAAAACAAGACTGACGAATCTGCGTTTTGCCGACGATATTATTTTATTTTCACGTTCGTCCTCGGAGTTGCAGTCTATGTTACAAGATCTGAGTGATGCAAGCCTTGAGATTGGACTGAGGATGAATATGTCAAAGACCAAAGTTATGACCAACAGCTTTAAACGCCCTGTCAGAGTGAATAACGAAGTAGTGCAGTATGTCACTAAATACATCTACCTTGGCCAATTAGTATCCTTCCAGGACCGGCTAAAATAGGAAGTTGTAAGAAGAACGGAAAACGCCTGGTAAGGATATTGGTCCATGGGTCCAATATTTAAGGGAAATCTTCCTCTTTCCCTAAAAAGAAAACTGATGGACATCTGCATTCTTCCTATTTTGACTTATGGCGCACAAACTTGGTCTTTGACTAAACTCCAAAGGTCCGAACTCAAGGTTTGCCAGCGAGCGATGGAGCGTAGTATATTAGGTGTCAAATTAATAGACAAAATCCGTAACACTGAACTACGCTCCCGAACAGGAATCGAAGATGTAGCTCTGAAGGCCGCAAAGTTGAAATGGGACTGGGCTGGCCACATATATCGCAGACCAAATGATTTATGGGCAAAGGTCACCTCCGGCTGGATCCCTACCAATACTCGAAGACTCGGTAGACCAAAAATTCGATGGCGCGATGAGCTGGATAAATTTAAGAATGATTGGAAGGAAATAACGCAGGACCGGACTGAATGGAAGAAGTGGAGGGAGGCCTTTGCCCAACAGTGGGACACATGATGGATCGAAATAAATAAGTATTTATATATTGTTTCCAAGTTAAGCACTGATCAATTTATTAAAACCCAGCAATTCAAGGTTAGAAGCATTAGGAGTGCTAATACTAATTATGTCGTTTATGTATTTTATGTTTGTATTGATGTTTTACGTCACATTTATTCATATTTGGCACTTTATCGCACCACCCACTTTAACTTTCTTTTTGGTACATAGGTTTGGTTGGGAGAGAATGCCATATGGTCCACCTTTTGTACATTTTTTTTTAAACTGTGCAATAAAGTTTAAATAAAGAAATAATACCGCCTTGCTTAGACTTGAGCCTGAGACATCATTAATTGAGGCTGCTTTCGACTGCGGGCGTTAAACAACGGGACAAACAACAAACAGTTTTATATTGATTTCAATTTTAAGTATAAATATATGATCTATTAGGAATAAAACTACTAACTGCTTACAGTAGTGTTTACTCGTGGGAAGAGGGTTCCCGCACGATAGATATTTTTTTCTTATCTTTATCGTATGGATAAGGTTAAGAAAAAAATATTTATACATATTATCACGTCTTAATCCCTTACGGGGTAGATAGGGCCACGTTTAGCGTGTTGGGCGTAAAGGTGGAAAACGGAATCAAAATAGTGTCCTAATCCTTACTAATATTATAAATGCGAAAGTGAGTTCGTTTGCATGTCCCGGGAAAAATACTGTTCCCGAAGGATCGACACTGACGCGGGCAGAGCCGCGGTCAAAGGCTAGTTTTGTTATAATTTCGGATTTCGTGTAATAAACAAGTAAAATATCTTTTGTGCGTTTTTCAATATTTAAAATCAGTTTGGAGATAATGTTGAGGGACTGCTTAATGTTCATCTATTTTAGTGAATGATTCATATTTTTGTTCTAATGGAAATTATAAAGTTACCTCGAGAAAAAGGAAAGCATTCTTTGCCACGGGAAAGTACCAATGTAGGTACTTAACCTACCACTCCTTTTGTATTGCTTTTCTATTTTAAGTTCAAGTTTGATGGCTTTTCTTAGAAACTAATAAGATTTATGAGTCGCAGACGTCATTGAAGATACGTTTTATGTTATACCCTCAGATTATACGAGTACCATATTATTAACTATAAATAGGAAACACTTTTACCTGTAGTGCAATACTACAGGCAAAAGGCGAAGGCACGCCTATGAAGACACTGAGTGTACTCACTCAACGTCTTAGGAAATGACTAATAAATCAGATTTTTTCTAAATAATATTTTTGCGTTTACACATTAAATTAAGTCAATATTATGATCTACTTAGTCTACATGCGAACATGAAAATTGCAAAGTTTTCAGTTTCAGTTTGGTGTAAAAATATGTGATACAATCGTATTAAGTGATTAAATTTATTAATTATGAATTTAAAAATTAGATAAATTTGTTCCCATCTCATTTTCCTTGTAGTATAGGTATCCGAGTGTAAAACGACCTTAACCGAGCTGGTTAATGGATGATTTTTTTTTTATATTTAACTAAATATTTAATAGATGTATAGGATATATAGCAAGGGGGTTGACTAAAAAAACTCCGTCCAGAATATATATTTTTTAAACAATTCACCGTTGCGGTGAGTTGTTATACAAATGTCATACCAATGAAAAGGTAGGTATGAAGCCTATAGAATATGCAAACGTCGTCGACGTTGTAGCCATAGTTATTATAGATGGCAACAGATTTAAAGACGTGTTACAAGCCATGAGGTCTATCTATGGACCATCAATTAGGCTGACCACAGAACCTAGTATAGTCAGCCACCAAAATACTTGATACCTATATCTTAAATTTTCTCATAAACTAGAAATAATATTATAAAGCAATGATTTGCGTGATATTTTTTATTTATAGATAACTTTTATTTAGTGTACATATTATACAGTTATACTTAGTTCTAGTTGTTAGTTGGTATTATTTTTTAAGTTGATTTAGTTAATCTTAATTCTTTTGTAAATTATAAATTATAGTGTCAGGTGTATATTATAATGAAAATATATGTATATTCAGAGAGATTTTAATTCAGACTTTCTGAATATACATTTTCATATCAATATTATTTTCTCTCTACCTAAGTATATCTTGGATTTCTATATCTTGGTCAGGTCAGATATCTCGGTGGCTGACTGTACGTGACTATCACAGAACACAGATTCTGTGTCTGTGATGGATGACCCTAGTAAGACTAAATAAATCTGCAATGAGCGATGTTCATTGCATATTACATGAGCTATACAACGTACGTGCTGTCTACGTAAAAGAAGCAAATTGTCTATATTACACCTATATTCAGTAATTTCATGCCACAAATTGGTCTACATTCAATTAAAAAGATATTAAAAAAATACATCTTCCTAATTTTTTTTTATACTAGGTCTACTCAACAATGAATGCCTCAAATTTTCGACATTCGCAAGGGAAACAAACCCTACATACAGGGTACTTCCCGTGAACTCAGAATCTTGAAATTTGGTACGAAGCAACGTCTTATAGCAATGATGAATGACAAACTGAAGGAAGCATAATTTTTTTGTAGGTACCTGCATCAAGCAAAAACAACTCATCAAAATCGTTAGTGTTTTAATATCCTGATTAAATACATACTTACTACATAATATCCTTTTCTTTGCGTGGTAAGCCACATTTAGCATGTTGGTGGGCCTGCAGGTGGAAAACGGAATCGGAATAGTGATGGGTTGCTAGCCACAGGGGCTACTAACATGATCCCTATTTTTCTCAGTGTATAGAAGTACATACCTATACAAGAATTGCTTGTTTAACATAATAATATTTAGTCTTTTTCCTCACGGGGTAGACAGAGACCTGAAGATTTATGATACGTCCAGCATGTTGGTGGACGTGTAGGTGGAAAAGTAAATCAAAGTAGTGATAGTTTTCTGGCCGCATCGCTTATTGACAGATCCCTAGATTTTTGCCCATTCTCTTGATCGGCTTTTACGATATACACGGCAATAGAAGTAGCAGGTATCTTCTATGTTTTTTCTTTTCTCCCAGACCAGTATGGAAGAATTATAGTACCTATATTATTTTTGTAGTCTGCACCAAGCACAACATTGGAAAAGTGAAATGAATGTGCTTTATTATGTAAAATATCTTTTATAATCAAATGTAATAATGATATGTCAAAGTTCACCCCGTGTGAAATACTACATGGCTATAAACTTTTACCAAAAATGTATATTCATCAAATTATGGACTTCAAAACGTACATCAAAAAGTAGTTAATAAGTACTAGTTGGAACAAATAATACAGGGTAAGAAGTACGATTATTCAATTCCAACCGGACACAGCCATGTTGTGAGATTTTTTCTTCTGACAACTGCAAGGATTGAAGCTTACAATCGTGCTACATGGTTATAACAGGACGGCGCAAAGTGCTATTCGTCTAATGACTCATTGGAAAACGAGATGTTTACAGGGAAACTCATATCACGCCGAGGTAATTTTCAATCATCATCATCATCATTTCGAGTAGGTGTCACGGTCAATCGACCATGCACACCCTGGTGTCAGAATTCTTCGGAACTGCCTCTCAGCCTCTGACGTAAATCAATTAATTTATTTTCAATGGCCGCCCGGATGTCCAGACCTTACACCACCAGAAAAGCCAAGTTTACTTCTAATAATTCAACCGTTTGAAGACGATTGCCCAGTTGAAGACGAAGTTGAATTCGTCAATGTTGGGAGTTTTAAACAATTTTTAGTTCCGGAGTTCAGAAATGTTCGCAGCGCGATAGGGCGAGCGGCACATGTGAATTATTTAATTTTTAAAATATTTTCAGTTTTTTATTTTACTTAAATATAGTATATAGTAGTTAAGTGCTTTTTTGGCTTTAAATACGCCTATTAAAAGAGGAGTGTATTGTTTTCGAGTTCATATGTGTTTGTATGTAAGTGTGCTCCTCACGCAGGTGCTACTATATTCCACCTTACATACACTTCTTAAATCTTTAACGGATTTGGACGGAACGTATGGCATCGTTACAATCCTTACACTCTCCCGAATGTTATAAACTGTAAATTTTTGACGTGGCAGCCATGATTTTTTTTTTTAAGATGCATTTCTCGGGCCTTTATCTTTCGGGCACACCTTGTACTTCTAGATAAAGATACCCATTACATACGGATTCCAAACGGAAGTTTTCTATTTTTAGGGTTCCGAACCTCAAAAGGAAAAAAAACGTAACCCTTATAGGATGACTTTGTTGTCCGTCTGTCTATTAGTTATGTAGTAACTATTTAGTAATCTGTGCTGCTAGACCCTTTTTCTCAGGAAGGCGTGGAGGTATCAAGCTGAAATTCATATCAAATACTAGGTCTGCTCCTCTAATTTTCGACATTCGCAAGGGAAACAAAACCTATACACAGGGTACTTCCCGTGAACTTAGAATCTTGAAATTTGGTAAGAAGCAACGTCTTATAGCAAAGATAAAGGACATACTGAAGGAAGCATAATTTTTTTGTTACATCATATTATTAATAATCTTAAACTGTACGGAACCCTTCGTGCATGAATCGGACTCGCAATTGGTTTTTTCCTTATTTATTTATTGATCTATAGTTTACTTACATCCTTTTGCAAACAAAATGAAATGTAGTGGGTACCTACTTACCAAATATTTTTTCATATCCCTGATATCTGCTTCCATACTTTCATCATCGTTTTATTCAACACTCTTACAAGAATATTTCTTAACTTAAAGGTATATGTAGAGTAGACAGAGATAACACCTCTTCTAACCAAGACTGACGGGTAGATTACGACCTTTATAACCGTTGCGTTGCAATCCACAATTAATTTCCGCAAACGAGTTCGTTCAACGTAGGTTTTCCCGATAAATCCATTCTATTCCTACTACATTGTCCCACGCCCGGTCCAAAGAAGGCTACCCCGCCCTCTGCCAGCCGCACCCCGCCCCACCCAATTCTATCTCCCCAGAGGTGAATGAACGTCTTAACAGGAGATTTCTATTACGCATATTGGACATTTCACGTGAATATAAGCGAGACAAACCAGAGCATTTTCTAAATTAGGGTGAATAACGTATTTGTGATAAAAGCGGTGAACCGCCTATGAAACTTAAACGAGTGCTTTACAGCTTTCTGTTCGAAAGTAACTGTAATTCTAGTGAAGTGAGCAGGATATCGGGGATAATACTAAGACTTCCTCTTTATTTCTTCGACGTATGTATAAGTCTGTGCAGCTGGCGTGTAGTGTAGATTCGACTACATTCTGCTGTGAAGAAATACGCTGCAAGATACCTCTACGACTGTTACAATATATAAATACAGGTATATATTGATTATCAATTGCGTATACATGTTCATATTAAATATTTTTATACATGCTATAAAGGTAGATGTATATGTGCCATATTATAAATAAGTGAATTATTTCAATAGATAAAAAACCCGACTGACTTTTTGACAGTTAACGTTCGCCATATAGATTTTTTGCTAACATAGCCTATGACACTCCGAAGAAGAATACGAATCTAATAATACCCCACACTTCGGAATCGGTCAAGCCGTTAAGAAGGCGACAATGGAACAGACATACTTACATACATACGCACGAAAAGAAGAACCCTCCATCTGGGTAGGCCAGTCGGGTAAAACTATCAAATTTAAAAGTTGCTAATGTCGTTAGGGAAAATAAAAATAATTTCAAAGAAGCATGGTCAGTATAAATTAGAGTAAGCTCTAAAGACTATCAATCTATCCATTTCGATGCAATAACGATCGATTTTTTTCTCTTTTGTACTTAAATATATTTTACAGTGTGTAAAACGTCGGCGGTAAAACACGTTGTATACACTCAATAAGTTCCTATGCCAAAATATAACAAAAAAAAAATACATACAATATAACCAAAATTTTGAAAAATACTTATTGTTATTACTCTTCTATCTAGAAGAGTAAGTAACAACCTACTCAATATACTTAATAAATTTCCCTTATTCCGGCCATTATTTTATTTATAAGTATTTTCGGGAGCTCAGTCCCCCTTGTAGAATCTGACGCACAGTGACTCATCCAAATGTCAGTATTAATAAATTTGCCTTTTGACAAATCATTCTCCAACCCCAACGTAGATCACCCTAATTGGAAAAAGCTACGTATATTTGATAACAATAATATAAAAGTTATATACCAAATATTTTAAGCTTTTTATGATTATAACTAGCTGTTGCCCGCGACTTCGTCCGCGGCAATTTCTGTTATAATGATTGATTAGTTTTTTTCTTAGTATAGATGAATAATTTTCCCCCGTTTTCAGTACATTTTTTATTAATGCTTCGCTTCTATTGGTCGCAGCGTGATGTTTTATAGCCTAAAGCCTTCCTCAATAAATGGACTATCCAACATAAAAATAATTTTCCAATTTGAACCAGTAGTTCCTGAGATTAGCGCGTTCAAACAAACAAACAAACTCTTCAGCTTTATAATATTAGTATAGATGACATAGGTACTGTACTTTTTCAAGCTCCTTATGATTATAATGACATAGTGACTTTGTGTAGTTTCTAGGTATGAAAACCACAATAAAAATTGGAAATCTTATTTGTACAAAATTAGTAAGCACCCATTTTTTGTCTTACGTGACCAATATTACAAGTGATTTTTAGTTCAAATTACAAATATATTATTGGACAGAATTGTCGCACTTTTTCGACGACATGAGAGACTACAAAGATCATAAATAAGATGAAGAACCGTAAAATCTTCTCAACGTCTAAAGAAACACGGTCAAATTAAATAGGTAAGTTAAACAAAAGCCGGCCAGGCTGGACACCGTCTAATTTGTCGGCATATGCAATTAAAAAGCGCGATTGCATCCGGTTTTAACCAGACGACAGGCAATGCTATATAGAATTCAAATAAAAGATATATAACCTACACTCGACGATCTCTGTGGCCTGGTGGCCATCATGCCCGGCTGTCACAGCGTAAGTCCCAGGTTCGTTCCTCAGTGAGGTCATAATGAAAAATGATATTTTTCAGGTTGACCTGGTTCCTGGATGATTTATATGTATGTACCTATGTATATTTATTATAAAAATAGCATCGTTGAGTAGTTGAGTATCATAACACAAATCTTAAACCTACTTTGGAGGGGTTGTTATAAATTTGCCACAAAGTTAATTCGTCACGTTTTTGAAACTACATACATTGAAAGTTAATTCGTCACATGCATTAAGTGTGATTTTATATTTATTTTATTTACATGCATGTGAAATATTTTTATTTTCGATATATTTTGTTTTTATGTTATAGTGCGGCAAACGAGCAAGCGAGTCACCTGATGGTAAGCGACCACCGCTGCCCATGGACAACTGCAACACCAAAGGGTGTAACAGGAGCGTTGCCGACCTTTCAAGGAATTGGGGAAAGGACATGGGGGGAGGAAATGGGGGAAGGATGGGCGTCCAGCTCTCATATTCACCGAACGAAGCATAGAAGCGGTAAAGCTCCTACTCAAACGTCGATTTTCTGTGAGAGTGTGGTACTTCCCCGGACGAGCCGGCCCATTCATACTTCTAGCAAAAATGATTTTTGCCGGTAGCGTGGCTCTACCACAACTAAAACATATTTTAAAATCAAAGCGGATTCCGCCAACAATTATCAGGAACTTGATATAGGCTCAATTTCATATCGTTTTTAGTCTGGAGGCTTGATATTAAAGGAGGTTAAATTACATAAGGATGCAAAAAATACATTCTTTGGAACCAGACCATTGGAATGTCGCATCAGTCCAATTAGTAAAAAAGCAGTCGGGTCCATGAGACCGTGAGAAACATTTGACACTCAACCTTGGCGATCTTAAAGGGTCACATTTGGATAAGTACTTGTCTTTTGTGACTTTAATATCACTTTTATTCTTCTCATATTGGTCTTTTCAAAAGGTTTTTGAAAATATTGAGTACAAGTACATGAAGTTATCTGTAACTTTTATGTTATGATTTAGTAAATTTATTAACTACGTATAAAAAATTAAAAGTAAATTATGTGTACAAGTTTTTAATATTTTTTATACTTTAAAAGATATCTGTAACTTGGACGAAGGATAGTACGTACCTATATGTACCATAGTACGTACCTACCTATACAGTTGGAAGCACATTAAACATTTAAGGTGACTTTTTTTCGTCACATATTTTCGATTTTAATATATAAGTAAGTTATTGATTCTAATTAATTTAAAGATAGTTTTTCACGTACTTACATTGAAAATACTTGTGTTCATTTATGTGTGCTATGGAATGAACCTCCAAAAAAAAGACATATCTATAAAAGTTACAAAGTCACATATCCTTTCTAGTCGCCTTTATGAGTAGGGCCTCGTGATAAAAGTTGTTTATGAAAGTTTACACGTAAATTTGCCCACAACCAACCTAACAACTGATATCAAATTAAAAGCGTACTTAAAAGCCTTCCGCTAGAAACATACATCAGCAGAAATATTTGTACATACAATATAACATATACGATATTGCAATTCTAGCAGATGCTTATATCACATACACTGCAATATCAAGGTGGCAACAAAGAATGCTTGCCGCGATACGAATGTACGTCGCGTTCGGAGGGCGATTGTGCCTCGTGCGGCATCGGATTACACCGCTCAGTAGATATAAAACACGGAGCGAGCATTGCAGAAACGTGATTTTAATATTAATTCATACTGTTAACTTTTTATCCATTAAACAATATCATTATAATAATTTACATAGACGTTCTCAGGAATACGGAGGATTTACGAATAAGTTACCTTTATATTTAGAAAATGGGTCAGTCACGTGCTATTTTGTCGGGATTACCGAAATTTATCTCACGTTAAGTTTATTTCAGAAAAAGGCACTGATTACGAGGAATTGGATATCTCCAATCCCTCGTAATCAGTGCCTTTTTCTGGTTCCTTAGCTATATTATAACTAGCTTTCGCTATCGCGAAAGCTAGTTATAATATAGCTAAGGCCGAGTCCTTCTTACTCAAGTAGATGTGCAATGTGGCGCCAGACCCATTACACAATCTGCATTCTGGTTACCTCCAAATACTGAACGTAAATTGAGATTGATTGCCAATTAAATGCAACAGGCACGTGGCTATGAGATCATTTATAACGTTTTTTTTCACCACGCAAACACATTTGCAAATTGTGAAATGACTTCATATCGAGAAGTGTTTTGGTTCCATTTTTATATCGTCAAGTCTTTAAGATAATTATTTATAGTAAACTAGCTAGTATACTTTATAAAATTATTTATTTATATATATATATATATATATATATATAATATTATATATTAATATTATTTATATATATAATAGACAGCTTCTACAGACTTGCTGTTCCGGCAAACTTCATTGCGCTGTTATTTTTTTGTCGTAAATATTATCGAGTTAATTAGATGTAGTACGAACATACCCTACTTGTTTTATATATAAAGACTTTAAAGTAATTAATTTAAGTAAATAAGTTTATTTTCATAACTTTAACAGAAAATAAGATTGTTCAATTTCCATTCTAGTAATATTTATTCAATTGTATACGATATTTTCTGAATTTAGCAGCGCGTGCAAAACAGGAAACAGACCACATCGATTAATTGATGTAAAATATTGCCCTGTTAAGATACGACTGATGTGGGAGTTTTCCATGCAGATCAAATATATTACAGCATGACAATGTTCATGCTTCTTTCCGACATCAGAATGGACAAACGCATTTACAACCGGGTTGGGGCGATATTTAACGTAATAAGAAATTGCCACCAATTTTTAACTAACCTGAAAAAAATAGTTACGCTAATTTAGGATCTTCTATATTTGACTTATCTGTCTGTCACTGCATCTCCCAAATGATTGAACGATAATGATGCAGTTTTTTAGTTTCAAAGGCAAATCGAAAACTGTCTTAGCTAAATTTGACTGAAATCGGTTCAGCCGTTCGAGATAGAGAGTTTTTGTGGCGGGATTTCTATATTAATATTTTTTTTTAATGTTATATAACTTATTTAACAAAATAGCACATAAATAAAACAGTATCGTAACTGTTTCCGCGTCTATTTCAGGAATCCAAAGCTTTGCCTAGATCCAGCAGCTGTACCTACATCTGGCTGTCAATTGGTCACGGCGAAGTAGGTAGTAGTAGGTACCTAGTGGTACCACGAGCGTTGCGCCATCCACACAGCTGTTTTATTCATAACCAAATGTTTCGTATTATTGCCGCGATATGCATGATGATAGTCCTTGAAGAAAATATCTCATAGTATTATGTATATAATGGCATTTTTGCGACTCTAGATTGTTGAGAATTCTAGAAAAAATGGCTATTTCTCAATTTAAGTAGCGTAAGGCTGACCGATTTATTTAATGAAATTTCTTTGTTTTAATTATTGATTTTTGTCTTCACTTCAAAGTATCTTTAGTCTTCACAGATATATGTAAATGTCAAAAAGTACCCTTCCGTGAGTGAGACAACGACCTGCCTGTGCAATATTTTTTATTTATGGCTTTGGTGACACATCAAATTTTTTTCTTGTTTTTGCGCGATATTGATAACGGCAACAGGTAGACGCTTGAATTTTTCATTCAATGAAATGAAATTATTATTTTTTTTATTTATAATAGAATAATCCTTTAATCTCGAGAAACTGAGAAAAACAAAAATTATCCTACCTTATATTTATAACTATATGTATATGGGTATAAATATATCTAAAATATATTTATCTCATCATCATCAAAATTTAAGAGCAACGCTCTTGTCGGTGGAGCTCCCTCCATCTTGGTCTATTCTCTGCCAGTCTTTTCACATCCTGGTACGAAACCCTTTCCACTTTTTCCTTTATCTGTTTAAAATAGCTGTGCCTGGGCTTTCCTCTCCCTCTCCTTCCCTCTATTTTGCCTTCTTTATTAGTTTTCATAAACTGATCGCGTCGCAACAAGTGTCCTATCATATTACCTCTTTGATTTTCTATCGCAGTTAAAATAGACCTTTTTTCTCCTACTCTATTTAAAACTTCGTTAGTTATCCTATCTATCCAGCTAATTTTCTCCATTCTTCTCCAGCACCACATTTCAAATGCTTCCAACTTTTTCCTTTCCTTCTGTGTTAAGGTCCACGTCTCGCAGCTGTAAAAAGCAATGCTCCAGATGTACACCTTGATAAGCCGTTTTCGCGTATTTTTTGAAGTATGTTAGTAGATGTTTTTTGCTATTAAATGCGGTTTTTGCCATTGCTATTCTTGCTACTATATCTTGGGTACACCTGAACTCGCTTGTGATAATACTCCCTAGGTATTTAAAGGTATTGACTTGTTCTAGTTTGATGTTATTGATTTTAATAGTGTTATTGATTTTCTTTATTTTCTTTTTCTTTATATCATTGTCTTCTATCTATTAATTCAAAGCTTATACTAAAAAAAATATTATTTAATAATAATAATAACAATCGTTTATTTTAAAAAATACTGAGTTTTATAACAGTAAAATACTTATATTGAAAGGAAGGCTCTAACTAAATACAGCTGCGTACTTGTTGCCAATGCCGCTATCATGGAGTCGGTGCAGGTACTTCATGATTTATTTAGGTAAATTGTTTTTTTATAAGTAAAATTAGTATCACACGTGTTTTGACAAAACGCCGTATGATTTCTCGTGATCTAGGTATTTTGATACTAACAACACTCGTATTTTTATTTACTTCGCTCGTTTGGTGTTTAAAACAACTTAAGTTGTTAGGATCGACTTAGCACATTTCAATCTAAATATTATATCAATTTAGATAAGCACATAGTTTTACATTCGTTAAACTTAAAAATAATTATATGTTATGACTATTTCACATAAAGTTACATAGTTAGGTTGAAAAGTTTTATAATGGCATATTTATTCCTGTAATTAGGAACACATTCATAAATGAAATTATGTGCGAAATTAATTTCCCAACACAGTGTGAATTCCATAGCTGAGCTATCTCCGTGTGGTTACGGATTCGCTAAATTATCGGATAATCCAGGATTTAGCAAACAAACTATTGTAGTACATATGTTATATATGTATATTATATAACATAGCAATTTTAAATTTTATGAAACAGGCAACGAAATGTTTCTTCATTGTATTAAAGGCAACAAAATAATCGTTCATATATTACTAACAATAGTTTCCTTACAAATTACATGTAATAATTGCTTGTATAATTATTTCATTTGTTAATAAGCAAGATTAGCTGCAATAAACATTAAACAGAGTGATAAACATGAAGCCAATGAGTGTTTATTTTATTTCTCTAAGTAGTACTTAATGACATAGTACGTATACTGTGTATATACTTACAATAAGTCGCAAATTTAATGATTTTTTTTTTTATTCAATCTCTGACGTAGGAGATTCAGCCAGGGAATTCAAAATCAACCTGTGTAACGTAGAAACCTTATAAGGTTTCTACGTTTTAATGTTAGATCGGAATCCCTTATTGAATATAGAGCCGCACGAAAAAAGGTCAAGAATTAAAAATCACCTATACAAATTCACGGAATTTTGAAATGAAAAAATATGATTTATGGAAATTCATGTTTTTTCATAAGAACTTCTCCTGAGAACAGCAAACACGACAAAAAAAAAGAATTAGCCAAATTCATCCAGTCGTTCACACGTGATGCCGTGACCAAAGGAAATACGGATTCATTTTTATATTAGAGATAACCTTTTCTTCCTTCGGTGAACATTCTATTAGGGATTCTGATTGCGTCAATAAAATATTGCCAGGGACTTCGAAATCACTCTATATTATAAGGAGTTTCCCTTTGCCTCCCAAATGTAAAAATATAAAAGTCATATCAGTGTCCCGCAGATATCGAACCTCAATAAAAGCTGACTAACGGGAAAAAGAAGGAGATGAGCCCGATGGCCCAGTAGCCGTTAGCATTATTAGCACTTACGTTAAGCAACCCCGGCCGCGATCTCTACTTGAATGGAGCTCCTCTGTACTTCGTTAAGCCGTTGGTCCCGGCTGTCGATTAAGCTAGTCAGATGCCTTTAGGTAATTTAAAATATCTGACACCATTGCTGGCCACTCGCACACACGAAAAACAACACCAGGAAAAAAGGATCAATGTATACCTTTGGAATAATAGATATTACATTTGGAAAACGTAAAAAAAGCAGGCATACTTATTTTTTTACTTCTCTATCGCTTTCTCCGACGCAAAACGGGGATTGAATATGTGTGTGTGTCTGTCTATCTTAAAAGAGTGAACCGTTTTGGATGCGGTTTTTTATTTAGAGGAATTTTGATGTCGGGGTTACTTCTTTTTTCATTTTTACCCGACTTAGTAAGAGGAACGTTATAAGTTTGACCACTATATGTGTGTGTATGTCTGTCTGAATGTTCGTCCGTACACCGTAGCTCTTAAACGGATTAACCGATGCGGATTTTTAAATTAGACGCAGGTTTTCTACCGATGATACTTCAACATGTTTTATCGAAATCCAAGAGTTTACAAGAGGGGGTTGCTGAAAAAAAATTTACAAATACCTAGGTACACGAAAATTACAAATGACACGATCATTTGTAATTTTCGGTCTACCTTATTAATTTTATTTTACTTGTCATCCATAGATTTAAAAAAAAATTTTTCGTCTCTCTGATTGTCATCCAATTTGTCATTTAAAAAGTTTTGACCGCTCTGAAACAAGGTATTGTCGAACAATTTTGATTCATATATAGATACCCTAACTTATTAGTCCCCCAATACGAACAACAATTAAGTCCACTTACCAGAAACACACGCCGGCAACCACGATCAGTAACTCAAGAGTTTATCAAACAATACAGTCCACATAAACACGTATATCAATTCATAACTTGGAAACGAAGTCGCAAGTCCTAATTAATTTTCACTTAGATCGCGGATTGAGCGAGCCAGTCTTTGTTTCCATAAATCGGAGCACATTCCGAGTGCAATCATTTAACTCGGCGGGTCGCCGTCCACTGCGACCGTCAGACCTACGAAGTCTGTAGTAGAGCAGTGGGTACAGAACAGCTATAGGTATCTCCTGTACAATGTGTTGGCGGAAGTGTGAGTGCGAGTACCGAGTCCCTCCTGCATTTGTTACGCATTAGAACCGATGTGTGGCGCCATCTGTGTTCCATCTCGTTAACTTAAACGTGAGGGCTCGTTGCTTAGGAGCGCGGGTTGTAGTGCTTGCCATATGACTATGAGCGAACGCCATCTGGTAGACTCACCCAACATGAAGCATAATTTCTTTGTGCTATAAGAATATTATAACGCAATTGTATCTTTGTCTTCCATTTTCCAGTAGATGGCGTTAGTTGTAAGAATACGTAGTGAAAGCAGGCGTTTTGTCATACAGCAATACTTAATGTAAAGTAGATACATATAATTTTACATAGATAATATATTTTTTCTTTCATCAAAGTACTGAACCAATTTTGGTGAAACTTAAATAGGCTCAATATTTAAAGCATTCCCTTTCAAACAAAATAAAGAATTTTTAAAATTGGTTGATAATTTAACAGAGTTATGCGGTAACAAATATTCATCATCATTATTCAAAACATAATAATTAAAACAAAAAATTAAATTATTAACATATTAATTACATTTAATTTGTCTTCTTTGATGTTTAAGAAACATTTAAAAGACTAACGAATTGATAACCTCCTCCTTTTTTGAAGTCGGTTACAAAGTAGTAAGTATTTATTTTTTAGTAAACATAAGATACCTATATCTTTAGATCACTATGCTATGGTTACCTTAAGGTATGTTTATGTATACTTCCCAAGTATGTATCTACTAGGTTCTTTTATTACAATGTAGTTCTCTTTGTAAAATTTTATAGATTTGTACACCTATGTAGATACCGGTGTCTTCGATTAATTAGTCTTCTTGATTAAATCAGTATATTATTAATAGCCTGTTTAATGAATCGCTAATAAAACCTTTAAGTAGGTACTAGTTTTTAATGATTTATGTATGTATGAGGTAAAGGATGTGCACTTGACGTTTGTTTTGTATTAGACAAAGTAGTTTTATTCATTTATTTATTTAATATTATCCTAGATAACGCAAAAATGTTTATCTAACTATTTAATCTATTATTTCAGTTTTACCTTTAAGACACCCCGTGTATTGCATTTCATTACAAATTAAAAAAAAAAAAAAACAAAAAGTTTCCTGGTTACTACGTATAAAATTATTAAAAAATGTGTAGAGATAATTATATTATTCTTTTTTGGAAATGTATTATACATACCTAAGTCATCTTTCGTCAATGTAAGTTTTATACGTATCAAGTGGTTCGTTATTTTCTTCTTTGATTAATTAAGTAAACCAATTTTCATTTTTATCGTTACCTGTTTTTCAATTATTTATGTTCATAAGAGGTAAGACGAACCTACGCATCAAATTAAAAAGTAAAGACAGTTCTTTAATGAATTAGTTTTCGCGGACCCCGAAATCTGTCGCACCACGACTGAAGATTTAACCGGGAATAATGATAAGGTGGAATAAAGAAAAAATATAAATATAAAAATATGAAATAAGGAGATAAAGGCTACTCGCCAATTATAAAATAGATGCCGAATACTTGCCCGGACGGTACATTTCTAATGACTAAGTATATGCCAACGTAATGTAGTACCTATTATAACTCTCTTATAAGTTTGCTCCTCCATACATTAATTAGAGGTACAATGGCGACGTAGGAGTAACGTTTCCGGCCATTGCACTTCGACAGCTACTTACTAGCGATGGCGTATGGCGTAATACAGTTTAAGCGATACCGGCCAGACCCGGTTTAATGTATTAGTATAGTAATGTTTTAGTATACACTGATATAGGTACCGTACCGTACTACAAACTCAAGGCTAAACTAGCTTGCCATAGACAGCTTTAAGAATATCATAGTTGGAAATATTGACTCAAAAAGCTTTTCTATTTTAGATTAAAATCATTGTTCTTTACAAAAATAAGTACCTATATAGTCTCTCAGTATAATGCAATGCAACGATTCTAAAGATTATGATGACATCAGAATATGTTCAGGAATCACGAATATATTAAGAAGATATGGTGGAAAAATACATGAACATTGACTAAGTATACTTACTTGTAGAGTATAGGTACTTTACAAGTAAGTACACTTACACATGTTTTATAAGCAGTTGTTTACAAAAACTTACACCCTAAGATAGCTCGAGAGATGTACCAAACAGCTAGCTACACACTGAATTAGGTTTTTTCTAATTCAATGTAGCTACAGCATTGTGTTCCAACGTTCCAACCAAAAAAATCTCAATGTAAAATCTTTTTATAATTGTTTATAGGTGAAATTGAGTGAAATAAATTGAAAACCGGGTAAAAAAGTAAAATGAATAAAGAAGAAGTGTCATTGATTACTATATTTGCTAAAAACAGGGTCAGTCCAGAAGTTTATAAAGTATTTTTTTCTACTAATTGAAACAAAGTAGTACATTGCAGAGTGCAGTGTGCACCGCAAGCATGCAAACCGAGCAAGAAGTAGGAGTTGTGTGGCTCCTTTGGAGGAGCCACACAACTCCTGGGAGCGGTAAACTGGAACTGGAAGTTTCGATTTGCAACCCTACCCGCATCTTCAGGGTTCGTCAGTTCGTCTTAAATCGCCTATCAACTACACTTTCTATTAATTAAGCCATATGCCTGTTTGCGTGTACGTAAATGTGGCATAATAATTGTTGCATACGGGATCAGAGAATACGGGTGAGGTTGCAGAGCTGTATATAAGTAAATTACATTCTCCCATAGTTTCTCAGATTTGCCCTTGAGGCTATGCATGCACGCAATCGTGGCCCATCAGGCAAATATGAGAGTTTGCTACCTCTCCAAGCCAACAAAAAAGCACACAGGCAACGTCCAAGGCCAAGGTCCATCCCTCCTTTTGGTGATGTTGTATGTATATAGGTTGAGGGCACTCTGCCCTCGCCTCAAACGCCCGGTGAAGTAGCGAAAGCTCACTTGGAGATAGCTACATAGTCAATCCAAAAAACAAAAACATTTCACTACACTTTCCATCAGTTGAGTTGAGCCGCGTGCCTGTTTGCGTAATCAGTGTTGCACACGGGAGCAGAGAAGACGGGCGCGGTGGCGGGGCTGCTTATAAGTAAATTACATTTCTGATTCTCTTTATTACACCACTGCCATCTTTTTAGGGAAGGTCTTTTATTTGTTTATGCTTTATTGTACACACATACAAAATGTAACAAGTACAAAAGGTGGACTTAACGCTAAACAGCATTCTCTACAAGTCAAACCTTTGGGTTGTTCAGAGAGTTTTATGTGGGTGTAAAACCAAAATAACGTAAGTGTTAAGATAAGACTAATTATAAATATATATACATATATATTTTTGATAAATAGGTACATACGATACTATACAATATATATCTATATATATATATATATATAATATACAAAAATAAATACATAAGGAAGGTCACTCATTTTCAAGTTTTCATCGTTGGTCCTATAGTTTGTTTATATTTACGGAGAGAGTCGCCCCTTCAAAGCCATGTCGATACCCGGTGTCCTCATTTCCTGATTTAAAATCGATAACTCATTTATTTCTTATACAGCACATTTTATATATCGAAAAAAAACTTCCAACGCTTCACAGCGAGGCAACATACCCAGGATACTGGCAGTGTTGCCTTGTTGAATTTCAGGACTTATCCAGTTGCCTTGATGAGACGCATTGCAATGTCTTTCAAATAGTAGATAGTGATACAAGGGGCTAAATAATACTTTTTGGTGAGGGTATCATTTTGAATCCAGAGCGGAACGACGGAGTCTAGCGTAGAATTCTAAAGTACTTAGCGTAGAATAGCGTAGAATTCTAGACTCCTGAGTGAAGCGAGGGATTCAGAATATGTTACCCGAAATAAAAGTATTATGTTAGTCCCGAGATGACACATTTTGCTTTTCATCTCCCTCTAGAGAAAAACAAATTAAATCCTTAAACTAAAGTTACCCCTTATATTGAATTATTTTAACACGAACAAAATAAAAATTATGTAAATTAATTGGTAAAATGAACTAAATTATTTTTATAACTATCTTTTTTATGGGTATGTCTTACCTAAGTATGTAGAGCGCGATACTTATTTCTTGTCAACCTGTACCACCCTACTAAATGTAAAACATTTAGTAGGGTGGTACTTTGAAATGTAGGTAAAATCACGATAAAACAAGTACGTACTATATTATTAAGAGAAGGTATATTAAGAAATTGTTCTCCATAACAAATATGCCTGATAAAAGCACTTTCAGCGTGCGAATAAAACAAGCGTGCATCATAAAATACTACCAGTTCTTCAGTGAAACTGTTTAAAAATATGATTAAACCTCATGGTCATGGATATTTTCGGAACAAGGTTTGTGTGCGCAGTTCGAAATTTTTTTATTCCCTTGGGAATAAAAAATATTCCATTGGGAATAAAACTTATTTAAGACCCTGTTCTCGGGGAATCGTAGAAGAGATGAAAAATAATTTTGGCTGCGAACTTCAAGGATCGTTTCCACCGCGTAAGGTAAAAAAATATGATTCGCTGCCAGGCCCATTTGAAATTATAATTCGAAAATTAGCAATATTTTTATTTACCGCCTATCAAATTCGGTTAACAATTAGCTTCTCAAAAATGTAATATATCTTAAGCACGTAAAGTTTTTACGAGCTTTTGCCCGCAGACCCGCTCGCGTGAATGTAGATCCCTCGGGAATATTACCTTTTTTTCTGAATAATAGGGACCATATGTCCATCCACGGGTCTGTAACTATGTCCATACATAATTCGATCTAAATCGATGTTTAAAACGTGAAGAATGGCAGACAGACCGATAGGCCGTCAGAAAGTCAGAATTATTTTTGCATTTATAATTATAAATAACATTGCATGGAGGTATGGATTTTTATTAATAGCAGCATTGTATGCAAATCAGCAGTTACTTTGTATTGTGTACATTGACTTTTATCAAACGGTAAATTTGTATGTTTTTTATGAAATCCAGTCCAATGCAATACTTTAATTATCCAACATTCCTTTATATCCATTCATCGTAGCCTATTAATTCCCTAATTAGGTATATCAGTAACTTATGTACTAAATATATTTGTTGCGACTTAGTGTTTTCAAACAAAGGCTAAGAATATTTTTTAATTGCTCTTTGATGATCGTATTTACAGTTCTTGATAATGGTATTTCGTTTCTTCAACCTTCTGTCAATCAACTAATCCTTGGACCTCTCCTATTTTTATTATAAGATTTTACATAACTAAGGAGCTAACTATGAACCACTACCTATATTGCAAAATTATTTATATTGGATGACAATGTAAGCAAAAAAGTATGTGGCTGGTCTCATGATGTAGTCAGAAGATGGCAACCATTATCCCTGGAAGCAGTTTACATTTTAAATTCATAATTAACGCTTATCTTATGTGATAAGCTTTGAAAATGACAAATTTAAAACAAAATATAATATACGACTATTAAACACGGGAAGTAGTTATTTGCTTACTAAGAGCTTAGGCTTGTTGAATCGAAGATACGATAAACTGTAGACGTTGTTAGCTATTTCTATTAAACATTATCAATCAATCGTCTTCTTTCTATACAGGGTGTTTTACAATTCCTTGTGGGCAATATTTTAAAGTCGGAATCAGAATACCTAAAGGAATGCTAACGAGAGAAAAAATAATAATCTTCTATTTAAATTTGTATGAACTATATAAGCTCATGGTCCAGAACATAATTTTACAGTGTAGTTTATAAAATAAATATACCTAGGGGATGAAACGCCGTAATTTTTGAAGCAAACGTCATAAGTGGCGAGCGCTGCGAAAATTTATTTAATCTCTCGTGTTATCCGAATGTGTTTTAGCATCCTTACCGGAGCCGGTTCGGACACGGGGTCCGAAGGCCCGGGGTCAACTACGAGTATAAGCCCGAATAGACTGCGTGATAAAGCCGAAACTTACGTGTCGCTGGAAACCGTTGCCGTATTAATTGTCCGAAACTATAGATATACATAGTGAAATTTTGACCGTTTTGGATCCTTAAAGGGGTGACTCAGACCATCAATATGAAAAACTTTTTCTTTGGGAGCAACGCTGAGAACTCAAAAAAAAATTCGTCATTTCCATACAAAATAGTTCCGCCCGCGCCGCTCGGCCTGTTTGTATGGGAATGTCGATTTTTTTTGAGTTTCCAGCATTTTTCCCATAGGAAAAGTTGTTCATTTTGATGGTCTGAGTCACCCCTTTAAGGGTCCAAAACGATAAAAAATTCACCATGTATAAATAAAAATAGCACGTGAGGGACCCATTTTCAAAATATAATGTATTATAATTACAAGTATGTCTTATGACTTTTTTTGCTAAGCAAGGGCGTAAAGGAGATGGATAAATCGATTGACTGATGACATGGAAGTGGGGCCTTGGGCGATTGATAAATAATACACCCGACACCCCTCAGTTGGTCTGCCCTTAGGCAGCAAAGGTAAAAATATTTTTGCCAATTTCATATTTCCGTTACAACGATGTAGGTATATATTTTTAACTCGATCAGATAAAGAAAAAAATTCTACATGCACTCAGTGGTTATAATCATTACTAGTTAAATATAAAAATATAATAACCATATCAACAATGATTTAGTTCAACAATGAGGTATTGTTTGCAATAATTTTAATTTTTAAAATTGACGCTGTGGTATGGATTGATTCATGAAATTGGTTTTTTTTCATTTGCATTGGAGTCAACATAGTTACATAAATAAGAGTATTAAACATTATAAAAATACGTATGTAAGTAGTTTTTACAAGCTTTTAACAGCCTCCGTGGTCCAGTGGTTAAGGCGTTTGCCTGTTGACCCGGGGGTCGTTGGTTCGATTCCCACCGGAAGCATACTTTGTTTAGTTGTTCCAGTTTGGTAGGACATTGCAGGCTTGAATCACCTGATTGTCTGTTAATAAAGATGATTCCGTGCTTCGGAAGGCACGTTAAGCCGGTGGTCCCGGCTGCCATTCTGGTAGTCGTTAAAGGAACCACGTCAGAGGCCGAGAGGCGTTTCCGAAGAACTCTGACACCAGGGTGTGCGTGGTCGATTGACCGTGACACTTACTCGAAATGATGATGACAAGCTTTTATAAGGTTCGCCTGTACCGATGTTGATCTTTAATCAAATCTTGCAAGTTAATTTGATCCACTTCCCGGTTACCGATTGAGCTGAAATTTTGCATGCATGTGTAAATCGGATGACAATACAATATTATGGAATCGTTGCGCTAGTCTGATGATGTAGTCGGAAGGTGCCCATAGGGACTCTTAAACTAAACAAGTTACACAAATCGTGTTTGGGCTCATTTGATTTGTCTTGGAATGCACTTTGCAGCTAGTAATAAAAATGCATTTTTTTCAAAAATTACTGTTGATAGTAGATGTTGCCTCATACCTGTCGTTTTTGTACCAGTGATATGAGAAGTTTATTCGGCAGCTTTGTTTAATATTATGTTTTAACTACTAATATATATCTAAGTAAACCATACAAACTAAAAATAAATCTAATAAGATAACCTACCATAAAATATGCATGTCAAAGGTCATCGAAACAGAGGGAGACCAAGGAAACGTTGGATGGAGTGTGTAAAGGAGGATATGTGTAGAAAGGGAGTGACGGACGAGTTGACTGGTGATAGACAGAAATGGAAAAAGCTTACATGCTGTGCCGACCCCACATAAATAGTGGGATAAGGATAAGGTAGAAGAAGAAGATAACCTACCATAAAATGACATACTAAAATAAAACTGAAATAAAATATCTAAAAATTCTTGCCCATATGCATGTTGGCAAGAATGCTGGCTGCATTCCCACGCTGGATAGCGATGTTTATCCTTTGTTCAAAAAAGCAGCCAGCCCTCTAGTCACGTGCAGCGGAGATCAGGCGAGGAGCAATCTCTTTGTAGAGAGCTCTCGCACCAGGACCCCATGGTCCAAATGTCTCACCAGACGGCACAAATATATAGTCTGCATTTAAGAAGACATATTTGCAGACCCAGCTCTAGCAACTGATCCCCTGAGATGGGAAGGCGCCAGTGTGTCAATAAAAGTAGCATCCCACACTAGAGCTCTACCATGTTCCTAAGGATTCAGGCCTCTTACCATTATCACGAACCACACCCCGAGGTTCAAGTGTGCAGGGAGTGTGAATGGTGCAAGAGCCCTTCTGATTACGTCATTGAGAGAGCCGTGTCGTGAAAGCCTACCTACACTGAGGTGGCAATGTAGACCATGGAAGTTTCTACCTATTACGGTTCATTCGAAAACATATTCATCGAACGTTCACTATCTGCAAGATTTATCACTGGAAGGAAATGATATCAAACCAGTTGCATAAGTTTGCAGTCAAGAAAAAGATACCAAAAGCGAGTTGATCGACTCGCGCACAAAGATTTCCGTACATATTATGTGGTGTAGCTACGAATATATTACGTTTAACTGATGTTTTATAAACCGCCTTAAAAAAAGATGGAGGTTCTCAAGTCAATGTTTGTGACCTCATAACTCCCGTCATTTATATACCAATTTAAATCACTCTTTTTTTTATTTGAAAGGGTACATTTTCCAATTAGTCATCTTTAATTTCATTTAGATCGGGTCTGTAGTTTGGTTGAAGTCGGTTTTTTCGGTATAAAAGATTAAGCACCTTTGCTTCTCAAGTCTAAGTCTACGGAAAGTAGAAGTTTAATTCCCTTCAATGCGAAACGCATTCTTAATTTTATTGCGTTAACGTAGAACTAGATATAACTGATATTTCACTGCCACACAGGACCGCAGACTTCAATATGTGATATTAATTTTAACATCTTCACACGATAAAGAGAACAACAGCTGATGAGATACGGAACCCTACCCGTTTATAATATGAGTTCTTTAGCTATATTTATAGCGTATCCTGGAAGAGCTCGAGGTGGCCGGCGCAGGTATCGTGGAGTCGGCTAAGGTCATTGTTCGGCACGGCAATTGCATACTAATGCAGACATGCATACTGCTTCCGCAAAATACTTCCAACTGCGGATAAACTAGCCACCAGGATGTGCCACGCTAATAGTAAAACTATGTGTTTTCTATAAGTACATGTGTAGGGGCTTTCTATTTCTGTGGTATCGTACGACCACTCGAAAAATCCACATAAATATTGGCTCAAAAATAGTGCTTATGATTAGTAGTAATTAAGATTTACCATGCAGAAGCTTGAAAACGAGTGGCAGATCGACTCTACCAGTTAAAAATCGAGTTTCTGGTCTTTCGCCTTTGGTTTGGTGAGAGACTGTCCAATAAGTCACTTGTCGTCTAGCCGGCCAAGCTTATCTAGCGCTGCTGCTGGATTTGCTTACAAGGTTTTTGCAACAGCCAAAAAATATAGGTAATAATTTAAAAAAAATGTTTATTTCATGAGATAAAAATAGTAGATTGTGATTATTTGTGATACAAGGGGCTAATATCTCAATATACAATTATTTTGTACTAGCTTTCGCCCGCGGCTCCGCCCGCGTCAATGTCGATCCCTCGGGAATAGTACTTATTCCCGGGATAAAAGGTAGCCTATGTCCTTCTCCGCACTCCAGAGAACTTGTATGCAAAATTTCATGATGATCGGTTCAGTAGTTTCGGCGTGAAAGCGTAACAAACAAACAAACTCACTTTCGCATTTATAATATTAGTAAGGATAAGGATCCAGCCAGCAGCGTTGAACGAAGGAGTAGAATCCCGAGCGTAGCGAGGGTGAGAAGCAGAGAATAAGTAGACTCCTGGTCTCCAGACCAAACAGGAAGATGAAACGCAGAGCTGTGTTACCTCCAGGTAACACAGCTCTGCGTTTCATCTTCCTCTACGAGAAAAACGAATTTAATTATACAACTAAGTTACCTCTAATATTGTATTATTTTAACATGAAAAATATATAAATAATACCTATAGATTATTTTTAATATAAACTAAATTATTATAGTTACGTATAGAAAAATATTTTCTTATGGGTATAATCATCATCATTTCGAGTAGGTGACACGTTCTATCGACCATGCACACCCTGGTATCAGAGTTCTTCGAAACCGCCTCTCGGTCTCCGACGTGGTTCCCTTTTAACGACTACCAGATGGTAGCGGAGACCAACGGCTTAACGTGCCTTCCGAAGCACGGAATCATCTTTATTATCAGACAATCAGGTGATTCAAGCCTGCAATGTCCTAACGAAACTGGAAGCAACTAAACAAAGTATGCTTCCCATGGGAATCTAACCCACTACCTCCGGGTCTACAGGCAAACGCCTTAACCACTGGACCACGGAAGGAGTGGGTATAATAAGACATGTGCGATACTTATTTCTTGTCAAGTTATACCAATTTTAAAATAATTTAGGTTGTTATATAAAAATGTAGGTAAAATACGACGAAAAAGAAGGTTCTCTTTCATAAAAAAATATGCGTGATAAACCGTGGTGAAAATCACTTTCAGCGTGCGTATAAAACAAGTATCATTAAAGATTAACAGTTCTTAAGTATTTGTCTTTTGTTTTTCAACAAATAAATTTCCTGGTCTCTGAAACTATTTAAAAATATGAACGAACCTTTTCGTCACGATAGTTTTCAGAACGCAATATTTGGTCCACAATCCAAAATCTTTTCACTTGGGAATAATAGAAATAAAATGTTTATTGGGTAACAAGGTATACATTAACACAAGTTGTAGGAACCTCCTTTTAAGCAAAAATGTGCTTGTGCCAGAAAGCTCCGCTCTTTCATATCATATCGTATTTCAAGACCCTATTTTCGTAATAGATGAGATGAAAAACTATTTTTGTACATAAATGACAAAGCCCAAAGCTATAAAAATCAAAGATTACGTTTAGAGAGTAAAATTAGAACCAAAATTATGATGGGTTGCTTGCTGTATCCCCTTATTGACATGATTCCTTAGATTCTCCCCGATTCCCTCAACCGGCTTCTACCGTCTGCGCAGAAAGAGAAGCAGCTTGTACGTTCTACGTTTATGTCTATTCTCCCAGACCAAGTTGGTAGATATTAATAGAACTATGTTATTTATAATGCTGCTAGTAACAGCAGACAATTAGCGGAAACGCTGAACTTTTACATTTCGAAAGACCTATTGCACTTTATCCGCTGTGTAACGGCCGATTTTTTGCAAATAGAAGATGACGGCTCTTTACTTGACTAAGTGACGTAATGCGTTCATTGGGAAAATGTCATTTCTTATCTTTTTTTATTTTAATTGGTTTTAACATAATCACGACTCTCATTTAGGGCGAGCTCCGTGGCGCAGTGGTTAACACGCCAGCCTGCTACACGAGGTTGCCCGGATTCGATCCCCGGTCAGGTCATGGTAGAAAACGATCTATTCCAGATTGACCTAGATCTTAGATGTTTATCTTTATCCTAACTAATATTATAAATGCGAAAGTGAGTTTGTTTGTTTGTTTGTTACGCTTTCACGCCGTAACTACTGAACCGATGATCATGAAATTATGCATACAAGTTCTCTGGAGAAGGACATAGGCTACCTTTTATCCCGGGAAAAAGTACTATTCCCGAGGGATCGACATTAACGCGGGCGGAGCTGCGGGCGAAAGCTAATAAATATCTATTATGAAGTATAGTATCATTGAGTTAGTATCCTACGACACAAGTTCACAACTTACTGTGGGGATAGCTCAATTTGTGTGATATGTCCCTAAATAAGTATATTTATACTATAAAAAATATTTAGTTTTGTAATCTTCTCAAAGGCTAAAACGTCCTGTAAGGTACAGCGCTCTCTTTCCGTCCGTCTGGCACAGGGCTGTTTCTATAGAACCGTAATAGGTAGAGATAGCAGAAATATATATAGATATCTATTGCCGCTATGACAACAAATAACTATAAAAATATTAAATTAAAAATTAAAAATTAAGAGTAAAAATTAGCGTTTTATGAAGTAATATTATATGGTGGTACGAGTGGGACGAAACCCTTCGTATGTGATTCCGAGTCACACTTGACCGGATTTGCATGTCAGCCATATCAACGTCATCTCAACCACAATAAGTCCACTGCTAGACATACATAGGTCCCCAACTCAAGGAATTCCATCATACTCACCACGCTTGGCAGACGGGTTGGCAAGCGCAGTTTGTGTGAATTTCTCGCTTCCAACTCTGCTGCCCTTCGGAGTAGGGGATTTTGGACTGGAGGAACGGGATAAGGGTAGTCAGGTGGAATGAAAAAGTAGCAGCTCCGAGACCAAGCGCGCGTACCCAATACCACACCTGCAACCACCGGATAAGGGGTATATCCCATTTGCCACCATGGTGGCAGACGGGACAATTACACGTGTGCCAGATGCCACCACTCGCAACGCCCCCACTGGTGACAAATGGGAATGACTATGTAAGCAGTTGAGAGTGACACCCCTGACTTAAAATCTCATATTAATCGAACAATTTTATACAGAATCGCAAATAGAGGTCGATTTTGAAACCCCGACAATTTTAAAATCTTTCTACGAGAGCCTCCTTATGGCATATTTTTTTATGTATATGTATAATCCTTATAATTGAATAAAAAATATATACACTGTTTTTGCTTTCAAATATTAATGTATGTACCGTATTGACTATGTATTTTATATAACGTTATAAGAAACTATAAACTCTTTGCTAAAAGCATATTTAAAAGTTTTTACGTTTACCGCTTTAGGCTTTCTACTTAACCGCATTGTTTTTTTTGTTAATACCCTGCTTTATGATTTAAAAATCTGTGTACCAGGCAAGAGAGACTTTACGACACGGCGCCGGCGTGTTGAAAAATATAATAACTAAATATTCTTACAATAAATCTGCATTTGAATCTGCCATTTGTTCGGTTTCATAAACATACAGATGACGAGCTCTGTGGCCTAGTGGTCAAGTTGCCAGGCTTACTAGCTCAATTAGTGAGATATGTCCCTATAATTTATTTATTTATTATGACAATAGGCATTGCAGCTAGCAACCCATCACTATATTTTGATTCTATTTTTAACGTCTATGCTCACCTACGCGCTTAACGTGGCCGCTGGGTCGAAGGGCCTTAGGCTTTGTCTATCCCGTTAGGAATAAAGACATGATTTATATGCATCTATGTGTATGTATATGAACTGAAATCATATAGGTATAGTAAATTATACGGACAACGATCGACATAATACCTACCTGATGAGGTGGAAATTAGATTGTTAACTATTGTATGGCATCACAAGTTATTTTACACAAGTTATTTTGTATATTATTGTTTGTACCAACACTGGTTTCAGATTTTCCAAGCCGTCTAAAGGCATCTGACATAGCTTCACGACTGGTATCAGTGATGACAGACGGGGGCAATGGCTTAACGTGCCAAAGCACGACGGGGTTCGAGAAATTTTCATAACGTTCACCCATCTCAAGTATGATCATGTCTCTCAGTTTCGCCGTCAGCTCAAGTGGCTGCCAATTCGACTTTGCCGTGGCGGACACGTTCTCAATCTTCTGTTTGCTTCTTACTTACTGCAGTGGCGCAGCGACCCAAAGTGGATCTTGGCCTCCGACACTAGAAGGCGCCATTTCTTGCGGTCATGTGCCAGCCGTTGCCAATCGCAAACTCCGAGGCTTTGTAGGTCTTTCATGATCTCGTCACACCAGCGATACCTAGGACGGCCGACCGAACAGGGTCGTAATCTACGAAGTTCTGAAAACCTTCGTATCAAAATCCCCACGCATTCCACTGATTTCTATTCTCAGTCATTTACAATGCGCAGCTTGCACTGTAAATGACTGAGGATAGAAATTAGTTGAACCTTATTTGGAACTCACTGTCAATATAAATCCGGTGTGCTTAAACGCTAGCCAGTTTCAAATCTCTTGTCAAACCACACTTCTTGTCATCCCTGTAGGCATACTTATTTCCTCTCATGTTTTGTATAGAATCCTCTCTTGTCTTGTCTTCGGATATCTCGTATGTATGCAGGGGCGTAGAAAGCGCGAGCTGCGAACCGTATGCCGTATCAATGATACGGGGCCCCGGACTACAGGGCCCCCGAAATCAATTGTTTACTAACATATGCTGCTGGGCAAAAGTCTTACCCCTTCCTTAATTAACATACATATTTTGCGCTTCAATCGACCATTTCTTTTCAAAAGTTAATTAGGCCTACCACGCTTCCTGTAACCATCCTCTAGTCTAGTCTAGTATGTTTTGTGATTTAGACCGCAGCAGGCCATCAGTGAATTAGGATTTAAAGATTTTTTCATTATTTAAATCTTCTGCAAGATTCAAGGGCACCAGACAAATGTCGATATAAGGCCCCACTAGAGCAAGCTACGCCACTGTATGTACCTATGTGTATTGTATATATTGTATGCATTTATTTATGTTTTATTATGTTAATATATAAAAATACTTTTTTTCTTTATGGACCGAATTAACTTTATTATATAACTATACCTTTAATACTATTATATAACTATAACTTTACCTTTAATTAGGTTTGTGCGCCCTTCTCGTTATTATTTACTTATTTTCCTCCTACTCCTCAGGTCAGGGTATATTTCCTCAGGTTGCCTAGAAGAAATTGCTTTTAGCGATAACTCCGCTTATTGTTGTTCAAAATCTGTTACCTTCGTTTATTTCTTAAAATTTGTGCAATAAAGAGTTAAATAAATAAATAAGATACGTACTGTTTAAAAGCTCTAAAATAAAATAAAAAAATATTTTGATGATTTATATTGCAATATTTTATTTTATTAGTATTACTCATGAATATAATTTGTGGGTAAAGTAACTCGTATATGTAAAAACGTAATAATAAATAAATATATACGGACAAATCACACAGATTGAGCTAGCCCCAAAGTAAGTTCGAGACTTGTGTTATGGGATACTAACTCAACGATACTATATTTTATAACAAATACATATATAGATACACATCCAAGATAAAAGGTTACATTCTAATACATGGCATTTATGTCACTACGTAAATAACTCAGCTTGGTATTCAAACCATAAAGTTCATAAGGATTGACGTAGATACCGTTGCTCTAGCATTATTTACTCAGAGTCAAGATTAAGATTAGAATACTAACGGTGAAATAATGTTCAATTGGTAGGTCAGATATATAAACTGGCAGAACGACTTCGCTTCAACGGCTCAGTTTTTTGACCCTTTGTGTACCCGATCGAGAAACTTTAAGCCAGCCAACATTTGAGTTTCCGGTGTCTTCTAAATTTAATATTTAGATTTTTGTCCCTATACCCAGTGCTGGATTTGCCAGCATGCTGAGTGGCTGCAGACCGAGTGGCCTAGGGCGACAGATTTGGAAGGGCGGTATAATATTATATAGCGCTTAACCCCATGTCAAAAGGTTGATAAAAGTCGGCAATAGCGAAATAGCCTAAGGCGGCAATTCTCTAAATCCAGTACTGATTATCTTTTTCATCGACACCTTATCCCACTTTAAGAGGGGTCGGGACAGCATGTAAGTTTCTTCCATTTTGCATTTTTAAGCAATTTCATTCGTTACCTTCTTTTTTTAACCATATTCTCCTTCACACACTCAGTCCTTTTTTTTTGGCCTACCTTTACTCTGATTCCCAATTATTTTCATATCCAATACCTTCCTACTTATATGGCTCTCTTCTCTTCGCAAAACATGTCCATATCATCCTTAACTACAGCTTTTCATTTTTTCCGTTATAGGGGTTACTTTCGTGTTTCCTCTCACATGCTCATACCAGCTATCTATTTCTAATTTCTGGTATAAGCAGTTTAATAACTGCATCAGTATTGCATTATAAAGGATCAGCTAAACGAATTTAGTAGCTTTTTTTCTTGGAATTCTGTATAAGAGATTAAAATATTACCATAATGCTTTAGTACTCATATGCTTTAGTCGCCATTTTGTAAGTATTAAAGTTTACGTAATTGTTGTTTGTAGCTGCTCACGGATAAGGCTGATGAAAAAGCTCACCCAGCTTCTTTTTTCTGGAATTGTTTAAAAAACCATTACAGAAAATAAATTTGCTGTGCTTACAAAAATTAAATACATATTATCCTGATGTTTCCCTTGCGGGTAGACAGAGCCCCAGGTTTAAGATCCAAAAGCCACGTACAAACAAATTTTAACAAAATTGATAAAAAATGTGTTTGGCCGACATTCAAAAATCGAAATGACACTATTTATTGATGTGTCAAAAGTTTTGAGTCACACATGTCAAGACTTTTATCCCGTTTTCATCCAGCCTTTAATTCCGTTTATCCTCCATTACTCGATTTTTTTATAATACCTATAATGACTGATACTCTTATTAATGTGCTATTATTAATTTGATCAGTTATTAAAATCTGTAAATTAAATGCTCATTATACGAAGAATTTTGAGATTGCTGTTTACTAATATATTTTTTCTTTTATCATTCTATCCATTCATGAAGAGAGAAAATACGAAAAAAGAATTATTAAAAACATTGACAGAATTCCTACCTCAAAAATGGACCTCGTTAAATGTCCCGATATCATAGTAATGGACAGGGAAAGGATTAAAACACTTTACTCGTAGGTATTTGTATAAGATAGGTTAAATTTTTGCGATCTTTAACCTGATTTCTATCAACAAGACGTTATCAAAGCTTTTTATTTATGTCATGACATAAATAAAAAGCTTAGTATCATGATTATTATTATTAGTAGTATTATTATAAGTAATACCTAGCCTAGTGCTAGGTATTACTAATAATAATACTAATTAATAAGCAAAATCCGTTAACGAACAATGTATTCTACAACAATCCCTTGTAAGTTCTTGACATATTTTATCGTCCATATATTATTGATTATAAAAGGTTATCATCGATGTGCTAAATATTTTTTAACAATAAATTTTAATGCTATATTCCTTTAATAAAATTATTCAAAATACATTCCCAAAAAAAGTTATTAATTAGTTTGTTTTAATTTCATCTGAGGTGTTAAGTTTAAATTCACGGCTGTTTCATCTCGAGGAGACCGTCCCACTTCTCTCAAATTGTTTATTATGCAAATTGAGTAATTAATATGGCTTCTTAAGAACGTAGCTTTGAAGTAGATACGTGTACAGTGTTTTAAGCACGAAGGGTACTTTTTGAAATTGGAATTTATGATGTTCATGCTTTATCCAAATGATTAATGAATAATCAGAATTATTAGATCAAATGTACAAGTGTTATGTTTTAAAAGATATAATTAACATATTAGTGAAGTTCTCATACATACTCGAATTGTTACATATCTACAAGTCTACTAGTTTTTAGATTTCGAGAAATATTTAATTTTAGATTTCTAGAAATTTCAATTATGATTTTATAATGCTTAGGAACTAGACTCCCGATTTTTTAAGTCGGAATATATGCGTCAGTTTTAGCTGAAATACATCATTACGTTCAAAACCATCGAAAGTGAATAATGCTTAGCGCACTTAACTCGTAAGTTTTCAGACTGACAATGTCTAACATTGGAAGTTCAAGCGTCACGGGTCACTGGGATGTTGCCGTTTAGAGCCCAGTCTTTAGGAAAAGAGCCCTTTGAGTAGGGGAAACTTATGTATAAAAGTGGTTGGATTGGAGGCGCGCGACTCAGTCGCACCTCATTCAGTGAAGCAGCGTAGAGACCGTCCGGCCACAGGCACGTCAGGTGAGCGCGGTACAACCCTCGGAGATCGGTCTCGCTCGCGTCCCAACTCAACTGAAAGTGGTGTTTATTACGCCTTGATCACGGGGACCAATCGGTCGCGCGTCGCTCGCTCTCACATGTGGCCCGCGTAAATTCACGACCGCAACAATTTGCCATCTCGGATTCAATGAGGTGAGTCAGTCTCATTTTTTTTGGATTATGATTTCCATTTTTTTGAAAAGCACAATCTGCTTTGCGATTTTATTTTTATAATATTGAGGGTGCATTTTTTAATGCAGAAAAGTGTTTTAAGTAAATATTTTAGCTTTAAGTACAATATTTGTACTTTTTTTTTTGTTTAGCAACTGTCAGTATAATTTGAGATCTTGTTAGAAAATATTTACCTTCTCTTTGATAATAGCTATCTGATAAAGACTACACTGAGTTAATGTGAGACGTTAAAAATGATAACTTGGGTGTCGAGTGTAATTTGTTTTGTCGTGATTAAGTACAAACGTTTCAATCATTACTGTTTACGGTAATTAATAATCATAACCTATTTAATATTGACACTTTTATAAGATTCTGTACGAATAAGAATATTCTACTGAGCAATAGTTTTTAAAATACTTTTTGGTTATGTAAGTTTTTAATTGTATGTGAATCTATATAAACACATTAATAATTTGTGTACTTTTGTTTCCAAGAGAGATAAGAAAACTTACATAAATATTACGTTCGTTCAGCCCTGAGGACGAAACTTTCGCTTTGCAGGACAAAACAAACCGATTTCTCATTCTAATTGGATGCTAAAGGTTATATTGAGGGATCTTTTATTCGTATTTGTCCCATTGTTTGATGGCATTACATTTCAGTAATATAATAAATTAATTAATATTTAATATAGTAAGTTAATATTTTATTCTACTTCACGTTTTTATGTCATTTATGTCACTAGATAGCACTAAAACATAACTTCTGGCACTAGCCAGGTATCACGAAAAATTAACTTATATACTCTTTACATCTACGCTACTCGTAGTATTGAAAATATAGAAAAAATATTAGATTCATATTATTGGACTTCGATCTTGGCTTTTAAAAAATATCTAATATGCCGATGATGTGCTTTATTTGACTTTACTAATATTATAAAATGTAAATAAAAGTAACTGTATAATAGAGATAAAGCTGTGTAATATTCGTCAGTTCAGGTTGTCCAAATATTATTATCTTGATGTTGATAAAAAACAACAATTAAATGTCATACATTTATTTGCCCAAGACTTGTTTGGGAGTTCTGCGAGAGCCTAAAATTAAAACAAAATTACCATTGGCAAACATTTAGAGTTGAGACCGCGGGCTTGTTTAACGTCTCGTGTTTTAATTTACAATTTAATTCATACACTAAATTCGAAACAAAATTTACATCGGTGGGCATTTACAGTCCAACCTTTGGACTCGGTTAACGTTTGGGTTTAAAGCACGATTTAATTTAAACAGATTTTTTGATCAAGTTTAAATTTGATTTTGTATTTCATAAGTGTTTCTTGAAGAATGGCTAATGCACTAACTAGTTTGTAGTGTGATTTCAACATCGATCTGTCCTGTCGTGTAAATCATCGTTTATTGAGGGGTCTGTAACCAACACTGGGTTCAATATGGAAAGTGAATGTACTGACCAGCACACCTTTATCGCGCCATCTCAAAGGTACGTCTGTATTAGGATACAAATATTACAATTTACTTGTTCTTATTCCAATATACTGAACGGTAATACAAATATCGTCCAAAATATCCTAGCTCTATAGCTAGGATATTTTGGTCCTGTCATACAAAACGCAGATTTTACTTAATACCCTTTTTTGAATACCTACTTCGTTTTTGAAACATTTATAATACACGTGGACACACTGCATATTTTAATCACTTTGAGAGATGTTATATATGTTACTCTAATTTACATATTCCACTAGATCGTGTTGTATAGTAGGTATCTAGGTAGTGAAGTGTTACGTCACTTGTATTTATATCACAAGAAGGTGTATGCTAAAGATAAGCAAGCTTGGGGTACATCAGCCTTTTAGTCTTGTTAAGGTCAATGAGTATGTTACTTACCTACTATAATTAGAAAGATATATGATGTTAAAATTTTTAAAAATGTTTATAATTATATCAAAATCTATCTATAAAAGACAAGGTATCAAGCTCATTTTAATTGATGTCGATACGTTTACTACGCTTAATTGTCCTTTCAAGGTTGGGCAAGTACATTTAAAAGCATAAAATATTAATATTACAATATAATATCCCACTAACTTTTGTTATATTATAAGGCCATATACGCAATATTTGTAATAGCTGATGCACTAAATTTCACGCGTCCCTTTTATGTTACTGTAACGTGTCGATACAAGCTCATAACACATTTTCTGTGAACCATTTTGGTATTATTCAAAACATATACTTTTTATAACTTTAATATCCGAACAACTTTTGTTTTAATGTTTTGTGTGTTTTAGGAGTTTGTCTTTAGAACAAAAAATAACAAACCAATTCAACATCGTTCTAACATTTAATATCCGTTTCTTGCCGAACTAAATGTCAACACTGGCCTAAGAAATTGTGCAACCAGGATCCTTTGAGAATATCAACCATAGTTTCGAAACATATTCAGTTATGTAAACGATGTGCCAAAAATCTACTTCCCATCAGTGTTTCGGACACATCGAAACATTGGTCCAATAAATAAAAGTGAAGTTGAAGATAAACTGCTCACGTCATTGTTGTAACCGATACCTTAAACGGAAACTGCCAAAGGTTATCATAATGTGTAATTCCAAGTTTGTAAATATTCGTAAATGACACTAGTTCCAATTTTGGCGACGATGTACTTGTACGTAGACGATGTTATGTTTTATTGCTATTTTCCGGTAGTGATTCTTTAATCGTGGATAATGTTTTCTTCAGTTATAATCTATATTAATACACTTATAGCCTTCTTTATTTTTAAGGTTTCGTACTCACAGGGTTCCAAAAGAAAATTTGTTAATAAAACTCCAATGTACATCTGCCCGTCTGTCACAGGACTGTATCTTTTGAACTGTTCAACACTTTGAACGTCGGAATCGCAGACACAATAGTTTTTCAATTGGCACCAGTAGGCCGACGCGGCGTCTATGGTGTTAAGCAAAATTATCATAGACTCTATAACAACAAATGAAATTACTAATTAAATGGATCCCATAAGAAAAACGTGGTTTTCATCATATTCAGTAAGATCCTCCTATTGAGATCCTCTTTACCTATGACCACTTTGACCCGAGGAAATGTCATGATAGTCTAACTTATAACTAATATTATTCCGGTACCTATAGCAGTAGAAAAAGATATAAAATACACGCAATTTATCGAGGTATTTCTCAAGTTGACTTTCGCAACACATCAGCTAACAGCGTTCACAACGTTAGTTTGATTGTGCTACTTGTTCGGCCGTCCTTGTGGTAGTATATTAAAATCCCGCCTGCGTCACATATCTATTAGACCATAAAAATGTCTATATTTTCTGAGAGCAATCCATTCCATCATCGTAAAATTGACGTCCGCAATAAAAATTCCCCAGTCCTATAAAACATCTGCGCTATGCATTGCCGTCTCAACTGTTGAGAATTGATACTGGCCTATTGTATACTGAAAGATGTATGTCGAAAAGACAGCAATAGAAGCAGCGATTCTCTTGAACAGGGATCCCTAGACATTTTAACGAAAATGTCTCGATAGTATTAGAATAATGACGGATAAAATTATTTTTTTTTTATTTATACCTTATGCCCGTCAACATGCTTAACTTAACGTGGCATTAAGGTCTTTAAGACCTGGGCTTTGTTTACCCCGTAAGGGAAAAGGACGTGATAGTATGTACTTAAATGTAACCTTACGGCGTAGACAGAGCCAAGGCCATAAGACCCAAACGAGCAAGAAATGTTAAAGCAACTCCTGACACCTCTATCTTGATAATAGTCGGACTTACATTGATAAAACTTAGCTTTGAACCATCGCTAGAAAACCTGTTTTCGAATAAATAATACCGCATCGAAATCGGTTAGTCCGTTTAAGAGCTATGTATAGGTGTGATGGAAATTATGAGTTAACGGACCATACATTTGGTGGGGGAGTCCTCCTCACCTTAATATGAGCACGCAAAAAAACGTAAGCCAATGTTAACATATTTTATTCTGAACTTTTTGTGTTTCTAACTTGCCTCAAATTTTAAAACATCTGCGTCTTTTCAACCGACTTTATAAAATAAGTAATTCTCAATTCGGCTAACTATTAATTTTTTTTAATTTAGATAATAGATAGATAGATAATATCTTTATTCACCATCGAAAACACACAGTTCACATGAAATAATATGAAGTTAACCTATAAGGAACTTATATAATTATATAAAAATATATGCAAGATAATCACTTATAGAAGTAAGAAAGTGTTCCTAGATATAACAGAAGTAATTATGTAGCGTGCAGTGTGGTTGTACTGTGAATATTTCTTCACTATGTGCTCGACAGTGAAAGGGTCCTGACTAAGCATATTGTCACAGACGAACAAGTCGAGCTGCGACGCTGATAATTCTGCCAGAACCAAGAGTGAGGCCGGACAAGCAACACGAATTTCAGAGAAGAAGGTGTACTTGATTATTAATGTTATATAATATACAACTCAGTTACCCACAAAACGCTCACATTAATGTTAAGATAACCATTACCTCACTTTTAATAATTATTATATATAGATCGGTTGACTAAATGCAATTGTATTGTAACTCAAGACACAAATAGTAAAGCAAGTTTACTTCGTTATATTATGATTTTTTCATATGTATGTATATTATCAGTAAATTTTAAGGGTAATAATAGTAAGTGTATGTTCATTTAATTTCCACACAGGGTCAAATGTTACATGTTAGCTACCAAAAGTGCATTGGCAAATAGATGTTTTTTATATTCTCGTTTAAATGAAAAGAGTGACTTAAGGTTACGAATGGGAGGTGGAATGTTGTTCCAGATTTTGGTAGCATTATATTTAAAACTACTGCGAAAAGCAGCTGTTCTATGTCGAGGCACAATGAGTGGAGGGACAGTAACATGCAGTCCACCGCATCCTCTCGGATTCCGCCATTTTAATTTGCTGAATAGATATAAAGGACACCGAGACCTAATAATATATTAATAATATATAATTTCCATGTTTATTTCTTGTTACTCGTAAATGCCTGGACCGATTTGTCTTCTACAATTGGTCCCATTTCAATTTCATCAGATCTACGATATAGAAGTCGTTTTTTTATCTGAAGAATTGGCAATTATTATCATTCACTTAAAGGAGTTAACATAGGTAATAATTAAAGTATACTTAGGAGGTTTCTCCCAGTAATCATACCCGCAACTCCATTAATAAACAATTGTGCCAGTGTTTTGCAAAGGCCTCTTTCTCTTGTTTCCATGTCAGTCTGTCTGTTGTTGTTCATCATTTCGAGTAGGTGTCACGGTCAATCGACCATGCACACCCTGGTGTCAGAGTTCTTCGGAACTGCCTCTCGGCCTCTTAACAACTGTTGTTGTTTATTATACTTTTATACCAACTTTATTAAAACCTACACCTACGTCCTCTATTTATTCATATTGCAAGCTGATTTTTAATTTCGTACTTTGATAATGTTAAGTTTGTTTTCTTATTGGATAAATCATCAACAATCGTGGGTCACAAGAGTGGTTTTGGGAAAACCCAAAAAAGGGACTTGATCATTTTTATGTCTTTATGAGAGATATTTTTAACAAAATATTTTTAGTAATATTTTTAAATATTGTATATAGATATTTCGTAACTATAACAAATAGGTATATATTTAAGGATATAAAAGGTTATTTGATTGGTGACAGACATCAAAGACTTAGAAATCTAAGATTTTGCCCTGAAGTATGTTCTGATTCTGAGTAGAATAGCTTTAGTGGAAAATTTTATGTAAGTAAGTATAACTTATTGTATGACATGGGGTACGCGCGCCCATTATAATGTCCCAATACATTCATTATCTTCCTAAATCCATGAAATCCTATGGGATTTCATGGATTTAGGAAGATAATGCTATGTCTATATATATGTGTATATGTAAAATAAGAAATGTCCTTGCCCAGCATTTTTAAGAGCAGCAGCGTCAAAAGCACAGAATGGCAAAGAATTTGCGCTCGCCAGCCAAACGTGGTGATCATGGCAATATCCTCCCATGGAATGAACAATCCTTGGGACAGGTCTATGTCCTGTCCAGTGGCCTTCTTATGGCTGACATGATGATAATGTTATAAAATTTGTGAAAATGTATTCCTAAATGGATCAAATAGGAGTTGCAAGACAATATGGAAATGTTATTATTTTTATAATCACCGCTATGATAGGTATTTTTAACTTAATTAATACTAAAAATTACTTGACGAGAGAATTAACCTAAAATAAAGGGATTAAGAGAAGGTATGTAGATTGTTTTACATAGAACGATATAAAACATAAATAAAATAAAAATAAATATCCTTATAGGGACATCACACAAATTGAGCTAGCCCCACACAGTAAGTAGTGAACTTGTGTCGTAGGATACTAACTCAACGATACAATATTTTATAATAAATACTCGTACTTATTTAGATAAACTTCCTATAGATAGCAGCACAGTAATAAGAGCAGAATGTTCATTTCATCCAGGAATAAAGGAAGCCGCGGGCGACTGCTAGTACTATCCATATCCATACTAATATTATAAAAGCGAAAGTAACTCTGTCTGTCTCTCTATCTGCTTTTCACGCTTCAACCATTGAACCAATTTGGATGAAATTTGGTTTGTAGGTGGTTTGAGGCCCCGGGAAGGATTTTTAATGTCGATCTCTCAAAAGCAGTAGAATTTTCTGAGATGAAATGTCATTCCAAGAAATTCTACTGCTTCCGAGGGACCGAAATTAACGCGGGTACCAGCTAGTATAATATAAAAATAAGTGAATACGAGTATGTTCAGTACTTACTTTAGATAACAATGTTAAGTCAGATGTCCTCGCCACCTTATTGGTCGGGGGTTACAATTTATCAGTTTAACTTTGATTGCATCCTTGGCAATAAACTTTCCACTCTGGATATAGATGCGTAAATGCTAAAAATACTTGTTGTTTGATAAGCGAGCTTGAAGTTCATCTCATGTTGCGTGCTTATACTATATATTGTTAGTCATCAGTGGAAAAATAGGCGCATATTGTTGCTTTGAAATACTTAATGCCCATTGCTCCCTTTTATTTGGCTCAATATCCTATTTGAGATAATTCTCAAACTTGTTGTTTGATAAGCGAGCTTGAAGTTCATCTCATGTTGCGTGCTTATACTATATATTGTTAGTCATCAGTGGAAAAATACGCGCATATTGTTGCTTTGAAATACTTAATGCCCATTGCTCCCTTTTATTTGGCTCAATATCCTATTTGAGAATTATCTCAAATAGGATATTGAGCCAAATAAAAGGGAGCATATTTTCTTTGGTGAGTACCTGATTTCGTTATTGAAAGTAAAAGTTAAATATAACATGCTCGGTATCCATTATAATCAGACTTCAAATAAATGGCTTCTAGGCTGTTCTAGGCTGATATCAAGGGTTTTGCTTATAATATCCTAAGGATAAATAAGGTTTTTTTTTTATTTGTATTTGATTATTTTTTGAGTAAATAGGTAGTGTACCCATCAACCACAGATCGAATTTTCCACCATTGAACATTGGTCAGGGGAAGCCATTGGTGAGAGGTTGTAATCCTAATCTTCCTAACTACTATTATAAATGCGAAAGTAAGTTTGTTTGTTACGTCTTTCACGTTGTAACTACTGAACCGATCATCGTGATATTTTGCATACATGTTATCTGGGGTACGGAGAAGGACAAAGGGTACATTTTATCCCGGGGAAAAGTACTGTAGCCACGGGCGAAAGCTAGTTCAATTATAACTTGTCAATCAATGGGACGAACACACATTTTTTTCTTTGTGATATGGAAAGATCTCCAAAAAATAGTTGCATCAGTGATAGCGAGGAGCCGGATGGCCTGTGGACGTAAGCAAAATTAGCGCTTACGCATATTAAGCGACCTTGGGCGCAAACCCGCAGTGTCTCGAATTCCTCCGTGCTTCGGAAGTAACGTTTAGCCGTTGGTTGACTTGACGACGGCCATCAGAGATGACAGCCCAGCTGTCAGAAGCCTTTAGGCAGAAACATCTGATAGTACTGTTGGCCACATCATCATCATCATCAGGTCTTTTTAGTCTCCACTGTAGGAGCATGACCCTTTCTGTACTACCGAAGCCATACTTGGCCACATACGCACACAAAAAACAACAAAACAGTGACACTAAAACCTTGTACCAAAATCTCTTGATGGTACAGGAGATACAAATATACAAATATCTATAGTCACATTTTTCGTCTTAGCGCAACGTGAGAACTTTGTTCGGCAGCTTTGTTGGAATTTGCGTTTATAGGATGGTATCTTAGTGTCCTTTCATTACTAACTAATTTTAGTTAATTATTACGGTTTATATATTTTGTATAAATTATGTGATTTAGTCAAACATAATTTACCTATTTATATCAGAACAAAAGTATCTTTAACATTACTTGACAGCTAGATAAAACATTTCAAAATCTATTCCTCATGCAAATTGAACTTGCATGAAGAGTTCCACAGCGCGTAGAACCGATGGCCGATGGGATAGAAGGGTTCTTGAATGGCGACCACGTATCGGCAAGCGCAGCGTCCGACATCCACCAGCCAGATGGTCGGATGACCTGACTAAGGTCGCAGGAAGACGCTGGATACAGGCCGCTTCCAACCGGTCGTATTGGAAATCCTTGGGGGAGGCCTATGTCCAGCAGTGGACTTCTTGCGGCTGATATGATGATGATGATAAAGAGTTCCCCATTAAATTAATACGTCAGCCACGTGTTTCTAAACAGTAAATAAACGACTAGGCTTGTAGTCTAGAAGCTCGGCATTTGCGCGCATTAAAACTTGTTTCACATACAATTTATAAATATGTAGCAATAACTGCATTAGAAACATAGATGCCGGATCTTGCTTACCCGACTACGGCGAAGCAAAAAGGAGTAGGATGCACGTTAATATGTTCGAAAAACCCAAAATAACGTAAGATGTATTGTTAGAAGCGTCTTGCTTGATGATCCGCTTGTTTAAGGCTGTGCAAGGACGCGATACAGTGCGAAATGTCCTTAACTTAAAAAACTGGCCAAGTGCGAGTCGGACTCGCGCACATGTCTGTTGTATGGGAGCCCTCTTTAATATTAATTTTATTTAATTACTATTAATACTATTATTTTTAAAGTGAATATATAACTAAATATTCTGTGAATATTTCAAGCGTCTACCCGTTGACGATATTAATATCGAGCAAAACCAAGCAAAAAAAGTCGCGTTTGTTGTATGGGACCCCCGTTAAATATTTATTTTATTCTATTTTTTAGTATTTGTTGTTATACCGGCAATAGAAATACATCATCTGTGAAAATTTCAACTGCCTAACTATCACGGTTCATGAGATACAGCCTGGTGACAGCTGAGCGATATTAATAGACCCTATTAATATCGCTCCGCTGTCCGTCTGTCTGTCTGTTTTTACCCTTTGGGTATGGAACCCTAAAAATCCCTGTTTTGATTCCCTTGCGAATGTCGATAATTTGCGGCTTATACGGCAGTATCTTTTGATTGCGTTGGCTTAGAAATTTGATTTTTTTCACATCCAAGGGACAGTTGACTTAAGTATTTGATATGAATTTCATCTTGATACCTCCACGCGTTGCTGAGAAAAAGGGTCTTGAGTTGACAGACAGATGGACAACAAAGTGATCAATAAGGGTTCCGTTTGTTCTATTTAAGATACGGAAACCTATAAACGTGTATGTAATGTAAAGATATTTTGATGTAAAATATATATAGAAAAAAAATATATTTATTCCAAAATATTTATCCATTGTAAGTAATACTCATTATTCCATTAAAGGTGAAATGTGTTCGTAAAATACCTATAACATACTGAAAAAGCCGGGTTTTAGCCTTTCAACTTTATCTTATTTTATCTATTTAGATTTTAATAGCTGACTTTAGCTTTGTGATCCTGTGGCACTCTAAAACCTTTCACTCCTTGCGGAAAAAATAACATCGGTGCGCGTTTGGTTTTGGCGTAAAGACCGGCTTAGTTGAATAACCTAAAAAGCAAAAGTGGCGCTTTGAACAGTCATCGGAATGTAATACTGTTTTAAAAACAACAATAATGTTTCATCAACATTCATTCTCATCGCATACCTAAACCAATTAAAAGATATGATGAAGATAAATGTAATTACAGAGCCCAGGTCTTTAAAACCTAAAAGACACGTTTAGCATGGTTAGTAGGCATCAGGAGGATACGGAATCAAATTGTAGCAGGCAAACACGTACCTACGCTGGCCATATGTCAGGGATGTATCTTTTATACCAAATATATCGATCTGTTGCTGAACTAAGGTTCCATATTTTAAAATTTTCTTTTCATCATCTGATACCATTGTATCAACGCGTCAATGCGTGTTGCGTGCCTGAGAACAGTTACCAAACGGACACCGTCAGTGTTGTGTGTAAAAACTTGTGCAATAAAAGAGAAAGAGAGTAGACATATTGTTTCCCTTTGCCAACAATCAATAAAATAATCGCGGCAAGTCCCGTAATGACAATAATAGTCAATAAATCACGTCCAATCATTATTGTTTTACTTAATTTAGTACACAGACGTCCTGCTAACTGATAATAATGATGTTGTCCTGTCGTCGGTGTGTTTACTAACATTAATGCTGGCGGGGAAAGCGGCAATAAATGCGAGGCCTTGTCCAAGCACGTGTACAGACTAATAAATCTAACGCAAACTCATCCACTACTAGTTCAAGAGCCTACTGTATATTATAAGCTTTTATTTAACTTGCTCTGTTTGTTTAGTGGGCCAAATCCTACAACTCAATTTTGAAGCACTTATCCTGGACTGATTAAGCTAAATGTTTTTGTACATACTGTCACGTCTTTTTCTCTTGCGGGGTAGACTTTATGACCTGATAGCATGTTGGGGGCGTCTAGGTGGAAACGGAATCAAAATAGTGATGGGTTGCTATGTGTGTGGAAGGAGAAGCATCTGATACAAACTATGTTTTTCTATTTTCTCCCAGACCAGCATGGAACATACTTGGAATTTATTTTTAATTATATTTCCTGCGGCATTATTATGCATCCTTCGGGATTCATTTTAGGAGTGTATGTATTAAGACGGGACATGTTCTACTTACCTGTCAGTTCTTCCAAATCCGTTCAGCAATGAGGGTTTCTAAAATTAGTGGCGGCAGCACTGAGGCCTCAGGTCCATTAAGCTGTTACTGGGCAACAATGTGTCAGTTCTTGCTGCTTTCCAAAGTCAATGACCAATGATGTTATCCAAAGGCTGCTTGTCGGACCCTACGATTCAGTACTGCCATCCGGTGGAAAGCATTAAAAAATATCCACATTGAAGCTTGATTGAACATATAGAACATATAGTTTCTTTCTCCCAACGTCTCCCCAGTTGCACCCTCAGCTTTAATTCTTCGAAATCCGTGATCCGACTTCTACTTCTTTTTACACTGTCTCCTTATTTGAAAGATTAGCACGCATTTCCTCCTTGAATGTAAGCTATAGCATTTCTTGGGATTGCCACTTCTAACAAAGCCAGATGTAGGCTATATCTGGTAGTAGCTTTACAATATCATCATCATGATCTCTTTTTAGCCGCAAGAAGTCCATTGCTGGATATAGGCAGCTCCCTAGATCTTCCAAAATGACCGGTTGGAAACGGCCTGCATCCAGCGTTCCCTGCGACCTTGATCAGGTCGTCCGACTACCTTGTCGGGGGGTGAAAGGAAAGTTTTCTTCATATTTATGTCATGTGAATGCATTAAATAATACTAATCTCGGCAATAATCAGTCAACCGACACGTTTATTTAATGTTAAGGTGCTGTATCCCTTATCCGTTTGTAGGGCATCGCGCGATATATTACATACTCTTAATGAAATAAGGTTGAAAGTGGCGATACCTAAGTTAGCCTGTCACCAGTCTCATTTCAAACCCGTGAGTGCCATTTCCGCGTTATTTTTCACTTTTAATTTAATAAGTCAATAATTATAACCAAATATGTTTTTTTTAGGTATCCATCTTGCTCATTATATACTTTTTATTAGACGTAAATAAGTTCGTAGTTGTCGCTGAAAATATCAAGTAACTCGCGACGAAATTTTTTCTGGATATACTTAGCTTTTTTGATATTTAATTTTGCTAGGTATTTTTTAAATATTTTGATCTTTATATTTCTTTCATGCTAGTACTTATTCCATTTTCCATGAAAAGTATGGCTAACTGCGCGACGAAAAATAGACGTTTTACGGTATTCTTCTGATGGTCGATATTCTTCTATTCTTCTACGGTTATTCTCCGCCTTAAATCCTGACTAATACCAACTACTTATCCCAATTTTGTGATCAGTAAGTGAAAGTCTGTATATTTTGATGACCTCTGTGGCTCAGTGGTATTGCAAGTGCCCTTGAATCGCAGGGACCTGGGTTCAAACGAAAACTTTTTTTTAGATTGCCTTAGGTCTTGGATGTTTACCTTTATATGTATCTATTATAAAATACATACTGTAATAAAATAGTATCGTTGAGCTAGTCTCCCACGACACAAGTTCACGACTTACTGTGAGGCTGACTCAACCTCTGTGATTTGTCCCTAATATTTATTTATTTATTTTATATTTGTTTGTTACGCTCATAATCTAATAATGTACGGACAAATCACACAGATTGAGCTAGACATAAAGTAAGTTCAAGACAAGACTTGTGTTATGGACACTAATTCAATAAAATTTAGTGATACTATATTTTATTACAATCAATTTTAAATAAACATCCAAGACGCAGGTAAATCTCATTATGGTTATTTTTGACTGAACTGACCTGATTGATCTTGATATTGGCCGGCGATCGAACCCGGGACCTCCGGTGTGACAGCCACAGAGGCTGACCAATAAGGTGTTATTTTCTAGGGATGTCACTTAAGCGAGCGAAGCAGTGATTAAAAACTATAAAGTACATAATTAATCAGGCTACAAGATTGTTACACAGCATATCTATTAATGTTTTCCTTATGCAGGTAGTTATAGTAAATAATATCCTAGCAATATATTTATGGTTTAAGTGTAAACAATAATTATTCATATAATGTACACTTAAATCATGAATTAATTGCTTTACCTACCTCTTAAAAAATATAGGGTTGTTTACTTTGTTTGTTAAAATGTAGCTATCCAACACAAAAAGAATTTTCCAATTTACAAATACAAATTTGAACCAGTAGTTCCTGAGATTAGAGATTTCAAACAAACTCTTCAGCTTTATAATATTAGTATATAAGTATAGATAATAGCAGAATAAATACTAATGTAAATTTCAATAAACCTACAAATATACTCATTGGTTTGCAGTGCAAACCTCCGTGCATTTAGACCAGTTTCCCAGTCAGATCCGCTTGCAGGCAATGGAAGCTCGAGCGTGCATAGCTATCACATGGCGGAAATTTAGCTTGCGTCAAGTCGGCTTATAATTTCTCCTCCTTTCCTCTCTACGTACACAGACCTTACGATATAAATTGAAAACCTTGGGTATTATAAATCAATAAAAACTTTATGAACTAAATACTGAAGACAAATTCTAATTCCATATTATATCGATATCCATAAACAAGGGTTCTGTCTGATACTCGGAGGATCTGATTCTATATTTTATAAACAATTATCATTCCCTGATATATCTCTTCATCTAAAATATTAAGGTTATGACATTATGACACATAATGACAAATAGATTCTCGAGTTGGACGTGTGTTTATTGGTATAATCCAATCTTCACTTGCCGTAATTGAAGCGTTTTTGACCAAAAATTGTATCATTAACTCGAATTGGGTACATCCTCTTTGATAAGTGTAAAATTAATTTACACCTTACAGTGTTAATGTCACGGTCAACCGCATTAGAGGTAAATAAAGTTACGTCAAGATAAAATCAACCAAGTGCGAATCGAACTCGCGCATCAAAGGTTCCGTACCGATAGGTTTATTTAAATATACATTTCAACAAACAAATTTACGGTTATCAGAATTTTCCTTTACCGTTTGATTGTCGTGTGAGTAAATGGCAAACACTAGTGTCAGATTTTAACTCTAATCATCATGTAGTAAATTCCTATTATTATTATAATGTATTAGTTTTCGACAAAAATCACGATTTTTAGTGACCGATCTACATGATCGGTCACTAAAAATCGTGATTTTTGGACAACGGAAAGTTATTTTTAGAATTCCCTTGCGAGTGTGAACAAATTTGCAAAATTTGTGACATAAATGGTCATAACTTTTGATTGAGTTAGAAATTAGATTTTCCACGACTTACCGCAAACCTGAGTACATAAATTTGACATAAATTTCAATTTTATACCTCCACGCCTTACCGAAAAAAGAAGTCCTGAACGACAGACGGTTAAGCAGATATGATAAGAGTTTCTTTTAGCTCCAGAAGCCAAGAGTGAGTTAGGTTTGCTCCCTGAGAGCACAGATTACGAAACAGTTATCCTAAACAGGAGAAGAGTCACCTGTTTAGGGTTTCTATTTCTCTCTAATACTGAACTCTGAAAAACGATCGTAGTTTAGAACACGTGTTCGTGTCCTAAAGCAGTGTTCACTGTTCGCGGGGACATTCTCACGCAATCGCAAATATTGCCATTTTCCCCGTGGCGGCCATGGTGCGAGACTCGTGTCACGAACGTTTTAACCAAGCTTGCTACTAAACTTGAGTTAACATGGCATTGGAATTAAAAAAGAAAATAATTATACTTGTCATCATAATTATATTAAGCATAGAGAACATACAAATAACCTTATTCAATAAGTTTCAGATCTTTGCATTTATTTGTGAATCTGATTCCGAATTCACGAATAAAAAAGAAATTTGTTTTCGACTTTTTTTCACTAGCTTTTTTCTTTTGTTCCGAAATTTAAGTTTTTATTATTAAGTTCAAAATTTTTTTTTTCGCTTGTGTAAGTTGAGGAACGACCTTTTTTCCACTGTTTTTCCCAAGCAAAGCTTTCATCTGGGTTCTTTCAAAAAAAGGGTAAATTACCACTTCAAAGTCCGGGTGCTCTGTTAAAAACACACGTATTATTAGCTGATTTATCATATGAAACTCAAAACTCAAACCCTATGCTTGTGGGACGAAAATTCAATAGGTAGTAAGTAGAATCTAACAAACATTGTCGAAATCTTCGTTTGGTCAGTTTAATTTCGGGCAAGAAATTTTAAGATGTCACTAGGTTCATCCCCTTTGTATATCATCCTATTCCGACGCTAATAATGGTGAAAAATTGCAAGGCGAAGGAAAATTATTTTATGGAGCTTTACTAAAAGTAGGAGCCTTTTAGACCTTTCGTCGTATTGCTGGACATGCCTTTAGCTTGTTTCCTATATCCAACGTCACGCTGAGCGCTTCCTCGTCGACCGTCACGTCTAGTAATTATTATTCTCATTTCTATCTTTGTCTCGGTGAGAAATAGACGTTATCACTAGTGCATCGTTGATTGCTGGAATGGTTACATTTCTTTTTAAATAAATTTTTGGTGAGTATATAATTAAAGTCAAAGTTAACTTAGTGCATTGTATTACTGACAAATGGCTAGTCTTAAAAAGAATTGTTAATTATTTTTAAGACTAGCCTAATTATTAATTATTTTACAAAAAATACTTGCTAATAATAGAATACCTTCAGTTTATAAATTCATTAGGTATTTATATTAATATTTTGTTTATAGAACATATTTTATATCTTTACCTAAATAATTACTAGCTATAGCGTTATAAATGAGAATAAAAGATAGGCTATAAATAATATAGCCTAGCTTATAATTTCATTTCATAACATTGTAATGTTTCATTTACAATTCGCACAGTTATTTTTATGTAAAGACGTTCCAATCCATACCCGTACATATCCTTTATTTTTTATCTAAATATCCTTTTTTTATTAATTACGAGTTGACCTACGTATAATTAATATGTTGACCGTTCAAACTTCGTTTCGCTTAATTAAAACGTTTTCTATTTTTTTCTTTTTCATGATTTAATCAAAAAATTAAATCACACGGTGAAATTTTGATCGTTCTGGACCCATAAATGGTTGATTCAGCCCGTCGATATAAACAACTTTTCATATGGGGCCAATGCAGTGAACTCAAAAAATAAAATGGACATTTTCATACATACATTTTCGCCCGCCCGGTCAATTTGTATGAGAATAGCAAAAAAATGTGTTCCCAGAATTGATCCCATAGGAAAGGTTGTTCATATCGACAGGCTGAACCACCCCGTTAAGGGTGAAAATGGTCAAAAGTTTTCTTGTTCTTCTTTGTTCTTAATTGTTCTGTAATTCGGGGTGAAGACAAACCTAACAATGCAGTCCAGCTGTTCTTGAATCATACGCGGTGTAACCAAGTACTAGTAATAACCCAACTTTGTATTAAATAAAGGTGATGAACTTCTTATAGATTACTAGTATCAAGAGGAAAAAATACTACGTCCAATCATATATTACCTACTAGATGCCCCGGCGTACCGTTTTTTTTTTTTTGGATAATCGAGCAATAAGAAGCCTATATATGTTAATCCAGGGTGTCAGCTACCCCCATAGGTACTAAAGTTCACCAAAATCTGTCTAGCCATTTTTGAGTTATAAATCGTTTAACTAACCCGTCTTTGTTATATATATCCTATTAAATATTATAAATACAAAAATGAGTTTTTTTGTTCGTTTGTTACACTTTCACGTCGTAATTACAGAACCGATCATCATGAAATTTTGCATTACCCGTTATCTGAGGTACGGAGAAAGACAAAGGGTTCGTCCCGGTAAAAAGGACTGTTCCCGAGGGATCGACATTGGCGCTAGCGGAGCCGCGGTCAAAAGCTAGTATATATATATATATATATATGTGTACTAGCTGTCCCGGGAAACTTAATTTCACCATCATGTTTTTGTCGTAAACATTTCTTACAGTTTTAATAGATATTCTGATATTCGGGGTGATAACAAAACCAACAAATTAAAGATTATTAAATCGGTTCATTCGTCCTTAAGTTATCTAAAAGTATTCCAACAAATCAGACTTCTTTTTATATGTTAACATAAGTATAGATTTATTTTTATAAGCGTTTTATTTTGCATTCACAATGCTATTTTGATATACTCTTAATAAATTCAGAAATAAAATATGGTGAAAAAATTGCATGCGGGCGGGGCTTGAACCAGCGACCAAGGTCTATCTATGTACGACCTACGCTCAGCCATCTGACCTACCACATGATTCAATCTCGGCGCCGAAATTCTCCACCTTATCCCATTCCCATTAAACGTAATAAGGCTTACCTACGTCACCTAACACAACTATCTGATTTTTACAAGTAAGGTATTTGATTCAACTCATTTTACAATTAATTTGAAAATCAACTAATAAGTAGGAAGCCATGCAATATTTTTTATAAGTGTTCTATTCGTACATAGATAGACATAGGTCGCTGGCTCAAGTCCCACCCGCATGAATTTTTTTCACCATATTTTATTTCCTAATTTATTTAAAGTATAGTATTTGTAAAATATTTTTATTGAAATTGACGATGTAGTAAATTTTAAAATTTCTATCTCTCTTGACCTAATTAGCCTGAAATGGACAGGGCACGAACGATACAATATGTTTCCCAGTAATGGACACCCACCTGTGCACAGCTCGCTACCAATTCATCAATGTCAATTTGTTAGAGATGGGCAATCCACCCGCTCGGGTTTAAACCCAGTTGGGTAAAAACCGGGTGTTTTGGGTGTTTTGGGTTTAAACCCAATAAGCACACAAATTTTTGGGTTTTTACCATTTTTTACTTAAATTATGCTACTTCTTGACCTGACTAAGCTGGTACAGTGGGCTACAGTTATAATCCTTCAGGTCTAATTGGTTAACTTCTTTCAACTTTCTGTTTTATGTCCTCATCAAATAATATTTTCTTGCGATAGAGCGAGGTGACATGACCAGAGAATAAAATAAACGGGTATTTTGGACTGTTAGTGGCTCAATAATTTAAATATTGTCGCGAAGCTCCCAGAATGGAATAGTCTAGAACTTATCCGAACACCGTCTGTCGCGCTCATAAATCTTATATCTTGCTTACACATATGTATTCTAGGTTAGCGGGAATACACACTATCAAATATTGTGGCAGTCGGAACCGAAACTATATGGAATTTTCTAGAGACAAGACTATTTTAAGGGTACGGAAGGGGTCATCGTCATTCAGTTGACCGCGAGTATTCGAAGCGAACGATTCCAATACGAGTGCGAGTAATAACAGTGACCGCAAGGCCACAAGTACGCGCGTCGCGCAGCTGCGACAGGCTTCAGAGGCAGGCGCACGCGGCAGAGGCAAACGCCAGCGCCAAGGTGTTCACGAGAACGGACGGCAAGGAAAGTGGACGTATTCAGATCAAAGAATAATACATTATTTTTTTGGATAATACAGTTACTTATTGTTTTGACCGTGTTTTGAAGGATTCATTTATGATACTTGCTTTTTAACCGACTTCAAAAATGGAAAACGATGTTCGACAGTATGAATTATTTCTTACTGACTGGTTGGTAGCTTTTGGGTAAGGAATTTGGGGATCTCGAAAATGACGTCAGTCTTGGAATCCAAGATAGCGGACGCGACTTGTTATAATAAATCGACATGGGTGTCGTTGTCTAGGTATTTTGAGGTGTAAATCTCAAAAATGACGTCAGTTTTGGAATCCAAGATGGCGGACCCGAATTGTTATAAAAAATCGACATGGGTGTCGTTTTATAGGTTTTTTGGGGTGTAGATCTCAAAAATGATGTCAGTTTAGGAATCCAAGATGGCGTACGTGACTTGTCATGAAAAATTTACATGGATGTTATTTCTTAGGCTTCCAAAATTGATTCCAAAATTGACGTCATTTTCGAGATCTCACCCCATAAAACCTGGAAAACGACATTCATGTCGATTTTTTATGACATGTTTTTTCTGTAACTACCAAATTCGTCGCTCGGGTGGAGCGACAACAAAGGGTATATGTTTTTTAGGTTAAATGGTATAAAAATTATAACGATAGATAATGCCTCGAGACATTCTGAAGTAATTGTGGAATAAGATGCTCCTATACATATTTTAATACAAACATAATCTTTAAAAACAACAATACACTCCTTTTTTGAAGTCGTGTAAAAAGAAAACTATCAAAATCTCAAATTTCAATAGAATTATTTATTCTCCTAATTACGTCCACCGACTCACTACTAAGTCATTGCTGCACTCGTTCTAACATAAGGTCTGACACAGCATGCCGTCTCTTTCTACTTTGGCGCAAAGCTTTTAAAATATTTACGGCAAGCAAAAGACCAACATGTTGGTCAACTGCAACATGAAAACACAGAACTAATTATTTTCATCTCGGTTTTTATTATAAGTAAACATTTTAAAATTTCCCATAATTTAATTAAGTACGTACCTAACATTTCTTTAAATTATTTTAACGTACAGCAACGTAGAATTGATCATTACAATTTAATAAAAATATATTTTTCATATATTACTAACGTTTTTGACAAATAAAGTAAACACCCGATTTTTTGGGTGTTTATGGGTGTTTAAGGGTGTTTATTGGGTTTTTACCAAAGTTACCTTTGCCCATCTCTACAATTTGTAGATGAGCTGGCTTATCAATAAATGAAAATACATTCGTCACCGACAAAGGTTGATAGCATATTTGACTTAATTGACCGAAAAAAAATATTTTGAACTTCCTTATCCGCTAGATTGCTGTAGACATATTATAATGTTTAAACATTTCAATCTATTAATGATATCTATCCTTACTAGTATTATAAAGACTCGATTATTTGCTATGGATAATCTTAAAATCTTATGGTAAGTAAAACTAGTGATAGTTTTAAAAAAAATGTCTGTGTGTTATATTCTGCATTCACTATGCTATTTTTGATCTACTTACTCTTATTAAATTAAGAAATAAAATACGGTGCACAAATCCCGCCCGCTTGAATTTTTTTCACTTTATTAATTTCTTAATTTAGTAAGAGTAGTACCAGTTATTTACTCCTAAATCAGATTAATTTAAAAAATCTAGTTCTGTATTTCTGTAGTCAGTTAATTAAAGCATTTCTGGTATGATTTGATTGTTATGAGCGTATTATAAATTAATAGAATTGTTGATTACCGGTTCGTTAAAACACTAGAGAAGCTAATAATATTTACATAAGTGCAGATAAATCTAAGTTTGTTTTATACACCCCGAACAGCAGAATAAATATTAAAATATAAGTAAGATTTATGAAGTCACATTATAATAATAATAAATGACTTACTTACGTCCACTACCCATTCTTGTCGTTATCTATATGAATAAAAATAGCGTATCGACATTAGTACCGAAACCGTACCTGGGCAGGGTCATTTTGTATGATATTACTTACATAATTCAGATTAAATATCCTTATAATAAAGATATACATTCGCGTGAATGTATATCCCTTTGGAACAGTACCGCTTTCTGGTACGAAAGGTAGCCCTCCCCATGCTACAAACTATAATTATCAATTCCCAATTTAATCTAAATCGGTTTTGAAAGTGAAGCGTAAAGAAGTAAAAGATGAACGGACTTTCGTATTTATAATATAAGTAAGGATGTAGAAAATCTTAGTTATTCGTAGTCAAATATTTATATGAACTCCTTAGTTTAATTCTTATACCTAATAGGAAATAAGTCTAATTATTCTTATTACTTAATTGACAGATATAATACATATATTTATAAAAACCCACTTATGAGTAAACATAATTAGGAATTTCCACTTAGAGTTAGTTGAGCGTATTTCTACAATACGAAATCAGACAAGTTTTACTGCTTTTTTCCTGGTTTATTATTATTAAGAGATGGTATCATCACACTAAATCAAAAATCTTGGAATGGAGGGAAGTATACTTGACTTAATTTGTAAACTGATTTCTTCTGTTATAAGTCATATTTTTTCTGAGTTTCTTAAATATTAAATTGACAACGCCCGAATACTCAAGACCATAATAACTAAAAACATTCTCAAATCTTGCTCTGTTACTTTCTAGACTAGCCAATAACCTAGAAAGACAAGGACGCCATGGGAATTGTAAACGCCATTAGTTAAATGTTTTTGAGTATTCGGGGTTAGCAAACCAAAATACTTTAGGAATAGTCTAAGAAGGCCATTAATAATAAATACTTATATACATATAATTAATCATTATTCAATTAAATGTGACTTAAAATATGAGCCAATCAGCCTGAAATAAAAAAAAAAGAAGGCCAATATGCTATATTCAAAACTTTCTAGGACAGGTCTGTGAGAAAGAAATCAATAATTTCTCATTTACCGTGAAAAGCATCAGATATAGTGGTCTACAATTAATAGGAAAGTAGATCTCGAGAGAAACTTGGAAAGACATGTTCCGCGCAACTGATATCACGCAGTTCACAGATCTCAGATATTTAATGCCGTGGGAAACTTAAGAGACTTTTACACGAGGCCAATAGCTTAGCCAGGCCTGTTGGCCAAAACTAATAATACATACATAGTATCACGTCTTTTTCCCTTGCGGGGTATACAGAGCCCAGGTCTATAAGACCTTATGGCCACATTTAGCATGTTGGAGGGCGTGTAGATAAAAAATAGTTCTTTTGGTTTTTATTATTAGGTATATATTGATAGGTATGCCAACACATTCTGTGAAAATGTCAAGTCAATACTTATTGTATTACGGATCCATAGATATAGCTCTGTGACAGACGAACGGACATCGGAGGCTTAATAATAAGGTACCTTTGGTTACGGAGCCCTAAAAACTCAGCATTTCGGTTTAGCTAGCTCATCCGCCGTCACTTGAAACTCTGCCTTATCCAATCGGCGCTTTTCCTTCCACAGGAATAATTTAACCGCCTGGGCGAAGGATCAAGCGGTGAAATTATTCCTGTGGAAATACAAAAGGTATGTGAAGCTATTCTGAAGCCTTCGTTTTGCTTTCATCTACTGTCTGTTAAACAATCTGTTCATTTAATCTGACTTGTCGCGCCAGTTCGTGACAAACGAAGGAAATGCAGTAAAGGAAGGAAATGATCAATTTGTGTCAAGCAATTGCAGGTATTAAGCCTAGTCTAGAGTTACTGCACTCGAGATACACTGCCTAGCTTTAAACGTGTCAGTACCAATAAGTGCATTGACAACCTCGTGACCGTAAGACAACAATACAATAATACAACGTGAATAAGCTTCAATCTATTTAAAAATACAACGGTACCTATTGTGAAAATATTTCACTTATAGGTATTATTGCCAAAACATTGTGTTTTTAACTCTATAAAGTTAAAAATAATAAGTTGTAGTAGAAATAATTCATAATTTCCCAATAATACCATTGCTTTCGATGCTGACATCTATACTAATATTATAAAGCTGAAGAATTGTTTGTTTGTTTGTTTGAACGCGCTAATAACAGGAACTACTGGTTCAAACTGGAAAATTCTTTTTGTGTTGGATAGTCCATTTATTGAGGAAGTCTAGACTATAAAACATCACGCTGCGACCAATAGGAGCGTAGCATCAATAAAAAATGTTTTGAAAACGGGGGAAAATTATAAATCGTATAATAAATAAATCATAAAACAGATATTGCCGCGGACGAAGTCGCGGGCAACAGCTAGTTATTATATAAGGTCCATTTAAATTAAGCGCAAGTATTTTCCATAGGTCAAAGAAATGCTCTAGTAGACATTTTTCAGAAATCAATCCACTGTTTTTTTGTTTCTTCGTACTATGTTCTATATTATTTTTTTACAAAAATCGGTAAATTTGCTATTTTGATGGTCGACGTCAGTGACTTGGTATCTAATAGTAGGTAGTATTAAAAAGTTATATGCCAAGGCAGTGTTTTTTTGTACACATGGTGTAGGTATCTTGCGAATGATTTTTATATGTTCAAGTTAAGATATCACGATAACTGTGCACGAATAGTTTTCGTTACGTGTCGATTAACGAGTCTTAATTTAAATGGACCATAAACAAAAGAGTATCTCGAAATGACCTGCAACATATATGTTTCGTCATATATAGGTAGGTACTCATGACAAGTCATAATAATTAGTTTATTTCGTAAATAATATGGTTGTGCATAATTCTCTATATTTTTTTCTTTAATTTCAAACCTAGCCGTGATGTTTATATTTAGTTTAAAAAAAAAAAACGAAATTATCCTACTCAATCATGTAACCATACGTATTCTTTGTCTTCAACAACACCAACTAAAGATACTGATGACATAACCGTGTTTGTAAGTCCACTGATCCTGCCGCCTTAAAAATTGAACCTGGGTAAATTTCATAAGCCGCCAGGGGTACTATTTCATAAACGGGTAACTTTATAAGACTAGCAACTTCTTCATACAATATCCATTCGTTTTGGAACAGTCACTCGTTCAAAAATGGCACTCCAGTTGGAGAGGAGGCCGCGTCCGCTGCGCGTGACCAATCCGGCCCGCCATTGTTTCTCTAATATAATCCGTGGATATTGCATTATTTTTAATTACAAGGGCAATGACCGAAAAACACAGTTCGTAGAAGGACCGAATGTTAGTATTTCCTCTGAAGTCACTACTCTAAAAATAAAACCTTTTACCATTGTTTTCGTTACAATAGCATTCAAAATTATTTTCCTCAAACATGGTTTGAATCTACGAAGAATGCAACCACAGAGACCTTATTAGTTTCAAGTAAAGTTCGTAAATTTTTTAACATTATGATTTTATTTCTTAGTTAATTTTTATTTGTAAGAAAATAAATATAAATTATATTGAAAAAAAACAAATTGACATTTTATAATAGGCAAAGATAGATTGCATAATAAAAAACCGTAACCCATGCAGACGAACTCGCGGGACACAGTGTAATAATAATTATTTAATATAATAATTCGTGGTCGTCGGTCGTGTTTGTTTTTCTTATGAGAAGGTTCTTACAAAAAAAAAATAATAATAAAGTTGCGCGGAATATAAAAAAAATGAGAAAACCTTATGACATTATTAACTTTTTAAATGTAACCTTAGCATCGTATTGCCGTCTGGCACTGAGCGTGTTTTAATTAATAGTTAAGACAGAACAAAGTCTGTCCGGTCAGCTAGTTAACACTAATTATTACCTACATTCGGAGAAATATTTTTATTGATGGGTGACCTACAAAATCAACATGGTAACATTTTTTATAAAATACGTTTTCTTTTGTTTCAGTGGGGACGCAGAATATAACGACGTAGGGTATAAAACGTCAAACTACAACATGAGGAACAATGTCAAGTAAGTACTTATAACGGGTGGCGCAAAAGTACTGGCACTAAAGAAAATACTTTTATTTTTTTTATATGACATTTTCTGTCATTCTGTTTTTGAAAATTGTGTAGTGAACAAATGTAAAATACACTGAAAATAAACATGGACCGTTTTACTCCCCAAGAACGTGGAATAATTGTGTGAGGGACGCTTTTCCAGGCCGAGTTATCTCTCGTTTTGGCGATTTGCCTTGGCCTGCAAGATCACCCGATCTGACCAGTCCAGACTTCTTTCTTTGGGGTTTTTTGAAATCTCGGGTGTATGTGAACAAGCCACAGACTCTCGCAGCTCTAAAAGAAAACATTCGTCAAGAAATAACGAACATATCGCAGGAAGTGTTACGGCAAGTTATGCAAAATGTCATAAATAGGGCTCAAATGTGTATCAACTCTGGAGGTCACCATTTAAAAGACATCATCTTTAAATCCTAATGGTACGAAATTTAATGGCACAAATATACATTTAAAAAAACCTAAATCTAGTTTTCTAATTTAGAAAAAATGTTATAGCTGAACCAAATAGGGTCTTTACTTTTGCGCCACCCAGTATTAAGAAATTAAGAATTGTCATTATCAATGATTGATGGCAACTGGAGATCCAAGAGCTGGCTCACAGGCTATATTATTTCTTTGTGAATCGTAGTCGCTATATAATGGCACAATGCTGCCAGAGCACATTGTGTGCTCAGTCATTATCATCATCAGGTCCTTTCTAGTCTCCACTACAGGAGCATGACCCTCTCTTGGCCAGGGCCGCCAGAGGACTTGGCCTACACTCTCCACGCTGGCCAGACGGGTTGGAGAGGTCTCTTAGATGTTTATAAGCTTTGTATAGCTTGTATTTCCTAAGTCGCCTTCTACGACATCCACGGGAAGACTTGGAATGGTCCTATTCTACTCTGCCGGGTACCACACGGCTATAGTGTGCTCAGTGTGGGGTTGAAATATTTATTTAACAGGCTTATTTTTTGTAATACTGAAATAGTTTTCAGTAGCCTATTAGTTTATAATAGTAAATACTGCATATATTTTGAAAGCAAGACGTGTATTTTGGAACTTTACAGTCCGGAAGGTTGTTAATATACTGCTAATCGATTATGGAAATAAGAAAGAAACAACTTTTACTATTAGAGTAACACAGAATACGAAGTTATTTTTCTTAAATAGTAATAAAATCTTTATGCCAACGACTCCTAAAGAATAAATAAATATTTAGAGACAAATCACACAGATTGACCTAGCCCCACTAAGTTGAAAACTTGTGTCGTGGGATAACAGACACGTATGTATGTCGATAAAAATCAAAGACCCAGGCCAATCTAAAATGGATCGTTCTCTATAGTTACTAGTGTAGTGTAGTGTAGTGGATTTATACCGCAAATCGAAGGCAAAAGTATGAATTTTTTCTGAGTTTTATTTTTCATTGAAAGGGTCATTGAAACAGTCTGTCAAAATGAACAGCTCTTAAAACAAATTCAACTGAAGGGTCGGTCAAACACTTTTGTATGGAAAAGACGATTTTTGTTGTTTACTCTCATTGGTCCCATAGTCAAATTTGTTCATTTTTTACGGGCGAGTTACCCTTCAAAGGAGTGTCGGTGGTAAATTTAGGCACTGTATTATCTTTTTTTTACATATATCACAGCACAGAGCTTGATGCCGTAAGACCCATAAACCACGATAATCTATTCTATACATATAATAAAACAGTAAAAATATTTTGTCTGTACATTTAGAATTTTGGACTGAAATGGATAGAGGGACACTTAAAAAGAATAATAGAAAGCAAAAAATTTTTTTTCGAATTTCTTGTCTGTCTGTCTGTCTGTCTGTCTGTCTGTCTGTCTGTCTGTCTGTCTGTCTGTCTGTATGTATGATCACGATTATCTCCGAAAATACTGAACCGATTTAATTCAAACTTTCACCAATTGCTTTGTTTTAACCCAGCAAAACATTTAAAGTTTGTTTCATCAAAATCGGTTCATTAATAAAAAAGTTATCGTCATTTGAATGAACTCAAGGCATTAGTTTGCCTGCAAATATACATATACAATATAAATTTTTTATCGTTTTGGACCCATAAAGGGGTGACTCAGACCATCAAAATGAACAACTTTTCCTATGGGAACAATGGTGGGAACTCAAAATAAAATTCGACATTCCCATACAAACTGGCCGGGCGGTGGGGACTCTTTTGTATGGAAATGACGAAATTTTTTTTGAGTTCCCGGCATTGGTCCCATTGAAAAAGTTGTTCATATTGATGACCTGAGTCACCCCTTTAAGGGTCCAAACTGTGTCTGCGGGATGGACACTAACGGCGGCGGCGTAGCCGCGGGCAAACGGCAAACCAACCTAAACTGCTGCGCCTAGAAACTTGAAATTTGGTACAGGAGTTCTTTTAATGATGTGAGTGAGCGCTAAGAAAGTATTTTTAAGAAATTTAACATCTAAAGGGGTAAAATTTATATGGAATTTTCTCATTTCTGGACTAAGAAGTATGAAAGTAGGTATATAAGTTCTAGATGTGTGTAGGTAGATGAAATTTGCTAAATTCCCCCCTTAAGGGGTAAAATGAGGGTGGATGGGTGGTATAAACTTTGTATGGAAATTTTCTCATTTCTGGACTTAGACGTATGAAAATAAGTATATAAGTTCTAGGTTACAATTAAAAATATCTGTGTAGGTAAAATGGACGATATTTTTCCCTGTAGGGGTAAAATAGCGGGGTAAAGATTGTATAAGAATTTACTCATTTCTAGACTTAGAAGTATGAAAATAGGTAAATAAATTCACGATTACAATTGAAAAAGATATGTGTAGGTTAACTGGAAAAAATCCCCCAGAAGGGGGATAAAGTTTGTTTGGAAATTTTCTCATTTCTGGACTATGAAGTATGAAAAAAAAATAGGTTTGTAAGTTCTCGATTACAATTAAAAAAGATATATGTGGGTGAAATGGACTGAATTCACTCCTAAAGGGGTAAAATGGCCCTCCTATTATATATAAAGGTTTTATGGAAATTTTCTCATTTCTGGACTTAGAAGTATAAATAATATCCATACTAATACTAATATTATTAATGCGAAAGTAATTCTATCTGTCGTTTTTTTACGCTAAATTTGGTATGGAGGTGTGAGGCCCGGGGAAGGACATAGGGTATGTTTGATTCCGGGAAATTCTACTGTTCCCGAGGGATCGACACTAACGCGGGCGGAGCCGCGGGCAACAGCTAGTCGTTTTAATATAAATCGAGTCGGACTCGCGCACGAAGGGTTCCGTACCGTTATCTATAAAAACGGCAAAAAAATCATGTCTATTGTATGGGAGCCCCTCTTTCATATTAATTTTATTTCTATTTAATGAAATAATATATATTCACTTTTAAAATAAATTTACTAAATATTCTAAATAACTAAATTAAATAACTAAATATTCTGTGAATATTTTAAAAGTCTACCTGTTGCCGTTATCAATATCGAGCAAATACTGGGTGGCGCAAAAGTAAAGACCCTATTTGGTTCAGCTATAACATTTTTTCTAAATTAGAAAACTAGATTTAGGTTTTTTTAAATGTATATTTGTGCCATTAAATTTTGTACCATTAGGATTTAAAGATGATGTCTTTTAAATGGTGACCTCCAGAGTTGATACACATTTGAGCCCTATTTATGACATTTTGCATAACTTGCCGTAACACTTCCTGCGATATGTTCGTTATTTCTTGACGAATGTTTTCTTTTAGAGCTGCGAGAGTCTGTGGCTTGTTCACATACACCCGAGATTTCAAAAAACCCCAAAGAAAGAAGTCTGGACTGGTCAGATCGGGTGATCTTGCAGGCCAAGGCAAATCGCCAAAACGAGAGATAACTCGGCCTGGAAAAGCGTCCCTCACTAAGTCCATAGTGTCGCGCGCTGTGTGTGCCGTAGCGCCGTCTTGTTGAAACCAGATGTGCTCCAGCCCCAATTCGTCCAAACTGGGTATCAAAAACTCTCGTAACATGGTTCTGTAGCGTTCTCCAGTGACAGTTATCGCATTGCCTCCAGCGTCTTCGAAAAAATAGGGTCCGATCACTCTGTCAACACAGATGCCACACCATACAGTAACTTTTAGTGGGTGTAGAGGTGTTTCTTGAATGATGCGCGGATTATCAGTGCCCCAGAACCGAGTATTCTGCTTATTGACATGCCCTGAGAGATGGAAATGCGCTTCGTCACTCATAACCAATTTTGAAGGAAAATCATCCTCTTCAAGGTTGAGGTTTATGACGCGCTGGCAGTAATCTAGACGAGCTCGGTGGTCAGCAGTTATTTTCAGTGTATTTTACATTTGTTCACTACACAATTTTCAAAAACAGAATGACAGAAAATGTCATATAAAAAAAATAAAAGTATTTTCTTTAGTGCCAGTACTTTTGCGCCACCCGTTACAAGCAAAAAATCACATTTCTTGTATGGGAGACCCCTTAAATATTTAATTTATTCTATTTTTTTTTTTGTATTTGTTGTTAAAGCGTCAACAGAAATACATCATGTGTGAAAATTTCAACTGTCTAACTATCACGGTTCATGTGATACAGCCTGGTGACAGCGGTATGACGACAGACAGAGAGACAGACGGACAGCGGAGCGATATAAATAGGGTCCCGTTTTTACCCTTTGGGTACGGAACCCTAAAAACGATGAGTTGCTAGCAGCACACCAATTGATATTCTTGTCAAGGTTTTATTTCTTTATATCTATGTATTGTATTGTACATAATCTTGTATCTGACGAGCGCGTGTGTCTAGTTCCTGTTTCATTACGTGTGTGTGAATCATTATGTTTCCATTGCGTGATATTCGGCGCGCTACGTGATTTTACCGCTGGCTGGGAACACGTGAATACATACCTATCGCAGGCATTTACTACTGTTACACTGATAGCTGCCTTCTATTGTATTCCCTATAAACTCATACGTACTTACAATGACAACAAAATACATTTGTTTGCGTTACGCCTTAACAATGTCAAAGATCTTTTATATGGTTCTGTGTGAAAACAAACATGGTAGTCCAAGTCATTTTGTTCTCACGCAGGTTGTAAACGCTAGTCAGGTTATACATATGTAGGGGATTCCCCCGTATGTTGGCCAACTCGATCCAGCCTCAATTATTAAAATGAATAAAACACGATATGCGGCCGTTCTAGTATTACGTAAGCAGCATATTAGTTAGTTTTAACCCCCTCCCCTCTTGTCAGCAAAAATGAGAGAAGCTCTTCCCCTTCACTCCAAGCGTACGTAAACATTGAAATAATTATCACAAAATATGTTTGTTTATTTTCTAAATGTTGCTGATGTCATTACCTCACAAACCCCCCGTTACCCACGTCATCAAAAAGAAGCCAAGCCCTCCCACCCGTTTCACTGCTTCCATAATATTTGAAATGACCCCTATGATGTTTCTTCAGTAGAAGTGAGCAAATTATGTCATATATTATTAACATCAGACGTTCTTAAATAAGTTTGCGTAGAAGAAAATTGAATGGAACTACTTTGAAAATGGTTTAGAAAATGAGTTTATGGATTGAGGAATCCGTTACTAACGACATGTGAAATAGTTGATAAAACTTCTAACTTGTTCGTTGTTCGTAAGTATGAACAATTTAAAAGAAAAACTGAGAAACTTATTTCTCCCTGCCAAGGGAAAAGCTTCAAGAGTTCAGTAATAAACGATCAATAAGTACATTTGATGCTGACACATTGGACGTGTCCCGTAAGTTGAAACTAGTTGCTAGTCTGAAGCATCCATATTAACGTTCTACGGGAAGGAACATTGGGTGGTATACCAGACTTTTAGTGCCTGGTGAGCGACGCACCTGGCCGGGGCAGTAAGAGTCTGCGGCGCCCACGGCCACAATAATACTACAATAATATTATAAAGAGGAAATATTCGATTGCTTGTTTATTTGCACCGAAAGGGCACCGACACTTTTGGACCGATTTAAAAATCCTTCCACCGATCAATTATATCCTATACTAGCTTTCGCCCGCGGCTCCGCTCGCGTCAATGTCGATCCCTCGGGAATAGTACTTTTTCCCGGGATAAAAGGTAGCCTATGTCCTTCTCCGTACTCCAGAGAACTTGTATGCAAAATTTCATGATGATCGGTTCCGTAGTTACTGCGGGAAAGCGTAACAAACCAAACAAACTCACTTTCGCATTTATAATATTAGTAAGGATAAGGATTATCCCTGATGAACATAGGTTATAGAAATAAATACCTATATCTACCCATGCAAAGCCATGGCGAACCGCTAGTGTTAAATAAAATCACTTTAAGTATTGGAAGAAGTTTACATTATATATATTCTATCATTTGAAAGAGGTAAGGACAATATAATTTCAGGATTCCGTACCCAACGGGTACTAAAAGAAATCCTATTATTAAGCCTCCGATGCCCGTACGCCCGTCACAGTCCTGTATCATTAAACGGTCATAGGTAGAGACGTTAAAATTTAACTGAATGTGTACCTTTATCATTTGTAGCTATCACAACCAGTAATAAAAACATAAAGGTCCCAAACAAAAAGCTTGACTTGCTTGAAAGCAATTTTGTTCCACTCGGGTTGCCCACAAGTTTCAGTTAGTTTTACTCGCTCGCTCTTTCTTACTTCTGTTTTCTCAATAATATTAATTTATTGAATGTTATTTGTTATTCGTTGGTAAGTGGCCAACACTGGTGTCAGATATCTTCAAGCTGCTTGAAATCTGACATAGCTTAACGACTGCCATCAATGATGACAGCTGGGATCACCGGCATAACATGCCTGCCAAATCACGGAGGAGCTTGAGATATTTTGGCTAGCTCCGTGGCGCAGCGGTCAACACGCCAGCCTGCGTCACGAGAGTGCCCGGGTTCGATCCTAGGTCAAGATAGAAAAGAACCTTTTTCAAATTGGCCTGGGTCTTGTATGTATATCTATATATGTATTTGTTATAAAATATAGTATCGTTGAGTTAGTATCCCATAACACAAGTCTCGAACTTACTTTGGGGCTAGCTCAATCTGTGTGATTTGTCCGTATATATTTATTTCTTTATTTACATGCCACTTTCGGTCTCCCATCCCAATGGGAATCGCGCCCGGGGTTGCCCTAATAATGCACACGCCCAATGCGGGCGCTTTATTTAACACTAGCTGTTGCCTGCGACTTCGTCCGCGGCAATTTCTGTTATTATTATTAATTTGTTTTTTTGTTAGTTATAGTATATGAATAATTTTCCCCGTTTACAAATCATTTTTTATTGATGCTTCTCTCCTATTGATCACAGCGTGATGTTTTATGGCCTAAAACCTACCTCAGTAAATGGACTATCCAACACTGTTGTGTTGGATAGTCCATTTATAAGTCATAAGAATTTTCCTATTTGAGCCAGTACTTCCTGAGATTAGCGCGTTCAAACAAACAAACTCTTCAGCTTTATAATATTATTATAATATTAGTATAGATGTAACATTCATGTGAAGGTTTGTGTGAATGTATATTTTTCCGGAAAATTGCTCCTTTCTCATCATAAAAAGTCTTTTATAATGTTAACAGTCGATTGACCATATAGAAATGATCAGGAGTTTTTTTTAAACAAAACTTGTCACGACCTTGATGATGAATATCAAAAACTACAGTTTATTGACTCTCACCTCTATTCCGATTAGAATAAAGTAACATTCAAAATAAACATTCCAGCGCTCGGCATGCCCTGAGAGGATTCTAAGGCTGTTCGGCGCTAATAAACCTTATAAGAAAACTAAATATCACCAGCACACTGTGTCGACACAAACAGCTAACTTTTCTAAAACATTTGAATTCTATTATTCTTCTTTTTCTACACTATCTCACTTTTCCTAGAAGTCCAAACTACAAATTATTAGTATTTATAGCGTTCCCAACGTTTTTTAATATTATCTTAAGTTTTAATATTTTACTAATATCATAAATCTAAAAGTTTGTTATATGAAGTTTCTGATAATAATATGATAGTGGGATAAAGATGATTGTGATGTGACTCCTCCATGCAACATGTACTGGATAAATTTTGTAAATTTTATAGCTTACTAGCTTTGGCCCGCGGCTCCGCTCGGGTTATTGACGTTTCTTCACTGAAAATTAGTTTCCTATGCATCTCCGTATCCCAGACAACGCCTTTGCAAAATTTCACAATCATCGGTTCAGTAATTAAAGCGTGAAAATGTGACAAAAAACTAACAAAATACACTTTCGCATTTTTTTATATTATAGTTAGAATTGGTTATCGCATCATAATGAACCTACTTGCTCGCGACCCCCGACATGAATATCTTTCCTCTTCTATCTAGTAAACGGCTGAATAAGCTGAGCGAAGCTAAAAAACGGCAAAAATTTCTAAACACACTGACTACATCAGAAAATTAATATTAGAAACTAGCTTTCGCCCGCAACCCCGCTCGTTTGCATGGTGATCCTTCGGAAACAGTATATCCGGGATGAAAGGTATTTTCCCAGGCCTCAAACTATCTCCTTTCCAATTTATTCTAAATCGGTTCATTGGTTAAAGCTTGAAGAGGTGACAGACAGTATTGTTTTCACATTTATTATATTTCATTATAATAGATTAACAAAGGAAGGATAGAATAAGAAACGAGTATCTGAGAGGAAGTACGTAAGCAGTTCCAATGACGGGAAAGCTCAAAAGTAATACCACAAGAAATAGATTTGGATGATATGGACTTGTTTTGCGAAGGGAAGAAAGTCATATTACGAGGAGGGTGATGAATATGGAAGTTCCTGGGAATCAGAATAGAGATAGGCCAAAGAAAAGATGGATTGAGTATATGAAGGAGGATATAGTGAAAAATAAGGTAACGAGATGGCTTGAGAAAGAGAAAAATGGAAAAGAGATAAGGAGAGGAAGACAAAGAAGAATATAAGTATAGATAGGGTGGATGTCGCGTCAAATCAAGCGATGTGAATAATTTGATATCGTGATGTATATACACGGGACTTAGCATGAACCTCTTTATTATTTGTTTTTATTTAGACATTTGATATAGACGACGAGCTCTGTAGCCTAGTGGTCATCATACCAGGCTGCCACACCGGAGCTGAAGATAAAAAAATATTATTCAAATTGATCTAGATGTCGGATGTTTATTTATATATGTATTTGTTATATTTGTTATAAAATATAGTATCCCATAAAACAATTTCGAACTTACTTTGAGGCTAGCTCAATGTGACACAAAAAACCTTTGTGATTTGTCTTATATATTTATTTATTTATATCACTTGCCAAGAAGACATGAACAGGCTCTCTAGAAAAATATTTTGTTGTAATTGAATATCGATTAAAACAAAATTGACAATGTTTTGTTTTAAGCGATTTTAATTTAAGTTGCTCTGTTTAAACTTCAAATTGAACCTATTTCTAGTTATCATAGCCACTGTTATATTTTGTTGCACCTACTATATCAATGTCAGTATATTGGTGTGGCACTTAACATGGTGCTTATTATCTAAATCCCAATCATTCGTCGTGTAAAAATCCCGGTGTGTCCAAGCCTTAATCAAATTGAAGTGCTCCATATTCAATTTGGCGAACCCAACCACGTTTTATAATAGAAAAACGTGGTCAGAACGAAAAATAAAATAAAATTGACGCTGCTGCATATTCAAATTGTTGAGTGGCCGCAAATAGAAGAGTGCAGGCCTGTTGTGGCTTCGTGTCCATCCGATGAAATTGATTGCATTTCCTCAGTGTGGTTTTAGTAACACATAAGTTTATGCATATAAAATGTTGTGTACACATATCTTGCACATGACTTTATAAAGGTGATCACTTATTTACTAAATATCCGACTGAATTCGACAAAATAACCTTTCATATGAAAAACCGACTTCAATCAAACTACTATGTTGATGTTGATGAAAATCAAATGAGACCAATTCGGTTTCGATTTAAAATCCGCCGAACCTTCGACCTCACAGAAACTGAAACACATGGGTAAAACGGCGCCGTGACATGTGCTTTAATAGTCAGTCCGGTGAAGTAGTGGGATATACTTTTTAAGAAAGTGTCAAACCTTTTATATTATATTAATTTTATTTACTTGTCTGTAATGTGTAAAATATAGTGGATTGTAAAACATAATAAAGTTAGAAATTATGATTCACACATTTGATGAAGTTGCGGTTTTTACCCAATGGGTTGGCGTCTGCAGGCGACCAGTCATTAAAATATTTTTCAAATCAAGTTATAATAAATAAATATATACGGACAAATTACACAGATTGAGCTAGCCGCAAGGTAAGTTCGAGACTTGTGTTATGGGATACTAACACAACGATACTATATTTTATAACAAATACATATATAGATAAACATCCAAGACCCAGGCCAATCTGAAAAAGATCATTTTCCATTTTGTCACACTCGTGTCACAGGCTGGCGTGTTAATCACTGCGCCACGGGGCTGTATTATTTATAATAAGTTAGGCAATTGTTTATATTCGAATATTTGTTTTGAGTCAAAATTATCGTTTGCTCAATAAAATTACAAACTAAACACGCTACCTCCTCACGATTTTTTCTATTCCCTACTCCTCTACAAAATACTTAATAAAAAAAACTATATTTTTATCGTCTTACTTATACAGCTACAAAAAAAATTGTACAAGAAGCCTCTGTATCGTTGTTTTTTTGTTTTGCCCCATTATGCATAATTTAATTCCAAATGTAATTGGTGATTTTAGTCTTATAACGCCTGAATTACAGGATGAATATCATCCTAGCTCAGGCACCCATAATTTCATATTTCCTTAAATGTAATCTTAAATGATGATGAATAATGATTAGTTCCATTCATTATTCGAATAAAGATTTATTATTGTTCAACACCGAGCCCGGGCTCCCATGCACCACCGCTGACGACGGGTTAAGGAACATAATGCTCACGTTATGTAGTTGCAAGTAGGTATTTGTTATGTAAAAAGTAGTACTGGGAAGTAATCTACAATATTTCGTTCCGCTCTGGATTGTAGAGAATGCCCTGGACGTTAGTCTTTCATCACCACCTAGCGACATCTTTTACTCCGACACGTAAGGAAATTATACTCCTTCAAAATGACAACACCTTATTAAATGAATTAATATTGAAACTACCCTTTGCCCGCGTCTTCGTCCGCATACAAGTTGATAATGGTTCTAATAGTAGATTGGACAAGGAAATCATGTTGTCCCATACTAACTTTGCTTCCCTTTTTCACCCTCTTAGGAGTAAAATTTTGGTAAAACCTTTTTTATCGGATTCTTACGTCATACAAGCAACACACCATATAAGTTTTTACAATGAGCGGTTTAGACTCCGCGTTGATCTGTCATAAAGTCAGTCATTCATAACAAAGTATTTTATATGCATAGATTAGTACGAAATTTACCAGCCCTTTAAAAAAAAAATATCTCTATTTTCTAGTTAGATCTAGTAAAGTTTACCTAATAGTTTTAATTCATAAATTATGTTAATGGTATAGGCATTATTATTTACTTAATAATGTTTATATCATGAACCCGTGACGTCATGTGCGTAACGCATAAACAAATCAATAGTTCTATAACTTTATGCTGGAGCGTAAGAAGGATGTAAGAACTATCAGTGATACTAGGTTTTAAAGGTAACTGCAATTTTGAAAGAAAAAAGTTTCAGCAGTAATACCACAGAGTAATACCTACGCAAATCCACAAGGTATCCCTATGAAAAATCACTAGCCCCTAAAGAAGTATTCTTTCACTTCAAAAATTAGTAGGTAGCACTTGTCGTTTTACTACCATGGTATGTAGATTTTGTTTCACAAAATGATTGTATAGACAAAGTAAGTTTTAATGATGCTTAAATGTAAAAATGCTAAAGTGTAATATAAGTGTTTAATTTAATTAAGGGAATATTTTTGTTAAGTTAAGTTTGGTTAAAAGTTTATAACATACGGTGAAAGATCCACGCGTACTGGACTTGGACCTGCGACTTTAGGTACGACCTAGTATTCTTAATTTACATACATACATAGTATCACGTATTTTCCATTGCGGGGTAGGCAGTTCATTTAGTATTGTTAATTTAGTAGAAAGAAACGCACAGGTTTCGTTACACTACGTTAGTATAGCGAATACTTCTTTTTAGGAAGGTAAATGAAAACCAACTACAGCCTGTGAAGGTTATTCTCAGTGTTCTTGCACTTGGCGTTTTCCTTAAACTGTAGGCCAAAGAGGTCACTTACGATTTGACCTGTTTTTAAACTATAAATAAAAATCACATTACAGACATATTTTACCACTTTGGTGTTTGGTGTCTCTCGCGTAAACTATTCAATTTAGAAAAAAAATATGTTAGAAACCTTAATATCATTTCTGAATACCTACTCTGATATTGAGGTTTCTAACATATTTTTTTGACCTATTTTTTATTGCTTTATTCTATTTTAGTGTGATAATCTTAATGCGGTTCACAGAATACATACATAACAAGTTTCAACAGTCATGACGAATTCATAAGGGTTCCGTTTTTTTGCCATTTGGCTACGGAACCCTAAAAAACGGCAACTGCGAGTCGGATTCGTACACGAAAGGTTCCTTACCTACGAAAAATGGTCATAAACACGTTTTTTTGTATCGGGCTTCCCTTAATTATTAGTTTTATTTAATTATTGATGTTTGTTCCTAAGTCTCTGCCTACGTCCATGGGAAAGAGGTGTGTTAATATGTATCAATTTGATATGTATGTATACTCATTCTGTGAATATTTCACGTTTCTACCTATTACGGTTTTAAAACATAGACGGACGGATAGAGGGAAATTGGAGGCTTCCTCTTTTTTCCCTTTAGGTATGGAACCATAAAATTACGAATTCACGAAATTGAACGATGATACAAGCAAGGTTGATACAGGAAAAATCGTGCGACCTAGAGTTAGGAACACCGGTCCTACAAGGCCTCGCTCGCCTTGATCGTGATGACGGACCCGGACAAAAAAACGTTAGGAATATTTTTACATAAATAACCTGGTCAAGTAGTGGTATATGTCAACAATAAAAGTATTGGCAAGTTCGTTCAACTCGAATCCAGGTAACGGTCGCATACATTGTCCTGCGACGGAGTGCGTCCCGACGAGTTCCGTTGGTTACCGGTTCCTGCGGTCATAGCTTTCAAATTTTTCATTGTTTCTTGTCTTCGACTTGTTCGATAGTGGGTCATTGTGTTGCAGCGTTGGATCCATTCCAAGCATTGTGTACACGACCTCATATTCAGATGTGGAGTCTTGCAGTACTTGTAAACAAAAGTAAGAGTGAACTGCTTTACATCACCTTGACAATAGCCTAGTTAATTTAGTTAAAGAGGGTCAAAAAGGTTCGCCGACCTCTGATGAGACAATGAACTTGGGTGGAACCGGTCTGGCGGCCGAAGATACATACGAGCATGTCCCTCCCGATGCCATAGCCACAAAGGTTGCGCAACCACTCGGGCGCACGACCTGCTGTAGCCGGTAGACCTATCATTACATTTGTAACCGAACAGGTTTCCCAAAATTTATTTGTTTCTAAAACATTTTGAAATACTTTTTAATCGGCATATTCTCTGGACCAAAATATTTGATGAAAGTTTTTATCGATGTAAGGAAGAATATTTATGACTTACTACTTAAAAGTAACTGGATGGATTATGACATAACTTTACAAAATTACAGCTGATATTATCTGAATAGCACTGACTATAAATTATGCGGCCAAACTCGCAGAAAAAAGCTAGTTAAATTTTAAAACCGTAGGTTATTTGTTATTGGCTAAATGCTTCTATTATCTTATCCGTATATTGTTTCGAAAATAATGAGCTACTTTTTAGTACATATTATGGAGAATAAAGATAATACTTTGGATGTATATTTAGACATAGGTAGAGGGTATATTCAATTATCCTTTTTTAAAAATAAAAATGCTTTAGTTTTTAAATCTATGAAAGAGACAAATACATCAGACGTTTACAAACCTCAAACTTTACCACCTTTATATATTAAACTAAAATTCTGAAGAAAAAAAACCCCACCAATTTTTTATTGTCCACCAGACTAGAGGCATTTTTATCACGATGGACATCTTTCTTCATTCGCGCCTCAGCTCTTCGCACCTTAGCTCTTCGCGCCTGAGTTCGCTCGCACCTCAGTACTTCGCACCTTCGACGTCTTTCGCACCTAAATTACACACTCCAAAATTTGATCATTGATATTGTTGGAGCCCTTTCGGAGATCGTGATTAAATATTTAGATATACAAGATAAAATTATGTTTTGAAAGTTAAATCTGGCTTTTTACTTACAGCAAAGAGTTCGACCTCTCCTCTGATGAGGAGAGCAGCATAACAATAGAAAATCCATTGTGTCTGTGTTTCTCGCGCTTGATGGGTTAATTAAATAGGTTTTAATGTGTTTATTATTGAAAGTTTCGAAACCGACGAGCATGCATGAAGAGAGTGACGGATGTAGATGAAGCAAGAGAGGTTTGTAAGGCTCGTAGCAAGTGGGGATCCCTATTCTCTGCCTACCCCCATGGGAAAGAGGCGTGATAATATGTATGTATGTTAATGTATAAAAAGTTGTCTCTTAATAGCAACAGTGTCGGATAACCGCCGGGAAGAGCACGCTTGCAAAAGTGATAGCTATAGGACAATTAGTTTTCGAAGAAAAATGCTTTTAGACATCATACCGTATATATATCATTTTTATATTTCATATGTATCTATTACAAATTCCAACAAGGGGGCAATCATGTTCAAGGATTGATCTAAATTATACAAATACCTTTGATGTATTTCATTAATTCAGCGTATAGTACTAGTGCTTGTAGTGTGTAGTAGTGTTCAGTACTAGTGATTTAAAAACACGTCAATTTTCACAATTTGTTGCAGGAGACGGCTATTATGGGACGGAGGCAGATTTATAAAATTAGTTTTTTCAATCATTTTTGTGACAAGGTTAACATAAACTAAACGCCACATAATCTGCATGTGAGAATAACAATGTTCATGTAAGATTTTATTTTTATCATTAACTTTAACTTACAGCTATTTTAAAGAAGGAGGTTCTGAATTCTTTAGATAATTCGTTTTTTTTTTGTAGTTAGTAGGCATGTTCCTAATTACTAGAAGACGCTTGAACTAAAAATAAAATATTTGAAAAGTTGCAAAGGAGATATTACACGAGTGTGGTTGGGACTCGCGCACTAAGGGTTCCGTACCTACATTATATATAATAAGTTTTTTTGCTTTTTTTTTATATGTGATGTAACTCAAAATTAATGCTTTTTGCATTTAAATAAATGCTTAATATATATTTTACGCTTTAGCTACACCGTGGACTTACTGCCGTCTAATAATGACTTCTGGAAGTGAGCTTGCCAGAGCCTTTGCCAGACCGCGTGTCGCCGGATAAGATATTATAATCCTGTACAATTATACCTAATATCCATGTGATCGCACGAAAATCGCAATACCTTCTGTAAAGATCTGTAATCAGGCTGTTTAGCGTTGGCTAATTGACAATTATAATAGCGTATATGTAGGGCACGGAGCACGCATCATTCACTCAAACTAAAAATATGAACAAGTTAGAAATATGTTCGAAGCCGTGAAATCTAAGCTAAGGTCGCATGATGCCTAGCGGTGTCATCCGACCGTTTAGAGACCTCCCGAGGCTCGCGTGCTATAAATTGTCCACTCTGCACGCTCTACAAGTCACGAAGTGCCTCCGCAAATGAATTCGCTGTGTCATCATCATTCGAGCGTGTTTCGCGGTTGCTTCCTCAGCTATTAAGACAACTTTCATTCACATTTTGAAAACATCATATATACCCTTAACATGGTTATTTGGTAAAACTATTTGTACGTATATACATTTATATGATTACACGCACCACAGATACGAGAAAGTACCTGTTGGCGAGTGAAGTTAAGCTCTTTTCTTTGTATAGGCTTGTTCTTTGTGAGTATACTGTCCGAAGCCCAAACTAAATCAAATTATCCTATTAAGTAAGTATATCTAAAACAGTGGTTGCCAACCAGTGGTCAAGCAGTAGCTTATATAAGGCCCGCGCAAGATTTAGATGATATGCGTGTGGCTTGAACAATAAAATAAAGCAAAATCTATACAAGAACCTGTACTTGAACAGAAGCTTTAAAATATCATTGATCGAAACTGAATTGTTTAAACCTGAAACCATGTATTTTTAATATCACGTGTTTGATCAAAGTTAATTATTAAATTAAGATTTAGACTTTATTGTGGTCCCTGCTTTTTTGTGTTTTATACAGATTGAAAACCACTGGTCTGTAAGGTAAACGCGATTATCACACGTAATGTTTTCCAAACCAATTGGATTTACTAGAGACGCAATCAAGCATCTGGAATGTTAATTTTTGAAGTTCAGTTCCCTAGAGATATACAGGGTTCGTAAACACTATTATCGCACGACTAGTTACATAACAACAACGTTAGTTCTACGAGTTCTGACATTGACATAACTTAATGAATTGAATAGTAATGATTTTTCAAATTTTGAATATCCTTTCGTGACATTTGAAAGTCTGTGTAAACGAAAGGACGACACGACTCTCCCGCGTAATCTTTTATTGCAATATGCCTAGAGTTGTTGATATTCAATCGAAAAATTTAAGTAACTTTTATCCTTGTATAAAAGACAGTCTTTCAAAGAAATCTTACAAATTCTTAAAAGTCGTAGTACAAACGATGTTGTTTATAATGTTAGCTATTTAGTTAGTTAGTGTTTCTGAAGTAAACCTGTGTATTGAAAAAATACTTTGTTCAAAATTATGCTATCTAAAAAATGTTAGACCGAATTCATCTACCTATTACACATACATACATATTATCACGTCTTTATCCCTTACGGGGTAGACGGAGCCTAAGGTAAAGACCGGACGGTCACGTTTGGCTTGTTTTAAGTGAAAAACAGAATCAAAATAGTGATGGGCTGCTAGCCGTCATAATTCTTTAGATTTTCGCCCATTCCTTTTTTTTTACTAAATGTTGGATTAGGCATATGTCTCCCATCTCATCTGATGGTAAGAGACGATCAAGACGAGGATGTTACATGCCTATCCAAGAGATACCCATTTATTCTACTTTTGAATGTCCCGCGACTGTACTTGTCTGGGAATGGTAACGCAGGCAGTTACCGACTCAGTCCGCGTAGAAAGAGAAGCAGCTGGCACATTCTACATTTTTCGCCGAAAGAGAATGTGCTTTTTTTTCTTGTGTCGTAGATAGAGGTAGGTATAGGTGCAACGCGTTTGGTATTGAACTGACGATAATTTGGTATCTCACTTTAATAAAAAAATAAATACTAGGTACAGACCGAACGAACTTATTGTAAATCAATTTACATAGAAAGAATCAATAGAATTTTTATGTAAATTGATTTAAGTACAATAAAAGTTGCTCGTATTGATATTGAAAGCTTCGTTGATGTAATATGGCTAAATAAGTCTATTTTATCTGAAAATATTCGTGTGGGGCTTTTGTTAAATATGACACTGTCCCTAGCTGAAACTCCTCCTTTTTGCATATTCTGCCGTAGTGCGTCCGCGCCCGGGGTTCACTATTATAACGACAATGTTATAAGATTTTTCCAGACTTTTACGGCTTTTTTGGGTCGCTACAGAAACCTAGACAATACCTGTAAAAATAAAGTTCAAGTATTTGCCAATAATGGATATCGAACTCAGGGCTTCTGTAGAAGGTAGATGTATTAACCATGCGCCACAGAGGTCGTCGCAAGGCAACTCTGATATATTTAAATAGGTACTTGTAGCTATAAATAATGCCGTACTTTTTGAAACCGCCAGTAATCATAGACTATCACTGTAGCTGAAAATGATAAGGATGACAATATATTTTTTTTTATTTAATGCCCAACAACATTGAATTGACAATTACATAAATAAATACAGAATGAGCTAGCCCCAAAGTAAGTTCGAGACTTGTATTATGGGATACTAAATCAACGATACTATATTTTACAACAAATACATATATAGATAAACATCCAAGACACCCAGGCCAATCTGAAAAAGATCATTTTCCATCTTGACCTGGCCGGGGATCGAACCCGGGCACTCCGTGTCGCAGGCTGGCGTGTTAACCACTGAGCCACGGAGCTGTCGTCATTCAACGATATGTATGTCTGTTTGTAACGCACTAACAGATTTGGATGTATGGGTGTTAAAGTCCTTCTCCTTATAATAGTGGTCGGTTCCGCAGCTATAACTTAAGACGAATTAGTAATCTGTAAGGTTTGAACAATATTAAATTTACCTACTTTTACGTGACGTGACATTGCACCTGCGATGGCTTATTTTCTGAATGGCCGTTTCAATTTAGCTTTTTATTTTTAACCTTCAACCTTGCATCATCGCAAAATGCAAAGACTATAACTTTTTAGCAGAACAGCTTTTTACAAGCTTTTATATAGTTTCGCCTCTGTCCCGATGATTGTCTACTTATAATCTAATCTTGCGAGTAAAGTTTGATCCACTTCCCGGTTACCGGTAAGTTTGTATGCATGTAATCGGATGACAATACAATATTTTGGAATCATTGCGTTTGTCTGACGATGGAGTCGAAATATGGCCAAACGAACTCTTAAACTAAATAAAGTCTTAGAAAGCAATTAACAGTGTAGATTTATAATAAAAGAATGTTACAAAAAAATATTAATCACAAAAAATCTTGTTTTATTTTAAAATTGAAAATCTTGTTACAATGTGACGACCAATGTAGAGGTGCAACCCTACGCAGAATATTGGGCGCCGCCCAAAGTTTCGACCCGCACTAGCCACTTGTTTACCATGGTCCAGCGTCAGACAGATAATGCAGTCATAATTCACGATATTGCCATGATCCAAAACGTCTTATTCGATTAGAATAGATCTTTTTATGTTTATGAGCCGTCGCTATTCGTGTTATGGCCCTGTGAGTCTCGAAGTACGACCATTAATCTAATATTCCCCAATATAACGAGCCTTTTCAAGGATTCCAATAACGCGATTTCTGAATTTTTATTTCATTTTCGCATCGATGAAGGTTGTACATGTAGTACGTCAATATTTCAGAAAATTGGGTTTATCTTATTCCTAAACCCAATTTACAGAAATATTGACGTAATTAAACTACGTACGTTGAAATTAGAAAAATGTTTCAAGTAATATCATATTAGGCTAGAATACTGTGTGGCACTCTGATATATATTTATGTAATTTAATGATCCTAAAAAAATATTTTTGTAGCTATAAAAATAATCTTACCATAAAATAGGCCACTATAGTTATCCCTAAAGCAACTTTTTGTATGGAGCCTTTACAAATAATGATGTGGAATAAAGAAAATATCACGCACGAACCAACTACAGTGTCATGGAATCAATACGCAAAATTTTTACTTTTATACTATTAGTAAAATACTTACTATAAGGTGTCTACTAAGAAAAAAAATAATAACATGTTGGAGGTACATACCACACCTCTAAGGTCCATCAATAATTTTCCACTATGGTACCACGTGTATTCTATTAACAATAAATAGGAAAACTCATTTATCGCCAAGCGTAAATCTGATTAATTACTTATTAATAAACTCTTGATGACATTAAAAACTGAAAATGTTTATTTAAATTTGTACACATTTTCAGTTTTTATTTTAAAGTTTATAAAAATAAACAAATTAAACAGGTTGATTTTCCCAGGCAATTATTCTCCCAGGCAATTATTTCTCTTTTTAGGATGTTTATTTAAACATGACGTTTGACCCATACTGACTTCTCTCACGTCTGAAAATTACTTATTATGTTTCTTTTAGGTGTCAATATCAAGCAGTGATTCTTTTAAGTAGACTTTATGAATGAAGTTACATTTTTACACTTGATTTTGATAGCAAATAGTCATTCAACTCATGATACCATTATTTTGGAGATAAAAAAAACTAACGGATAAATCAATTAATAACAAATATTATATTCTTCCACATTATTCTAGGGAAAGGAAGGAAGAAAAACATAGAATGTACCAGCTGCTTCTTTTCCTGCGTAGAGCATAAAATCCGATCTAAGGAATGGGTGAAAACCTGAGGAATCATATTACTATCAACATACTAACATGATTCCTCAAGTTTTGCAGAGCATGGCATGCAGCTAGCATACCAATCATTATTTTGATTCAATTTTCCACCTACACTCCACCCAACAACACACCAAATGTAGCCTTTACATCTTATGGACCTGGGCTATGTCTACTCCGCAAGGGAAAAAGGCGTGACAATACATAATGTTAGTGTAGTGATGTAACGAATATGAATTTTTAGGCACTACGCGTTTCGCGCATTTCGCGAATGCGAATATTGAATCAATGAAATATACTTTATTGCACCAAAGTATACTTATAAAATAATTAATTATATTTAATAATTAATATTCTTCTCTTATATAAGAATATTTTTTGACCGACTAAAAAAGGAGGAGGATTTAGGTATATATTTTTTATTGTTTACCGAATTATAGGTAATATTTTTGCTAATTATTTATTTATTGTTTGTTGCCTCAGAACTCCGTCATATATGAACCGATTTTTCATTTAAAATTAATCATAATCGGTTCAGTAGTTTGATTGAAGTCGGTTTTTTTGTATGATTATTAATATACTCTAGTTTGATAAAAGAAGATTATTTTTAGTTCAAAATAGTAGACAATTTATGCAAAGATTGATTTTTTTAACATACCAAACTAATACCAAATACTAAAGTGAAGTCTGATTAGAATTAATATTATAAAAATTATAGTTATAAATGCAAAATTAGAAGTTAAGGTCTTGAAATAAATATTATAAGAAATTAATATTTCTTTGTCTAATTTTGTTAATATATTACATTTTTTGACATGTCTATATTATTCGAAAGACATTTGCCTAAAATCTGCGAATACGAATGTCAAGACATATGCGAATATTCGCGAATGCGAACGCGAATATTTGTTACATCACTAATGAAACATGAATAACCTCACAGTGTCAGGGCTAGATAGCTTATATCATACACAACAACAGTTTCATACAAAATTAAAAATGTGAATGTAATTTTCAGACAGCAATTGACTGAAAAAGCATTTTTATTCAATTTATTAAGTTATATCAGAACTCGTACAATAAATGTTATATGTAAATACATGGGGACAAACTACACTGATTGAACTGACTCCGAATTAGGATGTAAATATATATAAAAAAATTTAGCATGAATCCAATTGCGTTTGCTAAGCAGCCCGGTCAAAAAAGTATTTTTACATACAGAAATGTAAGCAAAAATCCAAGTGCGAGTCGGACTCACACAACGACTTCTAAAAAGGTTATTCGGGAAAAGAAGTAATACAATAAAATTCTAATTAATACAAATTGCAATATTTTTTGATGTGTACAAAATTATATTTTAATGATAATTTACACTTTTAGGAATGAATTGATATGTTGAATCTTAAGGTGTGATTAGTCTCAGTAATACTCATTACTGAGACTAATCACACTTATGTTGTGGTAGGTACTCACCTACCACAAAAATGCATAGATTTCTGGGCTCACTCCGCTACAATATAATATCGGGGAAATGTCCAGGTAACTCGGGAAAGAAAAGCTGGATTTTTGTTAGGCTTACCCTTTAGTGTGACTTCAAATTTAATACACTTTTCTCTACAGTGTTACAACACGCGTAAGATTTACAATAGGTATTGCTTTTTATGAAGTCTTTATAATAGCGCAACTAAAAACGTTGTCAATATATAAAATCATATAATATATGCTAATTGACAATATTTGATAATTATGTGAAATATTTGATAAGTATGTCACTATTTCAAAATACTAATTTTGTGTTTTTGTGTTTATAAAGCCAACTGGTATCAATTTTTCAAGCTGCCTAAAGGCATTTGTCAGAGCTAACCACCGGCATTTAGTTTGCTTTTTAGACGTCGTGCTCAGAGGGGACAACCGAGACCAAAGGATAAAAGAAGCTCGAGTAATTTTTATGCCTATTATGGTCACCCATCAAAGGTGGGGACTACACTCGGGGTTGCTTTACATGTGTAAGCGCTTATAATGCGCACGCCAACTGACCATCAAGCTCCTCGTGACCAACTAATAAATTACTTCACATCGAAAGAGTATCTTATCTGAGTATGAAAAGTACGTACTGTATACCTAGTAAGTAGGTACTTCTTAATAGGTATTTCCTAAGTACAGTCAACAAAAGTAGTCGATATCCAGAATGATTTATCTATTTGAATTTAAAACATAGTTTTTACCAAAACCTCTCATCTTCTTATTTTCTGAAACTACATTTGTTAGAATCTCAGAATTAAAAAAAAAAATCAGGAACCGCAGTCTTATATTCTTATATTAAGATGAAATTTATCGGCCGAGTCGGCTGATATAAGCGTTTCATCAAGCATTGTTCTTTGAGGACTGACTTTAATTTCATTAAAGTAAAATTACAATTTAATTATATTCAATTGTTAGACCTTATACATCAACAAAACTTTAAGGGAATAAAACGCAAAATGTGGCTAAATCCAAAATATGGCATACCGCTAAATTTTGGACACACTTTATTAGACACACAAAAGTACAGAAGCCTGCGTCAGGAGATTTCTGTTCTGAAATTGTACCGGCCCTGGATACCAAATCAGTTCAAATAACTTGTGACGTGCACAGACATCTATACTATTACTAATATTATAAAGCTGAATAGTTTGTTTGTTTGTTTGAACGCGCTAATCTCAGGAACTTACTGGTTCAAATTGGAAAATTATTTTTGTGTTGGATAGTCCATTTATTTAGAAAGGCTTGAGGCTATATAAAACATCACACTACGACCAATAGGAGCGAATCATCAATAAAAAATGTTTTCAAAAAGGGGAAAAATTATTCATCTATACTAAGAAAAAATCTAATAACAGAAATTGCCGCTGACGAAGTCGCGGGCAACAGTTAGTTTATGATAAAATTGTAAAACTAACCTTATAAATTTACGGCTCGTACGTAGGCTATTTCGATCTTTAAGCAAAAGCCGGTCAACTATTTTATTTATTAGAAAGAATCGAGCGCATGATAAGAGTATTCTACGATTACAACCTGCTTGCCAAGTATACTTTTTATAAAAAAACGGAACCCTTATAATATGATCACTTGGTTGTCTGTCTGTCTGTATGTCAAGACCCTTTTTCTCAGGAACGCGTAGAGGCATCAAGCTGAAATTCATATAATACTCAGGTCTACTGTCTCTTGGAGCTATGAAAAAATCAAACTTCTAAGCTAACGCAGTCAGATACAGCTGGTATTGCCGCAAATTTTCGTGTTTTTTCGACATTCGCAAGGAAATCGAAACCTACAGGGCACTTCCCGTGAACTCAGAATGTTGAAATTTGGTACGAAGCAACGTCTTAAAGCTCAGAGAAAGAATAAATATTTTCAAAACAAACTTATTATACCTATATAATATACGGAACCCTTCGAGCGCAAGTCCGACTCGCGTTTGGCCGGTTTTCTATTCAATTTCATATTTCTATTTTATCTATCGGGTTTATGAACTACGAGTAATTCAATAGTGGTTGGCATCGGTTATTTTTGTTAAAAAAATGGAGTACAAATTATTTATATTTCAGTTTTTGCATGTATAAAATATATATTTATTTAGTGAGTCTAGTGTAGCCGCTGTCTTTGCGGCTCTGAGGACTGCACATTACTACAAATAACTCTGTTGACTGTACCAGCTCGTGCGCTTTGAGTCTCACTGCAATACTGGCGGCGTGTGTAGCCTATAGCGTGAAATCAAGTTTTTCATAAACCCATACAATGAGTAATGAGAACGATTGTGTGCAGTTGATGAATAGTGCACAAAACTTTTAAAGTTCTCGAGAAAGATGATATATCGAATAACAAGGCGTTTGCGTAAAGAAAGAAAGAAGAAAGAAAATACTCTTTATTGCACTAATTATGAAAAGAGAAAAGAAAAAACGAAACAATATGTAAAGAACTAAAAAATAAAATAACATGTACCTACATAGGCGGACTTATCGATATGCAATTACTTCCAGTCAAGCTAATCCTTAGGGTAGGATCAATTTAAAAGAAATCGAGTCAGAGTGGTGCAATAAATTGAATACTACATACATACACAATACATAAATATTAAAAATGTAATGCGTAAATGTGTCTCCTTATTTTATTTACCTTTTTTTCTTGTATGTTCTTATAAATAATAATTTAAAAGATTTAGTCTCGTCTAGATGTTATTTCTAAGTCAGATGGCTTTTGTGTAATTTGGTAAATCTAACTCCAATAACAGTCATCATACTCAATCAAAATAAACAAAAAAAATCTATTGTTACAAAAGTGGGCATAACAATAGAAATTATAAAAGAGTACAGTTAGATTTATGGTTTTTAAACAAAATCACACGATTATCCTCAAAAAATAAAATATTACATTAGTCAAAAAAAAATTAATGAAAATGAAAAACAACAAGAACCGAACGGCAGATAGGTATAAAAATGAGTAACTTCTTATAAAAACAACAAATGTCCTTTGTTTCGTTTTAAAAGTATTTATAAGCCTCTTAGCTTACAAAATGCGAGAGTTTTCTTAAGACTCCGTAAGAATGGATCAGGCAGTCGCCTTCGCAACTTCTTTACGTTTAACACCAGGGAAAATTTGCAGCTACACGAAAATTGGGTTACAAAACAAATTGAAATTTTCGAGGCAATTTTCTCCCTCAAAGAATAACCACTTACTGCATATTTATTTCTATATTGTGTGGGCATTGTGATCCAACCATTATGATCACATTTTGTAGTGTAGGTAATCATAGTCGGCCAGGACATACATGTTACCTCGACATGCAGTTAACTTTCGCATGCTTATTTTTCCAACAGGTAAACGAAATTATCCACGCGCCAATCCCATTAAACTCGTTAGAGTAATAATAATATTAAAACTTACGCGAGATAAATTCATTATGGTATCAGGTTATAAGGGCAGGATATATTATTCGGATGAATCCAACAAGATGGGCCCGAAAGGCTACTTTATGGGAACCAGAGGGGCAATGGAAGAGAGGCAGACCGAGGACAAGATGGCGAGACAATATAGAGGGCTTTTTAACTGGTTGGCAGCGAGTAGCTCCAGATCGGGAAGTGTGGAAACAGAAAGAGGAGGCCTTTGCCCAGCAGTGGGAAACTACAGGATAAAAAAAAAGATTAGGTCATACTTACGATTTATTCGTCGGATTCACCGACTAGTTTCAGTCTGTTACGAAGACCATAATATAGGGACTAGTGTTAATAGTGGTGACGGTTTAGCTTCCCTTGAATGACTGAGGCGACTGAATCGATTTGAGAATTTGCAGCGTTCCAGTAATTTTTGAAAGATACTCGTATAAACAGAAAACGTATACGGTTATACGATAATAGATAGGATTTAAAAAACCTTAGGCGAACAAAAATACAACACAGCAGGGCGTGAACATACAAACATGTATGTAGTTGTCTAACACCTACAGTTTTTGTTGGCGTCTAAAACCTATTATGCAAATCGTCGGTTGATTAGTGGCATAGGTGTTAAATCAACAACTTCTACAAGTACATTTAGTATGTACCCATAAAAATCTGGTAATTTAAACATTTGGTGGAAAATAATATTGTTTTAAAAAGACCTGTGTACAGTCTTGGGCAGATAAAACTCACCCCTCTTACAACAGATATTAAACTGTAGGGGTAGGGCCATTTTGGTCCCTGGGTTTTAAACCTTTGGGTTTCGAACCCAAAGGGTAAAAACGGGACCCTATTACTCATACAAAATATGTGAATAAATAGAAGACAATTTACACAAATATCGCTCCGCTGACTGTCTGTCACCAGGCTTTATCTCATGAACCGTGATAGTTGGACAGTTGAAATTCTCGCAGATGATGTACCTATTTCTGATGCCGCTATAGCAACAAATACTCAATTGCTTGTATTTGCTCGATATTGATAACGGCAACAGATAGACGCTTGAAATATTTACAGAATATTTAGTTATTTATTCACTTTCAAAATAAATAATTAAATCAAAATAAAATTAATTTTCAAGGGGGGCTCCCATACAACAGAAATAATTTTTCCGTTTTTAAAGATAACGGTACAGAACCCTTCGTGCGCGAGTCCGACTCGCACACATCTTTTTCTTATATATTATTTATATTCTTAATTCGGTTCACAGAATACATATACTTACCAAGTTTCAACAGTTTAGTTCTTAAAGTTTCAGACAGACATGACGAATCCATAAGGGTTCCGTTTTTTGCCATTTGGCTACGGAACCCTAAAAAGTAGTTGCTTGTAAACAGTTCAATATACTTACGGTACATATATTTTCTTATAATTTAATATGACTATTGTATAATTGTTACAGACCAACGTTCTGGGGCCAGCGGACGGTGCTGGAAAAGCGGCTGTTGTTGGCCGTGGCATTGATCGCTCTGCTGGCACTTGCCTTCCTCATCGCCTTCATCGTCAGCATGATGTTCCGGAGCCCTGTTGACAGCAACATTCACGGCAAGTGGACGCTGATGGCAACACACACGTTATTCGTGCAAATATAATGTTCATGCTTCTAATACCTAATGCTTACCATTATATGTTTAATTGTGATTATGACAAGTTTACACTATTTGCAAGAGAATGAATTGATCCAGGCGTTACTTTACGAAAGTCAAAGCTACATGCACTTTGGGTTAGAATATTTTGTGTACTAGTACTAGTTTATCCGTGCAAACTATTGCTGGCCACTGGCTTCCATTACTGTTAGTCCCTTTATGTCCACCACCAATAGTTAATGTATGCAACCCTTGCTGTAGCAGCGTCAGCCGTCGTGCTCACGACGCGACTTTCGTCTCTATCTCTCTTGGAACGACAAAGTAATTAAACTGAAAGTGCATGTATATTTGCAAGAGTTCACCAGTTTCATTTGTCTGTCGACCTGTCTGTTCATCCATTGTTTGTATTAAACGTTTGTGGATGTAGAACTATGGGCATAGATAATTCAACCAGGCTACAGGTAAGAAGAAAATCCCGTGGTACATTATCCCACAATTTTTATTTAAAAAATAGTATAAAACTAAAAAATTTAGTTGTACAGGTATAATGCCGTAAAGCCGTAAAGGATTACAGAGAACGAAAACCACAAACAACAAAAATGACAGTTAATTTATCTCAGATTTATGTTTAGCGAGCCGACGTAGTAAAATCGAGACAAAATCGTGAACATGACTATCAACTGCTAGCACACGTTTTCGGGCAATCATAAAACTACATAATTTTTACCAAGCATTTCTTTGCTCATAAAAAATATGTAAATAAATATAAAACAAATAACACAGATTGAGCTAGCTCCCCAATAAGTTGTGAACTTGTACCGTAGGATGCCAACTCAATGATACTATATATTTTAAAAGATTTATGTAGCCATATACCAAGCCATACTAAACAGACACATCGAAACAATATTCAAAGGGCCAAAAGATATTATGAACTAGAAAACGTCGCTTGCGTTAATAGATAGAATAATTAAACATTGAACACTCATGCCAATTTAAAAAAGATCATTTTTCATCATGACCTAACCTGGGATCGAACCCGAAACCCTGCGATTCATAGGCACTAGTACCACTGAGCCACAGAGGTTATCAAAAGACGGAATAATATTTATTTCTCCACCTAACATTTCGTTTTCCCCAAATTTCCGGCGTTATGGATTGCAGCTCACGTCGCCTTCGATATCTCAAGGTCTTTTGTGCAATTTTATACTAAAACTGGCGCGTAGGCTAAAAGGATAGCCCAGCACCGTTACTGCTGCTTTTATCGAACTTCCGTGTGCAGTAGCTAGTCAGTACGTTACTGAGGGACGAGGACAACCAGTGTAAATAATATTTATGTGACCATACCAACTGTGAAATCGGATTCGGACTCAAAAACTTTAGAAGAAATTAGTGTTCATCCTTATCCTTACTAATATTATAAATGCGAAAGTGAGTTTGTTTGTTTATTTCTTTGTTTGTTTGTTTGTTTGTTACGCTTTCACGCCGTAACTACTTAACCGATCATCATAAAATTTTGCATACAAGTTCTCTGGAGTACGGAGAAGGACATAGGCTACCTTTTATCCCGGGAAAAAGTACTATTCCCGAGGGATCGACATTGACGCGGGCGGAGCCGCGGGCGAAAGCTAGTAGAGGTATAAAACCTCTACACCAACCATATTGAAAAATTATTCAAAGGACCAAAAGATAATGTGCTATGTACTAGAAAACGTCACTTGCGTTAATAGTTAGAATAATACCTATTTATCCCATTTCCTTGATCTACGTCGATGAACAAAGCAGCCTTGAAGCATGCAAAAAGTACAAAAAACAGATAATCTGCTTCCGAAAGTAAAAACATAATACTTATGAGATAATCTCGCCGCATAACTATCGGTATAGAGTAAAGCGGGTATTGTTTATTATACGTTTTGCAACATTGCATGGCTGTATTGTGTCACTATTGAGTGCCGCAGTTCGCGGTTGGTTTGTAAGTAGCAAACCGCGGTGTTTCTAAATGTACCTACACAAGATTTGAATTAACTAGAAAATATCATTTTAGTCATTGCATTCATATTTTCCGGCTCCGCCGGCGTCTATGTCGATCCCTCGGGATAGTACTTTTTCCCGGGATAAAAGGTAGCCTATGTCCTTCTCCGTACTCCAGAGAACTTGTATGCAAAATTTCATGATGATCGGTTCAGTAGTTACGTCGTGAAAGCGTAACAAACACACAAATAAACAAACTCACTTTCGTATTTATAATTGACCGAGCGAGCGAAGCGAGCGAAGCGTCTCAGTTTCCACTGGCCCAAAATTCTTTTGTCCGTCTGTCTGTCTGTCTGTCTGTCTGTTCTCGCCTACAGGTCCCATTTCTCAACCGATTCTCATGAAATTGTGTGAGCAGGTTCGGTAATTAAATATATAGAATTTTTTTGTCGTGCCAGTTTTTCGAAATTTTAAAAAATGGCGGATATATGCAGGTCCGAAACTTAAAAAAACTCATAGCACAGCTATTTGGACAAAAAAAACAAAAATGTCATTAGACTTTTTTGTTATTCTCATTAAGACGCAACTTTTTTGTCCGAACAACTTTTTTATACGATAAACTTGAACGTGTTTATAGCCGGCAATTTTCCCAAAAGTTGTCTGAAGTCGATTTTCTGTATATTTATGAAAGAAGTTGAAGTACGTGAAGTGGAGAGGGAGTGAAATTGAACAACTTTCCCTAAGGAACAAAAATCTAAATATGATAATTTTTTTTTTACTGCGTATTACTTTTATAATTGAAAACACTGAATAAACTTAGAATCCTGAAATAAAAATTAAAAAAAAATAATAAAAGATTCACATGCTATCCTGTGACTTGAATCTATAAGCCCCGGGGCTTATAGATGCCGGCCACTTCTTAACGTAAAGTTCGCATGTTTGTCTGCCATAATAGTTGAAAATTAGCGTCCAATTAAAATTTTGATATTACAATTTTGACCAATTGGTAACATAACAACTATGAAACCGGGTACTTAAACTTTGCCTCCTATTCACCCATGCCAAGTTCGCTATTCCGATATTTCCGATCTTGAAGAGGAGCACTCCAACTTAGTTAATGTGTAAAAGAAAAACATACTAAACATGGTGCTCAAGGGCCGTGTTTCCATATAAGAGTAGTCCCCTGATTCCGCGCCGGATAGTACCAATAGAGTAATGATTTTTCACTAAAAAAAATCCGTATGTTAAAATTTTGTGTGTGTTGCGAATTTCCGTTGTGTTCAAACATCAAGAAAACAAATTTGGGCAATTATATAAGAAAAAGAAACGCAGAAACACAGCCATAGCTTATTTTAAATTTTTAATGTCAAAAGAAATTAAATCTAACCGATTTTGTTTTGGAGAAGAAATCAGACTACGAAGCGTTAATTTTGTGTAATTTTTATAAGTATTTTCCGGCCGAGCTGCAGTTATCTCTATCGCACTCTGCGGGGTTTGTTTGGGCACGCGGCGCGACAGCAATAGATATTATAAATATCTATTTTTCAATTCTCTCGAGCTTAGTGTTTCCTCTTAAAAAAGGGTCTGGTCGGGTCTTCTGGTAAAGGGAATGTAGGTTTAAATTTCCGTTTCCTCTGGTACCTAATTAAGAGCAGCGGGGATTGGGAAATAGTAACTGAAGGAAATCATCCTTTCGTCAATTAGCATATCAATAACATATATATTTTAGAGCACTGGAGGGCAAATGTGGATGTTGGTTGTAAGGGCTCGCGAGGTCTACTGTTCTCGCAGAACCACTAGTATTAGTAAGGATAAGGATAAGGATAAATAAATAAAGACTTATTTAATAGGGTTATTTATAGAATAACATAACACATCACGTTCGAGTAGGTAAATGTCTGAATGGCTTTGTTGTCACTTCTGCACATTTGCAAACGGCTGAATTTCGCATACAACTCATAGTCAAGCATGGTTTTACTGGTGCTCTATATCATAACATGAAAACACATCTTTCATCCAAAATTGGACGATAATGATGTGGCCAATATATCGTTTAACAAGACGATGCCATATAAGTACCTATCTTAATTAAATGTGAAACAATTGAATCGCTGCATGAGAATGTCCCTATTCGTGTAGCCTCTAGTTTCGGTAATCAGACTTAATAGTGTGATTCAACATCATTAAATTTGTTTTTGTTTTACTTTCTTACTAACTCTGATGGCGCAACCGCCAGGCGCCATTTCATACGATCATGTACCATGTTTATATTTTTCACATCGCAAACATCTCCATGCTTGATGGTAACGAAAGAAATTGCCCAAGATAGAGCGAAATGGAAAATACTCACATGCTGTCCCGACCTCACATAAAGTGGAATAAGGTGAGGAAGAAGAAGAAGAAACACCTCCATGCGATGTGTATGTAATTCGTACCTAACTATGTACAGAGGGAGTTGTAACACAGGTTTCTACCTTCTACGGGTTTTAGCCTCCTCCCATCTGCATAGGCAACCACAATTGTGGCGATTAAGCATATTTTAATGTTGTGACTGTATGGAGGAAATAAATTACTTTTTACTTTACTTATATGGGGTTATTTGATGTTAAAGTTCTGCAAGCTCTCAACAACGCGTGCTTTTAAAGGAAATTAGATTAGTATCGACGAACTCAGCCTAGGTTATGCAAAATTGACATGGAAATAATTTCCGACAAAACAGTATGTATGCGCCACCATTACCGTAGGGAACATTACACCGATGGGTTATTCGATAAATAACACTATGTTATATATAATTAATAATTTAATAAAAAATGTAAAGACCAAAAATCGTGTTTTGTAGTTAATTCGAGTCAAGTAAATTTTGAAACAGATCTATAGCGGGCAAAGACATTAAATATAGTACTTATATATTAAATTTCTTCGAGGAGAAACCGCAGCATTGAGAATGTCCCAGGTTAAACTCGCTTTCCACTACGCCGATATTAGAATTCAAACTATTTATTGCATATTAAAATTTGAACAGTATATTTCGCTTACAACTGAACAATTAAAAGAATTTGAACTAATGACATGCTGTCTTTGTCTTGCTAGGTATTTGGCGATTGTGGTATTCTAGACTAAATCTATACCTACAGTGACAGGACGAGATTTACATACAATTTTATTTTTGGCTTTTTCTTAGGAACTTTGGACTTTTTGACTGACAATACCACAATCGCAAAATACCTGTTCCCGATTTCATGAAATACAATAAACTTAAATTACCAACTTGGACTTGCAAAAAAACAACTTAAGCAATAATGATACACCTAGCCATAAAAGTCTAGGCCTGGTGATTTGCATTGTAATCAGGCACTGGAATTCTAATTCCAAGCAGAATTAGAATTTCTCTCTAGATCTATTTTATGCCCTGTGTTACTGCGATGGAGTCACTGCCTACCAGGTTATCAATTTTCGATTATTAAAAAAATTGCAAAATTAAAAATCATATTTTTTTACTCGCTCCCTAATGTTATTGCTATTAGTGAAAGATTATAAAAGTCGGACCAATAGTTTATAAGCTCATTTTCAAACAACAAAAAAAACACATCAAATCTGTCCTCCATATAAAATTAGTCTAGCAATCCTAATCCTTACTAATATTATAAATGCGAAAGTGAGTTTGTTTGTTTGTTTATTTGTATGTTTGTTTGTTTGTTTGTTACGCTGTCACGCCGTAACTACTGAACCGATCATCATGAAATTTTGCATACAAGTTCTCTGGAGTGCGGAGAAATACATACCTTTTCTCCCGGGAAAAAGTACTATTCCCGAGGGATCGACATTGAGGCGGGCGGAGCCGCGGGTAAAAGCTAGGAAGCAATATTTTGGTAAATTTTAATTATAACCATTAAAAACATTTCCCTTTAATTATTCATAAGCACTAAGGTGCGATTTTAGGTGAGTCAATTAAAAGATTATTGCCAGCCTCAGAGATGCTCTGATATCTATGTTGCTAACACGGGTTTACCATTGGCTTTTTCAAACTTAGTCATACATACCTACTATTTATTAGCCATCTTCATTTTCTGATAAAATGGACATGAATATATTGATTTTCAATGTTACTTACTACCCATATTACTTACTACCCATATTACTTACATACACAGTGTACAGTCGGAGGCAAATAAAACTGACTCCTCTAAACACTGATTTAAAATTGTATTGGGTTGGTAAACTCATTGATACAATGATATGAATAAATAGATTCAGAATCGTGTTCAAGTAAATTTAAATAGCATCGAAAAACGTGTTGTATCTTTATTTAACTCAAGTCCTGTCATGGCAATCACCGAAACACGTGCCATGTCGATTAGTTTAATATTGTAAAATATTGCGACGAGTGGAGTCGAGCGCGCCAGCGAACGAGATTGCAATTTACACATCAGTGCAAAAAGCGGCAGACGTGAACGCCGGGGACCCAATTTCCTGAAATTAAATCTGAAATAGAAAAAGTCGTTATCGCAAGAGATGAAAATGCATAACACAATATTACGAGCTACATTACAAAATGTTAGGTCACGTCGTGTGGCGAAACAACGCCACGCTCCGCCGCGCCGCGCCACACTCGTGACCAACACCTATTTAAATATATATTAACAATAACCGGAGACAGAGGTCAATTTTCACTGAAAATTGGTAAAGCCCGGTTTGGAAACATAACTACAAAGATTTCATAAAATGATTTACTTTAACTAGAAAAATACGCAATGATTACAGAGCACGACGGCACGAAGGCGCAATTTTCCCAATTTTCGCCTTACAATTAGAAACCGGCATTTAGCCGTTTTGATAACATGATCACTACGTACAATAAAGCAAAGAGGCCAAGATCGCATAATTTGAATTGCGGTCAATAACAGCAACAACATTTAAATTCGTCCTGGGTGACATAAATTTGCGTATCAATATAGTTACTGAGTTTTATATGTACCTACTTGATACTTCACGGCAATCAGTTTTGTCCTGAGAATGTTTTTTGCGAGACTATCCGTTTTTCCCTAGATGTAACCATGTACCTTTGAAATATATCATAGCCTTAGTGTTAGTTTTGAAACTATTCAAAGAACAATTCAAACTTTTACCGGTATAATCAAATTTCTAGCCCAAACAATTGTAATGTTTAGCGCGCAGTACCGGCCACTGATTTTATTGACACCCAGTCGCGAACATTATCTATAAACATCTCACTGTGACGTCAGCATTGCTCTTATTTGACCAAGTAATAGGAAACAAAATAAACACATGTACTGTTTAAGATAGTGTAGTGTGACTTTACTTATGTACTTACATTTACCAAGTTGTTAATTTATTAATTGAAATACCTACTGCCATTTTGACGTTGTGAATTTCTGTAATTTTCTAATTAATTTACATTTCTGTAATGTTGCGTCTCCTGGCATTATTATATGTTTCTGTCAATTTGCTAAACTGCGTTTCAGGTGTTTATCGCCCATAGATATAAAAATTCTTTATACTTTATGTTATCGCCTAAATCATTCTTCCGCTATGTATGTATGTTCGTTTGTTACCTCGTATCTCCTAAACTAAGCAACGTAACTTGGCACATTAATTAAGATACATTTAGTTAGAAGCGTCTAACCATCCGCTGGTTATAAGTTATGTGACGTTACACCAAATTCAAAATGGCGCCCTTTAGAATACATATTTAGTGGCAACATGAACTTTCTCTGTAACTTCCAACAGTAATTACATTTCGACATGAAAATAGAAATCATTTCAGTCGATATTTCATCCAATTACTCTTGCCCTTTACTGAAGAAAATGTTTTACAAATATTTCAACATGCGATTTATTAAAAAAAATGCAACGTGCAATTATCATAATTATACAGAGCCTTGTGTTTAAATAATTCGTGTAATCAATACCTTCTAGTGGGCTGGCATGGCCTCGGCCACGTTACTGAACTTGCCCTTATGGCCACGGTATTGTTAGTGTTGTTGTTTTTAGGGTTCCGTAGTAAACAAGAAATCTTTATAGTTTCGCCATGTCTATCCGCCCGTCTGTCCGTCAGCGGTTTTACTCAGAGACTATAAGTACTAGAGAGCTGTAATTTGGTACAGATATGTATGTATATCATGCCGAAAAAGGGGTAAAATAAATCATGAAAAATAATATAAAATAGCTTTACGACTGCCCTCACATCAATGATGACAGCCGGGACCGACGGCTTAATGTATCTTCCGAAGCTCGAAGAAATTCGATATATTTTATGGCACTTGCGGTAACCTATCCTAGTGAGGACCGCGCCTTAGGATACTTAACATTCGTAAACGCTATAATGCTCAGACCGACTAGGCCACCGGACTCCTTATTTAAAAGGCTATTTTATGGTAGCTACTTGCTAAAAAACTCATTGATTTTGAAGTTATTTTTGTAGCAGAAACTCTCACCATCGGCACACTCTATTGTAATCCGCCATTGTATATGACATATAAAACGGAATTTCACTTGTGTGATAAGAACAAAATAATGTCAATGTAGTATTTTATGAAAAAATAAGTATTTGACGACCTTTGTGGCTTAGTGGTCATCATGCCGTACTGTCACACCAGAGATTCCCACCCCCGATCAAGTCTTTTTAGATTGACCTGGGTCTTGGGTATATACGTAGGTAGGTATTTGTTATAAAATATAGTATATTGAGTTAGTATCTGTAATTTGTTCGTACACACAATATATATAAAAAAGAAAATAAAATACAAATAAAAACATAATAAGTATTGAAACAACATCGGGATATCGATATTTTAGTAATCTGCCGAAGTGCTCAAAAATAAAAGAAATATATACGGACAAATCACATAGATTGAGCTAGCCCCAAAATAAGTTCGAGACTTGTGTTATGGGATACTAACTCAACGATACGATATTTTATAACAAATACATATATAGATACACATCCAAGACCCAGGCCAATCTGAAAAAGATCATTTTCCATCTTGACCTGGCCGAGGGCCGAACCCGGTCACTCCGTGTCGCAGGCTGGCGTGTTGACCGCTGCGCCACGGAGCTAGTCTTTCTCAAAGCATTTACTTTGTGTGATATGTCATTGGTATAATACCTATTATGTTAATCAATACATCAGTACATCTAATTGTATCGTTTATGGCGAAAGTTCTGACCGCAACCTTGCCGTTCGATGACCTATTCAAATTGACAGTAATGCCAATCGAAAATAGCAGTTTTAAGGGCACAGCCCCTGTGCACTACGGCTGTGCATATCCTCTCCTTTCAATAGATGAACAGACAGATTAATTGATGAATGCAGTATTAACGTATTTGAGAAAATACTGCGTCATAAAAGTAATTTTGAAAACATATAACTACGAGTAAAGTGCATTTTTTTAAGAACTTCTGAACAATGTTAACAAACCTTAGGCAAATAATGAGAGAAACAAGTCTTGGATCGCTTTTCTCTATGGTTTTTTACTCAAAATCATTATAATGACAACACGTTATATAAAATTGATGTCTGTGTCCAGAAATTCATGAATCTAAAGCGAATTTCAAATCTCAGTTTGTTTAAATTGTTCACAAGTTCTAAAAACATGTACTGTAAGTGCCCAGTTTCTTAGTTTGCAAACGTGAACCATTCAATCAATTGTTGGCTATTAACGCTATCAACTCTCACGCTACAGCAATATGTGATGTCTGCCTGCACAATGTGAAGCTCTCACGAGCATGTTTCATACATTCTAGACATGCCCCAGACTAGCGAACTGAGGCTTTCTTCATCCATGCCACCCGCAGTCATCGCCAAGGGATCAGATCAAAACAGTATCAGAGTGTGCAATACGGCTGGATGTGTCCACACGTGTAAGTACACCTTTTTTACCCTAACCCTACACATTGGTAAAGGCCAATCGAAATGTTTAAAAACCGTCACAAAATGTTGGTAATAAATAGTTGGTAGTATACGCATGCGTATGCATAGGTGCTACGGTGCTACGGTGCTACGGTGCTACATAAGATGACATAATTCGACGCGCTGATTCGAAGTCACGGTTGTGTAGTTGGTATCAAACTTAGGGACTGCCTACGTGGTCCTGTAGACTCGGGGTTCGTGGGTTCGATTCCCACGGGAAGCATACTTTGTTTAGTTGTTATTGCATATTGCAGTTGTTATTGTAGGATATTGCAGGCTTGAATCACCTGATTGTCTGATAATAAAGATGATTCTGGGCTTCGGATGGCACGTTAAGCCGTTGGTCCCGGATGACATTTAATAGTCGTTAAAGAAACCACGTCAGAGGCCGAGAGGCGGTTCCGAAGTACTCTGTCACCAGGGTGTGCATGGTCGACTGATCGTGTCACCTACACGAAATGATGATGGTCACACTCAAGGGTCGTTCTAATATTACGTAAGCAGGGAAGGGGGTGGAGGTCTTGACTTGGCTTGTAATGCTATTTAAATACAATCTAAGAAACGATTATATTTTCTATTATTTTAGGTTTTTAAACATATTGATTGGCAATGTTGCCATGGCAAATTCAGACATCATACGCACGTGGCATGTACCAACCACTATACTACGCGATATTCTTTTTATCTTCAGAATAATGAAAATGCATACTGAATAAAGTATCATAAAATAATCGATTAAATATTTAATTGAAAATTCCACATTATTACCTATTCAGCGCCAACAACAATGTATTATATTCTTTGAAAACATCTCAATTTAACGATAAAACACTCCTGATGGAGACTGGAATGCTACGATACTTGGTAACAAAGGTAACAGGAGTCAGAAATAGATACTACTTACTTTAATAAAAGTTACTATAAACAAGACAATCAAAAGGCAGCTTGAAAAAATTTGCTAATGTTTGTCACACTATCTGTTAGGAAAGGTCTAAGGTAAATGTACCAGTAGTTGATACTATAGTGGGAAAAATACACTTTTTCTTTTATAACAATGTATTTATTTCAGTTAGAATTTTCAAAGTAAGTAAAAAATATTAATCAGTCTTTCATTTCTCTTAGATTGAACTTAAGTAAAGAAAATCAGTGTTGTTTATTTTAATATAGATTTTTTTCGAGAGGACTAAAATTGTACCAGTAATTGATGGGCAAATTTTCAATTGTCCCAGTAATTGACTATGACTTTTTCAAGCCAGTGAACTAGTACTTGATAAGTACGCACTTGCCAAAAAAATACAATAAACTAAAAAAAATTGCAATTATAGATAATAATTTAACAAAACTTCTTAAAATTACGTAAAATCAACATCAACCGGCCAAGTGCGAGTCAGACTCGCGCACGAAGGGCAAAAAAATCATGTCTGTTGTATGGGAGCCCCCCTTTAATATTTATTTTATTATTATTTAATTATTTTTTTTTAAAGTGAATATTTATATATATATATTCTGTATATATTTTAAGCGTCTACCTGTTGCCGTTATCAATATCGAGCAAAAACAAGCAAAAATTAAGTTTGTTGTATAGGAGCCCCCTTAAATATTTATTTTATTCATTTTTTTAAGTATTAACACTAAAAATATACGGCAACAGAAATACATCATCTGTGAAAATTAACTATCACGGTTCATGAGATACAGCCTGGTGACAGACGGACAGACAGACAGACATACATACAGATCCATAAAATAATAAGTACAGCTAAACATCTTGAAATTTCTAAATAGTCAGAAAAATATTAAAATTATTAGAATCATCGCTATTGAGATTATCTGTCTGTCCTACCACCAGAAGGCTTCCGTCCGCTTCATTGTTGCACATTCAGATTCGCTACTTGAATCAATCCATATTTTTTCATAAGTAAATTCTTTTTTCTTTCAGTTTCTTTGCTTGGCGTTTATCTTTTTTGTTTTTGTTAGCTTCCTCTTTTTCTTTCTTCAGCTTTTTTCTGCTTTTGTTCAAGTTGTGTAAGCTTATTTCTCTCTTTATTTTTATGGTACTCTTGCCACTTATTTGATGTGACTTCTGGGGGATTTTCTCAGGTTTCCTATTCTTCTCCTTGTTTTTCTTTTCTTTCGCCCAAAATAAAGAATTTTAAATGGTGTGGTAACAATATTTTATTAATTAAATAAGAACCAGCACAAAAAAAAGACAATTTTTCTTCTGTCCTAGTATTTGATATTTTATGTTCCAGTAATTGATACCTATCAACGACTAGTTAGAAGTCACTTAGAAAAGCTATATTTGAAACTGAGAAAGTTCAACCTTAAGCTTATTGTAATAGTATAAAAAATCGATCGAATCGAGCAAATGAGAATTTACCTAGTAGATGATAGTTGTATCAAGTACTAGAATTCAGATGATTTTTGTCCTAGTATTACCCTTGTATTTCATTTAATTATTATAAAACTGTTATAAAAAGAAAACATATATATAATACATACAATCCCAAATAGAATAAAATAAATACTTACCACTTTATGAGCTTCAATTTTGAGTAACACAGTTCGAAACAAGTAAGGTCCTTATCAAATTCGTCAACATAAACATTGAGGGCCAACGCGTGATGACACTATTGTAAACAAAATGAAAATGTTAATGTTTGACAGCCAATTACAAAGAAAGTAATTCTAGGTTGGATTCAGAGATGTTGCTACTAGTTTAATTAATAAACGTTTCATTGATACCTGTGGAGGAATTCTTATTATAATGAGTTAAAGTAAAATTTATCAACTTCTAGGGCAATATCAATGACTGGTACATTTACCTTAACTATAAAATTAATGATTTATGATTATATTCGAGTATTTTTGCAAATTATACAAAAAAGGGAAGGATAATATTCATGTCGTTAAATAACTGAACGAAAATCGACACTTCGTTAATGGTCAAATTGATCTTTCAAAAAGCTGACTTTAGCCAGACTATATGATCGATATTGATGAAATTTAAATGGTAACAATTGGGTACGCCCTTACAAATTAAAAAAAAAAATAATAATGGCGGAGTTTTGAGTTAACATATAGAAAAAAGATTTAGACTAATCGACGACCTCCTCGTTTTTTTAAAGTCGGCTAAGAACATGGCGCAGCGCAGACATTAAAATCAACAAGTACTTTTATTTCTACCTATTTTGTTTATCCCTAAGTTTTGCTGCTAATTTAAATAATTGAATAGTTCTTATAATTCCATCTACCACATCTCTTTATCTTTATACCAGACAAAAAACGTAAAAGTACGATCTAACAAAGCCTAATAAAAGTATCTTGTTGTAGCTTCAAGACTGCTCCAGAATATGAACGATAAGGTGGACCCATGTGACGACTTCTACGGCTTCGCTTGTGGATCGTTCCTGGAGACGACGCGCATCCCAGACGACAAGATCACAGTGAACACTTTCTCTATCATCACCGACCAGCTTCAGGAGCAGATCCGATCTTTGTTAGATGACCCTATCAAGCCAGCGGAGCCGAGACCCTTCGTCCTCGCTAAGACCCTTTATCAAGCTTGCATGAACCGAAGTAAGAACCATAATTTGATAAAATATTTTTGTTCATACATACATACATATTATCACGACTCTATCTCTTACGGGGTAGACAGAGCTTAGGCTCTGACCTTAGGGTCATAAGACCGAAAGGCCCCGTTAGCGTGTTGCTAACTTATTTAGTAACTTGTGGTGTTGGTGGGCATAAAAGTGGAAAATGGAATCAAAATAGTGATAGTCTATTGTCGTGATTCTTTATTTTACTTTTGCCAATTCCCTTGCCGGCTTCTACGGTCTGTGCGGGAAGAGAAGCAGCTGGCACATACTACGTTTTTTCGTTTCTCCCAAACCAATATGGAAGGAATAATATTTTTGTATGGGAACATATTCTCCGATGGGGATGTTCAAGGTCGCGGCAGATCGACAACGGTATACCTATCTTATTTTTTGACTCGTTAGACAGTAAAGGCATGAATAGGCATGTTTTCTAAAAAAATACTTTTCAAAATAATTAGTCCGTCTAGTAGATTATTGAAAAATATTTTACACGTATTTTTTTCTTTTGTCAATCTAACAAAAATTTATAAAGATATATCCCGCTAAAGTACTGCGTGACGTCACTGACCGGTACACTTTTTATCAACCTGTTGCGTCATGAGCCTCCACTCCTGAACTTTGATTCGGTTTATCTTTATCATCTGTTATTTGATTGTAAAAAGAAAAATATGTCTCTAATATTTTTCGATGACCTATAAGACGGACTAATTATTTTAAATGGTATTTTTATAGGAAATAAGCCTATTAGTAACATCCTGTCATAATGCGTTGTATCTTTACGTATTTTGTAGTAAATTATTTTCAGTTATGGTGTATTTTTTTAACTGGTCTTGGCTCTTTTTTAACTCTACCTTTAGAAGGGTGACAATACAAAGAATATAAAATTTTAAAATATTTTCCTGCTTTGTTTTATTATGTTTCTGTCGAATGTCTATGATCATCGGTATGTCGAAAAAAAATGAATCAGATAAACGAAGAAATTCTACGCATTTTTTAAAATAAGGGGAACATGCAAAATAGGCCAAGAATAAAATTATGATGTTTATAAACCTGCTGCAGTCGTAATAAAACCAATACGAAATAAATTAAAGCATTTTTTCTGAGAATATAGATATTAAAGTTACAGTTCTTTAGTATGATCCGATAAAGGCCCCATACAAAATACGAACTACTGCATTTTCCCCGGACCTGATATTATATAAAAATATCTCTCTTCATAGGGCCACCACCTGGGGAATAATCGAATCCGAAAACCCTTATTCGCCGCGACTTCTTATATCAGAGTGTTTACCTTTTGGATCCTCAAAAAAAGATGCAAAAGGAAAAGCATAAATTCTCCTTTTGTAATGATTAGGCAGTTTTTACACCACCTACCTGACAACCAACAATAGCAGAGACGCGATGTGTGGACAATTTATTTAATATCGTTAGGAAAGTGTAAAACCTACGCAGACGTCACATTAAACTCGTCGTATCAAATAGAGCCAAGCTATCGTTAAAAGTGTATTATACAGTATTATCTTTTCGACGATACGCTACTCGCGCAAACACAATACAACGTAAACATTTAATTAAGAACTCGTTATTTTATGACCACAACACTAACGTCTAACGAAACAATAGCCAGAGTATTCTGAAAAGAAACTACGTTATTAGGCGATAGAGATAAAATCAGGGACGGTTTACTCGTATAATATAAAATATCTATACTGGCTGATTTTGAACACTCTGGTAGTATTCTCATATCGGAATTAAGATCGCTGACGGAACACAAAATCTTAAGAAAGAAATCTACGGGCAGGGTTTTCTTTACATATTGTTGAAGTGTTGTCTTAGTCACGGAGGTCTTAGTGTTGTTAAAGGTACTCATATTCCTCAGCTAAAACCATTACGACTAATTACAAAACAAATTTACAGCTGTACTGCCTGAACCAGTTAGCTATAAACGAGTGAAAGTAAACTAAAAGTTACTTCCGTTGTGTTGCAACGTATGACGTAAGTAATGGATGAATAGTCTGAAGTGAGTCTCCAGGGTTGCCAGTACTAGTACTTAATTAGGTTTAATAAATTGCTGTTGATGATTCCTAAACAATATGTTAAGTAAACTGTCCGTTTCTTAAAGGGGCTACAGAACCCGCCCGGATTTTTTAACAAGTATGGGACCAATGCTGATTTTTCTATATTATACCTTACAAAAGTGTTGAGTTGGCCGGAAAATTCTTTTGGAAATGGCGATACTGAAATATGTACAAAGATAGAGTAGCAAGCGAAGTAAATATAGTTGAATAAAACTATCATTCAGATGAATATTCTTATGGAACCAATAAATTAAAACTTCATAAAAAATTACATTCCCGTACAAAAGTGTTTAGTGTAAAAAAATCCGCGCTCTAAGCATAACTACCAAGTTGTTTACTTGACGGGCTGACTCATCCCTTCAAAAGAATATCGAGGGTAAAATCGTGATTTTTTCGTGGATCTTAGTTTTTCGTATCAATTGGTCCACGAGATATCCGTTATGACTCGTCATCCTACTTTTATTGATTTGATTGGGATTCTACCTATGATCCTACATAGGGGAGTTTCTTTCGGCGTCTTCGTCTCAACAGTGGTCGGTTCAGAAAAGCTGGTAGTTTGTAGCTTTTGAACAATAATTAATAATTTGAATATAATTTAATAAGCATTATTTTAAATGTGAATTGACGTGAAAAATGCCTGAAAAGACCTATTTTCTGGATAAATCTTTGAATCTTTACCATTTAAAAAAAGTCCGGCCAAGTGCGAGTCGGACTCGCGCACGAAGGGTTCCGTACCGTTATCTATAGAAACTTCAAAAAAATCTTGTCTCTTGTATGGGAACCCCCATTAATATTAATTTTATTTTAATTAATTATTTATTTTTAAAATGAATATATAACTAAATTTTCTCTCTATATTTCAAGCGTCTACCTGTTGCCGTGATCAATATCGAGCAAAAACAAGCAAAAAAAATCACGTTTGTTGAATGGGAGCCCCTATATTTATTTTATTATATTTTTTAGTATTTGTTGTTATAGCGGCAATAGAAATACATCATCTGTGAAAATGTTAACTGTCTAACTATCACGGTTCATGAGATACAGCCTAGTGACAGACGGACAGACAGACAGACACACAGACAGATGGATAGCGGAGTGATATTAATAGGGTCCCGTTGTTACCCTTTAGGTACGGAACCCTAAAAATTGCTTCGTGAAAATTCACAAAGTATGTAACATAGCGTTTCTTTCATAAAACTCTTTATTGTGATGTCAACATCAAAGATTATTGTTGGCAAATCGAGGTAAATTTTAACATAATTTACATTATTAAACATTTTACAATGAAAAAAGTGAAATATGAGGGCGCCACTTCAAGGTAGGTAAAGAAAAGAGGGCCGGCTGTTCAAGAAGGAACGTTACCATACAACTGACGGTATCTAACTGTTCGATATTCTACTCCCAAAAACATTTTGAAAAATCATTTGAAAAGCGGAAAAGTACATCTAAAGTAGAGTTTTGAAAAAAATGTCTTTGCAATAAGTTTATTATTGTTTATAATTATCTAATATTTAATGATTGTTGTTACCGACCTACAAAAATAAGTTTTTTAAAGTATATATTGAATGTTTTCTATTTAGGCGCTTAAATTTTAGTTATAATCTTTTCAAAAATAGCTCTTTCTCAATTTCGTGTGTGCAATAAGGGCCACTGATTTTGGTGTAAAAACTTATCATCTTTTTCATTTTTATTGTAAAACGTAGGTATATCTTGTAATGTTTAATTTAAAGGATTCAACAAAAAGATACCTTTTATATTAAGTTTTTGTTACGTTAGTTCAATGAGATCCATTTATGTTTTTCTTTAAAACAAGGGCATTATTAAGGAGTACTAAGTATAAAATAATAACTTTAAGCTATATATAAAATAAATTGTGCTTATGTTGACTGAACACGAAATCTTGTTCTTTTTTGTGGCTCTTGATAAACGGCAGAGTTTAAAAAGGTCCATAGAAAGGGTTTGCAAAAAGGGATAATAATTATGAGAGTTTACGAAACTTATGTGATGAATGATGGATTACAATTAAAATAATGTTCTCATAATGCTCTTATTTTTATTTACAATAGTTTAGTTATTTAAATTATATAGTTTTGAAATTTAAGTACTTTAGGTACTTAAATAATTGTTTGCTTGCTTGCTTTTCGTGTGTGTTAGTGGTGTTATTATGTTACTCGTGTCAGATGTTTTAAAGCTGTTTAAGGCATCTCACATCGCCGGGACCAACGGCTTTACGTGCCTTCTGAAGCACATATGAGCTCAAGAAATCTTTGTGCCACTTGTGGTCACCCATTCACATGGGGACCCAGCACGGGATTGCTTTACATGCGTAAGTGCACGCCAGCTGGCCTCCTCGATCCTTAAATAATGTAAGATTATCAAATGCTCTGAATTATTTCGTAATCCCTTATCACTCTTTTAAGCAGTAATCTTCTCCTAGAGTAGGTATGTTCATTAGCCACCAGGTAACCTACAGAGTAGGAAAGTGTTTTTCCGGTAGCATTCTCAGCTGTGGAATCGGAGCCCGGATTCCGCCATTATGACAGCCTTCACGCTGCAACACGACACGACGTGGCAAAGGTTTTTCGACCGGCCACCTGCCAGCTGCCGATCAACCTTGGGTAGCTCTAGAACTGTAGACGAATACCTGGGAAAATTAAGTAAAGCTATTTCCATGCACTGGGACTGGGAATCGACCCCAAAGCCCCTCATGTGCTAATCACTGCGCCACGGAGACAATCAATTTTTTTACCCGACTGCGGCGAAGCCAAAAAGAGGTTTATGATTTTGGCCTCTATATATGTATGTATTGTTCCCTCATATCTGCTAAACTCCTGACTTAATCAATGTAACTTAACATATACATCGTAAGAAGCAATTTAGATGTCCTCTGATTAAGGCTATGTAACGTCACACCAAATTCAATGGCGGCTTCTAAAATACAAAAATCGCGAACTTAAAAACAAGCTTTTTGAAATATATTATTTGGTTCAAATGAAAGGTATTTTTATGTACCTAGACTTTAAAAATATATAATTTAGTTTTATTCATCATCATTATTTTTTCAATCCACGACTGGACAAAGGCCTCTCCCAAGGATTCTGCGATCCATGGGAGGATATTGCCACTCACACGGTCGGCAGGCGGGTTGGCGAGCGCAGTTTCTTTGTTTTCTTGTGCTTCCGACGCTGCTGCCCATCAGAAGCATTTTAAGCTGGGCACGGATAGGGATTTGTTAGATTAAGAAGGGAATTAAGGTATTGGAATACTACTCACTCGGATAAATGGAGGAAGAACAAGTGGCAGCTCGGGAAGCTGAGCGCGTGTATCCGAGCCATACCTGTCATACCTGGTATGGATCGGGAGGTATGAATTGAGCATGACACATCTAACCGTTATATATATATTAGGTATATAATACGATGTTCCCGTGAAAATTAAAATTATACCAAGAATATTACTAGTTGGTTTTATTTTTAGACTGTATCTTGTTACTTCCATTATTTTTATTTCTTTGTTAACGTGTCCTAATTCAATAATTATTTACTCCAGCGGCCATCGAAGAGCGCGGTGTCCAACCTCTGTTAGACATGTTGCGTCGGCTCGGTGGCTGGCCAGTCCTCGACGGAGACAAGTGGGACGAGCAGTCTTTCTCATGGGAACAGTCGGTGTACAAATTCCGCGACGCTGGATACTCCATCGACTACTTCCTGGACTTCTCCATCAGTGTCGACGTGAAGAACTCTAGCAGACGGATCATCGATGTAAGAATGTTATTTATGGATCATTTTAGGTCGGCCGGCCATTTTATTTTTTTAGCTAAGATTGAAGATGAAGGATCTCATTCATATGCGAAGTTATGCTCTGCGAATGTATTTTGCGAGTTGATTTATTTTGTAGTACTTACATATACCCCAACGATGTTTGTTATACGTCCGCACTGAGCAGCACTGGACCGCAGCGCCGAAGCACAGCAGATTATATCAAAATGGAGGGTTTCGTTCCCCCAGGTGGCGGCACTATGACGATAGGTATATTTATCAAAAATAACTATCGTCGTAATACCGCCACCTGGGGGCAAAATTTATTCCGAAAACCCTAATCTCCGGCAGAGCGTTTATTATAGCTCATACAAAAAATTGTCCTGCAGCTACTCCGTGCGTGCGTACATTTAAAACATGAACAATACCTATTTGTATTTTCAATAATCTTAATATTCCACAATAATAATAGGTTTTTAACTGCTCAAGTTATACCTAATGAAAGAGATGCTATCGATCTATCGAGATCTAAAATTTTTAACAGTTGGATCAAGCGTCCCTTGGGTTGAGCCGTGAGTACCTGAACCGCGGCTTTGCTGACAAGCTCGTGCTGGCTTACTACCAGTACCAAGTGGACCTGGCTGTCCTCTTGGGCGCAGACCGTGCCAGGGCCGAGAAAGAACTGAAGGAGTCCTTGGAGTTTGAAATTAAACTTGCCAACGTAAGTATTTTTAACTCAAATCTCACACGTATGTTTCAGTTTACCGAATAATTCGACTGTATTAATAATAATAAAAATATATATAGACAAATTACACAATAAGTAAGTTTGGGACTTGTGTTAACTTTGGAATATTAATTCAACTTATACATCAAAGACCCAGGCCAATCTGAAAAAGGTCATTTTACATCTTGACCTGACCAGGAATCGAACCCGAGACCTCCAGTGTGGCAGTCTGTCATAATGGCCTCTAGACCACAGAGCTCGTCATTCCATGTTTATAGAATAACTTATAGGTACAGTCGAGTAGAAACAGAGATAAAATATATAATGTAAGTACTAAAGAGAGGAAATGGAAAGCAACATTTTAAGCCAAAATTTACCAAGAGGCGTATTAAATCTGTATTTAGGGACAGGTGCAGACTGACAGTCCTATTTTTAATTCGTCCCTATACAATCCAAAGCATATTTTACTCCATTCTCCAGTCACACAGTCCACCTAGTCAGGCCTCTTAGACTCGTTTCCAACACTTTATGATGCTCGGAAAAAGATTTTTTACGAGCCTTGTTGACTTTAATCACTAAGAGTGAGGGGGGAGTTGTTTAAGCTGTTTATTAATGACCTAAACAGTTCAACGAAACGGTCTCAAGGCCTGATCAGACATTTGTCACATTTGACCTAAATTCTTTGCTGGAGATATCATGTCAATCGAAGGCGTACCTACTCTCAATCATTCGCGATGACTAATCAATATTTGCAATAGGTTTCTATTGCATTTGACATTCATAATTTATAAATAATTATAAAGACATCATCAGAAATTATAGAACACATTTTCAAGACGCCATTTATAGGCAAATGTAACAGTGACGAAAAGGCCCAGCCGTGGGAAACAACACCCAATGTGTAATGAAAAACCTATCAAATATCAATACTTTAAAACAAGTCACACTTATGCGCTAGTCTCGACTAAATTTGAATTAATATAAAATGGGAGATACCTACCTACTACAAGTATTTTATTATTCAAATTAGGCTGGTCCCTACAGGGGCATTCTACCCAAGAGCTCTTGAGCAGCAGAACTTGCCCGCCCCATATTAAATTTAATTTAAATAAAAAAATCCAAGCAAACCCTAGCTGACAAAAAGCCCATGGCGGAATGGACCGATATAGATAAAACATATCTTAGAACCATCGCAAGAAAATATCATCATCATCATATCAGCCGCAAGAAGTCCACTGCTGGAAATAGGCCCCACCCAAGGATTATGTTTACAAGAAACTATGTTAAACAAGAAAATATGTTTTCAATTTAAAAAACATAACCACATCTGTTCAGCTGTTTAAGAGCTACGGTGCCACAAACACGTTCAAACTTATAACACTCCTCTCTGTGCGTTGAGGGTTAAAACTGAGGTAAACAAGCCGTTCTCATGATGGAGCTCAATCACGATGGTTCACAATATAAAATCTGGGCCAAAAATATACATTTATATTTTTTACAAATCTTGTTTATTATACTTTTTTTCTTTCAGATATCCTTGCCTTTGGAAAAACGTCGTAATGCCACAAGCCTGTACAATCCAATGACCATTGCTGAGATGCAACAGAAATTCCCTAAGTAAGTTTGTATTACACAAAATTATTATTATTTTTACTTATTATACTTTATTACCCTTATTAAATTGCCATTTAAATTATGTATAATTTAATATACACATATTATAATAAAAGTAATTCTCAAATTACTCGAGATCCTATTGGTAAAACTTTTCAAATATTGTTTATTATGTATGTACTACTAATTACTTAGTAGTAGTAAAAAGTAATACTTATTTTATTAGACAATAAGTATTTTAGATATTTATTTGCATCTGTTTCTCCGTGTAAGATCTACAAGAGATTATCAATTTGTCCAGTATGTATGTGATAAGTATTGCCAGATTTGCCCGGATTTGTAGCGTCTCGCAGGCTGATGTTACCCACTGTGCATCGGACTCCGTACATAATTTGTGGTGGAATAAAGAAACTTAGCTAGGGAAGCCTTTCATAGACGAAGTAAAAGAGAAAGCCAAAAGTCGTGTCATATAGAGAGGCCAAAGAGATACCGGAGGTTCGAAAAAAATGGTAAATACTCCACCGACAAAAACCTACTTCTTAAAATAATAACGATGAAAGAAACTAACATACATATGAACTCAAAATATAACACTACTTTTTAGGGTTCCGTACCCAAAGGTAGAAAACGGGAACCTATTAATATCGCTCCGCTGTCCGTCTGTCTGTCCGTCTGTCACCAGGTGTCATGAACCGCGATAGTTAGACAGTTGAAATTTTCACAGATATAACAAAAAATACTAATAAGTAGAATAAAATTAAATTTAAGGGAGCTCCCATACAACAAACGTGACTTTTTTGCTTGTTTTTGCTTAGACGCTTGTAATAGTCACAGAATATTTAGTTATATTCACTTTAAAAATAAAATATAAAATAAAAATTAAATTAATATTAAAGGGTTTTTATAGATTTTTGTCGTTTTTATAGATAACGGTACGGAACCGAAAAGTGCGCGAGTTCGACTCGCACTTGACCGATTGTCGCCATAATCAAAGTTGAAGGCAATTCACCAAAGTCAATCGAAAGAGTTTAGGTTTTATTTAGTTTCATGGTTTCAATAGGATTATCTTATCTCTATGGTTTCAATCGGAAAAACCGAGTTTCAGCAGTTTGTAGGCCATCATCAGGGGGAGTGTTAAGGACGTCCTGGCGCGGCCTTCCGATATTACGAGTGATTATCACCAAAAAATGATATCTTTTATGTTCCGTAGGATTCCTTGGCTGGCGTACATCAACCGCCTTCTGGCGCCCCACGTCACGGTCGGCCTCGACGAAGTTGCTATCGTGTCTGTGCCAAAATACATCACCGATCTCGAGGTTCGCACTTTGTTTGCCTCTTCTTCCTGCTACCTATAGCTTTATGAATAGATATCGAAAATTGAAAGTCAATTTGATACGTATGATCTTTTAATAATGCTATCTAATCATCATAATCAACATCATTGATACGAATTCCTACTTCTATTGAACGCTGAAAATACATTTTGCCATTAATTTAATTTTTACCTACTATGGGTAATCTTTTAATTTGGTAATATTTTATGTACAGATTGTTTTTTCCTATTAGTATTAAAGGTTAAAGAGCTTACAAAGTATTCATGCTATAATAGGCACTGGATTAATATAAATAATTACTCGTAGTAGACCTCCTTGTGCGTTATTTAAGTCGTTCTTCAACACCGCTGCCAGACCGGAGTACCCGGGTTCAATCCCCGGTCAGGTCAAGATGGAAAGTGATCCTTTTCAAATTGGCCTGGGCCTTGGATATTTATCTATATATTTATTTGTTATAAAACATAACATTCTGATTGTATTTTTGATTTCAATATTGATAGAAGTTCAATTCAGTAGCTACTACTACTAGATACCTACCTATTTCGTAAAATCCAAATAAAGCTTAGTTATTTGTCATTACAATGACCTTATGGTACATAAGTACATTGGCTGCTCTTATAACTATTTGAAATCTAAGATTTCAATGGTCCACAAGTTATTATAGAAAACTCTGTGTAACAGAAATTAATTTTATAAATTGTCATGTAGATTCTCTTGGAAACTACTCCACGGCGAGTGCAGGCCAACTATGTGATGTGGCGTGTAACCGGAGCCTCTGTGAGCTACTTGACCGACAACCTCAGGAGGCGGCAGCTGCAGTACATCACCGCCCTCAACGGGAAGACCGAGCGGGAGAGCCGGTGGAAGGAGTGCGCAGACACCGTCAGCGGAAGGTAAATAATCAATAAATAAAACAGATGAATCCGATATAATAAATCATACTTTAGTGCAACTGCAAACCTTGCTAGATTGTGTAAATCCACAGCATGGTAATATTACCATGTTGTCATATATATTAGGGAGACCTCAACTCAAAGTCATCATTCTCGCTTCTCACTGGGCTCGCTTCTCTCAGTCCTGAGCAGTCAACGCTTACGTGACGTATTTATTGTCATGCTCTAAAAATCATTGGTTAATGACAGACACGAAGACGGGACAGACATATACAGGTTTGTGTGTACAGACGTCAGGCAAATGCAATCAAGAAATCGCATGTTATTGGCAAGCTTGCAACGGGCCTGAAAAGATTCACAACTGCACACTTAACTTTTATTGTTAAAGAACCTAATTTAAACATCTTCTTTCAAAGCATGAGTCCACCTCAATCGACTAATATCTGACCACATCATCTTAATTCAATTTCGCCTCACACCTTAATGTCGTAGAAAAATAAAAGATAACTTTTCAGAAACTGGTTGATTGTTGATGAAGTTAGTTAAACAAAACAGAGGCGACAGAGTGTTCACTCTGACATGAATATCTTGACAATATGCTATTATTTGGTAAGCCATATATCATAATGGCATGAAAGAAAGATATTTCATTTTCACTTTAGAACATAAGTACCTATAACTTATTCCAAACGGCATGAGCAGGTAACGAAAATAGCCCTGCGAAGTCAAAAAGGCTGTTTGTTCTGTTTCTACTTTGGGGACCAGCAAATAACATTCACAAGTTTGATCCGTCACGCCTATGTCCGTAGTTGTACAATTGCGCGCGCATTAGGTACAATCACATTTTTTTGAGTCAATCACACACCACACAGATATTTTTTTTTTACTTTTGGGTAACTTTTGCAAGCTTTTTATTTATCATTACGCCCCTTTTTTATTCCCTTCGATGAAGGCGCCACGGCGACCGTCTAGATTTCAGGGTTTAGAGTAGACAAACATCAGCAAAGTTTCTATTGCATTTCAAAGACGGCAGGAGGTATGAACAAGGGTCACGTAGATTTTCACGCCATTAGCCAGTTAGCAGCTGGACTACGTATCTTCCCAACACTTTTACGAGCTGCGCAGAAAGAGAATCTAGGTATTTAAGTATCTACGTTTGTTTTTTGGTTTCTGACAAACGATCTTTTCATATGTCAAAAATAGACATCAGACGCCAATCTCCATATAATTCTGACCAATGGATTTCTACGACACGACATGGATATTGCTCACAATGCACTCTTTCCGATGAAAATTTAATGTTTTACGAAGGCACAATATTGTTGCGTTTTAATATCAATGTAGATTGGGCATTGATTTTAAATAAATAAAAATTCTTACAACATTTTTAAAATAACACTTTTTTAACATTTCCATAATCAATTAGGCACTGGCTAGGAACTAGAAAGTTCTATTTTATTTTATCCTTCCTTACTATAATATTATAAATGCGAAAGTGAGTTTGTTTGTTTGTTTGTATGTTTGTTACGCTTTCACACCGTAACTAATGAACCGATCATCATGAAATTTTGCATACAAGTTCTCTGTAGTACGGAGAAGGACATAGGCTACCTTTTATCCCGGGAAAAAGTACTATTCCCAAGGGATCGACATTAACGCGGGTGGAGCCGCGGGCGAAAGCTAGTAAGTTTATAAAATGGAATAGAGGCGACAAGTGTTCACTATAGGTACTGATATTAAGTTATGTTCACGCTTTCCAAGACACTCCCGCCTGTAGACGTAAATCTATTATCAGTTTTTTTATTGTGGCCCCCAAAAAAAGTTATCAAACCTTTCTCAATAGCTATTTGTTAGCCCTCCAATAAGAATAATTACAAATCATCTTAAGATTTCTTGCTTCTTTCTAAAGTCAAGGATGGACAAACAGACTGACATTTATAATCTTGAAATTAATCAATTTTTATAAATGCGAATGTAACTCTGTGTATCTGTTACCTCTACACGTTTCAACCACTGAGCTTGACGAAATTTGGAATGGGAATAGTTTAATGCCCGTGGAAGAACATAGAATAACTAACTACCTTATAAATAATTCTGTTCCCGAGGCATCTACATTCACGCGAGCGGTGCCGCGGGCAAGAGCCATTAAATATATATGTACCTACCTAATTATTATAAATGTTTTATTGCAGTTTGTCAATGGCAGTGGGAGCTCTCTATATCAGAAAGTTCTTCGATGAGAAGTCAAAGGAAAAGGCCTTGGAGATGGTTAACGACATCAGGTATGCATGAAGTTGAGGCTTCGTAACAAGGTGTGAATAACTTAGGCTTTGAACCGGTCCCTTCGGCACAATGGTTGAGATTAGGTCGCCTCACATCGAGGCTGCTTGCTGAAAGTATATAATATGTAAAGGAATGTCATCATAATGATCCGCGTGAGAAAGAAATTGTATACCTACGATGTAATACCCTAGGATTATTAACTCTGAAATAGGTACCTACATATTCTTATCCAAAGTAGTTTCCGCTCAAACAAGATGTTGAAATCAGATTTTAGTAATTAATAGTGATTATTAACCAACTTCAAAAAAGGAGGAGATTATTAATTCGGCTACATGTTTTTTTAAATATTTGTTACCCCAGAACTTCGACATTTATCAACCGATTTTAAATAATCTTTTTTATTTGAATGGGTACATTTTCAAGTTAGTTCGATTTAAATTTCTACACAATGGGTTCAGTAGTTTGTTTGACGTCGATTTTTATATGGAAGATTATATCTCATGTTTTTTTAGTTACTCTGGCATTCGTGGTATAGATGAACAAACCCAATCCAAGCAAAAAGATACTTTAAATCGGTCCAGCCATTCTTGAGTTAATAAAATATAACCCGACTTTGGTTTATGAATAAAGATTAATTAATTTGCTGCCGATAACCTGTATCGCAGTTTGGCAAAACATGCACTCAGGTACATTGGTTTAGTAAGTGATATGAATAAAGAAGCTGAATTTGCTGTGTAACAGGCAACAGTTCCGCAAGACACTGACCGAGGTGGAATGGATGGACGGCCTGACTCGCCAAGCTGCCCTGGAGAAAGCCGACGCTATGGCCACGCACATCGCATACCCCGGAGAGATGCTCGACAACGACAAACTGACCAACTTCTACTCTGGCGTAAGTGTTTTATACCTAATATCGCCAATGTCTTAATATTAAACATCCTATAACTTTATATCGATGCGTAAAGTTTGTTGATGCTTTTAAGTGGGTGGGCATATCCACTTGTTAAAAAAGTAAAAGATGTATCTTACACCATTGAATAATCCTCTAAATGTATCGTTTGTTACGAAGGTATTTCTAACTCAATATATAACATGGTTACGGATCTCACGTCACGCATACAAAATGCTAAACATGTAACGTCACGATGACCTATGTCGTCTTTCAAGGAACCGTTTTGGGTTAGTGGTAAAAGTATGACGTAGTAACTTATATATTTTAAAGAGATTTGGGTTAACACGGCATTTTTCGCTGATTTATCTATGTTAAGGAGGTCTTTCTCAAGCACAATGATAAATAATATTGAATACCCCAGTATCCTTTAGAAAGTTTAACTTTCTGTTTTTCCCTAGCTGGACATGACATCTGACAAACTTCTGGAATCGGTGCTCAACCTGACGCTGTTTGGCACCGCCTATCTGTTCAGCAAGCTGCGCGAGCCAGTGAACAAAACCGACTGGGTGACCCACGGCAGACCAGCCATCGTCAACGCGTTCTACTCTTCCATCGAGAACAGCATTCGTAAGTCCATCTCCGTTTCTCAACCTGACGCTGTTCTGCAAGGCCTAACTGTTCATCAGTAAGCTGCGCGAGCCAGTAATCTACCTATACCGACTGGGTAACGGCAGACCAGCCATCGCCAACGCTTTCTACTACATCGAGTACAGAATTCGTGTAGGTATGTTAGCGTTCCAGTTTACATGCTCAACTGCTTTGTGTTCCTTTGGAGACCAAAGATGAGAAAAAGAACGAAGTTTAGTGGGACCACGTAACATTAATCTCGACATAGCTGGAAGGGACGTCTTAGCCCGACAACAACTATTCCTTTATATATGTATTCCTAATACGGTAGGTGCGCACTTGACATTTTTCCAGTGTTCCCATACAAATTGCCCGGCCGCTTGGAAACTGTTATATTGGAATGTTAATTTTATTCATAGTTCCCGCATAAGACCCTCTAGAAAAAATATTCGTATTGACGAGCAGACTTACCCCTTCAGGGTTATCAAGGGTAATATTACACTAGGAGGTACTATATGCAAAAAAAGTGATTTGACAAATAGGTAGGTGCTAACTAACATCCAAAAACTAAATCACCACTGGTTGAACCGCATAGAGTAGTCCATTTACTTAAATTTCAATAAACTGGATAATAACTGGATGTTATTAATAATTGCTATTCATCACGCAAAGTTTAGTTAAATATAGGCACTCCACACTCCACACATCCCGATCACTGCTCTGAAGACATTTTGATAAAGTGAACATATCGCGATACGGGCATTGATGGATTGATTGGGCTTAGTACAACTTTCTCTTCGAAACTGTAACGAAACACGAACTAAGACCTATAAGGTAAATACAATATATTGTTGCAGAGTTCCCTGCTGGAATCCTACAAGGAGCCTTCTTCTCAGGCAATCGCCCGGCGTATATGAACTACGGAGCTATCGGTTTCGTTATTGGACACGAAATTACTCATGGTTTTGATGATCAAGTAAGTTATCTTTATTACTTATTTCTGCGGCTTCGGTATACCTTAAAATATTTTGTTGCATTACCTGATCACCTTTGGACCAACTACCAACTAATAGCAAGAAATCTCCATCCTTTTGGGATAGAAAAAATATTTGTTTCACCCATTTATGAGTGCTCCACTGAAATGGAATATGAGGGTATCACCTACTACCGATAGGTACAATCTTTGCTCTTTGTGGTACTTACGTACCTAAGTCGGATGACAATGCAATATTATGGTAGCATAGACATTATCTGATGATGTAGTTGGAAGGTGGCTAAAGTCACTTCTGACCTAAACAAGATTAACCCATATTGTTTGTGTTAGAAAGCACTTTATAATATGAATTGCTCACAGATCGGTCATAATAAAAACTTTTCACTTAAATGAAAAACTTATTTTATTTATAGGGCCGTCAATTTGACAAGAACGGTAATTTGGTGGAATGGTGGCAAGAGTCCACTAAACAGAAGTATCTCGAAAAGGCGAAGTGCATCATCGATCAATACTCAAACTACACTGTGAAGGAAATCGACATGAAGGTAACGTATCTTCTCCTAGATGCATCCTCAGCCGTGCTCGAGTTCGTACGACGGGTTCCGCTATTCGGCATTCTTCACTGCTTCATTCTTCTGCATCCATGTTTGTGAAACTATTGACAAGCATATCTTTCTTGACGTCATAACCTCATCGTCGTATCTATGCCGTGCCAGCCATGCATTTCTTTAATACTTATCTACTACGTAATTTAAATAACCAACCACCAACCCGAAAGGTGACACTTTTTTTGGGTACAATATGTGACATGAGGTGTTTGTAAATACCATTACCACTTAGTATTTGTTAAATTCTAACAAGTTGACTAACAACTAACAATCATGAGCTGATTGCACTTTTCCTCAATCAGCCAATCCATACAAATAGATAAATAAATAAATTCGATGAACCTTATATTTGTAAAGGAAAAAGCTTCCCCTTTGTCAAGATTCCATCTGTTTGATCTGCAGTTGTAGCTGTGTAGAACCCGCGAACGCAGCCATTCTTTTATAACTATCCCTGTTATCATCACCATTCACTCTCCACTAACTTCACAAAGCCACAACTCATAACTGGTTCCAAGTTCGTATTCAGATTGAACTAACTTTCGGAACACCTATATATTTCAGCAGGGGAGAGGGAGATTACCCGGGTGTACCCGGGTTAGCCTGGCGTCACACGCCAGGCATCCCTGGTTTAAGACGGTTGAAGAATGTTAGTCACCAACACTAGAAAATATTATAGACCCTTAAACTCAATTTCCAGCTGAACGGCGTAAACAGCCAGGGCGAGAACATAGCCGACAACGGCGGCATCAAGGAGGCGTATTACGCGTACCAGGCCTGGACTCAACGGCACGGCGAGGAGCCACGCTTACCCGGTTTAGAGAAATATACTCCTAAACAGGTACCTACTTATTTTAGCTTCAAACTTCACTCGCGGGGATTTAGGTAGTAAACACCATCTACACGGTGATCGACTCCGTATCGACAAGGAGGCTGGAGGAGTTATTCGGCATCCGGACCGAATAAGTAACCCTCTCGCACGAATAACCAGCACTTACTCTAGTTGCCTAGGCGATCGCTCGATCGATTTTCCATCGCCATAGTTGACAATACCTTATTGTAAATAGACAATATATTTTTATATTCTTACAATTATATCGATATGTCTTTATAGAAATGGGTTCATAATTGATAATCAACCAGGAAATATAAAAATATTTCAATATAGACGTAGTAGACTTTTTTCATTCCTATTTACATAAGAACTACTTAAGCGATTCTAAATCTATATAGTTAGGAGAGTCAAAATCATTCTGTAACACGCCGCAAAAAAAAATCATAATCCGTTGTGTATTTCCCTGAATTCAATTCCTGATTTAGCGTATATCGTACAAAGCGATTCGATTACTTGCTTTCAGCTGTTCTGGTTGAGCGCTGCGAACATCTGGTGCGCCGTGTATCGTAACGAGGCTGTGAAGATGCGCATCACGACTGGCTTCCACGCGCCCGGCCGGTTCCGCGTCATCGGCCCACTCTCCAACATGGAGGAATTCGCTGAAGACTTCAAGTGCCCCGTTGGCTCCCCCATGAACCCTACCAAGAAGTGCAAAGTGTGGTAGTACCTCTTCTTTCTTCGCCTCTTATACTCACCCCGAGAACCCGTTATATTGCCATATCACAACCTAATTATGCCTGCGATTACGAGTATCCGCGAATGTCCTTCTGCAATGGATATTTTTTTTTTAAATTAGATGCGCCGTGCCTGCGCGCACTTATCAATTCAAAAAAAATTGGTTTTTCAGTTAAGTATTATATTTGAATGAACAAAACAGTTAGCGGCGGAAATCGGCGCATACCGCCACGCCATTCTAATATGTTAATTATCTTACATGTATAAGGTCTAATATCGTTTGTTGCACTGTAAAACCGATTCGACGCCACTCCGACAATGGAAAATATAAATATTTGTCTTAAAGCTCGGGTGAGTTATGCACCACAGTGAGTGCAATAAATGTCCTGCTGAATGTTTAGGTCTAGCCTGATGTCTCGATGTTATTTAAATATGTAAATAGAGTAGCTAAATTGTGTTTATAGATAGAATATAACATACACGCCGCGATCAAATCAATTGTTGCTATGAGGGTCATGACATTGGGCTTATCTGCATGAGATCAACCGATCTTACGTAGACGTCTGGTATACTGCCCCTTATCGGGTGAGATTTTCAGACTGAGCACATAACCTTTTTATACGACGGGTATACATTGTATCTAATAAGTACTTTTTAAGCTTGTACTTGTATTGATCGAATACTTATAGTTTAGACATTTCCTCGACATCTGCTTATTTGTATTCGGGCACAAAATCCAAATATAAACTAAATTGAATATTTTTTGATCTCCATTTCTGGTAAAAATGCACTTAGTGTAACGAAGGTAATTTTAAACACACATGAAACACAGGCGTACATATAACAGATTCGATTTCTAGGATTTGCAATGCAGAATAAATATCATTCAATAATTGTGGAGTTGTCAGCTAGAAGCAAGGTTGTACATTTAAGTACAAAAACATCTTACTATGCTATTCAAATTATTTGATCATCAAACTACCCTACTTAGTGTGCTGTTGGAATTACTTGTTGAGTTGGATTGTCACAAGTCTTTCATATTTATTCTAGGCCACAACAGTAGCGAGTACCGTGCGATCCAGCACAATCAGGAACATATCGAAATGTCGTCTCGTTACTCTTTACTGTAGTGGATTTACTTCTGCCTGTCGAATTCGACGTCCGAGAAATAGTACTCGAAATCACAAAACCGCCTTTAACAAGTATTAAAACGTTTTTAAATAACCTCGAACAAATCAGAACAAATAAATTCTTGATCAGTTAATTGTTCGAGTGCCATTTCTCTCGATGTTTAACGAACAGTGATAATTTAATTTTAGAGTAAGTACCTAGTTAAGTATAACACTTTTGGATACAATCGTATTGTTGTAAATCATAACACCAATATAAAACCTTTTTATCAAATTCTTGTTATTTATTTTAGTCCAATACAACTGCGACTTGAAAATCTTTTCCCGACACTCTTTTTTTATTCCTGATTTCTGTGCTTGATGTAACAGGTAGCGTGGCCGAGCGGTCTAAGGCGCTGGTTTAAGGCACCAGTCTCTTCGGAGGCGTGGGTTCGAATCCCACCGCTGCCAGAAATTATTTTTGACTTCGTAAAAAAATAAGGATATGCATTTTAATTTTTCTAATGCATAATTAATACTAAAATCCTGTATTCCTCTTTGTCCCAATAAAAACAGAAACAAAAAGTTTAGCACATACCTAGGTAAAACCATAATCACACAATCCTAACAATTTTAATTATTTTTATCAGACCTACTACTAAACGCGTCAATAAAAGGAAGCAAAGTGAGCTGGGTAGTCTAATAGCCGCGGAGTTTAACTCCGTACAGATTCCATTATAGTCTTTCTTTTTTCTTTTTTTTATTCGGCTATCAAACTTCATTCAGAAGCTTATTTTAGTGTCTAGTTATTCTTTGGTTATTCTTTATTCGTGTGTATCAACGAAATGATGGTGTAACACATTTCGCTGATTGAACGGAGCCCTTGGTGACAATTTCCACGAATCCACTGGTTTGATCATAAACGACGGAGCAAGGCAAGCAAACACCAGCCCGCTAAGTAAATCTCTACAGACGCACTATAACACTTTATTTAAGTTATTCTACACATTGTTCATAAACATGGACATTTATAACACCAAATTACACCGATTTCACATTATAAACTCCACTAGAAACAATTTGCTAAACAATCCGAAACAAAAACCTTGCAGTTCGTCGAAATTCCCGCCAAGAACTCCCTCCATTATAGTCGAAAGCACGTTAATACTTTTTTTTTTTAATTTTATTTACCTTGATGTGGAAGCGTGGTACTTACAGCAAATTAAAAAACTTAATGCTGTCATATCTACTATATCAAAGAGTTTCTTATCGGGTATTTCCAGTTTCCATGGTATTTCTTATTGGAACAACTTAAAAATCCGATAATAAATAATAATTTGGTACGGTCGTGGCTGGCTGTATGTATTTGTGGCTACAATATACCTGTACCGTTACCTCAAACTAATTACCAACACACACCACCTTTATTTACCAACACCGGAGAAGCACTTATAACAAGACGCATCAAAGAAACACAGATACAAATAGCCTTGAAAAGGGCTGTTGTGTAGACGCCATAGAAACAGGATTTAGCTATGAAAATAGCCTTTTGCAACGCACGCACAGCGAGCGACCTTCACCATGCACCACCACCATGCAAGCACTTCTTCATCACACGCACAAGCAGAGGCACAGTTCTTCAAGTCAGCAGCAACAATCAAGATGAGCGTGCAACGTGCTATGGTCTACGCGCGGCGCGCCGCCGAGCTCCGTGGATACGTGTGCTGCCGCCTGCGCCGTCTCCGAAATGTGCGGGGCGCGCCGGCTGCAGAGAGTTTTGTTCCCGAGAGACTTACGCGTATGTGGTGACTACCGCCGCCTAAACGCGATCACCAAACCTGATCGATACCCTATACCACGCGTGAAGGACTTCACTCACCAGCTTGACGGGAAGACAGTATTCTCCACCATCGACCTGAACAGAGCGTACCAGCAGCTGGCTGTTCGCGAGGAAGATATAGAGAAGACCGCTATCGTGACGACGTTCGGTTTGTTCGAATTCCCCCGCATGTGTCCAGGACTCAAGAATGCTGGTCAAACCTTCCAGCGATACATCCACCAAGTGCTCAGCGGACTGCCCTACGTGTTTCCATTTGTTGATGATGTCCTGGTGGCTTCAGAAGACGAGACTCTTCACCAAGAACACCTAAGAACAGTACTAAGAAGATTCGAAGAACATGGCATCACAATAAACCCAGCAAAATGCCATTTCGGTCAACCAGAAGTTAAGTTCTTAGGCTACAACGTATCAAGAGAAGGTATCAAGCCTCCAACAGAGAAGGTCGATGTCATCATGAACTTTCCGAAGCCTAATACCATCGAAGAGTTACGCCGTTTCCTCGGTATGATGAATTTTTACCGCGACCACATACCAAACGCCGCGTCCATACAAGCACCACTCAACGCGCATCTTCATAATACCAAAAAACGAGACAAGACCGTCATACAATGGACTGAAGAGTCGACAAGAGCATTCGAAGCTTGTAAGGAAAGCATAAGCAACGCCGTCTTACTCGCACACCCATCGCATCATGCTACCTACGCGTTATTCTGCGACGCGTCCGACAAGTCAGCTGGCGCCGTCCTACAACAATACGTCGATAAAAAATGGCAACCACTTGGCTATTTCTCGAAAAAATTCTCCAACGCGCAATCAAGATATTCAACATACGATCGAGAACTACAAGCAATCTACATGGCTGTGAAACACTTTCGCAAGATGTTTGAAGGTCGACCACTCATAATCTTCACCGACCACAAACCCCTTACATACGCAATGAGCAAAATTACGTCAACAACCGAAACGCCAAGACGCACGAGACAACTTTTGTTTATCAGCGAGTTTACGACCGACATACGTCACGTGAGCGGTAAACAAGATATCGTCGCCGACGCACTCAGCCGCATCGAAACAATATCATACCCATCTACGATCGATTACGAAGAAATTGCGACAGCTCAACAACAAGACACTACCATACCACAGTTACAACAGCAAGAAAACATCAATTTGAAGAAAGTCGTCATCCCGAACACCGACATCGAACTCTACTGTGAAACATCAACATCGCACATACGACCTTACATACCCGAAAAACATCGACAAGAGGTGTTTAGAAGCATTCACAACATTAGTCATCCCGGCACGCGCACGACTCGCAAGTTAACAGCACAAAAATATTTTTGGCCGTCAATGAACAGCGACATTTCCAAATGGACAAGAAGCTGCATCGACTGTCAGAAAAACAAGATTCAGCGTCATACATTTAGCGCAACGTCGAGATTCCCGCCAACAGAACGCTTCAGGCATCTCCATATCGACATAGTCGGTCCATTACCTACGACATCTCAAGGCTATCGCTATCTAATAACTATGATCGACCGAGAAACAAAATGGCCAGAAGCAATACCTACAGACGACATAACAGCCGAAACAGTTGCCGAGACTATCTACAAACACTGGATAGCAAGATTCGGGTGCCCATCAACACTCACCAGCGACCAAGGACGTCAATTCGAAAGTCAGCTATTCAAGAACCTCATGAAGCTACTGGGTATAACCAGAAACCGCTGTTCTTCATACCACCCAGTTAGCAACGGGATTTTGGAGCGCTGGCACCGCGTTCTAAAAACATCGCTACGCGCTAAGCTGTCAAACTCAAGCTCATGGATCGACGAGCTACCTACAGTACTTCTTGGTCTGCGAGCCACCCTACGCACAGATGCTGGAGTTAGTCCCGCCGAACTTACCTACGGCTACAACTTATGTCTACCAGGCGATTTTTTCACTTCAAGCCCGAAAGACACATCAATGGACTACACATATGTCGAAAAACTACGAACTACAATAGAAGAAAACAGGCCACAATTATGCACGACTCATCACAACGAGCAACGCATCTTCGTTCATAAGGACTTACTACAATGCAGTCACGTGTTCGTCCGAGTCGACGCGGTAAAGAAGCCATTACAACCACCGTACGAAATGTGTCTACACCCAGCGGGATCACCTTCCTGGCGGACTGATGAGTAATGCAGATAATTAGATCTGGATATGTTCTACTAAATTATGCTGAAAACAGAATTTGTTCCGTATTAAAAACGGAAATATAAACTTTTGTAACTTACCTCCAGCCAGCGGGATTTTTACCAAAAATAAGTCCGATGAATTTTAAATTGGTATTAACTTTTAGATCTGTAATTCTTATGTTCACCAAAAAAAAAACCATTCTTCTAATGTCCTTACTTTAGCCACAATCAAGCTGCAATAAAACCTCCAGCCAGCGGACTTTTCCTCATAAGGGCATTATTTTTGTAACTTTTACACAAAATTAATAAAATGTTAACTATTTACGACCAGAATTATACTTAAATTACCTATTCGTACATCTTGTCTAAAAATTAAAAGCACCTATACAATGTCAAAGAATATATATTATGTGGGTAGAATATAAAATAATCTCACTAATCTGCTTTATTATACTAATATTATAAATGTGAATGTTTGTAAGGATGGATATGAACGGATTTAGATAAAACTTTACAGTAATATATCTCATGCATCAAAGATTCTACGCGTTCGAAGCCGCGGGCAAAACTAGTTGATGATAATGCTGAAATGCTATGGGATAATATGTGTAATCGAACTCATTATATAAGAAAAATATATAACTGAATGCAAAAGTGACGATTCATCTCCAGAGCATCATGTATAGAATAAATAAAATCATCATTTGAGCGATTTCCCGGTTGCACCCTCAGCTATGCCGCTTCAGGGCCCGGCGTCCGCTTCCTAACCTAGGGGATTTGACGAGATTACTAGTTTTTATAGAAAGCGACTGTCGTCTGACCTCCGCAACCTACAAGGGTAAACCAGAACCAACCTCGGGGAAGGTTAGGTAACAAACGCTAGAGAGCACTTGGTACCTTGGCACCTGATACACGGCGCAATCAATATCCCTTGATCGGTTTTTACGATCTGCTCGGGAAGAGAAGCAGCTGGCATTCTATGTTTTTAGGGATCCGTACCTCAAAAGGTTAAAAGGAACCCTTATAGGATCACTCGGTTGTCCGTCTATCTGTCGGTCTGTCAAAACCTTTTTCTCAAGAACGCGTTGAGGTATCGAGCTAAAATTCATATCAAATACTTAGGTCTACTGTCCCTTGGAGCTGTAAAAAAATCAAACTTCTAAGCCAACGCAATCAAAAGATACAGCCGCGGTGTATGCCGCAAATTTTTGTGTTTTTTCGACATTCGCAAGGGAATCAAAACCTACAGGGTTCTTCCCGTGAACTCAGAATCTTGAAAATCTACGAAGCAACGCCTTATAGCACAGATAAAGGAAAAATTGTAAAAAGTATACATTTTTTGTAACATCATGTAATAATAATATTTTTTAATTTTTATCCCGAAATTTTCGACATTTACAGGGGAACCAAATCCTACAGGGTACTTCCCATGAACTCTCAGAATCTTGAAATTTGGTGCGAAGCAAAGTCGTATAGCACAGATAAAGGAAAATTACGAGAAGTATAAATTTTAAGTTACATCATATAATAAAAATATTTTTAATAATTTTAAACTTATTATAGATCCGAAAAAAAAACAAATTGTATGATTTTTATAAATTAAAATTTAATTAATCTTAATTAAATTTTCGACACACTTGCTCGTAAAGTGGATCTAATTTCATCGGTTTATATATAAAGCAGCTCATAAAACACTTGTGTGTTATAAACGCAAATAGTGAAGTTATTTACTATAACCGCACTATTTGCTGTTTATATGCATACAAATTGTTTTTTTTTTCGGATCTATAATAAGTTAAAAATTATTAAAAATATTTTTATTACATGATGTAACTTAAAATGTATACTTTTTGTAATTTTTCCTTTATCTGTGCTATACGACATTGCTTCGCACCAAATTTCAAGATTCTGAGTTCACGGGAAGTATCCTGTAGGTTTTGGTTCCCCTGTAAATGTCGAAAATTTCCGGTTAAAAATTAAAATATTATTATTACATGATGTAACAAAAAAAGGTATGCTTTTCGCAATATTTCCTTTATCTGTGCTATAAGATATTGCTTCGTACCAAATTTTAAGATTCTGATTTCACGGGAAGTACCCTGTAGGTTTTGATTGTCTTGCGACTGTCGAAAATTGTAAAAAATATTTTTATTATATCATCATCATCATCATCAAGTCCTTTTTAGTCTCCACTACAGGAGCACGACCCTTTTATTATATGATGTAACAAAAATTTATACTTTTTACAATTTTTCCTTTATCTGTATGCTATAAGACGTTGCTTCATACCAAATTTCAAGAATTCTGAGTTCTCGGGAAGTACCCTGTAGGTTTTGATTCCCTTGCGAATTTCGAAAAAACACGAAAATTTGCGGCATACACGGCTGTATCTTTTGATTGCGTTGGCTTAGAAGTTGGATTTTTTCACAGCTCTAAGGGACAGTAAACCTAAGTATTTGATATAAATTTTAGCTCGATACCTCAACGCGTTCTTGAGAAAAAGGGTTTTGACAGACCGACAGATAGACGGACAACCGAGTGATCCTATAAGGGTTCCTTATAACCTTTTGAGGTACGGATCCCTAAAAACATAAAATGCCAGCTGCTTCTCTTCCCGAGCAGATCGTAAAAACCGATCAAGGGATATTGCGCCGTGTATCAGGTGCCAAGGTACCAAGTGCTCTCTAGCGTTTGTTACCTAACCTTCCCCGAGGTTGGTTCTGGTTTACCCTTGTAGGTTGCGGAGGTCAGACGACAGTCGCTTTCTATAAAAACTAGTAATCTCGTCAAATCCCCTAGGTTAGGAAGCGGACGCCGGGCCCTGAAGCGGCATAGCTGAGGGTGCAACCGGGAAATCGCTCAAATGATGATTTTATTTATTCTATACATGATGCTCTGGAGATGAATCGTCACTTTTGCATTCAGTTATATATTTTTCTTATATAATGAGTTCGATGACACATATTATCCCATAGCATTTCAGCATTATCATCAACTAGTTTTGCCCGCGGCTTCGAACGCGTAGAATCTTTGATGCATGAGATATATTACTGTAAAGTTTTATCTAAATCCGTTCATATCCATCCTTACAAACATTCACATTTATAATATTAGTATAATAAAGCAGATTAGTGAGATTATTTTATATTCTACCCACATAATATATATTCTTTGACATTGTATAGGTGCTTTTAATTTTTAGACAAGATGTACGAATAGGTAATTTAAGTAAAATTCTAGTCGTAAATAGTTAACATTTTATTAATTTTGTGTAAAAGTTACAAAAATAATGCCCTTATGAGGCAAAGTCCGCTGGCTGGAGGTTTTATTGCAGCTTGATTGTGGCTAAAGTAAGGACATTAGAAGAATGGTTTTTTTTTGGTGAACATAAGAATTACAGATCTAAAAGTTAATACCAATTTAAAATTCATCGGACTTATTTTTGGTAAAAATCCCGCTGGCTGGAGGTAAGTTACAAAAGTTTATATTTACGTTTTTAATACGGAACAAATTCTGTTTTCAGCATAATTTAGTAGAACATATCCAGATCTAATTATCTGCATTACTCATCAGTCCGCCAGGAAGGTGATCCCGCTGGGTGTAGACACATCCGTACGAAGGCCCTTATCGAGTTATCAAGAGAACGGACAAAGTCTACACTATACAGATAAAAAACAACGAAACAAACATCTCGATTGATCGTCTCAAGCCCGCCTACCTACTACAAGATATCGAAAACTCACCGCAAGATACGTTACTGTCAAGAAATCAAGTTACCACATCACCGTTACCACAAGTTGTTACCTCGCCACAGGAAAGTACGGTTACCTCGAGCAATGTGACGTCACAGCCGACTGATAAGAAAACACGTCATGGCCGCTCAGTCAAATTGCCCGTACGCTTCGCTTGAAGGGGAGTCCTGTGGCTACAATATACCTGTACCGTTACCTCAAACTAATTACCAACACACACCACCTTTATTTACCAACACCGGAGAAGCACTTATAACAAGACGCATCAAAGAAACACAGATACAAATAGCCTTGAAAAGGGCTGTTGTGTAGACGCCATAGAAACAGGATTTAGCTATGAAAATAGCCTTTTGCAACGCACGCACAGCGAGCGACCTTCACCATGCACCACCACCATGCAAGCACTTCTTCATCACACGCACAAGCAGAGGCACAGTTCTTCAAGTCAGCAGCAACAATCAAGATGAGCGTGCAACGTGCTATGGTCTACGCGCGGCGCGCCGCCGAGCTCCGTGGATACGTGTGCTGCCGCCTGCGCCGTCTCCGAAATGTGCGGGGCGCGCCGGCTGCAGAGAGTTTTGTTCCCGCGCGACGCGGCCGTGCGACAGAGAGGTCCGAGTTGAAGCAAGACAGAGATTGACGTTGCATGGGAAAGAGCGAACCGTTTTGTTATTGGTTAAAATTCTAATTTTTTTATTGGTTATGAGACATTTTCTTTGTAAATAATTTTGTATATATACTTCGCATTTTACCTAATAAACACATTCTATCACGTTCTGATCTGGAGTTTAAATCACTACACCACGTCGCCTATAATCCTCCAAATATTCATTGATCATCGAATTGCGATTTCTAGATAAAATATTTCTATTATCTACGGAATCCGTTGGAGTTCTTGGCGGGAATTTCGGCGGACTGCACGGTTTTTATTTTGCAAATTGCTTCTAGTGGACTTTATAATGTAAAGTCGGTGTAATTTGGTGTTATAAATGCCCATGTTTATGAAAAATGTGCGGAATAACTATAATAAAGTGTCATGGTGCGGCTGTAGTGGGAATTGTCGCTAGGGGCTCCGTTAAAATCAGCGAAATGATTACACCATCATTTCGTTCATACATAAGCAAGAATAACTCGAATAATAACTAGACACTTGCTAAAATAAGCTTCTGAATGAAGTTTGAGGGCCAAGTAGAAGAAAAGAAAAAAGAATCCGCTGATACATTTTCTGCCCACTGCGGCAAAGAATATTATACACTACGCGAAAAGAAACGACACTTAAGCATGTGTGCACGCATAAGATCGCTTGCGGCTATGTGTGGGTAGGTGTCTGGATGTGCAAGGAGGCATCGAGACGCGAGCGGAGCGTGGAAAGGGGCCGTCGCAGTCTGCCTTGTGCAAGGGCTGTATATGAGTTATGTTTGCGTTTCTCGTACGGCTCGCACCGGCAGGCACGAAGTGAGTATTGAGTAGTATTAACCCTAGCGCTTACACGCCCCGGCTGCGTATTGCCGAACTGTATACTGACCCAGACCGAGGTTACTCTGAGTTCGATTTCACAGCACTCGCAGTTTGCCTTCATAGTCGAAGAGCAAACTGTATCCCTATTCAGAGAGTGTCTGAATTGAAATACATTTTGCTTTAAAATACTAGAGCAAAATACATACCGAGTCCAGACGTCCATTCTTTCCAGCGCTATGTGTAGTACGTAATATCGCATCGATAATTTAGAGCAAAATGCATGCGAGTGCAGACATGTTTTATCTCTTTTGTTTCCGCACGGCGCGTTGCGTGCCGAAAAAAAGAGATAAAGTAGAGTCGTAACTCAAAAACGAAAACATAGTTTATCAGAAAATAGTAATGAAAATCAGCGAAATGCAAACAAACATTGAAAAAGATTGAGAGATAATGTGGTAGTAGATTACACCTATATAAATAAACTTAATAAATATATTTTATTTGCTCATTACACGGAGAGATAGGGTCTTTATTTAATAAAGTGAAAAATAGAGTTACATTTAAAAATAAACCGTCTTCAAAACTGTCATTAAGACATCGGTGTAAGCCTTAATAATTGGAATAAAATTGTCCCTTGGCTACTTTGCGGTACGAGTTTGCTAGTAGAAAAAGAGTTATCATATTTACTGATATTTTCGGTTATGAACCAACCAAAATACAGTTTTGAAGTCGGTTAAAATTACTTATTCAAAAAATTACGAAAAAATTTAAAACCAGAACAGATATTCGTCTGTCACAGTTTGCTCTACATACAAGCGAGCAAAATGCGTACCTTCTCAGATTGCTCTGAGCTGGTATGTACTTTGCTCCAATTTGTTTGTGATTTCAATGAGCACGACGTAGTTCAGTACAACTGGGTGTCTGGCTTAGTATACAGTTTGGCAATACGCGCCCCGGCTCAATGAGACTGGTGCCCGAACGTACAAGGAGTATCACCACTGTGACTGCTGTAAACTGCAGTGGGCAGAAAATGTATCCGCGGAGTTCGAAGATTTATTTTATAACATTTATTTTCCAGAAACATTTTTAATATGCGGGTGTGATAAAAAACATTTTGTGTTTCACGGGCGGTAAAGATATTACAAGCTCGGACTACTAATAAGCACGAGTCGAATTTTAATTTCTTGTTTACCTACCTTCACAATGTACTATACTCACCTACGCATTTACAAGCTTTTATTTAACTTGTTTTCAATAAATTTTACGGAGATCAATATACAGCTTTAAAGATTATAGATTTAACGTTTTGGCGGTGTTTGTTTGAAAAAATAATTGCAGAGTTATTTAATTTATTTCTTCAAAAAATAATACACAATTAGACTTACAATAGTCTGAATAAATGTAACATAACGAAACATTTGATTTATACAAATTATATCAACTTATTCGAGATTAACTGATAAAAATCGAAAGCTAGTTTATTTATTTGTTACACTTTAACAAGTGAACCGACTGTCGTGAAAATTTTAATATGCGCTGTCTGAGGAACGAAATAGACATAAACCTTGCATCTGCGAAAAGAAATTACCGCTCGAGTGATCGAAATGAATGCGAGCAGAGCCGCGGGCGAAAGCTAGTCAGTTATAAAAAAGAAATGTAGCCAACAATGGAGCGTACTATGATATATTTGTTCAAAAAAATGCCTGATGTAGAACCCTTACATTCGACAATATTAACAATTTTCTTCTATTATATTTATTCACAAATTCGATCAAGTATAAAAAAACTTCTTTACCAAATAAGCGTCCCCTAGACAATTGGGTGCATATTTTCCGTGTTCATTTGAAATTTAAATTCCGAAAGCTAACGACAACCAGCTTTCGAAAGTCGACTTTATGGCGTGCAAATAAGGCTGGATTTGCATTAAAATAGGTTTATAACATAACGATGTCTGCTTATAAATAACTTTGGACAGCCTGAAGTGTCATTTTTGTATGAGAGGGTGTAGTTAGGTTTTTATACTTGATCGAAGATTCACAATGAATGGGCCAACAGTATGATTATATATTTTAACCGTATAATTGGCTAATGCCCTAGTTTTTTGGCTAAAATATTGACGGAGAGAGACAGTCAGTTAAGTGGCTACCTATAATCATAAATTCAAATACCATTACATCAAACGATCACAATAAACTATGCAACGGGTCGTATGTACAGGAATGCTCTAAATCGGGTTAATACATCTGATGACATCACTTTGTGACTATGCCGAACGTGAACAAGAGAAGCAACATTTGTCACACATATTAACAAACATAATAATAATAAATATAACCCAGAACAAGTTCACCTAAATTTCAAGCCCATAAACCCATTAATATCTCTTGCAATAATTTCTTCTAGGGCCAAGACCTGTTCAAGGGCATATCTTGCATTCGTTTTCCAGGAACGGGTTATAGCAAGAGACCTACATTACAGCAACTTCTCTAAAGGCCCTCTATGTGTTGGATCTTAATCCCCACAGAAGCCCCTAAGACCGGGGTAACACCCGAGAACTCTAATGTGACGTGGTATAAGATATCAACAGCAATAAAATCGATTTTTTCTGTAATCTATATATCTGTAATATGAGCATTTTGATTCTGTTTTCTTGATTTAAATAATAAAACATGATTTTTCTATCATACATCTTCATAGCGTTTTACAGTTATTGACGACGTCTTTAATTAATTGGTAGATTGGTAATGATCAGTTATTGGTTCGATCCCCGGCCATGTCATTTTTAATACATACTTATCAAAATTAACAACCAAGACAAGACCCATGGCTCATAAGTATTTTTATGAAATAAAATGTAGTATCTCTTACTACATTTAAAGCAATTGGGTAGGTGGCTATTTGGTTATATATCTTTACGTTACAATGCTATACTAATATGATTTTATAATTTAAATATTTTAGTTCATGTAAATTCTACTCTGGGAAACGACAGTTAGAGAAGATAGTAGTAGAAGAAACGTTTGGGTGGCACGCCAACAGATTTTTATTATCTATTTTAATAACCAAATCATGAATATCGGCGTTCACTAGCCTATTCAGAAATCAATTTGGTTACTTATTTTCGTCATTGGTACAGCATATCCAATGTCATATATTGTTTTGTTCTCGTAGTATTTCAACACCAATACAGGCACGTCACTTAAAGAGCCCAACTCTTTATCCTCGCTACCATCTACAATGCTTTAAGGATCTAAATGAACGCCAGTCGGCATCTTGTAAAATGTCAAATTAGTCATTACATTACAATACATGCATTTGGTGATGATTTTGTTTGTCCGTTTAGATTATATTTTGTTAATAGAGCACGAAGAACCCTACATAACACTGAATAGAACTTACAGTGACGTGAATGCCTTTGACTCGCCCTGTCGTGACCCTTTTGATTTCAGAAAAATGTGAGACAAACGTGTACGAAACGCAGGCACGCCCTTGCATCTCATTGCAATGTACCGCTATATGACATCCCCAAAAATATTGTGACTATGAAAGTATGCGACATTCGGCTTGATTACAGCACAAACATTTTGTAAACTTTTAATCACATAAATCTCTCCACTATGATATAGTATGCATCCTTCTTCTATGTTCTATAGGTACATAATTCTATAAATGTGAACAATAATAATTTTACAGAAATAATATATTATGACAAACGCACTCAAAGGTCACGTAAATAAATAAAAAAATATAACACAAACCTCAACGGAGAGTAAAAAAATATCTGAGATCACAAAATAAAGTGGTAAAATTTACAAAGACTATCAGCATTGCATTAGAATAAAGTTGTGTCGATTCTTCGATACAGATTACTGTAGAGTACATTCATTTGGTGACGATGAGGTATGCGAATTGATAATTTAAAATCCTGTAATATTTAGGTTAAGACAACAATTTTGTGCCCCTTTACGTAAGTTACATCGTAGACGTGAAACCTGACCAGGCTTAACAATAGGATAGCGGACTGTTTATCCTTCTTATTTTTACAACATTATTATAAAATTGCATTAAGTGGTTTACTTTAATCCTCGTGTGCATATTTGTAGACGACTTCAATTATATTCTTTTAATCCGAACCAAGAATATTGAGCCTTATCAGGAAGACACTGCGTTACTTTCCATATATGAAAGACTTCATCGCATTTACTTTAGTATTTAGGAAGATTCAATATAATTTAATTTAGGATCAATAGCTCGTCTCGCGTCATATAGACAGGTCAAGGAGATATCCGAGGAACGAGAAAGATGGAAAATATCCACCGACAAGAACAATGTAATATATATGTGATGATGATGAACTTGCAGGTTGATCATGTTTTTACATTCTTTACAGACATCATTACTTCTACAGTCAACTAACCTATTCGATCGTAAAACTTTTCCAAAACGCTCCAAATTCCTACAAATACAGTTCCTTAGCAGCACCAAATACTATAACAAACTTGCGTAGCACAATCAATCATTCTAGATCTAGATATAAGCAGTCCCTACGTTCTGGCCAGGTTCAAATATTTTGATCGTTATATTTTGATGCTTAGTCCTCTAAGCTAGGCGGATTATCCTCGACGAAAACAACGTGAGATTTCAAATATATCAGGAAAGCCAGCAAGCGGTCGTTCTCGGCCTCAGACCCTCTGAAAAGAAACAAGTAGAGAAAATAAACAAAATGAAGGACCTCAAAGATCCAAAGTTAATTCTGTTCTAACCAAAAAATACTAAATCTAAACTCTTTTCATAAAGGAAATCACATTTTTGTTTATAAATATTAAATTATGTTTATATTACCTTTAATCACTCACACACAAGATTCTATTGGTTCAAAAAGCTCCTGGATGTTTATCTATATTATAAAATATAGTAAGATCGTTGCCTACGCCAAAGTTCACAATTTACTGTGGAGCGCGCTCATTCTGTGAAAATTAATAATCACTTCACGTTTAGGTGAATATTGATAACTTACTCAACGTCAATCTCTATGGCGAGCACAGTGTGATGGGGTTTACCCTCTTCGTCGAACCAACTGCAATAAAAGAGGTATGATTGTTTTAGTATGTTTTATATTACCATATCTTTATTCCTTATGGGGCGACAGAGCCTAGGGCTTGGCCTAGGGCCATGAAACCAAAAAGCCAGGTTCAGCGTTATGGTGGCCGCGAAGGTAGAATAAGTATCAAAATAGAGATAAGTTGCTGGCCGCATCACCTTCATCATCATCATCATTTTCAGCCCACATCAGCTCACTGCTGGGCATAGGCCTTCCTTTTTTTACGCCATTCTCTACGGTCCTGTGCTAGTCGCATCACCTTATGCTATGATTATTCATTATTAATTCGTTTTTAATTGGCTTAACTATCAGGGTAAAGCAACTGGTACATTCTAAGTTTTTCTTACTTATCGCGTGGAAAGTCTACCATTTTATATTATATGTATTTGACAACCTCTGTGGCCTAGTGGTCCTCATACCAGGCTGTCACACTGGAGGTCTTGGGTTTGATCCTCGATAAGGTCAATATGGAAATTTTCTTTTTCAGATTAACCTGGGTCCTGGATGTTTATCTATAATGTATTTATCAGTGATGTGCACGGACATTTTTTATTTAGGAAACCTCCTGAGTTCCTCCCCCACATCGGAGTTGAAATAGGACCACTCCTAGTCTTCCCATGGAGGTCGTAAGAGGCGACTAAGGAAATACAAGCTAAACAAAGCTTATAAACATCTAAGAGACCCCTCCAACCCGTCTGGCCAGCGTGGAGAATGTAGGCCAAGTCCTCTGGCTGCTCTGGCCAAGTATGACTCTAGTAGTACAGATAGGGTCGTGCCCCTGTAGTGGAGACTAAAAAGACCTGATATAGATAGATCTTATCTCATCTTCAATGGAGCCGATTTAGAATCGGTAGCACGTCCAACCTTTGGGTTATTTTATACTTACCCCATGCCTTACCCGCACGGCGTATTCCAAAGAAGGACTGCATGAGCTTTAGAACATCGCCCAGTGCGTAGTGCCTATAGTCTAGCTCAGGATAAGCTGATCCTAAGAGGTCCAAACGCTTACCAGCCAGCGAGTCACAGATACACGAAATGTGTCTCATTGTCTCCTTCGATTCCTCACATGCCCTACATATTGGGCTTCCGATAATTATAGATAGATAGAAATGCACTCAAATTCTTCTTAAAAAAATGTTCTCACATATCGAAGAGGGGCGGTGAGGTGGTGGGGGCGGGGGCTAGAGCGCGCGGGCGCCGCACCACGCCGCCGGGCACGCCGGCCGCCTGGCTCGTGCCCAGCGTCGACCGCACCACGTGCCAGAACGCGCGCTCAGCGGCGCCCACGCCGTCTATGCGTTCAATGCGCACCCAACCTACACAAAACATACTGTAGAGGTAAAACACACTCTCACACAAAATTGACGTTTGAGTAGAAGCTTTACCGCTTCTATGCTTCGTTCGGTGAGTGAGAGAGCCGCAGGCCCATCCTTCCCCCATTTCCTCCCCCCATATCCTTTCTCCAACTCCTTGAAAGGCCGGCAACGCTCCTTACACCCTGGTGTTGCAGTTGTCCAAGGCGGTCGCTTACCATCAGGTGACAAGCTTGCTCGTTTGCCGTCCTATAATATAAAAAAAAAAACTACACTTTCTTCTTCATAGTCGTTTTCTTCATGACTGAGGGTCGTGACCACCATAATTTGCCCCAGCCACAAGATGTTTCCAGGCTGATCTGTTCTGAGCCAAGTGAATGGCAGCCTGAAACTACGCTTTATAGAACTGACAAAAGAAAGGTTGCAACGTTGCAGCATGCCACCTGCATGCTGCATCTCGTCCAAACTCATTTCTTTCTCATCCTGTGTCCATTTTTCATTTCTCATTTTATTACAAATTTAATTCCATTCCATTTTTAGATTACTTTCTCTCATCACTCATTCTTCAGTCTACTATCATCTCTCGGACCATAACGGTCTCTGATATTAATTATTAATGTTATATTGAAGTCAATTTCTATATAAGTTATATGTAATAAAGTTAATCTGAAAAAGATCTTTTTCAGGTTGGCCTGGCTCTTGGATGTTTATCTAATCTATGTCCCATTCAAAAAAAAATTAATTGTAAACAATGCTTTGACAACTTGTAGGCAATCTGTGCAACTGACAGTTACATTTCGCGGAAAATTTAAAAAAAAAAAGTCAGTGTTGCCAGTCTATTTTCCATAAAAGTAACGCAAGTTCTCACATTTTTTTTGTATATTTAGCAAGAAACTTCAACTTCAACCCCATTCAAACAAAAAAAGAATTATTAAAATCGTTTCATAAATGACGGAGTTCTGAGGTACGAACAAACATTAAAAAAAAAAAACCGAATTGATAACTTCCTTTTTTTTAGTCGGTTGAAAACTATTAAAATCATAATTTCAAGTACCGTACCTACATTAGAAAACAAAATCATTTTTTACCTAGAATTATTCCCATCTTCAAATATCTTTATCAATATGCATCAAATTGGTATATCGAATTAACAAACAAACAATGAAAAAATACTATACTATAATATACAAATAAACACGGTACAAAATAACAAGTTAATAAATATTACATGAAACTCGTTACTCCTTTTTGGCAAATTGGTTACAATAAGTTACAATATTTATTTCGGGGGAAATGACACTGGCAAAATAATTTCATTTATTTGTTCATGCAGTCAGGTTGACATTGTCATTTATACAGAAAAAGAGTACAAAATATAACCTCGTAATAAACGCCATAATCGAAAATAACGATTTCAGTACAAGTTTATAGGTAAAATATAGTGACATTCATTTAAAAAGGCGTAAATCATTACAAAGCATCGTTTTAAAGTGTTAGTGTTCGAAAGAATTGTGTGATTGAAGAAATATTTGCCAACAACCGTGTCGAGAAGGTTTGTTTACTTTTAAATTTTTTTTGCTCGGGACAAATATTATATATGTATTTGTTATAAAATATCTGGTTCACTTAGTATCCTATAGCACAAGTCTCAAACTTACTTGGGGCTAACCTCCATGGGGCTCACTCAATCTGTGTGATTAGTCCATATATATTTATTTAAACGGTACGTTTTGAAAGCAGCTTTCTTCCACGTACGCTAAAGTTATGGAACGAACATTCCTTCGTATTCCCATAAGACTACAACATGGGTTTCTTCAAAGCAGGCATGGGAAGATAGCGGTGTTGCAAGCGTCAATATTGTAACCGCTATTGCAAAGGATGTATTTAAAAAAATCGTCTTATTCGTAGGGTCCCGTAACTATAGAGTCCTAATAGTACCAAGTCCGACATAACCTCTTCTTCGATTCACACTCGCACTTTGCCAGTTTTATTAATATACTAGCTTTCGCCCGCGGCTCCTCCCGCGTCAATGTCGATACCTCGGGAACGGTACTTTTTCCCAGGATAAAATGTACCCTTATGTCCTTCTCCGTACCCCAGATGAGTTTGCAAAATTTTATGATGATCAGTTGTAGTAATTACAACGTGATAGCGTAACAAACAAACAAACAAACAAACTCACTTTCGCATTTATAATATTAGTTAGAATTGGGTAATCCTTGCGGATTTGGACTACTAGCGATCTGCCACGGCTTCGCACGGGTGCACTGTAAATACTAACATGGGCCAGTAAATTTTACATATAAATCTTCCTCTTTAATTACGCTATCTATCGCTGAAAACTGCATTAAAATCTGTTGAGAAGTTTAAAAGATCTAAGCGAACAGACAGCGAAAGCGAATTCCTCTTATAGGTACTATGTAAAGATTTGCTTGTTAAAGTTACACTCCTCATCTCTATACTGGTATATGATACAATTAGTTGACATTTTGATTTGCGAACTAAGTTGAGTCACCACAAAATAATCTCTGCACAAATACCTAGCTATGTATAAATATGACTTACCAGCAAGGGGCGGCTCCGCGTCAGGTTGGCAGTTGGAGCAATAGCAGCGCACCTGGCCCCACGACACAGCCTGGCGCAATTCCGGGTACGGCAGTACGAGGAAGTTCCAGTACTTCAGCACCAAGTGCAGGTGCTCGCAGCCCTCCCCTGAAGCCTCCCACTCTGACTCCAAGCTTTGTCCCTCCACCACTTCTTGGTCCAAACACAATATGCGATTCAAGTAGTTCAAATTCTCCGCTGAAAACGATTCCGACCAAAAATCATCGCGGCGAGTGGACTCGTCAATAGAAGAAGACTGCTCTTCAGTCAAGTCTGGCAGGTTTCCAGTCTCCAAAGTTAGAGCGTCCATGATCTCATTGTCCAGGTTGTCCACGTCACTTGCCTCAGGATAGCGGTCGTTATGGCGAATATTGGTATCGCAGACCGATTCTTCATAAACTAAATCGTCTTGACATCCGAGACTCATGGTGTGCTGCAACGCTTGTCGTATCTCACTCTCCAGGATGTTCTCATCCGGCGCAGAGAAGTTATGAGTCGAGTGACTTTTCTGTATGCGACGGTTCACGATATCGTTACAATCGATAGGCAGGTCTCGATAATCAGAGAGAATGAAACTGTGGTGCAGAGCTAAGCGGTGTGGTACGTAATCATTGATTGGATCGACTGGAGGCACGAAATCGGGCACGGTGCTCGGGCCTGGTTGAACTATGATGGGTTCTAATTCATCTTCAACGAGATTGTCTTGGCTATAAGCCTTGTTCTTTCGTTTGACGCGTATGTCCTGTAGCGAAAGCTCCGGTGAAGCCCTGGGAGGCTCTTCTTCGGCTTCGAGTTCGGTTACATCGTCCTCGCTCAGATTTTCTCTGATTATTGGCAAATCGAGGGAGGCGCCGATGGCCGAAATATGAGGATGGAGCAGAACTGATACCTGTAACAAGCAGTTTCACATTCATCTATGATTTGCATGAGGATTTGTAGCCTACTGTAATTTTGAATAACGAAGCGAAGATTGTTAACTGGCCGCATCATCATGGAGTCTCTACCAGAAGTGTCTCTATTGTTCAGGTTTCAGTTAATTTCGGTTAATTCTATTTGATTCTGATTTTAACCAACATAAGGGCTAAGCTGGTGAAAAGAGCTATTCTTGTGAAAATAGATTAAAAGAGTGTCACAGTAGATAGCGAAATGGCGGTGGTATGCTCGACCGGCAAGGTGTGCTGCCTCAGAATCGCTCAGCTTCGACAACCTGGCATCCGAGGTGATATTTGAACGTTTCGTCAACCCATTTGGTGTAATGTTGTAGTTAGATCGCCATCTTGCCAGTTCAGTCTTTTTATTAATTCTTGTGGAAAATGTAGAGGTCGTCAGTCACAAATATATAACTATCAGTGTGAACCACGGACAAGCTAGATACCTGCTGAACTCTGCCATAGAGGTCAATCAACGGGAAGACGTGGCTGTAGTGTCTGGGCACGGTGGCTATAGGGCCCAACACGTGGCCATCTATCTCCAGCAGGAGGTCCCCGTTGAAACGGAAGTGGATGGACAAAACTTGCTGCTCGACTGGCGTCTCCAACGCCACCGCATCCGAACACAGTTGCTGGAAGCGAAAATTGATTTCATATTAAGGCGCTCTATATAGCGAAAATACCTTTTTTGAAAGCTTATAACCAGACTTATACACATCTTTCAATTGTATTTTTTATTTGTATGTATATATTCAGTTCTTCAATTATAATAAAGCACGACAGAAACACGATTGCTAGATTTTTCCTCGATAGCTTTATTTTTTGAAAATATGCTTTCTTTTGACAAATTCTGGGAATATTAGAAGTACTACAACTCATATAAGCATTAAATTTGCTTTATTCGATAGCTCTTCTATGAATGTATAATTATGCACGAGATTTTTACGATACGTACACTAAATAATTTACAATTACTTTATTTCTCCTTTAACCCACACGGCAACACCGCGCGCTCGCTAACTCACCTCGTTTGACACCGTCAGTACGCCTGTGACTACTGTCAGCGACGGTTCTGTGCAAATTTTTCCCGCGCGCCACCCATACGGATATACTACGTGATTAAATTTCTAATTATTATTAAAATATGGGTAATCACAATATAAAAAGAATAAACGTAAAATGGGACGGCTACTTGAAATAAGAAATCATATAAATAATATAAGTGTTCTGACAGACAGGTATTATGTCGAATAAGTCATCTGTGAAAATTTCAACTGTCTAGCACTATCACGGTGCATAAGATACAGCATGGTTGGTAACAGACTGTCGGACAGTGAAGTCATATGAATAGGGTACCATTTTTACCTTTTGGATACTGAGCCCTAAAAAGTGATAGATAATAAATAGATTAGGTATAGTGATTCAATCTAGGTATATAGGTATAGCGTTACAGCATTTCGTCAGAATTAATGAAAAAAAAAATGTAACAGAATACAGTTTACTTTTGTGTGAAGTGTAGATAAAGATTATTTTATTTTCTTTCGATTTTATAAAAAAACCTATTATGTATTATTTTAACGTGCGAAAGGATCACCACAATGAAAATTCTGAGACCAACTCAACACATACAGATGCCATAAAAAAAACTAATAATGATGATGGGTAATTGACTTTATGCGATAATTTATTTCAAATGATCTGTAAAATGTATTAATCACATGCTGGTTCAATGCCCAATTTTTAAATAGGAATATAAACTATAATTCTTTCTTCTATTACATATGAGTTTGGATATACTTATTCACACAACATCAGAATTCCGGAATTCTGCAAATCTAGTAAATTCCGGAATTTCAAAAATTTCGTTTGAAAGTAATTATTTTCTCGAAACCATTTGTTTTATGTAATAAAGTTATCTATTTGATTCCTTCTACATCATAATACATAAGCTCCGATACGAACCCTCCTTCTTGCGCGCAGTGTACCTATTTGCGCGTGCTATGCGCATGTGTCATGCTTGCAATGCAACTCCATCCTGACTAATTAGATTCTAATATACTCAATAGAGGGCGCGCTCACCACACATGCTTTGTTGTGTTACTGCTTCTAATATTGGTTCTCGTTTTCGATCAATTCTTTGTTTATCAGAGAAACCGAAAGAGGTCGCTACGGTGAAGGTCTTGTATTTATTATTGGTTTTGCTTATCAATAACAATGAATTGCGAAGCCTGCAGGCAAGATGTCTCTTCTATTTCTGCTATGAAATGTAAACTATGTAGCAGTAAATACCACTACCAATGCCTTAATTTAAGCAAAGATCAATTTCTGACACTTGGAATTGAATATCGCGCCTCATGGGTTTGTATGTCATGTCACAATATAACTCGCCGTACTAAATCAAACATAAATACCCCGGTTAAGCAGCATCAAGGACCTGCTCAGGCGGGGGAGGTTGACGACTCCATCAACATGTCTTTGGATGGCTGCGGTCACAACTCTACACAAGTGGATACTGGGTTGGTACCCGTTACAATGGAGAGTATTGGCAAGCTACTAGACAGCAAATTGCAAGCTTCTTTCTCTAGCTTTATGAACGACTTTCGTAACAGTTTCCAAAACGAAGTAAAAAAATTAGTTCGCTCCGAGATGACTGCTGTTATCCAGGAAGTCAAAAATGATTTCAGCGCCTCTATTGAATTTATCTCCGGGGAGCCGGCTTCCCTGAAGGCGCAGATGGAAGAAAAAAGTGATATTATTTAATCACTCCAATCAGAACAAATTACATTGCAGAAAGAAATCAATACTCTGAATAAACGCTTGTCTAATACTGAAAAATTGTCCAGAAGTTGCAATGTCGAAATCCAGGCGGTACCAGAGAGTCGTAGTGAGAACTTAGTAGCTATTTTTAAAAACTTATGTACTGAGATCAAAGCTCCGATTGAGAATATGCATATTCAGGCCTGCAGACGTGTTGCTAAGATGGATAGCACATCAAAACGACCACGTAATATACTGGTAACTTTATGTAATCCTCGCTTACGAGATACCATCTTGTCTTACTCGGCGCGCTATAACAAGGCCAACCCAGATGTTCCTCTCAACTCTTCACATCTTGGTCTCCATGGAGAAACCACTAGGATTTATGTGGCTGAACATCTCTCACCGGAGTGTAAGATATTACACAAGAAGACTAGACAAGCAGCTGCTGTTAAACAATATAAATATGTATGGATTAAATATGGTCGTATATATGTCCGCAAAGATGACCAGTCTGTGGCTATATTAATAAAAAACGAGGACTGTTTATCTAAATTGTAATTTTTTATAGTGTACTATTAGCAATATTAAGATTATTTTTTGGCTATTTCTTGTTTCCAAATATGATTGTATATTATCAGAACGTAAACAGAATTCGTACTAAAGTAAATGAACTATACTTGAATATTTTAAATTGCAGTTACGATCTTATATGTTTAACTGAAACAAACTTGAACAGTAGTATTTTGGATGCGGAACTTTCCGACTCCCGTTACAATATCATACGTCGAGATCGGTGTCTTACAACCTCGCTTAAGAAAGAAGGCGGTGGAATTGCCATAGCGATAAAAAAAATATTAAATTTGTTCATCAAACAGCCTGGGAAAGTAATGTTGAGGATTTGTGGTTGAGTATTCGGGATGAATATAACAAAAAAGTTACAAACTTTTGTTTATGTTATGTACCACCTGACATTCCAATAGCTAAAAGACAGGAGTTTTACGACAGGTTATATAATATTGTCTTGAACGCTGAAGATAATCATGATTTTATTTGTATCGGTGATTTCAACATGCCTGAGATTGCGTGGTCTAAGTCTGCTTCATCGAATATAATGCTGCCTTGTGATCCTAAAGATTTAAAGTCTAGCTTGCTTATTGATACCTTGTCTCTTTGTAATTTTAAACAATTTAATTATATTCCCAACACCAACAATCGCTTGCTAGATCTTGTACTGTCGAGTCATTCTAATCTTCAAGTCAAGCCTGCTGACCCCTTAATTCGCCCAGATAAGCATCACCCATGTATATTGATTGATATTGAATGTGTTAGTGATTCACCGCATATTATGAAACCTCGTGTAGCTAATCAACTAAATTTTAAAAAATGCAATTTTGATAACATAAAAGCTGATCTTAATAACATTAATTGGGCTCAATTGCTATCTGATTTAAATGTAGACGCAGCAGTTGATAATTTTTACGTTCAGTTGAGAGAAATTATAAATCGCCACACTCCATTAATCAAAGTAGACTCTAGTAATTACCCGAAATGGTTTAGTTTACCACTTAAAAAGTGTCTGGCTGAAAAAAGTAAATATCACAATCGTTTCAAGCGATATGGCAACCCTAGAGATTATGACACCTTTGCACTTTTAAGATCTAGATGAAAAAAACTTATCAAGTCAAGCTATGAGAAGTATATCACATATGTGGAAGACGGTCTTAAAGATAATGTCAAATCATTTTGGCGCTACATCAACGATAAAAAGAAGCTTAATTCAATCCCAAACTCAGTGAAACTGGGTAATGTGGTGTCTTTAAATAATACTGAAACTTGTGACCTGTTTGCCCAATATTTTGGTTCAGTCTATGATGACGCTCCTCCTGCTGGTTTTGTAGAGGAAACTAATGATCCTGTTCAATGTGGGAATTCTGTAAATTTACCTCGGATATCTGTTGAGCATGTTTTATCAAAGATTAAGAAGTTGGATTCCAGTAAGGGTTCTGGACCTGACGGCGTTCCGCCCTCATTCATTGTTGCGTGTGCCAAAGAATTATCTACTCCTTTGTCAAATATTTATAATTTATCACTACAATCAGGCACCTTTCCTTCTTACTGGAAAATTGCCCATGTTATTCCTGTACACAAATCCGGTGACCGTTCACATTGTGAGAACTACAGACCGATTAGTATTTTATCTCATTTTGCTAAAATATTTGAAAGTGTAATTTATGACGTAATTTTTCACTGCATTAAACCGCTACTATCCCTGAAACAACATGGATTTGTGGCTAACAAATCAACAACAAGTAACTTATTGGAGTATAAGGACTATTTATGCAAGGCTTTTGCTAAGACACTACAGGTTGACAGTCTGTACATGGATTTCTCAAAAGCGTTCGACAAAGTGTGTCATGTTATTCTTTGTCGTAGACTTGAAAAATATGGCATACATGGCAATCTACTTCGTTGGATTCAATCATATCTAGCAAACAGAAGTCAACTGGTGGCTATTGCAGGGTACCTCTCTTCACCCATTATTGTATCGTCTGGCGTTCCTCAAGGATCCCATTTAGGGCCATTGCTCTTCAATATCTTCATTAACGACCTGGCCGAGAAGTTAACCTGCCCTGCACTTCTGTATGCAGATGACCTAAAGATTTTCCAAACTGTAGATAACGTGAATGATGCTATGTTACTTCAATATAATCTTGATGTTGTGTTTGAATGGTGTACAAAAAATGGTATGTCTTTGAACGAGAAGAAGTGCTTTGTAATCACTTTTACGCGTAAGCGCAACAAGATTTTATTTGATTATAAAATTGGTACATATAAACTTGAACGTACGGATACAATACAAGACCTTGGTGTGATTTTTGACTGTGATCTCTCATTTCGTAGTCACTATGACCATATTGTTGCTAAAAGTAACAGATTGATGGGTTTTATTTCTAGAGGCACGAAAGATTTCAAAAATATTTATGGTCTTGTAACTCTTTATTTTGCTCTTATACGTAGTATACTGGAGTACAATTCAGTTATCTGGTCTCCATATTACAAAGTTCACATAGACCGTATAGAGCAGATTCAAAATAGATTTTTAAAAATAATTTCATTTAGGACTAATAACCACCGCAAGTTTTCTTCATATACTGACAGACTGAAACAATTTAACATATCCTCTTTGGAAGCTCGGCGTAGCTGTAGTAATTTAATATGTTTATATAAAATAGTTAATGCTTTTATTGATGCTCCTCCACTTTTATCCCTTATCAGTTTTAATACTAGGTACAGGCCACGTAATCCCACGCATAGGTTGTTTACTCTAGAAGTCTATAAAAATAACACATCGTATTATAATCCTGTGGTTCGCATGTGTAGAACTTATAATGATCTTGTACGCAATCACAAATCCCTTGATATTCTTGGAGTCACCTTGTACTCCTTCAAAACAAAACTTAGGCAGATTTTGGACATCTGTTGACACAATCATTGTGTTTTTGTGTTTTCTTATGCATTATGGTATTATTACATATTATGAAACTGTTTTTTTTTTTGCAGCTATTGTACTTAATTATTACTCTATATATATTAGTTTCTCTTTCAAGCCCTCATATAATTTTTAAAGTTATATCTAGCTGTATGCACTTGAAATAGAGTTGTTGCCTAGCCCTTATGTACCATTTTATATATAATGTATAATTACGGTGACAATTTGTTATGTGTGTCTTATGAAAATAAATAAATAAATAAATATGGGCCTCATAGAAAAGCTCAAGGTCGCTCAAAGAGCTATGGAGAGGGGCTCAGTGTTTCTCTGCGAGACTGAATCAGAAATGAGGAGATCCGTAGAAGAACGAAAGTCACCGACATAACTCAGCAAATTAGCTGTTTGTAGTGGCAGTGGGCGGGGGCACATAGTACGTAGAACCGTTAGCCGATGGGGTGAAAATGGTTCTCAAACCGCGACCACGTACCGGCAAGCGCAGCGTCAAACACCCTCCACCGGTCGGACGACCTGATCAAGGTCGCAGGGAAATGCTGGATACAAGCCGCTTCCAACCGGTCATTTTGGAAATCTTCTGGAGAGGCCTATGTCCAGCAGTGGATTCTTGCGGCTTTGTTCTTCTACGAATCTCCCCGTTTTTGATGATTGGATCTCGAAAAAAAACACCGAGCAAAGCCCTTTCCTTAGCTCTTTGAGCTTCCTTGAGCTTTCTTATGAGGCCCATAGTAAAGGACCACGTTTCGGACCCATGAGTCATCACTGGACTTGAAGACGATTTTGGACGAGAACACACTGCGGAGCTTCCCAAACGCTGCCCAGCCGAGTCGGATTCGTCGTAAGCCCTCATCCTTGAAGCTGTAACTTCCAACTGACCCCGATAGATAGACCCCGGTCAACAGCTTCAAGTATGGAGCTCCCAACTTGTGAAGGCGCAACATGGACATGCCACATTATTTTCATCTTATCCATGTTCATTTTAAGGCCCACTTGTTGGGAAACTTCATTGGGGTCATTGAGCATGACACTTAGATCGTCCAGCGATTCCTCCATGACAACAATGTCATCAGCAAATCGAAGGTGAGTGATGTTATACTGGCTATTAATATTAATGCCAAGTCCTTACCATTCCAGGAGCTTGAAGGCATCCTCCAAAGTAGCGGTGAGCAGTTTCGAAGATATCACGTCTCTGTAGTGGGATAGCCCTAGTACTCTCACCTGTACTCGGACTGACATTGTGGCGTTGCTGTTTAAGCACTTCAACACTTCGATATATCGATGGTCGACGCGGCATCGCTGGAGTCGCATCGACCGAATCAAAGGCTTTCTCATAGTCCACAAACGCTAAGTATAATAGCAGGTTATACTCTCTGGTCTTCTGTTAAACCTGCCGCTGCCTATGGATGTGGTATATCAATATGGTACTGCAGCCTTTGCGGAAATTAGCTTGTTGTAGGCTGGAAAGCATCAAGCCTGTTCGTGAAACGATTCGTGATCACCCGCGAAAACAGTTTATAGACGAGGCTCAGGAATGTGATGTGTCTGTAGTTCTTCAGTAGAGTATTATCACCCTTTTTTAATGAACAAACCCACACCCTTGTTCCACGCCTCTGACGTAACACCCTCGAGCACATCGGTATTAAAGAGCTTCTGAAGGACTTTCAGTACCTGCACTCCGCCCGCTTTCAGAAGCTCTACTGTGATTCGGTTTTAGCCTGGCGCCTAGTTGTTTTTAAGCTATTTGAGGGCAATCCTAATTTCGTACAGGCTGACGTCCAGGATATCTTTGGTATAGTGTCGGGTTAGCTTGGCTCTCGGATCGTTCGCCAAGCTGACAATGGGTTTGGCTTTTGAGGTATAAAGCTGTTCATCTAACCTCTGAATCTCTCCCAGCACCTAGGCCTTTGTCGACGCCACACTGCTGTCCTCCGTCTTCAGCTTTGTTAATTGACTTTGCCTAATAGACTCCACCCTTGCGAACACTTTGAAGCTTTTATTCTGGTCTATTGTATCCTTAATACGCTTGGTATTAAAGGAGCGAATTTCGTGTCTCAAGGAGTTTTGGATTTGTTTATTGAGCTGCCGATGCACGTTTGCATCTTCGGAGGTCAGCAGCGGCGTGAATCGTCGCGCAGCCATCAACTTTTGGGTCTTTGGCGAGATCTTTTAAGGTTGGTGTTTGGGGCGGGACCTGAAAAACTTTGATCCAACCGCTTGGACAGTTTCTACGAACCCATTGTTTAACTCGTCCACTGTAACGTAATCGTTCAGGCAATCGAAGCGATTTGAGAGTTGGAAACCGTCGATATTTTGGATATAGGACGGTGATGGTCAGAGCGTAGACTTCATTAAACGAGTCCTCTCTCATCTGAGATTGATATTCACGATGCTTCCCACGATTCGGTGATCACTACCGATTTTTATCCAATTGATTCCAGAGACATCTTTAAATATCTCTCTCCTCGGCAAAGTTTATATATAGATTTATAATATAGCTTTATCAAACATAACAGTTTACAACATAGTGATCGGCTGCTATTGAAGTTTTTTAGTATTTCGCCCATTCCCTCTATCGGCTTTTATGGTCTACACAGGATGAATATAATTTATATGGAGGATTATTTTTCCATGATCACAAACCAGCAGGAAAAAAAATATAATAATACAAGTCAAACTTACTAATTTTATTTTAACAAAAAATTATTTGTATAATGGTACAGCTTGATAAATATCATTTGCCACAAATATCATAAAATAAAAATTGTTCGTGTGATTTGATATGAATCGAATAATATCATTTTACACAATATTTCAGTGTATGGAAAGATTTTAATTCATGTAATTAGTTCCAGATGTAGTCTTTTTCACTGTTTTATTCTACAAAAAATGCAACGTGTCAAGTACTTTATGCAAACTTAGATCAGTATTCACGAATTTACATCTATTTTTTATTGCTTTGTAAATTAAGTTAAAATAAGTTACATCATTTTACACTTCCAAAAGTAAAATTCCAGATCAGTTCATTTTGTTTTAAATACAATCATATAAAAAAACCACAAAAACTCGCATCGAAAATCCGAATAAACAATCACTTATAACACTATGCACACAAAAATAATTTGGCATTTTGAGCCCTAGGAACATGGCAATAAAAAAGAAAAAAAAAATTCTTTTGCTGAATTTAGCAATGTAAAAATATATAAGGTGATTTAGATCGATTTATAACTATTTTTACTGAGGGCACAGATTTGTGCTATATTTTTTTACTCAAAGTGTTTATATTTAATGTAAAGATAACATGTGAAATAAAACGTTTACATTTAAATTTACTATGCCTGTATTCTATAATCTTTGCTAATATTATAAAGCTTAAAATTTTTGTTTGTTTGGTTGAATCGCTAATCTCAGGAACTACCGGACCGAACTGCCTCCGTAGTCCAGTGGTTTAGGCGTTTGCCTGTTGACCCGGTGGTCGTGGGTTCAATTCCCACGGGAAACATACGTTCTTTAGTAGTTTCCAGTTCGGTTAGGACATTGCAGACTTGAATCATCTGATTGTCTGATAATAAAGATGATTCCGTGCCTCGGAAGGCACGTTTAGCAATTGGTCCAGGCTGCCATCTGATAGTCGTTAAAGAGACCAAGACAAGGGCCAAGAGGCGGTTCCGAAGAACTCTGACACCAGGGTGTGCATCGTTATGGGTCGGTTGTTGGTCAACTGACCGTGTCACCTAGACGAATTGATGATAATGATGACCATACCAATGTCCGGAGGAAAGATACGTTAACCTCAGGGATAACGATAAGGGATGTTTCCGACGCGCTATTGCTACAAACGACTCATTGGCACGACGCTCGGCAGGCTGACACGTCGTATTGACCAAAAATAGTTTATTTTATGTCAAGTTTTACTTATCACTTATTGACTAGCTCCGTGGCGCAGCGGTCAACACGCCAGCATGCGACACGGAGTGACCGGGTTCCATCTTGACCTGGCCGGGTACCCGGCCAGGTCAAGATGGAAAATGATCTTTTTCAAATTGGCCTGGGTCATGGATGTGTATCTATATATGTATTTGTTATAAAATATTGTATCGTTGAGTTAGTATCCCATAACACAAGTCTCGAACTTACTTTGGGGCTAGCTCAATCTGTGTGATTTGTCCGTATATACGAGTATATATATTTATTTTATTTATCAGAAAACCCAAAGTTTTAAACACCTACCGATGGCAGCGTAAAAATGACAGCTCAAGATATAGCCACCGTGACTGTACGAGCACGTCGTACAAATTTGGTGCGTCGTCGCCCTACTTTTAACTTCAAAATAAATTATGTTTTACTTAAAAACGTGCGCCTTCCACTATTAACAACTACGGCAGACAAGCATCTCAATAACTATACTATTTACGGTTATTTCAACTACATCGCCACAACTAGGCCGTCGCTCATACAGTGACATTGTTATTATTTTGCCTAAACTTCATAGTTTTATCCCCTTGTTCGTATAAACGTATATTCAGATCATCCGTGTTTTTTCTTTGTCTAGCATTTGAAAGTCACGTGTTGTGAGAAAGTGAGAATAAGGATTATTTTAATTTATGTTTATAAATAAGGGGTTTATGTTTTAGCTACATTAATTTAAATACTTATAAACACAAACAGCATAAATAGGAGGTCGCGCGATATCTTGTTTTGTTTGTTTTTATAATAAAGTGCGAAAAAATATATTATATATAAGTGCTGACTAGTCCGCAATCGTAGCTTGTAATTATTTGAGTAACAGTATTATTAAAATAACAAATAAATAATTTCTCCATGTAATGAAAATTTTCGGAATTCCGGTACCATAAGTTACAGAATACGGCCGTCCGTAATCAGTCATCAGAATAAGGACGTCAAAGGACTGCGCGAGGGGAGAGAGTGGCGCTGCGCGGGGCCCCCGCCCGTGCAATAGCCACTGCGTCTGCTTCACCCCCTCAGATACTCAAACAATTTAAACTCCAATAAAAAAAAAACAATTGTACTATAAGTTCTGTTTGTGGCATCGTAGCCGCAAAATGGGTGGACGGACTAAAAAGAGGTTTTCTAAATGTGTTGGCCACTTATTACTTTTTTATATTTTAATGGTAGCCTTGCAGTTCATATTTAAGAATATAATTTTATTAAATTCAGCCGTGGAACAAAGAATTTTTGCCATACTCACCACTTTTAGCAGGCGGGTTGGCGAGCGCAGGATTTTTGGCTACTTGCGCTTCCAAGGCTGCTGCCCAACGAAAGCATTTTTAAGTTGGGGATGGATAGGAATTTGTTTAATCTAGAAAAGCGTTTAAATGCGACAACCTTGTTGCTGGAAAAATAATGAACAGCTTTCATAATGACTTACATACAAGAAAAACAACAACTGTACGTACCAGGTTGCCGTTGGCCAACAGCGAGTCGCCGGATATGACCCACGCAGGCGTGTCCAGGTGTATGGCCATCAAGGGCAGGGGCTCACTCGACAGCGCGCCCACGGCGCCGACCGTCACACCACCGTTCCAGTACGTATTCACTTTGTCCACGCGAAACTGTAAAAAAAATCATAGATATTGGATATCAAAATCCAAAAATTTTCAAAAGGTAACAGCCACCCAAGAAGTCACTGCCACCCAAGATATCGGACCCGCACAACAGTTGCCAGCCACCCAGCAGGTGTCAGCCACCCAGCAGGTGTCAGCCGCCCAACAGGTGCTAGGCGCCCTCCACCAGGCCCAAGCTTGTCGACAAGAAACGTTACCTGACCCCCCCCCCCCCCCCCCCTCCCACCTTTTGACCTAAACCGCTTGATGCAAATGTTGAAAAGCATCAATGAAAACCAGATAAACTACAACGCATACAGACGTGGATTTGGTAGAACCGAGTGACGGATTTATGGAGGCAGTAGATGTAACAAAACGCCGACGGCTCCCATCACTGCACTAACTGGACCCATGATAAAAGTGCTATCTTACAATGGTACAACTTGCTGGGCCGCATTCAAACCGCACAAGTATTGTTCACTATCGCTGTGTGTAATTTTTGCATAAAATTACTTTCGCAGAATGACAGCTTTGCAGCATGTCACTTTAGCACAATATCACTTTCGCAAAGTTCATTCACCACTTGCCATAAAATAAATAAAATACGTTTATTTCAGGTTACAGAACCCATATAACCACAAACAAATTTTAAAAAAGTTATATATACACAAAATACAATAAAATAAAATACTTGTAACTACAATGTCCTACCCCTACATCCAGCACTGCTGCTTAGGTGCCATAGTGTATTACTTTCTATCTTTCGCAAAATACCTACTACAAAAATGTACTCTTTCACTTAAAATGATTATTTCTATGTGTAAGGGGATAATATTTATTACTACGACTTATTTGTATGCGTGCATCAATTTTATTGTGAATTTGTACGGAGTTTAATATGAACTAAAATTTATAGGGCTAAAATATAAGGTAATGTCAAAAGGCAGTCTGAGAATTTGTCTACGATTTTATTTATCTTTAAAGGTGCTCCCACACAGCAGTTTTATAACGTTATAAAACGCTGTGTTGTTACATATATACACGATAACATCCTTGATAATCTATAACATTATGGAATGTTATCGTTGTTACACATTGTCTAATAACGTTACATAACTGCTTTATGGGAGCACCTTAAAAGTAAAGATTAGATTTACGGGCAACACGTATAATTCCAATTTAGATTAGACAATCTCTACTAAGTCTTTGATTTGATAGCTCATCAGACCGGAGGAACGACAACTCTTCTGCCACCTAATGACAGTCTTTGCTGCTTGCCAAATATTATCCAATCATAGAGCCTCATCGGACATACAACTCAATGCTGCCATCTGGTGTTAAGCCACAAAAAACCCTCATTACGGCATCATATTTAAAACCCAGCCCCCGTAGTATGGCTCGCGCGATGACGTTTATCAACTTGTTTTTCGTAACATCACCGAGAAAGATGGAAACAGTTTATCGCGCGATATAAACGGCGTCGCTGGTGCCATGACACAGATGCTTTTGTGCACATTAAATCGCTTATTAGCACAAATATAGTGAGCTTAAATCATAACAATAATGAGCAGTGGTCGGAATGCGTGCAATGTATATACATAAATTTTAAGAAGAAAATAACAGCACGAAGCGCGCATATTGGTGATATTATTATAAGTTGGTAAATATGTACCACGCGTTCTGGCCACTGATAATGAGACATCTTGCACCTACCCTGAAATTATGGCCTCTCCTCAGTGGTTGGCTAACTATTGCGATGGCGTCATTATACCCCGACGTTCGCATGGCCACCGTATCTGGAAAGATACCACGTTCACTAGTTAAAAAATAAGCGATTAAAGCGGAAAAAATAATTCAAAATTAAGATAATAAGACGTTTAAATGTTGTTTTTACATCTACATTAAAATAAAGTTTCTTACCGCGATTAGATATATTTTTTTAAGTCTAAAATGTATCATATATTTTATATATAACTAGCTGTCCCGGCGAACTTCGTTTTGCAATCTTTTTGTCGTAAATATTTTTTATATTTTAATAAATTCAACTATTCGGGGTGATAGCAAAACCAGCAAATCAAAAATCGGTTCACCCGTTCATAAGTTATAACTGTTCTAACGAACCCGAACTTCGTTTTATATATTAAGATGATAAGTCCCTTGAAAAATAAAAGTAATTGTGATCATGGAAGCGTAAAATCTAATTATAATACTTTCTCGTAGGAAAGCTTGACCTAAATATAAAAAAGCCCGCCTGTTACCTCATGTTGTGTTGGCAACAAGGTCCGTGATGTTATTTAGAAGAATACAGTTCAATCATCCAGACTTTCACTACTACAAATACTTCATTAAAATGCAAATAAGTAACTTTTTATAGTTTTCGGCATTTTGAGGTAAAAATAATTCACAGTATCCAAGAAATAGACTACACTCTGACAGATGACATTAATAACTTCTTAAAGTGATGTTGATAATTGAAAAAAATAGTTCAAATAGTGTTTCGCAATATGGCGAGGTTTTTTTATTTGTCTAGTGGCGTATTACGTTTGAAATTGGTATTTTGATGCTAGAGGGGCCAAAACATTGCCACATAGAAAATCCTTTATCAGGTCTCTCCTATCTTTTACAATAGCCGATACTTCATTTTTCTCAGTCTTTTTGTATATGTATTTAAAGTCATAAACATGTCATCATGGACATTGGTTAATATAATTCGCTTTGCTTATATAAATATGAGTAGTGCGCAGTATTTACAAAAAACTTTTTGGCAAAAACAATAGCATTTGATAACTTTATTTTTCTAAATGCCGCAGCTTATACGTCCTACCTAAACTAATTACAGTTACATTTAAAAATTCTCTGTACATGTAAGGTGTCACCTTCACGAGCGACACAGACGAGACGAAAGAGACCAATTAAATTGTGAATAAAGCCGCAATGAAGTTGCCGTGTAGATATTGATTCAAATTTGCTCTAAAAGTTGATAACAGGGCGAAAATATCGTTGCGATATACTCGCCTGTGGAGTTGACACCTTAATAAAACTTAATTAGCGTGAAAATTACTCCACTAGTTTCCTACATCAGCTTATAAAGGCACTCCTTAAAAGCCATAGGATTTAAACTGTCTTTTGCTTGAAATTTAAAGTCTCCTATTGTTGCGGTTTAATGAAACAAAATTTAATACCGCACTATGTGTTCAAATCAATAAAAGTTCCAATAAAATCACATAGAACTAGTGTAGAGTAATAAATAACAATCATAATATCGCGCCTGCTTAACAGATATAGTGTTCAGTAAAGCTCAACTCGGTCAACAAGAGTCGGGATTATTTCCTTTCGAACTAGAAGGCTCTTTAGAACTCAATACATTATAAATATTCCTCGGCCATCGGACGAAAAATAATAGGTCGGGGGAAAAGTATACCATATTTTGTATGGAGACTTAAGGCGTATCTGACTACTTTAATATCTCAATTCAAAAACTAAAATTCTTAACTTTGTTTTTATTGGGATTGATGTAGATTTTTTGCTTAAATAAAATCAAAATTTATTTCGCGGCCCAATTTGCATTTACCCCATAATTTTAATAAACTTTTAAAAACATGTAGGATTTATTCGTTAATCTATCTCATTTTAACAGACAGAAACAGAATTGAGTAAATTGATTGTCGGGTTAATGAATTTTACGTGATCACGGTGGAAGAGAGATAGATGCATCACAAGCCGAACGCTTAGGCCGATCGTGCCTCTCTATCGGTTGTTGCGCGCTCTCGCTTGCACACGGAACGTGACACTTTTACGTGCGCGCAACCATCGTTCATCGATTTATAAGACGTTATTACCGCAAAACTAGAAAAGCTTAAACATTTTATATTCTCTTTAAAGTCTTTTAAATGTCACCTTTTTAATGGCATCAAAACCAGTAAAACCAGTCCAACAGCATAACTGAGGATATTTTGCTACAGAATTTACACATAAAAATACGAAGACCTTTTTCCCCGACTTGGATGTCCGTGGCTAAGAGTACTAGTAGTAATACGAATAGCTGCTAAATAACAATGTACAATGGCGTCTTACTTGAGCTGCAGAGCTTGATATTCCTTCCATGCTGGTAATGGAAAGTGTAAGGCAGCGGGGGTCGAAGCCGCCGCGTCTCCGTAGTAACAAGCCCCACGGTAGCACTCTCCACCGCGACGGTCACCGTCTCCGTGATCACCACCGCCTCGGGGATAGGATCGTCGATGTTTGCGACGTGGCCGCCGATGATAAGAACGCTTGTTTCGTTCGCTCCGCCCGCTGTTTCACCGTTTTGAGGTTGATGATTTGTATTGGTGCCCGCATGTGTCTTGACGTCGCCGTTGGGAACTGAGTGCAACAATTATCAAAGTTTTGTCTTATACTTCCTCAATCTTTTTTAATACTTACATATCTAATATTGGCAGGATTTATTTCCACTCGTATAAGAAATATGTACAGATTTTAAGTAACTAGACATGAGACATGTAACGACAAATAATATTCAATCTTAATCAATAGCGTGTAGTTTTAACATGGTCGTATCCTCTTTCACTCTTCCATGCTGGTCTGGGAGAAAATAAAATACGTAGAATGTGCCAGCTGCTTCTTTTTCCGCCCAGACCGTAGAAGCCGGTCAAGGGAATGGGCGAAAATCTAAAGAATCATGACAATAGGCGATGCGGGTAGCAACCCATCACTATTTTGATTCCGTTTTCCACCTTTAGGCCCACCAACATGCACGAGACCTTTTGGTCTTATTACCTTAGGTTCTGTCTACCCCGTAATACTCCGTATAGTATAATATGTACGTACGTAACCTCTTTGACGTTTCCACGACGTTGCGCGGCAACTATACACATATATTTTCTACGCATTAACGCGTTCTAAATGGTAACCTATTCCTGTAAAATTATAATGTCCATGGTTTTAATATGGATTAGTCTACGAATAAGTAATAAGGGACCAGCTCAAAAAAAGGCAGTGAGACTACCAAATACATAATAATCATAATCATTTCTTGGTAAATCACTGAAGTTACTCATGATATGAATGATAAGACCGGGAGATGATCACTGAATACGAGGTAGGCCTAGGAAGCGTTGGTGCGATGATAAAAAAAAGATTGGGAGAGCCATAAAATAAATGATGGTTCCCCATTTCTTCGCCCAGCACTAGGACGAAAAAATATGTCACATTAGATAAACGAAATGAAAATAATATGCAATGTTTTAAGCTGTAGAGAGTGTGATCGTTGAGCTATTTCTTTAGCCTAATTTTAAAGCTAGCAAGAGTTTGCTTGAGTTACATCAGGCAGCAGCTTATTGGCACATTGGTGGCTCCATTACATGGACTACTTACTTGTTTAATGTCAGATGTTGCCATCCTTACTAAGCACATTCCTTACTTTACTTTACTAATATTATAAACGTAAAAGTTGGTAATTGGAAAAGAAAAATTCTGGCAGAGATTGGAAAAGTAAAGCTCAAGACCGAGCTCAGTGGCGTTCCATGGGAGAGACCTATGCCCAGCAGTGGACTAGTATAGGTTGATGATGATGATGATGAAAAGTTTGTAAGTATCGATGTTTGTTACTCTTTCATGCCACAACGACTAAACTTATTTTGACGAAATTTTGCACAAAGATAGGTTATTACCTGGATTAATACATTGGCTACCTTGCATCCAGGAAAAAAGTACTGTTTCCGCGGGATCGACATTAAAGTGAGCGGAGCCGCGGGCGACAGTTAGACAGTTAGTCATACATAATAATGAAAGTGAGGTTACTTGTGCTAAGTTCTAAGTAACATGCACACATACGAGCTTCCGCCATGACGACACTACATCTCAAAGCTGTCACCAACTGTATCATAAAACCCCTATAAGATAATACAGAACCAAGTCACGACTTACTTGTAATAGGCAGGAGGCCAGCAATGTTAGGAGTTCGCGACACCGCTTGAATTTTAGTCACTTGCCCGTACATTTCCATGACCACATAAACTTTCTGAAAATAAGCATAAAAATAAAGTTAGTAACTAATAATGACGAAATTATAAATCAAGCACTACAGTTTAAAAAATTGTGAGTGAAATGTCACCTAACTCCAAGTGCCGCACATTTTGAATGAAATGACGGATCGTGCGTGATGCGACAGTTCTCGCTTAAGAAGTTCATACCGGATGTGCGACACTTGCAGCTGCCGCCAAACTCTAAAGTTTACCTTTAGATTATATTCATATGCGCTTTAAATATTTTTAACTATGTAGTCCTATTTTTGAGTAGATGACATTCAATAATGGTAAACTCTTTTTAAACTATCTGTGATGCAGCCATATAAATACAATACGACTAGAACCACAAAATTATAATATAAGTAATCCTAGTCTCCCGCAATATGGTGGTCCCGCACATCTCCCCCGTTATTTGTTTGCTTTGAAAAACAGCGTGAGCTGCTTGCTACTGTTGCTAATCGCACGATCCGCGACTTCTCATATACATACGATGGTACTTGAAACTTATTCTGTGGTGGCGACCCTGTTTGTTAACTCCTTCGATCATATATTCCTGTAGATGCACAGTTGCCGCCTAAGAATTGGCATAAACACAATATACCTTCTTTGCTCTCATTCGCTCGGTGACAGCACGCGTGTCGGCAAGTCAAAAATATAAGGAATTTGTGCCTAATTGTAATCTGTTACGGTTTATTTTTCAATACAATTAATATGGATGTGTAAGCATTAACTTTAAAAACCCAAATAAAATTACCTATCTGTGTTCTGCTTCAGTTCCCCCCTACATATCTACTTCCTTCGCCGAGACGGCCTGTGATTGGTCGAAAAGGACAGTCGAAAAAATATGGCGTTCGAGTCAAGTTGAGCGCCATACTCCTAAGGACTTCGCTGGCCGAAAACAATCCTAAATCTCATCGCGCGTGTGTGATGGTGTACCACCAGTGTAAGCAGTAAGAAAATAATAAAGTTCAAACACAAGGATCGTGAGCCGGCCGGCACGAGGCCCCGTCGAAGGCGATTCCTTCATCAACTCCTGTTCAAGATTGAATCCAGGTTAGTGTTTACTGAATTTTTCCTTGCTGTGATTCTGGGGTTGATCGGAGAATGCAGTGACCTTTCCAGGAAGTCGCAACATTAATTTATGGTGCCTCCTGTGAGGAACATTCCTCACGTACTTATTTCAAATTTACCCACTTAATTTCAATATTTTCAATTAAAGTTATTTCCAAATATGGATAACTAATTTATTCATAATTAGACTTATTATAGATTCAAATTAACTAGGTACTTACCCACCTAGCATTTGTCTATTTGTCTAACAATCTAGGCTCAAACAGGGAATTCCATTCCTGTTTCATACCATAGTAAATACCTATTGCTTACGAGTACATACTTCTTATCTCGTTAATTCCCTTGTCCCTTAATCGTTCGATTTGTATGCCATAAGGTACTATCTTGTTACTCAGGCTTTCGAACTATTTTGGATAGCCTATGTACTTACCTAGGGTCAATGAATAGCAGTGAGGTGTGTATTTATGATTATAAGTAATAGTCCGTAGTTTTAAAACCTACGTGTTTTGTGAATATCTGTTCCATTACTCAGTTTCCATTTAAACTTTTGCTACTTACCTACATTACTCGTATTTTTCACAATTAGTGCCTACCAAAACATGGCGGAAGGAGAATTAATGTCCACCATTAAAAAACGTGAATATGAGTTTAAAAATATGCAAATACTTTATGACTTAGCAAAAATTACGAAAGAAAATAAAACTAAATTAGCATCCTTTCGAGCTAGGTATAAAAGAATTGATAAAATTCGTGATAATTTCTTGGAATGCAACGATCGTGTAAACCAGTTGCAACTTAAACTAAATCCTCAATTTGTTATCGATAATACTGATTTGTTGTCATTTGACGAGTTATACTATTTTGTCATTGAGTTTGTCGATTCTCTCGACGCAAGCGCCGGTGCGAGTTCGCGCTCGGAACTGTGTCAAGGTCATGCGCATTCCAGCTCGCAAGTGAAACTACCTAAATTGCAAATAGCTAAGTTTGATGGTAATATAGAGAACTGGCAGATGTTTAAAGACAGTTATACGTCGCTTGTGCATAATAATGTTTCGTTGTCGGACACAGAGAAATTTTACTATTTGTTGTCATGTCTGTATGGGTATGCCCTGACACTAGCTAAGGGTGTTCCTATAACATCAGCTAATTATTCTGTCGTTTATGCAGCGTTACTAGACAGGTATGATAATAAACGTATTTTAGCCAACGCTTATTTAGAAAAAATAATAAAATTAAATCCGATCCAACGGCCATCATTATCAAACTTATCACAATTAACCAACACACTTTATGAATGTGTTAGTGCCTTGCGCGGGTTAAATATTGATGATTTAAGTGAATTTCTTTTATTTTACATAGCATCTCGGCCTCTTGATACAGAAACTAGGAAAATGTTTGAATTACAAAATACCGAAGAAATTCCTAAATTTAATAACTTGGTTGTTTATTTACAGAAGTATATAAAGGTATTAGAGGTTAGTCAACCTAGTAATTTACAGTCATTCAATTCTACAAATAAACAAAACCACAATAATACAAAGAAAGATAATTTTTCTCGGCAATCAAATTCTTCCTTAATTACTTCTTCGAACTCAAATAATAATAAACCTAATCAGGCTGTTTGTGTGTATTGTCATGAAAATCATTCAATATATCGCTGTGGTAAAGTACATTCTATGAATATAAGACAGCGACAACAATTAGTTAAAGAGTTACAATTATGTCAAAACTGCTTAAGGCCCGGTCACACTAGTGCAGACTGCAAGTCTAAGTCCATGTGTTTCATTTGTAACTCAAAACATAACACATTATTACATGAAGAACATAAAAGTTTATTATCTAATACCATTGACCTAAAGGCTTCTGAGAATTCCAATATGAGCACTTCCCTAACTTGTACAACTCAGCCAAAAATGTCAAAGTCACCTATGAGTACCAAAATTATTGGTTCAGCAGTGGTTCGGTTGAGAAGAGTGGATGGTTAATGGCAGTATGCTCGTGTAATCATAGATAGTGGCTCGATGGACTCTTTCATTACAAGTAGCTGTGTGCGACAGTTAGGTTTACATATAAAAAAGTGTAATTTAAATGTAACCGGTCTCGGTCAAAATTATGTTTGTAATATTAAAGGTTATACTTTTGGCTCTATTGTGCCTAGGTCAAATGACTCGCCCCAATTCGATATACCATTAGTGGTTTTGCCTAAAATCACTTCAATGATTCCTTCAACTTCGTTACCGTCGGTTGTCAAGGAAAAGTTTAAACATCAGGATCTCGCCGACCAAGATTTTGATAAATCGGGTCCGATCGATCTGTTGTTAGGAGTAGACTGTTTTGACCAGATATATACTGGTTCACGTTATAGCCCAGGTCCTGGTTTTCCATGTGCACTGTCTAGTGTATTCGGCTGGGTGATAAGTGGTCAGTTTCTTCAAAACGTGGTGGCTCAAACTCCAGCCACACCCGTTACGTCACTCATCGCGTCTTCTTGTGCGCTCGATGAGATCGTTCAACGGTTTTGGGAATCCGAAGAACCGCCGAAATGTAAAATTTCCGGTCCTGAGGATGAAATATGTGAACAAAAATATAAAAATGGCACATATCGTACCTCCGACGGTCGTTATGTTGTACCAATTATGCTTAAAGATGATACTCCAGCCTTAGGAGAATCATATCATCAGGCTCTTAACCGTTTTCTCAACTTGGAAAAGCGTCTTGCCAGCCAGACTGAGTTGAAAACGGAGTATAAGGAATTTATGCAGCAGTACGAAGATCTGGGACATATGCAGCCTGCTGAATCTTTGTCTACTGACCGTTATATTATTCCTCACCATTGTGTAATAAGACCCGATAGTACAACGACACGTTTACGAGTAGTCTTTGATGCCAGTAGTCGGACCTCGAATAATCTGTCACTCAATAATATTGTTCATGTGGGTCCTAAGCTGCAAGTGGATATTGTCGATTTAGTGACAAAATTTAGACTTCACAAAATAGTTTTTACTGCCGACATCCGTCGTATGTATCGGCAAATATTGATAAGACCCGAGAAATGGACTACTAACGCTCCTCGTCTTCTTAAGGATGTTCCTCCTGAATTTTGTCAAAGTTCCAAATCCTTCGATGAATCGGGAAATGAGTTTGTCAAAATATTAGGGATACGATGGAATCCCATTAATGATTCTTTTTCATATGCCTTTTCAGACTCGTTCGAAGTCAAATTTACTAAAAGATCCATACTCTCTTTAGTAGCTCGCATTTTCGATCCACTCGGTTGGATATGCCCAGTAGTCTTTGCAGCAAAATCGCTGTTGCAAGAAATATGGCGGTTAAATTTATCGTGGGATGAGACTATTCCAAAACATTTAACCAAACAATGGCATTTAATAGCGGCCAATTTGTCTGATTTATAAAAAATTTCTCTTCCGCGGTTAGTTATACCTTCCAATCCGATGGAAGTACACTTGGTAGGTTTCTGTGATGGTTTTCTGAAAGGCTATGGTTGTTGTGTGTATATTTGTGTGGTTACTAATGAGCCCAGAATTTCTACTGCGACTAGTTTACTGATTGGAAAATCTAGAGTAGCTCCTTTAAAACCTACCACGGTAAATAGACTCGAGCTAAGCGCAGCGGTGCTTCTGGCAAAAGTTCTATCGCACATGTATAATTTGCTTAAAGACCATATAACTATTAATTCTATTCGAGCTTATTCAGACAGCAGCACTACCTTGTCATGGCTTAATACCGCCCCTCATTTGTTAAAAATGTATGTAGCCAATCGTGTCATTCAAGCAACTGATTTGATTAGTACCGATCATTGGTATCATGTTTCGTCTAAGGATAACCCGGCCGACTGTTGTAGTCGCGGAGTGTCCTGTCCAGAGCTTATAGACCATCCTCTGTGGTGGAAAGGTCCTTCTTAGCTACAGGATTTGCCTAGTCAATGGCCTAACAAACGGGTTCTACTTTCAAAAGAAGACTTACCCGAGCTCAAACCACTAGAAACTAAAAGTCCTCACGTGATTGAGGTGAGAAACCCACTTCTGGACTTAATTGCCAGACATTCCTCTTTTACAAAAATTCTAAAAATTGTAGCATGGTGTATTCGATTTATTTCAAATTCGAGGGTTGCAAGGCAAAATCGAATTCTTTCATTTCTCAGTAGTCCTGAACTCGAGAAGTCAACCAAAGTGTTAGTTAAATTGAGTCCGTATCATTATATGTCTTCCGAAGTCAGTCGAGTGCGAGATAATGAACCATGTGTAAAATCCATTCAAAAAATTTCACCTTTCCTGGACGATGATGGGATCGTGCGGGTGGGGGAACGCATCGATGAGGCTAATCTGTCACCATCTGCGTTACACCCTTTTTTGTTACATAAACAATGTCCAATATCTAAAATTATAATAAAACATTTTCATAAAAAATATTTGCATTGTGGACCTCGAACCTTACAATCTCTTATTCAACGCCAGTTTTGGATAATTGGATTGAGACTTCTGATACGTACCGTGCTGTCGAAGTGTGTTAGATATTTTATTCCGTGTCCGCGCTTTCGTTGGGTCATGCTTAAGAAAATTACCCAGAGATTTTGGCGCGTATGGCAGCGTGATTATCTTCATACATTACAACGAAAGAACAAAAGGTTCGTAAATGAACCAAATATTAAAATAGATAACTTAGTCATAGTTAACGAACCTAATCTTCCGCCGATGTTCTGGAAGTTGGCACGTATTGTGCAAGTGCATGCTGGTTCGGATCAAGTAATCAGAGTAGTTACTTTCCGAACTGCTAACGGAAAGACCTTTCGTAGGCCGGTAGTAAAGGTTTGTCCCTTACCAATTAATTAAGATATTTTTTTTTTCTCATAAATTACTAAAACATAAATACACACTATCCTTAGGCTAGTTAAAACTTATTTATTACTTTATCTTTCGAAAATAATATTTCTAGATATTCTTGCAATAGTGCGTAGCTATTGCTTTTGTTTTATATCTTTCAATTTGCATTCTCTGTGAAACCCTTGTGGATTTCAGGTGGGGGAAAAAGTGTAAGCATTAACTTTAAAAACCCAAATAAAATTACATTTCTGTGTTCTGCTTCCGTTCCCCCCTACATATCTACTTCCTTCGCCGAGACGGCCTGTGATTGGTCGAAAAAGACAGTCGAAAAAATATGGCGTTCGAGTCAAGTTGAGCGCGTCTTGCGCTAATATAATTTCTAAAAATAACGACTCCTAAGGGCTTCGCTGGCCGGAAACAACCCTAAATCTCATCGCGCGTGTGTGATGGTGTACCACCAGTGTAAGCAGTAAGAAAATAATAAAGTTCAAACACAAGGATCGTGAGCCGGCCGGCACGAGGCCCCGTCGAAGGCGATTCCTTCATCAACTCCTGTTCAAGATTGAATCCAGGTTAGTGTTTACTGAATTTTTCCTTGCTGTGATTCTGGGGTTGATCGGAGAACGCAGTGACCTTTCCAGGAAGTCGCAACAATGGATATGTGTTGTTTCATTTCTGATTTTTTAATGTTTACCTCATTCCTACCCTAATTCTGTCTAAAAACCAAAAGATGATATATTACCAACTTAAGATAGATTCATTTCCTTACTTATGTCACAGTTCCTTTAGGTTTAAATTAGATTAAAATGTATGAGACTTATAATTTTTTTCGAAATACTTGAAGAGATGTACATCTTAACATCTATAATGCGGGTTCAATATTTAGTTCGATTTTGTATGGACCTATGAATCTACAGAAATATATGATCGAAGGTAAACTCACACATTGACGTGTGCACGGATGTAAAGTTTCGTTTGTAGTACTAGGTATAAATAATACTCCGCTTGTATAAAGCGACCTGCCTGTGCTAGAAGAATAATTGTGGGTACTTACATCTGGAACTTTTCCGAAGCAAATATCAAGCAGTTCGGAGTTGTAATAGACCATGACGCGGGAATCGTTGGTTTTCTTCAGGCCGAGGCGGTCCCCGGGTCTCAGCCACTCGAACGACGGGATGAATGAGCGGACATCTTTTCCGCGGACACCGGGACGTGAAGTCCTCAGATATTTGCCTGTTTAATTTTAAATAATTAATTAAAATATTTTAATTGACATATAATCTCTCTCTAAAAAAGAAACGATTTTAACCAAGCTGTTAATAACGCATTTTTCGTTATAACGATTAATTATTCGGATTGTATGCATGCTACGGTTAAATACGTCCGCTAGATGCCGCTAGCGGCTTGAAATGCATATCACGAGTTGGGTGACGAACTGACGATCACCATCACCATCACTATCACTATCACCATCACCATCACTATCACTATCACCATCACCATCACGTTCACCATCACCATCACCAAAACCAAAACTAACAATATCCCCACACAAGCCTCTCAAAAGACGGGGGTCGGTGACCGGAACGTGACATTTGTCGTGCATGCAGCCGGCGTTCATCGATTTATAAGACGTCAAAAATAAATTATGGATTTTTGCCCTTTGGATATCGATATTTTATAACCTAGGAGTTGACAAAACAATAACAAAACAATTAATACCCCTCTTTCTATGCCGCAATCGGATAATTAACCGTTATTTTATTGGTGGCTAACCAAAAATTTGGTTAAATAACGGTAGCTAACGGGTATTTTACAACTATTACCGTGACCGTGTGTTTTTGTGCGCAAAAGTAACAGAAAGACAGGTTTCAGTCACTTACTTCTGCGCACAAAAACACACAGCAACTTGAGTAGCGTCATGTGAGAAGCACAATTTTTAATTGGTTTGTAATTGTCATTACTGATAAGTTCCGTCATTTTAGAGTAGCTCCATGTGAGAAGGGCCTTAGTATTAACGCTGCAATAGACCACATCAACCGCGCTTATGTTATGGACAACAATGTCAATTTTAGTAATAATATTGCATTGTGGTGAAAAATGACCTTAGTTAAGTTTAAGGTAATTTTTAAATTTGACGACTAACGACTACGTATAAATAAAATTGGGAGTAAAACAAACATGCCTTGACGATTTTCTTGCAAATTACTCGTTAAACAAGGCCTACCGCTGATGAGGGAGGGCTTGCGAACCGATTGCATGGCGTAGCTTCACTGACATTCATAAGTGTTTGTAACAGCCTAAACTGAATAAATCTATTTCATTTTCATTATAATAAATATTATTTAATTAATCTCGCGCTTATTTTTTGCGCGGTGTGATAAATATCGATATAAACTACCTGGTACGTGATGCCACATAACTAGAAAATTGCGATGTCGAACTGTCGAGTGCAGTACACGACAACAATTATAGTTAACTGTCAGTTATCTACATTTTTGTTACTATGACTCATTACTATGACGCATTTTTGAAAGAAAGAAAGAAAAATAATTTATTTGGAACCAAATTAAACAGACAATACTTATTTCTAATATTTTACAATACAAGGCACCAAAAGGGGTCACTCAGCATTAGGCGGTGATGTACCTGAGTAACATCACACCGCTGGTCTTCCGTGACACCAGGGGGGCGATTCTCGCACGCTCGACATGAAGTCGAATTCGATATATATCGAAAAAACATGGCGGATATCGAATTGTGCTATTCTCACTTTATCACATTCGATAAATGTCTACTGCTAGCGTTCGACATACATCGAATGGTCGGTAGCACTCGAGATGAATGTCTAATGCAATAACTTTGAAATTTTCATGATGTTTAGGTTAGGTTTTGAAGTAATATGGGGTTGTTTTAAAAATAAAATATCTCTTATATAGGTATTTAAACATTTATTTTTAATCCACACTTCACTACATCAGTTATTGCTGATTTCTTGTTGTTCCAAATTGTTTTGTCTTATTTTCAAGTCGTCTTTGCCTGCGGTTTTTGGGTTGAAACTTCGCCGTTACAATCTGAAAATAAAAGGACAATGGTTAATAATAATACCAATCAAATGTTAATAAATAATATAAAGGCTAATTACTGTGTCCCAAAATACAGCTTTTTTATTTAATGTAATACCATTGTTCATATTAACAATGAGACCAAACATAGGACAAATACGAGTAGGACCTTGAAATAATATGGTCTAATTGATTAAATCTTTAATCAAATACATATGCTGATGTGAGTTTGTAATTTTTGATCATCAAATCCGATATCACTGGGTGCTCGGAGCAATGAGATTAGGTAAATTAAAAACACTTATTTGGGAGGGACTTTTAAACAGAAATAGATACCTATTAGGATAAATATGCTTACCTTTGATGACGAAATCCATCATTTCAAAGTTCTTTTTATCAAATTAACCGCCAGAGACTGCTATTTTCTTCATGAAAGAAGAAGGTGTAGATGGGGACTCGTCCCACTTGCACGTTTTTGCACGCTCCATATTTATAAGTTCATAACAAGAAAAAAACATTCACACACACTTTTAAGTCAAAAATTAAAATAATTGTTTATTTTGAAGAAAGATTTTACAAATAATTCAATTTTCTAGATATTTTGACAAAAACACAAAATGCGCGCTTCAATGACCGCACGTTGATACGTTTCATTTCAAGCAAACACCCCATCAAAAATAACAAAACGAGCTATTTATTAATATGGAAAATAAAATACAATGCATTAAAAATATTATTATTTAATGTAATCTAATGCTATAAGTAAAGATATTTTATCATTTATTACGATATAGCACAGAATAATTTTACTTTAAAGTTATTTAATATTTTCTCGATTATGATTGGTTACAATCGAGCAAAACGGAACGTTTTGCAGTAGAGATGTAAAATGTCATGTCTATTATGCCCCAGAATAGCATTAGTGATATTTTAGTGATATTTGCATGCGACATCGTGCCTTAGATATTTTTGTCGAATTCGATAAATCTCTATAGAAATGAGAATTAGGGCCCAGTTCATAAAATTAAGCAGTAAAAAGTAAAAAAATAACACATAAAAATAAAAATAAAAAGGAGACTGCTGGACGGTATTGTAGCTTAAAATAGGTATTTACTATGTTGCGGTTCTACTTTTATAGAGTTTTGTTCGAAGAAAAGTATTTATAGATAGCAATATATACTTAAATGCATAAAAAAGTAGGTGACAAATAATTTTTGACAGTGGCTATCGAAATTTACTAGCAGTAACACGATTCACCATACATTTTAAACGTGATATTGTAATAGTGATGACGAATTTGAAATTATTTGGCATTTAATTATTTTTGTAGACATTTCGTTTTGATTAAACACGATTTTGACTTACAATAACCACAACACGGCTGAAGGACAAAGTAAATACATGTTGTTGAAAACACAAGGAAACATGTGCAAACACGTGCGCAGCCAGGCGAACTGACATAAAAACTGTTTTAAAACATTATACAATATGAATAATGTAATATAATTTACATGACGGTGGTTTTCAACATACAATAATCAAAAGGGTAAACATGTTGTTCAAAGCACAAGGAAAGACTGCACAGCCGGCAGACAATAACGGAACCGGCGATCGTGGGTTCGATTCCTACGGGAAGCATACTTTGTTTAGTTGTTTCCAGTTTGGTTAGGACATTGCAGGCTTGAATCCCCTGAATGTCTGATAATAAAGATGATTCCGTGATTCGAAGGACACGTTAAGCCGTTGTTCCCGGCTGCCATCTGGTAGTCGTTAAAGGAACCACATCAGAGGCAGAGAGGCGGTTCCGAAGAACTCTGACACCAGGGTGTGCCAGAGTCGATTGGCCGTGACACCACGCGAAATGAATGAATATGAATTATGTACGTGTTTCCTGAAAGCGTATAAAAATCTTTTTTTTTTTTACTATATGTTGGATTACGCATTTGTCTCCCATCTCACCTGATGGTGATGACTTTTGTACATGTGAGCTCTTATTAAAACGCAAGTAGGTATATAAAGTTAAAACAAAAGCTGAAATTACTTCCGAAATTCAAGACGGGAAATGTTCTATATATATCATGTCCCTACATACATGCCCGCCCTGTATAGTTCTGATGTTATGTTAGCAACAAAAATGCCTAAACTTGCACTTTTGGAGTAAGCTATACCACTCGGAATGAACCACGAATGTTCATACCCACAGCTTTTTTATGACCTAGGACGGCGAACGAGCAAGCGAGTTGGCTGATGGTTTTTTTTTTAAATAAATATGGACAAATAACACAGACTTGTGTTAAGGGATACTATCTCAACGATACTATATTTTATAACAAATACACCCAAGACCCAGGCCAACCTGCAAATGATAATAGGTGGTCCCTGGGTGACGATAAAAGTAAAACTATCTTGAGCTTCTCTGTGAGACCGCTAGTCCGACTGTCATCATCGATGCTGTCGTTAACCTATATCAAATGTCTTTAGGCAGCTTGGAACATCTGTCACCTGCGTTCGCTATTAACAGACACGACAAAAGAACTCACCATCAACGTAAGACGTGAAGTGCGGCAGTAATGCAACAGAGGGGGGCAGGCTGCGGTTGACGTGCACGTTCAGTATGTTGATGTCCGTCACGCCCATCCGGAAGCTGCCCGCGTGGCAATACTGACACTCTAGTATTTTGATCTGTTGGATTGGAAGCATAATGTAATGACCCTTTTTCTCAGCTTCCAGTAGATCCCTTGCTCCAAAAGAACTCTGCTGAAGTTGCAATCGGGAAAACGTTCAGATGATACGGAACCTCTTTCTCGTCTTCTCAGCAGTGGTCTTTCCGAAACGCTAGTAGTTTTTGGATTTTGCAAATACAGTAAAATAATAATAAGAAAGAAATGATGACGTTCAAGAGATACATGTGATCCAAATTTGAATAAACATGTTCGTTTCAACTAAGCGTTTTTCGGTTGTATCCTCTTACGTGATGCGTTGGAGCCCGTTGTTCATTATTATTAGCAGACATGCTGTAATATGATTTGACGGAAGTTTCACAGCCTCGAGGGTACATATTAGAATCCCAAAAACAATACACCTTCATTTAAAATGTACGAGCCCAAAATACCCGAACTCAAAATACCTTAAGATTTAAAATACCTGAACCGATTACACCTTACTGTACAATGCCATAATTTGAAACACCAAACCATTATTAAGTCTGTTTTTAAAATACCAAGTCTTTAAATATTAAATTTTCAATTAACCTTACATGTAATGTAAGGTTAATTCCAAAATATGAAATGCATTAAATAAATAACCCAACCTAACCTAATACTCGTATTCTGGTAGCAGCTCGGTACTGACTGCGATTTATTTTCTGGTTGGGTCGCAGTTTTAACCCAACCTAACCTACTATTCTGGTAGCAACTCGTCACCACCACGTCAGAGGTCGAGAGGCCGTTCCGAAGAACTTTGACACCAGGGTGTGTATGGTTAATTGACCATGTCATCTACACGAAATGATGATGATAGTAGCAACTCGTTTCTGACGACAATCCGTTTTCTGGTGGGTCACAGTTCTAACCTAACTAATATTCTGGTAGCAGCTCGTTTCTGACGGCAATTCGTTTTCTGTTGGGATCGCAGTACTAACCCAACCTAACCTAATATTCTGGTAGCATCTCGTTTCTGACGACAATCCGTTTTCTGGTGGGTCACAGTTCTAACCTAACCTAACTAATACTCTGGTAGCAGCTCGTTTCTGACGGCGATTCGTTTTCTGTTGGGATCGCAGTACTAACCCAACCTAACCTAATATTCTGGTAGCAGCTCGTTTGTGTCGGCAATTCGGTTTCTGGCGGGGTCGCAGTTCTCATCCAACCTAACTTAATATTCTGGTAGCAGCTCGTTACTTCTTCGAACTTATAAAATCAGTTAAATTAGGTTAAGTCTTTTTAAAGTCAAGTATTTATGGATAAGGTATTCTGTAATAAGATGTTTTGAGCTTGAGCTATTCAACCATAAGGTAATTTAAATATTTTACTTTTTAAATACTTGGTATTTTAAATAATGCAATAATGCGCAAAAGGTGTGCGTCCCTGGTGCGCAGGGTGCGGGAGAGCAACAACAGCATCCTGCGCATGATCGCAGGCAGATTAGATTGCGCTTACGTAAACCATTGCTGCACTATAGCCGGGGGGATGGTGCAGGAATGGTCTGCACAATAAATAATTAAGTGTTTTTTCTACTATACCTACTAACATAGTTATAAGTTTACTAACATTATGAGTCATGGTCACTTGAATAAATAATTTTTCATTCATTCATTCATTTAAATATACGGTATTTAGAATTCGGGTATTTTGGGCTCGTACATTTTAAATAAAGGTGTTTTGTTTTTTGGTAGTTTAATATATACCCCTCGAGAGACCGCAGACTTAATAAATTAAAAGCAAATACAAGTTTTTATGTACATCACTTTATTTTTCGATTATTTTCAGCGAGCCCTTGACATCCATATTGTAGGAGTGCATTAAAATAGCTAGTCAGCCATCTTGGATGTGACATTATGTTGATGTTGAGTAAACCATGCATTGTAATCCAAACTAAACGAGTATACACAATTTCTGCTCAATCGGTGGAAGATTACTGCTTTAAATTTGAGTTGCAAAATTCCACCCGAACATAGTTACATACATTGCAAGTGAAATAAAAGTTTGTAAAAATGTGATATTTATTGTAACTTGTTATCTATCACGATCAATTTTCTTAGGAACGTCAGCCTGAGAAAAATGGCCTTAACAGAGAGATGAACAACAGAGATGTATTGGCTTTTGAGGTATGGAACTCAAACCACGATAAAAAAATTAAGACCCTACATACATGGCATCACGTCTTTTTCCCTTTCGGGGAAATTAGAACCCAGGTCTGTACCTTAAGGCCATGTTTAACATGTCAGTGGGGCGTACGGAAAACGGAATTTAAATAGTGTTGGATTGCTAAACGCATCGTCTATTGAAATGACTCCTCGCCCATTCCCTCCGGCTTTTACGATCTCCGAGGGAAGATAAGCAGCTGGTACATTCTATGTTTTTATTTTCATCCATACCAGCAAGTACGAAACTGACCTCAAAAATTTCTCCAACGGCGAGATGGGCTGAACTGAAGACAAGGGCCGCAGTGGGGTCCGACGTGAGACGCCGGGCGATCGAGTAGTCATGCATCAGGCAGATGTTGTCCCCACAATACTCCGAAAAACTCCTACAATAAAGTTTTGATTTTTGTTTTCTGTAGTGTCTGGAAGTAAGATGTCGTAGAAATACAGGGTTGACCGTCGATCAACTATAAAAACTAGATATACAATCCGCGATAAAAAAAAAAGTCGTCACCAAATAAGCGCCCATTAGACATATGGGTGCTTTTCTTCAGTTTAAATTTGGATATCGAATTAAATTTGGTGTGAAATTCGACTTATGGCATGCATGTAAGGTTGGTTTTGCATTGATGTAGGTTTATAGCATAACAATATCTACTTATAAATAATTGTAGACAGCGTGAAGTGTCGTTTTGTATGTGACTGTATATTTAGCTTTTATACCTGGTCAAAGTGGACCAAGGAAAAGGTGGATGGAGTGAGTAAGAGAAAGTCAAACAGTTGATAATATAACCAGTGGCAGATTAAAATGAAGGAGACATGCTGTGCCGACCTCGTAACCGTTAGGAAAGGTAGAGAGGAAGAAGAGTGGCCAAAACTGGTGACAGATTTCTCAATCTATCCAAAAGTTTTCACCTCATCTGAAGTGTTTCCCTTCTATCCTCAGCCGCTGCGAGATTCTCGATAAGGGTTCCTTAAAGCCCCACTATACTTATCTACAAAAACCCCACATAATTACGTCTTTTAATGGTGACAAGGCATCTTCCGTGCGACCACTTCTGTGAGGTTAACCAAACTCTTTCACGGTCGCAATTTTTTTCATTATCTATTGTTTGACGTCGCAATAACAAATGAGGGTTTTCGGTATGGATTTCCCCCTCGTCTCCATGGTGACGGCACTGAGACAGTGGTTTTTTTGATAGCAGATTAAAAAAACATGATTGGTGGATTTTGACAGCAGCTGTCAAAAGCACCGCTCGTGACTGTACCGCCACCTGGGGAATAAATCGGTTCCGAAATTGGCAGCACCTATAACAGAATAGAGAACAAGCGCCAAAAGGGACAAGTTTCATGTACGGAACCACCTTTTAATTTTAAAATTATTTTGTTATTTGTTGTTATAGTGGTAACATATATACACAAATTACAAATGTCTACCTATTACTAACCTATGACGGACGGAAAGTGGTGGTTGAGTAACAGGATTTCGTTTTCCCCTTTTGGGAAGGAAAACCCTCAAAAGTATCAAACAAAGGAAAATATTCTAGGGGAAATATATGTTGATAGTATGAGGTTTATTTGAAAAACAAAAAGCTATCAAAAGGTTCTATTCATCCAAACGTTGATGATGAGATGGAGGGACAGTCCCGACAGATCGCTCTCTTCTCGACGTCATCAACTCGAGACGTCAGCTCCGAAATCTGCTTCTCTATAGCCTTCACATCACTATGGAACCCGGATACCGTCGCATCCATTTCTGTCAAATACTGGATCTTATTGCACAGCTCGTCGTACTTCTGAGTGATATATGATCGAGCATTCTTCGAATCGGTAAGTTCTTTCTCTATCTTGTGAATTATTTCATACTTCAACTCATCGAATTTTGACTCCAAACTTGGCCCTAGCAAATGAGCGCCCTTTATGGCCAATTCATCTTCCGGCTTCAATACGGGAAATAATTTTGTGGTAGCCATACTAGACGCCATGTCAGAATTGTTGGGTTTTGAAACGGAATAATTTGAGATATGTTTTAAATTAAATATGTTTAGGTTATCTAAGATATTAGCTTATTTTCATGAAATGGGTAAGTAGATTAAGTATTGGTTAAGCAGCTTGCCGATCTTTCGTCACTCCTTTCACGTAAGGCAAGAATGCAGGTTGTGAAGACGGCTTGAAATTGTCAAGTATATGGCATCTGGACCTTACTTTGTTAAAAAAAAAACAAAATTAAATGTTCCAAATGAGTTAACTGATAAGGATAGTGTCCCATTCGAGTTCATAGTGAGAGTAAAGTGCCTAGTACCATCAAATAAGAGATGTAGAGAATACCTTATTTGGAGTAAGTCACTTTGGCCTCCAAAACAGAGCTAACGGTCACATCTACCCACCAGTTGGGTCTCAGTAACCACCTAACAAACACCCTGGATACGGAAATGTTTCAAAGTATTTAGTAATTAACTAACTTACCAATAGGGCGGCGGTGGAGAACACATGGCTCTAGAGTTGATCAACAACGAATTATCAGAATTGGTGCACCCGTTGTAGTTGAACGCTCTCTCCTCGTTCTGCAGGATAGTGACCTATAATTATAACTAATTAATCAAAACGGAAAGTACACGCCTTTAAAAAAATAAGACACCAAAAATCCACTCAGCTCTGTGTCAGGCAGGGGCTTAGTGATATAATTTTTTGGCTAATTTCGGTTAAGGGACACTAAAATATAACAAAACATAAACAATATTTATATCTTGCTTTTTACACGTATCGCAATACAAATCTATTAGATAGAATAGATATTATCCGTATAAAATACCTTAATATGCATTTTTTATAGTCTGTAGTTTGCAATGATAAATTTGACATTCTAAACCACGTTTATTCAGACTACGCTGCTTTTGATTTTCAAACAATTGCGAGTACATCTAATGCCTTTGGCGTGGATAATTTCAGTCGCAAGATGTTGCTTTTTATACTTGACACCTTTCTTCCTGATATTACTAATACCTTAAATAGTTCCCTATCCTCCGAATTTTCCTCGACATTTTAAAAAACTCGTATATTATTCCACTGCCCAAAAGAGCTAATCCTTCTTCCTTTTCTGATCTCCGTCATATATCTTTAGTTCGTTTTCTCTCTAAGATCCTTGAGCGCCTCGTCCAACTACAATTAGATTAGGATTGAATACATACGTGGGAACGCATAAATTCAATCCTTAGTTCGTTTCCATTCAAGTCAGGGTTAGAGTAGGACATAGTGCTCCTACTGATTTAGTAAAAAATACTGATAACATGATATCCGTGCCGGTATGGATAGCTCACTGTTGACTGTATTAACGATATTTAATTTCTCTAATGCGTTTAATACCGTTTATATTGAGGTTCTTTTATGCCTAATGCGCTCATAGAATATATCTCCATTGGTTTTAACACTGGTTTCACTCTTATCTTTGTGAATGCTGGCAGTGTGTACGCATTGTGAATAAATTCTCTACATGGTGTCACACATTATCGGGGGCCCTCAAGGCAGCGTCCTTTCTCAATTATTACAATATTCCATTACAACAAAAGTGCATACAATGACATGAGCACCTCCGGCGTTGTCTTTCATAGGTGAGACCTGGAGGCCTGAAATACAGGGTCGCCCTAGTTTAGGCTCCAGCTCCCATTACCTATTTTGACACTTGCAGATTTGTTTTGATGTCTTGGTTGTGTGAGAAAAATAAATGATTTTATTTTATTTTTATTTTATTTATTATTATTTGCTTTATTCATGAAATCTATTTCTCCTCGTCTTCGCTCCTTTTATTACCTTATCTTATCAGACGACCTTCAGATTTACTGTCAAGTTGCTTTCGAAATCCTTAAAGCATTACCATTAATGAAGATCTATCACGTATATGTGAATGGAGTAAGTCATACGGACTTATGGTTAACCCTGCTAAGCCGGAAGCCTTTATTTTAGAAAATCGATATTATATATCTTGCTTTAACTGACACTCTCTTCCGCCTATAGTAATTACTGGCGTTCACATTTACTTCAGTGGCAAAGTTAAAAATCTTGTGTCTTAATTGATATAAACTTTCCGTGGTCACATAATTTGACTGAAGTCAGTAGAAAACTATTTGACCCAACAACCTCTTTCCAAAGTATTCGTAACATTCTGCTGGTAAAAGCAAAAATCTCGCTGGCACAACCTCTCCTCCTTCTCATTCTTGACTATGCTGGCACCCGCTGTCTGAAAATCTTACCGAAAATAAGCTAAATAAACATGAACGTCTCCAAAATTACTGTATCAGATTTGTATTTGGACTTTACAAACGTGACTTCCTATAAGATAACGATGTAATTTACATATCCGTTCACTCTATATATTTTTGTAATTTTTAGTCCTCATTGCCTTGAAGGACGTTTTATTTTCTTAAGCCAGTTTTAAAACCGCAACTGCGTACAGTGCTATTTCACTACGTTTTGTAATTCCTGCACTTTGCCCCCCTTTCTTTTCATATTATTTTACCGTTCTGGAGGTGCAACCTTTGGAATGCTTTGACACTTGACATCCGTAAAGGCCGCTATGAAATTTAAAGAACTTGACACGTGCTGCTGTATCAGTCCGGTGATAAAAATAAAATATTTATTTCTTTTACTCATGTCATACTTATTTTAAGTGTGTACGTATATATGTGTATGGGTTCTATCCATTTTATGTGTTTTAGTCAATTTTAATATAGGGTTTTACCTCATATTGAACTAATGCCCAAATGAAGTTTTTGAATAGCCGAAGTTTGGCTGGAAGAAACCGCTTTAAGTGATAATTTATACCGCCTTTATACCGGCTTGCTTGGTTATTATTTTTAATTTGCGTTTGCTTTTTTAAGTTGGTGCAATAAAGAGTTAATTCATTCATTCAAATATTAAGTAGGTAGGTAAATAAGTTGAGTGCCAGGTGCCAGTGATAGTTTTTTGACAGATGTTAGAAATACTGGTAGTGACTATACAATATGCACCAGCGGTCATTTTAAGCTAATTCCTAATAACATTACTTGTATGTATTGTAGTGTTTTGAGGATTTAGCTTAAAACGCTGGTTCGCCACTGATGGAGATTGCATCTCTCTCCATTTGTCTCTTTCAACTTTAGTAAAAAAGTTTTTATGAATGTTAGGAGATATTTTTTAATACCGGATAGATTTTCATGAATTTCTAGCTAATTCAATAGAATGGCACAAAGGCTGTAAAAAATGGACGAATCGCGGGGGAAAAGGCAAGTAAAAACTTAGAGTTACCTGAGTACACTGTCCGTAAAGATCCACGACGGCGTAAATATTTAGATGTGGGACGTACCAAGCTTTTCCCATGTCCATACCATCCAAGTAGTAATGTAAGCTGCGGTCCGCATGCCACATCATACCTACGAACAGGCAATTACTTAAACCAACGACGACAAAATATTGTCTTCATGTTTTTCAACCAATAACTTATGACGCTCGTTATGGACATCGTATATTGCGAGCGAATTGACTCGAATTTACATTGCAACGAGGGAAAGGGTGTTTATATACAGTGCATATATTCAAGAATAAAAAAAACAGAGGCGGCATAAACTGAACATCGGAGGCTGCAGCCATGCCATTTAAATATGAAATTTATCTACTATGCATAAGGCCCAATCTCCTTTGTTACATTGAAAATGCGAGCCGACCCGACTCCGATAGTGAATTTGTACTAAAGGCGTATTTTGTTACACTAAAAGTATCTCATGTCAGTCTACTTTAAAGTCTACAGATACTAAGTTTACTGATAAGTTCACAGATTAACAGACAGTCGTAAGAAATTAATTTGACAAACGCACAAAGGATTTCTAAATTAAACGGTTAGAAGGTTACCTAACAGCTTGGTAAGTCCCATAGCATTTCAGATTTCATATATAGTACTTGTAATAATGTCAAGTTATAACATTATTACATAGTATACAAATAAGTTCACAAACTAAAACCCTACTATTAAAAACACGCCCTAAAAAGTATCAATCAAAGAAATATTAGCACCTGAAATTGTTATGTTCTTACAAACTAGGTATTTTCTTATCGTCTACTTATTAAATAAACAACTCACACAGTACATTTCCATGTATTTTATACATAGGTCTTCAGTGTTTTCCACTTACCCTAACAAAACAATACTTACAATCTTTAGTGTTAATCTCTAGAACAAAGTGGCACGCGATCAGTGACGTGCACACTTATTTAACAGAGGGTAAACAAAAACATACACAGTCAAAAACTTTCCTAATGAACTACGCATTTTGCGTCTAATATTTTTTAGGATACACAATCTACTATTTTTTTTTTAGAGAAAAAAATATATAGTATATATTGTATGGACAGCACGTCACTGCACGCGACCACGGCAATTCTCTAAAAAACACTGTGAAGACCTAAGTATAAAATACAATAACTAAAATAAAATAAAAAAGGTACTGTGTGAGTTGCTAATGATATAAAATTTTATTTAAATATGGATATCATGTCTTTTTGAGCGTCATATTTTTTTTTAATATTTGCAATATCGATGAGCGTTTCGGAATGACCATTGCTGAGAAGAATACACCAAAAGCAACTCAGTCCAGTATTGGTCCCTAGGTGCCTGAAGGGCTTTTACATATTTATAACGAATTGAAATTACATAATTTGATGATGTATATTTTGATGATTAACTTAATTAATTTATTAAATGTAGCTATACAGTTTTATCCGTTAGATAGTCTTTGATACAAGTATGCATAGTATACATTTTTAAGTAATTGATTTTTAACACCAGACTTAAACTTAACTAATGGCAGAGCCAATATTTCAGCAGGAATTTGAATATAGAAGCGTATATACCAAGTCCCAAAAATCTTCCATTGTATTCTGTACTCGCAAAGTTAGTGTAGCTAATTTATTTTTATTTCTCGTGGATATATGTGGATATGATATGTTTATTTTATAAGTAATAGCTCTTAAACATTCCCTAGATACTGACATTAATAACATACTTATGCATATATCTTTAAAAAAAAATAACCTAACTAAAAACAAAAACGAAAAAATACAAATCGTAAATTCCCTCCAGATGCTCGCCCAAAAGGCTGGCAGCTTTGCCGAGTTGAATGGCAATGCTGATACGCTGAGCTAGCTTTGGTCACGCAAAAGGGCTGGAAGCTACCCAGATATCTCAAAGCTAAAAAGCTCATGCGCTGATGGACCCCACAACCTAACAAGTAATAATAAGTAGACGATAAGAATAAAATACCTAGTTTGTAAAAACAACAATTCTAGGTGCTAATATTTTTTTGTTTCATACTTTTTAGGGCGTGTTTTCAGTAGTAAAGTTTTAGCTATTGAAGTTTTTATTTTTTGGGTTTATTAATAATGATGAAGAATTAAATAAAATAGAAGCGTCATTTCTTTATCAATTTCTGATAATTAATTCAAATGCTATGATTTTTTTATTTAAAAGGTTGATTGCAATCAAAACCGCGAAAACATATATTTATATTTGGAATGTACTAATTTAGCTCTTTAGTTTGTATCATCCACACGGTATCATTACAAATGTTTTTTTGTTTATGACTTAATGTCCTCTACAGGGCGCCACATTAAATTTTTCATGACTTTACATAGCCTATAACCAGCCGACAATAAAGGCGCTTCTAACGATACCTCAATTGCCAAATTCTGTAAAGTAGTTTAGACGTTATGAGTAAACAGATGAACATACATACACACATACCGGTCAAAATCATATCTCTCCCTTTTGCTTCGCCGTAGTCGGCTAAAAATGCAGTAGCTTTCGCTGTCTGTTCGCTTAGAACTTAGTGATTCAAATCCTTTTGAATAAGGTTTATATGTATAATACATACATAATACATTGCATTCGTGCGATGCCGGGGTCCGGGTCTCTAGGGTACAGATTAGAATCCCAAAAAACATAACGCCTTTATTTAAAATGTACGAGCCCAAAATACCCGAATTCTAAATACCGTATATTTGAAATACCAAGTATGTAAAAAATATAATATTTAATTTGCCTTATGGTTGAATAGCTCAAGCTCAAAACATCTTATTATGGAATACTTTATCCATAAATACCTGACTTTAAAAAGACTTAACCTAATATAACTGATTCTATAAGGTCGAAAGGTTAGGTTGGGTGAGTACTGCGACCCCACCAGAAAACGAATTGCCGTCGGAACAAGCTGCTACCAGAATAGTAGGTTGGGTTAAAACTGCGACCCCACCAGAAAAGCAAGCGCCGTCAGAAACTAACTACTACAAGAATATTAGGTTAGGTTAAGTTAGAACTGTGGCCCACTAGAAAACGAATTGTCGTCAGAAACGAGTTGCTACCAGAATAGTAGATTAGGTTGGGTTAGAACTGCGACCCCATCAAAAAACGAGTCGCCGTCAGAATCGAGCTGCTACCAGAGTAATAGGTTAGGTTGGGTTAGAACTGTGACCCCACCAGAAAACAAATCGCTGTCAGAATCGAGTATTAGGTTAGGTTGGGTTATTTATTTTATGCATTTCATATTTTGGAATTGTAATGTAAGGTTAATTGAAAATTTAATATTTACAGGGTTTGGTATTTTAAAAATCTGACATAATAATGTTTTAGTGTTTCGAATTCTGGCATTGTACAGTAAGGTGTAATCGGAAAGGTGTGTTGTTTTTTGGGATTTTAATATGTACCCGGTCTCTAGGAAGTTATAAAGGAGACCGGCAGGTGTCTTTGGCCATGTCGTACATCATTTAAGTCTGACCCCAGTTAATGTTTATTATAAGAGAACCGAATAATTACCTGACTAAAATGAGTTGTATAGTTGGGAAGTAGAGAGAAAGGATTTTCGGAAATAAAACTTAATAAATGAGGATCATAGAACTGTAGACTGTTCAATGACTAATGAAAATTATGGGGTACTATTTATGACTTAACGGAAAAATCGTTTGCTTTCGAACAGATATCTGTTCTAAATTAGAATTCATGATCACTGTTTTGAATTTTTTTTTATAGTTGTGACTGTGTTCCGGTCTTATATTTTATCTTCATATTCACATTCTGTTACAAGTTAAAATACAATCAAAGTTCAAGTTTTTATGACTTGTAAAAATATAATAACTACCTACTGAAATACAAAGCTACAATTTTATTTATTAACCGGTATAAATATTGTTTCATAACATTTCAAGTAAAGGCTAGGTGAGGTCCTTTGTTATACTAGAAGCCTACTTAATGTTACCTGAACGAACTTGTGACAATGGGATCAAGAAATATTGTCGCGCTAAAAATAAACGTTTTCACGAAGTTCAGGCGCAGATGCAACGTCGTAATATGCAAACTTGAACTTTGCAGGAATAAATGAATTGAAATTCCAATTGTCTGGCGCACCTCGTTTACACGCGTCATATTCTTGCTTATTGTATAACGCTTATACTTTGTAAGTCTAGGTTAGATCGTATGTCGATACCTACATTTTCTTAAGTCTATTCTTTTGTGTACTCTTATTTCAATGTACACTTACTACAAATTCTGAGTATTATAAAATAAATTCAATGACACAAGTTCACAACTTTCTTTGGGGTTAGCTTAATCTGTGTGATTTGTCCCTATATATTTGTTTCTGTAAGGTTGATATGTACATATGCTCTTGGTCAACTCCAAAAGTACTGAATGGATTTGAATGCGGTATTAGTGTTGTAGTCTGAATATACTTCTTCAGTAAAATAATGCATTTTAGAAATATACTCTAGGATTTACTTATGTGTATTCTTTTATCACATGAAAATAAGAAAGTGTCAAAGGGTGAAAGAAACAACGTGTTAAAACCAAAATCCACGCGGAAGACAGTCGCAGACAACAGCTTGTGTTATTTTATAATCGTCTACCAACAAAATCAATAATAATAATAAAAAATACTTTTATTCTATGGCTAAAAGGTTGCTTTTCTGATAGATTACTTCCAGAGAAAATGTTGAATACATATACTAAGTATTATTTTTCAATTATTGACCGAGCGAGCGAAGCGAGCGAAGCGTCTCAGTTTCCACTGGCCCAAAAATTCTTTTGTCCGTCTGTCTGTCTGTCTGTCTGTCTGTCTGTCTGTCTGTTCTCGCCTACAGGTCGCATTTCTCAACCGATTCTAATGAAATTTTGTGAGCAGGTTCGGTAATTATATAGAATTTTTTTGTCGTGCCAGTTTTTCGAAATTTTAAAAAATGGCGGGTATGTGGGGGTCCGAAACTTAAAAAAGCTCATAACACAGCTATTTGGAAAAAAAATCAAAAATGTCATTAGACTTTTTTGTTATTCTCATTAAGACGCAACTTTTTTGTCTGAACAACTTTTTTATACGATAAACTTGAACGTGTTTATAGTCGACAATTTGCCCAAAAGTTGTCTGAAATCGATTTTCTGTATATTTATGAAAGAAGTTGAAGTACGTGAAGTGGGAGAGGAATTGAAATTGAACAACTTTCCCTAAGGAACGAAAATCAAAATATGAAAAATATTTTATGGCTTAAAGCATGATACTGCGTATTACTTTTATAATTGAAAACTTAGAATCCTGAAATAAAAATTAAAAATAAATAAAAAAGATTCACATGCTATCCTGTGACTTGAACCCGGGCCTTATAGATGCTGGCCACTTCTTAACATAAAGTTCGCATGTTTGTCTGCCATAATAGTTGAAAATTAGCGTCCTATTAAAATGTTGACCAATTGGTAACATAACAACTATGAAACCGGGTACTTAAACTTCGCCTCCCATTCACCCATGCCAATTTAGCTATTACGATATTTCCGATCTTGAAGAGGATCACTCCAACTAAGTTAATGTTAACAAATGCATACTAAACATGGTGCACAAGGGCCGTGTTTCCATACAAGAGTAGTCCCGTGATTCATCGCCGGATAGTACCAATAGAGTAATGATTTTTTACTAAAAAAATCCGTATGTTAAATTTTTTTCATTAATGAATTATTTAAAGAGATATAAACATTCAAAAACATAAAAAATTGGTACTT